>CM060906.1:702442323-703804198 GCA_030737815.1 Allium fistulosum
AAGCTCGATGTTCCCTAGAATAAAGACCTGGTTAATAAAAGATAGAAACAAAATTTCTAATTCTTCAATAATTACAAAAATAAAAATAAAACTTAAAAACTTACTCAAGTAAACTCTCTATTTCCTTGTTACCACAATTGAATAGAATGTAACGGTGACATGCCGTCCATTGAAAATCTTTAAGATGAATACCTTTTCCATCTTTGTTTCTTCTTGTGCCAATAAGATATTCCAGATTCTGTGGACAGGTTTCAAATTTCATTTTTCCTGCTCCATCGCCACCTAAGAACCTTGAACAGAATATCAAACATTCTTCTGCAAGATAACCTTCAGCAATGGACGCCTCAGGTTTACTTTTGTTGCGAACATATGATTTCAGTTTACAAAGATAACGCTCAATAGGAAACATACAACGAAGATGTGCAGGTCCACCATATTCAATTTCCTTGCATAAATGAACTAGCAAGTGCACCATTATATCGAAGAAAGCATTTGGGAATATCATCTCAAATTGACAAAGAATTTACACAATTTCCTTTCGTAGCCTCTTGAGATCAGCCAAATTGATAATTTTACTCCAAAGACTTCTTAGAAATGCACCTAATCTTATCATAGGTAATGCAACTTCAGGTTTTACATATTTATTCACAGCAAATTGCAGCAAGTAGTGGAGAAGAAAATAAGCATCGTGGCTCTTATACCCTGCAATTTTCCTCTCTTTCTTGTTTACATACCGGTTGATATTAGCTGCACAACCATAAGGCAGTTTAGCATTCTCCAACACCAAGCAAAATATTTCTTTCTCCTTGTTCGTCATTGCAAATATGGCAGCCCTGATCTTAAGGTAATTCCCATCAGCTGATAGAACCGGATGAAGGACCTCCCTGATGCCTATCTCTTGTAAATCATACCGAGCACTTAAATGGTCTTTCGACTTCCCATCAATATTTAGTAAAGTACCAAGTATGTTATCACAAATGTTTTTCTCTATGTGCATAACATCAAGGTTATGTCGACATACATTGTGACTCCAATATGGTAAATTAAAAAATATTGACTTCTTTTTAAAAGGGGATTCATTTTTATGCTTTTTGACCTCTTTCTGCCCAAAAATATTTTCATAACCAGCCAACAATTCTTCAATGTCTGTCCCGGATAAAATTCCCGGAGATGTTCCCATTTCAATTTCACCATTGAACCTTTTCTTATCAAACCTCCACTTGTGTTCCGGATCTAAAAATTTCCTATGATTCATGTAGCACATTTTTTACTATGTTTCAAGTAAGTTGAAGAAGTCTCGAAATGGCATACGGGACAAGCTAAATAACCCTTTGTGCTCCAGCCGGATAACATTGCATAGCCCGGAAAGTCGCCGATCGTCCATAACAAGCTTGCATGTAACGTGAAATTAACACCAGTTAAGGCATCATAAGTTTTATGCCAAGACCCCATAATTCTTTCAATTCTGCGATAAGAGGCTGCATGTAGACATCAATGCTATTCTTAGGAGACTGTGGACCAGGGATAAGGGTTGAAAGTATCAAATTTTCTGGCTTCATGCATAACCAAGGTGGAAGGTTATAATTTACCAATATGATTGGCCATGTGCTGTGAGCTGTAGTCATTGTACGAAAAGGACTGAATCCATCAGCTGCTACTCCTAACCTGATATTTCTGTTTTCAGATGAAAAATGAGGATATTTGGCATCCATCGACTTCCAAACCTTGCCATCAGCTGGATGTCGAAGTCCGCCATCATTTTTTCGTCCCACTGCATGCCATATCATAAGTTCTGCATACTCCTTGGACATGAACATCCTTTGCAGCCTTGGTTTTAGTGGAAAATAACGTATCACTTTTGCTGGTACTTTGTGAATCCGCTGCTCCGGATCATTGTCAACACCCGCTTTATTTTCCAGTATAGCCCACCTTGAACAACCACAAGTTTTGCAGTTATTTTCCTTTTCATTTTCTGCCCAATATAGCATGCAGTCATTTGGACATGCATGTATTCTTTGGTAATCGAGGCCTAAATCTTTAATGATATTTTTGGTAGCATTGAAAGATAAAGGGATGTGGGCTTGTGGAAAAGCTTCTTTTAGCAACTCTAATAAATCGGTAAATGCAGACTCGGTGATTCCATGTAGGCATTTTAAAGAATAAAGCCTGATGATGAAACTTAATCGCGAAAATTTAGTACACCCGGGATATAATGGCTGCTTTCCTTCTTCAACACGATGATGAAATTTTCTAGCATCAACATCTACTCCATTAGCTCCATCAGAAGATCCACCTTCATTGTTCTGCATATTTCCACAAGTACGATGCAACAACTCATCGAGATTATCTCCAAAATTTATTCCCGCTTCACGATCCATATCGTTATCGCTCCTTTCAGGATCTAGACAGGAAACCTCACAAATACATTTCACGTACAATTCAGATGGACTATTCCAAATCAGATGGTCGTAGCCTACCTCTTGACGATGCCACTTGCAATTATGACACTTTTTGCAAGGGCATGTAATTTCATCACCTACCGCGAATCTAGAAAAAGTATTTTGAATAAAACGTTTCACTCCACTGATATATCCTTCACTGAACTTAGGAAGTTCTGCCCATATTTTTTCCTCGTCGTTCATCACTAATTTACACACAAATAACATACAAAGACAAACACAATAATAAAATCAGGAATATGATTACACCTGAACTCACAAGTAAATCAGTAAATTAGGCAACACAACAATCAAATCAGAAAAAACTTGAAATATACATAGAGTGATACCTTAAGCAGCAGATTAAATCAAAGCCCTAACTGAAATTCGAAACCCAAACGAACCCCAATCGAAGCCCTAATTGAACTTGAACTCGAACTTGCCCTAATCGAACCCCAATTAAGCTTGTAAACTTAAAACTTTTAGCCCTAATTGAAATTGCAGAGTGTTTGAGTGTTTGAGAGGTTGAGCGGTGGAGTACGTATTTTGTTAAGTGTTTGAGTGAAACCCTTCAATATTTTGTTAACTTTTGCCGCTTTGTTTTTGCTTCCCGCATTAAAAATTATTTCAGCCCGTTTTTTTTCAGCCCGCACTCATGTTTTATAATATTTTTATAAGTCTATAGCTACTGCAACATATTGTTGATATCTCTGCTAACATCTTGAAGCTAATGTTGTAATAGACAAAAATCAGCATAGCTATCGTTACATTGTAGCTAGCAATATCTTGTATTTTCGTTGCAATAGGCCATCTATGGCGTAGTGAATCCTACATAATGAGGAAGTTGAATAAACGGATTAGCAATACCGGATGGTATAGGATGCTAGGTAATATTTTATGGTTATTCTATTAACTCATACTATAAAATATTGTTGTTTTGGTGAGTACATTTTAGCTATTAATAAACGTTCGAGTGATACTGAGTGGTATAGGACTATCAAGTAATACTTGTTCAGTCACTATTGGTGAGTAGACATCGCTTGTATTCTGAAGATGGGTTAGGAATTTGTGATATTGTCTAGAGGTGACTCTTTTATAGAGTTTTGTAGTCGAGAGTCTATTACTCTTCAAGGACTACAAGATAGAGTTATTTAAGATTTATAGATTCATCCTCTAAGGACTAACTAGTTGAGTATCATTACTTACTTTTAGGGCTAGTAGTAGAGGATTTATATTAAGGTACTCTCATTAGGACACATGGAGTCAAGATGTGACATCCCCCTACTTGGAGGCCCAAAACTAACGGCTACGATGCTGCAGTCACCCATAGTTATTAATCATTGGAGACCAAATACGGCAGTTTTAGATGCATTGATACACCGAAACACATGAATATGGAAAAAATTTAAAACAACAAATAATGTCAAGATTCCATTTCATAATATGTTAAATTCATTACATAATCCTAGTACGCAGACCACGTTCAGATAACATATAATTAATACAAAATGCGCTAAGAGCGACATATGAAGATGCCCCCTTGGATGATTAGAGTACATAATAAGGAACTAAAACAATTTGCCTTTACAATTAAACACATAGCGGAAATAAAATAACTTTAATAACAAGCCTGCCTCCTGCACGTCCTCGAAAGCTTTATTCGTGTAAAAGAACACCTAGAAACCTTAAATCTCAACCTACTCGAAATCAATTGAGTACCCGAGAGTTTAAGGGTAAAATAAAAACTTCGAGTCAGACATAAAGCCTGGTATGAATAATAATTTACCATCTCAAACCACTTAGATATCTAGTGAGACCACATCACTTAGCGGAACGGGTTTTCCCCTCACTAGTATCCTAGAACATTTATAAAACCATATATTGTGCTCCTGCATCCACAATGGTTAAAGCATAGTATTTTAAAACATTATGATGATATGCACAACAAGTAAATAAAATTTGGATTACCCATCCCTATTCATTCTAACTATCTGTCTCAATTATAATTTCTAGGGTTACTATTAACCTGTTAAATGTTTATGGACTATCTGTCCAATTTCTCAATTTTCATGGGATCACTAAGAACCTATTGGTAACTCCAATTTTTTTTATTATCCTAGTTTTCATGGGCTAACTAGGAACCTATTGACTAACTGTCAATATCTTAATCCGGATATAGTTTTCATGGGCTAACTATAAACCTATTGGCCCCTGCCAATATCAATCATAGTTTTCATGGGCTGACTATGAACTTATCGGCCCTTGCCAATACCTTTAATCAAGATTTTAACATTTCTTAAGTTATATTCACTATGGGGTCAACCTAATTGGTTATTCTGCCCTTCCCTAAAATACCGTTATGGGTTAATTACAATGTGAATAAATACATGAAGAAGTAATCATAACAACAAATAATACCAACACCTGTGGTTTATTATCCTTGAATCATATATATATACATACATACATACATACATGTATATATATATATATATCTTGGTTAAACATTTTAACCTTTATGATAAATAAAAACTTCTTCATTTCAAAACCTTTTATTTGCTTATGCCATGGTTATTCCTTTAAATTGAGATTGGGTTTATGTTTTGAAATCTTAAAACATCACTTTCGAAACCTCTGGATGACTTCCGTCGAAAGCAAAGACCTCTTTTCAAAACATAATAAACATACCTTTCGAAGCTCTTGATAAATATTCTCTTTTGAAACCAAACATACCTTTCGATGGTATCAAAACGTCCCTTAAAACATAGTTTCGAAACAAATGAAAATATCCCTTTCGAAAGTATTAGGTTTATTCTTTTTAAAAACATCATTTGGGTCAAAATGGTTATATACGAAAGTATCTCTTCCAAAAACCTTATAAAGTTGTCTTAGGGAAAGAGTTGAGGGTGTCAGAACCATCTATTCAAAAGCATAAACCTTTAAATTAAAACTTTAAAGATAGAGTCGAAACCCCTTTCGACTTCATTGCCTTCGAAACTCTTAACCCCTTTGGAAAGCATTTAGTAAGTGGCTTAGCTTAGATTAAAACAGAGATATCCTTTCGAAGGCATTGATGGCTTCAATACACTCGGAAGGAAAATAACGGCTGAGTTTCGTTTAGGTCGGAACCAATCCTTTCGAAAGCTCTTATTTAAAGAAAAAGGTGCCCCTTCGAAAGCTAATACTTTAACATAATAAAGCAACCTTCTCCGAAAGCTATTTATATAAACTGTAACAACCCTGTATTTTACAATTATTTTTAAATTGATTTCCAGATTTAAAAGCTTTATTTATGAAAAAGGATAAATTTTGTTATTTTAAGTATAAACTTTGATTTTGATGTAGATTTGAATTCCAAATATGACTAAATTTAATATTTCTAGAAAATGTGAATTTTGGTCAAATAGTCAAACTTTGACTTTTAAATTTAAATTTTAAATAGTTTAAAATTATAATTTTTATCTTTTATTATGACAATAGATTTAATAACATGAATACTGATTTTCGTTTCGTTGAAAACGGAGTTAAAATGTAAAAGATATGTACATTTCAATTTTGAGTATAAATTGTTTATTTTGCAATTTTGTTATTTTAAATTTTATAAATTTTATTTTATTTGTCATATTTTGTTCTAATATGTGTTGATATTTTATTTTATGTATATCTTGACTTTTAAATATTTTTAAAACGATGATAGAATTTTTCCAAAATTTACTGTATTTATTTCTTATTTTTAAAGGCTGTTTCTATTTTTCTGCTATTTTCTTCATCTAAACTATATTTAAATTAAAATTTATTTATTTATTTTTGTGAATTAATTTTATTTTGTGTTCTTATCTTTATTTATAAATATTTTTAAGTACATAAAAAGTTTCCATAGTTCATTGCATTTATTTTCCATATTTTCAAGACTAGTTGCAAATTTTGCTATTTTATTTAATTAAATTATATATATTTAATATTTAGTTATTTATTTTTTTGTTATTTACTAAATTTTCGTATTTTTATCTGAGTTTATATTTATATTTCAGTTATATAAAATTAAAATAAAATAAGTGGAAATTTGAAAGGACTTAAGTTGTAAATTGTGTGACTTTTCATTTAACCAAACCCTTCATTTTCCCATAACGGCTCATTTATTCTTTTGTAACCGTGTATGCCTTATTGTTTCACGTGAAAGACTTCCCTTTCATTCACAATTCACGGCCAAAAACATTTCTGAAGTTGTTTGGGTAATGGCTTCATCTTCTCTACCTTTCTCTTCTTCATTTCCTATTAAATTTTCTATTGTTTTGCTTGATTCTTCCATAGCTTTGCTCGGCTAAACCCTCCACCATCTCCACCATAGCCTCGACCACCATCCCCTACCACTCTTCCTTGGCATCATCTCCAGCCATCATTTCCGATCCATCCATGGCCGTGACCTCTCCTTGAAGCTAGCACCACAAAACAATGTCAAAAACTCCAAAACAATGCACTAGTCACCACTATTACTTCACCACCTTCATCCACCACCTTGGCCACCACCATAGCCGCCACCACCACATTTTTTTGACCACTTACCATCACCCCTTACCTCTGTCCAGATCTGGAGCAAGCATGGCCAAGCCCAAACAATGACTAGACCGAGCCTAGTGTGCACCAAAACCACTCCTTTTGGCCTTGACTCTTTGTCTTCTTCATGTGTAACTCCTACCATCATCATTCCATTGTTTTGCCTTCTTTTTGCTGACCATTGGATGAGTATTTCAGGTCTAGACCTGATCATAGCTGAGCCAAATGATGTCATGGCCAAGCACTTGAATGGTTGAGGCAAGGTCAAGTCATCTATTTCTTTGTTGCTCCTTATTTAAAATTGTTTCAATATTGTTTGTGTTGAATATTTATGTATACATTGTCTTGTTTTTTTTTATGTGTATACAAGGCAATTATATTTGGCTCTCCCCTCTCAAATCATATTCATGTTGTCGTGCCTTCAAAGATTCTGTGTTGTGTGTTTGGTCGTCATCTCCAGCTTAAACAAGTGAGTTATTCTCACCAGACAATATGTACCTATATAACTAGTAAATTGACACCCTGCGAATCTGTAAAAATATATTATCATGTTATATATGCTTATATTATTATCATATGATGTTCACACCTGTTATTACACCTGTTATATCATATGTTACTTTTATTTAATGTTATTCTATTATTTATATCTGTTATCACCATTGCAAGTTCCCTGTAGACTAGAATCACTATGGGTTGAAATGATACATACCCGAACGGACTTTAGGATAGGGAAAAATCGTTATGGGCTGAAATGATAGGCCTGAATGATTTTTATTTAAATTATTTTAACTTGGGATTGCGGGTTTGACATGATGGAACCCGGATTTTTCTTTTTTTAACTGCGGATTGAAATGATACATATCTGTATCACTTGACCTAAGTTAGAAAATTATATACAGGCCTGTGGTTATTTTATAAAGTGTTTTGGATATTTTTAAGTATTTTAAAAATTATAAATTTATGAGATTTGATTTAAATAGATTTTGAAATGTTTTAAAATAAAGAAATTATGATTTTTCTATGTGTTAAAAATGTAATTAATGAATGGTTTAACTGGATTTTTGAAATATAACTTAAGTTGGAAAATTTGGAATTTGGTTAAAAATGATATTTAAGTTGTATAAATAAAATGGATATTAAATTTTATTTGGAAATGGTAAATATGATAGTCTGATTAAATTTGAATTTAAGTGATTTATTTAAGTATTATTGATTTTTCTATGAATTTAAGTGGTTAAATAAATGAATGTTTAAAAGTGATCTTTTAAAATATAACTTGACTAGGAAATGTGAAATTTGGTTTTAATTAAAGGTTTAAGTTAATTAAATAAAATTGGAAATTTTGTTAAATTATGAAATGGTAATTTAAATTTGAAGTGTTAAGTCTATTTGTTGAAATGTGAAGAATTGGAACTTTTACACTTAAACTTATTAAGTAAATTGTTGAAAATTGGATTTAATTATAAGAAATTTATTGTGAAAGAAACGTGTAAAGTTCTAATTAATGAAAGAAATATGTAAAGTTTTACCTACTGAAAGAAACATGTAAAGTCTTAATTAATGAAAGAAACATGTAAGTCTTAATTTGTGTAATATTGATTTAAAATAATAAATGCCCCTTTTGTAATAAAACGTAAATTAAAATGTACATTCGATAATGTAAGTTTAATTAGTGTAATATTGATTAAATGATAAATGCTCTTTACTGTAATAGGAATGTAAGTTAAAAAGTACATTTAATATGTAAGTTTTAATTAATGTAAATGACATATTTTAATGACTAAAATAATAAAGTTTCTTTATTGTAATGATAATGTAAGTTAATAAGGTACTCTTAACTTAACATAAGAATTTCAGCATTAAATTGGATATTACAGTAACAAGTTTATTTAACTATAAGGCTATGATAAAATGACCATGTTAAAAATTTGTAAGTATATAAATACTTTGATTATATAAAATGTTAAATTGGGAAGTATTACATTCCAAAAATGCTATGATTCCTTAAGGTTACATTACCAAAATGCTATGATAATTTAAAGGAAGATTTCAAGTTTAATAAATTAAAGGAAATATTCAGTGATTTTGAAATTTGGGTTTTATTGAAATGATATATTATTGAATTGGTTTTGAAATGGAAATGATATATTTTTGAATTGGTTTTGAATAGATATGTTTTGGGTTTGAAAGTATGTATTAGTTTGAAATAAATGATATGATTTTGAAATGGTTTAAAGGATGTATTTTGATTTGAAACATAAACTATTTTTAAAAGTTATAACCACGGGTTATAATAACGATTGGTTGGCAAAGAGACCGGGATCGGATATGGACATACTCTCTGTCGATACCGAAAACCACTTTGACAACCGTGTACGCGGTGGAGATTCCAGAATGAAGTAGGATGGTGGCGACGTTCTTAAGGTATGTTACGTGGACCCAACTCCCGTGAGTTGGCATAAGGTGGCTAAAACAGGAGCGATCTCAGACCAGTGAGGTAGCACCTCTTCTCGGACACATTTCTTCGATATTATACTCTTACTTGTGATTTGACTAGATGGCCATCCTCCGATTTGGGAATGTTGTTCGAGGTGGAACGGTAGTGGCTGCTATGCGTATCCATCAGTCCGTGTGCGTAATTGGTATATCTACCCTGGCATTGCCTAGTTGTGCCGTGTCACCTACCATATCGAGCTTTACTACGATTATGATTTTAAGATCCGACCACGTTAAGGTTCTCCATCCCCTTAACGCTATTTTCCGATATGATTATACTTTACTTATTTAGACACTATTATAATAGCGAATATTACTACATAGTAGATATTTTAATGGATCCTTAGAGGATGGGCGGTCCCAAGCATCTTCTAAGTTACTTGTACCTTTATTACAGTTCACTTGAGTTGGTTTACATTATATAAGTATATATTGTCCTGACTCGAGTGTTTTGTGTTTTGCTTTACGCTCGGGTCAGCCTGAGTTATTCACAGATTTGGATTTCCACCTTCTGGAGATTTGAATCACTGGAGATTATCTGCTAGTCTTCTTCTATCTACTTCAGTTATGTTGCTCTGTTCAGCTTGTACTTGGTTATCTTATTGATACTTCTGTTGTACTCTATTTCTTCTGTTGTATCTTATGTAACTCTGATATATTTACATAGTAGCTTCATGAACTACTATTTCTTTTACTTCCGCTGCATTATTTTACTCTATGTCTGTGATCTGTGATTATATTTATTTACTGTATATTCTGAGATTTGCCAAATTTTAATTACAACGCGGTATTTTGAGCAATTCAATTCCGGCATGAGTGTCTACCTATACACTTATAATGGATGCGAATGGTTGAAAATATCGGGTCATTACAGTTGGTATCAGAGCTTTGGCTTTGAGGCAAAACTCAGCATATGGAGTAGATTTATTTACAGAATCACTTTCTTTCGAGTTTGAATCTTTTCCTCTTGATTCGAAAATTCCTTTGAATTTTTGGAACGTTCCCTGCGGTTCCAAAATTCATTCTTGTCCCTCACTATTCATCTTCTTTTGATTTTGGAGTATCACATAACCCCACTTCGAATGATCTTTATAGTAAATTGGCGGTCTCGCCAATATTCTAATTTTCTTGTAAAGGGGTGAAAATCCTTTACAATCAGCATCGATTAACCAGAGATTTATATTTATCCTTGGTTTAGATTCTAATATCTTTTGTTATTCCAAACTCTATCTCTTGAGATCGAAGGTAGATTTACCCCAGAAAATCCACATTTGATCTTATCCATTAAGTCACGGTTGACCCGGTTAAGGTTGTCCGCGATTTATCTAAGCTTACCCATCTCTCTACTCTGTTTAACCATCTTGTCTTTTGTTTCTAAACTATCTCCAAACATTTTGAACTGTACTTGTAAATTAATGTTTTGTTTTATATTGTGTTGTTTGAGTTGTTGATTTGGGTTTCCGATCGATTCGTCTGATCAACGCTATCGATAGGATTTCTAAAACACTTTGACAGAACAAACTGACACAATATTTTTTTAAAATTTAGTTTATGAAATAAATTTGGATATATAATTTTATGGAACTTAATAAATTGATTTAAATTGATAATTTGAAATGATAATACTTGATTTATCATTTATTGTTCAACAAATGAATTTATAAATAGTTGTTTATAAATTTATTTGGGAACTGAAATGAATTTAAAACAAGAAAGTTAAAGAATTTAATTTCCGATGGTTTCAAACCTTGTGTTTAAAATTTTTAAAAAGGATATTCTTTAAAGTATTTTGAATAAAAATTTGTCTCTAAAGGATTTTAAAGTTTAAAAATTTAGTGCTCTTCTCTTTGTCGCTGGAAAATAATTTCGGTGATGACTACAGCATCATCGACGTTCATTTTCGAGTTTCGAAGTGAAGAAACCATTCTGTAGTCTTGCTACAGCTTTGTTTTGGAAAATCTAATTGATTTGAATTTCTAAAATATGACTGGATTATAATATATATATAGATATATGATTTAAATTTGATTTAACATATTATGTATATATAATTACTTATCTCCAAATGGTTTGAAGATGTTCGAAGATTCAAATTCTTAAATTTTATCTTGAAGAATAATTTCAATTATAAGAAGAAAAAAATAAAAAATTTGGATAAATGATTCAAACTTGAGATAATTGAATTGGAAAGTTTTATTTGTATAATACAATTGCATTCAAATATAACTTACCTTAAATTTTTTTTGAAGTTAACAATGTAATTGGATAATATGCAGTACAGAAATGATTTTATAAATAAAATTTGAGTGGTTATAATAAATGTTATACACTTAAATTTTAGTTATAAAAGATTAACAGAGGTAAATAGTGAAAAAGGAATTTAAAGAGATTTTATTTAAATAACTTAATAATCAAATTTGATTTAATATGGAACCTTAAGTCTAACCTAGGAATTTTAATAATGGTTATTTCCTGAAACGAATATGTTGTATAATAAATAATGTATCTTTGAATAGATAAAATAAAATACATTGGAATTGGACATTTTGTAATAAAGTTTATTTAACTTGAATTCATAGTTTAATTGATGTCTAAATGAATAAATGTGTAAAGAAATTTGATTGTTATATTTGCTATGATAAATATTTATGTATGAAATTGATATGTCTTGAAAAATGAATAATTATGATAGTTAAAATGTATTTTAACATCACTAAATTTGATAATTGAGAATTTGGTTTTCAAATGGAAATTTTAAGTGTAACTTATTGAAGGAATATCTATTTATGAAATGGGTATTTTAAATAAAGTGTTAGGTTATGTGTTAAATTAAGAGCTAAGTAAAATAGTGAGCTTTTGACTTAATAAACGAAGTATAGTTTAATTTGGATATTCCATTCATAAAAGTTTGTTTTAATAAGTCATAAGTTAAATGATATCCAAATGAATATTTCTGGAATTAAACTGATTTGAAGTACTAATATACCTACTGTAGCATTTTATAAGTGATGCTGTTTTGAAAATACAGTGTTTTGGAAATTTTTAAAATTGAATGAACTTAGAAATGTTACAACTTTAAAATGAATATTGTTTGATCTTGGATTAAAATGGTTTAAATGAAGATTATATTTAAAAGGTGTTATGATTTTCTAAGTATTATGTTCTTTTTTAAGAATAACATTTCCAAAGTGTTATGATTTTTAGTAGTATGATTTTCAAATGATAAACATCCCTAAATTGTTATGATTTCAAAGCATTATTGTTTCAAATTTATTATCTTATTTTTTTTTTTCAAACTATCTTTTGGTTGTCCTTATTTCTCTTATCTTGTTACAGAATGGGAAGGCTATTGCTTATACCAGTCTGTTTAGAAATCTTTTTATAATCTTTGAAATCTTTGTTACTCATCTGGATCTGAACACTGTTTTTCCATTCATAGACCGTCGGTCAAGTGAAAAGGGAGATTCAGACTCTAGAGGATCTTTTTCGTGCTTATATTCTTGATTTGATCACCTCCATCTTGTTAAACTTACCTATAACAATAGTTATCAGGTGTAATTCCAATCTTCTTATCATCTTGTCTTAATTCTATTTCATTCTATCTTTTTCTGTGCTTTCCCGTACCTCGTTCCTTTTCGGGGACGAAAAGTTTTGAGTGGGGGAGAGTGTAACAACCCTGTATTTTACAATTATTTTTAAATTGATTTCCAGATTTAAAAGCTTTATTTATGAAAAAGGATAAATTTTGTTATTTTAAGTATAAACTTTGATTTTGATGTAGATTTGAATTCCAAATATGACTAAATTTAATATTTCTAGAAAATGTGAATTTTGGTCAAATAGTCAAACTTTGACTTTTAAATTTAAATTTTAAATAGTTTAAAATTATAATTTTTATCTTTTATTATGACAATAGATTTAATAACATGAATACTGCTTTTCGTTTCGTTGAAAACGGAGTTAAAATGTAAAAGATATGTACATTTCAATTTTGAGTATAAATTGTTTATTTTGCAATTTTGTTATTTTAAATTTTATAAATTTTATTTTATTTGTCATATTTTGTTCTAATATGTGTTGATATTTTATTTTATGTATATCTTGACTTTTAAATATTTTTAAAACGATGATAGAATTTTTCCAAAATTTACTGTATTTATTTCTTATTTTTAAAGGCTGTTTCTATTTTTCTGCTATTTTCTTCATCTAAACTATATTTAAATTAAAATTTATTTATTTATTTTTGTGAATTCATTTTATTTTGTGTTCTTATCTTTATTTATAAATATTTTTAAGTACATAAAAAGTTTCCATAGTTCATTGCATTTATTTTCCATATTTTCAAGACTAGTTGCAAATTTTGCTGTTTTATTTAATTAAATTATATATATTTAATATTTAGTTATTTATTTTTTTGTTATTTACTAAATTTTCGTATTTTTATCTGAGTTTATATTTATATTTCAGTTATATAAAATTAAAATAAAATAAGTGGAAATTTGAAAGGACTTAAGTTGTAAATTGTGTGACTTTTCATTTAACCAAACCCTTCATTTTCCCATAACGGCTCATTTATTCTTTTGTAACCGTGTATGCCTTATTGTTTCACGTGAAAGACTTCCCTTTCATTCACAATTCACGGCCAAAAACATTTCTGAAGTTGTTTGGGTAATGGCTTCATCTTCTCTACCTTTCTCTTCTTCATTTCCTATTAAATTTTCTATTGTTTTGCTTGATTCTTCCATAGCTTTGCTCGGCTAAACCCTCCACCATCTCCACCATAGCCTCGACCACCATCCCCTACCACTCTTCCTTGGCATCATCTCCTGCCATCATTTCAGATCCATCCATGGCCGTGACCTCTCCTTGAAGCTAACACCACAAAACAATGTCAAAAACTCCAAAACAATGCACTAGTCACCACTATTACTTCACCACCTTCATCCACCACCTTGGCCACCACCATAGCCGCCACCACCACATTGTTTTGACCACTTACCATCACCCCTTACCTCTGTCCAGATCTGGAGCAAGCATGGCCAAGCCCAAACAATGACTAGACCGAGCCTAGTGTGCACCAAAACCACTCCTTTTGGCCTTGACTCTTTGTCTTCTTCATGTGTAACTCCTACCATCATCATTCCATTGTTTTGCCTTCTTTTTGCTGACCATTGGATGAGTATTTCAGGTCTAGACCTGATCATAGCTGAGCCAAATGATGTCATGGCCAAGCACTTGAATGGTTGAGGCAAGGTCAAGTCATCTATTTCTTTGTTGCTCCTTATTTAAAATTGTTTCAATATTGTTTGTGTTGAATATTTATGTATACATTGTCTTGTTTTTTTTTATGTGTATACAAGGCAATTATATTTGGCTCTCCCCTCTCAAATCATATTCATGTTGTCGTGCCTTCAAAGATTCTGTGTTGTGTGTTTGGTCGTCATCTCCAGCTTAAACAAGTGAGTTATTCTCACCAGACAATATGTACCTATATAACTAGTAAATTGACACCCTGCGAATCTGTAAAAATATATTATCATGTTATATATGCTTATATTATTATCATATGATGTTCACACCTGTTATTACACATGTTATATCATATGTTACTTTTATTTAATGTTATTCTATTATTTATATCTGTTATCACCATTGCAAGTTCCCTGTAGACTAGAATCACTATGGGTTGAAATGATACATACCCGAACGGACTTTAGGATAGGGAAAAATCGTTATGGGCTGAAATGATAGGCCTGAATGATTTTTATTTAAATTATTTTAACTTGGGATTGCGGGTTTGAAATGATGGAACCCGGATTTTTCTTTTTTTAACTGCGGATTGAAATGATACATATCTGTATCACTTGACCTAAGTTAGAAAATTATATACAGGCCTGTGGTTATTTTATAAAGTGTTTTGGATATTTTTAAGTATTTTAAAAATTATAAATTTATGAGATTTGATTTAAATAGATTTTGAAATGTTTTAAAATAAAGAAATTATGATTTTTCTATGTGTTAAAAATGTAATTAATGAATGGTTTAACTGGATTTTTGAAATATAACTTAAGTTGGAAAATTTGGAATTTGGTTAAAAATGATATTTAAGTTGTATAAATAAAATGGATATTAAATTTTATTTGGAAATGGTAAATATGATAGTTTGATTAAATTTGAATTTAAGTGATTTATTTAAGTATTATTGATTTTTCTATGAATTTAAGTGGTTAAATAAATGAATGTTTAAAAGTGATCTTTTAAAATATAACTTGACTAGGAAATGTGAAATTTGGTTTTAATTAAAGGTTTAAGTTAATTAAATAAAATTGGAAATTTTGTTAAATTATGAAATGGTAATTTAAATTTGAAGTGTTAAGTCTATTTGTTGAAATGTGAAGAATTGGAACTTTTACACTTAAACTTATTAAGTAAATTGTTGAAAATTGGATTTAATTATAAGAAATTTATTGTGAAAGAAACGTGTAAAGTTCTAATTAATGAAAGAAATATGTAAAGTTTTACCTACTGAAAGAAACATGTAAAGTCTTAATTAATGAAAGAAACATGTAAGTCTTAATTTGTGTAATATTGATTTAAAATAATAAATGCCCCTTTTGTAATAAAACGTAAATTAAAATGTACATTCGATAATGTAAGTTTAATTAGTGTAATATTGATTAAATGATAAATGCTCTTTACTGTAATAGGAATGTAAGTTAAAAAGTACATTTAATATGTAAGTTTTAATTAATGTAAATGACATATTTTAATGACTAAAATAATAAAGTTTCTTTATTGTAATGATAATGTAAGTTAATAAGGTACTCTTAACTTAACATAAGAATTTCAGCATTAAATTGGATATTACAGTAACAAGTTTATTTAACTATAAGGCTATGATAAAATGACCATGTTAAAAATTTGTAAGTATATAAATACTTTGATTATATAAAATGTTAAATTGGGAAGTATTACATTCCAAAAATGCTATGATTCCTTAAGGTTACATTACCAAAATGCTATGATAATTTAAAGGAAGATTTCAAGTTTAATAAATTAAAGGAAATATTTAGTGATTTTGAAATTTGGGTTTTATTGAAATGATATATTATTGAATTGGTTTTGAAATGGAAATGATATATTTTTGAATTGGTTTTGAATAGATATGTTTTGGGTTTGAAAGTATGTATTAGTTTGAAATAAATGATATGATTTTGAAATGGTTTAAAGGATGTATTTTGATTTGAAACATAAACTATTTTTAAAAGTTATAACCACGGGTTATAATAACGATTGGTTGGCAAAGAGACCGGGATCGGATATGGACATACTCTCTGTCGATACCGAAAACCACTTTGACAACCGTGTACGCGGTGGAGATTCCAGAATGAAGTAGGATGGTGGCGACGTTCTTAAGGTATGTTACGTGGACCCAACTCCCGTGAGTTGGCATAAGGTGGCTAAAACAGGAGCGATCTCGGACCAGTGAGGTAGCACCTCTTCTCGGACACATTTCTTCGATATTATACTCTTACTTGTGATTTGACTAGATGGCCATCCTCCGATTTGGGAATGTTGTTCGAGGTGGAACGGTAGTGGCTGCTATGCGTATCCATCAGTCCGTGTGCGTAATTGGTATATCTACCCTGGCATTGCCTAGTTGTGCCGTGTCACCTACCATATCGAGCTTTACTACGATTATGATTTTAAGATCCGACCGCGTTAAGGTTCTCCATCCCCTTAACGCTATTTTCCGATATGATTATACTTTACTTATTTAGACACTATTATAATAGCGAATATTACTACATAGTAGATATTTTAATGGATCCTTAGAGGATGGGCGGTCCCAAGCATCTTCTAAGTTACTTGTACCTTTATTACAGTTCACTTGAGTTGGTTTACATTATATAAGTATATATTGTCCTGACTCGAGTGTTTTGTGTTTTGCTTTACGCTCGGGTCAGCCTGAGTTATTCACAGATTTGGATTTCCACCTTCTGGAGATTTGAATCACTGGAGATTATCTGCTAGTCTTCTTCTATCTACTTCAGTTATGTTGCTCTGTTCAGCTTGTACTTGGTTATCTTATTGATACTTCTGTTGTACTCTATTTCTTCTGTTGTATCTTATGTAACTCTGATATATTTACATAGTAGCTTCATGAACTACTATTTCTTTTACTTCAGCTGCATTATTTTACTCTGTGTCTGTGATCTGTGATTATATTTATTTACTGTATATTCTGAGATTTGCCAAATTTTAATTACAACGCGGTATTTTGAGCAATTCAATTCCGGCATGAGTGTCTACCTATACACTTATAATGGATGCGAATGGTTGAAAATATCGGGTCGTTACAGTTGGTATCAGAGCTTTGGCTTTGAGGCAAAACTCAGCATATGGAGTAGATTTATTTACAGAATCACTTTCTTTCGAGTTTGAATCTTTTCCTCTTGATTCGAAAATTCCTTTGAATTTTTGGAACGTTCCCTGCGGTTCCAAAATTCATTCTTGTCCCTCACTATTCATCTTCTTTTGATTTTGGAGTATCACATAACCCCACTTCGAATGATCTTTATAGTAAATTGGCGGTCTCGCCAATATTCTAATTTTCTTGTAAAGGGGTGAAAATCCTTTACAATCAGCATCGATTAACCAGAGATTTATATTTATCCTTGGTTTAGATTCTAATATCTTTTGTTATTCCAAACTCTATCTCTTGAGATCGAAGGTAGATTTACCCCAGAAAATCCACATTTGACCTTATCCATTAAGTCACGGTTGACCCGTTTAAGGTTGTCCACGATTTATCTAAGCTTACCCATCTCTCTACTCTGTTTAACCATCTTGTCTTTTGTTTCTAAACTATCTCCAAACATTTTGAACTGTACTTGTAAATTAATGTTTTGTTTTATATTGTGTTGTTTGAGTTGTTGATGTTGATTTGGGTTTCCGATCGATTCGTCTGATCAACGCTATCGATAGGATTTCTAAAACACTTTGACAGAACAAACTGACACAATATTATTTTAAAATTTGGTTTATGAAATAAATTTGGATATATAATTTTATGGAACTTAATAAATTGATTTAAATTGATAATTTGAAATGATAATACTTGATTTATCATTTATTGTTCAACAAATGAATTTATAAATAGTTGTTTATAAATTTATTTGGGAACTGAAATGAATTTAAAACAAGAAAGTTAAAGAATTTAATTTCCGATGGTTTCAAACCTTGTGTTTAAAATTTTTAAAAAGGATATTATTTAAAGTATTTTGAATAAAAATTTGTCTCTAAAGGATTTTAAAGTTTAAAAATTTAGTGCTCTTCTCTTTGTCGCTGGAAAATAATTTCGGTGATGACTGCAGCATCATCGACGTTCATTTTCGAGTTTCGAAGTGAAGAAACCATTCTGTAGTCTTGCTACAGCTTTGTTTTGGAAAATCTAATTGATTTGAATTTCTAAAATATGACTGGATTATAATATATATATATATATATAGATATATGATTTAAATTTTATTTAACATATTATGTATATATAATTACTTATCTCCAAATGGTTTGAAGATGTTCGAAGATTCAAATTCTTAAATTTTATCTTGAAGAATAATTTCAATTATAAGAAGAAAAAAATAAAAAATTTGGATAAATGATTCAAACTTGAGATAATTGAATTGGAAAGTTTTATTTGTATAATACAATTGCATTCAAATATAACTTACCTTAAATTTTTTTTGAAGTTAACAATGTAATTGGATAATATGCAGTACAGAAATGATTTTATAAATAAAATTTGAGTGGTTATAATAAATGTTATACACTTAAATTTTAGTTATAAAAGATTAACAGAGGTAAATAGTGAAAAAGGAATTTAAAGAGATTTTAATTAAATAACTTAATAATCAAATTTGATTTAATATGGAACCTTAAGTCTAACCTAGGAATTTTAATAATGGTTATTTCCTGAAACGAATATGTTGTATAATAAATAATGTATCTTTGAATAGATAAAATAAAATACATTGGAATTGGACATTTTGTAATAAAGTTTATTTAACTTGAATTCATAGTTTAATTGATGTCTAAATGAATAAATGTGTAAAGAAATTTGATTGTTATATTTGCTATGATAAATATTTATGTATGAAATTGATATGTCTTGAAAAATGAATAATTATGATAGTTAAAATGTATTTTAACATCACTAAATTTGATAATTGAGAATTTGGTTTTCAAATGGAAATTTTAAGTGTAACTTATTGAAGGAATATCTATTTATGAAATGGGTATTTTAAATAAAGTGTTAGGTTATGTGTTAAATTAAGAGCTAAGTAAAATAGTGAGCTTTTGACTTAATAAACGAAGTATAGTTTAATTTGGATATTCCATTCATAAAAGTTTGTTTTAATAAGTCATAAGTTAAATGATATCCAAATGAATATTTCTGGAATTAAACTGATTTGAAGTACTAATATACCTACTGTAGCATTTTATAAGTGATGCTGTTTTGAAAATACAGTGTTTTGGAAATTTTTAAAATTGAATGAACTTAGAAATGTTACAACTTTAAAATGAATATTGTTTGATCTTGGATTAAAATGGTTTAAATGAAGATTATATTTAAAAGGTGTTATGATTTTCTAAGTATTATGTTCTTTTTTAAGAATAACATTTCCAAAGTGTTATGATTTTTAGTAGTATGATTTTCAAATGATAAACATCCCTAAATTGTTATGATTTCAAAGCATTATTGTTTCAAATTTATTATCTTATTTTTTTTTTTTTCAAACTATCTTTTGGTTGTCCTTATTTCTCTTATCTTGTTACAGAATGGGAAGGCTATTGCTTATACCAGTCTGTTTAGAAATCTTTTTATAATCTTTGAAATCTTTGTTACTCATCTGGATCTGAACACTGTTTTTCCATTCATAGACCGTCGGTCAAGTGAAAAGGGAGATTCAGACTCTAGAGGATCTTTTTCGTGCTTATATTCTTGATTTGATCACCTCCATCTTGTTAAACTTACCTATAACAATAGTTATCAGGTGTAATTCCAATCTTCTTATCATCTTGTCTTAATTCTATTTCATTCTATCTTTTTCTGTGCTTTCCCGTACCTCGTTCCTTTTCGGGGACGAAAAGTTTTGAGTGGGGGAGAGTGTAACAACCCTGTATTTTACAATTATTTTTAAATTGATTTCCAGATTTAAAAGCTTTATTTATGAAAAAGGATAAATTTTGTTATTTTAAGTATAAACTTTGATTTTGATGTAGATTTGAATTCCAAATATGACTAAATTTAATATTTCTAGAAAATGTGAATTTTGGTCAAATAGTCAAACTTTGACTTTTAAATTTAAATTTTAAATAGTTTAAAATTATAATTTTTATCTTTTATTATGACAATAGATTTAATAACATGAATACTGCTTTTCGTTTCGTTGAAAACGGAGTTAAAATGTAAAAGATATGTACATTTCAATTTTGAGTATAAATTGTTTATTTTGCAATTTTGTTATTTTAAATTTTATAAATTTTATTTTATTTGTCATATTTTGTTCTAATATGTGTTGATATTTTATTTTATGTATATCTTGACTTTTAAATATTTTTAAAACGATGATAGAATTTTTCCAAAATTTACTGTATTTATTTCTTATTTTTAAAGGCTGTTTCTATTTTTCTGCTATTTTCTTCATCTAAACTATATTTAAATTAAAATTTATTTATTTATTTTTGTGAATTCATTTTATTTTGTGTTCTTATCTTTATTTATAAATATTTTTAAGTACATAAAAAGTTTCCATAGTTCATTGCATTTATTTTCCATATTTTCAAGACTAGTTGCAAATTTTGCTGTTTTATTTAATTAAATTATATATATTTAATATTTAGTTATTTATTTTTTTGTTATTTACTAAATTTTCGTATTTTTATCTGAGTTTATATTTATATTTCAGTTATATAAAATTAAAATAAAATAAGTGGAAATTTGAAAGGACTTAAGTTGTAAATTGTGTGACTTTTCATTTAACCAAACCCTTCATTTTCCCATAACGGCTCATTTATTCTTTTGTAACCGTGTATGCCTTATTGTTTCACGTGAAATACTTCCCTTTCATTCACAATTCACGGCCAAAAACATTTCTGAAGTTGTTTGGGTAATGGCTTCATCTTCTCTACCTTTCTCTTCTTCATTTCCTATTAAATTTTCTATTGTTTTGCTTGATTCTTCCATAGCTTTGCTCGGCTAAACCCTCCACCATCTCCACCATAGCCTCGACCACCATCCCCTACCACTCTTCCTTGGCATCATCTCCTGCCATCATTTCAGATCCATCCATGGCCGTGACCTCTCCTTGAAGCTAACACCACAAAACAATGTCAAAAACTCCAAAACAATGCACTAGTCACCACTATTACTTCACCACCTTCATCCACCACCTTGGCCACCACCATAGCCGCCACCACCACATTGTTTTGACCACTTACCATCACCCCTTACCTCTGTCCAGATCTGGAGCAAGCATGGCCAAGCCCAAACAATGACTAGACCGAGCCTAGTGTGCACCAAAACCACTCCTTTTGGCCTTGACTCTTTGTCTTCTACATGTGTAACTCCTACCATCATCATTCCATTGTTTTGCCTTCTTTTTGCTGACCATTGGATGAGTATTTCAGGTCTAGACCTGATCATAGCTGAGCCAAATGATGTCATGGCCAAGCACTTGAATGGTTGAGGCAAGGTCAAGTCATCTATTTCTTTGTTGCTCCTTATTTAAAATTGTTTCAATATTGTTTGTGTTGAATATTTATGTATACATTGTCTTGTTTTTTTTTATGTGTATACAAGGCAATTATATTTGGCTCTCCCCTCTCAAATCATATTCATGTTGTCGTGCCTTCAAAGATTCTGTGTTGTGTGTTTGGTCGTCATCTCCAGCTTAAACAAGTGAGTTATTCTCACCAGACAATATGTACCTATATAACTAGTAAATTGACACCCTGCGAATCTGTAAAAATATATTATCATGTTATATATGCTTATATTATTATCATATGATGTTCACACCTGTTATTACACCTGTTATATCATATGTTACTTTTATTTAATGTTATTCTATTATTTATATCTGTTATCACCATTGCAAGTTCCCTGTAGACTAGAATCACTATGGGTTGAAATGATACATACCCGAACGGACTTTAGGATAGGGAAAAATCGTTATGGGCTGAAATGATAGGCCTGAATGATTTTTATTTAAATTATTTTAACTTGGGATTGCGGGTTTGAAATGATGGAACCCGGATTTTTCTTTTTTTAACTGCGGATTGAAATGATACATATCCGTATCACTTGACCTAAGTTAGAAAATTATATACAGGCCTGTGGTTATTTTATAAAGTGTTTTGGATATTTTTAAGTATTTTAAAAATTATAAATTTATGAGATTTGATTTAAATAGATTTTGAAATGTTTTAAAATAAAGAAATTATGATTTTTCTATGTGTTAAAAATGTAATTAATGAATGGTTTAACTGGATTTTTGAAATATAACTTAAGTTGGAAAATTTGGAATTTGGTTAAAAATGATATTTAAGTTGTATAAATAAAATGGATATTAAATTTTATTTGGAAATGGTAAATATGATAGTTTGATTAAATTTGAATTTAAGTGATTTATTTAAGTATTATTGATTTTTCTATGAATTTAAGTGGTTAAATAAATGAATGTTTAAAAGTGATCTTTTAAAATATAACTTGACTAGGAAATGTGAAATTTGGTTTTAATTAAAGGTTTAAGTTAATTAAATAAAATTGGAAATTTTGTTAAATTATGATATGGTAATTTAAATTTGAAGTGTTAAGTCTATTTGTTGAAATGTGAAGAATTGGAACTTTTACACTTAAACTTATTAAGTAAATTGTTGAAAATTGGATTTAATTATAAGAAATTTATTGTGAAAGAAACGTGTAAAGTTCTAATTAATGAAAGAAATATGTAAAGTTTTACCTACTGAAAGAAACATGTAAAGTCTTAATTAATGAAAGAAACATGTAAGTCTTAATTTGTGTAATATTGATTTAAAATAATAAATGCCCCTTTTGTAATAAAACGTAAATTAAAATGTACATTCGATAATGTAAGTTTAATTAGTGTAATATTGATTAAATGATAAATGCTCTTTACTGTAATAGGAATGTAAGTTAAAAAGTACATTTAATATGTAAGTTTTAATTAATGTAAATGACATATTTTAATGACTAAAATAATAAAGTTTCTTTATTGTAATGATAATGTAAGTTAATAAGGTACTCTTAACTTAACATAAGAATTTCAGCATTAAATTGGATATTACAGTAACAAGTTTATTTAACTATAAGGCTATGATAAAATGACCATGTTAAAAATTTGTAAGTATATAAATACTTTGATTATATAAAATGTTAAATTGGGAAGTATTACATTCCAAAAATGCTATGATTCCTTAAGGTTACATTACCAAAATGCTATGATAATTTAAAGGAAGATTTCAAGTTTAATAAATTAAAGGAAATATTCAGTGATTTTGAAATTTGGGTTTTATTGAAATGATATATTATTGAATTGGTTTTGAAATGGAAATGATATATTTTTGAATTGGTTTTGAATAGATATGTTTTGGGTTTGAAAGTATGTATTAGTTTGAAATAAATGATATGATTTTGAAATGGTCTAAAGGATGTATTTTGATTTGAAACATAAACTATTTTTAAAAGTTATAACCACGGGTTATAATAACGATTGGTTGGCAAAGAGACCGGGATCGGATATGGACATACTCTCTGTCGATACCGAAAACCACTTTGACAACCGTGTACGCGGTGGAGATTCCAGAATGAAGTAGGATGGTGGCGACGTTCTTAAGGTATGTTACGTGGACCCAACTCCCGTGAGTTGGCATAAGGTGGCTAAAACAGGAGCGATCTCGGACCAGTGAGGTAGCACCTCTTCTCGGACACATTTCTTCGATATTATACTCTTACATGTGATTTGACTAGATGGCCATCCTCCGATTTGGGAATGTTGTTCGAGGTGGAACGGTAGTGGCTGCTATGCGTATCCATCAGTCCGTGTGCGTAATTGGTATATCTACCCTGGCATTGCCTAGTTGTGCCGTGTCACCTACCATATCGAGCTTTACTACGATTATGATTTTAAGATCCGACCGCGTTAAGGTTCTCCATCCCCTTAACGCTATTTTCCGATATGATTATACTTTACTTATTTAGACACTATTATAATAGCGAATATTACTACATAGTAGATATTTTAATGGATCCTTAGAGGATGGGCGGTCCCAAGCATCTTCTAAGTTACTTGTACCTTTATTACAGTTCACTTGAGTTGGTTTACATTATATAAGTATATATTGTCCTGACTCGAGTGTTTTGTGTTTTGCTTTACGCTCGGGTCAGCCTGAGTTATTCACAGATTTGGATTTCCACCTTCTGGAGATTTGAATCACTGGAGATTATCTGCTAGTCTTCTTCTATCTACTTCAGTTATGTTGCTCTGTTCAGCTTGTACTTGGTTATCTTATTGATACTTCTGTTGTACTCTATTTCTTCTGTTGTATCTTATGTAACTCTGATATATTTACATAGTAGCTTCATGAACTACTATTTCTTTTACTTCCGCTGCATTATTTTACTCTGTGTCTGTGATCTGTGATTATATTTATTTACTGTATATTCTGAGATTTGCCAAATTTTAATTACAACGCGGTATTTTGAGCAATTCAATTCCGGCATGAGTGTCTACCTATACACTTATAATGGATGCGAATGGTTGAAAATATCGGGTCGTTACATAAACCCTTTCGAAAGCATATCTTTTGATTGTGTCGAAAGCATTTAGAAAAACATGGCAAGATCTTATCTTTTGAAAACAAAATAGGGTTTCGACCCCATCGGAAGCAATCCTTTCGACACCATAGCTTCTGCCTTCCTTCCAATTCACTATGTACCATCTAAGTGTTACCTTATGTATTGGTTCCGACTATGTGGGTTTCGACAGTGTGGGTTTCGACTGGGATGGTGCGGAGTCAATGGAACAGAAAGGTTCTGCTATTTGAGGCGGAACCAACTTTTCTGAATTAAAAGCTAAAACTTAGCCACTTTTAGTAATTGCTTTGTAACTACTTGCCTATTTGTAAATCTTTGATTGGTTGCCTCAAAACTTTTCAAATACTTTACAAATAAAACTGCCACATTCAATCAGATCTAAATTAAAGAAATTATAACGTTTAAGCCCTTCCATTTAACCAAAACCAACATTTGCAGAAAAGTTCCTCTTTTAAAATAATTTATTTTCCCTAATAAATCAACTGGGAAAAAAACCCCAAAAATCACAGAAAATCTCTTTCATCATATAATCAAACATATTAAAATTTCAGACTCAATTCCTTCCTGAAATACTCGAAATAAATTTTAAACCCAATAATATCATATTTCCCTTTAGAAATTCACAATAAGTTTTCCATAGCTTGGAAAATTTTGAAAATTTAAAACCCTTCTCCATAATCTTATTTTACTTAACATAAAATTTTTCCATGGCATTCTAAAATCAATAACCCTCGGTTTTCACCCTAAAACCGTACGAATTTTTCATATAAATGAATTGTTTAAATCAAGCAATCAATAACTTAAGCATATCATCATTCAAAATATCATATAAATGAGATTAAGTCTTAAATCTGAAATCATATGATTATAAAAACAAAAGGAGATGGAATGAATTATTATTCACCTTAAATATGATAAGGAATTTGAGATTTGTTGTTGATTAATCCTTCCTAGCTTTAATCCTTAGCTTTAGATTGAATTCTTCCTCTTTTCCTCCTTATTATTAGCCGGCTGTAATTTAGGTTTATGGTTTTCATTTGTGAAAGTGAGAAATGAAATGTGAATAGGCAATTACAAAGGAGTATAGCCGTGTATAATAAAGTGGCTATTTACTAATATGCCCATGTGTAAATTTGATTAGCCTATAAACCAATCTAAGCCCATTTAATTTATTATTAAGCACAACCCTATATATAATTTGTTCATATCTCAGTTCCCTTATCATCATTATTCTATTTAATTTATCTAACTAAATTTCCTGAATAATGTTATCAAAATTAGGGATGTTACATGAGAGTGCCTATCATTATTCTCATTGGGAACCATCTAGTCGAGAGTGTTTTGTTGCACCCTCTAAGGACTAACTAGTCGAGTATCATTATCTACTCTTTGGGCTAGTAGTCAAAGATTTGTCATGTTGAGGTGCTCTCATTGGGACTTTTCAAGTCGAGAGTATTGTTGGAAAACTACATCACAGGTTTAATATTATATAATATTAAAATAAAAAAAAATATAAAAATAATAAATAAAAATAAAAAATATAAAAAAAGTATAGAAATAATAAAAAAAAATATAAAATAAAATAAATAAATAAAAATAAATAAAAATGGAACCGCAGGGAACGTTTCAAAAATTTAAAGGAAATTCGAATCAAAAGGAAGAGATTCAAACTCGAACGTAAGTGATTCTGTAAATAAATCTACTCCATATGCTGAGTTTTGCCTCAAAACCAAAGCTCCGATACCATTTTTTTATATTCTTTTTATAATATTATTTATTAAATATTTATATTCATATTTTATTTTTTTAATTATTTTACTTTTTATTTTTTAATATTTTATATATATTTATTATATATATATTATTTTATTATTTTATATTTTTTTATTTATAATATTTTTTAATTTCTTTATTTTTTTATTTTTTTTATTATTATTATATATAACTACTTTAATATTAAAATAGATAAATAAAAAAAATTATATATATAAATAAAATATTTATATAAAATATATTATGTAAATAATATATAAATAATATATTTTATATAAATATTTTATTTATATATATAATTTTTTTTATTTATCTATTTAAATATTTTTTTCTTTTTCTTTTAAATTTTTTATTTTATATTTATTATTTTATATTATTATTATATTTTTATTTTTATATTTTTTATTTATATTTTTTATATTTTATAAATTTTATTTAAATATTATTTTATTTTATTTTTATATTATATATTTCTTTTATTTATTTATATTTTAAATTTTTTATTATTATAATATATTTATATTAATATATATATATTATTATATTTATTTTTATTTCTTTATTTATATTTTATTTTTTTTTATTTTTTTTTTATTATCTTTATTTTATATTTATATATTTATCATTTTTTTTATATTTATTTACAATTAATTAATATTTTTTTTATTATATTTATTATTTTTTATAATTTTATATTTATTATATTTTTATAATATAATATATAATATTTTTATATTATTTATTTTTATTTTTTTTATTTATTTAATAATTTTTTTTATATTTTTTTTATAATTTTTTTTTACTCTATTATTATTTTTATATTATTTATTTTTTAATTATATTATTATTTATATAATATATAAAAAATAAATAAATATATATATAATAATAAAAAATGAAATATATTTTATATATAATTTTATAATATAAAAAAATTTATGATATAATAATTATTATATTATAATAAATTATAAAATATAAAATAATAATAATAATGTATAAATTAATAGTATATATTATAAATAAAATAAATATATAATATAAAAAAAATATAAATATAATATATAAAATAAAATAAAATATTATATAAATATAAATATTAAATAAAATAATAAAAATAATATATTATATATTTATAGTGAGGGTTTTAGAAAGAAGAAAAAGTAGAAGAAGAAGAAAATAGAAGAAGAAGGAAGAAAGAACAACAGAACAACATCAGAAACAGAAACAATATCAGAATCTCACATTCGCAGCGGAACAATATATAATAGATAAATGAATAATCTTTAAAACAAAGAACTATATCATTTTATACATACATCAATCATCAGAGTCAATATACAACAATGGACAGTTATATAACTTGTCCTCATACAGAATACACAGCGGAATAAATAATATCAGATACAAATACTACGTCTCGCCATCCAGCTTGCTTCCAAAGCTCCAGAATATCCAGAATATCCTGATAATCTAACTCTAGACTGCCCGTGTGGAAATTAGTGGGCACCCAGAGTTTAGAAGGGAAACAATAAACTCCGAGTCAGTCATGGTGACTGGTGTGAGATCGTAAAACAGTTATTCTTTCAAAAAGAAAATAAAACAAATTCGCAATGCTTTTGGAAAATGAAACTACCATAAGACCTCCCGCCACACACACAATGCAAACGCAGAATTGGAGGAGATTTCTTCTTATGATAGTCAAAGATGCTTACTACGCAAATATCAAATTCTTTTGATATTATTATTAGTGCATAGTGTAGAAAACATTTCGAAAGTATAATATTAATCTTAGCCAACATACGACCAGTATCGTATGCTTACTATAGCTACCATCTAAACAGTGGTGACCACCGTACGTAAATGGCAGGTTCTACAACTAATACCGTACAAGTCACGTATTGGAGTTTGGATTTCCAACAAATGGTCAGGCTAAGGAACTTCCTATCCACGATGGGTACGTCCCTGGAATAGACGACCCGAGAACCTAACCGGATCTCTGCCAACACAAGGCCGGGTTACCTCTGTAAAAATAGGTAACTACTGACACGCGTATGCCATCCCCCGATCGTAACCGATCTTCCCGAGGATCCCCGATTTCCAACAAACCACATAGTAAAAATGCAGCAACCACATAGGTTAAGTATCTGGGCTCCATACCATGATACCACCTCTATCCAGAAGGAATGACATACACTAAGGGGCGCTACTCCCTAGAACCTTGCCGCATCCTTCCTGTTTCGACCATTTCCGGGGTGTGAGGCTCGACGAAGTCTCGTCCACAAAGCTACGCTTTCTACAAAGCCCTGCTTCGGGTCAAACAAAAATGATCAACCTATGATCACAAAGATATAAGATCAAACAAATGATCATATCACAAATGATCATATCACAAATGATCAAACACCGATCATTTCACAGCAACACTCAGTATGCCACGTTACCAAATTGGGATATATCGCTGATAAATTTCAACTACATAACCTCTGAGCTCGTACGTCTCAGAGAAGGGTGTTAAGCTAAGAGAATAAATTCTCCGCCACCAACAGAAATGTATTTGAAAGAAATCAGCTTTATATCTCAAATTGTAACGTCAGACACACAATCCATACAAGTCTGTTCCGGGATCGAACAGAACCGAAGGCACTTCTCACGAAGCCCTTGCACATCCGGATAATTTTCAATCACGTCAGGACTTCCCGTCACTAAGGGTGATAAAACCTCTAAATCGGAGATCAGCCGATGTAGAGTAACTCGACGGTAATCCTTCCGTTTTCAAAAATATCCGGTCTTCAACACCGGTCTTCGAATGCAATTCATAACGACGTATCACATATTCAGAATGGGTTATACGACCCCATGGTCCTTTCCCGGCTAACCCGAATAGTGAGCGATTATTCAAAAATAAGTGTGGCATTCAAATTCATCCAATCACAACAAATACCTATCTAAAGGTAATTATTGATAGTCGGTTATTTAACTATCAATAAAGATGCGCGACATCATCAGATTCCAAATAATTTTCCAAATTATTTTATCTTCCAAAATATCTTTATTAGATATAAAATTTCCACACTTCAAAAAAATAAATCAACGTTTATTTTTAAACGAATTCCCATTTTCTTTTTATAAATTCCATAGTGAATTTATATTTATCGAATATCTACTGATATTCGATTTTTTTCAAATCGATTTCAATATTAAATTTCGATTTATCTTTAAGAAGATAAATTCTCAAAAACGTTCATTCCATATTGGAAAAGCAATTCCATACTTATATAATAATAAGTAGTTCACAAATCTATTTATTTTCAACACTTGAAAATATTCGACATACTTAAATCAAATTAAGTATATATTTCATTCTTTAAGGAAATCATTTATTTTAACAACATCTATTTGAGTCAAAACGAATGTTACGTAAAACATCATTACGACGACTCAAAATCACTAGTATAGGGATTCGAAATTTAGATAGATATATAAATCCCAATACTACCTCAAAAACATTTCCTTTCGGAAATCATTTACTATAACAACAGTGTTATAGTCCACCATTTCCTTAAATTTCTCGAAAACGTCTATTTCAACAAGAACTGCGGAAATCTATGCTTTCGATTCATAATACATTTTAAAACATCTTTAAAATGTTTAACTTCATTTTTAATATCACTTCTTCAAAAATAAATCCATTTTATTTAATAATATATTCACTGTCCAAAATCGTGATTATACTTCACTTATCCCAATTTCAATCATTTCTACACATTTTTATCTCAATAAAAATTCACTGTCCAAAATCGCGAATATATCTTCTTTAAAAATCTTCTATATTTACTTTATCAAATCCAATCGATTTCGAATTTATAAACACGGTTATAAATTCTATTTCTATTTTAATAACAACCTCGACTTATAAATCTTCTTTTTATCAACTTCTATATTTTACTTATCAGAATAAGTGATTTCGGATTTATAAACAACTTTTATAAATTCCAATTCTTTTTATAAAAACTTCAATCCCAAATCAATTTCGATATTGATTTAAAAATTTATTTATCACTACTAAGTAAATTCCTTATTTTCCTCAAATTATTCAATATTCTGTTTTTAACAATGGATTCTTCAATTTGAAATCATTTTACATTGATTTCCCAATTTGTTTCAATTTACCAATTAAATTTCAAACTGAATTTCCAACTTATCTTCTCTTAAATAAATTCCTTTTTAAGAAAATAAATTTCAATCGTTTCTTTCAATCTATTTTAAAAATCCAAATTTTAAATTAAATTCTTCAATTTAAAATCACTATTTTACGAAATCCATTTATTTAACATTTTCACTTTATTCTGGAATAAATTCGATAATTCTATAAAAATCAACTTTTATACCTTTAAATTCTTTTCTTCAAATTTTATTCAATTTCAAAAAAATCAATTCACTTAAAATTTCTTGCTTGAATTACCAAAAATTCAATTTTGTTTATTTTTTTGAAATCCAATGATATCAAACATCCATTCAGCTAAATTTTAGCTTTCAACAATTTCCAGACATCAATTCAATAACATCAATAATCATTCACAGATTATCACATCACAGTAGAAATAAATTCAATCAATGTGAGGGGTCCAGTTGGATCCCTCCAACCTGTTTCCCTGCATCCAAAGATGTTAGCACAATACCAATTCCGCTCTAGTACGGAATTATCGCGGTATATGGGTTTTATAAAAATCCGCTTACTAACGGCGCAATATGGTCTCATCCGCTATACGAGGCGGGAAATCATCAATCCAATATATACATATGCCAATATGTATATATTGCTATATATATAGATATATCCTACTATATCTAATAGCACATTCAAACAGTCAATCAATAAATAACTGCAATACGAATTTAAATCTGAGTGAGGAGATCTCACCTTGATTTTAAATTCCGTTCCAGCGTTTATTTTCGAATAAAATTAAACGGCGTTTAATTTTACCCGAAATTCAAACTAGCTCCAAACGACTCCAATCCAATTGTATTGCGTAGCATTCGACGATACGATTCCAACGCATTTTGTTTCGTCAATTTCTGATCACGTATAAACAAGTTATAGCAGTTTGAAGTTAATACGATTTTAATAAAATTAAATTTACAACTTTTATTTAAATTTAAACCTAAAACTAATCCTGGCCGCACGTTTCCACTGCCCAGATCCCTGCCATACGTTGTTTCTTCTTCCATCTCCAATTATCACGCACGCGAATTTGAACCCAAGGCCGCCTCCAAACCCTAATTTCGCAACCCCCTACGAGCATCACCACGTTGATCAGAGACCCCCACCGGAACCGCCTCCACGTGTGCCACCCACAGCTAGAGTCACGTGCGACTCGGTCGCACCTACCACCAGAAAAACGCACGCGAACGGCTGGCTTTGAACGGGAACTGCTATCATCTCGTTGCTCGAATATTCATCATCCCCGTATGGATGACTTTGTCTCGACGAGATCTACAATCCTCTAGTTGAAGACTTTGGCTAGAACTTCACGGATTTTGAGAAATTAAAGGATGAAGTGGCATTCGTTTCTGGCCATCGAACGAATTAGAGGCGGCCAGGGTTTAAGCTGAAACCCTAGTTTTCTCGTTTGCAAAATGAAAGAAAAGGGTGCTTTTATAGAAAATTTCACGATTTACTATTCATCGATTTTTTCCGAACTCCGATTCGAGCGTGCCGGCTGACGTTTCTAGGGTTTAACCCGCATTCCGAACGCAATGGAACAGGTCTCGAAAGCTAATTCGATCGTATGTGTGAGATATGACAATAACCGATCAATTTAAATTAAACCGATTTAAATTGATTTCGAGGCGTTTTGATTCGTACCGGACAAACGGTACATCCAAAAATTATGAAATTTGAAATCTTACAATAATATCACATTACGGATCCGATGAAACTGGTTTCGTCGAAATCCGAGACTTTTTGAAAAATGACTATTTTAACTCGACGATTTTAAATTAAAACGATATCGATGTGTTTCGAGCTGCCACGGTCAAACGACAACTTCGATGGATACGAAAATTGAAATCCGATAATAACTAACTATTACGGATCAAATGGAACTAGTTTCGTCCAATTCTGAGACTGTTCGAAAATTGGCTATTTTTCAGTCGATAATTAAACATTAAAATATTCAATTTTCACAATTTAACTTTCAATTCAATTTTAAAAGTTCTATAACCTTTCTATAACTCCAGTATGATTAAATAAAATTTTACAAATCATTTTCAATCATTTTAAACTCGATTTTCAATTATTTCTGGAATTTCAATTATTAATTTATCGATTTAATTATCAAATTAAATCCAATATTCGAAAAATAAATCATTCGACTTCTTAATTCCACTTATTAATATTTAAAATTAATTAAATATTCGAATTTTAATTATCAAAAAATTCTGGGTCGTTACAAACTTCCCCCCTTAAAAGAATTTCGTCCTCGAAATTACAAGTTAGGAAAAAATGGTCCTTGACTTCTCTACTATTTTTCACAATCCAATAGTTTTATCAAATTTTCAAAACAAATCTTTCTACTAAAGATTCGTTATCATCAACTAAATTTCAACTTCAACTCTAAGTTTCAAAACAACATTGTTTTACTTAACCATTCAAATTTAAATTCAAATTCAAATTTTAACTTTCAAAATTTTCTCAAAAATTTTCTAACACCCGAAATTTTCGAAAAATTTCGCCAGCGTCTCCTTTGCGCGGCTAATATGGCACGGCTACAAAACGTCCCTACGGACTCTCAGATTTCAAAAAGAAAAAGAAAAAGCCAAGCGGCTAGACCAGAAATTAGCAAATCTCATATAGAAATTCAAATACATACCTTTTTCGAGCAATTCAAAATTATCTTTGCAATTCAATTCCAATTCCTTTATACACCTGTACATCCTACTAGCCATTATATCTAGTTACAGCATTCAAACTATTTTGCAAATTCGATTACAAAATTTCAATATGTACTTCTTATATCATTTTTACTTCACTGTTGAAGTTACACCTATTCATTTTCATTCAATTTTACAGTTCACATTCATTTGAATTCAATTCACAATTTCAATTCAATTTGAATTCCATTCATCTTCAATTCTGAAATATTGAATTTCATCGATTAACTTTCATTTACAACTGCTTATTTTAAATTAGTTTCAATTACTAATTCATTACAAATTCTAATCTACTTATTCAAATTTGTTTTCAATATTCAGTTTAAATTCCAGTTTTATTCTTTTGTTCATTCCCAAAATTTATTACAATTTACTATTTTGGTTAATAACCACTTATATTAAACTGGATTTCCAATTCGAATTTTAATTCATCTTTCATTTACAATTATTCAATTCAATTCATTTGCTTACGAATTCGAAATGAATTTCAACTTTCAATTTCATTTTCATTTAATTGATTCACTTATACTTGCTTTGATTTAACTTCATTCTTTTAAGTTAAATTTATTCTACCAAAATTCAATTGGTATAAGTTATCAACTTAGTAATATTTCATAAATATCTTTATATATAGCATTCCAGAGTCTTTCAACCTTTTCAAAACCATTTTGAAAACAATTCAAATTATCCTTTGAATTTTCTAAAACAAAATCCAAATTTTCCAAACAACTTCCATCTAAAACAATTTGGCAGCAATTCCTCTTTTGGAAACCCGAAAATGAACACCGGTGATGTCGCAATCATCATCGGAATTATTTTCCAGCGACCGAAAAGAGTTTAGAGCTTTTATCTCTCAAAATACTTTTCAAAGCCTTTGAAATTCATTTTCAAATCAAAAAGATTTAAACTTTCCAAAAACTTTTCTGGAATTCCGTTTTAAATTACAAATCACATTTAAAATTTATATTCTTTAAATTTCATTAGTATATGGATTTATCTCTTAACTTTGGAGTTATGATTTCAATTTCTTATTCAATTTTAGTGATGATAATTCACTATTATTACTTCCTAACATCCATGCAACCATATACTATAGTATTTTATAGAAAAACATTTCTTTTCTATACAAAAATAGTTTTGGGCAAAATTATCTCATTTACCCTATTTAAAACAATACTGTGCCGAATTGTTCTATTCGAGTGTTTAGAGATCCCTATCGATAGAGTTGTACGGACAATACCGACCAGAATCCATATACCACTCAACAAACCAATCATCACAATATAAAACAATTTTATATTCACTAACAAATACGCGCTCGTATCTATTATTACACTCAAACTCATTCTAGAGTACTGCTGACTCTATCTCTAATGAGTAACACCCAACAAAGCAGGGTTGTCGCTTAACCATATGATATAAATAAAAAATAAAAAAAAAGTTAATAAATTAATAATAATATATTATATATATAATATATTATTATTAATTTATTAACTTTTTTTTATTTTTTTATTTATATTTATATATATATAAATTTAAATATATATATATCTTATTTTTATAAATATATTATAATATATAATTAAATTAAAAATAAATATAGTAAAAAATATAAATATATTATTAATAATATAATTTAATTATATATTATTTAAATAAAATTTAAATAAATATATTTTATTATATTATTAATAATATATTTATATTTTTTACTATATTTATTTTTAATTATGTAATTATTTATATATATATTGTTATATAGATATTTAAATAATATAATAAATTTTAAAAAATATTATTATTCTAATATAAAAAATAATTATACGTATTTTTTATTATTTATTTATAAATATATTATTAACTAAAATTATTTATTTTATTTATTTATTTATTATATATTTAAATATATTTATTTATAAATATTATTATATTTTTTTTTTATTAATTCTTTTATTTTAATTTTTATTATTTAATAATTTATATTATTATTTATATATTTATACTTCATTTATTTTATTTTTAATATTATAATAAATAATATATTATATATTTTATTATAATATATTATTTATGTCACATCCCGAAATTTTCGACTTTCGAAAATTCGACATCGATACTCACTTTATCGACTGCCGAGCAATCGAGTGCCGGAAACTCCAATAGTGAGGGTTTTAAGAAAAAGAAAAAGTAGAAGAAGAAGAAGAAAAGATAGAAGAAAGAGAGAAGAAGAAAGAAGAACAACAGAACAACATCAGAACAGAAAACAATATCAGAATCTTACACATCGCAGCGGAACAATATATAATAAATAAACACTAGTCTTTTAAAACAAAGAGCTATATCATTTTATACATACATCAATCATCAGAGTCAATATACAACAATGGACAGTTATATAACTTGTCCTCATACAGAATACACAGCGGGATAAATACTATCAGATACAAATACTACGTCTCGTCATCCAGCTTATCTCCAAAGCTCCAGAATATCCAGATAACCTAATAATCTAACTCTAGACTGCCCGTGTGGAAATTGGTGGGCACCCAGAGTTTAGAAGGGAAACAATAAACTCCGAGTCAGTCATGGTGACTGGTGTGAGATCGTAAAACAGTTATTTTTCACGAAGAAAATAAAACAAATTCGCAATGCTTTTGGAAAATGAAACTACCATAAGACCTCCCGCCACACACACAATGCAAACGCAGAATTGGAGGAGATTTCTTCTTATGATAGTCAAAGATGCTTACTACGCAAAAATCAAATTCTTTTTGATATTATTATTAGTGCATAGTGTAGAAAACATTTCGAAAGTATAATATTAATCTTAGCCAACATACGACCAGTATCGTATGCCTACTATAGCTACCATCTAAACAGTGGTGACCACCGTACGTAAATGGCAGGTTCTACAACAAATACCGTACAAGTCACGTATTAGAGTTTGGATTTCCAACAAATGGTCAGGCTAAGGAACTTCCTATCCACGATGGGTACGTCCCTGGAATAGACGACCCGAGAACCTAACCGGATCTCTGCCAACACAAGGCCGGGTTACCTCTGCAAAAATAGGTAACTACTGACACGCGTATGCCATCCCCCGATCGTAACCGATCTTCCCGAGGATCCCCGATTTCCAACAAACCACATAGTAAAAATGCAGCAACCACATAGGTTAAGTATCTGGGCTCCATACCATGATACCACCTCTATCCAGAAGGAATGACATACACTAAGGGGCGCTACTCCCTAGAACCTTGCCGCATCCTTCCTGTTTCGACCATTTCCGGGGTGTGAGGCTCGACGAAGTCTCGTCCACAAAGCTACGCTTTCTACAAAGCCCTGCTTCGGGTCAAACAAAAATGATCAACCTATGATCACAAAGATATAAGATCAAACAAATGATCATATCACAAATGATCAAACACCGATCATTTCACAGCAACACTCAGTATGCCACGTTACCAAATTGGGATATATCGCTGATAAATTTCAACTACATAACCTTTGAGCTTGTACGTCTCAGAGAAGGGTGTTAAGCTAAGAGAATAAATTCTCCGCCACCAACAGAAATGTATTTGAAAGAAATCAGCTTTATATCTCAAATTGTAACGTCAGACACACAATCCATACAAGTCTGTTCCGGGATCGAACAGAACCGAAGGCACTTCTCACGAAGCCCTTGCACATCCGGATAATTTTCAATCACGTCAGGACTTCCCGTCACTAAGGGTGATAAAACCTCTAAATCGGAGATCAGCCGATGTAGAGTAACTCGACGGTAATCCTTCCGTTTTCAAAAATATCCGGTCTTCAACACCGGTCTTCGAATGCAATTCATAACGACGTATCACATATTCGGAATGGGTTATACGACCCCATGGTCCTTTCCCGGCTAACCCGAATAGTGAGCGATTATTCAAAAATAAGTGTGGCATTCAAATTCATCCAATCACAACAAATACCTATCTAAAGGTAATTATTGATAGTCGGTTATTTAACTATCAATAAAGATGCGCGACATCATCAGATTCCAAATAATTTTCCAAATTATTTTATCTTCCAAAATATCTTTATTAGATATAAAATTTCCACACTTCAAAAAAATAAATCAACGTTTATTTTTAAACGAATTCCCATTTTCTTTTTATAAATTCCATAGTGAATTTATATTTATCGAATATCTACTGATATTCGATTTTTTTCAAATCGATTTCAATATTAAATTTCGATTTATCTTTAAGAAGATAAATTCTCAGAAACGTTCATTCCATATTGGAAAAGCAATTCCATACTTATATAATAATAAGTAGTTCACAAATCTATTTATTTTTAACACTTGAAAATATTCGACATACTTAAATCAAATTAAGTATATATTTCATTCTTTAAGGAAATCATTTATTTTAACAACATCTATTTGAGTCAAAACGAATGTTACGTAAAACATCGTTACGACGACTCAAAATCACTAGTATAGGGATTCGAAATTTAGATAGATATATAAATCCCAATACTACATCAAAAACATTTCCTTTCGGAAATCATTTACTATAACAACAGTGTTATAGTCCACCATTTCCTTAAATTTCTCGAAAACGTCTATTTCAACAAGAACTGCGGAAATCTATGCTTTCGATTCATAATACATTTTAAAACATCTTTAAAATGTTTAACTTCATTTTGAATATCACTTCTTCAAAAATAAATCCATTTTATTTAATAATATATTCACTGTCCAAAATCGTGAATATACTTCACTTATCCCAATTTCAATCATTTCTACACATTTTTATCTCAATAAAAATTCACTGTCCAAAATCGCGAATATATCTTCTTTAAAAATCTTCTATATTTACTTTATCAAATCCAATCGATTTCGAATTTATAAACACGGTTATAAATTCTATTTCTATTTTAATAACAACCTCGACTTATAAATCTTCTTTTTATCAACTTCTATATTTTACTTATCAGAATAAGTGATTTCGGATTTATAAACAACTTTTATAAATTCCAATTCTTTTTATAAAAACTTCAATCCCAAATCAATTTCGATATTGATTTAAAAATTTATTTATCACTACTAAGTAAATTCCTTATTTTCCTCAAATTATTCAATATTCTGTTTTTAACAATGGATTCTTCAATTTGAAATCATTTTACATTGATTTCCCAATTTGTTTCAATTTACCAATTAAATTTCAAACTGAATTTCCAACTTATCTTCTCTTAAATAAATTCCTTTTTAAGAAAATAAATTTCAATCGTTTCTTTAAATCTATTTTAAAAATCCAAATTTTAAATTAAATTCTTCAATTTAAAATCACTATTTTACGAAATCCATTTATTTAACATTTTCACTTTATTCTGGAATAAATTCGATAATTCTATAAAAATCAACTTTTATACCTTTAAATTCTTTTCTTCAAATTTTATTCAATTTCAAAAAAATCAATTCACTTAAAATTTCTTGCTTGAATTACCAAAAATTCAATTTTGTTTATTTTTTGAAATCCAATGATATCAAACATCCATTCAGCTAAATTTTAGCTTTCAACAATTTCCAGACATCAATTCAATAACATCAATAATCATTCACAGATTATCACATCACAGTAGAAATAAATTCAATCAATGTGAGGGGTCCAGTTGGATCCCTCCAACCTGTTTCCCTGCATCCAAAGATGTTAGCACAATACCAATTCCGCTCCAGTACGGAATTATCGCGGTATATGGGTTTTATAAAAATCCGCTTACTAACGGCGCAATAGGGTCTCATCCGCTATACGAGGCGGGAAATCAATCAATCCAATATATACATATGCCAATATGTATATATTGCTATATATAGATATATATCCTACTATATCTAATATCACATCCAAATAGCAATCATATCAGATCAATAACTGCAAAAGAAAATCCACTTTCATTTGAGTGAGAAGATCTCACCTTGATTTTAAATTCCGTTCCAGCGTTTATTTTCGAATAAAATTAAACGGCGTTTAATTTTACCCGAAATTCAAACTAGCTCCAAACGACTCCAATCCAATTGTATTGCGTAGCATTCGACGATACGATTCCAACGCATTTTGTTTCGTCAATTTCTGATCACGTATAAACAAGTTATAGCAGTTTGAAGTTAATACGATTTTAATAAAATTAAATTTACAACTTTTATTTAAATTTAAACCTAAAACTAATCCTGGCCGCACGTTTCCACTGCCCAGATCCCTGCCACACGTTGTTTCTTCTTCCATCTCCAATTATCATGCACGCGAATTTGAACCCAAGGCCGCCTCCAAACCCTAATTTCGCAACCCCCTACGAGCATCACCACGTTGATCAGAGACCCCCACCGGAACCGCCTCCACGTGTGCCACCCACAGCTAGAGTCACGTGCGACTCGGTCGCACCTACCACCAGAAAAACGCACGCGAACGGCTGGCTTTGAACGGGAACTGCTATCATCTCGTTGCTCGAATATTCATCATCCCCGTATGGATGACTTTGTCTCGACGAGATCTACAATCCTCTAGTTGAAGACTTTGGCTAGAACTTCACGGATTTTGAGAAATTAAAGGATGAAGTGGCATTCGTTTCTGGCCATCGAACGAATTAGAGGCGGCCAGGGTTTAAGCTGAAATCCTAGTTTTCTCGTTTGCAAAATGAAAGAAAAGGGTGCTTTTATAGAAAATTTCATGATTTACTATTCATCGAATTTTTCCGAACTCCGATTCGAGCGTGCCGGCTGACATTTCTAGGGTTTAACCCGCATTCCGAACGCAATGGAACAGGTCTCGAAAGCTAATTCGATCGTATGTGTGAGATATGACAATAACCGATCAATTTAAATTAAACCGATTTAAATTGATTTCGAGGCGTTTTGATTCGTACCGGACAAACGGTACATCCAAAAATTATGAAATTTGAAATCTTACAATAATATCACATTACGGATCCGATGAAACTGGTTTCGTCGAAATCCGAGACTTTTTGAAAAATGACTATTTTAACTCGACGATTTAAAATTAAAACGATATCGATGCGTTTCGAGCTGCCACGGTCAAACGACAACTCCGATGGATACGAAAATTGAAATCCGATAGTAACTAACTATTACGGATCAAATGGAACTAGTTTCGTCCAATTCTGAGACTGTTCGAAAATTGGCTATTTTTCAGTCGATAATTAAACATTAAAATATTCAATTTTCACAATTTAACTTTCAATTCAATTTTAAAAGTTCTATAACCTTTCTATAACTCCAGTATGATTAAATAAAATTTTACAAATCATTTTCAATCATTTTAAACTCGATTTTCAATTATTTCTGGAATTTCAATTATTAATTTATCGATTTAATTATCAAATTAAATCCAATATTCGAAAAATAAATCATTCGACTTCTTAATTCCACTTATTAATATTTAAAATTAATTAAATATTCGAATTTTAATTATCAAAAAATTCTGGGTCGTTACAAATGCCACTATGGAAAGCGTGTGATTAGGACCCTCTAGATAGGTTAGTACCTAACCTAGCAGTCCTAGTTGTCGGGCTATGTCCTGGATCCATAATGTCATTTTTTGAGTTTGTAGGTTGAGAGTTATTACTCTCATTAGTGCCATTGCCTAGATGTCACTTAATAACCAACAATCTATTAACAAGGGCAATTAGTAATCGTGACTAATGCTCAGCATAATCTAGCAGGATGTTTATGACATGCAGATGGATATTAATGTTTTGATTCTGGGAGTAACTAAGGGACCGTCAGAAATGGGTATGGTCATTAGCGTTTCCAGGAATAGTGTTGCGGTACGTCAGTCTCCAATTTAGACGACTTATGTAGATCCATCATCTATGAGGCATTTGATTTTATCACCTCACCAGAGACAGTGATTATATGGCATTAGTGACTGGCTACATGTTAGTTTGTCATTAGAGATAGCCTAACCCAAGACAGCTCGATATTGTCAACCTTTGACATTGGAGACTTGTTGCATGCTTGTCTATCATTCTCTAATAAGAGCCTATGGCTGAGAGATTTTTTGTATGATTTTTTGTTTCCATCTCCTAGGATCTTTCAGTCGAGAGTTTCGCCTCTTTAAGGATCGTGGGTTGAGACAAATGGTTTTGTACATTTATTATTTGACTAACTTTGATGGTTATTGAGGTTGTGTTTTTTGATATCTTTAACGGCCTAACAGTCAGAAGTTATCACTTCCATTAGGACTGTAGGTTGAGATAATTATTTGGAAATCGTTTCCTATATTTTGTATGAATTGGATTTATTTGGTTTTGTGTTTCCGACTATATCCAAGGACTAACAGTCAGAAATATATCCGTCATACCATAAGTGGAGATAGTATTCTTGGATATTTATTTTTGTACTTTGTATGGATTATGTTCTATTTGGGTTCCACGTTTCTTGATTTATCTTCTATGGCTTAGCACTTGGAAATTATTATTTCCATTAGGGCTGTAAGTCAAGATTTGTAAACCTTGTTAGTGATGCGTTGATTATTTAGTTAGGACTTTGCAGTTTTTGATTTGTCTTTATGGCTTGATAATCAGAAGTCTTCACTTCCAATAGGACTATAAGACAAGATAAATATTTTGGTCGTTGACTTTTCTATTTGGTATGATTCATTCCTTTATTTATGACTTTTGTGGACATGTCGTGTGTTTTCCCATAGTATTTTGAGATTTTGAGGTGGTTGATTCTTGTCACCCAATTTATGTATGTCATGATTATTATATGTTTATATGTATTTCATGGATAGTTATTGAGATATGTGACATGGTATATTATTATAATGTTATGATGGATATTATGTTGTGTCGTATTCATAATTTTCCTTTTATTACCATGATTTATTGTCATGTACTCATGTTGGATTTAGATATAGTCTGACCCGTTTATTATTTATATAATACTTCGAGTGAGTCGGAGACTTTTTAGGTACAGGGACATTAGCCACTTTGGATGTTGGGCTTTAGAGGAGACAATACACACACTAGATCGTATTTTATGAAGTTGACCATATATTTTCCTTTGGTTGTCTCCTTGTAATTGTTTTGATAATATGGCTACGAGTTGTAAATTGTGCATGTGACTTGATGTATATTGTCAATATGAGTCAGAAACTCCATTTTTATAGACTTTTCTTGTTGCATATGTGTGTGTATTGTATACTGTTCTATCCCGGTAAACCCACGTGTTTATTGCTTTGTGCCGATACTCGATACGTATATTGTTGATATATTTTGAGGCAAGAATACATAACTTGTGTGGTTGCTCTTAACAAGCCTCATTCTCTGTATTACCAGATAGTATTCTTTAGTAATACTCTTTGGTAATATGGGTATAGAGGCGGGACATTATAGTTATATTCAATGAAGAAAAGTTTCCTTCTCGTTCCTTATCCTTATCTCAGTTGCAAGATCGCTCTTCTAGATCCACTTGGTTATAGCCTTCACCATGATTCTTGGTCCACCTCATTTCACTATAGATACTTCTTCAACGTAAGAGGTTGAAACAAGCTCACCCATACAATATGTGGTTAAGATTATTAGCCCTTCAAGAACTCAACCAATTGACATGGATTCATCGCTTGATTAATCAAAAAAATGTCAACCTCTCCTCACTATCAAACCCAAATGCAACCCAAACTTCAACAAATGATTTGTTACATACTTATTCCATGACTGCTAGATTTCAAAACAATATATTTGTAACAACCCGAATTCCAGTGGGTCCGGGTTTTTTCACAAAAATGCTAAAATCCAAGCCCACTGAAGCTCGAGTTGGGTATTTGGTATCCTGCAAATAGGAAAACATAAATATATCATAGCATAAATAAATATCTCACAGCGGAACTGACTAAAAGTATAACAGTGAGTAAATACTCACCAAGGTAATAACACTTTCTATACAAGTGTCACCAAGCTAGGAAAATCTCTGCCATCTATCTAACCTGTGGGATGTTATGAGGAGGGGGTCAGAACTAAAGTTCTGGTGAATGGACAAAATATACACTTCTAAGCATAATTCTACATATATCGTTCTATTTTCATTTTCTGTTATATTAGGTTTATTGGGTTTATAATACTCTCGCCTCTATGCGTGAATCGTATCCATCTACTCCCTAGTAGATTAAAACCTAATAACTAATATATATGTAGCTACATGCCCAAAGACCGCATCGGTCCTAGGTACTACCCATAGTGTAACGACCCGTATTTTTACGGATCGACAAGTTCGACAGAATCTGGAATTTTAGCATTTTTGAGCCATTTCAGATTTTAGGCAATATTTGGCTAAGTCCTAAGTCGTTCACGACTTAGCATAAGTCGTAAGTCGTATACGACTTAGGAGATAGGAGTGACCCAGGACTTGGAGTTAAGTCGTTTGAACGACTTAAGAGTTGGAATGTTTGGAGCCTAGGTCGTGTAGGAAGTAAGTCGTGGGATGGCTTAAATTGACTGACCGACTTAAGGAGTGTTGGGGTTAGGATGTGAGCGACCTAAGTCTAGCAGTTAAGTCGTTGCCTAGATAAGTCGAAGTCCCTGTTTAGTTATGAGTCGTAAACTGGGGGTTTTGATAAGTCGTAACTTGTGAACGACTTATGAGTGTTAAGTCGTAGATGACTTAAGTGTTTGTGGTTGAGTCATATACCCAGTTAAGTCATAGACGACTTAAGAGTTTAACCCGGTTATTTGATAAGTCGTAGGATGAGCCCTTTGTTAAGTCGTATCTTCTGTTGAGTCGTGAGCGACTTAAGAGTTAGCGGTCATAAGTCGTAGCCCAGTTAACTGTTAACTCGTATCCTGGTTAAGTCGCGCGTAGGTGTTAACTCGTGCAAGTGGATGAGTCGTAGCCTTTGTGTTAAGTCGTAGACGACTTAGTAGTTGAGTCGTCTAACCAGTTAAGGCGCATGCGCATTAAGTCGTAGGTGCGTGTGTTGAGTCGGAAGAGGCTATAAGTCGGAGACGATTTAGGAGATAGCTGTTTTGTCGTGAGTCATAGGCAGAAGTATGTTAAGTCGTCGAAGCCAGAAGTTAAGTCGTAGGGGTGATAAGTCGTAAGTCGTGAACGACTTATAGAGGCGGACGAGTTACGACTTAGGGTATTTTCTGCTATAAATAGGAGAGCTTCTCTTCATTTTTGGGATCCGGATTTTGAAGCGACGAAGTGCTGCCATTTTGAGAGCTCGACTTCTACACTTCTTCACTTCTTTTCTCCACTCTAATCTAGTGATTCCTTTCATCCAAATTGAAGATCAAGATTGAAGATTCAAGAGCTAAAGTTGAAGATCTTCATCTTTTCAAGTGAGATTTCTTCGTTTGAAGCGGATTCGTGATAGATCAAGCTTGATCCTTCGCTGTCCAGATCTGAAGCGTGTTGATTTGAGGTTGTTTTGGTGATTTGGTGAGTGGTGATTATCTCTCACACGGATCCAAAGGAGTATATCGGATTGTTGGCTCGATTTGGTGTTAAAATAGTGATTTCTATGCATTTTCTTCATCCTAAGTGTAGATCCATGTAGATCCATTGTTCATGATGATGTTACATCCATTTTATCACATGTTAACCTATGCAAGTTCATTCATCAAGTTTGTAGAGATATTGTTCATGTTTTCATGCTTATTGGACTTTCAACTCTTTAATTACGAAAATGCCATTATTGTTATAATTGTCTACTTAGATCATATTTGAATGCTTGATTGTTTGGTTAATGTTTGATTTGATTGATTGATATGAATTAGATGATTGATGGTTTGATTTAGACCGAAGACGATTCAAAAGCTAAGGGAAAGGCTCTTGAATTGGGAAAGCTGCTCGTGGCATAGGTAGCGGGATGATGAAGCTCTTATGCATAGGTTTGATGATGTGATGTTGAGATGAGGTTTCGTGAGGATGTGATGAAGCGAGGCAATCATGTGATGAAGACTTGGTCTAATCCAGACGGGATCATTCCAAGCATGTTGATAACTCGGTGATATGATTCGAGTTGAGGATAATGAATGGATATGAGAATAGTCGTCGAGGAGGATGACTAGGAGGCTTGGATAGCATCGTTGTTGAAGGTTCTAGCATGCTCTAAGCAAGAGTACGTTTGGGCAGATTCGATAGTCCCAACGACCAACTGTTGAAGGTCGAGTACTCTGGGCAGATTCGATAGTCCTAGGCACGGGTTGCGACGACGTGCGGGAGCTATGTCTAGAACCGGGGTTTCCATTAGCCCTTGACGGACGGCTGAAAGAATGTGTCGGTCATTCAATTAACGGTGATATCGAAGCAATGATAACAGTGATAGCCAGAGTCATGGATGTTTGGTTGTATCGTCATTCGGACTCAAGAGCGGTATTTTCTGGGTGCTTATCTGATTTAGGCCTTGGTACTTGGAAAACATCGCCCTTGACTCGAGTGATAGTAGCTTTACTTTAAATTGTATGCTCTGCTATGTTTGCTTCTGCTTAGTGTGTGTCTGGGGGCTATCACTGTAGAATGAGGTTGGAGTGGGAGGGTTGTATTCCTATTCCTTTTCCTTTATGCTCTTTTGGTATGTTGTTAGTTAATTTACTGCTCACTAAGACTGTTGTCTGACTCAAGGCTTTATGTTTTAATTCTTATTGCCTTGGGCTGTTCGTCCATTTTGGGACGGGCAGACTAGGTAGTAGGTGACAGGTGCTGTTCTCTTCTCACGATGCTGATATCGAAGACGAGCTGGAGGGTTGCATATTATCTTCTTATTATATGTACTGGATATTCCGCTGTTTTGTATTCTCTGAGAGATATGTAGTGAGGCTTGATGTATTGACTATGTGGATGCTTGTATTCAACTATTATGGAGTTTTATATGATGTCATTTTGTTCTGTAAAGCTTCACTATACATATGTTCTATTGTATTTTGTCCATGCGCTGTGAGTAATACGATAGATTCTGTTGTTTTAATCTTACCTTGACAATCGTCCATGGTCGCCTGGCACACTTTACAGCGCTCTATCTTTAGATTCGGTGCAGGGGTCATGGGCGGTCGTCACATTTGGTATCAAAGCATTGGTTAATCGATTTTACCCAACGCTCGCTGTCGTAACTACGTATGAGAGACGTAATTGTATTTTGATGGATGATTACTATATATAATATAGTAGCTTAGTAGAGATTGAGTCCTTTATGCAGTTGTTTCTCTAGATGTTCTAATCATTCCTTTTTATAGATATTGAGAATGAGTCGAAGAGGGAGACCAGCTGCTAGGGAAGGCCGTGCTACTGAAGAGACTGCTGATTATGCAGCCATGTTCGAAGCTATGATGACTTCGATCATGAGAAGGATACCAGTTCCGGGGGCAGCAGTTGATGTTGGAGTTCAGGTTCAGACTCCGAAACCAGTGGATTTTGCTAAGCTGTGCAAGGACTATACTGCTCTTGGAGGAAAGGTTTTCTTGGGAACAGAATCAACTATTGAGGTCCAGAGGTGGATAGATGCTTGTGGAAGGATTTTTGGTGATTTGGGAATTGATGATGCAACTAAGAGGAAGTTGGCATCAAGACAGCTTCAAGGGAGAGCTTCTGATTGGTGGAACTCTATTACCATCAATACTGCGGAGGAAGAGATTACTTGGGAGCAATTCCAAGCTAGATTTGAAGCTAAGTTCATTTCTACAGCTCAGAAGTCTGTTCTGTTCAAGAAGTTCGTGGAGCTCAAGCAGGGTGGAAGATCTGTTCTTGAGTATGTTTCTGAGTTTGAAGCGTTGTCCAAGTATGCCCGGTCATATATTGAGTTTGCATATCAGAAGAATGAGAAGTTTGTGACAGGCTTGGACAGTTATCTTGGGAGACAGTTGGTGGATCATTTGGACGATTCGTTTGAGAAGCTTGTGGAGAAAGCTCTTAGGCATGAGAGTATGTTTCCTAAGGAAGGACCTGTTGTTGCTGTTACCAGGGGAGAGTCTAAACCACAGCAGGGTGGAAACCAGAAGAGGAAGCAGCAGCAGCAGAAGGGTAAGGATGGCCAGAAGAAGCCGAAAGGCGAGGTGACTTGCTACAATTGTCAGCAGAAGGGCCATTTCTCTAAGGATTGTAAGAATCCGAAGGTGCCAATGAAGTGTCACAACTGTGACAAGCCAGGGCACATCAGGAAGAATTGTCCAGAACCGAGGAAGGACAAGCAGATTGTGCAAGCTTATGCTTTGGGAGCTGTTCCGTTGTCTTCAAAAGCTCCTACTGCTGAAGAGAAGGGAAAGAGTGTGGTTGTTCAAGGTACTCTTTTCCTGTGTGGTGTTCCGGTTAGAGTTCTGTTTGATACTGGAGCGTCGCATTCGTTTGTTTGTACTGATCTCGTAGGCCGGTTAGGTTTGGAACCGGATATTGTTGATAGGCCATTGGTTGTGACTAATCCAGTTGGGGGTTCGTCTTGTTTGTGTATGTTATGCCGTGGTCTAGTTGTATTGAGTCATGGTTGCTCTTTTGTTTGTGATTGCTTTGTTCTGAACTTTGCGGGGTTCAGAATTATCTTGGGTATGGACTGGCTTAGGAAGTATGCGGCAAAGGTTGATTGCGAAAGGCTGGAAGTGACAGTCGAGAATGTGGAGGGGCGAAAGGTTGTAATACGATGTAAGCATGAGGAAGGCGTCTTCATGAGCTTCATGTATTCGCTGGTTGTTCCACGGGATGGACTGTCATCGGTGCCAATTGCTAATGGATTCGAGGATGTCTTTGACGAAGTCAGAGGGTTGCCGCCGCATAGAGAGATCGAGTTTCGTATAGATCTAGTTGAAGGAGCCAGACCTGTTGTGATGCCTCTAAGGCGGATGGCGCCTAGGGAACAGCAAGAGTTGAGGGTGCAAGTTGATGACCTTTTACAGAAAGGATTCATTCGGCGTAGTGTGTCCGAGTGGGGAGCACCAGTTGTGTTTGCAACCAAGGCAGATGGGTCGTTGAGATTGTGTGTGGATTATCGTGAGCTGAATAAGGTGACTAAGAAGAACAAGTATCCATTGCCGAGAATATATGACTTGTTTGATCAGCTTCACGAAGCCAAGGTGTTTTCTCAGATGGATTTGGCAACGGGATTTCACCAGTTGAGAGTAGCTAAGGATAGTGGGCCGAAGACTACTTTTAGGACACCATCAGGTTTCTTTGAGTGGCTGGTAATGCCGTTTGGATTGACTAACGCACCAGCATATTTCGTGGATCTTATGAATAGAGTGTTCAGAGATCAGTTGAACAAGTTCGTACTTGTGTTCGTGGATGATATTCTGATTTATTCCAGAACGGAAGAGGAGCACAAGACGCACTTGCGTATGGTTTTGGAAATCTTGCGGAAACATCATCTGAAGGCTAAGTTTTCGAAGTGTCACTTCTGGAAGAGTGAAGTGAGGTTCTTAGGCCATGTGATTTCTGGAAATGGAATAGCGGTTGATCCCGCTAAGGTGGCAGCCATTCAGGATTGGGTTAGACCTAAGAATGCATCTGATGTGAGAAGTTTTCTTGGATTAGCAGGATATTATCGACGGTTTATCAAAGACTTCTCCAAGGTAGCTGCACCGTTAACAGGATTGACGAAAAAGAACCAAGTGTTCAGTTGGGATGCTAAGTGTGAGCAAGCTTTCGGAATCCTGAAAGAGAGACTGACGAGTGCTCCTGTTTTGACTATTCCAAGTGGGAATGATGAGATGGTGGTTTACACCGATGCATGTGGTACTGGACTTGGAGCAGTGCTGATGTAGAAGGATAAAGTTGTTGCGTATGCAAGTCGACAACTGAAGCCGCATGAAAGGAATTACCCGACTCATGATTTGGAGTTAGCGGCGCTTGTATTTGCTCTGAAGATGTGGAGACATTATCTGCTGGGAGTTCGATTCGAGTTGTTTACGGATCACAAGTCATTGAAGTATCTTTTCTCCCAAAAGGATTTGAATCTTCGGCAGCAACGTTGGCTAGAGTTTTTGGCATCATATGATTTTGGTATAGCTTATACTCCGGGAAAAGGTAACGTAGTGGCAGATGCGTTAAGTCGAAGACATGCAGGATTAGGAGCCATGTTTTCAGAATGGAAGAATCTCGAGTATTTAGCTGGATTTGACTTCAGGCCTAGATGTGAATTGGAACCTGAGATGTTGGCAAACTTATCGATAAGACCTTCTCTTGTGGAACGGATTGGCGAGAGCCAAAAGCGAGACGATAAGCTTGTCAAGATTATCCGTGAATTGGAATCTGGATTGGATCCAGAAAAGGATAAAGGATTCGAGGTCAATCGAGAGGGTCGGCTTCGGAAGCAAGGACGACTAGTTGTTCCCGATATAGATGAATTGAGGAGTGAAGTTCTGAAGGAAAGTCATCACTCGAAGTTGACAATTCATCCAGGTGGAAATAAGATGTATCGGGATATGAAGAGAATCTACTACTGGGAAGGTATGAAGAAGGATGTTGGAAATTTTATTTCCAAATGTATGAACTGCCAGTTGGTAAAAGCCGAACAGAAGAAGCCAAGTGGATTGCTTCAGCCATTAGAAGTTCCTACATGGAAGTGGGAACAAGTGTCGATGGATTTTATCGATGGATTGCCTAGAACCAGAACGGGAAATGAAGGGATTTGGGTCATTGTGGATCGTCTGACTAAGAGTGCACGATTCATTCCTGTTCGATCGACTAGGACTGCATCAAAGTTGGCTGAGTTGTATGTTAAGTGGATAGTTCGATTCCATGGTATTCCGAAGAGTATAGTGAGCGATCGAGACCCGTTGTTCACTAGTGGATTTTGGAAGAGCTTCCAGGAAGTCTTGGGAACCGAGTTGTGTTTGAGTACAGCTTATCACCCTCAAATAGATGGACAGACCGAGAGAGTTAATCGGGTTTTGGAAGATCTCCTCAGAGCTTGTGTTTTGGATTTCGGAGGATCATGGGAAGATCACCTTCATTTGGTGGAGTTTGCGTACAACAACAGTTACCAGTCAAGCATTGGTATGGCACCGTATGAGGCATTGTATGGAAGACCGTGTAACTCTCCAACATGTTGGTTGGAAACTGGAGAAAAGCTGATGCTTGGGCCAGAGATGATTCGGCAGACTTCAGATTGTATAGAGATCATTCGGCAACGAATGAAGGCAGCCCAAGACCGTCAGAAGAGTTATGCCGATAAGCGTCGTAAGGATTTGGAATTCGACGTAGGAGATATGGTTTTTGTAAAGATTTCTCCACTGAAGAATGTTATTCGATTCGGGAAGAAAGGAAAATTGACTCCGAGATTTGTTGGACCATTCCCGATCATCGAGCGAATTGGAAAGCTCGCCTATAAGTTGGAGTTACCTGAGAAGATGTCGGGTGTGCACAATGTTTTTCATGTATCATATCTACGGAAGTATGTGCACGACTCGAATACAGTGGTTTCTGTTGATAGCTGTGAAGACTTCGAAGTTGATCCAATCGTTAGAAGACCTCGTAAGCCGCTTCGTGTTGTTGAAACCGACACGAAACAGCTTAGGAGGAAGGTAGTTAAGTTGCTCAAGATACAATGGAGTGACGATGATAACGACTGTACGTGGGAGGTGGAAGAGAGGATGAAAGCAGCTCATCCTGAACTCTTCAAGGTATGGCCCTAAGGTGTCGTGTCATCTCGCGATATTGTAACTTGTTCTAATTTTAGAATTCTGTACGCTAAGCTAGAATTGGATGCATGGTTTGCTGATTGTTATGGTTGGTAGGCGTACAGAATAGTCTTTGATTGCTTTGTTTGTTTGGAATTTCGGGGGCGAAATTCCTAAGGGGGAGAGAATGTAACGACCCGTATTTTTACGGATCGACAAGTTCGACAGAATCTGGAATTTTAGCATTTTTGAGCCATTTCAGATTTTAGGCAATATTTGGCTAAGTCCTAAGTCGTTCACGACTTAGCATAAGTCGTAAGTCGTATACGACTTAGGAGATAGGAGTGACCCAGGACTTGGAGTTAAGTCGTTTGAACGACTTAAGAGTTGGAATGTTTGGAGCCTAGGTCGTGTAGGAAGTAAGTCATGGGATGGCTTAAATTGACTGACCGACTTAAGGAGTGTTGGGGTTAGGATGTGAGCGACCTAAGTCTAGCAGTTAAGTCGTTGCCTAGATAAGTCGAAGTCCCTGTTTAGTTATGAGTCGTAAACTGGGGGTTTTGATAAGTCGTAACTTGTGAACGACTTATGAGTGTTAAGTCGTAGATGACTTAAGTGTTTGTGGTTGAGTCGTATACCCAGTTAAGTCGTAGACGACTTAAGAGTTTAACCCGGTTATTTGATAAGTCGTAGGATGAGCCCTTTGTTAAGTCGTATCTTCTGTTGAGTCGTGAGCGACTTAAGAGTTAGCGGTCATAAGTCGTAGCCCAGTTAACTGTTAACTCGTAGCCTGGTTAAGTCGCGCGTAGGTGTTAACTCGTGCAAGTGGATGAGTCGTAGCCTTTGTGTTAAGTCGTAGACGACTTAGTAGTTGAGTCGTCTAACCAGTTAAGGCGCGTGCGCATTAAGTCGTAGGTGCGTGTGTTGAGTTGGAAGACGCTATAAGTCGGAGACGACTTAGGAGATAGCTGTTTTGTCGTGAGTCATAGGCAGAAGTATGTTAAGTCGTCGAAGCCAGAAGTTAAGTCGTAGGGGTGATAAGTCGTAAGTCGTGAACGACTTATAGAGGCGGACGAGTTACGACTTAGGGTATTTTCTGCTATAAATAGGAGAGCTTCTCTTCATTTTTGGGATCCGGATTTTGAAGCGACGAAGTGCTGCCATTTTGAGAGCTCGACTTCTACAATTCTTCACTTCTTTTCTCCACTCTAATCTAGTGATTCCTTTCATCCAAATTGAAGATCAAGATTGAAGATTCAAGAGCTAAAGTTGAAGATCTTCATCTTTTCAAGTGAGATTTCTTCGTTTGAAGCGGATTCGTGATAGATCAAGCTTGATCCTTCGCTGTCCAGATCTGAAGCGTGTTGATTTGAGGTTGTTTTGGTGATTTGGTGAGTGGTGATTATCTCTCACACAGATCCAAAGGAGTATATCGGATTGTTGGCTCGATTTGGTGTTAAAATAGTGATTTCTATGCATTTTCTTCATCCTAAGTGTAGATCCATGTAGATCCATTGTTCATGATGATGTTACATCCATTTTATCACATGTTAACCTATGCAAGTTCATTCATCAAGTTTGTAGAGATATTGTTCATGTTTTCATGCTTGTTGGACTTTCAACTCTTTAATTACGAAAATGCCATTATTGTTATAATTGTCTACTTAGATCATTTTTGAATGCTTGATTGTTTGGATTAATGTTTGATTTGATTGATTGATATGAATTAGATGATTGATGGTTTGATTTAGACCGAAGACGATTCAAAAGCTAAGGGAAAGGCTCTTGAATTGGGAAAGCTGCTCGTGGCATAGGTAGCGGGATGATGAAGCTCTTATGCATAGGTTTGATGATGTGATGTTGAGATGAGGTTTCGCGAGGATGTGATGAAGCGAGGAAATCATGTGATGAAGACTTGGTCTAATCCAGACGGGATCATTCCAAGCATGTTGATAACTCGGTGATATGATTCGAGTTGAGGATAATGAATGGATATGAGAATAGTCATCGAGGAGGATGACTAGGAGGCTTGGATAGCATCGTTGTTGAAGGTTCTAGCATGCTCTAAGCAAGAGTACGTTTGGGCAGATTCGATAGTCCCAACGACCAACTGTTGAAGGTCGAGTACTCTGGGCAGATTCGATAGTCCTAGGCACGGGTTGCGACGACGTGCGGGAGTTATGTCTAGAACCGGGGTTTCCATTAGCCCTTGACGGACGGCTGAAAGAATGTGCCGGTCATTCAATTAACGGTGATATCGAAGCAATGATAACAGTGATAGCCAGAGTCATGGATGTTTGGTTGTATCGTCATTCGGACTCAAGAGCGGTATTTTCTGGGTGCTTATCTGATTTAGGCCTTGGTACTTGGAAAACATCGCCCTTGACTCGAGTGATAGTAGCTTTACTTTAAATTGTATGCTCTGCTATGTTTGCTTCTGCTTAGTGTGTGTCTGGGGGCTATCACTGTAGAATGAGGTTGGAGTGGGAGGGTTGTATTCCTATTCCTTTTCCTTTATGCTCTTTTGGTATGTTGTTAGTTAATTTACTGCTCACTAAGACTGTTGTCTGACTCAAGGCTTTATGTTTTAATTCTTATTGCCTTGGGCTGTTCGTCCATTTTGGGACGGGCAGACTAGGTAGCAGGTGACAGGTGCTGTTCTCTTCTCACGATGCTGATATCGAAGACGAGCTGGAGGGTTGCATATTATCTTCTTATTATATGTACTGGATATTCCGCTGTTTTGTATTCTCTGAGAGATATGTAGTGAGGCTTGATGTATTGACTATGTGGATGCTTGTATTCAACTATTACAGAGTTTTATATGATGTCATTTTGTTCTGTAAAGCTTCACTATACATATGTTCTATTGTATTTTGTCCATGCGCTGTGAGTAATACGATAGATTCTGTTGTTTTAATCTTACCTTGACAATCGTCCATGGTCGCCTGGCACACTTTACAGCGCTCTATCTTTAGATTCGGTGCAGGGGTCATGGGCGGTCGTCACACATAGTACCTTCTGTATCCTCCTCGAAAAGGACTCCATCGTCTCGCTGCTAGAGCATACTGAAACTATATCTGTAATGGACAACTTCGTGAGGCCTACAATACAGATGTTCCGTCGTCTGTTAGAAAAACGTGAAACTGCATCCACACTAGCTTATACTAGTGCTCGGACATCCACAATGTACCACCCAGTGCGTACCTTGAGGACTACATGTAATTGTTTTGTCTACTCCCTGAATTCCGCCAACAAGGTCTACCTTGTACGAAACTCAATCGAGGATTTTCTATATCTGTAAAGGTCCGCTTCATTAGGCCTGCAATATAGATATTCTACTTGGTCTGTCTCTTTTCTCATCGTGGCTATGACCCCACGCAGCCACCCCTCAACTAATCGAAAGACCTTTCAAGAGCTAAGTGGTTGTGCCTTACTACAAACAATCTAAACATCCAATTGGCTGTGCCTCTCATCCAATGTCTCAATAGTAAAAGAATCATTGGCATGTTGGTTTAACTCTAGTCTTTCCCGAACTTGCTCTGACTGATGATGGTTTGATCTCCACATGCGACTATCCTTTTGGGTCCTGCCCACTATAACCTACTCGTAATCTAGAGTACAGTGTCATACGAATATCCTACTCCATCATCAACCTTTTGACTGCCTACAAAGGTCCGCTTCGTTAGGCCTGCAATGCAAAAGCAGTCAAGGCATACTCTCTTGATAGAACACCTACAGACCTACCTCCGGGGGTGCAACTTCGTTAGGCCTACCCCGGAGGGCCATCCTAGAGTATCCTCACGTCCTGTTGAAGTCTCATACTTCCTTCTAGCCCGAACTAACTAAGTTGGACGTGCTCTTTTTGTACTAAAATCTGTGATGAACTGCTTCGTTGGGCTCTTTGTCCAGATTCACTTTCGGGCTGCTCCAAACGCACCTTACCATTTTATTAGATCCTACGTCTAATCTTTTATTATGCATTTAGTTTACTTTTCTTATTCTGTTGGCTACTTATTTACCCTAATCAGCATGCCCATCCCCACCTATGTGTGAGACCATTAGTCCTAGACCTGAAAGGGAATGCTGCCGGTATGGGTCACTTCTATTATTTTGCTTATTAACTTAATCCAAGATCTAAGTTTGATAGAATAAGCCTCCTCTATTTCTTTCTTTTTAATTATAACCTACGTGTTACAATTATACTTGCAATTGTTAATTTTATATTCTTTTCTTTCTTTTATAACCTACATGTTATAAATGTAATTGCAAGTGTCTCTTTTCTATTCTAGTCTGTCTTCTTTTATTATGATATTAAATTCTCTTTAGTTTTCTTATATTATATGACAGTCTTGGCTTGGGACTACATCCAACTGTCACAAATTTACTTCTCATAATAACTGCTTTACTTTTTATTCTACTATCTGCGTAGTAAATGCATATCTAGTCACTTCTTCTGTTTATTATTTCTAGTCTTGTCAAATAATTACCTTGATCACTTCCTCTTCTTTAATTTCAAAAATGCTTCACGTTATTCTCTTTTATTCTAGAAAGTAGTTCTATTCTATTTGGTTAGTTACAAAGACTGTACTAAAAATCCAGTTCAATATTTTAATACTAAATAATGTTATAAACAATAATTCGTAACTGCAAGATATTTCTTTTATTGTTTCTTTAATTTTTGGATAATGCAAAATACAGTAATGTCTCTATTTTGTACTAATTCCATTTTTCTTGCTTTTATCCTTGCAATTATGTTTATCGTTATTCTTACAATATTAAATTATGGAAATGTATTCCCTTTTCTAAACCAACCAACTAATCTATTACTAACTTCCAAATCAAGTTATTAGATTTCTCCTTTTTATTTCATTCCCCAAATTTTTAACATAATTTACTATAAATTTCTCACTTTTAGGCTTATTCCTTTCTCTATAATTTTTAAGCCTAATATTACTTATATTTAATTGGATTCCTTTCTTTTTCCCATATAAATAACATTTTAAATGTAAGTACACTTCTCTTATACAATTTACAGTTTCAACATAACTAATTAGCAGAAATAATTACTGAAATAAATGTTGAATTAAATATTTAACGGGAATCTAATGATATTATATCATAAACATAAAAGAGATATAATTTAAATCCACTCACCTGTCGTCCTTAGCTTTACTCCATGGCCTTCATGGATCCCCTTCTAAGGCGTCTAATATTTTTATTAAAAAGATCTTCTCCCTAGAAATATTTTCTATTTAGGGTTCAGCCTCAGGCAATGAACCCAATTGGGAGAAAACCTTATTGTGAGAAAATAGCTAGGCCTAGGGTTCTATTTATAGTGGAGTTTGAAGATCTCAGACCATCGGATTTTTGGATTGAATCTGGTGCAACCACGTCACAGGCTCGCTGCGGATCATTGGATCCAGAAAACAATGCTTCAGATCGCTCGAAAAATCTAATTATAAACTTCGGCATATCCCTGGACGATTTAACGTCTAGGGCAAACGCGGGTCCTATGTTCTTTGCGGGTCGACCTTAGGGTCGACCCTTGTGTGTTGTCGGTCGACCTGATGGTTGACCCGTGGGGTCCTTTTATTTATTATTTTTTCGTTTAATTAATTATATATATATATATCTAATTTCTTATTCTTCTCGTAACTTCTTCATATTAACTCGGATTTCGACAAGTTATATATGGAAATTGATCAGAAAATCCCCACGAACATAATGGTATAAGTTTCGAGGCCATATTATAATAATTTCAAAAATGCTTATTTTCACTGTTCATCGTTACTTGATTATTTAATTATCTAAAAATGCGGGGTGTTACATTCTCTCACCCTTTAGGAAATTTCGTCCCCGAAATTCGACAAGGGCAAAACTATGTAATTCCTCGCATCAATCACATCCATTTTGTGTACGTTCAATTTTGTTATCATCCGTGTCCTTCTGCAGAGTGTCATTCAACATAAAGTATATGCATGTACAAGAATTCTAAGCGGTACCTCCTATATGAATGTTTTTCTCTTTAAAAATTTATTTTAAAACATGATGAACATACCCTAAATATACTTCCAATTTTTTATATGAATGCAATCTTTTGAAAACTCAAAACATTTTTCATCCAATTTTTCCCACACTCCTACTGAATAGGGGCGTAGCTCAACGAATTATTCATCCAAATCATGCCATGCAACTTTTAATATTCGAATTTCAGAAAAATCTAATTTTCCAAACTCGATTTCTTATGTTAGAACGAAGGTAGAAAACGAAAAAACCTCACATTTCTCCGTTTTACTTTTACACACCTCTTTCTCCTTACTTAAAACTTATGCCACTATTCTATCAAAATCTCTATTTTCTTTCCCAAGCACGGTTCACCTAAGAAAATTTATCTATTGACATTTCTGTCGTTTTCTTTAAATTTGTTGTTTCCCTTTTAGTTACTCTTTATGGCTTTTACTTTTCTTTTATTATTTACGTCCTATGTCCTTATTCTCTTCTTGTGAACATCACGAAAACACGGAGAAAAAGCATCATACTAATCATTACTGATTTACTATAATAGGAACTAAATGCTTACATAGGAGTACAGTCTCATAACTAAAAGAGAAAACAAGTCCTACTACAAAGCGATACTAGATAGGTAAATATAGCAGCTAAACGCAGCTATCATCTAGGGCTAGGAGGCCTAGGACCATATCCACCCTGACACAGAAAGGTCCTACTCTAGGAATCCAAGTAACTCATATGCTCCTCCTGCCGCCTATTACTCGTTACTAACTTACATTGCATTACTCATGATGAATAAGATCTATTCATCTCTTCCATTCCATACTCAAAATGGAATAACCAAATCTTATTTACTGCAATGAATAAGGATTTCAATCTATGCAGACTCTATCTAAAAAGGCAACTAAGCTTGGGGAATTTTTCTTTTTACCTTTACCTTTCATTTTTCCCTAACTAAGGTCTACCTATCCCAACCATGTGTGTCGTACTATCTTACTAATAACACTTCACTATTCTTCTATAGTCTACACACATGAAGCAACATTCCTAGGTTCTCACTAGTGACCTATACACTTTACGGGAACTTTTATTATTACTACTAAAAGTAATCACTGCTATAGCCTTACACTTTTCCCATCATGCCTAGGAAATGATTCCTATCTACTCCATATTTAAAAGTTTGGTTTGGTATTTATCATTTCATTTCAAAAATTAAAGCTTCTAAATTTTTGAAATATCAAATCCTAATTATTATTTTCCTTTAAAAGCGTTATTTTGAAGTTTCTATTAAATTCAAAGGTACTTGGTTACTTAACATTTTATCTTTCTAGACTTGCCTCTTTACAACCTTTGAATTTAAATTATTCCCCAAACCTAGAGGGGAAAACTTACAAATTCTAAGTTCAAAACTTATTCCTCTTTTCCTTTTAAAGACCTTTACAGCTTTCCATAAAAAAATTGGATTTTTAAATTTAACTGTTTACTAAGTTTTTCTCTTCCAAAAACTTATTTACTTTTTCACCAAATCATTTTTCTTTAAAACATGCCTTGCTTGTCCTTAAAACATTTTTTTCTTGACTTCCAAAAATGTCCTCACATGTTTTCAAAATATCTTCTTTTTATAGATTTTCAAATTTACGAAAACTGGAGTAGATAACAATTATTTTATCATAAATCCCTTAACTTTCCTACTCTTCCAATTACCTAACCTTGGTGGAGTTTCTAACTAACTACAAATGTGAACTTTCTACAAAGGCAAGCAACCAATGCGCATAATCAATGGAAAAATATGAAATTTCCATTGCTTAGCTTTCCTACTAAGGCTCTCTATAATATCTCTCCTAACTAACACTGTCTCTAATTATAACACTTCCTATTACACCTAATGGTTTTATATCTTAATGTATTGGAACTACTTTCTCTTATGAGAAATCATTAACGCTAAAACCTTCTATGAATCCTTTAAAAAAGTATTTAATGTTTATGTGAAATTACAAGGGACTTATTTTATACTTTACCGAAATAGGCTATAAAAAATATGGTGCTTTCCATACCTTGTACATCTCTTTCACGTATTTCTTATAACTTGCACAAAACATCTTTATTTGTGATTTGGTTTCATAGAAAATTATATCATTATTCATTTCATTCCAATAGATTAAAGTATGTTTAATCTATATTCACTTACAATAGACATTTCCTACGAAATTTATTAATTTCCAAATATTTAACTTACATCTTCTTCTTTTTTCAGAAGAACTCATTTTCAAAACTGTTTTTATATTTTCATAACTAGAAAACATTTCCATATACTTGTTTAAATAATAAGTATACTTACAAACCACTTTATTTCTATACTTAGAAATTATCTTCAAAGCACATTTTTATTTGGGTCAAAACAGATGTTGCGTAAAACACCATTACTACAACCCAAAAATACTAGTATATGGATTCAATTAAAATAAATATTAATAAATCCCATATGTTATATAAAACATTTCCTTTGGGAGTCACCTACAATAACAATAGTGTCATAGTCCATGTTTCCTTTATTTTTCATGAAAACTTTACCTACAAAGAAACTAGCGAGCTATACATGCTCTATAATTCTTCAAAAAGAATTTTACTTTTAACAAAATTTACATCATATAAAAACCAATTTAAATTTCATACCATTTTCTTTTTCAAAAACCCAATATTTACTTCCTCAAATATACTAACAATTATATTTTTCAACTTTTCAATTCAAAAAGTTTCATTTTATTGGGCTAGACATAAAGTGGATTTTTTTTCTTACTATCCTAGGAATATCCTTCCTAAACCTTGGAAATCTCACTTCCTTACTAAAATCTCTTATTCCTTCCAAAATAAAAAATACTCTCCCTACCATCCCTAGGGAACTTTCCCACTTCCTATAACATGTGGATACCAATGTACACTATAAATCGGCAATTTTATAGGGCTCAACATCCATGGGTGATCACAAACCCAACTAGCAAACTATGCACAAATATACTCCTAAAAACTTTCCATATGTTAAAATCCATAATTGGGGACTATTTGGATTTTAGTACATAATATATTTATATTTTATTCAAAAATACAAATACGTTCACTCATATTTCCTAATTTACTTAGGATCTACTAGCCTAAGCACTGATACCAAATGTAACAACCTGAATTCCAGTGGGTCTGGGTTTTTCGCAAAAATGCTAAAATCCAAGCCCACTGAAGCTCGAGTTGGGTATCTGGTATCCTGCAAATAGTCAAAGATAAATATATCATAGCTTAAATAAATATCTAACAGTGGAACTGATTAAAGGTATAATAGTAAGTAAATACTTACCAAGGTAATAACACTTTCTATACAAGTGTCACCAAGCTGGAAATATCTCTGCCATCTATCTAACCTGTGGGATGTTATGAGGAGGGGGTCAGAACTAAAGTTCTGGTGAATGGACAAATATACACTTCTAAGCATAATTCTACATATACCGTTCTATTTCCATTTTCTGTTATATTAGGTTTATTGGGTTTATAATACTCTCGCCTCTATGCGTGAATCGTACCCATCTACTCCTTAGTAGATTAAAACCTAATAGCTAATATATATGTAGCTACATGCCCAAAAACCACATCGGTCCTAGGTACTACCCATAGTACCTTCCGTATCCTCCTTGAAAAGGACTCCACCGTCTCGCTACTAGAGCGTACTGAAACTATATCTGTAATGGACAGCTTCGTGAGGCCTACAATACAGATGTTCCGTCGTCTGCTAGGAAAACGTGAAACTGCATCCGCACTAGGTTATACTAGTGCTCGGACATCCACGATGTACCACGCGTACCTTGAGGACTACACGTAATCGTTCTGTCTACTCCCTGAATTCCGCCAACAAGGTCTACCTTGTACGGAACTCAATCGGGGACTTTCTATATCTGTAAAGGTCTGCTTCGTTAGGCCTGCAAAATAGATATTCTACTTGGTCTATCTCTTTTCTCATCATGGATATGGCCCTACGCAGCCACCCCTCAACTAGTCGAAAGATCTTTCAAGAGCTAAGTGGTTGTGCCCTACTGCAAACAATCTAAACATCCAATTGGTTGTGCCACTCATCTAATGTCTCGATAGTGAAAGAATCATTGGCATGTTGGTTTAACTCTAGTCATTTCTGAACTCGCTCTGACTGATGATGGCTTGATCTCCGCATGCGACTATCCTTTTGGGTCCTTCCCACTATAACCTACTCGCAATCCAGAGTACGGTGTCATACGAATATCCTACTTCATCATCAACCTTTTGACTGCCTACAAAGGTCCGCTTCGTTAAGCCTACAATGCAAAAGCAGTCAAGGGATACTCTCTTGATGGAACACCTACAGACCTGCCTCTGGGGGTGCAGCTTTGTTAGGCCTACCCCAGAGGGCCATCCTAGAGAATCCTCATGTCCCGCTGAAGTCTCGTACTTCCTTCTATCCCGATCTAACTAAGTTGGACGTGCTCTTTCTGTACTAAAATCTATGACGAACTACTTCGTTGGGCTCTTTGTCCAGATTCTCTTTCGAGCTTCTCCAAACGCACCTTGCCATTTTATTAGATCCTACGTCTAATCTTTTATTATGCGTTTAGTTTACTTTTCTAATTCTGTTGGCTACTTATTTACCCTAATCAACATGCCCAGCCCCACCTATATGTAACAACCCAAGATTTTGCAAATATTTGTAAAATTAGATTTTATTTCAAATTTTTATTTTAAAACATTTTAAAAGTGTAGTTGTAATTTTCCAATATTAGTTGCATTTTGTTTACAATTTTTAATTCTAGTTTCAATATAACAAACTATTTTCTTTATTTATTTTCCTATTTTCCTAAGACTATTTATTTATTTTCATTTCTACATTATTTTGTTTTAACTTTTATTTTATTTACTTGATTTTCTATTGGTTTATTTTGAATATATGGATTGAAAATTCAAAGAGACAAAAGCTTTTAAACTTGTGACTTTTCCTTATCCTAGTCTTTTCATTTGCTTGGCCTTTCATTTTCTCCTTGTAGCCATACATTTCTTATTGATAATTCACGTGAAAAACTTCCCATCTCATCATCATTCTCGGCCATTCTCATTTCTGAAAAAAATTTGTAAGCTAATGGCTTCCTTTTTCCTACTCTTTCTCTTCATTTTTATTAATTTTGCCTTGTTCCTCTCTCTATTTTTGCTCGGCCATAACCACCATCATCTCCACCCACCACCACCATCATCTCCTCCTCATCATCCACGGCCTACAACCACCCTTACCCCTCTATCCAGATCAGGTCGTGACTACCAAGTTGAGAAAGCACCACAAAAACTTTGCCTAAACTCCAAACAATGCATAGCCGAGCCTTTATCCCATCACCATCCCATAGTTTGCCTCGGCCACCACCTCTAGCTCCACCACCAGCCGCTGTGACCATCACCACTGGCCTCCACATCACCTGACCTGACCTGTAGTGGCACATGGCCGAGCCATATTGACCATAGGCCGAGCCTAGAAGCAACCCAAAACTCATCTTTTATGCCTTGACCTTTGACCTTCCTGGCTTTGTAACTCCAACCCCTTCAAATTCCTATGCTAGCCATGCCTATCTGATGCAAACCCGAGCCTTGTTGCCTCAAATTAGAGCTATGGCCGAGCAAAAATAGAGGAGCACCGAGCCTATGTTCCATCAAGATCAAGCACTTTTGTGTTAAAGCTTGGTGATGTCATTTGTTGCTTCTAATTTCCAATTGTTTCAATTTAAATTTTGTGTTGAATATATATTTATATTGCTTTGTTTTATTTGTTATATACAAGATCAAAATCTTGGCTCTCTCTCCACTTGAATCCAAAGTCGTGATATATCGTGCTTTCTGGATTTATTTGTGTGTTTTGATTTGCGAACTCTAGCTTAAAGAGGTGAGTTATTCACGCTTGACATTCATACTTATAGAATTGTGAAAAAATAACAAGTGAATGTGTAGAATTATTATATCATGATATACCTGCCTGTGATATGTATTATATGATGTTAAACCCAGTTATAAATCTGTCACATCATCTGCTATGTTATATTCTGTTATATTGTTTATTTTATTCTATTTCTCACACTACAAGTTCCCTCTAGAATAGAATCACTATGGGTTGAAATGATACATACTCGAACGGACTTTAGAATAGGGAAAAATCGTTATGGGCTGAAATGATAGGCCTGAGCGATTTTTATTTATTTTTATTTGACTTGGGATTGCGGGTTTGAAATGATAGAATCCGGATTTTCCTTTGTAAATTACGGATTGAAATGATATATTATCCGTATCACTTGACTTAGGCTAGATAATATTATACAGACCCGTGGTTATTTTATATAGTTTTCTGGAAAATTTTAAGTATTTTTAAAATGTAAAATTCGATATTTTGAATTAAATTTGGATTTAAAATGATTTAATAAAGTGATAATGATTTTTCCATGTATTAAAAATGTTAAATAAATGAATGGAAAAATTGTGATTTGAAACATAACTTAATTTGGAGATTTGTGATTTGATTTTTAAATGGAAGTTTAAGTTAATCAAATAAAAAGGAAATTAAGTTTATTTATGAAATGGAAATTTAAATTTAAGTGTTAAAGTAAATTGTTAAAAATGCAAAGAATGGGAAAATGGTACACTTGAATTTAATAAGTGAAATTATTGGAAAATTTGATTTTATTGAAAAAAAATTCTTTATAAAATCACAAGTTAAAGGGTATTTAAATGAACATTTTAAGTGGAAAAATATGATTTTTATAAGTTTAAAATGGTTAAAATCGAAGTTTATTTGTTTCTGAAATTTTATTATAAATCTGGAAATTGAATTAATAGCACTTCAGAAATGCTATCATTTCTGAAACTAACTTAAAATCTGAAGTAAAGGATACTGCAGCACTTTGTAAGTGCTGTGGTTGATGCAAATGAACTAAAGGCTAAATTAACTAAGGGCTACTGCAACACTTGGTAAGTGCTGTGGTTGTTGAAGTAAAACTAAATCCTGAAACTAATAAAAGAGCTACAGTAGCACTTGATAAGTGCTGCAGTTTGCTGAAATGAGATTTTTCAAATGAAACTGAACTACTACAGCAGTTTTGTAAATGCTGTCTTTTCTGAATTGAACTATTTTTCAAATGTAATTGAACTACTGCAGCAGTTTTTAAATGCTATCTTTGCTGAAATGAATTGTTTTCAAATATAACTTACCGCAGCATTTTCTAAGTGCTGCGAAAAGCTGAAATTTCAATGTTTTGTAGTATTTAACTGAATAAATGAGCTCAGAAAAGGGTAAATTTTTGGGAATTGAATATTTGATGTGTAAGTATAATGATTTTACTTTTAAATGGTTTAAATGAAGTATTTAGATTTGAAATATAAACTATTTTTGAAATTTATAACCACGGGTTATAATAACGATTGGTTGTTAAAGAGACCGGGATCGGATATGGGCATACTCTCTGTCGATACCGAAAACCACTTTAACAACTATGTATGCGGTGGAGTTTCCAGAATGAAGTAGGATGGTGGCGACGATCCTATTGTGGTATGAACGTGGACCCGACTCCCGTGAGCTGGCTTAAGGTGGCTAAAATAGGAGCGATCTCGGGCCAAGTGAGGTCATTCCTCCTATCGGACACATTTCTTCGATTCCATTCTATTACCTTGTGATTGATTTGGTGGCCACCCATCGATTTTGATTTGGGAGTGTGTTCCGAGGTGGGCGGTAGTGGCTACTACGCGTTTCCACCAGCCCGTGTGCGTAATTGGTATATCTACCCTGGCATTGCCTTGTGTGCCGTGTCACCTACCATAGCGAGCTTTACTACGAGTTTGGTTTCTCCCGTAGCCCATGGAGTATTTAGGGTAGCCTCCCGATTTTGAGGTATGTTGATACCGGATGGACTACTGGGACTATTACATGTTAAGGTGGAAAATGTAAAGCCTTAATGCTATTTAAAAGTATGTTTATTTTACTATTAGACATTATGATAATAGCGAATATTACTACATAGTAAATAGTTTAACGGATCCTTAGAGGATGGGCGGTCCCAAGCATCCTTTAAGTTACTTGTACATTTATTGCAGTTCAGTTGAGTTGGTTTACATTGTATAAGTATGTATGTCCTGACTCGAGTGTTTGTGTTTTTATTTACGCTCGGGTCAGCCTGAGTATTCACATCTTTGGATTTCACTTCTGGAGCTAGGAATCGCTGGAGATTTCTGCTTATCTAGTTATCTATCTATTTCAGTTTCAGTTGTTCTATTTCAGCTCTTGTATTAGTGGACTTCTATGTATTTGGGATTTCTATTGTATTTGTTTTTAGACTGATATTATGTATTTGTTTTGAGACTTTGTTATAGTAGCTTCATGAACTACGATGGTATTTTATCTTCCGTTGCGAGTTATTCTGATATTTTTTTGTCTGTGATTCTGTGATTGACTTTATTTGCTCCAAATTTTATTACAATCTGTTATTTTGAATTATTCAAGTCTGACATGTGTGGATTATTGTCGATTTGAATGGTCCAAAATAGTGGGTCGTTGCAGTTGGTATCAAAGCCAAGTTTTTAGGCAAACCTTAGCCTACGGAGCAAAAACTCATTAGAGATAGGGTAGAAATACCCTAGAATGAGTGAAATCAACCTCAGAATCATTTCTTTGTGAGAGAACGTATTTTCAAAGTATAAAATGATTTTAAAAAATGGTTTTCAAAGGATTTTTTGAAAGATTATTTTGATATAAATTTTTCTTGTTTTAAAAGCAAATTTTCTAAACTTCCTTCTTTTCGTATCTACCTTGTTAGAAATTTCTTTAATTAGGATATTCATCCAAGTGAATTTTATCTTGTCTTATCGTATCTTATCTTATCTTTGTCTTCTTTGTACCTTTGTCCTAAAATTCATTCTTGATATTTTCAGGATGAATCTTGGAAATGCTAAAGGTAGGGGTCGTGGTATTGCCCCAACTCCTCAGCCTGCTGCACCTGTTAGGTTCACTGTTCTCTGTAAGGAATTCTCTCAACTTGGTGGAACCAAGTTTACCGGCTCAGAGAGCATTATTGAAGCCTGGCAATGGTTACGGAGTTTAGAGAGGATCTTTACCGGTCTCGAGATTACTGATGCACAGAAGCGTCAATTAGCAGCTTGGTCGTTGCAAGAGTCAGCCTTGGATTGGTGGGAGTCTGTTACAGCTCACACTGACGAGGGTGATATTTCTTGGGAGCAGTTTAGGTATCCTTTGTGTTATGTTGAATTTTGTTCCCATATTTTCCTTTCTTTTGAATCTATCTTAAGTTTTGTTCCTGTATCTTCTTTCCAGGGAGGCTTTTGTGGCAAAATGGATGCCAAAAGCCGGTAAATCTCAGCTTTATCGTGAATTCATGGATCTCAAGCAGGGTACCATGTCCTTTTCTGAGTATGAGCAGAAGATCAACGAACTTTCCAAGTTTGGTCCTGGCCTTATTGACACCCAACTTAAAAAGAATGAGAAGTTCATAGCTGGAGCTCACCCAGAGTTCTATGATCGTCTCATTTCTCATGTTCATGGCACTTTCACCGAGCTTACGGATATGGCTATTCGTTATGAGAACCCTACTTCTAAGGGTCCTACTGTTGTTGGTGCTCTTTCATCTCAGTCTTCCTCTGCTAACTCTAAGAAGAGAAAGCCTAGTTATCAGCAGCAGAAGAAGAATTGGATCAAGAATCCAAGATTGGGATTTTCATCTTCTCCTTCTCAGAGGCAGCTTATCGACCTATCTTCTATTACATGTTTCAAGTGTGATCAGAAGGGACACTATGCTAATAGTTGCCCTACTTCAGTTGGTGTTGTTGTTCCTCCACCTTAGAATACCAGGAACAACCTCTGTCATGTTTGTCTGCAACCTAGTCATTTTAAGAATGATTGTCCTTTGTATTAGAAGGGCAAGCTATCCGGTATTTTTGCTGTTACCTCTGCTTCTTCACCTGCTCCACCTGCACCTGCTCCTGCTCCTAGTGATGACCAAGGTACTCTTCAGGGCACCTTTTCTTTATTTCAGCATCATGTTCGTGTTTTATTTGATACTGGAGCTTCCCATAGTTTTATTTCTGTTGATTTGTGTGATAAGTTTGAGCATCCCCTTTCTCCTGAGTATGCTTCTATTCCTTTATGTGTTTCTAATCCTATTGGTGGTCCCGCAAACCTTAATAGGATTTGTAAGCAAGTGAAACTTCTCTATTTGGATCATCGCTTTTGTGGTGATTTCTATTTTCTGGGCTTCGATGCTTTTGATTTATTGCTTGGGGGTGATTGGCTGAATAGGCATGATGCCCATTTCTCTTGTAGAGCCTGGTCTGTTTATCTTGTTGACGATCGGGGTAATTCCTTGATTATTCAATGTCGCATGCCTCAGGATTTTGCTGGCAGTTTTATTTATTCTCTGGATTCTTCTCCTAGTGATCTTCATTCGACTCTTGTAGTCCGACTCTATTCCGATGTATTTGGTGAAGTCACTTCTTTACCTCCTAAGCGGGAAATTGATTTCCGTATTGATATTATTCCTGGAGCTCGACCTGTAGTTCTTCGTCCTAGAAGAATGGTACCCCGCGAGAAGGTTGAGTTGGGAAAGCAAATTAAGGACTTGTTCTCTAAGGGGCTGATTAGACCTAGCCATTCCGAATGGGGAGCAACGGTGGTTTTCGTCACTAAGTCTGATGGTTCTTTGAGGATGTGTGTTGATTATAGGGAACTGAACAAGCTCACTATGAAAAACAGATATCCAATGCCTCGCCTCAATGATATTTTTGATCAGCTTTATGGTGCTACTGTTTTCTCTCAGCTTGATCTTGCCACAGGTTTTCACCAGCTCAGAGTTGTTGAGGAAAGTATTCCCAAGATTGCTTTCCATACTGAGAATGGTTTTTTTGAATGGTTAGTCATGCCTTTTGGTTTGACTAATGCTCCTGCTTTCTTTGTTGATTTGATGAATCGTGTTTTTCATGATGTGCTTAATAAATTTGTTCTAGTCTTTGTTGATGATATCCTTGTCTTCTCTAAGACCAAGGAAGAGCATGAGTCGCATTTAAAATCTATTCTGGAAACTCTTAGAAATCATCAGTTGAAGGCTAAATTTTCTAAATGCCATTTCTGGAAAGATGAAGTCCGATTCCTTGGACATATTGTTTCTAGTAATGGAGTTTCTATTGATCTAGTCAAGATCGTTGCGATCAATGTAAGTCTTTCTTTCTCTTTTTCCTTTATCACTTATTTATTCTATCTTTTCTACTGTTCTTATTTCTCCCTATTCTGGTACAGGATTGGGAAACTCCTAAGACTCCTTCTGATATTCGTAGTTTTCTGGGCCTTGCCGGTTATTACCGGAGATTCATTGAGAACTTTGCTCGGATTGCTGCACCTCTCACTGCTTTGACTCGTAAGAATGCCAAATTTATCTGGGATAAGAAGTGTGAAGCTACATTCGATGAGTTAAAGAGCAAGCTTACTTCCGCACCAGTTCTTACCGTCCCGAATGGAAGTGAGGGATTGACGGTATATACTGATGCTAGTCATGAGGGATTGGGTGCTGTTCTCATGTAGGATGGTAGGGTCATTGCCTATGCCAGCCGTCAGTTGAAAACCCATGAGGCTAATTATGCTGCTCATGATTTAGAGTTTCTTGCTGTTGTCTTTGCTTTGAAGCTTTGGAGGCATCATCTTCTGGGAACTAAGTTTGAGCTTTTCACTGATCATCAGTCTTTGAGATATATCTTCACCTAGAAGGATTTGAATCAGAGGCAAGTTCGTTGGCTTGAGTTTCTGGCTTCTTACAACCTCGATATTAATTATACTCTCGGGAAAGCTAATGTTGTGGCTGATGCTCTGAGTCGGAAGAAGGCTTTGTTGTGTCAGCTTGTTGTTTCTTCTTCTCTCCTTTTGGATCGTATCGTGACTAAGCAGGATGAGGATAGAATGCTTAGGCTTATTAAGGAGAGTGTTCGTAGCAGAGTTGGTGGTCGTAGTCGTGGTAGTAGTGGAGCTCAGATCGATGATAGAGGGATTTTGAGGATTAATGGTAGGATTTGTGTCCCGAATGTTGATGGATTGAGGCAAGAGCTACTTCGGGAAAATCATCGATCCAGACTTTCTATTCATCCTGGTGTGACGAAGATGTATCAGGATATGAAGAGGCTTTATTGGTGGAGAGGGATGAAGCAGGATATCTCTATCTTTGTTAGTAGGTGTGCGACTTGTCAGCAAGTCAAGGCCGATCATTAGAAGACCCCTGGTTTGTTGCAGCTCCTTGAGATTCCCAATTGGAAGTGGGAACATGTTTCTATGGATTTCATTGATGGATTACCGAGGACTAGGAGGGGTAATGAGAGTATCTTGGTTATTGTGGATAGACTGACCAAGTCCGCTCATTTCATTCCGGTCAAGTCTACCCGTTCTGCTTCTAGCTTGTCTGAGATCTACATGAGAGAGATTGTTCGTCTCCATGGTGTTCCTCTCAGTATCGTTTATGATCGTGGTCCTATCTTTGCCAGTCAGTTTTGGAAAGCTTTTCAGGAATCTTTGGGTACTCATCTGAATCTGAGCACTGCTTACCATCCACGGACCGATGGTCAGACGGAAAGGATGAATCAGATTCTCGAAGATCTTCTTTGTGCTTGTGTGCTTGATTATGGAGGATCTTGGGAAGATCATCTCCATCTTGTCGAATTCACTTATAACAATAGTTATCAGGTATAATTTAATCTTCTGTTTTAAGCTTATCTTAATCCTTTATCTATCTCATTCCATCTTTGAATTCAGGCCAGTATTAAAATGTTTCCGTTTGCTGCTCTTTACGGACGACCTTGTAGATCTCCATCTTGCTGGATTGAATCCGTTAATCGTTTGGTTCTTGGTCCTGATATGATTTTGGAGGCTTCTGAGAGAGTTGAGGAGATTAAGAGGAAGTTGAAGGTTGCGCAGGATAGGCAGAAGAAGTACGCTGATAGGCGTAGGCAGAGTTTAGAGTTTGCTGTTGGTGATCAGGTTTTTCTTAAGGTCTCTCCCTTAAGGAATGTCATTCGCTTTGGTCGTAGAGGGAAGCTTTCTCCTAGGTTCATTGGTCCTTTCCGCATTGTGGAAAGAGTTGGTTCTTTGGCTTATCATCTGGATTTTCCCGAGAAACTTTCTGGAGTGCATGATGTATTCAACGTCTCGCATCTTCGCCGGTATCTTCATGACCCATCTCTTATTGTCCAGCCTTCTGCTCTTGATAGTTTGGATATTGAGCCTAATCTTACTGTCGAGAGGAAGCCACTTCATATTGTCGACAGAGGTACGAAGCAGCTAAGAAGGAAATATGTTAGTCTGGTCAAAGTACAGTGGAGTACAGATGATCAAGATTGTACCTAGGAGACGGAGTAGAGCATTCGTGCTTCGAATCCGAAATTGTTTGTTTTAGATACTATTTGCCTTTCTATCTTGTTTTTCTTATTTTCCTTGTTTCGTTCTTTTCGAGGATGAAAAGGTTTGAGTGGGGGAGAGTGTAACAACCCAAGATTTTGCAAATATTTTTAAAATTAGATTTTATTTCAAAATTTTATTTCAACACATTTTAAAAGTGTAGTTGTAATTTTCCAATATTAGCTGTATTTTGTTTACAATTTTTAATTCTAGTTTCAATATAACAAATTATTTTCTTTATTTATTTTCCTATCTTCCTAAGACTATTTATTTATTTTCATTTCTACATTATTTTGTTTTAACTTTTATTTTATTTACTTGATTTTCTATTGGTTTATTTTGAATAAATGGATTGGAAATTCAATGAGACAAAAGCTTTTAAACTTATGAATTTTCCTTATCCTAGTCTTTTCATTTGCTTGGCCTTTCATTTTCTCCTTGTAGCCGTACATTTCTTATTGATAATTCACGTGAAAAACTTCCCATCTCATCATCATTCTCGGCCATTCTCATTTCTGAAAAAAATTTGTAAGTTAATGGCTTCCTTTTTCCTACTCTTTCTCTTCATTTTTATTGATTTTCCTTGCTCCTCTCTCTAGTTTTGCTCGGCCAAAACCACCATCATCTCCACCGACCACCACCATCATCTCCTCCTCATCATCCACGGCCTACAACCACCCCTACCCCTCTGTCCAGATCAGGCCGTGACCACCAAGTTGAGCAAGCACCACAAAAACTTTTCCTAAACTCCAAACAATGCATAGCCGAGCCTTTATCCCACCACCATCCCATAGTTTGCCTCGGCCACCACCTCTAGCTCCACCACCAGCCGCCATGACCATCACCACTGACCTCCACATCACCTGACCTAACCTGTAGTGGCACATGGCCGAGCCATATTGACCATAGGCCAAGCCTAGATGCAACCCAAAACTCCTCTTTTATGCCTTGACCTTTGACCTTCCTTGCTTTGTAACTCCAACCCCTTCAAATTCCTATGCTAGTCGTGCCTATGTGATGCAAACCCGAGTCTTGTTGCCACAAATTAGAGCCATGGTCGAGCAAAAATAGAGGAGCACCGAGCCTATGTTCCATCAAGATCAAGCACTTTTGTGTTAAAGTTTGTTGATGTCATTTGTTGCTTCTAATTTCCAATTGTTTCAATTTAAATTTTGTGTTGAATATATATTTTATTGCTTTGTTTTATTTCTAATATACAAGATCAAAATCTTGGCTCTCTCTCCACTTGAATCCAAAGTCGTGCTATATCGTGCTTTCTGGATTTATTTGTGTGTTTTGATTTGCGAACTCTAGCTTAAAGAGGTGAGTTATTCACGCTTGACATTCATACTTATAGAATTGTGAAAAAATAACAAGTGAATGTGTAGAACTGTTATATCATGATATACCTGCCTGTGATATGTATTATATGATGGTAAACCCTTGTATAAACCTGTCACATCATCTGCTATGTTATATTCTGTTATATTGTTTATTTATTCTGTTTCTCACACTGCAAGTTCCCTCTAGAATAGAATCACTATGGGTTGAAATGATACAAACCCGAACGGACTTTAGAATAGGGAAAAATCGTTATGGGCTGAAATGATAGGCCTGAGCGATTTTTATTTATTTTTATTTGACTTGGGATTGCGGGTTTGAAATGATAGAACCCGGATTTTTCTTTGTAAATTACGGATTGAAATGATAAATTATCTGTATCACTTGACTAAGGCTAGAAAATATTATACAAACCCGTGGTTATTTTATATAGTTTTTTGGAAAATTTTAAGTATTTTTAAAATGTAAAATTTGATATTTTGAATTAAATTTGGATTTAAAATGATTTAATAAAGTGATAATGATTTTTCCATGTATTAAAAATGTTAAATAAATGAATGGAAAAATTGTGATTTGAAACATAACTTAGTTTGGAGATTTGTGATTTGATTTTTAAATGGAAGTTTAAGTTAATCAAATAAAATGGAAATTAAGTTTATTTATGAAATGGAAATTTAAATTTAAGTGTTAAAGTAAATTGTTAAAAATGCAAAGAATGGGAAAATGGTACACTTGAATTTAATAAGTGAAATTATTGGAAAATTTGATTTTATTGAAAAAAAATTCTTTATAAAATCATAAGTTAAAGAGTATTTAAATGAACATTTTGAGTGGAAAAATATGATTTTTATAAGTTTAAAATGGTTAAAATCGAAGTTTATTTGTTTTTGAAATTTTATTATAAATCTGGAAATTGAATTAATAGCACTTCAGAAATGCTATCATTTCTGAAACTAACTTAAAATCTGAAGTAAAGGATACTGCAGCACTTTGTAAGTGCTGTGGTTGATGCAAATGAACTAAAGGCTAAATTAACTAAGGGCTACTGCACCACTTGGTAAGTGTTGTGGTTGCTGAATTAAAACTAAAACCTGAAACTAATAAAAGAGCTACAGTAGCACTTGATAAGTGCTGCAGTTTGCTGAAATGAGATTTTTCAACTGAAACTGAACTACTACAGCAGTTTTGTAAATGCTGTCTTTTCTGAATTGAACTATTTTTCAAATGTAATTGAACTACTGCAGCAGTTTTTAAATGCTGTCTTTGCTGAAATGAATTGTTTTCAAATATAACTTACCGCAGCATTTTCTAAGTGCTGCGAAAAGCTAAAATTTCAATGTTTTGTAGTATTTAACTGAATAAATGAGCTCAGAAAAGGGTAAATTTTTGGGAATTGAATATTTGATGTGTAAGTATAATGACTTTACTTTTAAATGGTTTAAATGAAGTATTTAGATTTAAAATATAAAGTATATTTGAAATTTATAACCACGGGTTATAATAACGATTGGTTGTTAAAGAGACCGGGATCGGATATGGGCATACTCTCTATCGATACCGAAAACCACTTTAACAACTATGTACGCGGTGGAGTTTCCAGAATGAAGTAGGATGGTGGCGACGATCCTATTGTGGTATGAACGTGGACCCGACTCCCGTGAGTTGGCTTAAGGTGGCAAAAACAGGAGTGATCTCGGGCCAAGTGAGGTTATTCCTCCTATCGGATACATTTCTTCGATTCCATTCTATTACCTTGTGATTGATTTGGTGGCCACCCTTCGATTTTGATTTGGGAGTGTGTTTTGAGGTGGGCGGTAGTGGCTGCTACGCGTTTCCACCAGCCCGTGTGCGTAATTGGTATATCTACCCTGGCATTGCCTTGTGTGCCGTGTCACCTACCATAGCGAGCTTTACTACGAGTTTGGTTTTCTCCCGTATCCCATGGAGTATTTAGGGTAGCCTCCCGATCAGGAGGTATGCTGATACTGGATGGACTACTGGGACTATTACGTGTTAAGGTGGAAAATGTAAAGCCTTAATGCTATTTAAAAGTATGTTTATTTTACTATTAGACATTATGATAATAGCGAATATTACTACATAGTAAATAGTTTAACGGATCCTTAGAGGATGGGCGGTCCCAAGCATCCTTTAAGTTACTTGTACATTTATTGCAGTTCACTTGAGTTGGTTAACATTGTATAAGTATGTATGTCCTGACTCGAGTGTTTGTGTTTTTATTTACGCTCGGGTCAGCCTGAGTATTCACATCTTTGGATTTCACTTCTGGAGCTAGGAATCGCTGGGGATTTCTGCTTATCTAGTTATCTATCTATTTCAGTTTCCGTTGTTCTATTTCAGCTCTTGTATTAGTGGACTTCTATGTATTTGAGATTTCTATTGTATTTGTTTTCAGACTAATATTATGTATTTGTTTTGAGACTTTGTTATAGTAGCTTCATGAACTACTATGGTATTTTATCTTCCACTGCGAGTTATTCTGATATTTCTGTGTCTGTGATTCTATGATTGACTTTATTTGCTCCAAATTTTATTACAATCTGTTATTTTGAATTATTCAAGTCTGTGTGGATTATTGTCGATTTGAATGGTCCAAAATAGCATCAGTCCTAGACTTGAAAGGGAATGCTGCTGGTATGAGCCACTTCTATTATTTTGCTCATTAACTTAATCCAAGATCTAAGTTTGATAGAATAAGCCTCTTCTATTTCTTTCTTTTTAATTATAACCTACGTGTTACAATTATACTTGAAATTGGTACTTTTATATTCTTTTCTTTCTTCTATAACCAAATGTTATAAATGTAATTGCAAGTGTCTCTTTTCTATTCTAGTCTGTCTTCTTTTATTATGATATTAAATTCTCTTTAGTTCTCTTATATTATATGACAGTCTTGACTTGGGACTACGTCAACTGTCACAAATTTACTTATCATAATATCTGCTTTACTTTTTATTCTACTATCTGTGCAGTAAATGCAGATCGAGTCACATCTTCTGTTTATTATTTTTAGTCTTGTCAAATAATTAACTTGATTGCTTCCTCTTCTTTAATTTCTTTAACGCTTCACGTTATTCTCTTTTATTCTAGGAAGTAGTTCTATTCTATTTGGTTGGTTACAAAGACTATGCTAAAAATCCAGTTCCATATTTCAGTACTAAATAATGCTATAAATAATAATCCGTAACTGCAAGATATTTCTTTTAATGTTTCTTTAATTTTTGGTTAGTGCAAAATAAATTGATGTCTCTATTTTGCACTAATTCCATTTTTCTTACTTTTATCCTTACAATTACGTTTATCGTTATTCTTAAAATATTAAACTATGGAAATGTATTCCCTTTTCTAAACCAACCAACTAATCTATTACTAACTTCCAAATCAAGTTATTAGATTTTCCCTTTTTATTTCATTCTCCGAATTTTATCATAATTTACTGTAAATTTCTCACTTTTAGGCTTATGCCTTTCTCTATAATTCTTAAGCCTAATATTACTTATATTTAATTAGATTCCGTTTTTTCCATATAAATAACATTTAAATATAATTACACTTCTCTTATACAATTTACAGTTTCAACATAACTAATTAGCAGAACTAATTAATGAAATAAATGTTGAATTAAATATTTAATCGGAATCTAACGGTATTATATCATAAACATAAAAGAGATATAATTTAAATCCACCCACCTGCCATCCTTAGCTTTACTCCATGGCCTTCCTGGATCCCCTTCTAAGGCGTCTAATATTTTCATTAAAAAGATCTTCTCCCTAGAAATATTTTTTATTTAGGGTTCAGCCTCAGGCAATGAACCCAATTGGGAGAAAATCTGATTGTGAGAAAATATCTAGGCCTAGGGTTCTATTTATAGTAGAGTTTGGGGACCTCAGGCCATTGGATTTTTGGATTAAATCTGGTGCAACCACGTCACAGGCTCGCTGCAGATCGTTGGATCCAGAAAACAACGCTTCGGATCGCTTGAAAAATCTAATTATAAACTTCGGCACGTCCCTGGACGATTTAACGTCCAGGGCAAATGCGGGTCGACCTGTGTTCTTTGCGGGTCGACCCTTGTGCATTGCCGGTCGACCTGATGGTCGACCCGTGGGGTCCTTTATTTATTACTATTTTCGTTTAATTAATTATATATATCTGATTTCTTGTTCTTCTGGTAACTTCTTTATATTAACTCGGATTTCGACAAGTTATATATGGAAATTGATCAGAAAATCGCCACGAACACAATGGTATAAGTTTCGAGACCATATTTTGATAATTCCAAAATTCCTTATTTTCATTGTTTATCGTTATTTGATTATTTAATTATCTAAAAATGCGGGGTGTTACAATATTCAAATCTAAAAAGGCATATGCTACAGCCAAACATCTTATATCTTCCACTTTAGAATCAACATGTGTATTTCAAGCTATAAGAAATCCTAAATCGCATGAAGCAATGCCCGATGAATTTAATGCTCTTCTACAAAATGGAACTTGGGAACATATTCCCCTTACATCAATTCAAAATATAATTGGGTGTAAATCGATATTTCGAATAAAAAGAAATCCTGATGGTGGCATTTCATGTTATAAAGCTCAACTAGTCGCAAAGTGTTTTCACCAAAGACTTAGTACTAATTATCATGAGACATTCAGTCTTGTTATCAAGCCAAAAAAACTTCAAGTTGTTCTTTGCATCGCCATACAAATGAGATGGAAAATTAATCAGTTAGATGTTAATAATGCATTTCTACATGGTACGGTATCTGAAGAAGTGTTTAGGCAGCAACCTCTAAGTTTAATCAATGCATCATTTCCTTCCTATGTTTATTGTTTAAAGAAAGCGATTTATGGTTTGAAACAAGCTCCAAGAGCCTGGTATCAGTCTCTTAGTAACTCTGCAGTACAATTCAGGTTTCGACAATCCAAGTCAGATTCTTCACTTTTCATTTACTCTCAAAATGTAACCATTGCATATTTTCTTATTTATGTTAATGATTTGTTGCTAATTGGAAATGATAAACTATTTTGTCGAAACTTTGTTAAAGCACTTTCAAGTCATTTCTCTCTAACAGATCTCAGAAATTTACACTGATTTTTAGGTGTTGAAGTCCTACTAATTTCTCATGAACTTCTTCTTACTCAACATAAATATTTCCAAGATCTATTAGCTCGAATAAATATGTTAAGGCCAAAGAAGTCAAATGTCATTGTCAACCACTAGAAACCCATGAGCAGCTAGCTGATTCTCTGGACTATCATTTTGTGCAAGAAAATGTAATGTTTTAGCTTTTGAAGGTACCTCATGTTTCAACTTATGAGCAACGAGCTGAGTCTCTTATTGAGCCCCTTTCAAAACAATGTGTTTTTTCTCTCTTTGTCTAGGGTGTCTTCGATGGATCCCCTACCTTGTAGGAGTGTATTAACAATACTTTGGGTAATCAACCATAAATACAGTTAATGTAATAATACTTTCCAATATGTCAGGGAATCGGTACTAAATGTAGATAATGGAATAACTAATGTCCACAGTTAGTGTCTTTTAATTTAAGCAACAAATAATGATTGTCATTAATTAATGTTCACATTTAATGTCCATTAATTTGATTGGATATTCCTTCTTGTATTCCAATAATTTAGTCTTTTCAAATTGTAATCATCAAAAATATGTAGATAAAAATTTAGTTTTGTGTGACTCAAATAAATTTATATTTCTTTTCTATTTTTTCAGTGTAGGTATTGGGAATTATATCTACTATGTATATATTTTCCACTTATATGTATATATCAGGTGCCTCGATTTAATTTAATTAATGTAAATTATACGCTTGGTTACAAAATTTTATGGAATCTGGATGTTAATAAATAAGATTGATCAGGAAAACTTAACATAAATTTACTAATAGAAATTTCAAAATCCAAATTAAAGTTAGAATTCTAAATTTGGTTTGGCGAGTTTTACTCAAAATTCAGACCTTGATCACATTTGATCAAATAAAAATAACCTTAATGAATTAACTACTAACATTAAATCATATACATATATATACACAAACATATTAAAATCATATATATGTATGTATATATAATTATGAAGCTGAAAATAATTTCAATTATTCAAATTCTATATACATACACACATACATATTAAGTTAAATTATTTTAATATAAACATAAGATTCGCATATTTCTAAATGTTTTTATATATAAATATATAATAAAATAGATGTATATAGATATATAATATTTAATTTTATTACTCAAAATTAATGCAACTAAAAAAATCAAAAGGAATTTTAAAATCAAAACATATACAGAAAGTTTAGAACGAGACGTTAATGTATTTCATGCTTCAAAATGATTCAGATTATTAGTATTTAACTCATTAAAGTTGTATATTACCTTAGAAAATAATTATATGTATATTGAATCATATTTATAGATGAAATTATGATTTTACACATATAAACATTTTTTTGCCAAGCAAGCAGGGATCCTTTACCAATTGTTGCATTAAAAAACAGAAGAAAAAAGTCGGGTTCAACAAGCTAAAGCTCAACTGAAAAAAGAACACGAAGAGAAAAATGTAGAGTAAACAAATAAAGTAAACCCTAGAAGAGAAAGAAGGTTAAAAAAACACAACCAAACTAAAACAAGTTAAGGAACAAGCCCTAATTTGTCCATTTTTCCAAATACTGATTCTCCATATCAAAGTTGTAATAAGCAAAACCTCGTTTAATTTCCATTTGCATAAGATTTAACAAAGCGACCTCGGACATCCTTTCTCCTTTAAACACTCTTCTATTTCTTTCCCTCCATATCACATGTATGGAAACTTTCAAGAATACCCAAATAGTTTTAGAATTTCTCCATCTAGTGGATCTATAAATAGATTCCACTCCATCTTGCTATCCGTAATTGGACTGTGCAAACCTCCTTTATCAAGAATTTTCCTCCACGTATCAAAGACCTCGCCACAATTAAAAAACAGGTGTAATATATCTTCATGATTATCATTACAAAAACATCAATTTAAAATAATAGAAATTCCACGTGCTTCCAAGCTAGAACAAGTTTGTAGTGCATTTCTCACAATCTTCCAAAGAAGGAAATTATACTTAGGAGGACTGTGTGCATTCCAAACTCTATTTCTCCAACCAAAAGTTTCTCCGTCTCCTAACATTGCCATTTCTTTGTAAATAGCGGCTATTGTATGCGACTTACCTTTGTCATTCCATACATACTGTTGCATTAAGACTGCAGGAATCTTTGCGTTTTGAAGTTCTGTCCAAAATTCTTTAATGATAGGGTTGCTACAGTAAGGTAATATTATCTTGCCATTATGAATATAATTATAAGCTTTGGCTTCCAAAAGGATTCCAGATTGTTGTCTCTGAGAGAGATTCAAAACTTCAAATAGGATTAATCCTTTTTTTCCCAAGGGTCATGCCAAAAACAGGCATTTCCTATACCATTAGATAACAATTAAATATGAGGCAAGACAACCACCCTCATCCTCAATATGCTCCACCATATCCACCCACAACCAAGTGGTTCTTCCATAGTCCAAAACTTATTTCTACCTAGATCGTGCTTCAAAGCCCATGTAGCCCAAATATTACTTCTTCTGTTGAGGATACTATCCAACTGTTTGGAGAAGGCGGCTACATTCCATAGCCTGATCCTCCTTACACCTAACCCACCATAAGAAAAAGGCTTTTCCACCTTTTTAAATACTATAGGTACCAACTTCTTAGAGTACATATTCACAGTCCATAAGAAATGGTTCGTGGCTTGCCTAACTTTATTAATAAGCTTCCAAGGTGAGATAATGGTTCTTGACCAATATACAATCATAGACAATATAATTAATTTTATTAAGGTTAGCCTACCAATCTGTGTAAGGAATCTGTTAGCCCAATAGATCATAGTAGCAGAAATTTTTCATACATAGGAAGGCATTGTGTGAAAGAAACTCCTTTAGTAGCAAGTGGAACTTCCAAGTAAGTAGATTCAGATCCCATTGGATGCATGGTAGAAACCATTTGTAGTCGGTTGGCCTCTGAACTGGGAAGGCCAGCAATAAGAATACTAGTTTTATCAACATAAATTTGTAAGCCGGTGAAGCAATAAAAATTGTCTAATATATCAGTTATTGTGCTAATGGGTTGACAAGTAGGCCTAGTAAAAATGAGAAGATCACCAGCAAACATGAGGGATGATATCTGGGGGTCTCTACATTTTGGATGAAGCTTGAAGGTTTTATTTTGTATCTCTTTGTCAATCGTTTGAGTGAGAACTTCCATTACCAGAATGAATAAATAAGATGACAAGGGATCCCCCTGTGTGCCCTTAAAGAACCCCAGTTGATTGCCATTAAGGGTCAAGGAATACATTGGTGTTGATATGCAAGTGTGTATCCATTTAACAAAAATGTTTTGGGAGGCCCTTTTCTACCATAATGATTACAATGCTCTCCCACTATATTGAATCATATGCTTTCCTCTTAATGTTTATCTTAATCATTGCTCAAGGAGAAATAGCAGATCCGTTATATCCCTTAAGAATTTCATGAGTTAACAACATATTATCAAATTGTTCCTATCTTGTAAAAATGCTGCTTGACTAGGAGAAATCATATGAGGAAGGACCCTTTTCAATCCAGCAGCTATAATCTTGGAAACACATTTATAGATCAGGTTACAAAAGGCTATAGGTCTAAAGTTAGTTGCGAAAGTGGGGTTTTCAGACTTGGGGATCATAGCTAAATTTGTTGCACTAATGCCTCTAATCATACTATGCTTGAAAAAGTTGTTAACTATCTTGTACAAGTCGGTATTAATTATTTCCCAGCAGACTATGTAGAAATATGCATTAAACCCATCGGGACCCCTATAAGAGTCCTAATTCATCTGAAATAGACTATCTTTGATTTCAGCATTAGTAATTTCAGAGCTCGAAAAGGTATAGTCCTCGGAATTTACTTTTGGTAAGTGTAAGCCATTTAGGCACTGAGTTCCTAGTACATGATTTTTAGAGTTGCCAAGGAGTTTAGTATAATAATCCAGAAAAGCTTTTTGAACTTCATTTTGATTTTCACAAACCTTACCATTGGTATCAATTATCCTTGTCACTTTGCTCTAGCTTGTTTAGTCTTAATAGCAGCATGGAAAATTTTTGTATTGTTGTCCTCTTCCGTAAACCATTGCAATCTCAATTTCCGTCTTTTTATATTGCACTCCACTTCTAAGGCTTTATTTAATTGCTTAGTCAATTCATGCTCCAACAAAGAGAGCATAGCATTATTGGGTTGATCTAGCATTTGCATCTGAGTATGCCCAGTCTTCTTTGCTAACTCACATGTTTTCTCATCTCCTTGGCCAAAATTTTCCTTAGAACTTACCTTTAATGCTTCCTTGGTTGCCTTTAGTTTTTGTTGAAAAACATACATAGGATTACCAAAATAATTAGTAGACCAGGAAAGGTTAGCGGTAGATAAAATATTGGGATCTTTAACCCAAACATTAAAAAATTTAAAATTTGATTTTATTATAGTGGCTTCCTCCCAAAGGATATGAGGATAAGAGAATTGTCATAAAGTAAAGGGGAAGGATAAAATAGGAAAGTTGAGGCCATTTGATAAGGAAATTAAGAAAAATGTGATCTAATCTACTCATAGTTCTTATACCACTTCTGCTTTTATTGTTCCATGTATAGTTTGGCCCTGAGGAATGGGGTTCAATCAGAGAGGAGGTTGCTATCATGTCATTCAAAGGGAGGGTGTCTCTAAAAGATAAGGGGGATCCACCTGTCCTATCAGTAGTTCTCATCATGCAATTGAAGTCTCTTAGGACAAAACATGGATGTGATTCCCGTCAGAACTAAGGAATGTAGTCAAGCATCGGTTGTCTTACTAAAGGAGAGTTATGGCCATATGCAAAAGTGATATACGTAGAGGTATCCGAAGAGGTGTGAAGAACATGGAAATGCATGAATTGAGCATGGAAAGGAATTGGAGTAAGCTGGTAGATTGCAGGATCACAAATGACATGAAGTCTACATAAAGAGAAATGATTATGGTTATGGAAAAAGGTCCATGTAGGATGAATAAAATTACCTGCTCTAGTACTTAAAGAAAGATTGAGTTTGGTTTCATAAATTGCTAGAAGTTTGATGCTATGTTTTTGAATGAGATTTTTTGCCGGGTCAAGTTTAATATCACTGTGAGCACCCCTTATGTTCCAAGCACATATATTGCTAGACATTATTTAAAAAGTAAGGGGTTTGTGTAGAGGGGGGGAAATCGAACCCTCTCAGCGGAAAAATAGGATCTTGCAATTTGGCGTGATAGAACAAACAGGTAATTGTAGATCACAGAAAAAAATATAAAGACAAGAGAGAACACACAGATTTATAGTGGTTCCACTATCGCGAGATAGTGTACGTCCACTTTAATGGGGAAGAGCTTTATTACTATTTGAAAAGGTTACAGAGTTTTTTACAGAAGAGAAAAAAGAAATGAAGAAAAATAAATAAGAGATTGTTCTCTTACATCTTATCTTAACCTTCTCTATGCCTCTCTTTATATATAGAGAAAAGTTACTTAGGGATGAAGCAATTGATTTATATAAATAAATCAATATTCCCATTAATTGCTTTGCCATGTAATTGATTGATAATATTCCATCCATCAATCAATTATTTTCCTATTTGATTCCTTTTGTTTCTCCTTTTATAAAATATGGAAATCAAATATATGTGGCAAATATCTCCAAATCCCTATCTCTTTAATTTCTCTTTCCATTTCCTTCATGCACAAAACGGGTAACTAAATACTGAGAATATCTCCAAAATCTATTAATTTTGGAAATATTGTATCACCAAAAATCCTAATAATCTCCACCTTGATACAATATCTCTTCTAAACCAAGATACTCCAAAATGAATGCTTCCCAATGAGTTCCTGCAAAATCCACCCCTCATTGCACTTTGTTAATGAACTCCGGCAAGGCCACCGCCCATCAACAAAGTGTTGGAAACAATCAAAAATAAATAAATAAATAAGGCAGACGTTGTGCAACCAAAAGAAAATAACCCATATCTCTTCATACAAGAAGAATGCCACATCTTCTCTTAACTTCAACCAAGTTGCTCTCTTCCCCATAGTGCCACCATGTGGCACCTAGCACTTCATCAAGTGAATCAAGTTCGAGCAATGCTCGAACTTAGTAGCAGGTAAGACCTTCGTAAACATATCTGCTGCATTGTTATTTGTATGAACCTTCTGAAGGCGAACTAACTTCTCTTCATTCATGGAGATAAGGAAAGACTCTCTTACCTCTATATGCTTTGTTCTAGAGCTGAAAGCCAGATTTTCAGCTAAATGAATTGCACTCTGACTATCACAATTCACCAAACAATTATCTTGTACAAAACCCAAATCACACAACAACTTCTTCAAATAAAGTGTCTCCTTAGCTGCCTCAACTGCAGCTATCAACTTTGCCTCTGTAGTAGACAAAGCAACTATAGTCTGCAACCTCGCTCTCCAACTAATAGCCGTTCCTCCAAGAGTGAACACATAGCCTGAGGTTGACTTCCTTCTATCTCTATCTCCGGCATAGTCTGAATCACAAAATCCAATCAAATTGAAATCTTTATTTCTGCCGCCAAAGACAAGACCATAATCTGATGTTCCTCTAAGATATCTAAAAATATACTTCACTGCCTCCCAATGCGATTTTCCCGGATTTGCTGTATATCTACTAACCAATCCAACAGCCTGAGCAATGTCAGGTCTAGTGCACACCATAGCATACATCAAGCTACCTACCGCACTCGCATAAGACACCTTTTTCATGTAGGCCTTGTCCTTTTCTGAGATCAGAGAGCCTTTGTTAGAAAGCTGTATATGCAAAGGCATGGGTGTACTGATAGCCTTTGCTCCATCCATGCTAAACCGAGCAAGCACCTTTTTAATATATTCCTTTTGAGTAAGTCTCAAAAGTCCAAGCTTTCTATCTCTTTGGATTTCCATCCCCAAAATTTTCTTTGCTTCTCCAAGGTCTTTCATTTCGAATTCTGCTTTTAATTTCAACTTCAACTCATCAACTTCAGCTTTATCCTTAGAAGCAATCAACATATCATCCACATACAAAAGCAAATACACCCAATTACTATTCTTTAAATGCTTGAAATAAACACATGCATCTTTAGTACTATGATTAAAACCATGTGAAAGCATAAAAGAATCAAACCTTTTATACCATTGTCTAGGCGACTGTTTTAGACCATAAAGAGATTTCTTCAACCTGCATACCCAATCTGGTTTTCCATCTACAATAAATCCTTCCGGCTACTTCATGTAAATGGTTTCTTCCAAATCACCATGCAAGAAAGCAGTCTTCACATCAAGTTGTTCTAACTCCAAATCGTGAGCAGCAACTATCGCAAGTAGGATTCGAATCGAAGTTTGTCTAACAACTGGAGCAAATATTTCATCATACTCCAACCCCTTTTTTCGTGAAAACCCTTTGGCTACCAATCTTGCCTTGTATCTACCATCGTCTTTCAGCTTGAACACCCACTTGCAACCTATGGCTCGGCTTCCTTGAGGTAGTGGCACCAAATCCCAAGTCTTGTTCCTCTGCAAAGACTGTATCTCCTCTTCCATAGCGCAATTCCACTTCGAATTATTATCCGACTTCATGGCTTCTTCAAGGCTTAATGGTTCATCATGAACAACATTAAAGCATACTCAAACTGATCATCAAGACTCAAATTTGCATAATCCCAATCTCCATATCTAATTGGAGCTCTTTTTGGTCTCTGACTAGCCCGAATGACTATGTCGCCTGACTCTCCTTCAGCTCCACCTTGAGCTCCATCTTGAGCTCCACCTTGAGCTGAATCCTCTCTAGCTTCATGACCATCTCCATCACTACTAGAGGAAATCTGTGGATTATCATGTGATGTATCATCAACTGTTCTATCACTATTGCCAATAGTAATAGCTGTACTTTGGGTTTGAAAATTAGGAATCTCGGTCTTTTCGGCCTTCTCATCAACTGAATCTGAACCGTCTGATAAACCTTCCAAAGGTTTAAACATTGCTGACTCATCAAAAGTCACATGTCTGGAGTGTATAACTTTCTTCGTAACTGGATTCCAAATTCTATATCCTTTTATTCCATCTGTATAACCAAGAAAAACACACTTGGAGGCCCTAGGCTCCAACTTATCTTGTCCTGTATTGTGAACATAAACTGGACATCCAAATATACGAAAATAACTTAATAAAGTGCTTTTACCTCTCCATAACTCCTCTGGAATCTTCCCACCAATGGCTGAGCACGGAATCCGATTAATAATATGTGCTGCAGTCGAAACATCTTCAGCCCAAAAACCCTTAGACATACCCGTAGTCAATATCAAGCAACGGGCCTTCTCAAGTAGAGTCCTATTCATCCTCTCAGCAACCCCATTGGATTGCGGATCACAGGTGTAGTAAAATGTCTTCTAATACCGCGTTGTCTGCAGTAGTCGAGGAACTCTTTGGAGATATATTTGCCACCATTATCGGATCTAAGAATCTTCAATTTCTTTCCTGTTTGGTTTTCAACAAGAGCTAACCAAACCTTAAAATTCTGAAATACTTCCGACTTAGCTTTCATTACATACACCCAAACCTTGCGCGAGTAGTCATCAATGAATGAAACAAAATAATAAGCTCCACCAATGGAAGCAGTAGGGTATGGCCCCCAAACATCTGAATGAACATAATCAAGTACCCTCTTAGAAGTATGCATACCGTCACCAAAAGAAATTCTGGTTTGCTTTGCCAATACACACTCCTTGCAAAAGTTCAACTTGTTGAAGATTTCTCCCTTGATCTTTTTCTTCTTACGAAGCAACTCTAAGTTCTTCTCCGAAGTATGACCTAGTCTCAAATGCCAAAGTTTGGTAGCATCCAAACTTTTAGAACTATCAACTCCAACACATAATTCTCCATGAACAGTGGTACCCATCAGCAAATACAGATTTCTTACCATAACACCCTTCATCAATACAAGTGCCTCTCTAGAAACTCTCAAACCATCTTTGACAATGGTTATCTTGCATCCCAATGATGCCAATTGGCCTAATGATATCAATGACTTCCGAAGACCAGGAACATAGCGAACATCTGAAAGTGTGCGAACAATCCCATCATACATGCGAATGCGAACTAAACCAACTCCCATAGACTTACATGTAGCATCGTTCCCCATAAGGATGGAACTTCCTTCTTTAGCATCAAAGGAAGAAAAATAATCCTTATTAGGAGTCATGTGAAATGATGCTCCAGAATCTAATACCCAGTAGTTTGCAACATCTGATACAACCGCTGTCAATAAATCGCTATCATCTTTCTCCATCGCAATAGATGAAGAACCTTCAGTCTTCTTCTCCAGATCTGGGCAGTCTCTTTTCCAATGGCCTGATTTCTTACAATGATGACACCTTCCATCTTTTGACTTACTCCGCCAATGAGGCTTCCTAGAATTGGAACACCCTCTATAATTCTTCACTTTCTTCTCTGCTCTACCTCTCTCAACAAATAAACCTGAACTACTATTACTTCCTCCACTACTATCACCAACACCAAACTCTTTCATCTGATCTCTCAACTCCTCACTGAGCAAACCTGTCTTCACATCATCTAATGTCAATGTATCTCTACCATAGATAAGGCTGTTAGCGAAACCAGTGTACCGTTCTGGAAGCGAACACAACAGAATCATTGCTTTCTGTTCTTCATCAACTTTCAACTCAACAGACTTCATCTTCATCAACAGGTCATCAAACACACTTAGGTGTGTTTTAATTGAAGAACCTTCCTTCATTTTATAAGTGAAAAAAGTCTTCAATAGGATCAGACGGTTAGTTAGGGATTTCTTCATGTAGAGGTCCTCCAACTTCTTCCAAATGCCTTTGGCTGTGGTTTCCTGACTGATTTCAGAAATTACATTCTTTCCCATAGCAAGCTGGAGAGTAGTAAAAGCCCATTCTTCCATCTCTTCTAATTCTACTGATGAAATATCAGCAGGCAGTGTCTCTGTATCAAATACTACCCGATGAACGCGATTTCTCCTCAAAAATTCTTTCATCATCCATTGCCATTTTTTAAAATCTCCTTCACCATTCCACTTCTCTATCGTCAACTGCGATCCTGAAGCCACATAGGAGCCTCTGACGTATGGAGCAACTACTGGCGCTAAAGTACTATTTGTACTATTTTCATCTCCTCCTGTCATTCTACCAAAACACCTTCTTTGTAAATCTAGCTTTGATACCAGTTGTAGAGGGGGGGAAATCGAACCCTCTCAGCGGAAAAATAGGATCTTGCAATTTGGCGTGATAGAACAAACAGTTAATTGTAGATCACAGAAAAAAATATAGAAACAAGAGAGAACACACAGATTTATAGTGGTTCCACTATCACGAGATAGTGTACGTCCACTTTAATGGGGAAGAGCTTTATTACTATTTGAAGAGGTTACAGAGTTTTTTATAGAAGAGAAAAAAGAAATGAAGAAAAATAAACAAGAGATTGTTCTCTTACATCTTATCTTAACCTTCTCTATGCCTCTCTTTATATATAGAGAAAAGTTACTTAGGGATGAAGCAATTGATTTATATAAATAAATCAATTCATGGAATAATAATATTCCCATTAATTGCTTTGCCATGTAATTGATTGATAATATTCCATCCATCAATCAATTATTTTCCTATTTGATTCCTTTTGTTTCTCCTTTTATAAAATATGGCAATCAAATATATATGGCAAACATCTCCAAATCCCTATCTCTTTAATTTCTCTTTCCATTTCCTTCATGCACAAAATGGGTAACTAAATACTGAGAATATCTCCAAAATCTATTAATTTTGGAAATATTGTATCACCAAAAATCCTAATAGTTTGAAGTAGATAATCCGGTGCTCCTCTTAGAAGAGTTTGAAGCATAAGTAGTTTTAGGAATTGTGTTTTCAAAAGTGGTTGAGAGACCCTCATCAAGATCAAAGTTTCCTTGGTTATTTTCCTTCTTGGGGTTCCATTTATTTTTGTTAGGTTTTTGGGAAGATGGAGTTTGAGATGGGTTAGTGGAATTAGAAGTGATAGGGATTACAGAAGGTAACAAACTTTCTGGCTAGCCTGGAGTAGGAAGCAGGTGGGAGAAGGGATCAGAGTTAGGTGAATTCAAGACATTTAGGATGATATCTTCCTCAGACAGAGCTGAATTGTTTGGGATATTATTAATTTGGGTTTCTTGATTGCTAAGATTTTGTTCTGCATGGGGATCTATAGTTGCTTACATGCTTTGAATCTAAATATCATGCATATTATTATCTTTACTTATTTGCACATGTTTTTGCTTTCCTTGTCCAATCTGGCACATTGGGGTTTTAGGGTCAGTTTGGGGAATTTAGTGATTTTCCTTTGAGAGTGTCTTTGTATTTGGATCAATTACTAAATCTGTATTCTCTTCGAAATTTTACAAGGCAAGCAAGTCAATAATAACATAAACTTGATCCCCAATAGTACCACACAAACCTTCATTATGTTTAAACCCTTGTTTCACGTTCAAAATTTCCATCACCAAGCTAATGATCCATAGTTTGGTCCATTAAAATACCAAAACTATTGTTACATGGAACCACAAACTCTCCTTCTTCAACGCTAATTGTATTTTCCTTATTACCCACACTTACATCAACATCCGATTGCTCAAACTGATCCTCCTCATCGACTTCATCAGTAAGTCTGCCTTCACTTCCAACACCCTCCTTTGATTTAGGTGCTTCCTTAGATTAATACCCCTTCCCCTACATTTATCAACCGTTTTCCTTATTTACTTTATTTTCCCAAAGATTAACATTTATTTTCTCTTTAACATCCAGTCTTTGCTCAGAAGTAACTGCCATTTTGCCTTTATTGTCTTCAACCAACTTTTCCTTAAACAAGCATGTTTCATTAGTATGGCCAAAGACTTTGCATCTGTTACATGTCTCAGGCTTCCATTGATAATTAATAAGTACAAATAGCTCTGTACCATCCGGTAAACAAACTGGGAAGCTATCTACCAATTCAACATTTGGTGTTACCTCAATCAGAACCTTGGCATAAGGTATCCTATCAATCTTCTCTATGCTTTCATTCATGCACTTCATTTTTCGTAATCTGTTAGCAATCTAGTGTATACCTAAAGATGACCTTGCAATAATTGGTATGTTCAAGAAGAGAACCCAAATAGGGACTAACTTGATGCTACCACATATGTCATTTTCTCCATGATTCCATGGCTTCATAAAAAACATTTTATTTTCCATAATGATTGGTTGACCTTCACAGATCATTTTCTTGTCTTCTTCATTTGGGAGCAAAAGGGGAAATAAACTACCATCGGACTTAATTTTGATACTTCCTTTTAGTCTCCAACTTTTTTTAAGGTTTCGGATGACAACAGTATAAGAGAGTGGCTAATCCAAGAAGAATACAACCACATATTCTCCCCAAACTTGTTTACCTACTTCAATCACAGTCGAAGGTGGAAATATGGCATCTTTAGAATAAGTCATCTCCATCTCGATTGACACGTACGAGTTTGCATTCCTAGGTAGCTTTTTGAAAAGATTGGTCCAGACCTGATTGAGATGGGTGGGTTTTCTTAGGTTAGACAGGGTAGAGGGAAGGGCTCAAAAGGAGGAGGAGAGGGCTAGGAACAAATGAGGAGGAGAGTGGCGGTACAGGTTCAGGTAGAGGGTCAGCTAAGAGCAGAGCCGGCCCCAAGGCAAGGCAAGCAAGACTAATGCATGGGGCAACACATCCAATAGGGGCAACAATAAAGTAATGTAGCATGATGAAAACCCATTTTTTAGGTTATTTTAAAACAGTTTTTAGTTTAGCATAGCACAGATATGGATATTTAAAATGTACTGCAATGTCTAGACTCTAAATCTTGCGTCTTATAATACTAATATCAGTTATTTATTCAAAATATGTGTACTACCGATGTCCTTTGACATACTGGTAAGGGATTAAATTGAAATTTGCCTAGGGCAACAAAAAGTTGTGGGCCGACACTGGCTAAGAGCAGAGAAGGGGAGGGAGATGTAGGCGAATTTGAAATGCTAGGGTGTGAGGCAAGGGCGGAAATGGGAGCACGCGGAGAAACTATTGAAAAAGTTTTAAAGAAATGAAAAGGATATTAGCATATAAACATTTTCAGTTTTAAACAAATGAATTAAAATAAATCAAATCATCCAAATAACTATTAAAATTATAATTTCAATTATAAATTATGATGAGGAAATGATATACACACACACAGCCAACTAAATACAAATAGAAAATTAAGTTTTACCTTATAGATCTAACCAATAAGTAGCACCTTGATTTGTGAATCCTCCTCGGATTTCTAAATATCAACACTTAATCTTTGCTGGAGATGGATGAACCACATAGCTCTTTGTAATACCCTGAAAAATTGGTAAATATTTTAATTAAAAATTAATAATATAATAATGCAAAATAATTGAATTTAATTTAATGAATTAATTAAATAAATTTAAAATAAGAAGGGGTAAAATGGTTATTTTTAGACTTTGAAATTTGATGACGAAACTAACGTCATTGCGAACGTCTCGTATTTCTAATCTACGGAATATTTTGGTTTGCTTCGTTATAAAGAAATTATGGCCAATATAAAATTGGGTCAAACAGGCGCCAAGTGTTTGAATTTTGAAATTTGAATTCGAACGGACTATTTTCCTTCCTTCTATTTAAAACAAACTCACGTACATATTTTCAATTTTCTAAACCAACTGCTTCTTCTTCTTTCTACCTCTTATCATCCTTCCTTAGCATACCCAAGATCAAACATCCACATCTTCCTCATAACTCAATGAAAATTCACGAAATAAGCGGTGTTGCTACACTATCAAAAGACTGTGAATTTAAAGTGATTGGAAGTTCAAATTATGAAGCATGGTTGTCCTACACGCCGGACAGTAAGGGTTAATGGTGTAAATCCTGCAACACATTTTCAAAATTCAATGTTAAACTACAAAATGAAATATCTCCTTCATTTCTTAATGAAATTCGATGATCCACCCATTGAAACAACCATATTGATGAGGACTATGATTTGGAAAAGGAGTTGGGGCAAAATTGGAAGTTTCAAGCCAAAAATGAACATAACAATGAAGGCAGGAGCAACTTTAAAGTTTTGGTGAGTGATTCAAGTTCTCCTCTTCATATAATGCAATTATAATCCTCTAATAATGATATGTTGGCCATGTTAGTGTAGTATAACATTAATTAATGCTTAAATTTGGAATTAACATTGGTTTGGGAGGGAATTTGATTCAAACAGCTAGTAGAAACTAGGTTTTGTATATATCTTGTGTTTATATGAATATATCAATCCAATTTATGAATTAAAGTGTATAGACAGTCTTCGAAACGTAGGGCTAGGATATAGGTACATTCACAGATGATCGGAGGCAGAATGGAGAAAACCAAAGATGGAAATGATGATGAAACACTAAGGCCCCGTTTGGTTTGCTATTTTTAGTTTTGTGTTTTCATCTAAAGAAAAATTCGTATTTATTATGTATTGTTGAAAAACACACAATTTTGAAAAATGAAACTAACATAGAAAATAGAAAACAAGTTTATTTGATTTTTCGTGTTTTGAGACATAACAAAAGGATGGAAAACAATTCATCTCCTCCGTTTCCCGTCCATCGTCGCGATGGCTAAGAATTGTAAAAAATTTCTCACATTTTCTTGTATTTTGTAGTGTATGTTGAAAACACAAAACTCAAAACGAAACCAAACGGGGCCTAAAATTCTTGAAATTTGAAACTTTAAAAAAACACATAGAATTGTCCATTGGTGGGCTTGGACTAGTGCACCGGTAGCCATTTCTAGGCATAGATTGAGCCTTAACCTAGTAAGGCCTATATAAATAAATAATGAACTATTCAACACTTGTTTCTCTTTTGTTTTGAAAGATGATCCGAGGCTAGTGACAAGGCGAATGATGGTGCTACGAAGTAAAAAAATGTGTGTGATGATTGGTTGTTATTTAATGTGAATATGTGTGTGTAATTGTGAATGGGAATATGGTATGGAGATGGACGCGGATGTGAACGAGTCTGGGACATAGGTAGATAGCCCATAGTATGTATGTGGATACAAATGCGGTTCCATGACAAAAGTATGTGGTCCAGGCATGACGTTGCTCCCTTGTAGTGTTATGACAAACTAGTTGGAGGGAGTGGATGTAAGCTAGGGAATGAATCTAGTTAAGTAACACGAGGACAATAGGTGACCCTATAGGCCATAAGGCTAGTCCAGGGTGTGAGTCCTATATGTGGTTGACGTAACGATGGATAATAGGCAACCCTATAGCGACTAAGGCGAGTCCAGGGAAGTGAGTCACATAGATGTGATGCAATATGGTAAGATGTATATGATAATTGGGTATGACGTAGCGACGAAACGTGTGGTGGCCAAGCGATATATTCATATCATGTTATAATATTATTTTTGTAGTATATGTTGAGTGCTGTATGGCTCACTTTAACCACCCACCCTGAAACGAACCTAATTTTTGATCCAAAAAAGGCCCATCGAACCTTGGATGCATTCCAAAGCTGGCAATTGGTAAAACTGATTTAAAGAACAATACACATAGCTATTTATCTACACATTCAGAATCTCACAGTAGAAGTAGAAAATAGAATATCAAAACAGTATCCATTTATTTAAAAATTTAAATGTAAAAATCATACAGCATAATCCCATATAACAACGCCAAATATTCGTGGTACAATATTTCAAAATATATCATGTATTAATACATATAGTAGAAATATATAAATAACATAATAGATAGATTAGTAACTGCCACAAGTCTACGTCTCCGCCACCATCTCCGAAAGTCTACATCATCTTTCCTAACCTGTGTTGTAATAAGGAGGGAGTCGGAACAACAATTTCTAGTGAATAAAAATCTTGAGCTTGTCTATAATAGTACTTGGGCAGTATAATTTAAATAAGAATATGTCTTATGCATCCTATACTATAAGTTTTCCTACTACAAGCCCTAAGGATTTTCTAGCCCAATTCTATAAACATTACTCTTTCAACCCATTACTCTTTTAACCCAATAACCTATTTTCAACTGTAGGCCAAAGGCCATTCCAATCCCATGCATCTATCATCAATAATATCCTAATAATGTAAGAGATAGTACCCAAGCCACTTAATACCTCTTTCAAGGGAACTGGGCAGACTCAGACCATTTAATACCTTATTCAAGGCAGGTCTCCATCATTTAATACATATCCCGAGGCGGACTCCTCTCTGGTATTATCTAGCTGACATTGCACGGATTCTCTTCAGGCCACTTAATACTTCTTTTTATGAGAGAGGCGAACCCTTAATCGGCCACTTAATACCTCAACTGAAGTGGACCCTCCCTAAGATATCCTCTACCGTGCCTAATCGCTAACCCCGACCATTTAATACTTCCTACATGGGGAGGAGACAGGGCCTCAATCAGCCACTTGATACCTTCAACCCCAAACAGGTCCTTCGTATTATGACCAGTAACCCAAATTGTGACATCTCACATCATTCCGACTATTTTTAGGTACTAGTAGCCAGGTTAGCTAGGCAGGTTTACCCTACAGAACCTAGGACTAACCTCACATCCTTTGTGGGTACTTATTATAGGCAATGTCTCACATCAGCCTTAATGTTACACTGCTGGTAGCCAGATTATCTAGACAGACTTTCATGTGCTTTTGACCGACCTCGCATCCCTATAACTTAGTCATAATTTACAACACCCTCTTTACATACTATCACACATCTCACCGCCTTCCATATTAAGGCCTTATAAGGAAAAGCCCTTATTTTGCCTTAACTACCAATTTCTTTTCTACGGGGGATTTAATACTAATTAATAACCTACTTACTACAAAATTAATATGCTATAAATTATATGTTATTCATACGCTAATATGCACACACACACACATGCCTAAAATATTTCTATGCATATGAAGATTTCGCCCTAAACTAATCGTATAAATGTCAAAACTTCAAATTTATACAAGTCTAATTCTATATCAACACATATACCATATATCAAATATTCTCAATTTTACAACAGACTTGTATTAAACAAAATTCATACCAAACTTATTTTATACTAAAATAAAAAAATCAACATTCGTAGAAACTTATAATTCAAATTATTTTACGCTTTATTCAACTTCTTTACAATAAATTGAAAAGGGGAATTTCTATTTAAATTGCGAAAATAGGCAGTGCAAACAACGAATAAAAGAATATGTACCTTACACACTTTTTCTAACTTATTTCTTTTCAAAACCTTTAATCAAATTTAAAGAAAAAGGTAAGAAGTGGAATATAATGTAAGACATTAAAATTGCAATATCTACATAATTCCATTATTTTAATATAGAATCATTGAGATTCTAATTTAAGAATTGACATTTCGTTTTAGGGGAATTTTAGGGTTTTAGTGTGATGAATTTGTAAACAAAATTCCCCAAAGACAAATATCAAATCCAAGTTATACTATAAAATTACTAAAATAAGAAAGACTAAGATTTCTACTCACAAAAAGTCCTTAGCTCTTCCTTTTTAGATTTGTTTACCCTGCACAAATCTCTTACAGATCTATGCTTTTAAAAATATACAACAAGGGAATTGTATACGGATTAGATTCAGAAATTTAGGGATTAGAGGAGAAAAGGATTAGAAATTGAATAACAAAATCCTAATATTTCTTACCTGAAACCCTAGAGAATTTTTTAAATATTTAAAGAGAGAGACCGACAGAGCCTCGCTTAATTCCCAAAATAATTTTGTGACCAAAAGTGAGGGGCTAGGCTCTTATTTATAGTGGTTAGAAAACACCCGAACCATCGGATTTAAGTTGGTTAAAAATAATAACCACACTGTTCAAGTGTAAAACCCTAGCCATCACCTGTGACCACAGGTCCACCGGTCCATCCTAGGCGGTCAATCGGTTGACCTATTTTGGGACCGTTTAATTTGTTGCCCTTGTATATTTATTAATTTCTTAATTATCAATTAATATTAACGTTTATTTTAACATTTACTTAACCCCCAAGTCTAATTACTGTTAATTTTTAAATTTCAAATTTTAGAGTTAATTATTAGTTTGAATTTGAGTATCATTTAAATTATTTTAAATTCGAAAAATTCAAACATCAATAATGTTTCGTTTGAGCTCCATTTTCAAAACTTTACATATGAAAACTGATTGGAAAATCGCGACGAACATAACGACACAAATTTAGTGGCCAAATTTAGACATTACAAAATTTCCATTTTTAGCCTTATTATTAATTTATAAATTAATTCCTTTCTTATTAGTTAATTTCTTATTAATTTTTGCGGGGTCTTACACTCACTCACTTGACCTATATCTGACCGACTCATATTTTTCTATTTTATACATATATCCAAGTTGACGGAGTCTAGTGATGAGGTGGTAACAAAAATGGATATTGACTTATGTATTGTATTTATGGTGTATATATGCGTGTAGCTGGATTTGGCTCTATGTATGGATTGGGTTGTACTTGTATTATTCAGATACATGTATATGATATTATAGACATGTTGTGGTGATGTGATTATGGTATTTGTTTATGTACTATATTTTATTTCCTTCCGCTATGAGACTCTAAAAGTAGATATTAGGTAGTATTAGCTGGAACTATATATGATATCTACATGTGTCTATATATGCTTATTTTATCTCAACCCTAACGACTCATCTTTTTGGTTCTCTAGTTTAGGCGTTGGTTTGGGTATTTGACCTAAGGTCAAAGGGGCGGGTTGTTACATTTGGTATCAGAGCATAGGTTAGTATCTAAGATAGGAACTGGGAACGTATTGAGAAAGCGTATTTGTATTTTTAACTAGATATAAAATATATACGAGTCAAATATGTTTGTAGCTATTTCAGTTTAGCTATCTATCTATCGGGGAGTTGCTAATGAATCCCAGTTCATGGATAGAAAAATATGAATAAGTTAATGAGGTTGGAAACTAAAACAGAGATAGAAATCAGTTGGATAAGACCAACTTGTAATGGTACTAAATGTCCATGTTCGATTCTACTAATATCTGTAAGCAATGAGCCTTACCAGTGTAAAGCCTAAAGTACCCGCACTTGGTGTATGAGGAGTAGTTCTTAGTATTTTGTTATAGTTAAACCCTAATTTGTAGTGGGGACGTGGCTAAGCACTTGTGAGAATATATATGATCGTTTGGATTTGATTTGATGGATGCATCAGATAGGAAGCTAGTGGGGATGTTAAGAGGATTGAGTTTCAAAAATAAAATATTTTTAAGAGTGAAAAACTAAAGAAACTGTTAAAAAAAGTAATTAGTTTTGGAAATTGGAATTATAAATTTTTTTATAAGAAAATTTTTGAATTGATATTGTATTTATATAAGATAATAAGTATTTGGATGATTTTTGAAAAAGAAAGTTTGAAATCTTATTTCAAAGTAAGTGAGATTCTTACATTTTGATATATATTCTTTTATTGTGAAAGGTAACGGCTTAGGGAGCCTTGCCCATATATTTATTCATAAAAGAATACAAAACAAAGATCATCAGGCCAAATAAAAAAGGCCCAGTAAAGAAGAAAAGAAAATATAGACATGCCCAAAGAAAAAAACGGCAGTATAAACATTGAAACAAACAGGAACCAGTCATCCAATACCAGTTCTAGAGGTCAAAATGTGTAACCTTCTTATGAACTTTATATCTCTCAATACCCAACACTGAATAGCATGGAGAAGAGATGCTTTCGTTTAAATTTCATTGGAGAAATTTTTTGAATTTCACTCAGACCATATAGCAGCAGCAAATCTTTTAAGGAGGGCTAAGAGTGTATATGCACTTGGAGATTTTCACCTAGTTTCTATAAAGATGGTCGTCCATTCAACAACTAAGCTCGAAGATGGGCTGCAAAAACCACGATTAGTTAACAGAGAGGACCAGATTGATCTAGAAAACGGACACGTAAAGAAGAGATGATTGTTAGATTCAGCTTTATAATTGCATAGAACACATGTTGTGTTATCTATTACACCAAAAGCATGGATCCTTGGTTAGAATTGCATTGGCCATTATTTTCAATAGGAGGAAGTTTTTTGAATGATACCCCCTACATTCAAAATTCTGTCTGACTACGAGAAAGAGTCACGGGGACCCATAAGAGTATTGTAAACAGCTGAAGTACTTATTTTTCCATCTTTGTATACCATATTATAGCTTCCATTGTGTCAGCAAAAGGTATAAACGAGATTCTAGATCATAGCACACGAACACTTCCTGAACTGGAACATAGGAGATTCAGGAGACCATCAGATATGCAGTCTACAGCTTTTGCGTTTGCTGGAACACCATATAGTTATTGAAGGTTTGGGCTTATAGCATGCTTTAGAATTAAGCTTGGAGAGGTCCACGGATCATCCTAAAATTTGGTATGAGGAATCTTTATAGGGTTACATCATAATAGAGGTAATAAAGTAGTCCTATGTTTGAGATGTTATGCCAAATATAGCAAGTAGTTATCGGGACATCAATAGACCAGAAATTCCTATGCTTGATTAGGTTCTTAATCACCCATTTTGCCTAAGGGCTAACATCTCGAGATAGGATTTGGTGGAATATTTCAAAAATGCAGCAAGGTTCTAAAGCTTTGAATTCAAAATACCAAGCCCACCATTCTGCTTTGGAATCTGAACCTTGTTGAATGCAACATGAGTCGTTTTCGAAGAGAAGACATCCCCATGCTAAAGAAATTTGTTGAGAGCTCTAGAGATCATCAAGATTAGCTTGGCAGGAAGGGGGTAGTGTCTGCACCAATAGGAGGCCATCAAGGAAGTTATTGAGTGTATTATCGTTAGCCTGCCAGCCTGAGCTAGCATGGTGTTGGGCCAGGCAGAAAGTTTTTTTGTGATTTTCTCAAATAGAGGAAGGCACATAGCAACGTACGGTTAATCTCTTAGGGATAAGAGGCAAGCCCAAATAGTTCATATTGACTGGCAATTGTTGAAGAGAGGAGAGCATGGCAATTTCATCTTTTTAATGCTAAGGTAGGGCAGCAATTAATAGCTGAGATTTGGTAAAGTTGATTGTGAGACCGGTTATAATTCAAAATTCTTCAGGGGTTCGAGTGATGCAAGTTATGTTGGAATGTGTGGGCTTAGTAAAGCAAACTAGGTTATCCGCAAATAATAGAGTGTTAATAAAAGGGTCCTTACATCGTGGGTGGAGCTGCAAGATCCCCATGTTGACCCTGTCGGTTAGCATAGCATTAAAAACCTCCATCACCACAACAAAGAGCAGTGCAGAGATGGGATCGCCTAGTCGAACGCCTTGGGTACCCTTGAAGTAGCCAAAAGAGCATCTGTTTCTAATAATTGAGAAAAATGAACTTGATATACATGTATAAATCCATGCTATGAATTGGGGTGAAAAATTCATCCTGGAGAGAACAACAATTATGGAGTGCCATGACACAGAGTCGAAAGATTTTTGGTGGTCCAATTTTAGCAAACATCGGGGAGAGATCCCACTTCTATTATAGCCATTTAGTAATTCTTGAATTAGTAGAATATTTTCGCTAATGGAACGGCCTGGAATATAAGCAGATTGATCAGGACTAACAATTTTGTGGATGACAGACTGGAGCCTGGTTGAGTGGATTTTTGAGATAAACTTGTAAACAACGTTGGCACAAGAGATAAGTCTGAAATGCGCTACACTATCTAGGCTCTCATTCTTTGGAACTAAGGATATATTAGTTGCAATTAAACCCGGTTGAAGCTTATTAGTATAAAAGAAATGCTGAATAGCTGAAATGACATTAGGGCCAACAATCTCCCATGAATTTTTGAAGAAATAAGCATTAAAACCATCGAGACCTCCAGCATAACTAGAGTTAAGAGAAAATATTGTAGACTTAATTTCAATATCAGGTACTATGGATACAAGAGAAATAGCCTGCTAGGAGGTTATTGTGGGAAGCTTCATGGTGTACAGTTTTGATAGGTTGGGGATATGAGAGTTAGGAGTCACTAGGATAGATTGAAAATACTGAAGAAATGCTACATTAACAGAGTCGTTTGAAGTTTGATGCAGCCTTCCTTGTCCGTAATGGAGTAGATCATGTGACAAGCCTGTTTCATTTTTAGCTTAAAGTGGCAATAAGATGTATTTCTATCACCGAAACTTTCATGGGTATCTCTAGACTTTTGTCTTGCTATAGCAGCCTCACTGGATAAAGTAGAGTTCAGCTGCTTAGGAAGAATATATTCTTGGTCAATTAGAACTTTATTAAAGGGATCATTAGCAATTTGGTCTTGGATTATTGTAAGGTCGTGTCTTGTTTGGGCTGATAATTTACAACCATTTCTAAAGATCTCTTTAGACCATTCCTTAAGCTTAGTTTTGAGAAGTTTTGAGTATTTTTTTTGCAACCTGTATGTGGGGGAACCTACAACATTAACCATCAATACCTGCAAAAGAAGCTGTTTGAAATTTGAGTGAGAAGTCCATGCATTAAAGAACTTAAAAGAGGGAAATTTTCCATTTGATGTAGTGTTGTCTCCCTATCTAATAAATAAGGGATTGTGGTCTGAAAGAGTAGAGGGAGGGAAAGACACTGAATAATAGGTTATAAGGAAAAGGAGTGTGTGTTATGAAAGGCATGGTTCGGTTTACAGTGGGTACGTATCGCAGACCTCGATTTGTTATTCAATGTATAAAGGGGACCAGAGGTGCATAAAGGCAAAAGTTCAACGGTTGTAGTTGCTTGGTTGAGGGGAGTGATCTCTCTTAAGGAAAGAGGAATAGCCCCAATTTTGTGGTCGGATTGACTCATGCAGTTGAAATCTCTTATACAAATCCAAGAAATATTTGATTTGAGGAATTGCGAGTTTTGGTGGAAGTGATGTTTTTGCTAAAGGTGGTTTTGAGCATAGATGAAACTTATATTGAAAGTAGTACTAGAAGGAAGGTGGGTACAAGAGTAGTGGATGAATTGATCAGAAGTGGCAAGCTTGGTTATAGAGAAGAAAATGGGGTTCCACATTACAAATATTCTTCCATAAGGAGCATGATCGATATTGTCATCAATCTTCCAAGACCTCATAATAGCCAAACCAGCTTGAATTGTTTGAAACTCATTGAGTTTGGTTTCACAAACACCCAGCGTATGAATATTATTAGTAAGGATCAATTTTCTTATTTCTAACAACTTGGAGGGGAGGTGAGCCCCTCTAATATTCCACATGGCTATGTTATGGAGGATCATTTGAACAATATTGGAGTTAAAGGAAAGGCATGAAGTCTGGTGTGTCTTCTAGTAGAGGAGTTGCTAGGAAGTGATTTCGAAGATGCAAGAGGTTGAACTAGCTAATGGGAGAAGTAACCTAGATACATTTTAGTAAGCATCCTTACTAAGTGTTAATAGACCCTCTTAGTTCCTAAACTGCTATCATTCACGTTGTTGATTTATTTATCTATTTGTTATAACACTACTCTAATGTTTTGGCACCCTGCTATGGCACCCTGCCATAACTCCCTTTTAGAGTTTATAAATCTTTTAGGATTGAATCTCATCATGGCACTGTGTCATATACCATTGGACTTTAAACTAAGAGTCAAGTCACACCACTATCTAATAACTTTGTATCGGTATATCTTTATGATCATGATTCAGCCCTTTTCTTTCATTCATTTATAGTGTACCATACGCCTTCTTTAGATATAACATTTTTACATTGATCAAATGATGCCCTATCATTTATTAACTTCTCTAAGCTTTCTTCCCATTTCAACAAAATAAGTTAACACAATTTTAACTTACAAAATTCTTCCATTATTTCATACTTAAGAAATAGTCCATTAACACTTGCAAACTACCTTCTAAAGTGCTCTAAGTATTTCTTATTTAACTTAGAAAAATACGGCTTCCCAAGCCATCGCAAGTCGACCTTAACCGTCACATAATTGGCTATCCCATAACCTTCGCATGTTGAGCCTAGCTATCACATATTGACTATCCCATAGTAATCGTGCATTGAACCATGCAAAACTATCGCAAATTTATAGCTATTGAGTGTTGAGCTCAAAAGATCATTTGCTTGTTGATAGTTTCCTAAGCTATCATGTGTTGACTCTAGGTAGCTATTGCATGTTGATAGCTTCCTAAGCTATCACGATTGAGCCTCCTTGGACTATCAAGAGTTGACACTCCATAGTTTTCACATGTTGACCCCAAGCCTTCGAGTGTTGAGTTCCTATATAGTCTTCGACTGTTGAAGAACGTTCGTTATCACAAGTTGATAGCTTTCGAGGGTCATGCTCAAAGGAGCTTTTGCATGTTGGCTTTCCCAAATCCATTGTGGGTTGATAGCAAAAGTGCTATCGCATGTTGGTAGTTGAAATAACTATCGTGTGTTGAGATGACACACTCGTAGTTAACTAAAAAACTGATTTATTGCCTTATCAAGTAGTTACTTTACACTAATTCCATTTGGTGTCAAATTCTTATTGGTTGTTCTACTTTGTTTCACTTCTCATTTTAGCATTGGCTAACTACATACTCCATTTATTTATTTATTATATTTAATTAATTACATCTTTCCTTAGCCAATTAATTCATATAGAACCATTACTAATGGGAAATATTCCAAAAAATCACCAAAAATCAAATTTAACATATTTACCTCATATTAAAATTTCAGGTCAAAATAATTGTTTTTATTATTTTTAATAATTATTTTCTTGAAATTTACCATTTTCTAAACTTAGAAAATTTGTAAATAATTCCAAAATTGTGAAATTAGAAACCTATCTTTATTTCATCATTATAAACATCATATTAAATTTTTGAGGACTCAAGGTAAGATTAGATCAAGTTTTACCCTAAAACATGAACAAATTCATTTTATTTAAATTCCATACCATAATCAAAACAATGTTTAAGCATCAAAACATGTTAATCAACATCAAAAACGTACATTTAAAAGCAAATCTAAACCCTAACGGGTTAAGAAGTTTTTAGAATTTTTTTTACTCACCTTGATCCAGAAATCTATGACTAAAACCTTACTTAAATCCTCTTTCTTCTTAAAGTTGAAAGTTTTAATCTTCTAGCTTTGATTTTCCTCTTCTCCTTTGTAAAAATAGTTGCCAACCTTAATAGTTTTTAAGATTTTTTTTAAATGGAAGTGGTGAGGAATAAGGAGATATGGTTAAAGAAAATAGGCTAGTGATTTTGGCTAGGGCTACTGACCCTTCTAGCCTAGTCTCACCAATACATCTCCCTCAACACAAACCCTTCCCAATCTAAAACTTATTTTATTTATCCTTATTAATAAGGCTAACTTTAATTGTTCTAATTATCTTTGATTCATTCAATTAACTTTTAGTGTCCCACACTTATTTAACCAAATCTCCCTTAGGTCATTTTTGCAATTAAATTATTTTATTCATCTCTTTAATAATATATTCTTATTATTAATTTAATTTAATTTCTCATTTTATGAACCCTCCAAAATATAGGATGTTACAACTTCCCCATTTTCATTTACATTTACACTAAAAAAAGGTTTGAGTTCTTTAATGGCATTTGCGACTTAAATAAGAAGAAGAAAAAGATAAAAGCTAAGAAATCTAGAGACTTCATTAATTAAAATTATAAGTGAGTGATATATTCTCTAAATCTTTTATTTCTTGTATTCCTTATGATCATATGATAATTTTTTCCTTTTCTTGGTTTTGTTGGTTTAACTAGTATGGAGGATTAACTATAGGACAAGAACATCATGTTAGAAAATGATTTTGGTTAATAAAATGTATCCTTGAGAAGGCAAATTGTCATAGCTTAATTAAGATTCATATGAGGGAAAAATGGCTAGTAATGAGGAGTAATAATAATGATTAACTTTACTATAGAAAAACTAGATCCAAATTAGGTGCTTTTCCGAAAGGAATTAAATCCAACTGAAGGGTTATAACAGGGAACCAGAAGGTAGATAGGTGATGAAAGGTAGGGTATTTAATTAAAAAGTTTATTTAATAGTTGAGTGGGAGACCGGATCTACAATATGTGGTGAACAAGACAGTAGAACACTTAAAACGATGATAAAGTACTAAGTCAAATAAATCGGAAGTCGACACGTGTAAAGCTAGTATTAAACATGCGGGGGAAGTTCCCAACATGTACCCAAGGGTCGGTGCTGAAGGAGGTAGAGCCGAATGAAAAGCGAATAAACAAAAATCTTAAGAGTGAAGGCTTAAATATGGAAACCAAGTTAATAAAAACGTACTAATCGAGGGCCGAAGGCGGTCAACGGTTAAGTAGGAATTATTGGAATACGAAGGGATATAGGAATTTTAAAGATTAAATTTCATAAGTCACTTAAGATAAACTAAAGCATGCTTCCCTAGACTCGAATGATAGAATGGTGACTGCCGAGAGTAGTGTACTCTCGAAAGAATGTATAAATCGAAACTAGTAACTTTCGAAGACAACTAGGTGTGATATGGAAAAGATGGTCAAGATCGAAATCCGAGACATTGATGTCAATAAATATAATAATTAATATTAATAGTTATAAGATGATTAGTTAAAATGTTAGCTTAATGCATAGTTAAGTGAAAAGCCAAATAGTGAGTGGTTAGGTAGTCAGTTTAGTAGTTGGTGTAGGTCTTTGTGGCAGTCAAGAAAACGAAAGCAAAGGAGTAAGGCCTATGTTGCATCCTCAATCAAAAGAAAAGGAGTAAGGCCTATAAGGCACTCACAACCTAAAATGTAAGCGTACGGCCTAGATGGGTAACTGTTCGAACAATGAAAGATGTTAATGTAAGGCTTAAGTGTCAACCAAGGGATTGGTGTACGATGTGAAGCCGGAAGTGGTAGTTTTAGCATTAAAGTAAAGTAGGAGTAAGGCCTGTGGTATCTGAAGGTTAAGGCCTTTATGGCAACCATAATATGAAAGCGAAGGAGCAAGACTTGTGTGGCATCCAAAGATCAAAACCATAGGCATAAACATAAGGCATTAGTGGTAGTTAATTAACAACACAAATATATATAGTACATAAAGGTATAAGGCCTTAGTGGTAGTCGAATGATTAAGACTTAATGATATGTATGTCCGTCGCAAAAAAAGTATGTAATGATACTACTTCTATTGATCGAAACAAGGGGCTACTTCGATTAGAGTCCCACGATTTGTTTGACATTTATAATAAACCTAAACCTTAGGTTTGTCATTCAATCTAAAAATTATTGCTTTGGCATAGTAAGGGGAGAACCCATTCCGCATATTGGCGGCGTGGTCTTGCTATTTTGTATGTTTAGGGTAATATATTGCTCATACCAAATTCTAAGTCCGACCCATGTTTTTATTCTTGCTTTCCATATAAACTCATGAGTATTAATTTGAGTAGGTTGAGTTTATGGGCCTAGATAGGTAGCTTTTAGGAGAGGCCGAATAATGCAAGTCAAAGACGAAGCAGGAGGCTTGAGTGCTATATTTGTATTGTTTGATTCTGTTGGAACTAGTGTTCATAATCGCATCTTCATATGTGGGTGTGGTAGTAATTGTTATGCTGGATTATATTTTTGACCTCACATGGGCACGACATTGGGATTAAAACAACTATTAAATTAAATTAATAATGATGTGCATGTTCTGGTTATATCCACTCTGTTTACTTAAGACTGTATAATATAACCGATCTCATCTTTGTTGCCTAAAGGTAATTCCATAGTGATTGTAGGACGTTGGGGTTCCATCTTTGGATTCAGAATGAGGGATGTTACATAAACAGACTTACTAAACACTTCAAATATCTTTGTAGTCTAAGCAGTTGTGTTCCATTCATCTTGAGTCAAATTTGTTCTTTCATTTGCTCTAATCAATCTTTGTGTGTGTGCGTATATGTGTGTGTGTGTTATTTATCTATAAAGAGTTTCTTGTATATCATTGTAAAATATCTCCGTGGTATGTTTGAAAATACTTCACAACTTGGAGAACCATTATTAGTAATACTTATATGGTTGTTGTTATCGAAATCAATACTTAGGATATTAACAATATATGTTTAAAAACTAAAAAAACAATAAATATAAAATAAATTTATGTGTTTTAATCGCATGGAAATAGAAAATTTTCTTCTTATTATAGACGAGATTTTTAGTTGTAACAAAAATCAATTCAATTGGAAGTGATTTCCTATGAACACCAAACAACTTCTAACTTCAAATTCATGATGCAACAATTATTTTAGTTTGACAAATTTATTGAAAATGTTAGTTAGTTATTCAGCTATAATACAGGAATATTTCCAAAACATGGATATTTTTATATTCATAAAATATTTATTTTTGTAGTGTGATATTATAGGAAACTTTTGTAAAATGCCCTATTTAAATTTCAAAATACACAGTCTTCCCTGCTCAAAAACTTGTTTTAAAAAACACCTCTGGTTTTTTGTTTTAGCCAAAATGTAAATATTTGCACTTTCAAAGATGTAAATATTAGCTGTTTCTTGAACCTCAATTATTGCGTATAAAATTCAAATATTTGCAGGTAAAACTGTAAATATTTACAGTAGAAACTACAAATATTTGCATTAAAACTATAAAAATTTGCATAAAACGCAAATATTTGCTCTTTTCATATAACTGTCTTGGTCATAGAAACCTACGATCAAAGTTTGGATTTAGTTTTAAAAAAATGAATTTTTTTTATCAAAACTAAAGATAGAGGTGTAATTTTAAAACATGTTTTTAAGGAGGGTTTTTCATGTATCAAACTTGAAAATGAAGGGCATTTCCAAATTTTCACTAAATTGTAATCATTCATATCACTATAAATTAACATAGTCAAATATATCAATGGGTAACCTTTTGATATTATAGTATTTCACATGTCGTTGTCAAACAACAAACAATGAGTTATATAGGCACATTATATGGTGATTTTGTATTTACATAGTGTTAGATCTTGTTTTGGGCTAACATCCCCAATCGATAGAAAAGTAGTAAATAAATGAAAAAAGTAAGAATTGAAAGAGAAAGGTAAGACAGAACACAAGAGATTTCTATAGTGATTTGGAAAACCAATGACCTACGTCCACTCTGATGTTTGTATTGATTCGTTTGAACTTGTAACGACCCACTATTTTGGACCATTCAAATCGACAATAAATCCACACATGTCGGACTTGAATAATTCAAAACAATAGATTGTTAATTTAAATTGGCAAAACTCAGCATATACAGTAAATAAAATAATCACAGGCACAGAGTAATATAACAATAATGCAGCAGAAACAAAAAAATAGTAGTTCATGAAGCTACTATATATATAACAGAGTTAAACAAGATACAACAGAAGTCTCGAATATATAGATGTCTCAATACAATAGTCAAATACAAGATCAGAATACATCACCGGAATCAACTGAATATCTGAAAGCTGGATAGATAGCTGGATCTCCAAGCGAAGCTCCAACTCCAAAGGTGAGTCTCGAATACTGGTACACTCAGTCTGACCCGAGCGTAAAGCAAAACACAAAACACTCGAGTCGGGATTAACATCCTTATATCAATAAATCCAACTCAAGTGAAATAACAACTGAAAATACAAGTAACTCAAAGGATGTTTGGGATAACCATCCTCTAAGGATCCATTAAACTATTTATATATAGTAGTGTACGCTAAGTAGATAATGCCTATCAGTAATATAAAGTATCAAAATAGTGTTAAGGCGTTACCATTATCCCCCTTAACACATTTTATATAAGTATCATAGTCTATACAGCACTGTAAACTCCACCGTAAACTAGTGGACTATCAGGGAGTACTCCATAGGTATAACACAAAACAAATCATAGTGGTTGCGCATAGGGATACAAGTATGACAAGGAACATGAGGCAATACCCAAGGTAGTGAAACTACCGTTTGCCTGATCCGGACTGGTGAGAATGCATCGCCGCAACGATCGCAACACCGCGAAACAACACTCCCAAATCAAAGGTGCGCACCAATCAAAAACAAGTAATGAGTAGTTTACGAAGAAGTGTGTCCGCTAGAGGTAGCTAACCTCACTGGCCCGGCACGGCTTCTGTTTAAGTCATTTCCAATTTGACACAAGTGTCAGGGTCATCCATTATCATTCTCCTTCTTCAAACCCAGCAACGTCATCATTCCAACCACTTCATTCTGGATCACACTCCGCGTATAATAGTTATTAAAGTGGTTTTCGGTTTGGACAGAGAGTATGTCCCTAACCGATCCCGGACTCTTCAATAACTACGTAATTATTACACCGATTGGTCATTTCATAAACTTTCAAAATAGTTTATATTTCAAAACCGAAATATCATTGCTATTTCAAAACCATATCCATACAATATCATTTTCACTTCAAATAAATCCATTTCCAAAATCATAGTACTTCAAAGTCATAACACTTTCTAAATCAAACACTTTGAAAATCAAAATTCTTTGGAAATCAAGGTTTAGAAATCATAGTGCTTTGGAATCATAACACTTTCCTCTTAACCAGTTTAGATATTAAAATTAGTATATATAATAAAATAGTTTATAAATAAAATAGTTTATATAAATAGCTATAAGTTTAAAATAGTTTATAATAAAATAATTTATATTAAAAATGATTTATATTAAAATAGCTTATATTAACATAATTTATAAAGTAAAATATCAATAGTTTTAAATATAATTTAAAATTACTTTATAAAATAAAATAGTTTCCTCGACTTTCACAAATCGATTCAAATCAATTCGAGTTCCAAATTCAAATTTAATCCAATCTAAATCATCAATTTCAATTCCAATTCAATTAAACATTTCCAAGTTATATCGATTTCAAATACCGATTTGAACCACAAATAAACCATTTCAATTTCAATATATTTCAAAGCTTCAAATATTCCACATTTCAAAACTAAATTCGATAATTTTTTTATATATATCAATTCACTTTTCTATTATTTAGTTTTGAAATATTTACTTAATTATTTCAATAGCATTTGAATACAACTTCAATTTACAAATTTAAATAAACAAAATATCCCATTTAAATTTATATTAATTTGAAATATTCCTTTAAGTCACTTTTAATCGAATTCAAGTTATAAAATATATCTTTAAAATTTCAAATTTAATAGATTTCAAATCAAACTTATTTAAGTATAATTCTAAAATAGTTAAAAATTCCAAATCAAATTCAAATTTATCTTTCAACCTGAAATAATCTAAACTCTATATTTGGAAATATAAATTTTACATATATACTTAAACATATTTATATTGATTCAAATCAACTTTATTAAATCAACTTTAATAAATCTTTAAAATCAATATTTATTAAAACCATATATTTCTTTCCAAAACCATAGAAATTATTTTCAAAATATTTATATATATAGACCAACGGTGTCTGTATAAAATGTTCTACCCTATGGTCAAGTGATACGAATATTTATCATTTCAATCCGTAATTTAAATATATACGTGTATATATATATCATTTCAACCCGTAATCCCAAATTCAATTCAATTGAAAATCGCTTGGGTTTATCATTTCAACCCATAACGATTTTCTCATATTCTAAAGTTCGTTCGGGTATGTATCATTTCAACCCATAGTGATTCTATACTAACAGGGAACTTGCAGAGTGATAACAGATATGATAATAATATAGCAGGCATATATCATCAATATAAATAACAGGAAATGGTGTCAGATGTCACAGGTGAACTGATACAGGTAATAGCATATATATAACAGTGTAAATAACTAACATCAACATATTTCAATTGTCGTTTCAATTGAAATCAAATTTAATAAATAAAAGGACATTAATCGTGAGTGATTGCTCATCTTTCGTGGCTAGAGATGGTTTGACGATCAAATGAGCTATGAATCCACGAACGAATTTCAAGGCAAAGCTGGATTGGCACGAATTCGACGATCAAAGCTGGTAAATAGGGATAGACGAGATCAAATCAGAACTGGACGATGATAACAAGTGGTATGATTGAATTGATAAAATTTGTATCATGTTCTAATTTCAAACACATACTGAAAAAATATATATATATACATCTGTTTCAAAAATCATTGTTTACACTAAAACTCAAATATTAAAGTCCGATGTGTGTGTATATATATATAAAGTAAATTTGGTTCATAACCCAACATCAACTTTTCAAAACAAATATTAGCAAAACATTGTATTGACTTATCTAATATAACACTTTAAACCAAACTAACCTTTATAATTAACTGTATATACATATTTATTAACCAAAGTCAAAATATAAATACAGGTTAAGTATATACATATTGTCATCAATATATAACCTATATGTGAATGTAACAGAATATATATTTTACACATTACATACAAATAACTAATACATGACTGACTCGCAACATATTGTACATACAATATACCCAATTTATAATATAAATATAAAATCAACTGGTCATAAACTAGTATACTTCTTTAAATATACTTATTATGAACATATATGCAGACTGTCGTATGTATAGTCTATATAGACCCAAAAGAACAAAAGTAGACAACTGTATATACATAAATATGTATAGCAACAGAATATACATATATTATTATAACTGACATATGAAGTTCGAAACCTATAAATAGTCTGTCCATAAAACTGCACTGTGCACACTTTAAAAGTTGTATACATATTATTTAACAATGTAAAATGTATATAAAGACAAACAAACTATATATATACAACTAAATGCCTATACATACAGCAGATCATATACTCAGATATATAGCTATATATATAACATAAATGTAAACTTAAATATGAAAATCAGCTTTTTACGTATATACTTTATAACTTAATATACTTATATAATTTACACAGCAGAAAAACCTGTATACTTCCAAAATCAACATCCATTTATATTTTAAGACAACATATAACAATAGATGAAAATTAAATATATAAAATGACATATAACCGATCTGTAACTATATAACTAACGTACAAATGTACAAACTCACACCAATTTCATATAAACTATACATAAACTAAATAAATATAAAATGTTATATATCTTTAAAGAGACTGTACAGCTAAGATATTGTCACCCAAACAAACTGATTATACACGTACTTACATATTAAAATATACATAGGCACTTATATTAACCTGAAGTAAAATTATATATATGAATGCAGGCACCAAAAATTTATGCAGACAGATAATATACTTAAAACAAACCTATATAACATATGCAACTATTTCAATAATGTATGCGGCGTCAGGCTCAACATTTTGCTAGCTACCTATATTACATGCAACAGTATTCAAAAAGCAACATTTTCTTAAGACACGCCATTTGCTTTACTGTAAGAATTTCTGAAATCAAACATATTATATATATAATAATATTTCACATAACTTATATGACTTTATATATATCACTGAAATGTATAGTTTTTTTTATAAATATATACACGCGTGCAGACATTGGACATATACACAGAACATGCACTCATGGCTACAGCAAAAGCCATGGATATTATACGTATAAACAAAATTTATACGAAACTTTATATAATATACATATTAACATATTTTATAAATATATATAAATCACTAACCAAAAGAATATATAAACTTACAAATAAAAGAAACCAGAGAGGGAGGTGGTGATGCGAACTCGGGGAAAGGTTAGGCCGAGATGAGGGTGGTTGGAGGATGCCTCCCCTGGGCGAACCGGCTAGTGTTATGTTCAGTGGGAGGGGATCGGGTTGCGTAGCCAAACAATTAGGCAAGGTCGGCCGCAGCTATGGGGAACGGCGAGACTGGGTTGGTCAGGGATGCTCAGGCCAGTGGAGGGCGGAGGGGCGAAGGAGAACAACTAGGTGGCGAAGGCCAGATCTGGGTGCTGAGCTGGTGGCGGCCACGTGACTTCGGGCTTGAGGTGAGCGAGAGAAGATGAAGAGTGGGGAGGAAGAAAAAAAATCTTAGGGGGAAGGAAGAAATAAAGAAGAGAAGAGGCGAAGAACAGTAAATAAAAGTGAACGTGAAAGGCGGAAGGGAACCGAAAGTCACGCAACGTTTGAGCGAAAATTGAGCAGCCCAAGAGAAAAACTTATGAAGTAATACAACGGGAGAAACGCACAATAAATGAAAGGTCACGCGTAAAATCGAGGAAATTATTAAAAGCAGGTGGCCGTTTCAAAATTTGAATGGGAACAGCAATCAAAGAGTTAAAAAGGATACCGGTACGATAAATCGTTTCGCAATTTTCATTGCGTACCGGATTTCCGAAGTACACAAATGAATACACCGTTGAGATCAGCACGACGAGACGATCAAAACGGTATACATATATTAGTGGTACGATCATCCGGTTAAAAGTCGATATCGGTACCAAAATGCTGCTATTTTGCCGAAAATAAGATCGACGGAGCAATAACAGTCAAATTTTGGAGAAATGAAATATGAGGTCTCACTTAGAAGATGATTTACAATTTTTCTATGCAAAAATATTTAGGTTTGGAAAACATTTTATTATCATCGATTTTAACTGATATAAATTGGAATAAAATTACACTAGAAAATAAACTTCCAAATTATCTGATGAAAATTTACCAGTTGCTATGATTAATTAGACGCATTCCAAATATCAAATTTTTATTTCAAAATTTTATCGTTTAAAATTTCACAAAATTTCAACTAATTACGTTATTAAACAGTTAAAATTTACGGGTCGTTACACTCTCCCCCACTCAAAACTTTTTGTCCCCGAAAAGGAAGGAGGTAGGAGAATAGAAACAACCAGAAAGAAAATAGATTGGAATACAAGTAAAACAATTAATTTAAACCATATAAATTTCAATTTAAATTAATTAATATTTAACAATTTGGTTAAATCCCTTTGAGTTCACTTGAGTTAAATCAATCTATCTATTTCTAAATTCATTATCTTATTATCTAGTCATCCTCAATTAACAATTTCTAGATCATCAATTTGTATAATCATTTATTGTACTCATATTTTATTCAACAAATTTAATTCTTTTATTCCAAATTATTATTAAGTTTATTCCACTTAATATACCTTATTACATATATTTAAACCATATAAAATTTTTAAACCATATAAATTTCAATTTAAATTAATTTATATTCAATAATTGGTTTAAATTTAAGGTATTTCCATAAGTTGATCTAATTTCAAAAAACAAAATTCTTTCAGAACAAAATTTATTATATTCATCTCATTCAATCAACTTATTATTCTATCATCTTTATTAGTATTTTTTTATATAATTTAAAACTAAGTGTATAACATTTATTATAAACACTCAAATTTTATTTATAAAATCATTTTATATTGTATAATCCAATTACATATTAACTTCTGAATAATTTAGGTAAGTTATATTGAAATGCAATTTAGTACTATACAAATAAAATTTTCAAATTCAATTATTTCAAGTTTAAATATTTATCCAAAATTTTTGACTTCAGTTTATAATTGAAATCGTCTTTAAATCATAAACTTAAGAATTTAAATCTCCGATTTACTTCAAACAATTTGAGATAAATATATATAGTATATATCAGATCAAAATTAAATCTTTATATATATAATAAATCAGGTCATACCATAGAAATTCAAACCAAATTAAATTTCTAAACAAAATGTAGCAAAGCTACTGAATGGTCTCTTCACTTCGAAACTCGAAAATGAATGTCGATGATGCGGCCTCCATCACCGAAATTATTTTCCAACGACAAAAGAGCAGAGTACTGATTTAAACATTAAAATTCTTTGAAAATCATTTATATTCGAAAATACTTTATATAATATACATTTAAATTTTAAAACCAGAGTTTGGAATCGTCGGAAATTAAACTCAAATTCCTGATTTAAATTTATTTAAATTCCAAATCAATTTATACCATGTTTATAAATTCATTTAGAACAATAAATGATAATCAAATATTATCATTTCAAACAACCAATTACTTAACCTCTTTTTTTTTATTCCAGAAAATTTTACTTATATGTTTATAATACAAAATTATTTCATTTACCAAATTTGAAATCAATATTGTGTCAGTTTGCTCTGTTCAAGTGTTTTGGAAATCCTATCGATAGCATTGATCAGACGAATCGATCGAAAATCCAAACCAACATCAACAACTCATACAACACACTATAAACATAAAATATTTTATATTAATTACAAATACACTCCCTCACTCGGATATCCTCGAATGGATTTCAAAACAAAGATAGAGATTCAGATTAGAGAAACTCTAACTAAAAGAATTCAACTAAAAGGTAGACCCGATAGGGAGATAAGATAATTGAGTTTTCAAATAGAAGATGGACAAACTTATATAAATCGCGGGTAACCTTAACCAGGTCAACCGTGATTCCAAGAATAAATTCGATGTAGAGTTCTGCGACAAATCGACAATCGATCGCCAGAGATAGAATTCGGGTATAACAAAAGATAACAGCATCGTAAACAGAGGATACAGAAATCTTCGGTGAATCAATGCTGGTTGTACAGGAGTTTCACTCTTTTACAAATTATTCAAATATTGTCGAGACCGCCGATTTATTTTAGAGATCATTCTAAGTGGAGTTATGGGATACTCCAGGATAAAAAAGACACGAATAGGGGAGACACGAATGGACTTTGGAACCGAAGGGAACGTTCCAAAATTCAAAGAAACCGAGTCAAAGAAGAAGGAATTCAAGCTCGAACGAACGTGATTCTGTAATTGAATTTTCTCTATATGCTGAGGTTTGCCTAAACCCAGAGCTCTGATACCAACTGTAACGACTCACTATTTTGGACCATTCAAATCGACAATAAATCCACACATGTCGGACTTGAATAATTCAAAACAATAGATTGTTAATTTAAATTGGCAAAACTCAGCATATACAGTAAATAAAATAATCACAGATCACAGACACAGAGTAATATAACAATAATGCAGCGGAAACAAAAGAATAGTAGTTCATGAAGCTACTATATATATAACAGAGTTAAACAAGATACAACAAAAGTCTCGAATATATAGATGTCTCAATACAAAAGTCAAATACAAGATCAGAATACATCACTGGAATCAACTGAATATCTGAAAGCTGGATAGATAGATGGATCTCCAAGCGAAGCTCCAACTCCAAAGGTGAGTCTCGAATACTGGTACATTCAGTCTGACCCGAGCGTAAAGCAAAACACAAAACACTCGAGTCAGGATTAACATCCTTATATCAATAAATCCAACTCAAGTGAAATAACAACTGAAAATACAAGTAACTCAAAGGATGTTTGGGATAACCATCCTCTAAGGATCCGTTAAACTATTTATATATAGTAGTGTATGCTAAGCAGATAATGCCTATCAGTAATATAAAGTATCAAAATAGTGTTAAGGCGTTACCATTATCCCTCTTAACACATTGTATATAAGTATTATAGTCTATACAGCACTGTAAACTCCACCGTAAACTAGTGGGCTATCAGGGAGTACTCCATAACAAATCGTAGTGGTCGCGCATAGGGATACAAGTATGACAAGGCACATGAGGCAATACCCAAGGTAGTGAAACTACCGTTTGCCTGATCCGGACTGGTGAGAACGCATCGCCGCAACGATCGCAACACCGCGAAACTACACTCCCAAATCAAAGGTGCGCACCAATCAAAAACAAGTAATTAGTAGTTTACGAAGAAGTGTGTCCGCTAGAGGTAGCTTACCTCACTGGCCCGGCATGGCTCCTGTTTAAGTCATTTCCAATTTGACACAAGTGTCAGGGTCATCCATTATCGTTCTCCTTCTTTAAACCCAGCAACGTCATCATTCCAACCACTTCATTCTAGATCACACTCCACGTATAATAGTTATTAAAGTGGTTTTCGGTTTGGACAGAGAGTATGTCCCTAACCGATCCCGGACTCTTCAATAACTACGTAATTATTACACCGATTGGTCATTTAATAAACTTTCAAAATAGTTTATATTTCAAAACCGAAATATCATTGCTATTTCAAAACCATATCCATACGATATCATTTTCACTTCAAATAAATCCATTTCCAAAATCATAGTACTTCAAAGTCATAACACTTTCTAAATCAAACACTTTGGAAATCATAATTCTTTGGAAATCAAAGTTTAGAAATCATAGTGCTTTGGAATCATAACACTTTCCTCTTAACCAGTTTAGATATTAAAATTAGTATATATAATAAAATAGTTTATAAATAAAATAGTTTATATAAATAGCTATAAGTTTAAAATAGTTTATAATAAAATAATTTATATAAAAAATGATTTATATTAAAATAGCTTATATTAACATAATTTATAAAGTAAAATATCAATAGTTTTAAATATAATTTAAAATTACTTTATAAAATAAAATAGTTTCCTCGACTTTCACAAATCGATTCAAATCAATTCGAGTTCCAAATTCAAATTTAATCCAATCTAAATCATCAATTTCAATTCCAATTCAATTAAACATTTCCAAGTTATATCGATTTCAAATACCGATTTGAACCACAAATAAACCATTTCAATTTCAATATATTTCAAAGCTTCAAATATTCCACATTTCAAAACTAAATTCGATAATTTTTTTATATATATCAATTCACTTTTCTATTATTTAGTTTTGAAATATTTACTTAATTATTTCAATATCATTTGAATACAACTTCAATTTACAAATTTAAATAAACAAAATATCCCATTTAAATTTATATTAATTTGAAATATTCCTTTAAGTCACTTTTAATCGAATTCAAGTTATAAAATATATCTTTAAAATTTCAAATTTAATAGATTTCAAATCAAACTTATTTAAGTATAATTCTTAAATAATTAAAAATTCCAAATCAAATTCAAATTTATCTTTCAACCTGAAATAATCTAAACTCTATATTTGGAAATATAAATTTTACATATATACTTAAACATATTTATATTGATTCAAATCAACTTTATTAAATCAACTTTAATAAATCTTTAAAATCAATATTTATTAAAACCATATATTTCTTTCCAAAACCATAGAAATTATTTTCAAAATATTTATATATATAGACCAACGGTGTCTGTATAAAATGTTCTACCCTATGGTCAAGTGATACAGATATTTATTATTTCAATCCGTAATTTAAATATATATGGGTATATATATATATCATTTCAACCCGTAATCCCAAATTCAATTCAATTGAAAATCGCTTGGGTTTATCATTTCAACCCATAACGATTTTCTCATATTCTAAAGTCCGTTCGGGTATGTATCATTTCAACCCATAGTGATTCTATACTAACAGGGAACTTGCAGAGTGATAACAGATATGATAATAATATAACAGGCATATATCATTAATATAAATAACAGGTAATGGTGTCAGATGTCATAGGTGAACTGATACAGGTAATAGCATATATATAATCGTGAGTGATTGCTCACCTTTCGTGGCTAGAGATGGTTTGACGATCAAATGAGCTATGAATCCAGGGACGAATTTCAAGGCAAAACTGGATTGGCACGAATTCGACGATCAAAGCTGGTAAATAGGGACAGACGAGATCAAATCAGAACTGGACGATGATAACAAGTGGTATGATTGAATTGATAAAATTTGTATCATGTTCTAATTTCAAACACATACTGAAAAAATATATATATACATCTGTTTCAAAAATCATTGTTTACACTAAAACTCAAATATTAAAGTCCGATGTGTGTGTGTATATATATATATATAAAGTAAATTTGGTTCAGAACCCAACATCAGCTTTTCAAAACAAATATTAGCAAAACATTGTATTGACTTATCTAATATAACACTTTAAACCAAACTAACCTTTATAATTAGCTGTATATACATATTTATAAACCAAAGTCAAAATATAAATACAGGTTAATTAGTATATACATATTGTCATCAATATATAACCTATATGTGAATGTAACAGAATATATATTTTACACATTACATACAAATAACTAATACATGACTAACTCGCAACATATTGTACATACAACATACCCAATTTATAATATAAATATAAAATCAACTCGTCATAAACTAATATACTTCTTTAAATATACTTACTATGAACATATATGCAGACTGTCGTATGTATAGTCTATATAGACCCAAAAGAACAAAAGTAGACAACTGTATATACATAAATATGTATAGCAACAGAATATACATATATTATTATAACTGACATATGAAGTTCGAAACCTATAAATAGGCTGTCCATAAAACTGCACTGTGCACACTTTAAAAGTTGTATATATATTATTTAACAATGTAAAATGTATATAAAGACAAACAAACTATATATATACAACTAAATGCCTATACATACAGCAGAAAATATACTCAGATATATAGCTATATATATAACATAAATGTAAACTTAAATATGAAAATCAGCTTTTTACGTATATACTTTATAACTTAATATACTTATATAATTTACACAGCAGAAAAACCTGTATACTTCCAAAATCAACATCCATTTATATTTTAAGACAACATATAACAATAGATGAAAATTAAATATATAAAATGACATATAACTGATCTGTAACTATATAACTAACGTACAAATGTACAAACTCACACCAATTTCATATAAACTATACATAGACTAAATAAATATAAAATGTTATATATCTTTAAAGAGACTGTACAGATAAGATATTGTCACCCAAACAAACTGATTATACACGTACTTACATATTAAAATATACATAGGCACTTATATTAACCTTAAGTAAAATTATATTTATGAATGCAGGCACCAAAAATTTATGCAGACATATAATATACTTAAAACAAACCTATATAACATATGCAACTATTTCAATAATGTATGCGGCGTCAGGCTCAACATTATGCTAGCTACCTATATTTTATGCAACAGTATTCAAAAATCAACATTTTCTTAAGACACGCCATTTACTTTACTGTAAGAATTTCTGAAATCAAACATATTATATATATAATAATATTTCACATAACTTATATGACTTTATATATATCACTGAAATGTATAGTTTTTTTTTATAAATATATACACGCATGCAGACAATGGACATATACACAGAACATGCACTCATGGCTATAGCAAAAGCCACGGATATTATACGTATAAACAAAATTTATACGAAACTTTATATAATATACATATTAACATATTTTATAAATATATATAAATCACTAACCAAAAGAATATATAAACTTACAAATAAAAGAAACCAGAGAGGGAGGTGGCTGATGCGAACTCGGGGAAAGGTTAGGCCGAGATGAGGGTGGTTGGAGGATGCCTCGCCTGGGCGAACCGGCTAGTGTTGCGTTCAGTGGGAGGGGATTGGGTTGCGTAGCCAAAAAATTAGGCAAGGTCGGCCGCAGCTATGGGGAACGGAGAGACTGGGTTGGTCAGGGATGCTCGGGCCGGTGGAGGGCGGAGGGGCGAAGGAGAACAGCTAGGTGGCGAAGGCCAGATCTGGGCGCTGAGCTGTTGGCGGTCACGTGACTTCGGGCTAGAGGTGAGCGAGAGAAGATGAAGAGTGGGGAGGAAGGAAAAAAATCTTAGGGGGAAGGAAGAAATAAAGAAGAGAAGAGGCGAAGAGCAGTAAATAAAAGTGAACGTGAAAGGTGGAAGGGAACCGAAAGTCAAGCAACGTTTGAGCGAAAATTGAGCAGCCCAAGAGAAAAACTTATGAAGTACTACAACGGGAGAAACGCACAATAAATGAAAGGTCACGCGTAAAATTGAGGAAATTATTAAAAGCAGGTGGCCGTTTCAAAATTAGAATGGGGACAGCAATCAAAGAGTTAAAAAGGATACCGGTACGATAAATCGTTTCACAATTTTCATTGCATACCGAATTTCCGAAGTACACAAATGAATACACCGTTGAGATCAGCACGACGAGACGATCAAAACGGTATACAGATATGAGTGGTACGATCATCCGGTCAAAAGTCGATATCGGTACCAAAATGCTGCTATTTTGTCGAAAATAAGATCGACGGAGCAATAACAGTCAAAATTTGGAGAAATGAAATATGACGTCTCACTTAGAAGATGATTTACAATTTTTCTATGTAAAAATATTTAGATTTGGAAAACATTTTATTATCATCGATTTTAACTGATATAAATTGGAATAAAATTACACCAGAAAATAAACTTCCAAATTATCTGATGAAAATTTACCAGTTGCTATGATTAATTAGACGCATTCCAAATATCAAATTTTTATTTCAAAATTTTATCGTTTAAAATTTCATAAAATTTCAACTAATTACGTTATTAAACAGTTAAAATTTACGGGTCGTCACAGAACTAGTATTACCACTTGACAATGATATTTAAAAATTCAATCTCGAAGTACAAAAATGATAGTGTTTCCTCTAGCTAAAATTAGCAAAATATCCCAGATCCCTTTTTTGTTGGAGATGATGGCCTATTTATAGCTAAATTGGGTTGTTCCAAACCTTCGAATTTGTCGGATATCTCTTAGAAATTGTTAATCAATCAGATCCAGTATATCAAGAAAGAGACTAGGCCAAACTAGGACCAAATCTTAAGGCCTATTGGACTGATTCTGGTCCATGATGGATCATTATAGATCCATGGCCTTGGTCCAAAAAATTATGTTTAGCTCCAAAATGCCTTGGTCTTTGATGCTCTTAAACATTAGGGGTAAAATGTCTTTTTGATGGATCAATACCGATTCTACCAGCATTGCCCAAAAACTTATCTTCTTTTCAAATATGCTAGAGATCCATTGCACTTTAATTTTAGGGCATCATTGTGATTTTTGATGGATCGGTACCAGTCCATCTATGGATTGGTACCAATCCATGGACTCAGTCAATTTTGGCCCCTCTTCTTTTTCCCTTCATGGTTGATTATCTTCTAGTCTAGAGCCCATTCCTTTATCACAATGAGTCCAATTCTATGAAATGTCGCTTGGCAAAAAACTAGATAACACTTGCCTCCTAAAAATGCTTCTATGAACACAAAGCATGTTTTGAATTAAGACAAGTGACCAAAACCATACATGCACATATGCTTCTGTTACTGGATACGTTATTGTGGAACATTGCATTTTCATTAGGAATTTTGGCACTTCATATCCTAACAATAATCGGTTCATGTATTCTCTGTAGATATAAAGTTGTAGCTTGTTGTCTAGAGTCTTTATTCATTCTGCTCACATTTGAGAATTATTCGATAGTTGTTTCAGTCCATGGTCAGTTAGATATATCTTAATTTTCCATATTTTGTTTAATAATTTTGCTTAATGGATCGATACCGATCTATGCTACCATCGATCTGGAAACTAACACTTAGCCAATTTTTATTTGCCATCCAAAACCATTTTTTCTCATACTTCCTTATCATTCCATAATTACCAACCGAGGGTTTTCGTATTTCCTCATTGTCACAAGATAGCAGGCACCTTCGCTGTTGCGTTTGTAACAATCCTCTTCGGAACTGGCCTAATTTTCGACCCAATTAAAGCCCATCGAAACTTAGGTCCATTCCAAAGTTGGTTATTGGTTGGTAAAATTGATACAATAAACAAAATACAGAGCTATCTATCTATGCTTTTAGAATCTTATAGCAGAAGAGTTAAAATATGATAACAAAAATAAGTACCTGTTTCATAAAAATCAAATCTCAAAATTACAACATCCCAAAATATCCATAATACAATATCTTAAGATAAAACATCAACATGTCGGAAATCTAGGTACATTTAAATATATCAATAAACATAGATAAATAGATAAATTTTCATAAATCTTCACCGCCTTCGTCTTCTTCATCAGCATTGTTTCCCTCTAACCTATGGGTTTTAATGAGAAGCGAGCCAGAATAACAATGTTTGGTGAATGGAAATCTCAATTCTTACCATTATAGTATTTGGCAGTATCATTTAGATAAGTAATATGTCTCATGCATCCTATACTTCATCCTACTAAGTACACCTCCACTGTAAGCCAAAGGCTTTTCTAGTCCATCTTCATAACTCTAACGCGGGTACAACGTAACTACCATCAATCGTGTCCTAACGATGCAAGAGAAAGCACTGGAGCCACTTAATACCTCATTAATGGAAATTAGGAAGACTTTGACCATTTAATACATATACCCTAAGCAGATCCCCGTCATTTAATACCTAAACCCAAGGTGGACCCATCCCTAGTACTTCTTAAATGACATTGTAAGAAATCCCATCAAGCCACATAATTCTTCTTTTATGGGAAGAGGCAGACCCTACAATAGCCACTTAATACTTCAACCCCGAAGTGTACCCCTTCCATAGATTTTCCGCTATTGCACCTAAAAGATAGTCTCGACCATTTAATACTTATTAAGTGGGAAGAAGGTAGACCTTACAACAGCCACTTGATACCTTCAACCAAGAACCGGGCTCGTATTGGGATATCTGTCCTAGACCCGTAACCTAAATTGTAATGTCTCACATTAGTCTGACTATTCCCACGTGCTAGTAGCCAGAATAACTGGGCAGACTTACCCTACAAAACTGGGACTAACCTCACGTCCACCATGGGTATTTATTATAGGTTATGTCTCACATCAGTCCCAAAGTCACACTGTTGGTAGCCAAATTGGATGGGCAGACTTCTATGTGCTTTTGACTAACCTCGCATCCCTATAACTTAGTCATATTTCCGCTCTCCTAACATACTACCATATACATATACAGTGTGTGTATATATATATCACCATATTTACACATAAGGTCATATAAGTAAAACTCCTTATTTTGCCTTTAATTGTGGATTAATTTCCATAATTATCCTTAACTTCCTTCCAAAAAGTTTAATGTTATTTATTAATCTATTTATACGCTATTAATTATATTTATACATAATATTTTAAGCTAACTAAATATTCTTATGCATGCATAGAAATATTCTTATTCTAAGATTTACGCTTCTTATACTAATTGTTAAAATGTCAAACTTCCATATTTATACAAGCGTCAGATCCATGCAATAATTTACAAAATAGCTAAAATCCTTAGCTAGAGAAAACTGACTTGTATATAAAATAAGGGAATAAAAATATTGAACTTATTTTACATTAATATAGTAGAATTAATGCCTCTATTTCAAGAAAACTAAACTTTACAAATCAAACCCTTTATATTCTATTCAACTTTTACATATACGAACTTGTAGTAGAAAAGGGGATTCGAATTTGTCTAAATTACGAAAATAGGTTGTACAAACTATAAATAGGAGAGTTCATACTGCACACTATTTCCTAATAATTTCCCTTTTGAACTATTTTATCGCAACAATAAAATTAAAAATGGAAGTTGAATTGACATAAAACAATTGAGATTCAATTAATCCAAGAATTGACATTTTATTTGGGGGAATTTTGGGGTTTTAGAGTTTAGAATTTTTGTATATAAAATTTTCCAAGGCATAAAACAAATTCAAACTTTTACTACCAAGTTAATAAAATGTGAAAAACTAAGATTTCCACTCATAGATAGTTTTCTTGTTTTCCTTTGGATTTGATTTACGCCTTGCCTAACTATTCCTTCAGGTTTCTTCTTTTTGAAGTATACAATAATTCAATCGTATATAGATTAGATTCAGAATCGATGATAGAAAAATATATGTGTATGTGTATATATATATAACCTATTACCTTTAAGTCCAATTAATTATGAATCGAAGAATTCAAGAAGAAAACTGATGGAGTTTCGCTAGCATTTCAATTTTCTAGTGAATAAAAGTGAAGGGGTTAGCCTCTTATTTATAATGATTAGAATGTGTCTAGATCGTATGATTTAAGTTGGTTCAAAATAATAAAATCTCGGTCATTCGTGGCCAGGACAAACCTTATCCGACATTCACTAACCAGTCGACCGGCCTAATATAGGCGGTCGACCAACCTTTTTCCACAAGCATAATTTATTTTCTATCTTTGTTCGTTTATTTTCCCCCTTTTAAAACTAACGTTAACATTTTCTTAAGTTAATTTTTCCTTAACGTTAAAATATTTATTATCATTTAAATTCATTTGAATTATTTTTTTGATGAATAAGTAGTCCTCTTATAAGGAGAGCACTTGTAATTCGTTTGAATTATTTTAAATTCGAAAACTTCGAACATCAATAACATTTTTGTTTGAGCTCCGATCGCAAAACTTTATATATAAAAGTTGATTAAAAAATCGCTATGAACATAATGGTATAACTTTCATGGCCAAATTTTGATGTTTGTGAAATTCTCATTTTTAGCCTTATTATTAGTCAATAATTTCTTATCAATTTTTATGGGGTGTTACATTTCACCCCAACTAGTCCCAACAACCATCGTTGCCCCTCAACTTCATCTAATGATCGATCGTCGCCTCGATTGGGGTCGCCTTCATCATCAATCAATGCTGGTTGACTTCAACATTGCTGATGAAATTAGGATGGTGACATGATCAATTTAGGGTTAATTCATTAGGGACTGTGGTAGGGAGTCAGCCTTCAAACAATGTTTCGGCTATGGATCAGGTTAAATAAATTCTATGCAAGGCTCCATCGATTTGCATTCTTCCTTCATCGAATTTGAGGGTGGATACATCTCAGGAACCAAGTTCCATCAATGCTAAAATTCATTGGCTAATGAATCTTTGTCCCTTGAATATTGTGATGTCTCTCCGAGATTCCCATTTTAGAGATCGAGTTCCAAATCACATCAAGATCCATCTAGTTCTGTTAACGTAATTCTACATTAATAGGTAATATCTAACATATTATGTTCCATTGCCTATCGAGCTCATTTTCCGGTATGAGTGGGATTTCTACATATAATGCTCTCATACACCATGAAAAAGGCACGACACGGAACACACACTACATATGACATAAATACTATCCCTATTCGGTGTACATTATCTGTTGAGTCAATACAGCCGACGTTCTTTGGAAGCTATTCATCGATCACACATGGGGACAAAACCCTTGTATGCAAAAGTATGATTTAAATAAAGATTACCTGACCATGCCCAAAATCCAAGTTTTCGGTTTAGTTGTGGAATTCAGCATATGCTCTCTGCGTATATCTATAGGGGTCGCTTTTGCCTCTACATCGCCAACGAAAACTTCTAGCTCGACGGCGGCTTCCACTTCTACCATAACCGATCCTTTTAGACCTCACCAACCCAACGACTCCAACCAATGTGGCTCCATTGATGAGCATTGAGGATCCATGCAACAAAGTTCCTTCAATGCTAACCTAGAAGGGTTCATGGTCCTAGACAATCCACCAGATCCTCCTGCCTCTCGTATATCTACTGCTGAGCTACAAAGAACGTGTACTATGCATAGGATTCCTATGGATGAAATCAAGCTCCCTTTTCCACACAAGTGATCCCATAACCCTCTAACTGGTTACATGCTCTGTAAATGGTATGTGTGCTTATCCGAAATGGTGCCTCCCTTTAATCCTTTTCTTTGACATGTTCTTCATCGATGGGGCTTGCTCCATCGCAACTGCACCATAATGCTTAAGTAGTTATACTCAGCTTATTCATGATATTTGTCCGAATCTGTGTAGGGAGTCATTGTTTACAAATATCTGATACCCTATAATTTCAAGCGCCACATACCAAATCCTTCACTCACTTTCCTTGAAGCATTTAGGGACTGCAGAGTTGTAATCAACCACTACAACAAGTACAACTACTTTAAAAATGGATACTTCTTCATCAGTTGTCCTACTAGTTTTTCCTTAAAAATGGCTCTCCGGATGTTAGTCCTACATCTTTTATTCCAATTATCACTTCATCTAGATTTGCTTCATCTAGATTGTTGGTCCTTTTCTTATTCATTGTAGTTATCCCTCAAAGAATTGATGACAGTTTAAGACGAATGGTCGTACAACTCCAAGACGTTCCAAAAGAAGAGAATACAATAAGTTATCCTATTACTAATCTATGCCTTCACCATTTCCACCTTCTTTACAATGGCTGTAGAGTTTACTTCGAGTATACTGCACCCATCGCTCCAAAAGCCGCTCCTCAAGCATAGATCTCTCCTCCAGCTCGGACCTGCCATAGAATAATTGATGATTGAGAAGAAGGATAATTCATCGGTATCAAACCCGATGAATAAGAAGAAGAAGGAGAATATGAAGAAGATGAAGAAAAAGAGGATGGTCAAGGTGATATGAAGGAGAAGAGGAAGAAGGATTTGATGAAGAATCCATCGGGGAGAACGCCGATAAGGAAGGCACATATACTCCTTTTACCTAGTTCAAAAGCATAAAGAGAAGGCTTCTAGGAGTTTCAACTAGTCTAACAGATGGTCATACCGAGTAATTAACCTCCGCCCTAGTTGATGGTGAAGATTTTGGGCCACTACCAAATCTTGGGCCCATAAGCTTTCAAGGCCTTAACTTTGACCATCTCGAAGTCGATGCAATGTTGTATGGATGGGATGATGCTACTCTTATTCTTTTTAACCACTCCCTTATTTCACTGACCGAGCATGGTTTGTACGGTAGATATGATTACACTGCACCCATACTGCTTAGGATCACTTTAGCATGCACTTTACATGTTTTCTACTTCCAATCATCGATGATAACTCTTGTTCCTTTCCCATTTCATATATTACAGAAAAATTCAACTACTTCCAGGATCTTTCCCAGAGATTTTCCTAACACATGCCCATATCTGGATCCCACAAGCATCTTGATCACCACTCATCCAACAACTCTTGTCGCGACAGAGAAGATAGGGAGGAAAGACAGTGTCAGTATGAGGCCGAAAGTCGAGATGAGGAACAGGATTACCAAGAGCATTCGCACTCCCCCAAAGGCTCTAGCGCATACCAATCCAAGCACCTATCTCCTTTTCATCACTTCAGAAGTTCCCATTCTACAGAAGCAAATCTCCAATGAGGCCAAGTCCTATGCATCCTTCTTCTACTCATTCTTTGTCCATGAGTTCTCTACCTTCCACCTCTTCTATGCTTTTCCTTACTGCTGCTCCAGGCCCATTCTACCATAGGCTCATGGCACATTTTGTGCCCTAGCCACTTCTTCTTCCGTACTCTGTCAATGGTCGGGTAAGGTAACCACCATTGCTGCTATTGCCACTGCTTCTTTCTACTTTATATCAGCTCCATTGCCTCTTCAGGTTAAGTACTCGTGATTATTCAGTCTTACCGGGGTTGTCTTCAACTATAATATAGCTGATATTCTTAATGAAGACTTTCATAAATTGCACTCCACCTAAGCGACATTAACGCTAAAAACTACATCCTCGTCCAAGAGAGTTAAAAGAATGAGGCTGACAACAAGAAAATCATAAAAGTGTGGAACAACGAAGTAACCGCGGTTGAGGAAGTGCTTAAAGAGAAGGAAGAAGTCCTTAAAGAGGAGAAGGAAAAACATAAGAAAGAGATCCAAGTGCTCAAGACTAGGATAAAGATGTCGAATGAGCAGCTTCAACAGGCTCATATCCAAAATGGCAACATAAAAAAATAAATAGAACAACTAAGAGCTAGTCTCAATACAACCAATGCCTAGCTCACTGTCGCAAACACGTAAATTGTCAAATTGAAAATCAAAATAGAAAAGCTGCAAGCTAAGGAATGAGAAGATTCAATCACCGATTGAAAAATTAGAGGCTGCAGGCCACCGTGAATGACTTACAAAATCAACTTGCCCAAGTAGTGGTGGAAAAAAGTCCACCATGGATAGAGCCAATCAAACCATCGTACACATCTACATTAATGTCTTCAAAACCAAAGGTTTGAAATGGCTTGAAGAGTCCTATCCGTGCCTTCTAATTGATATTCATGATCATACTATGAAGGAAGAGAAAGAAAAGGCCTAGGATGAAGGGACACCATTCAATAAAGCTAACATTTTGGCTTATTTTTTGATGATGAGGACATGGTTTCTTTGGAGAAGCGCAGTGCACTAAGTCTTGCTAAAAGGCCTCGTAGACTCCCACCAAGGTTCCTACTGATCTCCCTGTCAAGGAGACAACTGAAGTCTTGGCAGAGATTCCCTTTATCACAACGGCTAGCTCTGAGGCTATTGTTGCTTCCATATTAGTACCTTCTACTTCTGCCACTACCGATCCTGCATCGTCTTCTATTTCGAAAGAGGGGTAGATTATTTCTTGCTCTTTGCCTTCCAACTGCTCAACCGAAGGTATATCACTTAACTCTCCAACCTTCAAGAAGCTCTAGATGACTCCTGAAGCCATCGGTGACTTACACCAACAAATTTTACTTTTTTTTAGGTCAACCTGCAATCATTGAGTATTCCATGAATGAAGTTATCCTTGAATGGAGTTACCTATGACTCCTCTTTGGCCTCCAAGACATAGGCAATGTCCATTTCTTTGATACTTAGATATTTCATCAGCTCTATTGGCACAACCCCTAACAATTATGCATCTTCAGAGCTAGCTAGCTTGGCTAATGAATTTGCATTCATATTCTCCTCTATGGGATGTGTGTTCTCATGTAGTGCTCAATGTTGTCTAGCAGTTCCAACACCATTGACAGGTAAGGGGAGAGTCGTGCACCCTTAGCCTGAAATTCCTTCTTTGTTTGGTGAGCCAACAATTGGGAGTCACTAAATATGTGCAACGTCCATATTCCCAACTCATTCGCTATCTCGAGTCTCGCTATCAATGCTTTGTACCCCCTTCGTTATTCGTCATAGTGAACACAAGCTTCAACGCAAACATATACTCTGATCTTCTGAAGTTACAAAGACTACTCCTACTCCGAAATTGTGGTTGTTGGATGCATCATCCAAGTATAGCTTCCATTAAAATAGTTCATCCATCTCTTCTTTTGTTTTCATCATCTCGGATAGTGAATTGAACAATGAAATCTGTCAATGCTTGCCCAGGAACCGCCTTTCTAGGACGACACATTATTTCATACTGACTCTTCTCAATATTCCACTTTAATAGTCATTCTAACGTCTCGAGGTGATGCAACACTTACTTTAGAGGTTGGTCCATCACTTATTGGATAAGCCTGAAAATGTGATTGTAACATCCTCAACATTATTTGTAAATAGTACGCTAGATTCTTTGATTTAAGATAAAATTTTCATGTGCCCGTAAATGGCTTACTAATATAATAAACTAGCATTTGGATTTTCCTTTCTTCGTGCACCAATGCTAGACTTGGTATTGAGTAGATACCGCTAAGTAGATATACAAATCTTATCCTTTCAAAGGATTCGATAGGATCAGTGGTTTTCGAAGATGTTCCAATAGTTGTTGAAAAGCAGCTTCACATTCATTAATCCACCAAAACTTCCCCTTTTCCTTCTTAAGGGTATTAAATAATGGTATACACTTGTCAGTTGCCTTTGAGATGAACCTACTCAATGCGACAACCTTGCTATTATAACTTTGAATTTCCTTCCTAGTCCTTAGGGTTATAACCTGTTTTGATTTGCATCAGGTTTGCTTCAATGCCCCAAATTCTAGGGTTGTTATGGTAACGGTAAATTTACCATTCCCATACCATTTCCAGTCAATCGATTACTATTTTAAAGTAAAGTCGGTATACCAGCATAATCGGTACGGTAACGGTAAATTTACCATTTTTTACGATAAAACATCGGTAATATTTTTTCAAAACCAGCAGTAACGGTAATTTACCAGTCCATTCATAATACATTGATATTCGTGTAAGATGTTGTATTACGGGCATTTAGAAGCAAGAAAATAGTTCAATTTATTTCAGTAATTCAACTTAAATGATGATAAATACACTTATTTTCTATGTCCTTTATTAAGTGACCCAATGAGATATATAATGAAGCATCATTTCAGTGTAAAAATATATCAACTTATTATTTTTCTAGACAAACGGTAATTTACCATTACCAGTGTAACGGTTACCAGTTTATCGGTATACCAGTCTTCAGTATACCGGTCAATCAGTAACGGTAACGGTAAACAATTTTAGTTTACCAGTAAAAACGGTATGGTAACAGTATTTACAAAATGGTAACGGTAACCATTACCATAACAGCACTACCAAATTCACAATTAACTTCAAGAACTTTCCTGAGGCAAGTTCGAAAGAACACTTTAATAGATTTAGTCCCATCGTATACCCTTAGAGTATTTCCAACATTTTAGATAATTCACCTAGGTGGAACGTTGATCCCCTTTACTTCACCAGCATATCATCTACATAGACTTCCATTGTCCATTCAATTTGTTTCGCATACATCTTGTTGACCAAACGCTGGAAAGTAGATCCAATGCTCTCCAAACCAAACGACATAACCTTATAGCAATACAATCCCCAAGCCCATGATAAAACTCGTATGCTCCTGATAAAGGATGTGCATTGCAATCTAATTTTAACCAGAATACACATCCATGAATGACAACATCTCATGTTCGCTTGTTCCATCCACGAATTGGTTCATCCGTAGAAGCAGAAAACATTCCTTTGGGCATGCTTTGTTCAAGTCTAAATAATCAATGCATTTCCACCATTTTCCATCGGCATTCCTAACCAATGCAGGATTTGTTATCCATTATGTGTATTGCGCTTCACGGACGAAGTGGTTTGCCAATAACATTTCCACTTCTTCCTTCAATGTGGCAAATCATTACGTTTCCATGCTGTGTCTTTTCTCCTTCATTGGAACAAATGTTAGGATGTTATTTAGTGCATGGAACATAAAAAAGTATAATCCTACACATGTCAAAGTGATTTAATGCTAACATGTCTCATTTTACCCTTATGAATCTTGTTACTTCCTTCTTCATCCTCAAACTAAGTTGAGACCTAATTTTGACAATCTTTAATGTGTCATCGTCGTCCACTTAAATCTCATCCATCAACTCCAACGCTCCTGCCCTAGTTACTTTCGACTCTTTCTTGGGTCCATAGCTTTGTACCGATCACTAATGGACCCGAGCTGAGGCTCGTATGGTAATTTTTATGCATTTTGGGATTTAATGTAGAGAGCTTTCTCTATAGTCTTTCCTTTCTCTCTACGTCCCATGATGTAGCACTCCTTTCATGTGCTCTAACATCCTATGGTTACTCCAACTCCGCCCTCCATGGGAAATTTCATGATTAGACAACATGAGCCAAAGCAATCAGAATTCAACAAGGGTTGGTCGGCCTATAAAAGCATTGTAGGAGGAATATCCATCCACTATAATGAAATTTTGAATCCTTATCACCCTATAGGGATTGTCTCGTAGCTGCATTGGTGCCTAATACATCATTTCGGAGATGTTGCCTCTTTGATAAAACTATGCATATAGGATTTACAAGGCAATAAATTCTTTTAACTGAGTTGCCTCTCATCAAAATCTATTTTAAATAGAATGTTCATTGAGCTTACGTTGTCAATCAGCACTCGACAAACTGTATTTGACCCAATCACAACCGTAATCACCATCGAATCAAAGGTAGTGCTTCGACCCTGTTAGAATCCCTACTCCTAAAGATGATGACATCATCAATCCTTCTTTGTTGCTTCAATGAGTTCTATCCTCAATTCATAATACATTTCCCTTGGTACATGCTTTAAGGAACTCCTGTGGCGTTCCATCTCGTTTGAGCTCTTTACCACAGGATGCCGACCTCTATAAATCATATCGACCACCAATACACACCTTGGTGATCTTGGCCCTCTCCGGTGGTCCCTTCGATGCTACCCTGAGGCAGCTGACTCGATGGTTGATTATTTCCTTATTCGTCTTCTTGTGGCTTCTTCATGTATTGTCGAAGTTGTTTCTTCCATATCAACTTTTCTATCATACCTATCAGATGTCTACACTCGTTGATACTGTGTTTGTATATTTCATGGAACCTAGAATTCTTCTAGAGCAATTCTCCTCTTTTATAGCCTTTCTCGGAGTAGGCTTCTTATATCTAACTATGGCATGAGTGTAAAGGTAGATATTCCCCATGGAATCATTCAACTCCGTATGCTTTCCATCCTTTATAAATCGAAAACGTTTCTTGGGGTCTTCCTTCTTACCCCTAGTGTATTGTTCTTCCTCTCATTCTCATTACCATTACTATTATTACTATCCTGCTTAACAACCTCTATACTCTTCACCAAGGTGCTTGGTCCAGCCTTACCGCTGGCATTCATCCTCTTTTCCATTTCTTCCTTTTCTAAGCGCCAAAATTGGTTTGCCTTTCTATTTTCGACATGGTTGGCTTCTTTGTAGTCAAACAACCTTCCAAAATCAGTTTACTTATCCATTTTGCTAACTATTGCCATCAGCACCGCATCATCTTATGGATTTTTCACCATGTCATTGCATAATTAATCATTTTGAATAGCTTTTTAATGACTCTCCATTTCTTTGGTGGATGTTTGCCAATGACACGACATCCTTCAACTAAACAAAGTGAACCCTGAATTGGTTCAATAAATTATTCACCAGTGATCGTACGACAATATAGATCCCTGCTCTAGCCCATAGAATAACATTATAACTAGTCCTTCCAAGAACAATAAAAAGCACAAACATGTCACATCATCATTTGTTCGGGAACCATCCATGTGCCAGTCATACTTCAGTTGCATAGGATCCGTCAACTAATTGTATCTTGGCATTGTTGACATTATGAACTTCCTTGGATATTCGGTTACCATAATCTCCACCGTAAATGGACTCCTAGTAGAGGTGGTCTCCCAAATGTCATCTTATTTATCCTATTGAAACAATCTCTGAATTGCTTCATAATCGTTTCATCAGTGTCTTCCTTCCGCCCTGAATGTTGGTTACCAGATGCATCAACGTGTGTCCTGTATCGTAAGTGGCTATTACGACCACTACCCAAATGGTCACGGCAGTCGCCATGATTCCTAAGTTTCCCTAGCTTTACGTAATCCATTCATTCTGGCCTTCAGTGATGTCGGTCCGGTTTGCATCCTATATGAGCATTTGTCTTAAAATTTCTTCCAATTTTTCTACCGGTGGAACTTACAGCTCGATCATTACTATCTTCAACACCTCCAGCAGTGCCACCATCATTATTTGACTTACTTGATGAATCGGGTCAGATCCATGATGGATCAATACCGATCCATCTGGGGTTCTGTATTTCAACTTTATCTCTCTTCTTCTATTTTCTTCCATCATCAGGTGGTTCCTTTCCAGGTCTACACCAATAAACAGAACGTCCTTCATCCAAGCAAGATGGAGAACATCCTCTACTTCCATGATCCCAAGAGCGAGATCCATCTCTGTATTGCCTTATTAACGCAAATTGCTTCATCGACTCTGCCATGATGGTTCGCTCCATTACTTCCTCAACCTTGTAAATAGACTTACGTGTTTATGAAAGAAAATATTACTTGCTAACACTCGGCTTAAAATGTAAAACAAGGATAAAAACAAGTAAACTAAATCAAATGACACAAAGATGTAAAGTGGTCCAGCTAAGCTTGCCTACGTCCATTATGAAGATCTCTTACTATGTTTTTCTCTTACAATTACAAGGAATTATAAGAGAATAATAAAAAATTAGACACTTAAGATTACAAAGTTTCTATTAAGAGCTTAGGGCTTTAGTTTGCTGTGGGGAGTAGATCTAAGCTGAAAATAATAAGAATTTAACTAGATTTCAACTAAATCTCAATCATTTTGATGTAGTATGGCATGGGTATTTATAAGAGCTGATATGGATGATGAATGGTTGAGATTGCATAGTGAACCAGGAGGAAAGCGCTCCTAACCATCGATTTGGTAGCATGGGCTGATGGAGAACAACTGTAAAGGCAAAGTGGAATGTGTGGCTGAGAAGTATGTCAGCTGTCACTCCGTACCAGATGCGTGTTTCGCATTTAACATGCATTTAAGGTGGCAGCATGCTATAGTAGTATGCGTGCTTTTGGCAGACTTGCTACAGTACCTAGTACAGTTGGTTGTAATACTTGTCATTTACTTTTGCATGTCCAAATGGCAAGGCAGATAAGAAGCTTTTTATGAGCAGTGGTGGTAATTTGCTTGTTGTTGAAGATTGCTGAGATAAGCTGAATATTTCTAAGGGCCAAATCGCAAGGGACATGCCGAGCCGACTATGGGATTACAAGACGGGTCGTCTAGCATCGATCGAAGGCGGACTGCGATGAAGCAATGCCAAAGCCCAACCGCGCTTGAGCAAGGCCTTGTCTGACTAGTTGGTTGTTGAAGCCGCCTTAAGTTAAGTTGGTCGGCCATAGACCTGGAATGCTACTAAGAAGGTGGGCTGGCGTAGGGCCAGACCAAGTGTGGGCCGGTATGAACCATGCTGGACTTAGATGTGCTGGGCCAGCTTGAATTGGACCGGGCCTTATTGCGTTGGCTTGCTTATTATACTTGCGAGAAATTTGAGCAACACTTCCATCTTTTGATTCATAGCAGCAACCATTCCATATAGCTCTTGCCCTGTCACCAAACCTTGTGAAGGTTGAGTAGTTTCTTCACTCCCTCTATCATGTTCTCCAGCGGTTTCTTCTTTAGTGACATTCATATTTGCATTCTTCTTTGGTCCCTTCATTCTATCGAATTATTTTGGAGATTTTTTCAAATTCTAGTAGCAAATTGAGGTCAGCTTGATCTTTAATTTCTCAATCAAAGCACCGAAAAATATTAGTCTTTATTTTGGGCAAACACCCCCAATCGATAGAGAAGTGGTAAATGAATGAAAAATATAAGAATTGAAAGAGAAATGTAAACATAAGAGATTTGTGTAGTGGTTCTGCAAATCCTTAGCTTACGTCCGTTTTGATGTTCTTTTTGATTCATTTGCACTAGTACTACCACTTTTATAATGATATTTCAAAATTCAATCTTAAAGTATGAAAATGACGGCTTTCTTTTAGTAAAAGTTAGCAAAAGACCCAAGATCCCTTTCTTCTTGGAGATGATGGCCTATTTGTAGCTGAACTGGGTTGATTTTAGGTCTTCAACTTCGTCAAATCTTGCTTAGAAATAGTTAGTTAATCGGATCTGGTATATCAGAAAAGAGATCATGTCAAATTTGGACCAAAACTCAAGGCTTGATGGATCAGTCATATCCATGGTCATACTCTAAAAACTTTTGTTTTGCTCCAAAATGAACTGGACTTCAATGCTCTTGAACTTCAAAGTCAAAATAGTTTTTTGATGGATTGGTACTGATCCATCTTCTATGTATAAACATTTGTCTTTTTCTTCCAACTAGTGTGAACCCGTGCTATGCACACAAGTTTCGGCTTAATAGTTTGTTAGACTCTCTATGTTATTGCATTGTTTAAATTTTTACTTATTTGCAAAATACCAAAATCGCAGACTTTTTTTTATTTTCCATGCAATTTGTATGCTTTATTTGGAAGTCAATTAAAATTCAAAAACTACCAAGTTAAGCAGCATTACCGTTTGGTATTAAAGTAACACCTAACAGTTGTAATAGTCTACTAAAAAAGAGTAATAGTAGACTAATATAAGTAAGACAATATCGAACATACTATAATAATAGTTTTCAAGTTCCCAAAACAATAGTTATGAAACTACCTTCTTACGCAAATAACACCTTACACTTCATTTGAATAAAAAATGCTTGTTATTGAAAATGAAAGAAAACATAATGCAGATGTTGTAGTAAAAAATCAAACATTCCATTAAACTGGATAAGCTAGAACCAACCACTTCCATTAATAGTTCGTCAAAGTTTGATTAATATAATATTAACAACGGTACACAAAAATGTTTTGATAAATATAATACATTATGCATAACTCATAATTTCTCTAGTAAAATTAATACAATATGCATACATAATGTACAGCAAACCATCTGTAACAAACTTAGCTTCTCTTATTTGCAATATATACAACGGTTTGCTTTGGGTTTGGATAACCTACACCTAAAAGTAGACACACATCAGTACTCATTCCTAATTCCTAGTGTAGTTAGTCATACCAATATAATATAAGGCAAAAATCCAAAAATAAAGTCATTCGAAAAGATTGTAGGCTAAAAGTCCAGATTGCTACCTACAACAAATTATTCAAAACTGATAATCCTCTTGTGACTAAAAAGCCATTGTAGTGCTCTGTAAAACTTCATGAATTGAGTGGAAACGATGTATTTGCCGACTATATCATCATTAATACAATGATGAAGACCAAAATTATTGACAATCATATCGCAAAGTAGTATATTTTAATGTTGGCAATACACTTGACATAACCTTTCAACTAACGATACTAGAAAATGAACTGCCAGCAAATAGTTATGAAGAAGGAGAAACCATGCAAATCACAACCATGAACCTATCAAAATCACTACCATAAACTTATCAAACCCCACAATTTTGTGTTGTTGGCTAAAAACACCTATAACTTTGCATTTTTTTTCCCACAGCATAAATTAAAAATGATTAAAGTATGTCAAGGTCAGTTTACCAATGATCCCATTATAGGAACGTTAACTTATTTGAGAAACAAATAATATTGGAAAAGCTACCTAAGATGATAGTGTTTTTATATTTTCATTGTATAGTCAAAATTGTTGAGAATTTATTAAAATAATCAGGAAAACAGACCAATCTAATGAATTAAAGGTCATGTTTTGTTTTAATAAAATGTTAAATAAAATCATACAATATATATAAAGCATGTCAAGACATATACTTTGCAAATATATAAAGCTGGTCTCAAATGGATAAAATTACCCTTGCCATTTTTTTATTTGATAAAAACTAAAATCTTTAAATAATTGAACTCGTTGGAAAATAATTGAATTTCTAACAAAGTTAATTTCTGAAGGAAAAATAGAGAAACTTCTGCTTTCCCAAGAAAAAATTCAAGTGTTTAAAAATATTAGACTTCTTTTTAAAATATTGCCATTTTCTTATAAAAGTCAAACGCTTTTGAAAATATTTTTTGATATATTTGCATTCTTTTTTTAATATTTTAGCTTATTGAAAAATCAGAAAACTTTTGGAAAATATTCAATTTATTTTTCTAAACTAATTTTCTTTTCAAGTTTTCTCTATTTTTTGTTATAAAATTGGAAAAAATATGCTAATATCTAATTTTTCTAAAAGAAATAAAAAATACCATAAATTTATAAATTTTATGATAAACATCTTTTTAGAGGAGTCTGCTGTAGAATGAAATTTTTTTACAACGTTGTTTTGTTTAAAGATACTGTTTCCTGTAAGATATATTTAGATTTTTGGGGATAATCAAGCATTTTTGTACAAAGGATTTTATTTTGTTTGAAAATACTTGTACTAATATCAATTATTATTCTAGAACTATATGTATTAGAATTAGAACTCAATTTATTTGTCAAAATAAATTCCAAAACATAGGAAAAAAGATGAACTTTAGAAATGTGATGAAGTCATAATCTAATATATGGTTCTTATTTTATACTAATATGGAGCACGTGCCGATGGCACAGATGCCAATATTGTTTTGAACATAATTTATGATGCTATATATTTGACTTAACTATTTGGGCAATGATAGATTTTCCATATATGAAAAATATAACGAAACATATTTCAATATGAAATTAGCTAGTATAAATTATATAGGCAGAAATATTTGGAGGAAATTAACCAATAAACTCATATAATAAACCATAGTAAACAATTGACACCAGAAGCAAAGGTACATGGATCGATTTTGTAAACTTATTTTTTCTACAGAATCAGTATTTCCTATTATTAAGTCACAATTTTTATCATTAAGATTAAGTGATGACAAAAATATTAATAACCATCTAGTGAAGGAATTTAAATCAATTATTTTGCACAATGAACCTTGTAAAATTAAATAGTTAATTCCTTCAATTCACTCATGCATTTGAGAAAATTATCCACAACTCAACAAACGCACAAATAGTTAGTAGTTAGCAATAGGAGAGTAAATTGCAAATGTAGTTTCAATAGTTAGTAGTTAGATGGGGAAGTACATCACCCTATTTTTTTGTTGATCATATAGCTCTTGTGAGGTCTACCTACAATCCTCTACACTACATAAATATATTGCACCCCTACTGTTAGAGTATTGGAGGTGTGTACAATGAATTAAAGTGTTCACATTTTGCTAAGTTCACCATATGTGCAGCCCCCTATACTTCAAGTTAGGGATACACTACCAATTTTTAATGTAGAGGATCCTACTCCTAGAATAGCTATTGCAAGATAGCTTTATCATGTTGAACTGATTTTCTTCTAGAATCTTTTCCAAAGGCAGATTGTTTCGTATGGTCCCTTTTATCATGTTTGGATGGTAAACTCCTCACATTATGTAAGCAGGAATACAGGTTTTTGGACTTTTTGTCATAGCCGTCAACTTTAACTTGGGTCTATCTGATTTCAAATGACTGAAGAGCCCGTTAAAAAAAGCTTCAAATGTAAAAAAATGTTTTATGTTCCTAAAGATTATCAGATATCGTACCATTCCACCACATCAACAGTAGAAAATGAAGAACTAACTGTAGTATGGAGTAGTGATCAATACATCAGTCATGGAATATGAAAGTCAACTACCAAAAGCGTTGAAAAAGCCATCACAATGACAGCGACTTAACTTTATTTAACACCCAAAGAGTGAATTTTAAATTATACGAACAAAACACGATATTGTATTTGTTTCTGTAAAAAAAATATAACTAAAAATCAATTCAGCAATTTTGGCCATAGTGAACAAAATTGACTTATGTTTCTTAGAAGTATTATGATATTGGCAACCAACATTATAAGAAAAACACAAAATGTAAAAAAATGAATCAAGCTGTACACAGAAAGGGACATAGATCATTTTTTGAAAGGATGCCATGTAATTAAATTTAAAGATCAACCAAGAATTATTATTTTAGAATTCTTATAGAAATAGAACCAATATGCAATTATGTGGAGATTAAGACAAAAAACGATTATAATCCATAGAAACTAAATGAAAATTAAACTATGTGAACTGATTTACTATCCAAAATCTAAATGATCATAATGTAGCTTTATCTTATTATTTTATTGCTTTACATACCAAAATTAATTATATTACTATAGTATAGCCCTGATAGTGCATGACTCACTAATCTTGCATTCATGCCTTAAGTAGTTATCTATTCTTTTTTGTGAATTTTCACATAGCTTGCTGATTGGCGCTACTGCAAAATTTCAAGTAAAACTTCTAAACAAATTTAAACTGTTTCCTTGACACATCAACGTGTGACAAATCAATCCATACTGGTTCAACCTGAAGTAGTTTAATAGTTCATCCAATTGATCCAAACACACAGAAAGAATTTTGTACCATAAAAGTAATATTTAAAACTAAAGTAGCACCTAATATATACAAATGTAATGGTGTTCATTTTCCAAATAAAGCATATATGTATTGCAGTTAAACTTTGGAGAAAATATTATATCCAACTATTGTTGTTCAAATATAATTATTGCATGCCTTATTTCTTCTTAATATGATAGAATATTATACTTGCATTAATTTGGTATAATGTCTTTTTTACTCTTCAATACATTTGTTAATATGTCTAATTAAATATCTAATGTCACATACCATAAACGAATAATTAACCTTACATTATAAATAAGCATCTTGTTGTCCCTTTATACACGCTTATTTCTTAGTATAGAAAATCAAATGAATCCATTAATAGTTGTTCACTAAATCCATTTTTTTTTTATTTTTTTTTTAATAAAGTTTTTTTTATTATTATAAAAAGGAGAAACAAGCCTTTCTCCAACGGCTCACAAAACACGGCAAGACATACAAAATATGCCTCCCACAATCCGAAAAAAAACAGTAGAAAATAACAGAAGAAAAAGAAAAAGCTAAGCTAATAGCAGCACTTTAAGACAAAGCTGAAAAAGAAGTAACCAACAACCGCTCAACCATCATCCCCGCTACACCAAAAAGGTGTAGGCCAGTCCACCAGATAGAAAACCACCCACCGACAGAGGGAGATAATACCAATATAGATCCGCAAGCCAAAACACTGTAATCCTAGAGACCCAGAACATGCGGCCTCAAGCATACCCAACCAGCCAAACAACAAAACCCGATGAGCTCCGAATTCCAACAGCCGAAAAGAAGATCGGAAAACTGAAGTGCAACCGAAGGAAACAACCCCAGCCAAAGATAACGACCAAAACTCCCTACAAAACCTGAACCTGAAAAACTAGCAACCACATCAAAACCAAAAAGGGGGGGTGAGAGAGTCAAGAACGTCGGATGAGGACCAACGCACCGACTGGATCAATCACTCAACCAACGCCAGTTCTAGTGGAACTCAGCGCACAAGTAATAGACAGGAGACCCACTAGATGATGGATACCGAGGCTCATGCGTCCCCTGAAAGGCCGACCTCGGAAAGCAAGGAATACGTCATTCCTGACGCGCCGAATAATGACCACGGGATCCATAGGAGAACTGTCGAAGATAGCCTTGTTCCGAGCACACCAAATGTGCCAGCAAAGGAGACAAGGAATCAAGCGATGAATGATCGAACGAAGAGATTTCCTGGAGTTCCCAGACCACCAGGTTGATGGAAGATCGTTAACAGATCTGGTAATTCCTCGAACACCAACCAAATTTCCGAAGAAGTTCCAGCAAGATCTGGCTGTGGAACCAGCGAAGAATAAATGGTTCAAGGATTCCGATTCCCCACTGTCGCAGCAACTGCAACGGGAAACTAAGGGGATGCCTATCCGCTGGAGATTCTCGTCTAATGGAAGGCCATCATGGAGGATACGCCACATCAGGGTCGAAACTTTTGGAGGAGAGCGAGAATCCCAGATGAAGGAAAACAAAGGACGGATGGGGGAAGGAATTCTAATCGAAGTCCAAGCTCTGAGGATGGAAAACGGGGCACCGTCCCAGCCTAAACGACCACCATGGGAATCAGATAAAGATTTCACTGACTGCATGTGCTTCCAAGTCTCGCTAGCATAGGACGGACAACCCGTATAATTAGAGCCCGCTAGCCTATGGTACTTAGCGTGAAGGAACGAGGACCATAAAGAGTCGTTAGTACCAAATCTGTACCACAGTTTGCAAGCGAAAGCAGAGCAGATATCCTTGGGGTTGCGCAGCCCCAATCCGCCCTGGTTCTTGGGGCGACAAACCGTGTCCCACGAGATCCAGTGATGGCGACGATCGTCTTCCTTGTTGCCCCAGAAAAAGGAAGAGGCCAAAGAACGATACGTCCGAAAGAAAGAGGAGGTTGGGGTCATAGTCGCAAAGACATGAGTTCCCATCGAATCTAACACAGACTTTATGAGAACCAGTCTGCCAGCCTGAGAAAGAAGAGCCGCATTCCAACGAATGACCTTACCCCTCACCTTGTCAGCTAAATGGTCAAAATAAGCGTTAAGCTTCCTACCACGGTACAGAACGATACCCAGGTAGGGTAAAGGAAGCGAGGTTTCGTTGAAACCAGAAGTTGTCTCAATCCAAGAAGATCGAGAGGTTGAGCAATCCTTCGCACGGACGAAACAACTTTTAGAAGCGTTAACGAGCTGACCGGAGGATCTCTCGTATAGATGAATGAAACTAAGGAGTCTCCGAATAGAGGAGCGACTTCCGTTAGAGAAGATAACAATGTCATCAGCAAACGACAGAGACGAAATGAGAGGACAGCCTCTAGGAATCCCGAAACGCTGAATCTGACTATAAATCGTTAAGGTATGTAGTCACTAAATCCATTAACAATCGTTCACTACTTATGACAGGGAATATAATATACTATTAATTTAAAATAATATTTTTATATCATACAAAATTCTTAGTTGTTCACTATTATGACAGGGAATAACATATATATACTACTAATTTAAAAATAATAATTAGCATCCTAAATAATATACCCCTCAACTTTTCTAAATATATAGTTAAATATTTTTTAATGACAGAAAAGAATTGGCATACAAACATGGTTTTATGGCAATGTTTTTACAATAATTTGTTTCTATATTAATCGCATGTCATAAAAGCAAATAGTCAATTTGAATATTAAGCTCAGACGGCAATAAATATCCATTTAGTTGGAATACATATTAAGCAAGAACAACTTATTCATACAGACTTTGCATAAAACAAAATTAATTTAAGCATAAATACTGACATACCTCACATATATTTCAACTACCAAAATATGGGTGCAAAAATGGTGAATTCAACACTCGCGTCCTATGAATTTTCTGTGGCAATGAATGCTAATTTGTGATTTCAATATTAGTTAACCTGAAATTAAGTGGAGGGGGTACTATATTTCAAAAGTCCATTTTTATCAACTTACTATAAACTACAATATAAATTAAGTTTGAAATTATGTACTGCTTAAAAATATTCTAAAAATGTACTTGTTAGATTTTTAATGATTATCTTATAAAAAGCACACTTAATATACCATTTATGAAATAAAATCAATGATTTCAAATGATGTCAGTAGCTAAAGAAATAGATCAATATTGTCAATTCAACCCAAAAAATGAATTTTCTTAACATAAAGTAATAATATTTGAAACTAATGTAGCAATCAATACAGGGATCCCATGGTGTTCATTTTCTTTTTACATAACCAAATAAATCAAATATGGACTATAATTAAACTTTTGAGAAAATATGATATGTGGTTTATATCAAATTATAATATAACTATTACATGGGTTGTATCCTTCTTAGTATGAATGTGGCTTCAATGTGTACTTGGAAATATTTGGGCAGTAATAGGAGAGTTTTCTTACTCCGTGAGTCTTCTTGGTTTAATATTCCACCTGCCTGAAGTTAGATGTGTCATGTATTAAAGCATTTACCCTGATTATCTTCATGGCCGACTATGTTAAAATTAATGTTGGACTAAGGTGACATACTCTAGTTGTACTTTATAAATGTGAAGCATGAAAACATATATAGAGAAAATTATTTATTCAATGAAAATGATGATGATCTAGTAAATTATAATGGTAAATACTTGCATATGATGTCTTTTGACTCTTCAGTACACTTACTAAATGATATGTCCAATTAAACATCTAATCTAATGTCACATACCATATATGTGTAATTAACCTTTCAGTATAATTAAACATCTTACTATCCCTTTATACGCTTATTTTCTTAATATATAAAGGCAACTGAATCCATCAATCTTTCATATTTTTGTAGCATACACATGGTTGTCAACTATTTTGACAGGGAATAGTACATGCTATTACTTTTTAAAATAATAATCAACATCACAAAATAATATAACACTTGACTTTTCCACATATCTGTTTAAATATTCGGGTAGTATGGTATAAAAGAACTGGCATACAGCGGATATGTTTTCACGATAATTAATTTCCATTTTAATCTCAAGTCACAAAAAACAGCAGTAAGTCAATTTGAATATTAAGCAAAGAAAGCAATAAATATCCATTTTAGGGGGTGAATATTATTAATTAAGCACAACTTATTCGCTCGGAGTTTGTATAGAGCAAAATTAATTTAAGTATAAATGCCAACATACTCTAAATATGTTTTCAGCTACCAAAATATGAGTGCAACAATGGTAAATTCAACACAAATGTCCTATGAATTTTCTATGGCAATGAATGCAGAGTTATGATGTCAACATTACATAAAATAAATATGGGATGGTACTATTTGAAAAAAAGTACACATGAAAGTAAATTAATGTAAATAAAATGGAATAACAAATATTATGTTAAATATGTTAGTCTGCACATTTACTTCAAGTAACAGTTCTTTTTGTCAACTTGGTATCACTATACGATATAAATTAAGTAAGTAATAATGTATGGCTTAAAAGTATTCAAAATCTGTACTCATTGAATTCAAATAATTTTTAATATAACAACTAATTCAAAACATAGAGATAAAACTTGCAAGATATCAAGTAATCTAGTCAATAGATTGAGATAGGACATTAAAACATGTGATGTTAGCTTATACTCGTATCAAAGCATTGAGATAATCATGCAAACTTGATACCTGAATGTGATATGTGGTCGATGCATATTTCAAAGAAGTGTACAATTAAGTGGATATTACAAAAGGTTCTACTTTAAAATTTTGGGATAACCTTCTATGATTTATCCAAAGCATGAAAAATGTACCTTATCTCAAAACTTATAAAATGTTTTTGAATGCAAACTTTGGTATATATTTGTAGGCATGGCATTCTTGTCTAAATTTGCAATATTTTATAGCGAACTATGACTATTAGGTCAAAACAATATAAGTTTATGGATAATTAATACCTGGATAATAGACTCCACACAGCCATGTAATGCAATAGTAGTATAAGAAAATTGCTTTAGTGTGTCGCCAAGTTGTACATGCTGCTGCTATTGAAACTGAAGTCTAGAATGCCTTGGCTCCTAGCTTAAAAACTGTGCCTAAATCAAATTACATGATATATTACTGTAGATTATTCGTTGAATCTAATAACGTAAGTCAAAAACTAGTAGAAAGAGAAGGTACGTTAAATTCACCTTATAATATTCTATATACATGATACTAAAATTCAGATACAGAATATTGACCTATGATATATGCTTCCCAAGTCGAGAGTTTTAGAAACCAAAAATATGTATAAGAATTAGAAGTGACCTTTATACCAAATTAGTAGTTATCTGGACATTAGAACAAAGATTGCAGAGCAACAGAGTTGGAAGAAAAATCTCTGATTTTTGGCCCTTTTTCCCTGACGGCGACTTCGATGGATTGATAGTCATATGAATTAGGCGCGGCAAAGAGGTGGGCGGATCTTGTAGCCGAAGCACGACTATTGATGCATGAAGCAAACTTTGGTTTTGTAACGACAAATCGATAATTAAAATTTGTTCATTTAATAAGATCTTGTAATTTAGAGTTGAGAGAAATAAAAATTTGTAATTTAATAATGAAATAATAACTAGAATGAATTTGAACAACAGTAGTGTAAGTTAAATTTTAACAATTCCTATGGAATTCTAATTAATTGAATTAGTGTAAACGTTATAACTTGGTTATAAATTGGATATAAGGAAACAAATGTAAACATGGAAGTAATTAATGAAATAGTATAATAAATGGTAGTTGAATAAAATTTGTGTAGAAAAGAAATTATAGCATTTGGTTGAAATAATAAACTGACTAAAAGCTAATTAGTGTCAAACTGCTATATGTTACCTATTATTCAACCTGTTAAATTAATTTGGAATTTATATTATCATAATTGGATTTATTGCAATTAAGTGTAATTAAATGTTGCATTAATGTGAGTTAATACAATAATTGAAAATTTTGAATGTAACAAATTGAACAGAAATGCTAATTTATCCATAAGGTAACAATTGATTAATAAAAGAATGAAACCTAGATAAATAAATTTATCGGGAGTTAAATTTGAATAAATGTGTGAAATTAACAAAATTCAATATAATTGAAATATAGTAATTAATACAAATAAAAGATGGAAATAGGAAAATATTGATGTAATGAAAAATGAACAGATACTGACTATGCCTATAGAATGATAATTAATTGAGTATAAAGATTTAAACCAAATAAAAAACAATTTATTGGAGTTAAATTATAATTAATAGGATTAATGGCAGTTGTAAATCTAACACTGTAAATTTTGAAATAGTCAATAATGAATTGATATAGAGATTTGTTTTAGAGGATTATAAATTACTAAGTGACTTAAGGTGATAGAAATTGTGAATTATAAAATTTGAATTGAAAATTTTGATTTAATTTACGTGAAATTAGCCATTTTGGCCACTGACTCGGATTTCGACGAAACCAGTTTCATCGGATCCATAACAGTAAATTATTATAGGATTTCAAGTTTCGTAACGATCGGACTTGTCGTTTGATCGTACAAACTCGAAACGCATTGAAATTTATTAAATTGAAATCAACTTGAAATAAGCTGATTTTATCATAACTTCTTCATACGATTGAATTAGGATTTGAAAACTGTTCCATTGAATTTAAAATTATTGAAAACATCTGTTTTGATATATGGGATGACCCATTTTCGTTCCGGAGACAGGACGGGCTTTTCGAGTCGTTTATCGTTCAAAACCCAAATCAAATCTGATCCATTCTCTCTATTTTCTGATCTGCCTATAGATATGAAATGACCCTCCTATTTCCACCCTAATTTCATAAGGATTTTTTTTTAAGAGATGATATATAGATATATCATTCATTACAAATATATTTCCCAGGGTCATTTTTCTTTCTCCAATAAACAAAATATATCCAGGATCTTTCACAATATAAAAATATTGTTTTAAATCTAAATCATTCCTAACATACATATATGAAGATATCTATGTTATATTCTACTAGAATCAGAGCATTATAATATGTAAGTAGAAATCCTTTTAAATCTATTAAAATGTGATAATTCCCTGATAAAAGATTAATTATTGTATCCTGATTTTTGACCATAGAATCCACTGGAAACATGTGCTTTAGTCTGTTATTCTAATTAAGAAATGATCAAGTAATAATCAGTGGAAAGCAAGCTTTTAATATGGATGATTGTGTTAAAGTCTGTATAGTATCAAACTCAGGCTAAAAGAAAGTGGATCATAAGTGAACACAAGCAACATCTAGGCGTAATGGAAACGCGCCTAACTTATACATGAGAGGTCACGAGTTCGAGTGCTATGCTGGTCGGTTCAAACCCAATTTTTGTTTTTTTTTCTTTTTATTTTTCTCCTGTATGGTTTGAAATCTGATATCTACCTATATCTGCACATATATACTTAATTTTGCCTATAATCTAACATACAAAACAATATTTCTTGCTTTATTATTTTCGAAACCCATTCCTACAACTGTTCTAGGAATTTATGTTTATATTTTTGCCCAAATATCAACATGTACACAGATATACATGTACATGTCAATATCTTTGCTCATTTTCCAGAAAACTGGGTTCAAATGGTTCCTTGCTTCATTGATTTGAAGTGAACAATTTGCCTGACCTATGGTCTAACCATGTGGTTAATCTGACCATTCTTTTATTTGCATTTTATAAACCAGAATCTACCTAAACTTCACTTATTTGAAGCTGGTTAACTCATGTGCCTAGTGTCATGCCAGGTATCTGATCATGGCAATTGAAATGCCAGTCATTTGCATCATACCTGAAGCCTTCCCATACAATTACCTCTCTCAAAACAATTTAAAAGCAGACTTGAACCATTTGTAGACATAATTCAGAAGAAAAACAATTAGATACTTAAAGGTATTTTTCAAGGTAAATTCTAAATTTACTCCAAAACTCAGTGTTTTTAAAATACTTAAGATTGTCCAATTCATAATATAATTGCAAGGAAATTGCTCACATAATTGTATATTTCTTACCAGATTTTTTTTTATAGCTAATGCTTGAGCATATTTTTCTTGTTTATATCCCAGACACTACTTCAAAAACAAATCAAACCTTAACACACAATGATTTCGACAGAGCAACTAATTTAATCTAACACTTTACAGAACATAAGAGCAACTTGATCACTAACCATAAAATATTCATTACATGACTGGAAATCTTAGAAACATAAAATTTTTCCTGAATACATGCAGATATAATCAATTTAAGCTCTTATTGAAACTAGCTAGCATGTTCATTCACTCCTCCATAATAGCCATAACTTCATTTTTACTTAGTGCCTGCGTTCCCTGAAAGAGCATAAGTGGCTGCCTCATTTTAAAATGAGACACCCCATATGCCATGAGCAAACAAGGGTCAGATCTAAGATCTGGTATGAGTAACATCAATACATTCATGATATTAAGCACAAAGAATGTAAGAGTACCAACTAGTTATTTAAGCAAATTTCTGTATCCAATTACTTTAACATGGTATAAATAAGTTGATTCTGGTATGATATATTCATCTATCATTCTTACACTTGCATTCATAACCATGCAAACATAATTATCTATTTGCAACATTTGCATTCACTGGAACCATCATGGTTCCATACCAACCAATCCTAAGAAATATTCATATTCCTATTTCTTCATTTTCAGGTTGTATAATTCAATTTAAATTCCTGCCTCATCTGCTATTAAGGAATCACAGGGACACATTGCAATGAACTAATTCACATCATTGCACAAAGATCTCAGGGCTTAAACAAACCATGTGCCAACTTGCATACTTCAAATATGACAAGCATTCCAGCAGCCTTCTTGGCCTTCCCTTCCCTAGTTTATTTACTAGTGTATTGTCTTAAATCCTATCATCAAATATGCTAAGTGAACATGTCACTGCAAACATGGAAACATCCATAATCTTTCCTAGCATAATTCTCCTCAGAAATAAGCAGACAGTTATTTCCTAAATGGGGTCAATATGTCTTGATCTCAGTAAGATATAAGAATATTTTCAACTGTAAAAGAGGCATGGCATGCTCTTATTATATTGATCTGCAAGCCTTTATGATTGATTCAGATTCAGATTCATGATCTGGTTCAATCATAATTTTAGCTTGTGAGTTTCTTCTTTTTTTTTGATTTGATTAAGGGCTCAGCACTTAGAAAATTTCTATTGCACCCTTAACATTTTTCTTTTCAAGCCTCAGCACTTATACCAAGTATAATGCAGCTCCCAACATTTTTTTTTGTAAAGTTTCCATGCCATAGATCTATAACAGTTGAGAGTATTCTCTATATAATTTTAAGATCCTAGACTTTAACATTTTTGAGTATAAATAAAACAGTATGATACACATCCAAAGAAAAATGTCTCAGCAAATCATAGATCACCAAAATCATCCATATTAAATCATATCAGATTTAAAATAAGACATCCTAAAAGCATTGATGAAATCATATACATCAAAACCAGCAATATATAAATGGCAATATAAAAAGTGGCTGCCTCATCTCAGGTCTTAATGCCATGAACTCAGTGAGGTTACTCACCTAAATATTTCTTCTTATTAATCCAGAAAAATCCTTGTATGAGTGTTTTCTCCTTCCTTCCAATATTTTTCTTCCTTTCTTATTTTTTTGTGCAGCTCGGGGTAAAGATAATTTTACTGGCTGAAACTGCCTATTTATATGCATTTTTCCACTAGGGTTTTGTTAAAACAAAATTCCATTTCTGACCTAACCATCTTCATGCATTTTTCATTCATTTTCCTCCTTAATACCCCGGCCATAATAATTAGTTGAAGACAGTATTTTCTTCCCTTTACTTTTTCAGAAAAATGGCCACTCACCTAGTCATGTTAAAAGTGTGACTACCATATTTCATATTTTAATTATTTCTGAGAATCCCCTTTGCTATTTTTGCCTATACAAGCATATTGACTTGTATTACATTTCATGTCATTTTAATGTTATAGTTTCTCTTGCTTATATATATATACTTTTCAGTACCTAAAAATGTATATTTGTATACATATCTTATCTAGGCTTATTTAATTCCTCTTTAATTTCAGAAACATATGTACCTATATGTATACAGGTTTACAAATCCTTATAACATATATATGTATAATTTTCTTTTCTGGGTTTTAAATAAAATCTGTTTACTGATTTAAAGTAAAACTTACTTTTCTTATTTTCTAAGATGATCCATATAATTCCAGAAATCAAATATCCATGTTGCAAAATCATGTTTGTATTGCTTTTTAATTCTTGTTTTAAATCCAAGAAATCTGGAGTTCTTCCTTGTGCCATTTCAGTGTGCACGTGCACATATATACTTGCACACTATTTATTCCAAAAATTTCACCATATTTAAATCTAAATATTTCAAAAATTAAATCATTTTACAAAAATGATTTTTCACAAAATTTTGGGGTATTACAAGATACCTCGTTATAAATCCTAGCCACTCCTTATTTTTCATTTGTCTGTATGTACAAATTTCATTTGTCCACTTCTCCTTTTCAATGGTAGACAAGCAAATTCCCAATTCAATTGCAATTCAAAACCAAATCAAAAATTCAAACTTCTCAAACTATATCGAATTATATATCGATTTGAATCTCTCAACGAGCGCAAGTCAAAGTTGTAGTTTGTTTTCCGATCCGGGTTGCTATGTGGTCGGAACTGGGTGAACTATTCTAGGCCGTTCATTTCATCGCGATTGACTGCAACTGATCGCTGAAACAATTATACAGGGTTGTAGAGAGGGTCATACGGAGTTCATCGGTGATGTTTGTTTGGGGGTGTGACGGCTAGATTGAGCGATTTAATTCGATTAGGGTTTTGCATAGCCGATGGCGGTTGACCTATTGACGCGACCTGAGGGGAACATGGGGTCGCGAGGCCGGAGGGTGAGACTTTGGCGAAGTGGCGCGTCGATCTGGAGGGGGGCGACTGGCCGTAATGGTGTGGCGGCGACGATCGTTCATATACAGGTGCGTGGGTATTGGGTTGGACGTGCAGTTAGGGTCTTGCCTGGAAGAAGCGCTGACGTGGCCGCCTTTGTGTGGGTGAGGTTATTTTTTTTATTTTCAAATCATATAACTTCTAACTCGAATAACTTTCGCATACGAGGTCCGATTCGCGTGCGGTTTCTTGCATCGGGATCGTATCGGAATTTCAGAAATTTTGACGTTGGTTTGGACGAATTCTGAGACTGTTTGAATTTTGGGCCTAAATTGGATTTAAATTCAATTTAAAATTCAAAAGTGAGTGTTTTAACCCACTCACAACTTCTAAAATTTCTTATGTTTGTTAAATTTAATTTCTGATGTGATTAGAAATTTATTTATGGCTGTTTGATATATTTAAATCGTCATTCCAGTTAATTTGAATTTATTTGAATTAAATTGTCATTTAATTTATTGTTGAATTTAAATTGCCAGTTAATCACCTGTAATTGATAACCTGTTATATATTGATATTTATTGATTGATTTGGATAATGATTGTGATGGATATTGATTGTTGATATTGGATGAATGGATGTTGTATTTTATATCGTTATAAACTGCAAGTTCACTATGGGTTGAAATGATACATACCCGAATGATCAATAGATTAAGGAAAAATCGTTATGGGTTGAATTGATAGACTCGAGCGATTTTATGGAGAGATGAATCGAAAAAGAAATCTTTATTGGTTCTACCTCCTCTTTTTTATGAGGAGAATGAATCTTTTTATCGAAGGATCAAAAAAAAATTGGTCCGGATCCACTGCGGGAATGATTTGGAACGCCCGCGAATCTGATCAATTACTCTTTGCGCTTTGAAAATAGACATACATATATGTTAGCTTCCTTGCCTTGTTCGGGCCTAAAGGAAAGATTAATTGAGTGAGATCAATTAAATAAAAATGAAATAAAATAAGGCATTCATTATCTTTCATTTTTTACCTGGATTGGTATGCAAGACTGGGCAGCATTCTTAAGACCAAAGAGTCGGGCGGAATTTATTATTAATTCGGGATTGCGGTTTGAAAAGATATATAACCGTAAAATTTTAAATTGCGGATTGAAATGATAAATATCTATATCACTTGATCCTAGGGTAGAGCATTATATACGGACACCGGATTGGTTAAATTAAATGATTTTAAAATCCTTAATTTTCGAATTTAATTAAATGATATTTTGAAATAAAATTTGATTTATGTAAATTGAAGTATTATTGGAAAATCAAGTTTATGATGAAATGTGAAATGGTTTAAAAGGAATTGCTTTAAGAAATTAAATTGGAAGTTTAAAGTAAATTTTAAGTATAAATGAAATTCTATCGAAATTAAGTTATTGAAGTTGTTTTAAAATACTTTGAAATATTTTGAAATTGGAGCAATTCGAATTGATAATTGAGCATGGATTGAAACGATATGAAATTCAATAGTTTATTGAAATGTTAAATTGAAAAGTTTGGAATTTGGTTTGTTGACTTGGAAATTGAAATGGTCCAAATGTGTTGAAATGAAATGAATAGTTTAATTTGATATTAATTCAAAATTCATGTTTTAATATGAACTTTTTTAAAATATATTATTTCAAGATTTCTAATTATTAAGATTTCAAAGTATAAACTATTTTGACCTGTATTAATTATATTAAATCATTTTAACCTATTTTAAACCATTTAATTTATTTAAACTAATTAACCTATTTTAACTTATTTTAAATCTAATTAATCTATTTTAAAGCTATTTAATCTATTTTAATTATATTTAATCTATTTTAAATCTATATTAACTATTTATAACTATTCTCTTCAAAATTCCAAACTAAGTAAAATGGATGGGTTTATATTCAAATTCTCGATTTTTAAGTGAATATGGTTAATGATGTTATAACCTAAGTTGGGATTTAAATAACATATTTGGTTTAATATGATATTTTGAAATGAGAGGTTAGCCTATTTTGGAAATATGACTTTTGAAAGGAAATATAGCTTCGAACTATGGTTTCAAATGTGATATGATTTCAAAGGTGAATATGATTTCAGAAGTTAGTAATGATTTCGAAAGTGATATGATTTGAATTGAATATGATATTTTGATATCAATTATGAAATGGTTTTGGAAATGTAAAAGAACCATCCGGTGTGTAATAAGCGATTGGTTGTTAAAGAGACCGGGATCAGATATTGTCATACTCTCTGCCAATGCCGAAAACCACTTTGACAACTGTGTACGCGGTGGAGATTCCAGAATGAAGTAGGATGGTTGGCGACGATCCTATATGAGGTATATACGTGGACCTGACTCCCATGAGTTAGCATAAGGTGGCTAAAACATGAGCAATTGATGGGCTAAGTGAGGTCATTCCTCCGATCGGGCACATTCCTTCGATAATATATTCTAACTTGGCGATTTATTTGGTGGCCACCCTCGGTTTTTGATTTGGGAGTGTGTTCCGAGGTGGACGGTAGTATCTGCTATGCGTTATCACCAGTCCGGAAGTGTAATTGGTATATCTACCCTGGCATTGCCTAGTTGTGCCGTGTCACCTACCCTAGCGCGCCTTATATGAGTTTGTTTTATGTCGTACCTATAGGGTATCCTCTGGCGGCCCCAGTTTACGGGGAGTTACGGTACTGTATAGACTATTGGCATTATAAAAATGTGTTAAGGGGGAAAATGTAACGCCTTAACGCTATTTTAATAGTTTATCTTACTGTAGATATATTATAATAGCGTATTGTACTACATAGTAGATAGTTTAACGGATCCTTAGGAGATGTGAATCCCGAACATCTCTTAAGTTACTGCACTCACGTTAGACATTGGATAGGAGATGTCAAACCCCGTAAACATCTCCGACGCCGTTTACACTCATATTTATTTACCGTTGATTTGACTTACATCAGATCTTTTAGTTCTGACTCGAGTGTTTTGTCTTTTCAATTCGCTCGGGTCAGCCTGAGCATTTCAGGATTCGAAGATTGTTTCTGGAGGACGAATACGAAGATTGTATTATTATTTACTATATTATTTCACTACATCATACTGTTCCGCTGCATTATCATTTATTTATCTCTGATATGTGTAACTCTGATTTTGTATTATATAAGTATAATCAAATGTTTTGTATACAGCTTCATGAACTGTTATTTGGTTATTATATTTTGTCATTCCACTGCGGAATTTTGTTTTGTTTTTTTCTTTCTCTGCTTATTCTTATTCACCCCAATAACAATCCGCCCCTATGTATGGTTTGAGTCGGCATGTGTGTCTACTTAAAACGTACAAAAAGATGGAATGTTACAGGTTTGGACTTGCTATTTTTAGCCATCTCGAATCCAGGTGGAGAATTGAGATGATGAGAGCAGACCTAGATCTGGAGAAGATGCAAAAGGAGATCACCATTTTTAAGTGTTTGGGAGTGGAGAGGCCTGAAAATGGAGAAGACGACCAATGCAAAGTAAGGGATGAAGATTAGCAGAGCTTCAATCGATGCATGCTCGAAGAGGTAAAATATGTCAACGAAGAAGTTGCGCAGATCCTACGAAAAGGGGTAAATGTGATAAAGAAAGCAGAGGATTGATTATTTTGAAAATCTGCGACCCTTGAGTTCAAAATAGTCAAAAAGGCTTGTGTGCTCCTGAAATTTAACTCGATAATAATATAATAGTATAGATATATGAATTCTGGAGTCTTAGTGGGGTTTCTGATAGATTGGTGCCGATCTATGAGCTTATCCATCCCTCCTCCTTTTGATCTTCATACCGGATTCTAGATTTCATTCCTTTATCCTTGTCAGTTCCATCAAAATGTCCTTTAGGAAAAATGTCCAAATCACCTAAAAACTTCAACCACTGTACATGAAATATTCGTTTCACTGACGACGATAATAGACCGTAGGAGAAATCTAAATTCTAAAGCCTAGGCAAGTATTATTAAAACCCTAATGAAAAATTATTACGACTTTGCCCCGCCTCTTTCAAAAGCATTTTATCCAACTGTTGAAGAGCAGTATCCAATAAGCCATAGCACTAGGGCTGTCTATTTCCAACACGACCCGAAACACGACCCGAAACCCGCACGGAAATTAACGGGTTAACCCGACACGTTTAAAAGGCGGGTCATTTTTGGGTCAACCCGTTAGAACCCGTTTAATAAACGGATGGGTTTAGGGTTGACCCATGAACCCGAATTTGACCCGACTAATCCATTTATGGGCTCGGTATTGTTGTACAATTCTCATTTTAGCTTGCACAAGAATGGTATTTTTGTTATTCACTTATACCTACACATTCGCACTTAACAACTTCCTACATTTTCATGCCAATTCCCATGTTTTCATGCCCATTCCCACGTAACAACTTCCCAAATTTTCATACCCATCTTAGTTTGCAATTAAAGAATGACACCAATAGCCTTCTTTTGCTCTAAAATTCTCATCTTACCTCGCAAAAGAAGGGTATTGTTGTCAATCACTTATTCCTACACATTCACATTTAACAACTTCTCACATTTTCATGTCCATTTCCATTTCTTTATACAAATATTTTTCTTAACGGGTTACACGAATTAACCCGAAACCCACCCGATATATAATCGGATCAACCCGAAACCCGCCCGTTTAATAAACGGGTTGACCCGACCCGTTTAAAAATCAACCCGCACCCGAGTTGACCCGACCCGAACCCGAGTTGACCCGACTCGAACCCGACCCGAACCCGACCCATTGACAGGCCTACATAGCACCACACACAGAACAAGCACGAGCTCTGCTTTCTCCAATATTCCACCACTCTAATCTCAATATACACCTTTCATATCTTTAAGCATTTGTTACCACCGAGGTGAATTTTGATGTTTACCCCGTACTTATTTTGCCCCCCCCCCTCAAACCCCTCTTAACGCCTGTTAATTTAGCTATGTTTGTTGTTTGCTAAGTGCTGACTCAAGCTTGAGGATTATTTTGTTTTTGCTGAAATTTGCTTTTAATCTTTGCATTGCTTGTGAATATTGTTTACAATGTGTATTAAAGCAACTTTAGGTGTCCAAGGCAATGCTGAAATAGATTTTTCTTTGGATGAAAGAACAAAGCTTCAGTTGAGCCTTTCTTTCTCTGTACAAATATATGATAGTTACAGAGATAGGTTTATATAGATAGAAAACAGATAAAAGGCCAAACAGATAAAAGGCCCAAACAGTATGCTAACATCCCCCCTCAAACACGCGATGGTACAGCAAGAAGCATCGAGAGTTTGCCAATGAAAAATCTATGACGTTCGATAGTGTGAGCCTTCGTGAAGAAATCTGCAAGTTGCGTCGATGACGAAGTAAAAGGCAGAGGAATGGTTCCATGCAGCAAGTGATACCGAGTGAAATGACAGTCAATCTCAATATGTTTGGTGCGCTCATGAAAAACAGTATTGTGAGCAATTTGAATAGCACTCTTATTGTCACAATACATAGGAGTGGGAGAGGAAATCGAAACACCCATATCTTCCAATAACCAGCGTAACCAAATGATCTCAGATGTAGTGGAGGCCATAGCACGATACTCTGCCTCAGTAGAAGACCGAGAAACAACATCCTGTTTCTTGCTCTTCCATGAAATAAAGGAATCACCTAAAAATATGCAAAAGCCAGTTGTGGATTTTCTATCCGTTGAATCACTTGCCCAATCTGCATCAGAGAAAGCACGAAGCTCCAAAGATGAGGTCGATGGAAACAAAAGACTCTGATAAAGTGTTCCTTGCAAGTAACGAAGAATGCGCATAACAGCAGCCCAATGAACAGAGGTAGGGAAAGATATGAACTGGCTAACAATGTGAACAGCATAGGCAATATCTGGACGAGTGGTGGTCAGATATACAAGGCAACCAACAATAGAACGGTATAAAGTGGGATCAGAAAGAGGACTCCCATCTGTCGGAGTATATCGGGCATTTACCTCAAGTGGTGAATCAACATGACGTGTATCAGTAAGACCAGCACGATGAATAATGTCAGTGGCGTATTTGGATTGGGAAAGAAGATAGCCTTTTTCTGAGGAAGCTACTTCAATGCCTAAAAAGTAACGTAGATGACCCAAATCCTTCATATCAAAACAACGAGACAATGTGGCTTTAATGCTCATAATACCATTACTGTCATCACCTGTAATGATCATATCATCTACATATAGTAGAAGAAGAATACGGCCTGCAGAAGTTAACCTGACAAAAAGTGTTGAATCATGGGGACTAGAGGTAAAACCAAGTGATGTAACAACATTCGAAAATCTCTCATACCAAGCACGAGGTGCTTGCTTAAGACCATATAGAGCTTTCTTAAGCCTGCAAACCTGACCTGGAGCATGAGAAACGCCAGGTGGAGCAACCATGTAAACTTCTTCCTTAAGATCTCCATTAAGAAAAGCATTTTTAACATCCATTTGAGAGATGTCCCACTTACGACTGGACGCAACAGCAATAAGAACCCGAACAGATGTCATCTTAGCCACAGGAGCAAATGTCTCCTCATAATCCATGCCATACTCTTGGGCAAATCCTTTAGCAACTAAACGAGCTTTGTATCGCTCAATAGAACCATCTGACTTGGTTTTAATCTTATATACCCATCGACAACCAATAGTTTTCTTCCCAGTAGGAAGATATACAAGATCCTAGGTACCAGTTTTGTCTAAAGCAGACATTTCCTCAGACATAGCACGTTGCCACACAGGAGAACGAACAGCCTCCGAATAAGAAGAAGGCTCATAGAAAGTGTCAATGGAAACAAGAAATGAAGAAAAAGCCCGAGAGTAACAAGAGTAAGCAAAATCTGATAATTGAGTAGATTTACGTGTGCGAGTGGGATAGCGAGGTTGAACAGGATCTGTCATCACAGGAGGTGTTTGAACAGTCGTAGTAGCAGGAGATAAAGTGTCACCTGCAGAAGGAGGAGGAACAGAGTGTATGGATGACGGTGTTTCAATGGTAATGAGTGGTGAATCAGAGGGGTTATCGGCAGGAAATGGATCAATGTGAATAAGATCAGACTTAGTCATATTATGAGGACTAGCTGGAATAGAGTAGAAGAGAATATGCTCAATAAAGGAAACATGACGAGAAACATATAGTTTATTTGAAGAAGGATCATAACAGTGATAGCCTTTTTGTCCAATACCATACCCAAGAAAAACACATATAGCAACACGCGAAGATAATTTTGTACGCTCTACGTGCGGACGAAGAACAAAACAAGTGGAACCAAACACTTTTAGGTGTGAGTAATCGGGAGTTTGACCAAACAACTTGGCATGAGGAGAAATACCAGAATTATGAGAAATTGGGATTTTATTAATAAGATAAACGGAAGTAAGAACAGCTTCTCCCCAAAATTCTTTTGGAACACTAGCTGAAAGAATCATAGAACGGGCAGTTTCAACAATGTGTCTATGTTTTCTTTCAGCAACACCATTTTGTTGCAGGGTATCAGTGCAGGAAGACTGATGCAAAGTACCATCAGCCGTGAATGTGTTAGAAAGGTCTCCCTTAGTATATTCCCCCCCTAAATCAGAATGAAAGCATTTAACAATAGCAGAGTGTTGTGTTTTAACATATGCTTGAAAGGCAGTATATATATCAATAAACTCAGAACGACGTTTCATCAGAAAAACCCAACAATAACGAGTATAGTCATCGATAAAAGAGACATAATATCTGCACCCACCTTTTGTGGGGATGGGTGCTGGACCCCAAACATCAGAGTGAACTAAATCAAAAGGTGCAGTAGAAGTAGAAAGACTTTGATTAAAGGGTAAAGCAGAAAAATTTTCAAGTTTACAACCACTACAATCTGAAATATCATGAGAACGTAAGTCTCCCAAAACACCAAAATTACATAAAAATTTAAGACGAGAACTTGAAATATGACCAAGTCTAGAATGCCACAAATAAAACTTAGAAGACAATGGAGTTAAATGAAAAGAAGAAAGGTCAATACTGGCAGCAGCGGCATAACTTGGAATGTGTAAGTCATCCAAAACATAGAGACCGCCCTGCCTACGGCCTGTCCCAATCACCTTCTTGGAGTTGGGATCCTGCACAGAGCAAGTGGTAGAAGAAAAATGAACAAGATATCCAAGATCACAAAGTTGTCCGACCGACATAAGGTTCATAGTTAATTTAGGAATGCAATAAACATTTGGGAGGGAAACGTGTGTGGTTTGAATTGTACTGATTCCTGTTAATGGCAAAGGTGTGCCATCAGCAGTCAAAATAGAAGGTGAGCGAGAATCAAAAGACATAGATATAAATGATGAACAATCATGGGACATACGATACGAAGCACCAGAATCCAAAATCCACAAGGGAGAATTCAAACCTGATATGGAGGGAGCTGACATAGCAAAATGCTAAGAATGAGGAGCAGTCATGTTTTGAGACAAAGACTGGCTAGCAAGGAACTTCTGAAATTGTTCTGCAAGAGAGTCCATAGAGGAGTCCACACCTGATTCACCAGAAGGAAGTACCAATGCAGCAGTCTTAGGTTGGGAACTACCACGTGACTGTCCATATCCTTGTGCAGTAGAGAAGGACTGTTGTTGGCTACCACGTTGTTGCTGTTGTGATCTATCACCTTGCTTTTGATTTTTTTGACGAGCTAATAATTCAGGACATTGATTTTTCCAATGGCCTGGTTGTTTACAGTAATTACAATCACGACCATTCTTGATATTTATTTTGTTGCGTTGAGATGGGATTGGTAAAATCCCCGTAGCAAGAACAGATGCAGAAGAGGTCTGTGCAACTTTCTTAGTTTGAGACTTCAAGCGAGTTTCTTCAGCTAACAATTCATGTAGAACAGAGTCAACAGAAGGTAAAGGAGTACGATGTAGGATGGACGCACGACAATGCTCATACTCTGGTCGAAGAGCCATCAACAATTGAACAAGACGTTGTGCCTCCCTACGAGCGATATATGGAGCAAATGACCTAAGCTCAGCATCCTCAGTCATAGCCAATTGATCCCAAAGAGCAGTAATTTCAGAATAAAAATCTTGAATATTTCGATCATTCTGAGACAATGACCGAATATCAGCCTCTAATTGATATTGAACGGCAAAGTTAGAGCGCACAAAAAGTCGCTCCGAATAGTCCCAGACTTGCTTAGCAGTATCATACTTAGCCAATTGCATACCAATTTTATTCTCAACGGAATTATTAATCCAAGTAATGATCTTTGAATTGTTGGTATCCCATTTCTCCATTGATTCAACATTAGTAGTTTCAGGAGCCACAATAACACCAAAAATATATCCCCACATCTGTTTTCCTTTCAGAAAATTTTTCATGACATAACTCCAATAAGAATAGTTTTTTCCATCAAAACGAACACTAATAGCCTGTAATGAATCATCACCTCCTACCATATTTTGAAGTCAGCAACTGCTTCAGGTCGAGACTGATATCAATTGGGCTAGGGTTTCGGGGAACTAGGGTTTCGAGACAAGGGTAGGGTTTCGGTGTGCTAGGGTTTAGGTGGGGACAAGGGCTGTAGGAACGAGGTCGGCAGGGGCTGGGGCTGGGGCTGTGGGGCCTTGGGGCTGATCGGGGCTCGGGCTGAAGCAAGACGAGGGCGGCAGGGGCTGGGGCTGGGGCTGGGGAGATCGGCTGTGGGGCTGGGGCTGATCGGCTGTGGGGCCTTGGGGCTTGGGACGAGGGCGGCAGAGGCTGGGGCAGCGGTAAAGGCTGGGGCTGAGGCGAGGGGCAACGAAGCTGGAGCAGCGGCAGAGGCTGGGGCTGAGGCGAGGGGCGACGAGGCTAGGGTTTCAGGCTGAGAGCTCGACGACGAGGCAAAAACATGAACCTTGCTCTGATACCATGTTAACGTTTGTAAAACGTTTATAAAATCAAATAAGAAGAAGAAGATAATTCATATTATTCAGCAAGACGGCTGAGCAAGAAGATTGATTACATTAGGGTTACAGAGATAGGTTTATATAGATGCCAAACAGATAAAAGGCCAAACAGATAAAAGGCCCAAACAGTATGCTAACAGTTTACAATGTGTATTAAAGCAACTTTAGGTGTCCAAGGCAATGCCGAAATAGATTTTTCTTTGGATGAAAGAACAAAGCTTCAGTTGAGCCTTTCTTTCTCTGTACAAATATATGATAGTTTTATTCTTTCATAAATTTTGATGATATTGCAAACTGATTTTAGGATATAGAATTTGACAGAAAAGGTTGGATTGAACGCACAATTTCGCAGTTCATCTGTCAACTTCTTCAATTTCACGAGATTTATTTTGTTATTTCCTTTCATACTAAACATGCTTATCTCACAATTTCAGTGTATATATAGAAAAGAAAGTAAGAAACAACAGTCAATGAGATCATAATAATGAATCATGAGTTAGAATTGAATAGATTTCATCTTACCTAGTGGTATTTTTTACAGTGGTAGAGGAATGAAACACCCTTCACTTACAATTCTTATTCACAGTTGTAAAAATTTCATGGAATTCCAGTACCATCATCTTAATTCTAATATATTCTTTGTATTTCATTATAGACTCTATGAACAAAGTATTTTTTGGCATGTCTGATGAAGTTTTATTACCACTTGATTGATTATGTGAATCATCTTTTAACTCTGCTGAGTTTTCGACTGATGATATCGTAAATTACATAGCGTTTTCTAGTGTACAGGTGGTTGCATTACTCAACTTGTAAAATCAGTTAAGAAGGATCAATACTTTTAAGTAGTATCACACTGTTATTTCTTCTTTTAGCATATAGTATGTTAAACTGAACAGTATCAGAGTAGGTGTTTGTTTCTGCAGCTTTCAAAAAAATATTGCTAATTTGAGTTTGTGCGCGCGTGCAGATATATCATATTGCTTCCAAGCCTTCACAGGATAAAAACATGTTTGTTTTGACAAATTCGGGTCTAAAGATGACAGCATTTAGACCTTATTTTTGTTCTTCAGAAGCATTATTGACATCACATTTTGCTATATCAGTGTCGCATTCTCAATTAACTAGTATTCGAAAGTTCATGTGTTTATCACCTATTGCTCAGTAGAAATTCAACCGAGTAATTACAAGGGCTGTGTTAGCATACAATAAAATTGGAGGTACAACTGGATTGCCTATAGACTTAGGAGGTATAGTAATTGTATATCTTTATGCATGTATTAATAGTTTATTTTGATGTTGCTGTTTATTTGACCAAATTGATCTATTGTCTTCTCTTTTAAACAAACATAGGTTTGATAGATCATATGTATAATGTGTTGCGACTAACTAAAGTAGAAATTACTCTCAAAAGCTCCCAAGGGGTGGCATACCCCATCCTCCATGCTATGAGACGTGTGATCATTACAATATGCACTTTTTATGTTTCAAAGCTGGTTGATTTTAGACATCTATGGCTACTGGTATCTATACTCTTCTGCGGTGCAAAGATATTAATGTGAGAGGGTGTACTTTAGATCAGTGTCGTGAAGATAAATGTTTAAAATAAGCATCAAGCAAATAGAATGAAATGTACAGAGCTTATACAAATCACTGAAATGTGAGAAGCAGAGTGATTCCTATCAAATTAAAGCCATCTTTCATTTTTATGGTATATATGTTAAACATTAGCCTCCAACAAAGTTATAGATATTTATCTGACTGCATCACATGTGCAAAATGCTATGCTTAAACATTATAGCAATAGCAGCAGTAGCAATAGCAATAGTCATATTAATAAAACCTGTAGGTGAAAGGGCCTTTATTGCTAGAGTTGTCGATGACAATGGTTACGGTTGGGCAATTGCAAAAGCTCTTGCTGCCGCTGGAGCTGAAATTCTCATTGATACATGGGTTCCAGTATGTAATTTTCTGCTCTCATATATTTTTGTCAAAAAATATTTGTGTAGTCAAACCATTCTTCAGTGATATTTGCGTTTTTATTTTATTTCAGGCTCTTAACATTTTTGAAACTAGCTTAAGATGTGGGAAATTTGACAAGTCACGTGTGTGGGTACATTTAATAATTTATCATCTAGGCATAATTTGCAATATTCTAACTGCATTAATGTCGTAGGTTGCCAAATGGTTTATTAATGAACATAACAAAAGTGTATCCTCTAAGTTATGATGTAACGAGAGATACTCGGCAATCTTTGTATTCTGTCTTGATAATAAGGGTTTGGGCCGTATACGAAAAGCCCAATACCAAGTACTGTTATATTCTATATAAATACAGTACTAGAGTTGTATTATATATTATATTGAGAAAACAAATAATAAAGGCATTACTCTCTTCTTTAATTTGTTTCTCTTACATGGTATCGAAGCCTATAGTCAAACGACTACAATCAACTACTGTTTTCTCATAGATTCTCATCAGAGAATCTCTGTCAGCCTCATCATTGAGCCATCCAGAGATAGTGTCAGAGAGATCTCATCATCCACTACTCGGTTGCTCTCAGTTATAGGAATTCTCATCATCTGAGAGTGTTGTATCTTTTCTGATCGTGTTCTTCAATCAAGAACTCAAAAAGATTGTGCCTCGCCAAGAATCTGGCCTCAAGATTCATAAGTCTGGCTGCACAGTAATAGATCTGACATCAAGAATCTCAACCTCTCTTCCAGAGAATCCACCATGGCAGAAAGTGATGATGTTTCATCATCTGCTTTAAGCGGAATCAAGAATCAGAAAGGGTCAAGACCAGATAATCAAGAAACTACAACCATCGATATAAATTCCTGCAATATCATCAAACCAAAGAACAATTTAGTGACCACTGCTCTCGATGAAAACAATTTCATACTGTGGAAGTATCAGGTTGAAATCAGCATCAGAGGATATGGTTTAGAAGATTACCTATATGGAACTGCAGAGATTCCAGGAAGAATGGTTACCAACAACAAAGGAGAAAGAATCATCAACAAGCAATTTGTCAGTTACCAGAGACAATATAATCTTCTAGCAGCATGGCTAATATCATCAGTCAGTCCATCTCTACTCACGCAACTTGTGGGATGCAAAACATCATATGAGATATGGACTGCAATTCAACAAATATTCAGTACACAATCAGTTGCAAGAATCATATACTACAAAAGACAGTTGCAGAATTTAAAGAAAGAAAATATGACAATGCAAGAATACTTGACAAAGATAAAGTCATATTGTGATCTTCTTGATACTGCAGGGCACAAAATATCTGAAACAGAGCATATTCTATCCATACTAAATGGTCTAGATGTAGAATATGAATCAGTTATTGCAGTCATCTCATCACAACAGAATCTACCCAGCATACAACATGTTCATTCAGTTCTATTATCACATGAAGGGTTGAACAGAGGAAGGAAAAAGAACTGTCAATCAATTATGCATCAAGATCAACAAATAAGGCGTAGGAAAATCAAAATGTCGGACAAAACTCATACAACTAGAGAGGTGGTGGAAGTCAGTGAGGAAGAGGAAGAAATAACAAATGGAATAATAACAGAGCAAAATGTCAGATTTGTGAAAAACCAGGTCATACAGCAAGGCAATGCTACTTCAGACTTAACACTGATTATTATCCAAGTCATCAGAAAAGTGGTGAACCAAGTGCAAACATAGCACACATTAATCAAAGATCAACCAATCAGCCAGAAGATGCAAGAATGCAACAGGCCAGTTTAGAAAGACTCACCAGAACAGAAGATACAACAAATGAAGATTGGTATCCAGACTTAGGTGCTACCAATCATCTCACAAGTAATCTTCAAAACCTCAATCTTGGCAACAAAGAATACACAGGTATGCATACTATACATATGGATAATGGTGAAGCTATAAAAATCACACATGTTGGAACTAGCAGTATCAAAGGTAAAAGATATCTTTACCTCAATAATTTGCTAAGAGTTCCCCAGATTAAGAAAAACTTAATGAGTGTATCTCAGTTTGCTAATGACAACAATGTGTACTTTGAGTTTCACCCAAAATTTTGTATTGTTAAAGATTTACTAAATCAGGAAATATTACTACAGGGTGAACTGGACAAAGGTCTATACAAGTTCAACCTTGGAAATATGGAAAATGGCAAAAATAGGAAAATGTGGTGCAACAGTTCTGTGTCAAAAATTAAGAAAGACAAAGAAACTTTTGATTTGTGGCACTGTAAACTAGGACACCCTAGTGTAAATGTTGTAAAAAAAGTGCTCAGTAATAATAATATTACTTTTGATGTATCTGTACCATATATATGTACCTACTGTCAATTAGGCAAAAGCCACAAGCTACCATTTACAGATTCAAACACAGTAGTCAGTAGACCACTTGAATTGGTAGCCATAGATCTATGAGGACCTGCACCAGTAAGTTCTGACTATGGATACAGGTACTACATATCTTTTGTTGATGCTTATTCTAGATATACATGGATATATTTTTTGAAATCAAAAGCAGACACAAGCAATGTGGTGATACAGTTCATAACACAGGCTGAAAAGCAAACAAATAATGAACTCAAAATAATACAGACTGATGGAGGCAGTGAGTATAAACCACTAAAGGAATATTTTCAAAAAAAGGGAATTGTTCAAAGAACAACTTGCCCATATACCTCAGAGCAAAATGGTCTTGTTGAAAGAAAACATAGACATATAGTTGAAACATGGCTAACATTACTAGCTCAAGTCTCTATGCCAATAAAATTTTGGCCAGAGGCATTCAACACTGCAGTCTATATAATTAATAGACTACCTACCAAGGTACTAAAGCATCTAAATCCCATTGAAACATTGTTTGGGGTTAAACCAGACTATCAAAGTCTGAAAACATTTGGGTGCTTATGCTTCCCATGTCTTAGACCATATAACAGTCATAAACTAAGTCTAAGATCCACCCCTTGTACATTTCTTGGATATGGAAATAATCAAAAGGGATATAGATGCTTGAGTACTGATGGTAGGATATTTGTTTCAAGACATGTTGTATTTAATGAAGAAAAATTTCCCTTTGCAGATGAAAATATCAGAACTACAAGGAAGGTATATGACAAAGGGAATGCATTATTACCATCAATACCTATTGTGCCAGACTGGAGCATCAATGCAACTGGAGGAGATAAGCAGAGAAGCAATGAATCACAACTCACAGTATCCAAAGAAAATACTGGATCAGGTCATGATTCTGAAAAGATCTCAAGTCCTCCTCCCAGCAACACAGACCAGTACAATGGTGCAGACTCAGAGAAAGAACAGTCTCCATTCAAGTCTCAACAGACAGATGATAACATCAGTGAACATGAGCCCCAACCTGCAAGCACAGGACACCATATGACAACAAGGTCCAAGAGTGGCATATATAAGCCAAAAGTCTACAATGCTCTATTAAGTCAGACAGAGCCAAACAACTACAAGGATGCTATTACAAACATCAACTGGAAACAGGCTATGGATGAAGAATATAAAGCACTCATCAAAAAAAAAACTTGGAGTCTCACAACCAGAACTGAGGACAATAATGTGGTTGGTTGTAAATGGACATATAAGATTAAAAGAAATTCAGATGGAAGCATAAACAAATACAAAGCCAGACTTGTAGCTAAGGGTTACAACCAACAATATGGATTTGACTTTTATGAAACCTTTTCTCCTGTAGTTAAACCAACAACTATAAGAATTATACCGACCCTTGCTCTATACCAGAAATGGAAGATCAGACAACTAGATGTAAACAATGCTTTTCTCAATGGAGACCTAAAAGAGGTCGTGTTTATGGAACAACCAGAAGAGTATGAAAAAGGAGACAGCAACAGAATCATATGCAAACTACATAAAGACATCTATGGTCTAAAACAAGCTCCATGTGTATGGAATGAAAAACTCAAAGCAACATTGATGGAGCAAGACTTCTCACCCAACAAAGTCAGACAACTCTCTTTATATACAATGCAAGGAAGACAGTGTTACATATATTCTGATATATGTTGATGACATTATCATTACAAGAAGTAACAGTAAAGTCATAGATCAGACGATAAAACATTTGGGTCAAGCTTTCTCCATTAAGGATCTTGGTGATTTAAAATACTTTCTAGGTATAGAAATCATACAGCAATCAAGTACAGAACTGTTTCTATGCCAGAAAAAATATATACTAGACATTCTGAAAAGAGCAAGTATGGATAATGCTAAATCACTGCCTACTCCTATGACCAGCAATCTTCGACTCTCAAGACACATGGGTGAAGTTATTGAAAACGAAAAACAATATAGAAGCATCGTAGGAGCATTGCAATATATTACCATAACCAGACCATATATAAACTACAGTGTAAATAAAGTATGTCAATTTATGCACAAACCTCTCAATGAACACTGGAAAGCAGTTAAACGTATATTGAGATACCTGAAAGGAACTTTGAATCATGGTCTAACGTTCAACAGCACAAAACAATTAAGGATACAGGCTTACTCGGATGCAGACTGGGCCTCCGACCCTGATGATCGAAGATCGACATCAGGGTATTGCATTTACCTGGGCGACAACCCAATTTCCTGGAGCTCAAAGAAGCAAGTCACTGTATCTCGCTCTAGCACAGAGTCTGAGTACAGATCCATAGCCAGCACCGCAGCAGAGATTACATGGATTGAATCGCTACTTCAAGAAATCAAATTTGATCTCAACAGCACACTGATTATCTGGTGCGACAATCTCAGCTCTGTCTACCTCACTGCAGACCCTATTTTGCACTCGCGAACGAAGCATATCGAAATCGATCTCTACTTCGTTCGTGAGAAGGTTATAAGTAAGAGACTGAAAGTTCGTCACATTCCAGCCTTCTATCAAAGAGCGGACATTCTCACGAAGCCATTATCTACAATAAATTTCAGCAGATTAAGAGAGGAGCTTAGAGTTAGAAGTGGCGACGCAGAGAAGGATGAAGAAAGAAAACTCTAGATCTAATTGAAGGGGCGAGTTATGATGTAACGAGAGATACTCGGCAATCTTTGTATTCTGTCTTGATAATAAGGGTTTGGGCCGTATACGAAAAGCCCAATACCAAGTACTGTTATATTCTATATAAATACAGTACTAGAGTTGTATTATATATTATATTGAGAAAACAAATAATAAAGGCATTACTCTCTTCTTTAATCTGTTTCTCTTACACTCTAGGTGCAGTTTATGATACTCTTGACGACGTTCCTGAAGACGTAAGTTCTGCAATGAATATTTTGATCAGAAATTTCCCTGAGATATATGAAGCTAAGTGCTAATATACCAACATCTAGTTTTCTTTTTTCAGATTAAATCAAATAAACGTTATGTAGGAGCTTCCAGTTGGACTGTCATGGTACAAAATCCCATCTACATAAACTAAGTTTCCGCAATAATTGTTGGTTAGTTGTCATATATTTTTTTTCACTATCCTTGAATTTTAGGTTCAAGTCTCTGTCAATTGAAATTGCATACGTAATGTTTAAAGAGGACACCCAAAAAGGTTAAAAGCATTAACAAAGAAACTCAATTTTGGTACCCAGATTTCAACTTTACATATGACTTTACCATGTTACATTTAGTAAGTAAAGTGGAAATAGGCATCATGTTTTGGCATGTGCATTGTACATGCATATAAAAATACCTTTATATGATGATATGAACTTTACTGAATTCCAATAATATACCTAGTTTTAAATAAATTGAAAAATGTATAAAAATGAATTATGAACTCTTTGCTAAGACTAAAATTCGAGTTTGTGACTGTATTTATGTATTAGATTTTCCATTTGAAAATAGATGTTAACTTTTGTTCTAAGCGGGTTTTGAACTTCCGACCTCTCATTTGCATATAAGAATATTTTGGAAAGTTGGTTAGACAAAAATATTGTGACTCTAATTACTGATAAAGATTTAAATATATCGAACTTTGCCTTGTTACTCAAACATAAAGTTCACATGTAAAAAAAGGAGATACACGCACAAGGCGCATTGCTTATGGCTTGAACTTGTAATCGGTATATGGTAACATAGAACTTAAACATCCGATATTACATGAACCTGTTTCACAATGCTGAAGTCTAACATAGAACTCAACATTATCCATCCTTCGAATCAAATTTCAAATCCTTGTACATAATATATTGCTTGGTAGCTTTTCATCGCGACATTGTTTATGCTTTACAGGAAGTAGTGGAATCAGTAAAGAAAGACTTTGGAAGCATCGACATCCTTGTTCATTCTCTTGCAAATGGACCTGAAGTACTTATTGCATCACTCCATCTTTTGTTTATACCAAGTGCTTACATAGCTAGTTTAATATTATATCTACTATTGAGCAACAGGTCACCAAACCTTTGTTACAGACTTCAAGAAGCGGTTATCTAGCTGCTATATCTGCATCAAGATACTCTTTTGTTTCCTTGCTTCAACATTTCCTTCCCATGATGAATCCAGGTACCTTTGAATGGGTACATCTTTGTTGTATGTATATGTTGTCCAGCACTGTTTTCTGTATCATATTATTGCCTTGTGATTCCCTATGATTCCTTTAACAGTGCAACAGAGAATCTGTATATAATCTCGTTATATCATGATGATGATCTTAGGAGGTGCTACTATTTCCTTGACATATATAGCTTCTGAGAAGACCAATCCAGGGTATGCACTCTTCTTTGCAAATTCAGTTGGCACATTCATGAGTACCATTTTCAGTTCTTGCTTTTTATAGTTTTCTCTAAAGCTGTCAATGGATACCTGAAAAATTCGAAATCCATCTGCATCCATATCTGTAAAGCGGATAAATATCCTATATCTGGAAAAGCGGATACCAATGCGGATATGAAGGCATCTGCATGCAAAAATTATCCGTCCGGTTTTTTTCAAAATTACAGTTTATTTTATGTGTATTTTAGTACGATGAAAGATATGTATTTATTGTTTTATTAAGTAAATATTTTATATTATATACATTTAATGCATTGTAACTGCTCAAAAGCATTTATTGTCATCGTATTTGTCGATTTTTCATATTTTTATCGTCAATGGGATTGAAAAATAATTATCTTAAACTAAATTTTTTATTTATATTTCTTGATTTATCGATCGTTAGCGGATAGGATAATTATCCGATATCCGTCCGTATCCGCAGATGCGGATATCCGATATTCAAAAATGATTTCGAATGCGGATGCGGAAATGGCACTATCCGCATCCGAAAGTATCCGTTCACAGGAATCCACGGTTCCACACAAAACCTTGTATGGACAATGTGTAGGTTACTTTCAATATTTTTAGTCCGCATTTATGCTAGTAATTGTTTCAAAGAATCACTGCCAGACTCAGGAAAACCTACCAAGATGAAACTTTAATTAAGTTTGAGCTTGTTAACCATATATCACACAAATGATTGCCAACTAAACTAGTTTAATATGTGCACGATTATTTCTTATAATGAATTGCATAGTTATATGCTTGCCTTTTTTTTTTCTCTTTCCTTTTATTTTATTTTGGGGCTTCTTTGTAGATATGGTGGAGGCATGAGTTCAGCCAAAGCAGCACTGGAGAGTGACACCAGAGTATGTCTAGTTTTCCATAAGTACAAGGACACAATTATGACTAACATCATTCATTAATTCTCATTGTTTAATCATGCAGGTGCTAGCTTATGAAGCAGGGAAGAAGGGAAAGATTAGAGTCAACACAATATCTGCAGGTACACCATGATTTTACAGTTACCTCTTCATATATCCAGAGGTGGACCGCCGTATGTGTTTTTAGTATGTGAATCTTATGAACTTGTCTTTGTGTTTTAATTTATGTCTACTGGCTCTACTCTCAAAATTTTAGGACTTTTATTATCAATTTAGCCCACTTTTCAAAACAAATCTAGAGTCCGGCCTGTTTCAAAACATATTGCAAATATAATTTTGTTTTTGTCACGCTGGTGCTGACTAGATAATTTATTCTGGTTCCTATTGAGAATGCCTCATGAGAACTTAAGGAAAAAAAAATTACGTCAGTGTGCAGGGAGAGATTCTTTTAAAACAAAAATTTAACCTTGGCTCACTTTGAAAATGCAAAGTGAGAAATTCTTTTCTTTTCTTTTTTCCCCCAAAGAGAGAGATGCAAGAAAAGTGATTTAAAAATGTATGGTAATGGATAAAATTAATGTTTGGTGAATTACAGTAGGCAAATTGTATAAACTAAAGTTGATGTGCAGTACTTTTAGCATCACTCTAATATTTAGAAAAACAATCCATAACTTTACCTCAATAGAATTTCCACAGATGAGGTAGGGAATGTTGCAGCATTTTTGGTATTGCCGTTAGCTTCAGCAGTGACTGGTTCAGTTATTTATGTTGATAACGGGCTTAATACAATGGGATTAGGTATTGACAGTGCAGCACTTTCCAAATAACTATGGAAGCTTAACGGACTTGTAAGTTAGGGAAATAATGATCTTAGTCAACTCATTTTATTATTCATTTTATACACCACCTTTCCTAAGATATTTATTCATCTAATTGACATTTTTGCTTATGCAATGCAAAACGTGATACATTCTTGAGCTGCTTCTGTTGGTTATTTAATGGATTGTTCGTTGAGTTGTTTTATTCAACTATTTGCGATCTTGGTGTTGATTTTCACGTTACGTTTATTGTCAAATTGAAACACCAACAAACTCTTTATTATATTTGCTAAAATTAGTACTTAGTTATGATCGAAGTTTTCACATTCTATTCATGTGACTTATACAGTAATGTAATGAAAATTTCCGGTTTCTTTTTCAGGTTGTTTCCATGTGCAATCTTCTAGCTTGCACAAGTGCAAAGAGAGTTCATACATGTGGTTGAGTCGCTACTATGTGGCCAAATTGCAAATTACATGTACTAAAAGATTAAATTGTGGGAAGAAAAAAAATATCATTTGTTAAAAATGTAAGCACTATTTTGATATGGCTGTTAAGTGACTCCAATTTTGGCCATTTAAAACCATGGATATTCAGTATTTCAAGAAAGTGAAACAAGATCAGTAATTTGATATAATGGGTTAGTATAGTAGCCTCTGCAAATATGGTTTGCAGATAAATACCATAAAAAAAAACTTGCAATAGAATCATGACAGCAATATTTTAACCAATGCAACTACTTCAACTCGTTGGATAGTTGGTCGAATCTAAAAGTTTCAATCGCAAATGGTAGTAATGATCATGTTATAATCTTATCTAATGTCACATCTCAACTTTCAAGATGTACGAATCTATTACCGTATAACATTCTATTTTCTTATATTATATCATCGATACAGTCACTGAAAATAAAAGTCTATAAAAATATTTTTAAAAAGGTGCACAAATCGACGGCAGAAACATTAGATAAAATAAATAAACAACACTTTGATTGGAATCCATGTACGTGTGGGTATTAAAAGAAAATACAAAAAAATATCATCACAAAACATCAACACTCCATCGTACTCTTGTCCATGAAAATAATCAGTGTGCATAACACATAACACAAACCAATGAACATTGGTTACACTATCATCAACATGGAACATGTGTAATAAGACTTTTAGAAACCTGCCCATCCAGCGGGTTGGTTACTCTCTGCCTTCTTCACTTCGCCTCCATTTTTACTAGAGCTTTTCTTCAGTGTTTCAGAGCTAGCATTTGAAGTTCCTGATGCAGCAGCAGCAGCAGCTTTGAAGCTATCATGGCCAAAACCCCATTCATCTATTGCGGTAGATGGAGACGCAGTTTGTGATTTCAAACTACTGCGATGACCATTAGCTGCTGTTCTTACTGATTTTGGATTTGTAGCTTTCGGTGTTTGTTCTGGCAACGACGATGCTTGTACTGGTGTTTGCTGTTTGGGTACTTCAGCAAAGGCATTCCAGGGCTTGGTGTCTGGGGGCGGTGAGCTGTTCTGGAACATTCCTTGTTGAAGTTCCCAAACAGTCCCTTCTATTTTCTCCCTCTCCTTCTGTTAGATGTATCAAAACAATTAGCAATCATCAGTAATAAATGCAATAAGATTGAGGTTGCATTTGCTTAGTGTTGATTGTTTGACCCTGAATGTTGATTGTTGATAGCTAATTGTTGAATATTTGCTAAATAGCAAAGTTATGAATGGGCTTTCTTTTATTAAATTAACTAACAATTAAGACGATGTTACCCCAACCCATCTCTAAACAAACACGACTTCCTTAATTTAAAATGGATTCGATCTAATGTAAAATAAAATAACCAAAAGTGAAGATACCGTGATTAAAAAACAGACTATTATGAGTTTTGATCGAATTAAACGTGATTAATTTTTTTAACAAATAAAATATTGATATTTACCTTTTAGGGTTGAAAAAAGATAAGCATTAAAATACAAATATCAAAATGCAATTTGTTTTTTCTTAACATTAGCTAGTTATTAACACTGGGATTTAATCCAAACGTCGCTATATGGACAATCTAGAAACATACCCCGTTGTCCCATTAGGGACATAATTGATGTCAGCAAAATTTGTGTTAACCCGCTTTTTAACAAAGCGGGTTTCAACTGGACTTGGAAGATTCAAATAAGGACGAAACGACTTGAAAACTTGCATGCACGCTTAAAATGACTAAAAAATTGAACTCAAGAAATTTGGACGAAAAATACACTAAGGAGAGACGTCGGTACCGACCTCTCATGTAGGTACCAACCTCTAATATTAACTCCACAGATATTACGACTTCTTGGGACACCTCCATATGGAATTATGAGTGCTGTAAAAAGTACAAGTCATTTTAAGCTAAGGAAAAAAGTCATTACCAACCTCTTAAGCAAAAAGGCTGATACCGGGCTGTTTTTGAAGAGAAGTGGATAACGACTTGTTTTGAACGACCAACGATCGATGGAAATAGCATAGGATACCTTGCAATGAAATAAGAAGAAGGATGCAAGAAGCTTTGAAGTGATTCGAACTACGGTGAGAAGTCAAACCCAACTTGGTGGTCAGCATCGGCATCGACATCTGTGGTTAGCTCGGGAAATCCTGCAACTTTGTACACTACTTCGGACCGATATTTGGACTCTGGCCCAAGTGGGTTTATGGTCCAACACGACTATTTTTCCTATAAATACAAGCCATAGAGCAACCAAAATAGAATCAAAATTCTTTGACCGCGGAGACTATCATTTCTTCACCTCTAATCCTCCTCCATTAAAATCACATAGGAAGCTTCTATTTGCTATTCTAGGACTTAAATCAGCAAATTCTTAGTACTGGTGACTCACAAACAACCTAGAAATTTTATTGTAAATCTTAAATCCACTAGATTGCGGTCAGATTTGATATAACTAGATGTAATCCAGAGAGAGAATAACTAATAAAAAGATTGAAGTGGACGTAGGCTGAAGATTACGCCAAACCACTATAAGAATTGTCTCTTTATACTGTTTTTTTATTTATTCAATATTAACTGGTGCTTTCATTTGATATCTGGATGTTGATTCATTTTTTGGGTTAATAATTTGATCTCAACAACTTTAGATAAACAGTCTGAAAACATGTCACCGTCTCAAAAGAAACCTCCAATATCAACACTCAATTATTACTTAAAAATTGTAATTTAAAAATTCATCTACGAATGTAATTAGAAAACTAGTCATTTAGCATTCAGAAGTTGTAATAAGCATTAATAATATATCACTTGGTAAAATTATACTAGAAGTTTTGACACTTACTGGTTAATAATGAAGACTTATTGTAATCATACAACCTTTTAACATTTTTTTATCACGTTAAGCAAACTATCCCCCGTTATATGGGACCTTCGCTTCCCTAAGGGTTTATTAGGGCATATTAACAGTAGACATACGCCAAAAACCTATTCAAGTAAACAAGTCAAGTGTCTATCCTATGTATTAAGATCAATCCCTCATCTAGAACTCCATTCTTTTAAGATGAAAAATATATCCCTCGTACTATTGCAAACAAATACACCCTAACTATTCTTTTTGGGAGACTGGAAACATATAGGTATTCCAGTGATACTAAATAAACAAATGGCCAAGACTTAATTCTAAATTTCTAGGCCATTTTTAGCAAACTTTAACAAAGACTATTTACCACAATGTCAATATGTTAAAAATAAATGAAAACTAGTTTGATGCCTGATCCTAGCAATATTTCGTGAAAGCGGGGTTAATTTACATGGAAGTTTGATTTCTTATGGAAGATTGATCGGCACAGTTTCATATGGTTTTATTTTTTTCTACACCATGAAATATGAAGCTTCACATATATGAATGTAGATGTAAAATGACAGAAATGTTGAAGTCGCATCCTGTGAAATACTAGGCCTGTCAAAACATAACCTAACTCATTTACCCAATCTAACAACCCTAAATTAAAAGGGTTGGTCTACCCGTTTAAAAGTTTATTTTGTTTTTACCTAGTCCGTTTACAACCCATGAACAAAACTTCCCAAAGCAATTCAACCCGTTTACCCATCCAACCCTAATTTTAATTTCTTCGTTGGCACCGATGAGCAAAAAAGGCGAACAAAGAAAAGGAGACGATTTCCCCTAATCTTCGATAATAGGTATTAATCTTTTCAATCATCTAAATTAATCTGATTTAGTTTCAATCAAACTTTGTTGCATATTTTTATTTCGCTTTGTTCGACTAATTATGTTATTTTAGATGAAATTAGTAACCCTAAAATTAGTTTTATCTTTTATTATACGATTATGTTATTTTAGTTGGATCAACTAGTTATGATATGTTATTATTTGATTACAGGTTTGAGGATTTGCAGACAATATTCTAGGAGGTAGAAGTGGAATTTAGTTTACTTGGTATTGCAAGTTTTAGATTTTAGTTGAACCCATCTTGATGCTTAGCAATTGGTAATTATCAAACTTATTTTTCCTTTCTTTGTTACATCACTTGAGTATTTTTTGTAGACCCAATTGTTAAAATTTCCATTTTGAATTTACTTGTTTTTATTCACTAGCTTTATACTGATAATTTAGCTGTGGATTGGTATGTATCATTTGAAGAGATTAATATAGGGTAACATATATTAAAAATGTATATTTATGAGTTGTGGCTTTTCTAAAAGAAGCTTTTAGTGAAGACACTTATGCAGTTCAACTGTGTAAGTAAGCATTTGTGTTTCTTAGTGGAGAAGGATCAACATTTTATTGATTCACACCTTACCCATTCAAAAAAGCTTCCACTTCTACCTATAGTTATTCTATGAAATGATGAAGTAAATTTTGTATTAGTAGAAAGAATAACATACACACTATAAATGGTTTGATGTGTTGTCATAATGTTCACCCCACTTGAATCAACTATTCTTAGGTAATGATTACAGTGAACTTATATTTGTATGTTCAAAACCTTTTTTACCAAGCCATTGTTTGATTAGGATATTAGCGAAATACATTTAAGTTCAAATGGAGTTTGTCCTCTGGCAAACAAAATGTATTCATGTATATCAAGGTATGAATAATCCTAATTTACAAAACATATAGGAAAGCTAGATAAGGTGTGCTGCATCTATAATGATTTTATCATCCAACTAAACAAGAAATATAAAAAAATTCTTTTATCCTATGAACATAAGTTAACTCTTTACAAACATTAATCCTTTTTATTTGTTGGCTTTAGGAAGGCTTTAGTTTTCAGCCAGAGTTGCTTAGGGTGATGTGGATGAGATAATGCAGTTGATGAAGATGTCAAAGTTCTCTCTTTATTTTGATGTCTGCCAAAATTGGTTTTGGATGCCTTATCTAATACATATTCAACTCTACGAGATGGTGCGCAGATAACTAATAGTATGGATGTCAGTTTATGCTCATTCCCTTAACCAGATATCTTGGAAGGTCAGCTTATTTCTTAACTAGATATTTTGCGGTGATAGTTTTATTTACAAATTGCATTAATTGATAGTTTGTGTCATTTGCTTCAGGCTTACAAGGCTGTGCTTAAGGACTTCAGGACTGCAAGGTATAGAAGCAGAACTTCCAAGTATTTTGCAGTTTTATTACTTCAATACAATATGCTGCTGTTTTTGTAGCATTTGGTTCATTTTATTTCGGTTATTCGATGCAGTTTTTGTATTTGACTGTTGAGTTTGTCAACTAAAATCATACTATGCTGAATCTTTTAGTTTTCAAGTGTTGTTTTGATTATACTCTGCAGGACCTTAAAATATTTTCTAGTTTTTGTGTTATCTAGTTCTGTTTTTTATTTTCTGATAGTATTTTGATTATTTGATGCAGTACTGATTATATATTGGTGCAGTTTTTTGTTTTTTTACCGCTGTTTTGCTGTAGTTTCTGTTAAATGGGTCAGATCGGGTTGACCCTTTTAATAAATGGGTCGGGTTGACCCTTTTAATAAATGGGTCGGGTTGACCGGTTGGATTTGTTTTTATCTAGAATGGACAGGGTCAAATTCTACCCGACCCATTTATGACCCGACCCGTCCCGTTTGATGGGAAAGAAATACTACCAAGTTAAAAGTAATAAATTGATCACTGCAGTAGTAAATATCATGCATTAAGGAACATGGAACAAGAATACATACTGGAGTTTCAGGAGTTTTAGAATTATCTTTGCCTGCAGCCGAAGGGGTTGATGAAGGAATATTCCGCTTCAGCTCTTGAAGCTCCTGCCTTTGTGATCGACAAATTGCAGAAAGCTTCTCAAATTTTAATGTAATATCATCTTTCTCCAAGTTTGCTTGCTTCAACTTTTCCTTCAAACTAGCAACCTCTGCTTCTAATTCCTCCTCTTTTCTAGACTTGCTTATTGAATTGATGTTGTTAGCAGCATCGAAGTCAGCAACAAAAGTGTTGAATGCCTCGTTACCATATTTTGGTTTTGGCTTTTCCTCTGGAGAAAAACTAATTTCAAAATCAGCATTTTTATGAATGTTCTTCTTATCTTCTATGACTTGTGCATTTTGTGCATGGTGGGTTGACCAAAATGCCCCCATAGGACCACCTCCTTTGTTGTTGGTTAAAGTTGATGTTCCATGGTTTTGTTCTTTTGAAGGAGGAGGTGGTGGGCTTCTTTTAGGCATGGCTGGACTCCTTTTTTGAGTTCCTAAGAATGACATGTATGAATTTAATATCGTAACAGACTGTTATCATAATAGTAAAGTGACACTGTTCGACTACTATGAAATCTCTACAAAAGTCATATGGCCCCAACGCAACGATTTGGAGAACAGGAGTCGTCATGTGAACCAGCATTCACTTCAACTAATTATCATTTAAAGAGGAAATGCCCTCGACTTAAACCTTCAATTGCTCCATGACTACCAAGCCTCAAATGGATATACATTAAACATTATGATGACAATGAAAAACGATATAATTTGGAAGATATAAGAATTGTACACCATCATATGAACCTGATTCGCATATGACAGGATCATTCAGAACAAATAAATAGTGTGCAAACAAGTGGACAACATCAAACCCTATTTCTCAATACTGGTAAGGATTTATATATTGGCGTCTCCAAGTGCACTGGTTCAATAACAAGCTACACATATATGTGTCAGGGCATTCAATAACTGTGGTCTAAATAGAAGCATATGGCAATATCAAGAAGGATACAAATCATATAATTCACTAAACAACTAGAACAATAAGTCCCAACCTTCATCATGCACAGTTGAGGACGGAGAATGATTATCAATGGCAGATGCAGAGATAGATCCATCTGGTAAATCTTTTTGCGACTCCAAAGGCAGCAGCTCATTAACACGAAACCACACCTATTTATATTTACATAAAATAAACCACTGTTGAAAATAAAACAATAAAAAGGTACATTTGCATCTTTAGGTTTTATTACAGATGCAATGATCTATAACCAACCTATTAATGGAGGCAAAGGCCTTGCCTGAGTGATATCTGGTCTGTCGTCTGGAGAGTTCTCCAGCATGTCTTTAATTAGCTTTGTCAGTGGCTCGCCATACTTAGGCGTATTTGGAATCCGATAATTTCCATTTAGAATCTGCAGCTTTGATTCACCATCGAATGCCAATTTGGAATAGCATAGCTTAAACAGAAGACATCCAAGTGCCTGTAGTGAATAACCATGATTGAAGAAACTAAGAGTCATTGTTCCGAACAAAATAAATGGTAGTTTTGCAGCTAATGTGATACTCTGAATAAATATTTGGCTTATATTTTGAACGAGAGAATCAATTACTAAATATGATTTCAGTCAAAAATTGAATGTTTTTGCATGGCTGTAGCTTCCATCAAATCATTTTGTACAATTTCCCTACGGGAAAACTGGTAAGAATCTGGCATATAAAAAAGTATGCATGATAGAACATTCACTATGAATCATAGAATAACATGCACTGTGCATTATAGAATATACACTAGTGAAATTGCTAAACCATTCTAATGGCACAAAAGTGTGAGTCCGATGACTGAAGAAGCAAAAAAATAAGGGTAATTTGGCATATGAAGGATCATTGATAGAATGTCGTTACCAAGTAAAGCTAAAATGAATCAAAAGAGTTCCAGTCAGTAAGGTGATATAAGTAACACTACTACAGAAGTGGCATATCAGATATTCGACTTACCCATATATCAACTTTCTCACTGATAACATCTTTTCTATACAAATCCCACATCTGTAATCAGATAAGAAATCAAGATTAGATTCTTTGCAACAGCGGTGAACTTATAAACAAATGGAATGGTAAGTTTCTTCACTTCAGGTGATCTATAGGCAGGAGTTGTATGTTTCCTGATATTATCTTCTTCGACGCCCATCTCTTCAGGCTTATCAAAGCATTTGTGATTTGAAGAGGTGCTTCCAAAATCACATAGTTTCCAAGATCCATCAGAACCAAGTAAAACGTTTTCAGCTTTCAAGTCCCTGCACAATTGAAAGGTTCACCAATCGTAAACTGGTATACTATTATCGAAAGAGGGAAAACTATATATACAGAACTACACTGTTTCATAATTTGACAACAAAGATAAATAAAATTAATAACAATCTTCCCTGAAATAGAAATATTATTTTCGCTCTGAAAGTAGTAGAGCTGTCTGTTAGATACTAGTAAACTAACCTGCACTATATGCACATATGACTATCACGTAAATTAGGTTTATGCAATTTAAAATATAAATATACACCCGAAAAGATGCTAGCAAAATATATACATCAATCAATTTATATAATCTCAATTGCTATTAGATTTTTTATTTTTTTTGATTCATCAACATAATTTTCATTTTAAAATAGATTTATCCAAAAAGATGTAGAAATATTTTGTTAATAAAAAACAACTAGTGATCATGTATGCACAAAAGGAATCTATACTATCAATAACCAAAACCGTATAGCTTCGACAGTGGTCCTAAATTACCTTTTTACCCCTACGGCTTTAGGTCAATAATATTGCTATCGTTATCAAATAATTTTCCACATCTCAATGGCAGACAGATGAAGAAAGACGCTAATCGTTGGCAATCAAATCTCTCCCTTCTTGAAGTCCTAGACAGGAATCAAACATCTCTCTCTCTCCCTTTCCCCCGTTCCCCAACCCCTCCCTCCCATTCATTCCTAATTTTAACCCTAACCTGAACTCTTATCTCAAGTCCCCAATCAATTTATTTCTCTCTGTCATTCTCATTAACTTGTTAGATCCTAATACGTAACTTATTTATTTATCTTTCTCCATGTTCAATAGCGGCACAAAGTAGGAGGAAGAAAATTGATATTCCCTATCTACCCGCATCTCCATCTCTGTCCTTCACCGTCTCTTACCATATAACTCTAGCTCTAACACTAACACTCACCGTAAAAAGGAAAATAGCTCATACTCCATGAAAAGCTAGAGTGGTTTGATGTTTCATTTATAATATTTAGGTACTTTGGTTTATGTCTTTATGCTGATAACACCTGCCAAGAACTGTATCTATAGAAATTAAAACATAGTTATCAATTCATTTGGGTTTATCACCAAATCTAAAGGTTCAGAATATTCAGGATTTCTCTTTAGCTGACAGTTTTTGTGCAAAGATGGATTATTAATTTGCAATATCCCATATGCATGTAACAAGGAAAAAGATTCTTAACATCCAACAATAGTAGAATATAAAAGTACATAATAACAGAAAATAAATAATGTAAAGCTTTATTTTTTTATGTTACTAATTTTTGATAGTAGAGCAACAAAGTTAGTAAAATTCGTATCCTTCAACTGATTTCAAGATTTATAAAAGCAACATGATTCCTCTTTTGTAAAAGAGAACGATGCGATCAAGCTCAGATGGCGGCAACCAGCCATGGCTGTCTTACCATACAGTCACCACAAACACTGGAATAGATGGAGTTGATAAATAAAAAGTTCAAAGAATTGTGTATGAAATGAGCAAGGGATCCAAGTATTCTGAGAGTGAGGATTGTAAAGAGGTGTTTATTCAACAAAAAATTGAGAAATTTCATACGCGGTAAGCTTACTGATATAGAGATCGCATATTTCAAGAGATTGCCAATAGAGACTGGTCTGACGTGCAAGTGCTGAGATGGAACCAAATAGCATGCTTGCAATGTTTGGAGATATTGGCAAGATGACAGAACATCTTAGAGATATGCTAAGAATTTTACAAGCATCAATGGGTGTTCGATCCTGCACACAAAGTAGCACTAAGATTTATTCTGAAAGTAAGGCTTTTATTGAACCAAGTTATGAATTGTCAAAGAACTAACAAGTTTTTGAAAGCATGTGGAAGTTTGAGAATAGTGATGCAATTAAGACTACATAACTAACATCGACCAAACCTTTGGGCTGGAATGAATTAGGGATTCAAAGGCTATCAAATGCTTTTAAATATTATTTGCTTCTAGCTCCTTTTGTTTTCTTCCAAATTATAGGACTGAGCAGTTAAAGCGTTTAACGGTTCTATAGCGGCAGAGGTGCAAAAAATTATAGCGAGGATAAAGCGGGGATACGGCGAAAGTGCAAAAAGCTTCATTAGATAAAAAATCAAATATTTAAAGTTAATTTATTTTCATTCCCACATCATTTGCATAGAAAAAGAATATTATTTAATCTTATATAACAAAACTAATGAATACCATGATTTATGTCAACTAGATTTGATGACTACAATAGATTTCTAATTTATATTGAGCACTTATGACTTAAAATTAGGTATTTACTCTAACTTTGTTGATTTTGTTTAAAAGCTAACTAGTCAAATTGACCTTTGTATATTAATATTGCTAAAACGGGTAGCGGATGTAGCGGAAAATAACGGGTCTTAATGTGGATCTATTGTTTAATAATGCAAAATTGAAATATCATAGCGGTTGAAAAGCGCTATGCGCCGCTATAGCGGAGATTTTGCGGGGCTTTAGCTGCACAGTTACAGGCAGGCACAATATGATTGGATACATGAGTATGTAGTTGCATATGAGTCCTCTGTATTATAATTTGCATTCTTTAGATATGACTAAGATAATGGCGCCTTACCACTCGAGTTCACAACTATAGAATGCTTACTCTGCAACAAATGGGAACTGCAGATGCTGCTTCAGCTGCTAAGTCTTTTGGAGATCCTTTTGCTGGACTAATGTATGTGCCTCAGCGTAGTGGCTCTGCACCTCATACTTTTCATGGAATCATACTTTGATTAGATTCTTTTTTCTTCTTCTTATTTACTCATTATTCTCATTTACTCGTTATTTGCACATAAATGATTTTCCATGTTGTAGTGATCGGAAAAGAACTATCGTTAGTTTCTGTTTTAAATGTGTGCCTCGGGTACATTAATTCTTTATTTGTATGTAATGAACATAATCACAATAAACACAGTACTCCACATAGGAAGATATTTACAAAGAAGAAGGCAGCAATATCAACAAAAAGGGCTGCCACAATGGAATAGGAACATTACTACATGACGAGTCGAGTTATTTCTATTCATATATCTGAAGACGGTGTATCTTTGACTAATAAATTGCCTAAAGGAGACCCATGTGGATTTCAATTCTTGATTTGAAAGTACCAAAATGTGTATATAAACCATGGCAATGTAAGGAAAATCTGCCGCAACTCGGATTTTGTACATAATAATCATCTGCATGCACATGGCGCATGCCAATATGCTAGTATATATAAATGAAACTCCACAATAATAATTAAAGGATAATAAGTGAAGTTCAAACATCTTGCTGGAAGGTTGAAATTTTGTGTACTGGTATTAGTACCGACAGAGATGGAGTGATGAAATTTGGAAAGGATAATTTTGTCACAAGAAAACACAGTTAAATCATATAAAACCATACGTAATATTTCTATACAAAAGTTGCTAGCTCTATGATTAAAAGGGTTGCATTTTCTTAGTATACAAGGGTGGTTTTACAAATTAAAGATTTTTGAAATTATGTTACAAATCCAATAGTCATCTAAAATTGATGATGTGAATTGAAGAATTGAACTATATAAATAAGCCCAAAATTCATACAAGAAGATATGGCTAATCATCACAGTAATTACTGTCTTGCTAAAAGTTACAAGGGAATTGTAACAAATACCTGTGAGCAATAGGTGGAGTCTGACTGTGCATTGCAAATACTGCATTGCAAACATCTCTGAAAATCAAAAGAATCTGCTTCTCAACAAACTCGCTCCCTCTGTTCTCCAAAACATTAACCAATGATTTCTCACAAAATTCCATAACAAGCAATGCTTCCTTTCTCCTTCCCATGTCCAAAATAGTGTGCGCTACAAGTGTAACAACATTTGGATGCCCCTTCAGCAATTTCATTACTGAAATCTCCTTCATTGCTAACGCTAATGATTCCCCATCTTGACAAATCAAGTGCTTAAGTGCATAGTGTTTGCTCATGTTTATAGCATCACGAGCCAAATAAACAGTTGAAAAACCTCCTTCTGCTATAACATTCTGGATTTGGATCTTCACATTGCCTATATCAATTGTTTTTCCTTCAAGGCCAGTTGGTTCTTTTCCAGTGAATTGCTTGAATTTCCACATTTTCTAGTTAAACAGTCACCAAGAGATGCATTAACGAAATATAAGCAAATCTGAAGGTACAATTACACTCTTGTAAAAGATCTCAAGGTTCATGTATGTTCATAGAGTCATGGATATACAAAAGTGCATAAATGGAATATAAATTATACATCTTCTACTTAAAACCGAAAAGGAAAAAAATAGCATGTTTTCTCAAACAAAAAGAAAGAGTATAAGGGGGATTGAACCGAAGAACGCTGTTTAAACAATTGAAAATCTTACCATTATTACTAATGATCATTGTCAAAAAGGGGCTTAAAATCATTCGGCAACCATTGTTGAGTATTAAACACTTTTTACTTTTATCAAAGAGGTTAATGGTCATTAAACTATAAAAACAATTAATTATAAACAAAGACACTTCAATCTAATTAGCATTCACCAATAAGACTTCTTGATCATCTGTGCAACTAATGATCTACACAGTAATTTTGAATCAACTACAATAAAAGGCTGCCGATATCAGAGACTCCGGTTCCATACTCGAATTATGTGATAAATCAAAATTTTAGTCGACCTATCAATCTAACCAGATCTTTCACTCGTTTTCAGCTAGAATCAGCTGCTAACAAGCTAAATAAATCACGGTAAAAATAAATTAAAAAAAAAATTCAACCCATAGTGTACAACTACAAACCGAAGAGTGTTCCGCAAAATTCAGTAATATTAGATTAAAGGTACAAATTAGGGCGAGATTTAAGTACAGATCCATCAACTACATACCTTGAGTATAGATCTGGGATCTGAGTTTGAATAAGTTGTGTTTTGTGCGTTCCTCCGGCTTAGTTTTCTTTCCTCAAGAAACTAATTTATCGTGGAAGAGTGTTCCATTAAATTAAAAAAAACAAATGAATTATAATCAATACATCTCCAACCCAAATGGCTTGTAGCGTGAACTAAATCTTATGTGTCAAGTATTGTTTACAATTGTGTTGGTAAAATAATTAGACATGACATTGAAAATAAAACATCCACTACAATGTTAACTTCTTTGTAGAAACAACTTTGCCTACGTGTCCCAATTATATTATAGATAAATAATATTTATTTGTAAAATAATATTTTTTATTTATATTTTATTCCTCACGGTGTGAAGTGGAATGTCTAAACCTAGACATTTCACTTGACAATGTTTATTTAATTTTATGCCAAGTCAACATGACATTTTAATTAACATTGGCATTGGAGAACACAATTTAAATAATTTGATGTTTTGATGACGTGTAATTGACATTACATTGTATTTAGACAAGGATTGGAGATGCTCTTAGAGCAATGTTAATTTCTCTACTTTTTAATGCAATATATTCATTACGCATAAATATTTTTTTGTATTGTCATGCTGCAATATCCGGACGGGTCATAACCATTGAATGGTCGGAAGGTGAGCCAAAATTGTAACTCAAAAGGTCGGAATTCAAGCAAAGTCCGAAGAATCGGTGTAGGACCTTGCTTGCCACTTGAAGACGGTTAACCATTTCTCAAATAAATCAAATGGTGAAGGATAAAATCAAAAAACCCAAGCATAACTGACAAGTCGGTACCGAGTCGAACCCCTCAACTTGGTACCAAGTCATGATGATAAATCAGCATTTACACTGAGAAGTTGAAGTCCACATGCAAATAAAATATGAAGCCAAAGATAAACTACAAGTAGGTACTGACATGGAGAATGTGAGGAGAAGGTTTTGAAGCTTATTCGCTGATCTTCAAAAACGTGATCTTTTCTTTACTTTCTCAATTTATTGATTTTATCCTGAAACTTTGTTGGATCCTTACCTGAGTTGTAAAATCACAGTTGTAAAAATCTCAGAAATCATTAATAAAGCTTAAGTGGATGTATGCTATAGTATTTGCCGAACCATTATAAATCTCTTGTGTTATTTACCTCATTTTTCATTTATTTCTTCATTAATCTCTAGTTATAATCTGATTTGGGTGTGTGATCAACTTTTAACGCAAATATTTTGGTGTTTTCACTGAGAAACATGGAAATTCTTACTATTTTGATCTATCTTGAACCATTGGATTGTTATAATTCATGAGTTGGATCTAAAAATTGTTGTTGAAAGATCCTTGATTACTTAGATCTGCATAAAATTTATCAATGGATCCAAGAAAGCTATGGTATCCAGAAACGTCAAAGAGAAATCAATTGTTTCTGGACTCATCAATGATGCTGAAAATGAAGGCTCTCAACATAAGAAAGAGAAAAATCAACCCGCTATTGTTAAAGTTCCAAGCGCATCGAAAATGGTGACTAGAATTGATTTGGACAGAATGATGATGGAGATGAATAGAAAGTTGATGAAGAGCCATAATGCTATGTTGAAGTACATGAAGGAAAGCATTGATTTGATGACTCAGCTATTCCAGAGACAAAGGAAGAGTCATTGGGAATTATCATCTTCTGATTCTTAAGAAGAGAGTTCTTCTTCATTGGATATGAACCGAAGGGTTAGAAAATAGAAGAAGAAAATAAGGGAAGTTGGGACTTCAAAAATAGAAACAGGAAAAGTTCAAGTTAACAATTCACAACTCAGCACCTAGTCAACCTCACAACTTGGTATCGAGTTGAGACCCTGAGTGATGATTAGCGATCAAGATGGTGAATTGCAGGAAGCAGTTAATGTTGATGTTGAGCCAGTAGGTGATGGTCGAAGAGGTGGTGTTTAGAAAGATGTTGCCAAACCATCACAGAGAGATCGTAGACAACGAACAACTATATGAATGGTTCTATTAGAGATAGGGAAACATATCGTTACGAAACTAACCAAGAGCGTTTGTGGAGCCAAACACTCGGGGCAGGCCTTGATGATCGTCGTCCAGTCGATACAACTGATCTAGAGTATATAGCGAATATGGTTAGAAGGCTGGTGAATAAGAACTGGCACAGAAACAATGATGATTGGGGTTCTGTGACTAGTAGAAACCCGTTTACTAAAAACATTCTACGGGAGGATTATCCTAGGAGATTTGTGATGCCTACGATGACGTCATATAACAGAACGATTGATCCAAAATAGCATCTTCCAAAATATGAATGACACATGGATGGTGCTAGAGCAACTTACGCTATGAGATGTAGATGTTTCCTTATATTTCTTGAGGGAGTGACTACGATGTGGTTCACTCGGCTCATGTCATGACCTATATCTTCTATTAATGAGATTTTTTCTGTCTTAGAAACAACACAATATTTTTTTCTTCAAGTAATCGCGACGATGAACACTTTCGAGATCAACAAATTTAAGTAATATTAAATTTGCCTTTAAAGAAGGTAATTATGTTGCTTTAATGGTTATATAATTATGAGGTAAATATTCGAAATTCAATGGGTGGTCTCCATCACTTCGTTAAAGCAATCCATTTTAATTTAAGCACAGAAGACAAAAAAAGTAAAGTAACATACTGAAAGCGACAAAAGACACGGAGGATTTACGTGGTTTGGATATTAATCAATTCTATGTCCACGGGCAAAACGTCTTTATCTTCTTCTTTGATTCTTAGTACAAACAAAAATGGTAGAGAGTAATTTTTGATATCAGTGTCCAAAAGAGTAAAGTAAAAAATTCCCCACTTTCTGCTACAGTTCCTCATCCATTTATAGTATACATTGATTCACACAGATCACCAACGTCAATCTTCCGCTCTTTTGATTTCTACCCTTGGATTATGCCATGTGTTGGTCATCCGTCTTGCTGATTTACTATATACGGATTGCTAGCATGGCCTTCGGCAGGAAACCGTGGTTTGGTTTAGTGAATTTTGAACTTGGGCAGGAAGCTTAAAATTAAAGTGGGAAAATCCAATTTTGAATGGACCATGGCCTAATGTTTTCATAAGGCGGTAAGTCAATGGACTGCATGCATGTGTAGGTCAAACCACCTCCATCTTAGAGAAACTACACAGTTATAAGTACTCTAGAACTTCGCTATCATGAAAGGGGCTATTGAGAACCGCGCCTCCATAATTACGCTAGGTAACAATATTACACGGCATCGATACTGTTGAGCTGTGCTGCACTGTTCCACCAAAATAACAACGGAGCATAGTGTTGGGGTAATCGAGGCCACGCTGTAAGGCTCGGTAAGTAAGATTGGGCAGCCATTTTGAAGGGCGGTCATATTGCCTGAACCCATTCTGAACTGTTCTCATCAATAGAGGATTGCATCGCCGCCTTTATATTTGTGTTATGCCTTAGGAATTTGGAGGTGAAGTCAAAGCTTCTTGGCTTACCTTTGAGGAATGTAAGTTGGCTTGTGGTTGCAGAGTAGTTTTTTTATATTGCCTTATTCTTTGAGTCGTTGTATTTATGGGTAGTATCCTTTAGAATTGCGGTGTCATTCCATTATTTCAACGTTCAATCAAGATGGCGGAACATCCTTATTGCTTTAATGTCAATATGAAATTATTGTGCAGTCCTATCACTTAAGCATTAGTTTAAGATTGCGGCGCACCCCTTTTGCATATAATTGCTTTAGAGATTGTGTTAGAGTTCTATATCATTAGCATTGCTTTTTGGAACCGCAGCACAATCTCTACATCTCGTTGTTACTTAAAGATTGTGTCGCAGTTTCAACTTCGTAAGGCTTACCTTTTGGAACCATAGCACAACCTTTATATTTGGTACTTGAAGGCCATGCCATAGTTCTGCCTATTGAAATGATTGTTAGGATCGCAGATCAGTCCCTATACTTTATGGCTTTCTTAGGTTTTGGACGCGGTGTTATAGAACCGAAGCTATACTCAACGGTAAGACGCAGTCCTTATATTTCGCCACCGTCTTAAGACCTTGGTGCAGTACTATCTGGACTTTGCTCCTGGTTCCTTTCCATAATCCGACTCCTATGGTGGGAGCAGTTCTCTTGAATATGTGTTTGCATCAACTTGCCTTTGACAACATTCAAAAAATACGGTGTAACACTTGCCCCCTAAATCTACAACGATCATAGATTGGTGTGAATTTGTCTATACTTCAATATTTTTCTGTAACATATTACCTCTTGTCTTTCTCTTCCTTCTTTTCAAAAAGGAAAAAGTCCTTATCGCCATATTCCATTTAATGCTTAGGTACAGATGTCAATTTTCTATCGGCCAATTTTCTGAAGAAGCTGTTTCTTTGACCTTTTCGTTTCCTAAGAAAATTTGTTTGGGTTCTCACGTTAATCTCTCTTGTCATTAACCAATCGACATTTTAGGGCCTTTTTCATCATTTCAAAAATGTGGCTGAGATCCAAACCAAGTATATAATTTTCCCTTTCTTCTTCATCTTCATTCCTTTACATGCTTTCAAAATCTTTAGTTGCCAAGTTCATTCTCTCCCAGAATCGTTCCTTTTTCGAACAAAAGTGAGGATATTATTTTTCTTGTTATGTTTTCATTTACATCTTAGTTATAATCGGTAACCTATCTAGTATTCTAGTTATGAATCCTTTATCCCTACCATCTAGAATAACTAAATTGGGGGAAATAGAGGATATTCTGGACCATTTTGGGTTTGATGGTTACATGGGTAGGGTACTTGAATCTCGTGAATGTATCCACATGCCTCCAAACGGGTTTATTTCTATTATCTCTAAGCATATTCGATATGGACTTTATCTTCCTTCTAATCAAATTGTTCATAAATGGCTATCTGCCATTGGTATTCCCCTCATTCAACTTGCTCCCATTTGTTATTCCATTTTGATCGCCACTTTCATTCTTTATGAGGAGGAGGAGAAGAGCTCTCCTCCTTCTTGTGTAGAACTTCAGTTCCTATCTGACATTCATAAGAGTCCTTATGGGGGTGGTTTTAGGTTTTATTATGCTCAGGCAAAGAAGTTGGTTCTAACATTCATTGCTCGAAAGATCCAGAAGTGGAATGATCAATATTTTTTTGTTTCGAATTTAGATAACTTTCCTTCTTCTTTCCAACCACATTGTAACCGTCCTATACTTTCCGATGAGGCCACTAGGTAACCGTATCTCATAGGAAGGGCATCTTGTATTTGGGTGAAGATGAGAGGAAAATAAAGTCATTTTTACCGAGTTGTTACTGCATAAATATGATTTTCTACATACTAACCCCAACTTCTCTCCCTCTATAATTGTGTGTGTGTGTGTGTATTCTTTCTCTAGAGGTAGTTACCGATTTTAACCCCTTTTACGTATGTAAAATGGATGGTGATCTTTCTGTTTCTTAGTGATTCCCCATTAAAAAAATTGGAGACAATGAAGAAGAAGAGGGGAGTGAAGAAAAAAAAGGATGGCACCGAGTCCTCTAAGCAACCACTCAAGAAACCTCATACACCTCCTTCTCCTTTTCCTTCCTCAAAATTACTTTCCATCTTACCTCTCCAGTCCTTCTGAGACCCAAGCATTTGCTTCTTACCCTTACCTAAAGGTACCATCTCCGATCTTGTTGAGAAGGTAAGGCGCATTACTTTGAACGGTTTATCCCATATTGCCTCTGCCCCACAATCTTATCCCATTGCTCTTCCATTTCCTACACTCTCCTTCTTTGAGCTTGCTACTGAGCTCAAAAGGACTTGGGCTTATGTAATTTCCTTCTATTCTTTCCTTATTTAATGATGATTTTTTTTGCAAATTCTTATCTTGTTTATCTCTGCATTACGGCAAACGGAGGGCTATGATATCCGAGGCTCGGAAGAGGGCTGTGGATGACCAGGTTTTGTCAACTGCTCAGATTGCAAAGCTTAAGGTAGACCTTGCTGCGATGGACATTGAGAAGACCAAAGTAGATGAGAGCTTAGGGCTCAATGGGAGAAAGCAGAGGGGGCGTCGAAGGCAGCAGAGGAGGCCTTGAAATTGAAGGGTCGGGAGTTAAAAGGGAAAGATATGACATTAGGGTAGAAAGAGAAGGAGCTAGAGGAGTCTAAGGACAAGCTCAATCGGATTAGTTACTGGGTACTTTATAAGATGTATGTTGTGGTTAAGCGCTAATCGCTTGGGTGATACCGCTGGTGAGGTCGATCTTAGCTTCCTAGGGGACCTTGTTATGATTGAAGAAGCCATTGCCTATTGCAGAGCCAGTGAGCCAAGGAGATGGCTACGGATGATGCCTCCCCTCTGCTTCTCAAAACACCTCGCTGCAGCACGATGACAAAGCTGCATTGTCCAAGGGGGCCGAGGCCGCCTCTACTTCCCAAGTCCATGTAATCACTTGATCTATTGTAAATACTTTTTGTGTTCCTTCTGTTTTCCAAACCTAAAGGTATGTAATTAAATAAATTTGTTTCCTAGTTTTTTACAACCAATTTTCTTTAGTTATCCTACTGTCTTGTTACTACACCATGAATGACCGTGCTATTAATATTCCTTTGTTCTTTATAGTCTTCTAAGGAAGTATTTTTTTACTAAACTCTTGAAGGTGAGCATGGAAAAACTTCAAATTTAAACCATAGATCATCTCGATCTTAGCACGGAAACAATTTACAGGTGAGAGAAAGAGTTAGATGAGGCATTTATGCAACTTAATGAAGAATCCCGAGGGTTGATTTCCAAAATTGATCAAATAGTTAAAGAAAAGGGGACACTTGGTGACTTCGTACTGCGTCGCTGTCGTTATACCCTAGAGAGAGGTTCTTTTCTCCCGACAACCCTCATTTAGGATTAGGTTTAGGAATCTAAGGAGTGAGCGCCATGTATTATTGTTAGAATTTTTTGGTATGTGGATTTGTTGTACTTCTCATATAAAACAAGCCTTATGCGATACATCCTTCTAAACTTAGCTTTGTGCAATTTGATTTCTATTGAAATAAATTCTAATTACCATCAATTAGGTTGATTGCCTTCTTTCTTTTGGGCATCATTCTGAATCTATCGAAATCATCGAATCCAATGCACCTTCGGTTCCCACTATCTGCAGTTCGGACGACTAAGGCGTACCTGAGTTTGAGGTTGCGGCTATGACCTCTACTACGGCCTTAGAGTAGGAGAACTTCCAACTAACACTTACTAGTAAAAGGCTTGAAAGAGATTTGAAGAATACTCTTTCTGACTTCAAAAAAGCTAAGGATGCGCATAAGCGCCACCACCAATACAATACCAAACTGCGCATTGAGCTTGAGGCTGCAAATCCAAATATGGCCGAACTGCAGCAAACGTTGAGAGAGAGTGAGTGAAGCGCTTTACGGGATTGTTTATGAAGAGAGGATTAAAGGACTAAGAAAAACCATAGATAGCTTGTCTCTTCAGGCTGCTAAATAGTATGACGAGAAGGGGGACACCGAAGAAGGAGAGGGGCTCAAGGAGCTTAGCATGGGTGCAGCCTCTACTCCTCCTACAGGTATGGACACTATGACGACCTGCCCTTCGTAATACCTAAAATTCAGTGCCTTACAACATCACTTTACTTTCAAATACCACAAATGATAGATTGTCGGGGTAAAATTAAAACAAAACACTAAACCAAGACATCGATAAGATCTCATAATGGAATGACAACATATAACATACCAAATATACATGAACATAAATAGAATAACAATATATAAGAGACTACACTAGCGGAAGCAACTGGCAAATAAATATCAGTATAGAATAGTCAGAATACATCAACTCCAAAAGAACGGAGTTTTGAACAAATATATGATACAACGTTCTTATATATGAACAACGGGTCTGCCATGTATAATAAAATAACAAGTGTATATATATCTCAAAACATCGATGCCATGCCTCCAAAATGCTCCAGTTGCGCACTCTGCTAACGTATCCCTAAAAGTACATGATTTCCGAACTACTCAAACGAGTACCTGAGAGTTGTCATGACATAAGCAGACAAAGATAAAAACTCGGGTTAGACATAAAGTCCGATGTGAGGGGAACTATCTCAAAATACTATATATTAAAATAATATACAAATAAACAGGAACTACAAAATCACAGCCGGTCCTCTCCATAAACGTGGCTCAGGGGTAATCCGAACTACCTATAAATAATTATAGTAAATCCATCTCAAAAGTATGGGATCATATTATAACGTGCTCTTCTCCTATAACAACAAGTTAGTACAATTTCTTCCATTGCACTATACTAGCCTAAAAACAACTAATAATATGGTACTAATACACCATGAACAAACTAAGATCCCAAAGCGATGATCACTACTGCTAAGATCGATAAGATACGCCCTAGTGCATATAATCACTATGGCTAAAGCTGAGTAGGTACGCTACAATGCACATGGTCACTTTTGCTAAGACCAAAACATTCATAAAATTACGAACGTAAGATCAAAAAACGTCCAAGCAATCACACAAGGTAAAGCTATTCATGGTCCCTCTAAGACCGTGTCAATCATAGATGACTCGTTACCGAGGAACTTTATGTCTTATCCCACTATCATCAAAATCGGAGATGACTCGCTACTGAGGAACTCAATGTCTCGGCCCACTATCATCAAAGGCACACCATAACAAGGTAGATACTAGGGAAGGTCACGAATATAAGTCCATACCCTGGGTAGGTCACGAATATAAGGCCATACCCTTGGTGTGTCACAACAAGCCAACACCAAATAAATCATATACTGCGGTAAGGTCGAAACCTTAGAGTATCGACCAAATATAAAGTTTGGAATCACCACACATGGCTCTAGTCGCCATGACCTAAAACCCACCGAAAAACTCTAACAAAACCCCATACTAACCCGAATTTCATTCCAAATTGAACGCATGACCTCAATGTCATAATACTCTTCCAGTATAGCTTCCCGGTCTACCTCAAATATACGGTTTTGGAATATGTGTTGGAGTGGGTCCTGCATAGGCCCTAAAATCAAAGTATTTCAAAACCTACCAAAATTCCCCCACTAATAGCTCTTGAAAAATGATGAACACTATAGGATCGATTTCACCCTAGAGGGGGGGTGAATAGGGTGATACTAATAATTATAAAAATTTAATGTGGAAATATATAAATAATTTGCAGCACAGGTAAATAGCAGAATTAATAGCAGCACAGATAATAGCAGAATATTAATAACAGAAATAGAACAACACAGATTTACCCAGCTTCGGCAAAACTCTGCCTATGTGCTGCCCCCAAGGTTTCTAATAGAAATTAAGTAGTCAGACGCTTATACACATAAACTCGCAACACCCGCTATCGACTAACCTAATTCTACGCTCAAAATCCTCCCATAACTCAGCCACTGAGTTGCGAATTCTCGAACTACACCACCGTAATTCGTCCCCTAGTCACACGACTAGAATTTACAAAAGTTTAAAAGAAATTTAAAATAAAAAACAACTTAAAACAATAAAACCCTAATTTTAAAAATTAAAGCCCAAAGGAATTATAAGCCGGCCCAAAGAAAAAGCGTGGTAAACTATTGTTTCCCCCTTTTTGTGTTTATTTCTTCGGCCCGCTTTCATTGCTTGGTGAAAATGGCAGCGTTCGTTCATGTTTCCCTCTTTCAAAAATTATGGCTTCTCTGATGAAGCAGCAAATTTGTTGAATTGATTGCTGATGCTTCAAATGCTTTCTTCGATCGATTAATTTTACGGCTGCTTCAATTAAGTCTAGTTCGATTATTAAATTGGTATGCGATTTTTCCCTTTTTCGATATTCGATAATACTCGACTTTGATTCGAGTTATTGGCTTGTGATTTATTCCAATGCCTTGCTCTGATAATTGTTTGAACTTGAATTGCAACGATATGCCGATGATGTTAACGGGTTTTATAGGGTTGAAAACCCTAAATTTTCGATCGAATATATTATTTGAATTCGTCTGATAATTTTAGCTCGGCCGTTTGATTTTGATCGAATACATGTGATTCATCCTAACGGGTTCAATTTCGTATATACTTTTGCTTGATTATCACGACTCTGATTTTGGCTTGTTTGATTTTTTTTCTTGGTCACCACGGCTTTGATTCTCTAGCATTTAAACCTGACTTGTTCGAACTCGTGTTCCATTCTTGCTGGCTTTGACCCGTTCTATTTGATACATATATTCGAATTGCTATTGTTTTGATTTTTCTGTACACTCAGTTTCATGTTGTACTGGCCTGCTGTGGACTTGAAGTTGTACATTAGAGGCTTGTCTGATTTCTTGTTTGGTTTGAGTTTTGTATTCATTCGAAGTTTAGTTGACATGGTCTTTCTCGACTGCTCATTGCTGTAGCATATATATATATACATATATACATGTTGCTCCTCACTTGTCATTGCAGTCTGGTTACATCGAGTCATGTGTATTTGATTTGTGATGATTTACTTGTATTTCCATATGCTTGCTGCTGCTTTGTTCATGCTTCGATTTAAGCTTGCATTGTTTTCAGACTTCGGTATTTCCTTGTATCTGACCATATGTATATGTATACATATGTTATTTGTTGTGGCCAGACCTGTTTTCATGTGCTTGTTGCATTTGAAGCTTTTTGTACATGCACTTGTTAGCATGGTCTGGTTTGAACTGCTGTGTTCATTAACTTGGTCTGTGCAGTCATGTTCTTGCATTCAGTTGAACTTCATGTATTTTGATGTCACCTCTGGTGCCTCTGAACCTGTTTGAAACTGCTGTCACCAATGTATATTTTGTATATGTGTCTGGACTCAATTCTGATTGCTTGTTAAGTTGTTATTCAAGTGGGTCTTCATGTGTAGCTGTTTTGGTTGAGGCTTCATGTATTATACATGGTCATTGAAGGTTGATGTCATTTGTGTTTCTGTCTTGTATTTGCTTCTTCAAGTGTACTGCTGTGTGCTTCGAGCATTGCCTTGCACTGAACTGTTCTGGTTCATGTGTACACTTTGACTATTGAGGTTGTGTTGCTTGATTGCTTTGATCGAGCATTTTCACTTGTACTTGACAATTTTGTGATGTTTTGTGTTGCACTTGAGTTGAATCCAGCCTCGGCTCGGGTTTGACCTTGTGCTCACCTGTCACTGCAGTTTTATCAAGTGTATATCGGTGTGCACGGCCTTGTGGCATGTACAGCGATACACTGTGCATGTCACAAGTTGTTCGTGTATGATGAATTCAAAATGAATATGATGACGAACGACCCAAATAATTGAGGCAAATAACATTTTCAAAATACGCATTTTATTTTACACCGCACAAATATTTCTTTTTCAATTTTACTGCGTCAGTGTTTATTTTGCAGATAACTCAGATTCTGGATACAAATTGTAGTATGGTTGAAGAACAAATACGAGTGAACGAGTGATATGTAGTGAGGTGCAAATGTATAGTGAAAAATTGTATTATAATTTGAAATTGTATTGTAATGGAAATTGTGTATATATATAGTGAGTGCTCAAATTTGTACTATTTAAAATTGTAATAAAATATTTGTTTGAATAAAATATTTGTTTGAATTTAAATTCTGTGTTATTTATTTTATTCATCAAATATTTATTTAATTATGTGAAAATAAAATAGTACAATAACAAATACATTTAAATGAATATATATATATATATATATAAGTTTATTATCATCAAACAAAAATCATATACTAGCATATTCAACAAACACTGGTCTAAACCGTGTCTCAATCCGAGTTCATATGCGAAAGTTATTGCATTTTGAAATTTTGATTGTTCGATCGACAAAATTCAAGTAGCATGTATTCAGATGTCCGCAACGTTTCTCAGACGTCTGAATTCTAAAGCTAGATGTCTGAAAGGTGTTAATGGAAACTCCTGAAAATAAATTAATTCAATTCTGTTTTCCCCTAGGACTTATCCAGACATCCGGCGACCAAAGTCAGATGTATGGATGCATGTCATGGGTAGTAATAACCTTCAAACATCCATAACTTTCAATCCATAGCTCCAAATGACTTGTCATTTCTTTTGTTGCAATCATTGAGAACTCCTCTTCAACTTAGAGACTTCAAATCATGAATTTACATAATTTGAATTTTCCTTCTTACCTTGTGTGTAGCCCATACATGTGTCGATGCACTCATTTATGCACGCCTATGCATACACATTCACGCAAATGCACAAAAAACACTATATCACATTTCAGACTTCACGGGGATAATTTCTCGATCCGGTATACTCTCACGCAACTTAGCGCATGTGATAGTCGTTATGGCTGCATGAACTGCTCGCAACGGACTTGTAATCAATTATATTTCTATATAATCGAACAATTGAAAACTTATATAAACAACCAAACACAACAATTCTATTTTTTTTATTGTCACTTGGCTCCAAATGCACATATGCGTCTACCCGCTCATGCACATATGCATACATGTATATTCGGATAAGTAATTCCATTATTACTTAAATCAAAACTTACTTTTACTTACAAAACTTCTTCCATAAAAGTGAAACACCTCCTTATCTCATTTTATAAATTCTCTTACCATTTTACCAAACACCATACTAGCTTATAATTCACTTTATAGCCTTTTAAAATACTTAATCACTTTATCAAAATCAAATATTCCCCATTACACTGTTTTATTAAATCTCATATCTATTTTATAAAATATGTACTTCTTTTATAAAACCTTCAAACCATTTTATAAATACTAATTAAGGCTCATTGGGTCTCTACTAATTTTAATGGTGGGTGTAGAACTCCTAAACCCCTTAATTAGTTTACTAACCTTTTTGTTAATCAATTCAAATGGATTAATTAGTTGTTGTTAATGACATGCACATCATTACTCTATATAATTAATACTAAATCATACAATAAACATCACAACCAATCACCCAATTAACCCAAACCAATTCTAGGGCTTACTAACTATTTTTAAAACATAGTATTAGGGTCTTAAACAATTAATTAGCTAAGGGAAATATGCATATAACATGAATACAAGTCTAAAATAACCCAATCATTCACCAAACCACTTCATATAATTCAATATTAGGCAATAAACGAAAATAAGAAGTATAACACACAAATTAGCGAGGAGAGTCATCCTACTTACCTTTTCTTCTCCAAACCAAGCCCTAAATCACCAAAACCCAGTTTCAAGCTTACTTTAAAGTTGAGATTGTTAGTCGAACATGTGACGACCCGACCTTCTCTTACCAGAAAGTCGCATCGATAGTAAGAAAGAAAGGGGTGAGAAGTAGAAAAGAAAAGAAAGAGAAAGAAACAACAACAGATACTCACAGCGAAAACGGAATAAAATATAATATATCACATAACTATTACATAGTATCATATACATCATCTATCAGAGTTACACAGATTACACATCTCATACTAGACAGTTATAAACATCTGTCTCGTTATTACAACTCAATACAAAACATAGATCAATACAAAGATCAACACAGCGGAACTACTATTTATATCTATAACGCTGAAGCCTCCTGCTCCATTGCTCCTCCAGATAACTCGTCAAAGCTAACCTGAATCCCTTGGCTACTCGTAAAAATTTGAGTACCCAAGAGTTTATATAAAACAGAAATAAACACTTGGGTCAGACATGGGTCTGGTGTGAGTAACAGGTTAAACTTGTTTAACTTCAAAATCTTTTGAAAACAAAGGTATCACGTAAGACTCCCCACAAATAAACATGGGTAATTTTAATGGTTTTGATGACAACAACTTTAGAATAAGATTATAAAATATAAATACTAACATTATAATTTAGATATATATATGTATATGCAGGATTTAACCATGCAGGTACAAAGAATGAAGACTGTACAGTATAAGATTCAAGATATCAAGATTGAAGACTCATGAGTATCAAGATTATCAAGAGTTCAAGATTTCAAGATAAGTATTGAGTCTAGAATTATGTTAAAACTTCATAATAGCACTGAAATCTTCACTCCGTTTTTCTTTTGGGATGGAACCCATTTCTACCTTTTTAGTGGCTTACAAACCCACGACAAGTAGCTTATAAACCTACGACAAGTGGCTTACAAACCTACGAACATCCTGGTTTTGTACAAGTTCTCGAGTCCTGATGTGATGAGATATTCTGCAGGAAGAAGCTTGTAAAACTACTTCAAAATGATTTTCAAAACTACTTCAGAATGATTTTCAAAACTGCTTTTCAAAATGTTTTAGCCTTAAAAATTATCTTTTCAAATGATTTTCAAAAAGATGTTTTAGACTTAAAATATTCTTTGTTTTTGTTTTTAATAAACTCTTGTTTTAAACTTCGTTTGTTTTAAACTACCTTTTAATTATAATATATTTATACTTAGATTTAAATATAAAATTATAGTAAAATTTTATATATATTATTCTCTATTTTTATCTACGTATTTTATCTATAGTCAAGTATATTTATAAAGTTTAATTAGTTCTTAATATAAGATAAAGGTTATTTTCAAAGAAAATCAAATCTTCAAAAAATGCTTTGGGATGTCAACATGCCCTAGTACCCCATGTCGACATAGTGACAATTAGATTCAAAAATTTGAATTTTAAAAGAAGTGCAACCTTTCATGAATAGACATGGCTGTTGTTCTTCTATAAATAGGGGTTAGTTTCAACGAATTTTATATCAGATTTTCTGGTTTTTCACTTCTCTTCTTCTTCCACATTTTCTTATTCAAAATCCTATCATCACGCTGCCGAAATCAACATTGAATCTAACTAGATCATCTCTGGTTTGATTCTCTGTCACTATCTCATCAAGATCCTCAGTGTTATTTAGAGTTATAGGCTTTCTTTGTAATCAATAGAGTAAAAGGTGTGATTGTAGCCTTGGAAATCAATCAAGTGAGAAAAGGTGTAATTGTAGCCTTGAGGAATCAATTGGGTGAACTTATTGCCCGGAAATCAAGTATCTCTACCCAGAGGATTGTGATTTTGGAGGATGTACCTCGTGGCCTTGAAATCGAGGGTTGTAATTGTTGAATTGCTTTTGAAAGGAAATCCGTACTTAGTTGTGCGGGACTGGATGTAGGGTAACTCCGAACTAGTATAAAATCCGATGTGTTCTTTCCTTTACTGCATTTACTTTATTTCTGCATCTGTGTTTGATTCTGTGATTATATCTATGTCTGAATATTGCATACATTTGTGTACAAATCAACAATAACTCAAAAAGATTTAGTAATTTCTTATAAACACTATTCACCCCCCTCTAGTGTTCATTTTAGCCTTAAGATCCATATTCCGCATTCCTCACATTTGGTATCAGAGCAAGGTTTTCAAAAGTTTCATAATCTGATTTTTGAAAAAGTTTTTTTTAAAAAAATGGCTATATTTAAGAAATTTGTTAATGCATGTTTAGAAATATTCAGATCATCATTGTCTCTTAAGTCTGCATATAATCAATATTCAAATACAAGTTGTCTACTAAGATTGTTTGATGTGCAGGAATCATGCTTTATGGGAGTTGAGGAATTAATCCAGAACAAACAAATTGTGCAGATCAAAAAGAACAAATGGATACTTGATAGTGGATGTTCTAGACACATGACTGGGAATCCAGATATGCTGAATGATATAATATACAAAGACAGAGGACTAGTTAACTTTGGAGACAATTCAAAAGGTTATGTGATCGGCATCGGCAAAGTCGGTAACTCTGAAACTCCTATTATTACTAATGTTTTGCTAGTTAAGAATCTGAAACACAATCTGCTAAGTATAAGTCAACTATGTGATAAAGGATATAAAATTAAATTTGAAAAAGATAAGTGTCACATTGAAGATAATAATTCAACCACAATATTTTAGGGAATTAGGGAAAAGAATATTTATATTCTTAGTATGAAAAATTTCAAATGATAACTTGTGTCTTTTGGAAAATGCAAGTGACCCATGGATTTGGCATAAGAGATTTGGGCATTTGAATTTCAAACTCTTATCTAGACTTTCAAAACATGATCTAGTAAGAGGCCTCCCTAAAATGAATTTTAAAGTAGATAGTCTATGTGATGCATGTCAACTAGGAAAACTTAGAAAAAGCTCTTTTAAATTAAAAGATATGATTTCTACTACGAAACCTCTTGAATTACTTCATATTGATCTATTTGGTCCATCTCAAATTCTATCAATAAATAATAGTAAATATGTTTTTGTAATTGTAGATGATTATTCTAGATTTACATGGACAATATTTTTAAAACATAAAAGTGATACTTTTGAATATTTTAAGAATTTTTCAAAAAGGGTTCAAAATCAACTTTTTCAAAAAATTATAACCATCCGTAGTGATCACGGTGGTGAATTTGAAAATGAAAAGTTTGAAGAATTCTACAATAAAAAGGGAATAATTCACAATTTTTCATTTCCAAGAACTCCACAACAAAACGGAGTAGTAGAACGTAAAAATAGGACGATACAAGAGTGTGCGAGAACTATGTTTTCTGATAGTAATTTACCAAAGTACTTTTGGGCAGAAGCAGTTGCTACCGCCTGTTATATTTTAAATAGAATTTTAATTAGACCTTTAACTGATAAGACATCTTATGAACTTATTTACTCAAAGAAACCTAAGGTATCTTATTTTAGAATTTTTGGAAGTAAATGTTTTATTTTAAATACAAAAGATAACTTAGATAAATTTGATCCTAAATCCGACAAAGGTATCTTTATCGGATACTCTAATAGAAGTAAAGCATACAAAGTATTTAATTTAAGAACTAATACCATCGAAGAAACAATGCATGTTTCATTTGATGAAAATTTCAAAAATTTTGAAGAAATAAATGATGAAGAGGATTTAATCACTCAAAACCAAGAGTTAACTGAAACTAATAATGAATTAAATCATCCTAATAAAGGATTAAACTTTTAAAAGACCATCCTATAGAAAATATACTTGGAGATATGCAATCTGTTGTTAAAACTAGAAACCAACTAAGTCAAATGAGTAATGTAGCTTTTATATCAACTATTGAACCCAAAAATCCAGAAGAAGCATCAACTGATGATTCATGAATTTTGGCTATGCAAGAAGAATTAAATCAATTCACTAGAAATGATGTTTGGGAACCTCTTCCTAGACCTGAAAATAAAACAATAATTGGAACTAAATGGGTTTATAAAAATAAAATGAATGAACAAGGAGAGGTTGTTAGAAATAAAGCCCTGTTAGTCGCTCAAGGTTATTGTCAAGAAGAAGGAATAGATTTTGATGAAACCTTTGCCCCCGTAGCAAGATTAGAAGCCATTAGGATTCTACTTGCTTTCGCAAATCATAATAATTTCAAATTATTTCAAATGGATGTTAAAAGTGCATTTTTAAATGGTTTTGTAAAAGAAGAAGTATTTATTGAACAACCACCACTTTTTGAAAAATGATAAATTTCCAAATCATGTTTACAAACTTAAGAAAGCTCTATATGGTCTAAAGCAAGCTCCTAGAGCCTGGTATGATAGACTAAGATCTTACTTGTTACAATCAAATTTTGAAATAGGTAAAGTAGATAATACTCTTTTTATTAAAAGAAATAAAAATGATATTCAACTAGTACAAGTCTACGTAGATGATATCATTTTTGGATCGACTAATTTTGAAATGAATAAAGAATTTTCTGAAATAATGACAAAAGAGTTTGAGATGAGTCATATGGGTGAATTAAATTTCTTTTTAGGATTACAAATAAAACAATTAGATAATGGTATCTTTATTGGTCAAGAAAATTATGCTAAAGACCTAGTTAGTAAATTTGGTTTGACTACTGCGAGTGGAAAACCCACTCCCATGGCAACCAATGAGTACCTTAGTAAAGAAGATCTCTCGAAAGATGTAGATCAAAAATTATATAGAGGAATGATTGGATCACTACTCTATATCACTGCGAGTAGACCTGATATCATGCATAGTGTCTGTCTTTGTGCAAGGTATCAATCCCAACCTAAAGAAACTCACTTAAAAGCTGTAAAACGTATTATAAGATATGTTAAACACACCTTTGATTATGGCTTATTTTATCCTAAAAATGATTCGTTTGACTTAATATCTTACTGTGATGCTGATTATGCCGGTTGTAAATCAGACCGAAAAAGTACAAGTGGAACTTGTCACTTTTTAGGGCATTCTCTGATTTCCTGGTTTAGTAAAAAGCAAAACACAGTTTCTCTATCAACAACTAAAGCAGAGTATATTTCTGCTGCTTTGGCTTGTTCTCAAGTAATATATATGTAACAAACTTTAAAAGATTTTGGTTTAAATATCTCAAAATCACCAATTTATTATGATAATACTAGTGCAATAAATTTATCCAAAAATACTACTCAACATGCTCGAACTAAACATGTTGATATCAGACACCATTTTCTTAGAGATAATATAAGTAGAGAAGTAATTACTCTCGACTATATCAATTCTGAAAATCAAATTGCTGATATCTTAACAAAACCCTTAAATGAATCTACATTTACTAAATTAAGAAGAGAATTAGGTATTTGTTCATTAACTGAAATATAAAATATAAATAACAAAGTATAATTAAAAATTGAATCAAAATAAATCAAATAGTAAAAATATTGAGAACCATGTCGACATCCCCCCTATACCCATGTCGACATATAACGTTTTAATTTTAAATTTTAAAATTTTTTTCCACCAAAATTCAAATAATTGGTTATATATTCTTCTTATTTTCGAAATTTTCTTCATTCTCTCTGCTCTCTTTCTGTTCTATCTTCTGAAATCAATTTATCAATGGCCTCCTCTTCCAAATCAAACATAAAATCAACCTTTTCGTTCCCTTCTCCTACCTCTGGTCTGTTCCAACGTACTACGCTCGCCCGAGTGACAAAAATGGAGGATTCTCTGAAGGATGCAATTCAGTTAATGACTGAAATTCAAATAGTGCAACTCCAAATGGAAAAAGAACAGGAAAAGCAAGGGAAAATCCTTAGAAATTTGCAAAAATTTCTTATGGACAATCATGCTAATCCAATCTTGATTGACGAGGACTCTTCAGGAGATCATGAACAAGAGGAAAGTGAAGAAGAAGAAGAACCAATGGAAGAAGAGCATGCTGAAGACAACGACAAAGTCATTTGCATTGGCAAAGTATGTTTTGACAAGGACGGAAACTTGGTTGAACAACGTGGAAATTTCTGTTTCCATTATCCAAATTGTTCGATCCATAGATCTCCAATTGTCAAAGATACTCAGTAGTTTCTTCTTTTTCGTTTTTCATCGTTATGTGTATATTTGTCACGTTGTACGAAAATGTAAATATAAACATATATATATATATTATATAAGTATTATATAGGTACTTGGTTAGGAATGTTAGTAGTTTAGGACTAAGTTTTAGGTTTACAAGTAAGTATTGATTATGTATGATAACACTATCATTATAATCATATAGGATATTAGACTAAGAGTTATATAGTTTGGAGTTAGTTTGTTTTTGTTGATGACAAAGGGGGAGAAATATAAAATAGAAGAGTTAGGCATAGATTAAGGGGGAGTTATCAGTTTTAGGGGGTGTTATTAGGATAGAAGTAATATTTTATAAACAAAGGTTGTCATCATCAAAAAGGGGGAGATTATTAGTCCATGAGTTGATGGTTTTGATGACAACAACCTTAGAATAAGATTATAAAATATAAATACTAACATTATAGTTTAGATATATATGTATATGCAGGATTTAACCATGCAGGTACAAAGAATGAAGACTGTACAGTATAGAGATTCAAGATATCAAGATTGAAGACTCATGTGTATCAAGATTATCGAGAGTTCAAGATTTCAAGATAAGTATTGAGTCTAGAATTATATTAAAACTTCATAATAGCACTGAAATCTTCACTCCATTTTTCCTTTGGGATGGAAACCATTTCTACCTTTTTAGTGGCTTACAAACCCACGACAAGTAGCTTACAAACCTACGACAAGTGGCTTACAAACCCACAAACATCCTGGTTTTGTACAAGTTCTCGAGTCCTGATGTAATGAGATATGCTGCAGGAAGAAGCTTGCAAAACTACTTCAAAATGATTTTCAAAACTACTTCAGAATGATTTTCAAAACTGCTTTTCAAAATATTTTAGCCTTAAAAATTATCTTTTCAAATGATTTTCAAAAAGATGTTTTAGCCTTAAAATATTCTTTGTTTTTGTTTTTAATAAACTCTTGTTTTAAACTTCGTTTGTTTTAAACTATCTTTTAATTATAATATATTTATACTTAGATTTAAATATAAAATTATAGTAAAATTATATATATATTATTCTCTATATTTATCTACGTATTTTATCTATAGTCAAGTATATTTATAAAGTTTAAATAGTTCTTAATATAAGATAAAGGTTATTTTCAAAGAAAATCAAATCTTCAAAAAATGCTTTGGGATGTCGACATGCCCTAGTACCCCATATCGACATAGCGACAGTTAGATTCAAAAATTTGAATTTCAAAAGAAGTGTCTATTCGCCATAACCTTTCATGAATAGACATGGTTGTTGTTCTTCTATAAATAGGGGTTAGTTTCAACGAATTTTATATCAGATTTTCTGGTTTTTCACTTCTCTTCTTCTTCCACATTTTCTTATTCAAAATCCTATCATCACTCTACCGAAATCAACATTGAATCTAACTAGATCATCTCTGGTTTGATTCTCTGTCACTATCTCATCAAGATCCTCAGTGTTATTCAGAGTTATAGGCTTTATTTGTAATCAATAGAGTAAAAGGTGTGATTGTAGCCTTGGAAATCAATCAAGTGAGAAAAGGTGTGATTGTAGCCTTGAGAAATCAATTGGGTGAACTTATTGCCCGGAAATCAAGTATCTCTACCCAGAGGATTATGATTCTGGAGGGTGTACCTCGTGGCCTTGAAATCGAGGGTTGTAATTGTTGAATTGCTTTTGAAAGGAAATCCGTACTTAGTTGTGCGGGACTGGATGTAGGGTAACTCCGAACCAGTATAAAATTCGGTGTGTTCTTTCCTTTACTGCATTTACTTTATTTCTGCATCTGTGTTTGATTCTGTGATTATATCTGTGTCTGAATATTGCATACATTTGTGTACAAATCAACAATAACTCAAAAAGATTTAGTAATTTCTTATAAACACTATTCAGCCCCCTCTAGTGTTCATTCTAGCCTTAAGATCCATATTCCGCATTCCTCACAGAGATCTCCCTCCAAAACCCGATTCAAGCTAATTCCTTCGTGGGTTTTGTAGGGAATTGAAAGAGAGGAATTATAATGAATTTTATTTGATTTTAGGAAATTTATTTGATGAGTTTAGGGCTTAAGGCTTAGAAATGGATTAAGGGGTAATTAGGAGGCCATTAGAGATAGTAGAGAAGGAATGGATTTGAATGAGAAGTGAATGATAGAAAATGAGAGGAACTAGTAACTTATAAGCTAGTGAATGGGCTTAGCCTAAATCCTCTCCATCTGACACTATTCATTTCGAAAATTCCTAACTCCAAAGATAACGAACCTTATACTCAATTAAATCTTGGATGCCATTATGGACCTAATGGAAAAGGTTTTGAGACCTAATTCCATCACATACAAAAGTTAGCTTTTTGGATCAATTTAAGAATCGAACGCAGGCTACTAGCTAAAAATTCGTCGATCGAAATATATCAATGCTTGTTCTTATTAAGATTTGCAACATCGATCATGTCTCAATGGAAGTGGTCTCAAGTCCTATTTTGACCGTTTGCAAAAATCGAGTATAAAAGGCATTTCGTCTCTTAACAATTAAATATTTAAATTAATCATTTAAATATTTGAACATTAAAAATTACAGGGTATTACAGACACCATATTGTGGATGAGTGGAAGAGGAAGCTGGAACTACACTATCAAGGTAAACTTGTAGAATTGGAAGCTCATTATAAGCGGCCGTTAGAGCAATCGGAGCCGAAGGGGCTACCTCGTACGAGGAGGAAGGGGTAGAAAGAGGATGCTCTCGAATATTTTCGTGGTTTTTCTAGGGACTCGAAAAAAACAAGGGCTGAGTTTATAAAGACTTTAGAACAACCGAGGGAGACCACTATTCTTAGGATTTACAAACTCGAAGATCGATTGCTTGAAGCTCAAGCTAATTCTAGTGTTGCAACATTACCTGTTAATGCGCTAGAGTAGTGTCGGCTTGTTGATCTCGAAGAGAAGCTTAGAAGGGAGGATATTAGATGTAAGATAGGGCATATTTCTTTGCAATGAGCTATAAATGTTTTTAGTTATTTTTACCCTGCTCTTTATTCGAGTTTTCTCTATAATAAAGATGGTTTTATGGTGACTGTGGAAGATTCCATGGACCCACGGACATGCGTCAACTTCGAGCCTATGGAGATTTTCACGTAAGGACGGATCGACCTTCGGCTAGCATCCCTTAGACTTGATGCTTTATAATCGTAGTGGTATTTTAGGGCTTATACTTATAAGTACATATTATAGAAAACATTTTTTGTTGTGCAAATAACTATAAGGATACTACGCAATTGAATTCTCTTGTAAATGAGTATAAGTACCTTGTGGGCTTTAGCTTGATTGCACTATCTTTTAATTTTGTTCATTTCGATTTGCTTGATTTCCATCTTTGCACCACTAAGAAACGTTCGGAGATACTGCCTCGGAAGAAAAGCTCAGGTCTGCCCTAGTTCGAGTTACTAAACTGGAGGTATTGTTGAAAGATGCCGAAGATGTACATACGGTTTTATATGAGTAAGAGATCAAGGTACTAAATGACAAAGTTGAAGAGTTATCTTTTCAAGCCACTAAGAAAATTAATGAAAAAGATGATCCTATTGCATCCTTGGCCCCTAGCATAGTATCGAGGCCTTGTGCTACTCCTGCGCCTCTACCGAGGGTAGATCTTGACATTGTTGGGTAGTAGAAGGAGGATTTAAAGAACTATTATGATGCCAAATTTCATGAGTTTGAAAATTACTACAAAAGGAATGGTGGACCCGTGGGGGTAACTATTCGCATGTTATATCTACTGCAAAAGAGCTTTTCGGCTCTTATTCTAGAGTGATTGAGAGGACCAAATGTCGGCTTTTGGATGTTGCTTGAACAGGTTAGAAGGGTGTCCATAAAGCATGTGAATGCCCTTGAAAACTAAATATCTACCTAGGAATTTCAATCTAATTCGCATCCCTTGGACGAGTTCCCACTATTGCATCGTCTAGGATTTCTACTACTGCTTTAGAAAGTTTGGACAAGGTTTCCTTGATGGAGCGACTTCATAAACAGAGGGTTAGAAGGGTAATGGAAGATATTATTGCAAAGTGTGAAATCGATGTTTTTACTCACTTCTGGCCTAAACTCGACTTAGTGTAACAACCGTGTGTTGAGCTATAATTAAATTAAAGATAATAATGGTGATTAATTGATTATTTTTATAGATTTATTAAGAATGATTTATAATATTTGTATTTTTATGAATTTAAAATTATTTTGGTATGATAAAGGTAAATATATATATATATATATATATATATATATATATATTATAAATCAAGTATCATTAGAAAATGTGATTAGAAATATATTTTGGAAGAAAGGAAGGTTTATTTTATTTAAATGTATGGTTTTGGGAATCATTTAATAATTGAGTTTGAAATATATTTGAATTTTTTTTTAAATAAAATAAGTTAAAATATGAAAATAATATTTTATGAACTTGTATATGAATAAGAAATTAACCTTTGTGTTAGTAATAATTTTTAGGTAAAGATTTGAATTGATTTTAATTAATAAATAGAATTTTATCAAAATGGGCTAAAGATGGTGATTTTGATTTTGTTAAAGAAAATGTCAGAATTTATGAAATATAAATTCTATGGAAATTTTATAATATTGAACAAGCATTTTTGATAACATGAATATGAGTTTGTTTGAAGTATTATATGGTTTTGAATTGGTTATAAAATGGTTTATAAAAGAAATAGAATGGAAAAGAATTTGTTTGGGCTTGGTTATATGTAAGGCCCAAATTTTCTTTCATGAAGCACAAATACAGACTTTTCCATTTCTAGAGTTTCCTTCATTTCTCTTTTATGAAACAAGCCATCTTCATTTCATAATTCAATTTCACATTTCTATCTGCATCTTCATTTTCTATTTTTCTTTCACCAAGCTAGAACCCTTCTCTTCTAAAAATAAAAATAAAATCAAGTAAAATTCAATTAATTCCAAATTTAAATTATGATGCTCTGAACACCAAGCTACACCCATTTCCATTTTCAAGAAGAAGTTGAAGTTTTTGATTTTTGAAGTCATGGAGTTTTCTTGTTTGAGTTGGAATTGAAGATGATGGAGTACTAATTAGATATGCAATTTCATTTGGTTAAGTTGAGTGCTTTCCCACTCATATATCTATGTCTTGATGTTTAATCCTATATCTATGAAGTTTTTCTTATGCATATCATGGATTGAGGTGAATTTTGATGGTTGAATATTGATTTGGTGTTATAATTGCAAATTATCTTGAATGGGTTCATTACTTCATTCTTTTTATTTGGGTTTGATTGTGGAATTTCATGTTTATTAATTGATATGGAATATAGATGAATTCATATGAATATTTTAGTATATGTTTGCAAGCCTTACGATCGAATCAAAATTTAGTTTCTTGACTTAAAAATTTGTTTTGCACTCAGACAGGCATTCAGACGTCTGAGTGAAATATTCAAATGTCTAAATTGGTTAAAATTTTGCCTATAAATTCTTTGTTTTGAACTCTATAAGATTCAGACATCTGAGTTGTATATAAGACGTCTGAATTAACCCAAATATGAACTAATTCTTCTATGTTTGAGTTTAAACGTCTGACCTGTGGATTCAGATGTCTGAATTTGTTTAGAAATTGTTTTTATATATGTATTCAGACGTCTGACTTAAGCATCTAGACGTCTGAGTTGTTGTTGTTTTGCTTTTATGATCTTATTTTTTGAATTATTTTGATAAATTTATGATATTAATTTGTGGGTCAATTTAGTGTTTAAACTTACTAGAATATTTTATAAAGGTTAAAAATCTATTTTATCATATTTAAAAAACACTTTTAACTTCAAAAGCATGTCTTTTAGTTAAGTAACTATTCTACATTTATTATTTTAAATAGTATTAAATCACTATAAATTTTGGATTAGTTTCTATAAGTTAAATTTGGTTATAAAGCGATATGTGTATATATATACAAGTAAAGATTTCTCATCTAACTTTTATATTCAAATCTTATATTGTGATATATATATATATATATATATATATAATTTTAAATCATATTTTACTATATCACCATGGTTTCCTATTCCTTGCACATTAATATATTCATTATGAATGATTCGCCGTTGATGTTGGTTTGAGTTATATTTTAAGATGACACGGTGATGATATCCTTTTATTTGATTTGTGAGGTCTCATTTCTGTGTGATGAGGAATTTGAATAAATGGATTAATGAAACCGTCTAGTCTGAGACTTTTGGTAACACCTTTCCAATTATTCATCAGACTTGTCATATAAAGATATTTAGTGTGGATCGAGTGTAGTTTATTAGCATTGAATAATTATTTGAATGACATACGATGGTATATGACACTATTGCGTCATTCATTTGATTATTTGTTGTAAGTAAATGTCATCAAACGGGGATTACGCTCATGTGTATGTATGATATTCAATGTGGAGTATCATATAGTTAGGTGTTGACTTATAAGAGCCCCGTGGTATGAGTACTATATGACCATCCACACTGTGTCTAGCTTCCTTTATTTTTTAGGAGTGAACCAGCTTGGTCAATATCCGCTCTAGCGGCCTAACCGTCGGATCGCACTCCAGATTCACCGTTGTTGGTTATTATATTCGATGCGCATTACAGGATTGGTAATCGGTAGCCCCTTGTGTTGCATAAGCCAACTATCTGTTACCAATAGGGACAAAGCAGGGTCATGACCGATGCTATGCATAAACGGGTTATTCGTGGATAGGGTCACGATGTCCGTCGAGGTAACTGAAGACTATATGAATAGTCGGTTACTCTACTGTTGTCAAGTAGACCTGGGTTCCTAGAGCATGCATGCGGTAGGCGGCCATCAGTCTCCCGTTTGGTTCAGTGCATGTGTGTATAGTGGATTGGCATACATGTCTCCTTCCTATGATGAGTTGGCTATACTAGAGACTGAGTGGGTCTAAAGTATGTTCAGTCCTCGTATATATATGCTTTTCCGATATGCTAATTTGGAGATAGCCTTCACTTATTGATTGTGATTTGGAAGATGATTTCTGGATATGGACGATTCATCCATTGGATATGATTTTCTGGTTTTTTATTGGTTTAATTTATATGGGTGATGTCGCTTTTCTGTATGAGTTTCTTATGGATGTTGTTTTGGAGATCTTTTGAGACTGTTATGCAATTACTATTACACTTATATATATGTCATCACCGTATACTATATTACACCTATCATTGTAGATATAGTCTAGCTCGCATATTATTTATAATATTCGGGTCAGTCTGAGACATTTTAAGTCCAGGGATAAGATGACATTTTATTAGATGATAAGGCATAAATGGAGGCTAGGATCTCATTATATATAGTTATTGTATACGGTTAGGATGTATTTGGATTTATGTATTAGATATTTAATTGACAGTGTATAGCCAATGTATATTGGATCTATGTATACATTTCTATTATAAGCTATCATTATGATTTTGACTCTGTTTCTTTTCTGTATTTATTACATATTGTGTATTGTTCTACCTTGGAGGCACACATATTTATTGCTTTGTGCCGATACTGTATACATATAGAAGAGTTATTTATTCAATATTTAAATATGTACCACTATTCGTCCAAAGGAATATCCACGTGTGTACCCTACATGGCCTCATTCTCCATATTATCCAATAGTATTATTATATAATACCCTTGGGTAGTATGGGTATAGAGGTGGGGGCGCTATAGTTGGTATCAGAGTAGGTTCAGAACAATACAACGTATATAAGAGGCACGAGTCATGTAATGACCCATAATTTTACCACTTTGAAAACAAAAACATTTAATAAACTATTCATATATAGAATTTGCAAACTTAAATAATCATGTTTTAGGTGATAAATAAGAATGGTGAACTTATTTTTAGAATTTGATTACAAAATCAAGAAGTTTAGATTTTCGTCGAAAAGTGACAAAAGTCAGTTTGCGATAAAATGGGATATACATTCAATGACCATTTTAAAAGATAAATAACTCTTATTTAAATTGTTATATAATGATAATAATTGGTTGATAAAATTTTTATAACTATATATATACTTTTTAATAAAGAATGACAAATTTCGTCGCACTTTGACAAATCGATGTCGTATTTTACAATTGGATTTTAATATTATCAAATATGGTTTCATAGCTTAAATAAACTTATTTTAATTATTAAAGATGATAAAAATCAAATTTCAAGTTTTGTTTACATAAATAAATAGTTTGGTTTAAAACTAAAAATGTGACCGACGATTGTTTTTCGGATTTTCGACATTTCATCAAACGAAAGTTGTTTCGAATCATTGCAATGTTGTAACATGATTTTAACACATCTTAATACATATTTTAAACTATGTATACTTTTAGTCAAATCAAACATAAATTATATATATGTTTCTTTTTTGATATAAATTAAGAATACTTAAAAGTTAAGTAATGAAAAGCAAACATCAAATCACCATAAATGCATGTTTTACTTTATTATTAAGTAAAAAAGATGTAATGGGATAATGGTAAGTGTTGAAAAAGGGTGATGTGAAGTTTAAGAGAACTATCCAAGGGTATTTTGGTAATTTGATATGGGGTTAATTTGGTAAATTACCACTTTTTACTTTTCCTATAAATACCACCTTCCATTCTCTCATTTCTTTACGCCTTCTCTTCTCTCTTTTCCAAGCTTCTTCATCTTCTTCTTCTCTTCTCTAATGACTTCTTCTTCTCTCTTATCTCCTTACTAACTTTCTTAAAAACATATCAAACCAACTCCAAACTCCACCAAACTTTTCCAAAGACCTTAGAATATCATTAAAACATGGTTTAGCACCTAAAAATTTGAAGAATGATGGAGAAAGGGGTGGAATAGAAGGAGGCCGAACCTAGGGGAAGGTGGAGGATGACTATGGTCAGTATCAAGAAAGGAGGAAGGTGGACATGAGTAAAGAAGGGGAAGGAGGTCATAGGCATGTAGTTTAAGAGGAAGAAATGATGGTTTTAGTGATGTATGGTTGAAGTTGAAAATGATAATGAAGTGTTGTTATGATGAATGTTAGTAGGAAGTAAAACGATTTGGTTAATGGTGAGAACTCGATTTATATACATACTTCTTATAATTTGAAATTAATTATAAAATGGGGCATGAATATTAAAAGTAGATATGATGTTTGGTTGGTTAACTAATGATGTTTCATGGTTGCTTAAAAAGTAAGAAGTAATATATACAGTTAAACATATAAAATGAAAGTGAGCTCTTATCTTTTAAAATCCTATTTTTGTTGTGCTATGATATTCATGTTCATACCCTTATGATAAATTGATACCATTTAGTTGAAATATGGATGCTTGAATGAATTTGGTTGTATGGATGAATGTATGATTTTTAATGTTGATTTTATTAACACCATAGTTAAAAGTTGGTTATGACTACTTTATTAGTCATAGTTAATCCGTAGTTGATTTGAAACCACACTTCTTTTAAATCCTATGTGGTATACAAAAGATAGTTAAGTCTCTTTTTGGATTAAATGTAGAAAATGAATTCATTTTGAAAAAAATAAATAGCATATGGTTTCGTATAGTTAAAAACTTTTAAGAAATGGAAGTTTGAATATTAAAATAATGAAATATGGAATATTTTGGAAATAAAGTGAAAATGAGTTTTAAATGAATAAGTTTGTAAAGTATTGATTTAAAATGGTTTATAAAAGTTTTATAAATAATAAAACGTAGTTTGAAGAAGTTTTGAAAAATAGTGAAAAACAAGTTAAATAAGACGTGTCGCGTAACGATAGTTCGCGATTTCGCGCCGGAAAAGCTAAATGAATGTACATGATAGAAACGGAGTCGGAATTCTTCGAAATAAGAATTTTTCGGATCCTTATAACTATAGTTTTCAAATGGAAATAAAAACCAAGATTTCATCTTGTAGATTTTAAGATATGACCAAATCAAATTTTCAGGAAAATCGAGCTTTTGTGCTTAAGTGACCAAAGTGTAAAATTCTTTTAAATGAATATTTTTAAATGTTTAAAAATATAAAAAAAAATTGATAAATATGTTACAATGTTTTAAAAGGGATTTGAGTTGTTAATATTGATTTCCAAATGATAGAAAAGCTGTTTTAATCAAATAAGCTTTAAAAACACTATTTGTAGCACTTTTCTACATCAGTTTTAATAAGCTTTAGAAATATAGATTTAAACTTAACTATTCTTTCTCAAATCTTTTATAAATGTCTTTAAAAAAATTTAGTATTTTAAGTATGATTTGAAAGTTTTAATAAGAGTTTAAATAAATGGTTAAGAGAAATTGTTTATAACACTTAAACAATAATTGGATTTTTTTCCTTAAAAAGTATGGAACTAAGTATGCAGAAACGACTAGTACATTTGTCCCGCCTGTGAGATCTAGAAAGGTAAAACAAGGTGTGTAATTAAGGTTAGCAATAAAGCAACCAGTGCTCTCTTTCTAGGCGAGGGGTAGAACAAATCGAAAGGAAAGCCCAAACGCTCTAAATAAAAAGATCATATTTAAGATTTTCAAAAAAATAAAAAGAGTTAAGCAAGTTTTTATAGTATAGAGAATATTTGGGATAAACTCTATTTTAAGTTTCAAGGAGGGAATTTGTACTATCTGCGTGAATTTAAAAGGTAATTTCATCGTTATTCCATGAATAGTACGAGTTGAATATGGAAATTAATCTGCGTATGATTAGTATAATCTTTTACTCAATATAACTGGTTTGGGTTTACAGTAAACGATGTCTTAAATAACATTACTTTGATCCAGTTAAGACATGTTTTAGAAGATGAATTTTTTTATTAGATTAGGAATTAAATTTTCCTATGTAAATGACTTGAAGATTTCCAAAGTTAAAAGGGTTTTGATTAACAAGTAAAAAATTAAAATGAAAAGAGGCGTAACAAATCATGTATACGCATATTCGTATTTTTATCGAAGATTGGATTTCGAAGAGACCGGGATCAGATTTGGGTGATTCCTATCCAAAAGCCACTTCGAACCAATTTATGCTTTCGAAGTAAAACATGTTGAAAATAAAGATCATTGAAGACGAAGATCTTCGTGATGTAAGGCTGCTTGCCACTAGACTCTCAGAGAAATTACCACATCATATACTTATGGTGGCAGTAGTGCTCTGTTACGAAAATCTTCAATTTGCAAGGACTAATCGCTACTAATCCTAAGGGTAATTCATGACAGGATGTGGTAGGAGGAGTGCCTTCGGTTTGTCCTATTCTGGGACAACTTGTATGGATGAATGTCTGACGTTGCATGCCTAGATCGCATTGATTGATCTCTATAAACGTATCATCTGTTTGGTGGTGGAGAAGGCAACTTCTCTTAGCCTAACACCCTTTCCTGAGACATACGAGCATAGGAGTTATACGTTTGTAGAAATCAGTTATGTGATTATGGAATGGCAATGTGGCATTCAAAGTGAAAAGCTGATGTCCTATGAAAGTTAATCGCTACCTCAGGCCTCACACCCGAAAATTGCTAAAATAGGGTAGATGCGGCAAGGCTATGTGGTTCGCAACCATTAGGGTATGGTCATCCCTTTCTAGATATATTTCTACTCGCTATGATGTTCGGGTTTAAATTATATGGTGTATGCTAGAGCACGCTCGGATAGATTGGTAATGACCAGGTTGATGACATATTCGGTACTATCTAGTTAGAAGTAGACCGGTCTTGTGTTGGAGTGGACCATAAGTTGGATCTCGGTACATTCCTCTAGAGATCAACCTTTGGAAGGTAGTCCCTTACATGGTCTTTATTGGAAATTCATTCTCCAATAGGTGCCTGCCATTTTGATTGTAGAGCCTAGTATGCTAGAATTTAATAATGGTAACAATTTCGGCTATTTTAATATATTTACTTGAAAAGTGTTTTAAAAGAATATCATTAAAAATAGTCAAATGATTTGATAAAAATGTTTTAGTTATCATAAGGGAAAAACCCGTCCGTGTTTATGTGCGGCGTGGTATTATGAGATACTCTTTCCTTTCAAAAGGTTTTAGTCACCAATTTCTGATCTATGACACTGCCGTTTAAGGTTCGTGTTTCTCACAGTGGTTTGCCAGACTGATCCGGGTATTTTTATACTCGGGTCGGATCCAATTAGTTTCATGATTAGCTGAAGACGCTTAGAGTTCCCAAAAGAGAGCTGGAGATTTTCATCAACATATGGACGTATTCTATTTTCCGCTGCATTGTGTGTTGTTTGTTTTTCAGCAAATGTAAGGACAGGTGTATTATAACTGTCCAAGCTGAATCTAGGTTAGAATCTGATATATTTTTAAAAGATTTTCTGCTGTAAAGATTCTATATTGAAATAATATATGTTATTCCATTCGAGTAAGATTCTGTTCTTTCTTCTTTTTCTTTCTATCCCATAACTATCCGTCTTTTATTCAATTTGGGTTGGACAAGTGTGGTTTATTGTCAGCTTAAATAGTGTTACACGTGGTATCAGAGCTTAGGTTATGCGATCACCTAAGCCTGGTAGGGGTAAAGACTCATCAAAGATAGAGCTAGCAATACCCTAGGATGAGTGACTCATTAGTGATAAGGTAAGTGACACCCTAGAATGAGTTGAGAGTATTATATATATGAGCGTGTATTTGTTAATGTTATATAAAATGATTTTTGTATTGAAAAAATTGTTAAATGAAATAATTTTACCTAGGATTATATTTTGGATATAAAAGATATTTTCAAAATGATATAGTTATTTATTGAGTATTTGGTTGTTAAGGGATGGCGATATTCAGTTATTATCACTAATTGATTGATTGTTTGATTTTAAATCTTTGGTACAAATACCTTATGAATTAATTTTCACGATTTGACTATAAGGTGTTTGATAATAATATTGGTTTAAGGTTAAGAAATTTATTTAAGATAAACAAAGTTATGAGCATGTTTTATAAATAAATGGTTTTGTAAAAGATAAATGAGGAAGGTATTTTATATAAATTTTGAGAATTTTAATCCTATTATTTTGGAAAATAATTTTGAAAGTTTAATATGATTAAAAGGAAGTTATGATGATTTTAAGAAATAGATTTATAAATGGGGTTTTTATAAACAAAAAAATACATGTAGTATTATTTCAAATAAAGGATTTAAAAAGAAGTATCTTAGGATAACTAATTCGAGTGGCTCGAAAGTAACCAAAAAAATAGGACAGGAGATGTATTCGGATAGTAAACGCTTTTCTTAAGTATTACCCTTCTGGTTAAGGGGATTTATGATACTATCGGTAGTACCCAGTTCCTTGGTGCCATTTTGGAGATGTTCGATCAATATAATTTTCTTAAGATTAAGAGATAATGTGAATCATTAATTAATAAAATGATTAGTAATAAAGAAGCATTTTTATAAAAAAATTTAAACCAAAGATAATTTTCGATCACAAATTGATAGGATAAAATGGAATTTTCGGCAATTTTGGACAGTCAGGATTTCCAAAATTTGATATGGTAATGGAAGCTAAGTGTTTTATAAAAATATAAGTGAAAAAGTTTTATAACTTATGAACTTGAGATGATAGTAAATTACAACAAGTTTTAAATTTGTTAAACACCCTAATTTAAGTAAACCAACGAGATAATTCAAAAAATGGATTTAGTATGAAGCGAATGGTTATGAAACGTAAGTTTTAAAGGGCTGATTAAACCAAGTTGTGTTTGTAGATGTTTATAAACTTAAGTAAAATTTTAAAGAAGGGTTCCTAAGTGTTATTAGTATCAAAGGAAATATACTAAGGAAAAATGAATGTAAATAATAAATGATGTGAATAAAAAGAATTTGTTATAGTTAAGAAAAAAACCAATAGGAATAAATACGTAAGTTATACGTAGATCATTTCATCACAAGAATTTGATCCAAGATTCGAGTACGGAATTTTGAGGTGTTTACACCGGTCCACAAAAGGATTTATCACTTGATTCTTGACGGCGAACATTGATGAGGGTTTTTGGTTGGGTACTTGATTTTTCTATCATAGTTGAGAACTATGCAAGGAAAACAAAGGATTCTGATCAAGAAGCCTAATCAGAGTCAGAACTAGAGGATCAGAGGATCAATACTAGTTCATAAGAAAAGTTGTGTATTCAAATAGGAGATCAAATAAGATATTTCATGTATATGATCTATGTTTATCCAATGGAATTGAGTTTAGAAATAAATACTTTGGGCAAACTTTTATTTGGGGTTTAATTTCAGGGACGAATTTCTTTTAAGGAGGGGAGAATGTAACGACCCGTAATTTTACCGCTTTGAAAATAAAAATATTTAATAAAATATTCAGATATAGAATTTTCAAACTTAAATAATCATGTTTTATGTGATAAATAAGAATGGTGGACTTATTTTTAGAATTTGGTTACAAAATAAAGAAGTTTAGATTTTCGTTGAAAAGTGACAAAAGTCGGTTTGCGGTTAAATGGGATGTACATTCAATGACTGTTTTAAAAGATAAACAAATCTTTTTTAAATTGTTATATAATGATAATAATTGGTTGATCAATTTTTATAACTATATATAAACTTGTTTTATAAAGATTGACAAATTACATCGCACTTTGACAAATCGACCTCTTATTTTTACAACTGAATTTTAATATTATTAAATATGATTTTATAGCTTAAATAAAAAATTTAGTTATTTAAAGATGATAACAAATCAATTTTCAAGTTTTTTGTACATAAATAAATAGTTTGATTTAAAATTGAAAATGTGACTGACGATCGTTTTTCGACCTTTCGTCAAACGGAAGTTGTTTCGACTCATTGCAACATTGTTAACATGATTTTAACACCTCTTAATACATATTTTAAACTATGTATACCTTTAGTCAAATCAAACATAAATATACATATACATATACATATACATATACATATATATCTGTGTGTGTGTTCTTTTTTGTATAAATTAAGAATACTTAAAAGTTAAGTAACGAAAAGCAAACATCATATCACCATAAATGCATGTTTTACTTTATTATTAAGGAAGATGTGATGGGATGATGGTAAGTGTTGAAAAAGATTGATGTGAATTTTAAGAGAAATATCCAAGGGTATTTTGGTAATTTGGTAAGTGGTTAATTTGATAAATTGCCACTTTTTACTTTTTCTATAAATATCACCTTCCATTCTCTCATTCCTTCACACCTTCTCTTCTCCCTTTTCCAAGCTTCTTCATATTCTTCTTTTTCTCTAATGGCTTCTTCTTCTCTTTTATCTCCTTACTAACTTTCTTAAAAACATATCAAACTAACTTTGAACTCCACCAAACTTTGCCAAAGACCATAGAATATCATTAAAATATGGTTTAACATCTAAAAAGTTGAAGAATGATGGAGGAAGGAGTGGAGTATGAGAAGGCTGAACCTAAGGGAAGATGGAGGATGGCTATGGCCGAGATCAAGAAAGGAGGAAGGTGGCCATGAGTAAAGAAGAGGAAGGAGGTCATAGGCATGTAGTTTAAGAGGAAGAAATGATGGTTTTAGTGATGTTTGGTTGAAGTTGAAAATGATAATGAAGTGTTGTTATAATGAATGTTGGTAGGAAGTAAAACGATTTGGTTAATGGTGAGAACTCGATTTAAATACATACTTCTTATAATTTGAAATTAATTATAAAATGGTTAGCATGAATGTTAAAAGTAGTTATGATATTTGGTTGGTTAACTAATGATGTTTGATGGTTGCTTAATAAGTAAGAAGTAATATATATAATTAAACATATCAAATGAAATTGAGCTCTTATCTTTTAAAATCCTATTTTTGTTGTGCTATGATATTCATGTTCATACCCATATGATAAACTGACACCATTTAGTTGAAATATGGATGCTTGAATGAATTTGGTTGTATGGATGAATCATGATTGTTAATGTTGATTTTCTCAACACCATAGTTAAAAGTTGGTTATGACTACTTTATTAATCATAGTTAATCTGTAGTTGATTTGAAACAACACTTCTTTTAAATCATATGTGGTATACAAAGTATAGTTAAGTCTCTTTTTTTATTAAGTATAGAAAAAGAATTCATTTAAAAAAATAATAACATATGATTTCGTATAGTTAAAAAGTTTTAAGAAATGGAAGTTTGAATATTAAAATAATGATATATGTTTGGAAATAAAGTGAAAATGAGTTTCAAAAGAATAAATTAGTAAAGTATCGATTTAAAATGGTTTATAAATGTTTTATAAATAATAAAATGCAATTTGAAGAATTTTTGGAAAGTAGTGAAAAACAAGTCAAAATAAGGCGCGTCGCGTAACGGTAGTTCGCGCCGAAAAAGTTAAATGAATGTAAAGGATGAAGACGGTGTTAGAGTTCTTCGAAATAAAAATTTTCCGGATCCTTATAACCATAGTTTTCAAATGTAAAAAAACCAAGATTTCATCTTGTAGCTTTTAAGATATGAACGAATCAAATTTTCAAGAAGATCGCGCTTTTGCACTTAAGTAACCAAAGTGTCAAATGTTTTAAAATGAATATTTTTTAACGTTTAAAAATTTGAAATAAATTTGATAAATATGTTAAAATGTTTTAAAAGAGATTTGAGTTATAAATATTGATTTCCAAATGAAAGAAAAGTTGTTTTAATCAAATAAGCTTTTAAAACACTATCCGCAGCACTTTTCTACAACAATTTTAATAAGCTTTAGAAATATAAATTTAAACTTAACTATTCTTTCCTGAATCTTTTATTAATGTCTTTAATTTTTTTTAGTATTTTAAAGATGATTTGGAAGTTTTAATAAGAGTTTAAATAAATGGTTAAATGAAATTGTTTATAGCACTTAAACAATAAATTAAATTTTCCCTTAAAAATTATGGAACTAGGTATGCAGAAACGGCTTGTACATTTGTCCCGCCTATGAGATCTGGAAAGCTAAAACAAGGTATGCAACTAAGGTTTGGAATGGAGCAACTAGTAACCTGAACTTACCTGGCCTCTATTTTATCTTTCTAGGCTAGGGGTGGAATAGATCGAAAAGAAAGCCCGAATGTTCTAAATAAAAAGAACATATTTAAGATTTTCAAAAAAATAAAAAGAGTTAAGTAAGTTTTTATAGTATAGAGAATATTCTGGCCAAACTTTGTATTAAGTCCCAAGGAGGGAATTTGTACTATCCACGTGAATTTAAAAGGTGAGTTCACCATTATTCCACGAATAGTACGAGTTGAATGCGGAAATTAATCTGGGTATGATTAGTCTAATCTTTTACTCAATATAACTGGTTTGGGTTTACAATAAACGATGTCTTAAACAACATTATTTTTGACCCAGTTAAGACATGTTTCAGAAAATGAATTTTTTTATTAGATTAGGAACTAAATTTTCCTAAGTAAATGGCTTGAATATTTCCAAAGTTAAACAGGTTTCGATTAACCAGTAAAAAATTAAAATGAAAGAGGCTAAAAAATTCTGTATACGCATATTCACATTTTTATCGATGATTGGATTTCGAAGAGACTAGGATTGGATTTGGGTGATTCCTATCCAAAAACCACTTTGAACCAATTTACGCTTTCGAAGTAAAACATGTTGAAGACAAAGATCATTGAAGACGAAGATCTTCATTATGTAGGGCCACTTGCCACTAGACCCTCGGGGAAATTACCATATCATATACTTATGGTGAAAATAGTTCTCTGTTATGAAAATCTTCGATTTGCAAGGATAAATCACTACTAATCCTAGGGGTAATTCCTGACAGGATGTGGTACGGGAGTATCTTCGGTTTGTCATATTCCTGAACAACTTGTATGGACGAATGTCTGACGTTGCATGCCTATATCGCATTGATTGATCTCTATAAATGAATCATTTGTTTGGTGGCGCAGAAGGCAACTTCTCTTAGCTTAACACTCTTTCCTGAGACGTACGGGCTCAGGATTTATACGTTTGTAGGGATCAGTTGTGTGATTATGGAATGGTAATGTGACATTCAAAGTGATAAGTTGATGTTCTATGAAAGGTAATCGCTACCTCAGGCCTCACACCCGTAAGTGGCTAAAACAAGGTAGATGCGGCAAGGCTATATGGTTTGCAACCATTAGGGTATGATCATCCTCTTCTAGATATATTTCTATCCATTATGACGTTCGAGTTTAAATTATGTAGTGTATGCTAGAGCGCACTCGGATAGGTCGGTAACGACCAGGGTGATGACATATTCGATACTATCTTGTTAGAGGTAGGTTGGTCTTGTATTGGTAGATGACCATCAGTTGGGCCTTGCTACATTCCTCTAGAGATGTACTGCTGGAAAGGTAGTCCCTTGCCTGGTCATTTGTTGGAAATTCATTCTCCAATACGTGCCTGCCATTTTGATTGCAGAACCTAGTATGCTAGAATTTAATAATGGTAACAATTTCGGCTATTTGAATATATTTACTTTAAATGTGTTTTCAAAGAATGTCATTAAAAATAATATCAAATGATTTGATAAAAATGTTTTAGTTATCATAAGGTAAAAACCCGTCCGTGTTTATGTGTGGCGTGGTCTTATGAGATACTCTTTCTTTTCAAAAGGTTTATTCACCAATTTCTGATCTATGACACTGTCATTTAAGACTCATGTTTCTCACATTGGTTTGCCGGACTGATCCGGGTATTTTTATACTCGAGTCGGATCCGAGTAGTTTCAGGATTAGCTGCAGACGCTTGGAGTTCCTATAGGAGAGCCGGAGATCTTCATCAACGAATGGACGTATTCTATTTTCCCCTGCATTGTGTGTTGTTTGTTTTTCAGCAAATTTAAGGACATGTGTATTATAACTATCCAAGCTGAATCTAGGTTAGACTTTGATATATGTTTAAAAGATTTTTTGCTGTAAAGATTTTATATTGAAATAATATATGTTATTCCATTCGAGTAAGATTCTGTTCTTTCTTCTTTTTCTTTCTACCCCTGACAATCAACCTTTTTGATACTTGGGAATGCGGCACATGAATACAGTGGATGTATTAGTGTCGATTTTTAAGAGTCAAAAAGTTGGGTCGTCACAAGTCATTGGCCTAGATGAGACTTAGAGTCCTTATCCCTTGGGTGTGTTGGGAATTTATTTTATAGCAGGATATAATAGAAGTGTGTGTATGGATGCGTGTGTGTGTGTGTATATATATATATATTACTTAGTATACAATGATTACTTGGGGTAATCATCTGGGAACGTATTTGTATTTTGCATATATAAAATATTTTACAAATATTTATTAAGTATGAAATATAAAATGTTTTACCTCCGATGGCTTGATGTAAATATTTATATTCTAGTCTGTTAGTGATCAGAATGCACAACGGAAATATATAGATCGCTTTCCGCTGAGCATCTTATATGTTCGATTATTTATGTTTGTATTGATTAATGATTGCTTATAATAAATTTGTAATTATTGATATTAAATCCTTGCGGTATTTTTAGTATTGAAGTCACCGCTAGGAATTTTGAAAATTTTGTTTTTATAGTATGTTTTGTGTGTGTGTACATTATATATACTTCTCGTGAAGTAAATTTTAATGCTTGGTGATTATTTGATAGTATTCGAATGGTTGGAAATGAATTTGATATTGTAAAGAGTTATGGCAAATATTTAAATGTAAGCAAGTTTATTTTGGCTTATAAATATATAGAGTACGAAGTATGTTTTATGTAAATAAGAAGATGTTTTAATTAGGAGGTTTTGATAGAATCTTCTTTTACATGATTTGAAATTGGATATTATATGAAGTATGATTTTATATAAATGTATATAGATAGAATATTTTGAAGTTTTTTTGAAATTAGATAGTGTTAATTTCGTTAAGTGCTTTAAGAATTCTAGTCGATGTGCCCGGTTAACGTTATCGATAGGGATTCCTAAACAATACGACGAGGCACATGGACGTAGAGTTTTGAAAGGTATTACAAAGTTTTAAAAATTCTTATATGATTTGTTGATTATTATGAAATGAAAGATTTTGAAAAATAGTAAAATATATCTAAATAATATAATTATATTTTGCAAATTTTGGAAGAAAGATATGATTTAAAGAAATATTTTGAATCATGATTTGAAAAGAATTTAGGTAAAGCTTAAAGAAGTGATATTAAATATTTTGATTGGAGAAATATTATTTTGAAACAGAATTTTAGTAAAGCTTATGTTGTGAATATATGTTTGGAATTTTGAACTTTTAGAAATTTTAGAAATTGTTTTGATTTGGAAATTTATTCATGTATTTATATTTTATAGTATACATTATTGTTTTGAAGATAATAAAATTTTATTTTCATATGTTTGTGTATATGAATTTATATGAGTATTGCAGCCATTGAGCATTAGTGGATAGCTGAAGTTGATGGTGAGGCGATGTTGATCGCATGGTCAACAGTTCAGCCAATTGGCGAAATGGGCCACTAGAAATTCATGGTGAGACACCTTCAGTATATTTTATATTGGAATTTTAAATTTTTTGATATGCGACGTTGTGATTGTATACCCTCTTTGTTGAATAATTGTTTAAAAAGAGTTGTGTAAGTACATTATGTTATGATATATTATGATATAAATTGTATATGTAAATTCTTATTTTTAAAATGGTTTTACTTCAACTAATATAGTTTTAAAGTATATGGAAAGAGTAAAAGTTTTAAAGAAATTTATTTTGGGAATAACTAGTATTTTGAAAGTGTTTCTAATAGAAAGTATAGTAGTAAATTTGAGTAGTTTTATGATAATTAAAGAAGTAATTTTGAAACCAGTAGTAACTTTTTCATGAATATTTAAAGTAAAGTTTTGATTTATAAGATTAGTAGTAAAGTGAAAGTTTTAAAGAAATTTATTTTTGTGATTAACAAGTGTTTTGAGAAAAGTTTTCAAAAAGGAATTAAAATATATGACTAAAGTAATTTTATTGGCATGATATTGGTTTGTTGGTTTTGTGGGAAAGTGAGGTTTTGAATTGAATTAAGTAATATGTAAAGTGGAATTTAGAAATATATTGTTGTTAGTATTATTGAATTGGAGTTATATTTATAAGGGCCAATAAATTTGTATAGTAAATAATCAAGTTTTGAATAAATAAGTAGTTTGTTATATTGAACGAAGAATTGAATTTTTATAATGATAAGTCTAATTAAAAATTGTTTTGTGGTTGAAGGAAGTAAACACTATTTTGGTAAATTTAGTTTAAAGTATTAATGATTTAAAAATTGAGTGAAAACAAATAGAATTAAAGTTGGATTTTTTTTTGAAATAAAAAGTTGATTTGCGAGTTGTGAATTATTTAGATCAAGTTTTTGTTTATATTCTTAAAAGTCATATTATAGCTTGATTAAATATGGTTTTAGAAAAGTCTTAAAGATAAGTTATTTTATTTCAAGTGTTTTGGTAAAATACCATGTTTAAAAATATTTTAGTTTTCAACATATGGTGTATGTAATAGTAAATTTTCTGAAAGGCTTTATAAAGGCAAGTAAGTGAAATTTTAAAAGAAAGTAGATTTATAAATCGACCTTTTCCCCTATTATTTTCAAGAGATATAAATAGGAAGATGTTGTAATATTTTGAACGTTGTCAATTTTTTGAAAAGATCTGTTACAAATATAAAGTTTTGAAATCATTGATTATAAATTTCTAGTTGTACTATATTTTGATTATTTATGGTTTTAGAAATTTTTTGAGTATAGTATAAATTTGTTGCTGTAGAATATGCTAGTATATGATTTTTGTTTGATGATAATAAACATATATATATATTAATTTAAATGTATTTTTTATTGTACTATTTTATTTTTCACATAATTAAATAAATATTTGTTGAATAAAATAAATAACATAGAATTTAAATTCAAACAAATATTTTATTCAAACAAATATTTTATTACAATTTTGAATAGTACAAAATTTGAGCTCTCACTATATATACACAATTTTCAATTACATTACAATTTCGATTACAACACATCCTTCAATCTACAACTTTCACCTCACAACATATTCACCCACACTCGTATTTTTATCTTCAACTCTATTCCAGTTTGTATCCAACATTAGAATTATCTGCAAAATAAACACTAACGCAGTAAAATTGAAAAAGAAATATTTTGCAGTGTACAATAAAAGTGTGTGTTTTGAAAATATTATTTGCCTCAGTTATTTGGGTTGTTCGTCATCATTTCTTTTGAATTCATCATACACGAACAACTTGTGACATGCACAGTGTATCACTGTACATGCCACAAGGCCGTGCACACCAATATACACTTGATAAAACTGTAGGGACAGGTGAGCACAAGGTCAAACCCAACCAAATGGTGGTATCAACTCAAGTGAAAATGCTCGATCAAAGCAATAAATAGCAATACAAACATGCAGCTACCACCAGACATCATGGTAACAAGCAACACAGCCTCAATAGTCAAATGGTTCACATAACAGCTTACATGGAAATACCAATAAGTCAGTGAATTGAACAAGCCAATGGTCAAGACAATATGAACTGAAGCTAGCATATCAGGAGCAATAAAGACCAGTCCAGAATGAATGCAACTGAATACAAGTTAAAATGCTCAGTGCACATACACATGGTTGGTCATATGTACAACAAGCCCCAGAATCAAAGAAATGGCATGTATCAAGACAACAATGGGAGCAGTACACAAGCATGAGATAAAGGCTACACAAAGAAACCACCATACATATATACACACACACATATGTATACAGACATGTATACATATATATGTACTGCACATCAATCAAATATGCATAAGTTCATGACAATGGCAAGCTACAGACATAAAGTAAAAGGCTCAACCAAACTGGACATGAAACTCAAAGTGCAACCAGACCAGTTCAATGAAACAACAAATAGACCAACATAGCAGATGAAACAATGGAACATGATGAACAAAAAATAGTGAAGCAACACTATATATACATATGCATATGGTTAGATACAAGGCAATGTCGAAGTCGGAAAACAATGTAAGCTAACATATATATATACACACACACACATGTGTGTGAACACGCATGTATACATATATACATGTAGTGACAACCAGACCAGTTCAATATGCAAGCAATCAAGCTACATCAAGGCTACAACTTCAAGATACTACAAGCAAACAGTGAACTGGCTCGAAGAAACAGAGGCTACAACCCAGTACACACACAAATGCAAGAATAAGCATGTGCACCAAAACAGTGACAAAGAACCAGTGCACATGAATCAAATCAAGGTGGACAGAGCACTAATATACATATATACAGACCAAAGAGCAACAACCATGAAGTACACAAGCAAACCATGAAATGACTCGAAGCAATGCAAACTTCAGTTTCAGTCAACATGAAGTGCACAAATATATGTACACAGTGAACAGACAATTAACTCGAAGCTAATCACAACATAGCCGTGGGTCATGAACCAATCAAGGAAAAGTAGCAGTTTGAACAAGTGAACATGTATTACATCAATGCAGACCAGGCAATGAACAAAACAAAGCAGCTTAATGCATGTATACATACATACATATATATATATATATATATATGCAGTGCACTAGACATACTCCAATAGAACGAAGACCGTGAAGCCGTGTGTAATAAGCAGTGGTGACAACATGACTCATATGCAATCAGAATAACAAAGTGAACCCAGACCAATATCACACAACAACTACAAGCATCAGGTCGCAAATGTTCCAGGCATGAACATGCACATCGAACAAGTCATAGCAGAAAGGAGTTGAACAAGTCGAAGTCAATTTTTATCACAAAGTCAAAAAATTCAAAATGCCAAAGTCGTAGGAGAAAAATAAGGAACCGACTCAAGCAAATAAATAGTATCAGTTATGTCTAAACAAATGAACCAGTCAACATTAATCACAAGCACTCAAGCAAAATTGAACGGACAAGTGTAAACAACGTGAAGAATTCAAACGAAATATACGAACGTAGTTATAGGGCTTTCATCCCTATGTAAACCCAAAAATCATCATCGGCAAAATTTAATCGATTCGAGTTCAAGCAAATAGCAGAACAATAAATCACGAAACTCGAATCAAAGTCGAGCATAACCAAAATCAGAAAAAGGGGCAAAATCACATACCACTTTTAATATTCGAGATCGACACATTGGAGCAGCCGCAAGCATTTCAAAGCCAGAGGCGACTGACGAAGCAGAGCAAAGGAAAATTAATTACTTCAATCGATCAACAATCAAGCGGCAGCTTCAATCATAGCAAAACCCTAATTTCTTGAAGGGGAACGAAGAAAGATCGATCGAAGTTTTACATGAAAATAAAAAAGAAGAGAGACGTCTCTCTTCTTTAATATTAGTTGGCCGACCTTTATTTTTATTTTGGGCTTTAGTGATTATGTAGGGTTTTGTATTTTAAATTTGTTTTTATTTTGTAATTTCCTTTTAACTTGTGTAATTGTCTAGTCGTGTGACTATGTGACGAACTACGGTGGTGTAGTTTGAGAATTCGCAACTCAGTGGCTGAGTTGTGGCAGGGTTTTGAGCGTAGAGTTAGGTTAGTCATTAGCGGGTATCGCAAGTTTACGTGTGTAAGCGTTTGACTACTTAATTTCTATAGACACCTTGGGGGCAGCACGTAGGCAGGGTTTTGCCGAAGCTGGGTAAATCTGTGTTGTTCTATTTTTGCTTTTATTATTCTGCTATTATCTGCGCTGTAATTATTTTATATATTTCCGCATTAATTTTTATTATTATTAGTATCAACCTATTCACCCCCCTCAAGGGTGAAATCGACCCTACAGTTGCTTCAAGTATTAAATGAATTTTGAAATTGCTTAAAGAAATTAGAATTTGAGGAAGAATGTTCGATTTGTAAAGTTAATAGTTTTCTAGAGTTTGAAATTTTAATATTTATAAATACTTGGGGTAATCTATATTATTTAAGTGTTATAAATGGATTTATAAAAGAATATGTTTGTATATTTATTTGAGAGTTGTGAATTTTTGTACCATAAAGATTACTCCAAAAATTTTCATGAATTTCAATATTTGAATTATTTTGGTTGAAATTAATGGTCATTGTCTTAATTGAGTTGTTCAACTTATAGCCCATGACCACAACATTGGGCATGGGATGATAAATCATTACATTTTGGGGCCGTCGCGAAATTTATTAATCAATGTTGTATTTAAACGAGTTAGTATTATTTTGGTAATGTGTATAAAGATTTAAACTAAGAAGGTGTAGTAAAGCTAATTATTTTAGCTTGCAATGGATTTTCCCCATGGGAAATTGTGAGTACACAATGTGGCCAGCACACACTGAAGAAGCTAATTATTTTAGTAGTAACTATAAGAGCCGTGTAGTATGAGTACTATATAACCATCCACATTGTGTCCAGCTTTCTTTATTTTTTGGGACTGAACTAGATTGGCCAGTATCCACTCTAGTGGCATAATCATGGGGTCGTACCCCAGATCCATGACACCATTGTTGGTTATTATATTCGATGCACACCACAAGATTGGTAGTTGGTAACCCCCTGTGTCGCACAGGCCAGTAGTCTGTTACCAATATGGGCAAAGCATGGTCGTGACCGAGGCTACACATAGATAAGTCATTGGTGGATGAGGTCAGGATGTTTGTCAAGGTAACTGAAGATTGTAGGAATAAATGGTTACTTTACAGTTGTCAAGTAGACCTGGGTTCTTAGAGCAAGCATGCGGTAGGCAGCCATCAGTCTCCCATCTGGTTTAAGGTATGTGCGTGTATGTCATACATGTCTCCTTCCTATGATGAATTGCCTATACTAAGACTAGGTGAGTCTAAAGTGTGGTCAATCCCCGTATATCCATGCTTTTCCGATATGGTATTTTGGAGATAGCCTCCATTTATTGATTGTGATTTGGAAGATGATTTTTGGATATGGATGATTCACCCATTGGATACAATTTTCTGGTTTTCTACTGGTTTAATTTATATGGGTGATGGCGCTTTTCTGTATGAGTTTCCTATGGATGTTGTTTTAGAGATCTCTTGAGACTGTTATTTTATTACTATTATATATGTTATCACCGTAAACTATATTACAACTATCATTACAGACATAGTCTGACCTGATACTCGGGTCAGACCGAGACATTTCGGGTTCAAGGACAAGGCGACCATTTTATTGGATGATTAAGCATAGATGGAGGCTAGGATCTCAGTATATATAGTTATTGTATACTATTGGGATATATTTGGATTCATGAATTGGATATTTTAATGGTAGTGTATACTCGATATATATTGGATCTATGTATACATTTCTATTATATGTTATCGCTGCGATTCTGACTTTGTGTTCTCTCTGTATTTATTATATATTATGTATTGTTGTATCCTGGAGGCACATGTGTTTATTGCTTTGTGCCGATACTATGTACGTGTAAATGAGTTATTTATTTGATGTTTAAATACATATCAATATTAGTCCAAGGTAATATTGACGTTTGTACCCCATATCGCCCCATTCTTCATATTATCCGACAGTATAATTATATAATACCCTTGGGTTTACGGGTATAAAGGTAGGGGCGTTACACTTAGCCTTTTTATATAATCGTGAGGATTTTTGGGATTCATAAATTTATTATAAAGTATTATTTAGTTATAGAAAATTATGGAATAGTTTATATAATTTGTAACAACCTGCCTTTTCGACCCTCATAAGTCGACACTAATACATGCACGGTATTCACGTGCCGAATATCCGAGTGCCGGAAAGACAGATTGTTGAGGTGAAAGAAAAGAAAATACAAAACAAAATCTCATATCATGATGAGTAATGTTTAATATCCAAATAATCTTTATAAAAAGATAACTTTAATGTACATAAACAATCAAAGCAACTAATCTATCATCAGCTTGAACAGTTATAACAGCATGTCCTCACAAATGATGATAAATACAAACAATAAATGCAGCGGAAATAAAATACGTAAATAGGTATCGGAGGCATCTAGCTCGTCTCCTGAAGCTCCAAAGCGTCCAACTAAATCTGAAAATATACTCGAGTATGACCTAGGTATTATAAGAAAATAACATCCAGATCAGTCTAAATCTGGAAACTTACCATCACTTTTCGAAATCAAATATGGACTATCCCTCGATTAACGATGAAGTCGGACAAGTTAGCGAAAAACCCTTGCCTCAATATGCATTCTTAATTCTCATAGATAAAGCTGAGTTTCCATACCTTTGAATTTGGAGTGAAGTATGAAAAAAATACTTTCCATACCACCATATTTATAAAGATCATTTATGGAAATCTAATCTCCTACACTGGTCACGTTTTTGATATTCTCGATTTAATTTATCCCTCGCCTAGAATCGAAGCCAGGCAAGTTAGAGCATTGGTTGCATATCAAAGCCTTGCCTTCGGCACTCCGATTCTTGATCACACAGATAAAGGATATGTTTACTCATCGGCTTTAGTGCCAAGTATAGGACTACTTACTTTCCATAAGTAACCCAATTCTTATACGGAAATAATACTTTGCATATCAAATCTTGACTCGACGACATTCTTATCTTTTAGAATAGCTAGAAATTTCCCTACCTCGAAGTTTAATGTCAAATATACGATCTCATAAATCCCATATAATATTCATTTACAACTAAGTGTTATAAAACAACTTCCTTTTCACTTTAAAATTCCACTTAAATATCCTTAAAATACCCTTTAAAATTTCCATATGAAATCTCACTTAGAAATCCTTGTTTAAAACCTCATTCGATTTGAAAAGAATCGATTTTCCCTTTATATACAAGTAAACACTTACTTTATTGTATTAAATAGTATTTTCAAATCACTTATACAAATTTCAAATCTCCTTTGAAACATTTTAAAAACCAAGTTTAAACTTCATTTAAACATCACTTAAAAATATCCTTTCCTTAAAAAAAAAAAGAATTAAAAATTTTATTAACCAAGGGATTACCTTTATAAAATCACTAATTATACCTCAAATTAGATTTAAGCATATGATTTAAAACAAAATCCACTTTTAAGCAATTCTTTATTAATAGGAAAAACTTAACAAAAAGGTCAAGGAAAAATAATTAAGTTTTTAAAACACTTTATCGAATTATTTCAAAGCCTAAAACAAAGTCAAACCCTTTATAAAGTATTCAAGATTTGAAGTCATTTTAAGATCCAACTTTGAAATTCCATTTCAAAACCAAGTGCCTTTTTTGAAAAAAGAAAAGCAAAGTTAAAGAAATAACTTTCCCTAAAATTAACAAGGAGACTTAGCTATCGCTAGTAAGTAATTAAGCACTAAAACTACTTCAATATAAAAAAGAATGCAACAACAAGTCATATAAACATTAACATACAATAAGCCAAGCTTCTAAGCTTAGGCGCACAATTATTTCACATAAACAAATATATGAAAAAGTAAAAATTACGGTTATGAGGAACCCCGTCGGATCCCTCTATATATTCCATTTCTTTGAAGTGCTTCAAGTAGCGACCTTTTCGCTTCGGAAAACACTTCCAAAAATGCACCACTTTGCTTATGTTCCATGTCTATTCCTATGTGTTTCACATAGTCCCATGCCAAATACAAGTCATATGCCTCCGCTTTCCAAAGCAAGAAATCAACCACAAACAAAATATATATATGTCCATACAAACTACAAGATCTACACTATATAACCAATATACACAAGCAATAAATTACTACAACAAATTTCATGCACAACTATATATATATATAACTTAGAGTTAGAGTTCTCACTTTCCAAGAGCGAAGAAATGCAAGCACAAGCTCACTACTTTAGCAACCAACTACCTAACTACCAAACAAATACTACTACACGACCAAACTCCATAAATAAAAGCACAAAATCCAAGGATCCCTCCCCTTTCCCTACGACTAAGACAAGAAAGTTGGGCTAGGCAGTTCAAGTTGTGGTCTTTTTGATGGTAGTGATGTTAGCTAAGGTAGTGAAAGTTTACACTTGAATTTGGGGCTAAGAGAAGATGCTTTTATCTAACTTGAAAATGGTCTAGGAGCTGGAGGAAATGGAGTTAGAAAGAAGAAGCAATACATATGAAAAACCAAAGTGAAAATGAGAAAGGTGAAACTATTTTTTAAACAATGAAATTGGCGAATGACCTAAACACCTTTACCCACCTTATTCCTTTCTTTTCCTAACCAAAAGACCACCCTACCCTCCTTGTTTTCGACCGAAAAGATCCCTCTAAGACCCCTTAGTACAAGCCCACAGCCCTTGTAATGATGGTAAGAAAGGTTTTTGTATTTGTTATATAATTTTACACTTAAAGTGTACTTTAAAAACCATTAAACAAACCCACATTTTCTTACTTCACTACTAGAATTACTGTTTATCATGACAGATGATAGCAACGGCCGCCGACGGTAATTTCCGATGGCTTCCAATGGTATGGTTTTGCCATAGCAATTCTGTAATAACCGAACTTTTTCCGTCGCAAATCATCAAAAGTTTGCCGTCAGCGGCCGTCGCAAACCGACGCACATCGTGAATTACCTAAGTCGGTCAAGAGCTATTTTCATTATCTCCTTCCTCCAAACCCTCCCTCTTCCCCAAAATTCGCCTACCTCCGGCCGCCACTGCCTTGCCACTACTAGAAACATCTCCAACTTCTCCTCTCCGGCCTCCAGCACTTCAATTTCAGCGAAAAGGGGTATTTTTTTGCTGACTCCAATTTACCCTAATATGTTAAATTAGTGATAATTTGTAATTGTATTTGATGATAATACCCCCCTTGAGTGTTTGAAACTATGTGTTGATTGATTGTGATATGCTAATTACGGTTATAAGTGTGCAAAATCCGATAATTAAAATATAATTATGGCTAAACTTAGGTTAATTAGTTTATGTGTTGAATTAGTGATATGATTTAGTACTAATTAGTGTGCTAAAATGTCAATGTCAATTCAATATTACTATTGAAGATTAGTTATCGGTTGGTAGTTTATATAACAAATCTAGTTTACTTGGATGTCGAATCCTATAAAAATAATAAATAAATGAGTGTATAATGAAGTTTATTTTTTTGAAATATAATAATATATCCATAATTTGTTATGATTGAAAACATATAAGATTTTCGAAAAAATGGAAAAAATAATATATTATATAATTATTAAAACATTATAATGCATAAATGAATTATATATGCTAATATATGTTATGTATATAATTAATATCCCTTAGAGAGTTTTTGGCCCCGTCTGACAAGTATAGTATATAATCGTTAAATGGATATTCGTGTTTTCCATAGAACAGACATCTATATTCATCAGATACAATATTTATCGGATTTTTCCCTATATTAGACAAGTTACAAACAAAATAAAGTAGTTACATCTTGTAAACCATTTCATTTTAAACGATTTATAAAATTTCGACAATAATTTCCTTTAGTTCCCTGTGTACACGCATTTGTGTACGATACAGGGAACAAAGAGGAAGTGCTGCTTGAAATTTTGTTGAATCATTTAAAATGGAATGATTTACGAAATGTAATTACTACTGTGTTTGTAATGGGAAGTAGGATGATCGACCATCAAAGTAGAAAACAATAAACTAAAAATTTAATATTCTATTCATAATTGTGTCAATCCCTAAAATGCATAAACGAATATTAATTAATAAATGATTTGAAAAGTTAAATGTCAATCCATAAAATGATTAATACTTTTTTTAATCTCTATCATATTTTTTTTAAATAGGACTCCCCATGATTAGGTCGCTAGACTGGATACTAGCCAATCCAGTTCAGTCCCAAAAAATAAAGAAAGCTGGACACAACGTGTACTAATTTAATGATAATAATGGCGATTAATTGATTAATAAGGTAATTTTATAGGTTTATTGAGAATGATTTAGAGTATTTGTATATTTATAAATTTAAAATGATTTTTCGGTATGATAAAGGTTACTATATATATATTATAAAATATTTTGGAGGAAAGGAAGATTTATCTTAATTAAATGTATGGTTTTAGGAATTATTTAATAATATAGTTTGAAATGTGTTTGAGAAATGTTTTAAAATAAAATAAGCTAAAATATGAAAATAATATTTTACGAACTTGTATTTGAATAAGAAATGAAGATTTGTGTTAGTAATAATTTTTAAGTAAAGATTTGAATTGATTTTAGTTGATAAATAGAACTTTATCAAGATAGGATAAAGATGGTAGTTTTGATTTTGTTAAAGAAAATATGGGAACTAATGAAATATAAATTCTATGGAATTTTATAATGTTGAACAAGCATTTTTGATATCATGAATATGAGTTTGTTTGTAGTATTATATGGTTTTGAATTGGTTATAAAATAGTTTATAAAAGAAATATAATGGAAAAGAATGTGTTTGCGCTTGGTTATATGTAAGACCCAAATTTCCTTCCATGAAGCAAAAATCTAGACTTTTCCATTTCTAGAATTGCCTTCATTTCTTTTTTATGAATTATCCATCTTCATTTCATAATTCTATTTCACATTTCTATCTTCATCTCCATTTTCTGTTTTGGTTTCCACGAGCTAAAAACCTCCTCTTCTAAAAATAAAAATAAAATCATCTAAAATTCAATTAATTCCAAATTTAAAGTATGATGCTCTCAACTCTAAGCTGCACCGATTTCCATTTTCAAGAAGAAGTTGAAGTTTTGATTAATTTTAAAGCCATGGAGTTTTCTTGTTTGAGTTGGAATTGAAGATGATGGAGCACTAATTAGATATGCAATTTTATTTGGCTAAGTTGAGTGCTTTCCCACTCATATATCTATGTCTTGATGTTTAATCCTATATCCATGAAGTTTTATCTTGTGCATATCATGGATTGAGGTGAATTTTGATGGTTGAATTTCGATTTGGTGCTATAATTACAAATTATTTTTAATGGGTTCATTACTTCATTCTTTGGATTTGGGTTTGATTGTGGAATTTCACTTTATGAATTGATATGGAATATAGACGAATTCATGTGAATATTTTAGTATATGTTTGCAAGCCTTACGATTGAATCAAAATTTAGTTTCTTGACTTAAAAATTTGTTTTGCACTTAGACAGGCATTCAGATGTCTGAGTGAAATATTCAGATGCTTGAATTAGTTAAAATTTTGCCTATCAATTCTCTATTTTGAACTAAGTAAGAGTCAAACGTCTAAGTTGTATATCCAAACATTTGAATTAACCTAAATATGAACTAATTCTTCTCTATTTGAGTTTAGACGTCTGACCTGTGGATTCAGACCTCTGAATTGTTTAGAAATCGTTTATATATATATATATATTCAGACGTATGACTTTTGCATCTAGATGTCTTAACTGCTGCTATTTTGTTTTCATGATCTTATTTCTTTTTTAAATTATTTTGATAAATTTATAATATTACTTTGTGGTTCTATTTTATGTTTTTACATTATGAATTTATTGCTAGAATATTTTATAAAGGTTGAAAATCTATTTATATATTTAAGAAATATTTTTAACTTCAAAAGCATGTCTTTTATTTAAGTAACTATTCTACATTTATTATTTTAAATAGTATTCAATTACTATAAATTTTGGATTAGTTTCTATAAGTTACATTTGTTTACAAAGTGATGTGTGTGTGCGCATACAAATAAAGATTTTTCATCTAACTTTTATATTCAAATCTTATGTTGTGAATATATATATATATATAAGTTTAACTCATATTTTACTATACTACAATAATTTCCTATTCTTTTCACATTAATCTATTCACTATAAATAATTCACCGTTGATGTTGGTTTGAGTTTTAATTTAAAATGATACGGTGATAACATCCTTCTATTTGATTTGTGAGGTTTCATTTTTGTATGACGAGAAATTTGAATAAATGGATTAGCGATACCGTCTGGTATGGGAATTTTAGTAACAACTTTCCGGTTATTCATCGAACTTGGCATATAAAGATATCTAGTGGGATCAAGTGTAATTTATGAGCCTTGAATAATTATCTAAATGACATGGGGTGGTATGGGACGCTGTTATGTCATTTGTTTGATTATTCATTGTAAGTAATTGTCATTCAATGGGGATTGTACTCATGTGTATATGTGATATTCAGTGTGGAGTATCGTATAGTCAGGTGCAGATTTATAAGAGCCATGTAGTATGAGTACTGTATAACCATCCACATTGTGTCCAGCTTTCTTTATTTTTTGGGACTGAAATAGATTGGCCAGTATCCACTCTAGCGGCCTAATCATGGGATCGCACCCAAGATCGATGACACCATTGTTAGTTATTATATTCGATGCGCACCACAAGATTGGTAGTTGGTAGCCTCATGTGTCGCACGGGCCAAAAGTCTGTTACCAATATGGGCAAAGCATGGTCGTGACCGAGGCTACATGTAGACAAGTCCTTAGTGGATGGGGTCATGATGTTTGTCAAGGTAACTGAAGATTGTAGGAATAGATGGTTACTTTATGTTTGGCAAGTAGACTTGGGTTCTTAGAGCAGGTATGCAGTAGGCAGCCATCAGTCTCCCGTCTGGTTCAGGGTATGTTCATGTATGGCATACATGTCTCCTTCCTATGATGAATTGGCTATACTAAGACTAGGTGAGTCTAAAGTGTGGTCAATCCCCGTATATCCATGCTTTTCCGATATGGTATTTTGGAGATAGCCTCCATTAATTGATTGTGATTTGGATGATGATTTCTGGAGATGGATGATTCACCCACTGGATACGATTTTTTGGTTTTCTACTGGTTTAATTTATATGGGTGATGGCGCTTTTCTGTATGAGTTTCCTATGGATGTTGTTTTAGAGATCTCTTGAGACTGTTATTTTATTACTATTATATATGTTATCACCGTAAACTATATTACACCTATCATTGCAGACATAGTCTGACCTGATACTCGGGTCAGACCGAGACATTTTAGGTTCAAGGACAAGGCGACCATTTTATTGGATGATTAAGCATAGATGGAGGCTAGGATCTTAGTATATATAGTTATTGTATACTATTGGGATGTATTTGGATTCATGAATTGGATATTTTAATGGTAGTGTATACTCGATATATATTGGATCTATGTATACATTTCTATTATATGTTATCGCTGCGATTCTGACTCTGTGTTCTCTCTGTATTTATTATATAATATGTATTGTAGTATCCTGGAGGCACATGTGTTTATTTCTTTGTGTCGATACTATGCACATGTAGATGAGTTATTTATTTGATGTTTAAATACATATCAATATTAGTCCAAGGTAATATTGACGTTTGTACCCCATATCGCCCCATTCTTTATATTATCCGATAGTATAATTATATAATACCCTTGGGTTTACAGGTATAAAGGTAGGGGCGTTGCACTTAGCCTTTTTATATAATCGTGAGGATTTGTTTCCAGTCCAAAGGACCTTAGCAACATTTGGGCCGATGCAATATACAACCCTAGAGTCACTTTTAGCGGTGTCCTCCCTCGTCGCTCATCGGTTGTTATTAGTGAATTAAAAGACCCATCCTTGACTTCCCGGATAGGAGGCACTTCTACTCAACGTCCTACATTAGGTGACCGTAGATCTCATTATTGTAAAAGAGTCATAATCGATGATTCTTTTGAGGGTGAGTCAGAATCGTGACGTAGTTTGTTTTACTATAAGCTATAGTTTCAAGCTTAATTTTGATGTAGTTTTATGTGATGATCATTTTATTTTTCATTTGTGATGTAAGTACAAACATAGGATTTGATTGATTGTGAATGTTGATTGGATTATTTGGATGAAATGTTTGATCGGATATTCGATTGATTGTGTGACATTGGATTTGTGTATGATAGATTATTTTAGATGCAAATGAGATCTTGTTCGTTTGCATTTTAATTTGTGTAATTTATTTATATTGTGTGTACATTGCACTGATAGTCCAAATTCGATGGAATTCGACTCGTCCACAGGTTGAAAATTTATACTAACGATTGTTGATGATTTTGGTAGACTTTGCTCCGTAGTTCATATTTTTGGACATTCGATTGATTTTTTGGTTTTAAAATATATTTGCTTCCATAAATTATTTTTGGTATTATGAAATTAAAGTATATTTATAGATAAATAAAACTGATTGGAAAATAAAATGATTTCTTGAAATATTATTTTGGATATAAAAGCTGTTTTGAAAATAATTTATTTCTAACTATTAGGATATAAATTGAAGGCTTTAAATTATAAATCATAGTTTGAAACAAAAGAATTATTTTTGGGATTCATAAATTTATTATAAAGTATTATTTAGTTATAGAAAATTATGGAATAGTTTATATAATTTGTAACAACCTGCCTTTTCGACCCTCAGAAGTCGACACTAATACATGCACGGTATTCACGTGCTGAATATCCGAGTGCCGGAAAGACAGATTGTTGAGGTGAAAGAAAAGAAAATACAAAAAATCTCATATCATGGTGAGTATTGTTTAATATCCAAATAATCTTTACAAAAAGATAACTTTAATGTACATAAACAATCAAAGCAGCTAATCTATCATCAGCTTGGACAGTTATAACACCATGTCCTCACAAATGCTGATAAACACAAACAATAAATGCAGCGGAAATAAAATACGTAAATAGGTCTCAGAGGCATCTAGCCCGTCTCTTGAAGCTCCGAAGCGTCCAGCTAAATCTGGAAATATACTCGTGTATGACCTAGGTATTATAAGAAAATAACATCCGGATCAGTCCGGTAAACCAGCGTGAGAAATGCAAATCATATGGATTTTTATATTTATAAAACCCTTTTAAAAATAAAGGTATCTCATAAGACCACATTGCACATAAACACAGATGAGTTTTTACCGTACGATAGCTAAACCATTTCTATAAGAACTCTTGTGATATTATAATAATGTCTAGGGTTTAAAATAAATATTTAACATATCTGGAATGGTCACCCATAATTACATTCAATAGTACTAGGTTCTAAAACTAAAACCGTAAGGCACACACTAGAGATTGGATTCCATTTAATGATAAGGCATCGGGGTACCGCTTATCATAGTACATCTCTAGAAAATATATTGTGACATGGACCCTTCATAAACACAGAGCTGGCCTGCCCCTCGAATAATACATGGTCGGATTACAACATCTCTCATAAACATTACACCCGGCCCCACCCATGTGCTCATAAAAGATCCATAAATATCGAATCTAGATCCAAGGAATGATGCTCCTAATGAAAGCGAACCACATAGCTTTGTTGCATCCCTTGATTTCAGTCATTACCGGCTTGTGGTGCTTGTGGGGCTATGATTACCTTTTTTCTCTTAGCAACTCCCACGTGGAATGCTAAAACTACCCTCCAAGCGACAATGCAATGCCAACATTCATCTATACAAGTTGTTCAAGATATGAACAAACCGAAGGCACTACTTCTATTACATCCTCAGGTTTAGTAGCAAGTTGCCCTTTCACTTCAAAGAACTCCGTCTTTGATTCCATTATCTCAAACCAATCACTAACCTCTTCCAAGGTGTAGACACCGCATAAGTTTTTGGAGTAGTTATAGTTTCAAGTCATCTTATATAAGTATAGTCCACCGCTTACCGAGCGCTTCAAAACCAATCGATAGTTTCCAATAAACTCAATTCTAGTTCTTTTAGAAATAAACAGACAATACATAAGAGCGGAGATCACCCCCTAATCGGTAAGGGTTGGATTTCCTTATCATTTGTCCTAGAAGTGCAAAACAATATTATACATACAATATAGCATCAATGAAAATAACTGTACCATATAATTCTATGTTTCTTCTAGATATTCACAGTTATATTTCAGTCAAGATTTGATAGTCGGTTATTTAACTATCAAATAAACAAACAATCAAACCAGAGATTTTTATTTCAATACTTAGAAAACATTTCCTTTTCCAAAAATAATATCTAAACGTGCCAAAACATATATTATTTGAAAACATTAATACTATAAACCCAATCACTTTCCTTTGGTGTAAGTAAATTGGTCGTATGGAAATTAGACCAAATGTACTTACCATCGCTTTTCAAAATCAAATAGGGACTATCCCTGGATTAACAATGAAGTCAGACAAGTTAGCGAACAACCCTTGCCTCAACATGCATTCTTAATTCTCACAGATAAAGCTGAGTTTCCATACCTTGAATTTGGAGTGAAGTAAGAAAAAATACTTTCCATACCACCATATTTATAAAGATCATTTATGGAAATCAAATCTCCTACACTTGTCACGTTTTCGATATTCTCGATTTACTCTATCCCTCACCTAGAATCGAAGCTAAGCAAGTTAGAGAATTGGTTGCATATCAAAGCCTTGCCTTCGGCACTCTGATTCTTGATCTTACAGATAAAGGATCAGTCTACTCATCGGCTTTTATTGCCAAGTATAGGACTACTTACTTTCCATAAGTAACCCAATTCTTATATGGAAATAATACTTTGCATATCTAACCTTGACTCGATGACATTCTTAACTTTTAGGATAGCTAGAAATTTCCCTACCTCGAAGTTTAATGTCAAGTATACGATCTCATAAATCCCATATACTATTCATTTAAAACTAAGTGTAATAAAACAACTTCCTTTTCACTTTAAAATTCCACTTAAAAGTCCTTAAAACACCCTTTAAAATTCCCATAGGAAATCTCACTTGGAAATCCTTGTTTTAAAACCTCATTCGATTTGAAAAGAATATATTTTCCCTTTATATAGAAGTAAACACTTACTTTATTGTATTAAGTAGTATTTTTAAATCAGTTATATAAATTTCAAATCTCCTTTGAAACGTTTTAAAAACCAAGTTTAAACTTCATTCAAACATCACTTAAAAATATCCTTTCCTTAAAAAAAGGAGTTTAAAATTTTAAAAACCAAGGATTTACCTTTATAAAATCCCTTACTATAATACCTCAAATTAGATTTAAGCATATGATTTAAATCAAAATCTACTTTTAAACATTTCTTGATTAATAGGAAAAACTTAACAAAAAGATTAACGAAAAATAATTAAGTTTTTAAAACAAATTCCCAAATAATTTCAAAGCCTAAAACAAAGTCAAACCCTTTATAAATTATTCTAGATTTGAAGTCGTTTAAAAATCCAACTTTGAAATTCCATTTCAAAGCCAAGTGTCTTTTTTGAAAAAAGAAAAGCAAAGTTAAAGAAATAACTTCCCCTAAAATTAACAAGGAGACTTAGCTATCGCTAGTAAATAATTAAGCACTAAAACTACTTCAATATAAAAAAGAATGCAACATCAAGTCATATAAACATTTACAAACAATAAGCCAAGCTTCCAAGCTTAGGCGCACAATTATCTCACATAAAATAATATTTGAAAAAGTAAAATTTACGATTGTGAGGAATCCCGTTGGATCCCTCTATAAATTCCATTACTTGTAAGTGCTTTAAGCAGCGACCTATTCACTTCGGAAAACACATCCAAAAATCCACCAGTTTGCTTATGTTCCCTGTCTATTCCTATGTGTTTCAACATAGTCCACTGCTAAATACAAGTCATATTCCTCCGCTTTCCAAAGCAGGAAATCAACCGCAATATATATATATATATATATATATATATATCTGTGTGTGTGTGTGTCCATACACACTACAAGATCAACACTATCTAACCAATATGCACAAGCACTAAATTATTGCAACAAATTTCATTCACAACTATATATATATAACTTAGAGTTAGAGTTCTCACTTTCCATGTGAAGCCCAACCTCTATACTCACACTAGCCAAGGACACTACGAGGTAATGCCATCGACTAGCGCGAATAATAAGGCTGTTGAGGAGCGACCATCTGTGTAATTGCTTTGTGCGAGTATGGATATGTCAGATAGTATGACATGCATTTCATTTCAAGAGGAAATCTGACATATCAAATACAAACTCAAAGCTACCGCACAGTGGCTATGTGGCCTTCGGAAACAAACATAGAAGTAAGCATAACACAAATCAGTCACAGATATTCATATCAAAAAGGTGGAAATAGATATGAATATAACACATAGAAGTGTACATCAAAGTAGTGGTCATACAAGATCCACTACATCACAAAAGAATAGGTACAAGTGCTAGACAAAAGAATAAGTAACATCAAGGAGTCTCTATCTCGAATGAATAAAAGCAAAAACTACTAATCTAAAGTAGTTAGCCAAAAATCAGATGATGGTCCCTGATAAGAAGTCAAGTAGAAGCACTTGAAATACCTCGGTCTGACCCGAGTATTATTTAAGAAGAAAAATAATAAATGGATCAGTCTAGCTATAAATATCATATAAAATTAGATAGGATAAGAGATATGACAAAAACGTATGATAACAATAATGCCATACCGTGACAAGTATACATCAGATAACAACAAAAATCATACAATATCTCAAATATTCTCAAACACTAAAAAGAATGTCATATTCTTTAAATTATTCACCAAAACACAAATATTAATAGAGCTTATCAATGCATATCATCAAAATTGGTGAAACACAAATTCTAGAAATCATCAACTAGAAATCCAGAAATCACAAAAAGGGAAAGGCCTATCACAAACGGGAGCATGAAAACTCACCAACACGTATATCACAAATGGGTCGCTATCCCATAAAATGAGCCAGAGCTCCTCCAAACAGGGTATAGTCCCCTTGCGGAATATGAGCCAAAGCTCCTCCTATGAGCCGAAGCTACTCCAAATAGGGTATAGCCCCCCCTGCGGACTATGAGCCAAAGCTCCTCCTATGAGCCGAAGCTCCTCCTAACAGGGTATAGTCCCCCTTTGCGGACTATGAGCCGTAGCTCCTCCTATGAGCCGAAGCTCCTCCAAACAGGGTATAGTCCCCCTTTGCGGACTATGAGCCGTAGCTCCTCCTAACAGGGTATAGTCCCCCTTTTACGGACAAAGAGACATCACACATCGTTAGTCTAAATCACCAAAGGATCATCATTGATCGATAAGTGTAAATTACACTAAGCTAGTAAATAAATGAGTTTAGCTTCATGTCCCATAACCACTGGCTTAACTTAAATATTTACGAACAAATTGTAAATTTCCACTCGAAGATTGTCACGAGATTTCAATCGAACAAGTCCAAGAATTAACCGACGAAGTAAACGCAAGCGTTTCATACCACTTGTTTTGCTAAGCCGTTTAAATAGATTTCTCATACGAATGAGGTAAAGGTTTGTATATACTAATAGATTGGAAAACGGTTTTAAAAACAAGCTTTGTATTAAAAGTAATGTTGAAATCATTTTTGTGAAAGAGTTTGAGTATTTACTACTAGTATAGAAAGCTTTGTATTAAAAGTAATGTTGAAATCATTTTTGTGAAAGAGTTTGAGTATTTACTACTAGTATAGAAACCTTTGTATTTTAAAGTGACAAAACACAGAAATGATTATAAAAACAATCTATCACTAAAAATCCACATTTGACGACGTGAATTCCAACCATAAAAATCGATATCAAATCCCAATCAAATGGATATTCCCAAAAATCCATAAATGAAGTCATCAAAGTCGATAATAATTGACAACAACTAACCGGATCATCAAAAATCGATAAAAATTGGAAATCCACTCAAAAACAGCCAAAATAGGCAAAACTGCACAGATCCAGTCGTCTGAAATTACCAACCAGACGTCTGAACCATTAACCAGACGTTTGGTTGGATTTCCAGACGTCTGGATTTTGCCTCTGCCTTTTTTCTTTTTCCAGGGGCCAATTCCAAACGTCTGGAATTACCAACCAGACGTCTGGATTTTCAACCAGACGTCTGGATTTCCTTCCAGACATCTGAAATTTCCTGCTAGGCAAAAATCAGCCTAGCCCAAAAAGGGCGAAAATCCAAACCGGAGGCGATTGGACGAGTGATGGAGGCTAGGGAATTAGGCCAAGCGACAACCCAACCTTATAGGCTCTTCGATACACCCCAAACAACATGTCCAAACATCCAAGATAGGATTTTTAAAGATTTTGACTTCAAAACATCAAAATTTGGAAATTTAACCAAATCAATTCAAATCAAAAGCAAATAAACATGAAATAGATGTTAGGAATTCATACCTAACAACAATGAAAGCTATAAACATAGATGTGAGTTAAAGAACTCACCTTTAAACCCAAAAACAATGAATGAGAAGCTTTAAAATAAGGCAAGATCAACCACTCTTCAACTTCAACTCAAGAAGCTCCAATCTAAGCTCATAAGCAAATATTTTCTAAGTTAGGGTTTAGGAATTTCTGAAAATTGAATAGAGATTGAGATGGAGAAGATGAAGAGGATGCTTACCTAAGCTTCTCTTTAATTTCTAGAACTTGAATTTGAATTTCCTAAGAAAACTAGGGCTTAGGAATTTTAATTTCCCATCTTTTCCCCCATTCTTTCCTTTAGCTTGAGTATTAGGAAATAATAGAATGAATGAAGAGGAGTTGGAGGAGTTAGGGTATTAGATGAGTTGGTGGGCTGAAACCCAAACCCAAAGCCAAAAAGAAAAATAGCAAAATTCTACTCAACTCCAAACATATCAATGTTTATACTCAAAAAAGTTGTAAACATCGTTTTGAATGCAATGGAAGTGGTCTCGAGTCCGGATTCGATTGTTTACAAAAAGTAACATTTCGGACTTTAAATTCAACAAGCGATTCTATATTTAAACAAAACATTTAAATATACAATCGTAAAATATGCGGGTTGTTACAGACTCCCCTCCTTAATGAATTGCGTCCTCGCAATACTTAAGAAGAAAATAAAAAGTAACAACCATACTAAGGCATAACAACACAAAAAAGTAAATTTTGAAATGAGAAATCCACCTTAAAGAGCACGAGAGAGTAAGTCCGGATGTGTTCGCTCGATGATTTCTCTGGATTCCCAAGAGCAATCCTTAGGATTTGCATACCATTGAACTTTCACAAGCGGATAAACTTTATTACGAAGGCGTTTAACCTTCATAGCAATGATGCGAATAGGATGTTGCTCATAAGTCAAATTAGGCGAAACTTCAATTTCTTCAATAACACCGGGCTCAAGAATAGAATCGAAATCTCCAAGGCATTTCCGTAGTTGAGAAACGAGGAATACGTCATGAATAGCAGAAAATTGAGCCGGTAATAAAAGGCGATAAGCCATGGAACCAATGCGTTCGGTGATGGGAAATGGGCCAATATATCGATGTGCTAATTTTCCCGATCGATTGAAACGCACAACACCCTTCATAGGTGAAACACGAATGAACACCAAATCTCCCAAGTGGACAAAGTCTCAAGATCATAAGATGCAAGGAATTCAAGCCAATGTTGTTGACATAAATTAAGTTCCTTTTGAGAAAATAAATACTTCAAAGATTTATGATCGGTGTAGAGAACAAATTTCTCTCCCAAAAGATAATGACGCCAAATTCTAAGAGCGAATACAATAGTCGCAAGCACTAGACCATGAGTGGCATATCTAGTCTTGGCAGGCTTTAATTGTATAGAAGCATAAGTGATAACACGTTCCCTTTTGCATGAGAACGACACCCAAACCAATACGACTAGCATCGGTACAAATAATGAAGTCTTGGTTCCCTTTGGGAATCACAAGAATAGGAGCATCGGGAAGGAGTTCTTTTAATTTTTGAAAAGCAGCTTCTATGCTAAATCATTTATTTCATGATCCTCTTTCTCGAAAAGATAAGACATTCAAAATTATAATTAACTTTATGTAATCATCTTTTTAGAAAAAATTACTTATTACAAGTCAGTTTACTGTGTCTGACTGTCTCATCATAGCGTTTAGGAGATTCCTATCGATAACATTGATCAGGCACATCGACCAAAATTCTTACATCACTCAATGGGCAATACAACACAAAATCATCTTCTATATGATAAACATGTCTCTTAAAAATTTTATGAATATTCTTTGCTCGTTTTAAGAACAAAATCCAATTATACATATAAACATATCTTATTAGAAAGATTTGCAATTTTTAAATTGTTGTTTTCACCCATTATCAATAAATACAAGGACGGACTGATCGAAATATTCGTAGAATACTCGATTCATAAGATGGATGAAATAAGGCAGAAGGTTCGTCAAACCGAATGACATAACGAACCACTCATAAGAATCATAACGAGCGCGAAATGCGGTAAGGGGAATGCTATCCTCCGTAACTCGTAGCTGATGAAAACCGGTGGCAAGGTCGAGCTGAAAAAATCTTAGCACCACTCAATAGATCGCTTAGGTGGTAATCCTAAGACAAGCTCAAAAATACCAGAAAATTCACAAACTACTTGCATGAGAGAAATAACATTTTCCTCATCATGTGGGTTTAAAGAATAAAATGATGCCACCGAATTGGAAATCGAAATCATTAAGAAAAAATTAAAAACCTGCTTAATAGATTGAGAATGTCGAAGATGGATAGTCTTCTCGGGACATAGGATATGGGCTTCATAATGATTAAGCCAATCCTTTCCCAAAAATCAATTTCGAAGCCTAAGTAACGCATAACATGCAAATCGGCTCGGAAAGAATAATCACATAAAATAATCTCGACATCTTTACAAAGCAAACTGAGTGTTGTGGATCCACCGACCGGATTCGCAATTCTTAGTGAAGTCATCAAACCCATAATATTAAAGAAAAATATCAACAAGTTCTTTTGATATAAAAGAATGAGATGCACCCGTATCAAAAGAATTCGAATAGGATAATCACGAAACAAAATAATGCCATCAAAGATAGAATGAGAAATACCTTGACCAAGAGAAGTATTACTAGGGGCTTGCACAACATTCGACTCTCCCTCTCTCTTGCTTTGAAGTTTGGGACATGAAGATATATAATGATCCGAACTTTTGCAATAGCAGCAAGAAATAGGCCTTAGACACCTATTTATATAGTGGTCCTTAGAGCCATAATTGTAGCATTCTCCACGATTAGGGATTGGAGTCTTTGCTACCGAAGTTACTTGCTTCACTTTCTTGTTGGGATTAGGACTTTCGAACTTAATAAAGGGATGCCTCTTCTTATTGATGTTGAAGTTCTTATTGACACCCACAATTTCAACATCACTTTCTTTATCGGCCTCTTCAAGTCGAAGAGCGATATCTACAAGCTGATCGAAAGAAACTTCTAGTTTCAGAAGTAAAGGCTTTTTGAGGTTCTTATTCAACCCATAGACAAACCTATGATTTTTCTTCAATGGGGTATTAATATACTCGACCCCATATTTAGAGAGAGATTCAAAAGATGCGACATAATCTGCCACAGGATTCACCTTGAACAAGGTCAATAAAGCATCGGGCTAAAGTTACTTTTTCGGCTTCCGGCACAAACTTTAACTCGAACCTTTCCCGGAATTGCTCCCAAGTAAGATTCGCTTCAACAATTTCCGAGATCAAAAGCTCATACCAAGCTAATGCCCTCTCGTGGAGCATGCTAGAAGCCACTTGGACTCGATATAGATCCACAAGATTCATGCAAGAAAAGATGCGATCGCATGTTCTAAGCCAAGCTTGGATTTCTATAACGCTTTCGGAACCCTTGAATGGCCTTCCAACCAAATTGGTATAATCTTTGCACAAGCGTGCAAACCCAGATTTAGGATGAGTAGGCTCTGGAATGGGTCCGGCAGCTTGGGCATGCTTTACAAGATCTAAAAGCTGCTGGGCAGACATAAATACACCATCCTGAGGAGTAGCACTAGATTGACCGGCGCTGGGACGGCCAGGTCTAACCATTTCTCTTCTTTAACAAAGAAAGAAAGAAGAGGAAAAAGGTTATTCTCAGAATAAATATCAAACAAAGTTGATTGATAAAACAAGGCAACATAACAGAAAATAGGATAGGACGGGTCCTAAGACTCGGATAAATCCTAAGGCACGATTCCTAAGAGAGACTTAGGACAATGATCCTTGTTATAATATTCTATATTGTTCCAAAGTTTGGCTCTGATACCAAGCTGTGACGCCCCACCTCTATACTCACACTAGCCAAGGACACTACGAGGTAATGTCGTCGACTAGCGCGAAGAATAATGCTGTTGAGGAGCGACCTCTGTGTAATTGCTTTGTGCGAGTACGGATATGTCAGATAGTATGACATGCATTTCATTTCAAGAGGAAATCTGACATATCAAATACAAACTCAAAGCTACCGCACAGTGGCTATGTGGCCTTCGGAAACAAAAATAGAAATAAGCATAACACAAATCAGTCATAGATATTCATATCACAAAGACGGAAACAGATATGAATATAACACACAGAAGTGTACATTAAAGTAGTGGTCATACAAAATCCACTACATCACAAAAGAATAGGTACAAGTGCTAGACAAAAGAATAAGTATACATCAAGGAGTCTCTATCTCGAATGTGTAAAAGCAAAAACTATTAATCTAAAGTAGTTAACCAAAAATCAGATGATCGTCCCTGATAAGAAGTCAAGTAGAAGCACCTGAAATACCTCGGTCTGACCCGAGTATTATTTAAGAAGAAAAATAATAAACAGATCAGTCTAGCTATAAATATCATAAAAAATGAGATAGGATAAGAGATATGACAAAAACGTATGATAACAATAATGCCATACCGTGACAAGTATACATCAGATAACAACAAAAATCATACAATATCTCGAATATTCTCAAACACTAAAAAGAATGTCATATTCTTTAAATTATTCACCAAAACACAAATATTGATAGAGCTTATCAATGCATATCATCAAAATTGGTGAAACACAAATTCTAGATATCATCAACTAGAAATCCAGAAATCACAAAAAGTGGAAGGCCTATCACAAACGGGAGCATGAAAACTCACCAACACGTGTATCACAAATGGGTCGCTATCCCATAAAATGAGCCGGAGCTCCTCCAAACAGGGTATAGTCCCCCCTTGCGGACTACAAGCCAAAGCTCCTCCTATGAGCCGAAGCTCCTCCAAACAGGGTATAGTCCCCCCTTGCGGACTATGAGCCAAAGCTCCTCCTATGAGCCGAAGCTCCTCCTAACAGGTATAGTCCCCCTTTGCGGACTATGAGCCATAGCTCCTCCTATGAGCCGAAGCTCCTCCAAACAAGGTATAGTCCCCCTTTGCGGACTATGAGCCGTAGCTCCTCCTAACAGGGTATAGTCCCCCTTTTACGGACAAAGAGACATCTCACATCGTTAGTCTAAATCACCAAAGGATCATCATTGATCGATAAGTGTAAATTACACTAAGCTAGTAAATAAATGAGTTTAGCTTCATGTCCCATAACCACTGGCTTAACTTAAATATTTACGAACAAATTGTAGATTTCCACTCGAAGATTGTCACGAGATTTCAATTGAACAAGTCCAAGAATTAACAGACAAAGTAAACGCAAGCGTTTCATACCACTTGTTTTGCTAAGCCGTTTAATTAGATTTCTCATACGAATGAGGTAAAGGTTTGTATATACTAATAGATTGGAAAACGGTTTTAAAAACAAGCTTTGTATTAAAAGTAATGTTGAAATCATTTTTGTGAAAGAGTTTGAGTATTTACTACTAGTATAGAAACCTTTGTATTTTAAAGTGACAAAACACAGAAATGATTGAAAAAACAATCTATCACCAAAAATCCACATTTGACGACGTGAATTCCTACCATAAAAATCGATATCAAATCCCAATCAAATGGATATTCCCAAAATTCCATAAATGAAGTCATCAAAGTATATAATAATTGACAACAACTAACCGAAAAAACAAAAATCGATAAAAATTGGAAATCCACTCAAAAACAGCCAAAATAGGCAAAACTGCACAGATCCAGACGTCTGAAATTACCAACCAGACGTCTGAACCATTAACCAGACATCTGGTTGGATTTCCAGACGTCTGGATTTTGCCTTTGCCTTTTTTCTTTTTCCAGGGGCCAATTCCAAACGTCTGGAATTACCAACCAGACGTTTGGATTTTCAACAAGACGTCTGGATTTCCTTTCAGATGTCTGAAATTTCCTACTAGGCAAAAATTAGCCTAGCCCAAAAAGGGCGAAAATCCAAACCGGAGGCGATCGGACGAGCGATGGAGGCTAGGGAATTATGCCAAGCGACAACCCAACCTTATAGGCTCTTTGATACACCCCAAACAACATGTCCAAACATCCAAGATAGGATTTTTAAAGATTTTGACTTCAAAACACCAAAATTTGGAAAATTAACCAAATCAATTCAAATGAAAAGAAAATGAACATGAAATAGATGTTAGGAATTCATACCTAACAACAATGAAAGCTATAGACATAGATGTGAGTTAAAAAACTCACCTTTAAACCCAAAGACAACGAATGAGAAGCTTTAAAACAAGGCAAGATCAACCACTCTTCAACTTCAACTCAAGAAGCTCCAATCTAAGCTCATAAGCAAATATTTTCTAAGCTGGGTTTAGGAATTTCTGGAAATTAAAGAGAGATTGAGATGGAGAAGATGAAGAGGATGCTTACCTAAGCTTCTCTTTGATTTCTAGAACTTGAATTTGAATTTCCTAAGAAAACTAGGGCTTAGGAATTTTAATTTCTCATCTTTTCCTCCATTCTTTCTTTTAGCTTGAGTATTAGGAAATAATAGAATGAATGAAGAGGAGTTGGAGGAGTTAGGGTATTAGATGAGTTGGTGGGCTGAAACCCAAACCCAAAGCCCAAAAGAAAAATAGCAAAATTCTACTCAACTCCAAACATATCGATGTTTATACTCAAAAAAATTGTAAACGTCGTTTTAAACTCAATGTAAGTGGTCTCGAGTCCAGATTTGACTGTTTACAAAAAGTAACATTTCGGACTTTAAATTCAATAAACGATTCTATATTTAAACAAAACATTTAAATATACAATCGTAAAATATGCAGGTTGTTACATTCCAAGAGCGAAGAAATGCAAGCACAAGCTCACTACTTTAGCAACCAACCACCTAACTACCAAACAAATACTACTACACTGCCAAACTCCATAAACTAAAGCACAAAATCCCAGGATCCCTCCCCTTCCCTCACAACTAAGACAAGAAAGTAGGGCTAGGCAATTCAAGCTGTGATCTTTTTTATGGTAGTGATGTTAGCTAAGGTAGTGAAAGTATACACTTGAATTTGGGGCTAAGAGAAGATGTTTTTATCTAACTTGAAAATGGTCTAGGAGGTGGAGGAAATGGAATAAGAATTAAGAAGCAATACAAATTAAAAACCAAAGTGAAAATGAGAAAGGTGAAGCTACTTTTTTAAACAGTGAAAGTGGAAAATGACCTAAACACCTTTACCCACCTTATTCCTTTCTTTTCCTAACCAAAAGACCACCCTAACCTCCTTGTTTTCAACCGAAAAGACCCCTTAGTACAAGCCCACAGCCCTTGTAATGATGGTAAGAGAAGTCTTTGTACTTTGTTATATAATTTTACATTAAAGTGTACTTTAAAAACCATTAAACAAACCCATCTTTTCTTACTTCACTACTAGAATTACCGTTTATCGCGACGGATTATAGCGACGGTCGCCGATGGCAATTTCTGATGGCTTCCGGCGGTATGGTTTTGCCATGGCAATTCTATAATAACCGAACTTTTACCGTCGCAAATCGTCGAAAGTTTGTCGTCGACGGCCGTTGTAAACCGACGCACGTCGTGAATTACCTGTGTCAGCCAAGAGCTATTTCATTATCTCCTTCCCCCAAATATTACTCCAAACCCCTCTTCCCCCAAATTCGCCCACCTCCGGTAGCTACCTGTCCTGCCACCACTAGAAAAATCTCCAACTTCTCCTCTCCGGCCTCTAGCACTTCAATTTCAGCGAAAAGTGGTATTTTTTTGCTAACTCCAATTTACCCTAATATGTTAAATTAGTGTTAATTTGTAGTTGTATTTGATGATACTACCCCCTTGAGTGTTTGCAATTGTATATTGATTGATTGTGATATGCTAATAACGGTTATAAGTGTGTAAATCCGATAATTAAAATATAATTATGGCTAAATTTAGGTTAATTAGTTTATGTGTCGAATTAGTGATATGATTTAGTGCTAATTAGTGTGCTAAAATGCCAATGTCAATTCAAATCTTACTATTGAAAATTAATTATCGGTTGATAGTTTATATAACAAATCTAGTTTACTTGGATGTCGAATCCGATAAAATTAATAAATAAATGAGTGTATAATGAAGTTTATTTTTTTGAAATATATGATTATATCCAAAATTTGTTATGATTGAAAACATGTAAGACTTTATAAAAAAATTGCAAAAAAATATATTATATAATTATTAAAATATTACGATGCATAAATGAATTATATATGCTAATATATGTTATGCATATAATTAATATCCCTTGGAAAATTTTTGGCCCTATCTGACAAGTATTGTATATGATCGTTATATGGATATTCATTTTTGTCATAGAACGGACATCTATATTCATCGGATACAATATTTGTCGGATTTGTCCCTTTATTGGGCAAGTTCGAACACAATAAATTTGTTATATTTTGTAAATCATTTCATTTTAAACGGTTTACTTTCGACGGCAATTGTTCCCTGTGTACACGCATTTGTGTATGATACAGGGAACAAAGGATTAGTGCTGCTGAAATTTTGTTGAATCGTTTAAAATGAAATGATTTACGAAATGCAATTACTACTGTGTTTGTAATTGGAAGTAGGATGATCGGCCATCAAAGTAGAAAACAATAAACTAAAATTTTACTATTCTATTCATAATTTGTGTCAATCCCTAAAATGCATAAATGAATATTAATTAATAAATGAATTGAAAAATTAAATGTCAATCCATAAAATGATTAATACTTTTTTTAATCTCTATCATATTTTTTTAAATAGGAAAAATGGTCGATTATTTTGTTGATGGACCTGGATGTATCATCCTCGAAGTGAAATGAGAGGCTCAATAAAGGAACAATTTTATAATGGTGTAAATGTATTTATTGAATTCGCTTTAAGTAATAATGGAAAGGATAGAGAAATTCGTTGTCTATGTAGTAGGTGCAAATTGTTGAAGCATTTGATACCGAATATGGTTAAAGTCCATTTGTGCCAATACGGTTTCATGCCGAATTATCTTGTGTAGGATCGTCATGGAGAACATGTAGCATCTAATCATGTACATGCATAGGAGGAGGTGGTTTGTGAAATTGTTATGACGAATCCCATAGAAGATATGGTTGAAGATGCAGCACGATCGATGTTCCCTATTTTTGAAGTTGATGATGACGATGTTAATGTCGAAGAAGAACCAAATATTGGATAAAAAAATATACGATTTATTGGATGCTGCTAAAAAACCTCTTTGGGACGACTACACAAGCGGTACCCATTTATCAGTAAATGCAGAATACATTGTGATGAAATCAAAACACAACTTCACAGAAGCCGGATTTACAGTTGTTTTACAAGCTCCAAAACGGCATATGCCACCCGATAATTTGATGTGCGAAAATCATTATGAAGTGAAAAACAAATGTCTTCTTTTAGTTTGCCATATCAAAAAATAGATACATGTTTAAATGGTTGCATGTCATTTTGGAAAGAAGATATCAATCTGAGAACTATAGACTATAACGAGAAAGATATAAACCAAGAAAAAAGAAGGGAAATGAAGTCCCATACAAGCGTATGCATTACTTACATATGACTCCTAGGCTTCAACGTTTATACGCATCCTCTGTAACTGCGCATCATATGAGATGGCACAGTGTGAGAACACATGAAGAAGATACATTAACACATCTAGTAAATGGAGAAGCATGGAAACATTTTGATAAGACATATCCTGCTTTTGCAGCGGAGAGCCGTAATGTTAGACTTGGTTTATGTACCGATGGATTTTCAACATTCTCTCAATTTGGTTCTAAATATTCATCTTGGCCTATAATGGTTACACCTTACAATTTACCTCCGTGGATGTGTATAAAAGCGCCATATATGGTTCTCGCTATTGTTGTCCCTGGCCTTGATGATCCGACACAAGGAATCGATATTTATTTACAACCGTTGATTAAAGAGTTGAAAACATTATGGTATGAAGGAGTTGAAACATATGACATTTCAAAAAAATGAATTTCCATATGTTCGCTTCTTTTTTTATGGACTATTAGCGATTTTCCCGCATATGCAATGCTTTCCGGTTGGAGTACGACCGGTAGTCTAGCTTATCCTTATTGCATGAAAGAAACATGGTCATTTTCTTTAACCCATGGGAAGAAAATATCATGGTTTGATTTGTCATCGGTGTTTTCTTCATATTAATCATCCTTTTAGAAAAGATAGAAAAAACTTTACATCTAATAGACAAGAGACTTTGCAACCACCAAGGATTTGGTCAAGCGAAGATATATATGAACTTGTAAAGGATTATCCAAAGATACATGAAATCGGTGAGCAGATTGAAATTCAAGGTAAATCGATGGTTCATAATTGGTGCAAACAAAGTATATTTTGAGAATTTCCTTATTGGAAAAATCTCCTAATTCGTCATAATATTGACGTGATGCACAATGAAAAAAACATGTTTAATAACATTTTTAATACAGTTTTGAATGTTAAGGGGAAGACTAAGAACGATTTGAAATCAAGACGTGATATCCAAGCAGTATGTAATAGTCCCAAGCTTCATATCAAGCCAAATGACACTTAAAACCCAAAGCATGTTATGAGCCAGACAGTAACCAAGTTAAAGTTATGTTAAAATGGATAGAAGGATTAAGATTTCTTGATGGGATTTCTTCTAATCTTCGTAGATGTGTCGACTATAAGAATGGTAAACTGAGTGGGATGAAAAGTCATGATTGTCACATAATGATGGAAAATTTGCTACCAGTCGTTTTCAAAGAACTATTGCCCGTAAAAATTTGGACGGTTATAATGGAACTTAGTTTGTTTTATAAGGAGCTATGTTCGACTACGTTAAAAGTTAATCGTCTACGTAAACTTGAAGTTAAACCAGCGCTTGGCTGAGGTGCAGGAGCGAGGGTTATTTTCTTTGTCGGGTGGTTCTAGAGCTGAGATGAGTCTTGATGGGTATGTTACTTTACTTTTATGTTTGGACATTTTGAAATTGATGTATTTTGATATGCTTGATACATTTTGATACTATGTTGGATGATATGTTGGTTTGTTTTGACATGTTGGATGTTGATTGTATATATTTGGATGTTGATTATTTAGTATATTGTTTGTTTTTCTGTTTTAAATATTGAATTGGTGGGGATTGAGTTGGATATAGGATATAAGTTGATTATGTGTTGGTTGAGTTTGTATATTGGATATATGTGAAATTGAGTTTTGATATGTATGTGTAGTACAAGAATCGAATGGCTGCATGAATATAAATTGCCCAAATATGATATGTATGTGTATATGTATGAGCAACATCATTCTACAACTTTTTGTTTGATAAAAAGTCTAAAATCAAAAAAACAATTTTCATTCATATTTTTAGTTTTCCTCCAAACTCTTTATTTATGTAAATTGTTAACCCACCTTTTGCTAAGTTAGTATACAAGCGGATTTAACCCAACAGACTTCATGATTATCAAGGCCAGTAGTCCAGAGCAATGATTATGAGGTCTAGAAATCAAGTGCATGAAATGATATGAAGCGACGATCAATCGAGGCTAAGAGATAGACTCTTCAGAATATTCTAAGTACGGATTAGTACCTCCCCCAAGCAGGTGGTTGATGCCTATCCCTTCCTCTAGGGGATCGATACATATCCACAATTTTTGTCCCAAACCGGGTGAGGCCGGTATAAAGTGACAAAGATGACCCCACGAGGCTACATTTCAAATCTCAATTCATTTGGAGTTTATATGCTCAAGTTATGGGCAAATTACTTCACCTAAGAAATGGATCAGTATAAAAGTGATCAGGATAAAAGGGATCGTACAGAAAGGGATCGGTATAAAAGGGATCGGTATAAAATGGGTCGACATATTTCAACCAAGCAAGTACAACTCAATGGAAAACAATCAATGTCTAAAAATTCATAAGTCCAATGCATATGAAATTTTGTGAGCAAGATGTGGGGACCCTAGGGAGCCTCCTTAGGGATCACACCTCAAAAGGATGAAGAAAGAGAGATCATCCCTCTTCCCTCCATAGGGATCGGCTAGAACAAGGAGACAACTCACATTGCACCAAAGATCGAGCAATAACTCGAATTCTACCAATCCAATTGGCATGAAACTTAGAGGATAAACATAATACAACATAGAGAAGCTCCCTTAGGGATCACACATCATTTGGAGGAGTATGGAGGGATCGGCCCCTATCCCTACGAAGGGATCGGCTAAAATCAGAATACATGCAACACCACTTCACAAAAAACGCGATATCTCACAAACCGTAAGTCAAAATGGCACAAAATTTGGAGGGCAAGTAGCTAACATTATAGGGAACCTCCTAGAGGGATCATACACCATTTGTACACCAAAATAGGAACCAGGGCCAATCCCTATTTTGGGTACCAATGGGCCTAAAAATACTTGTGTGGCCTCGTCATGGCTTGGAGGTTCTTCTGTTGAAATTTCAGCCCAATCCGTGCACGTCTTCCCCTATAAATATAGCAGGCACAGTGTCAGAAAATGGATCTTCTTTCTGCTTCTCTTCATCTTCAACCTATGCTACATTCTACTAATTTTATTCATGTTTGGATTGTAACCGTAAACAAACTACAATATAATAAAAGGATTATTCTGGAGTAGACGTAGGCCGTAGCTAGCTAAACCACTATAAATCTTGCCTCTTTTTACTTGCTTCCATTTTTATTTTGTTTGTTCTTCATATTATATTCTCTACATTATATAATATCTGAGATCTGTGACTGGATATTGGTGCTTTCACACAAATTGGGTGTTGGTGGCCATTTTTGCCGCCAACATTTTGGTGTTTTCATGGAGAAAGCTAGCTCCCACGAATTTGGTGTTCATATTTGAAATCAATTAGAGAGATTGGATATGGAGCATTGGCAAGATCATCAATTAGAAGATAAAATCAGGAGAGGAGTCATCATGGAGGGAGTCAAGAGGCTTCTTCTAGAGTTGGAGCAAATCAGACATCTATCTACATCACTAAGATGAAATGGAAACAATGATGGACGCTATGTAGGAACAAATGCTAAAAAGATGGGAGGAGATGATGCAGAATATACTCTGATAGATCGGACAAGCTGGAGCCATAGGAGCTACTGGAATGAAAAACCAAGGAGTTGGAATGATAGCAACTACTGGAGCTATGGATCAAGGAGTTGAGGTGGAAAGAGTCGCTGGAAATCAGAACCGGGGGCATGGAGACGAAGCTATTGGGCAAAGGAATGGAACTGAGCAGCGGGGGGCAGTCCTCGGCCATCTTAGAGGGATTAGCCCCAATCCCTCCAAAGGGATCGGCCCCAATCCTCAAAGGCATGAGGGCATGCCCCGGGTCTGGTTGATCATGATGCTGAAGGACCCGCGGTCAATCCCATGGAGCTTGGTGCAAATCGGAATTTGGATGCTCATTCGGAGGAATACGTTCCAGAATTCGCTCGTGGAATCAAGTGATAGTTTGGACATGATGATAGGAGACTACTGAAAGACAATGACAGGTTTGCAGAGATGATAAGGCAAGCTATGCATGGAGGATTGGTGAACAGGGATCCAGAGGATGTAAATATAAGTCCATTCGCTCCTAATATCAGGAATGAAAGGAATCCGCTAGAATTCAAACTACCAACACTGGAAGTTTATGACGGAAATTTGGATCCAACTATGCATACAATGAGTTACATACGACACATGGAAGTAATGGGGGTATCAGAAGAAGTCTTGGCACAATGCTTCCCCCTATACTTAAAGGATGTAGATGTGCTATGGTTCAGAAAGTTGGAAAGTAGTTCTATTAGCACATGGATGGAATTGGTCGAAAGATTTATGAAGTAGTTTCAGGTTCACATTACAAGACCCAAGAATGTGATGACATTAACATCAGTAAATCAGTGGGCAGGAGAATCACTTAAGAATTTCTTAACCAGGTTCAATGCGATAGTTGTTTCGGTTGGATCGACCGGATCCATTGATGGTTTTGAAGGTGGCAGTGTCAGGAGCTGCAAATAATTCAGATTTTAAGATATCATTGATACGGGATCCCCTGATGGATCTCCGGGAATTCTACCATGAAGCAGAAAGGTTTCTGCGACAAGAAGATGTGAAAGCTAATAGAGAGGCAACGGAAGTTAATACGGTACGCGGTGGATAACTGTCCAACGAAAGCTAAGGAAAGGACAACTGGGCAAGGGTAAATGGAACATGGACAATAGCTTCGATGGATCAAAGCGGCAGAGGGAGAACCGAAATTCTATTCTTACTTGTAATTGAATGAAACCCTAGAATGGATATATCTGGATACTCGAGGACGCCTTTTGTATCGAAGGCTACCAAGGAGGGAACCCACCAAAAGTGAACGAACATCAGGCAAGCGCTGCCTATTCCATGAGCTGGATGGGTACAATACAAATGGTTGCAGGCATTTGAAGGATATCATTGAGGAACACGTGAGAAATGGTCAGTTACAACAATACGTAAGAACTCGGGCTGCAACGGTAGAATAGGAGCAGCCATCGTTCACCTTGAAAGAAAATGGCACTGGATCAAGGTATCATCATCAACTTATCATCAATTGATCGGGATAGCATGGAATAAGTAACAAACTCCGCAATAGGATGGCTAAGTCACTTACACGTGTATCAGATCGAGGACGATCTCTAGGCATGCTCTGAGATGATAATAAACCACAGTGCTCAGATTTGCGAAATATTTTCTTTCTTCTTGTTTGCTTCGGACTCTTTCTTTTCTAGTTTTATTTGAACTTTGTTTATTGGTTGTATGGACTATATTTTATATTTTGGCAAATGGACTTAGGAATGCTTAAATTTGGATTAATGTAATAGATAACATAGGTCGCAGTTGTGGTCCGTCCAGAGAGAGGGATAACAATCGCTAGGTACTGGTCTTTTCGTCGGGCGAACACGATGAAACAGACTTGTGCATCATGGATTAAGTCATTAACTGGGTATCGAGACCGAAGAATAAAATCCAACAGGTCGTTAGGTATGAAATATGCCTGGTAAGGGGTAGGTTTGTTCGCTCAAAGGCTATGGATCAACCCACTTAGGTTGTCGAGTATGGATTGTGCTCCACAAGGATCCGAAGAGATCAAGGTCGTCGGGTATGGACTATGCCTGGTAAGGGGTAGGTCACTTCACTCAAACAGGATGGATTAGCCTACTCAGGTCATCGAGTATGGATTGTGCTTGGCAAGGATCTGGTGAGATCAAGGATTTGGATTAGGATAACAACCTGGAGATGTCATGGATTGGGATATCAGCTTCGAACAACAATGGATTTGTCCTTGGATGGATGCAGATTAGGATAAAACAATCCGGAGAGACAATGGATTTGGATTGATGTATGGATTGGAAAATACGGCTATCAATGGATTATGGATTTCGGATTTTGGATTTATGGCAATTCAAAAGACACCTTCCTTTTGCAAGGCATGTTTTGGGGGGCAAACTGTTAACCCACTTTTTGCCAAGGCAGTATACAGGTGGAATTTACCCAACAGACTTCGCGATTATCAAGGCCAGTAGCCCAAAGCGATGACGTGAGGTCCAGAAATCAAGTGCAGGCAATGATATAAAAGGACGATCAACAAAGGCTAAGAGATAGACTGTCCAGAATATTCTAAGTACGGATTAGTACCTCCCCCAAGCAGGGGATTGGTGCCTATCCCTTCCCCTAGGGGATCAGTACATATCCTTAATTTTTGTCCCAAACTGGGTGAGACCGGTATAAAGTGACAAGGAAGGTTCCACGAGGCTACATTTCAAATCTCAAGTTGTTTGGAGTTTGTATGCTCAAGTTATAGGCAAATTACTTCACCTAAGAAATAGATCGGTATAAAAGGGATCGGTATAAAAGGGATCGTATAAAAATGGATTGGTATAAGAGGGATCGGTGTAAAAGGGGTCGACATATTTCAGCCAAGTAAGTACAACTCAATGGAAAACAATCAATATCTCAAAATCCATAAGTCCAATGCATATGAAATTTTGTGAGCAAGATGTGGGGACCCTAGGGAGCCTACCCTAGGCATCGCACCTCAAAATGTTGAAGAAAGAGGGATCGGCTATAATTAAGAGACAACTCACATTGCACTAAAGATTGAGCAATAAATCGAGTTCTACTAATCCAATTGGCATGAAACTTGGAGGATAAACATAATACAACATGGAAAAGCTCCCCTAGGGATCATACATTATTTGAAGGAGTTCGGAAGGATCGGCCCCTATCCCTCCAAAGGGATCGGCTGAAATTTGTTAACAAGAAATTTTGTTAACACCTCCAAGAAAAACTTAAAAAATGACCAACCCCTTCGAAACCACTTTTGACTGAGTCGATAAGGATTGCATGTCTCCGAAAGGTGTCCCTTCGAAGATGTTAACTGTTGATAAGAAATCTAATCAACATTTCGAAGCAAAGTTTAAGGAAGAAACAACTCATTCAAAACCCTTTTCGAATGGGTCGAAAGGGCTATTACACCTTTAAAGGAAGAACCCTTTCGAAGGCATAAGTCCTACGATCATGGTAAAGGCTCCTTCGAAAGGGGTTATATGTTTTGGAGTATCCAAACACCTTTGAAGGAGTCCTCCCGGCTAATGTAACTTCAATTATCATACAGTGGGTCCCTTCGAAACCCCTTTCGATCGAGTCAAGAGGAGTTTACTCTCTCGAAGGGACTTGATGTACAATCTATATAACAAATAAGATTTAAACTCAATATGCAATGGAATCTTAACTTGGATAAATGATACAAATTCAATTGACATGTCAATAATGGATTATCATCATCAAGTCAATTCAATATTTCATATCATGAAACATGATGATAATATGATTCGAAATCAACATATCCAAGTAGACTCCATAGCATTGCATAAGTCAAATAGGGGTTAAGAAAATAAGTGAGTATCATGTGCAATTGATCATTAGTCCAGCTAATGGCCGAAATGTTCTTCCTCATATTCGAAATAGATATTGGATCCATGCATCCAATCCTTTTTATTTATCTAAATTGGATCACAAGTAAGATAATTTCCCGAAATTGATCTAGGGTTACAAGAATTTGATTTTTCTATGAAGTAAGAAAGAAATTCTAGAATTCCAAAATTCGGTCCCCAGCTTGGACCCCTAGGGTTGTATTTATAGATGCGGGTTGGCCCCTTCCACTCCCATCCTTTCGAAGCTTTCGAAAGGTCTCTCTCCCAACCTTTCGTGCCCATCCTTCCGCTTTTGTCCTTCCACTTCCATAGCTTCAAAGGTGGATGTCTGGTCTCTTATTATGCTTGAATTAGTCCTTTCACCTCCATCAAATGTACATTAACAACGGATATTGTTCCGACATTCCTCAATACTGCTTTCGTGTACTTCTGGAACCTTTCAACACCTTCAAAAGGTATGCCTCTTTTAGTAGCGAAAGGGGCAAGGTTCTCTATAACGTTATTTAGATGTAAGCGAAAGCACTCCTAACTCCTTCTTCTCCTTCAAAACCTCTCCTTGGTTGCTTTGGTCCAATGCTAATCATGATGAGTGATTACTTGAGTGAGTCAGGAAGTGCTTTCAAATGGTTTCGAAAGGACTAGTAGATGACGAGAGGAATTGCGAAAAGTCACTTGGTCCTATGTGAAGTTTTCTTTATGCTTGCGGAAGGGTCCAACCGTTTCGAAAGGCTTATCTTTTCTTTCGAAATGTACACATTGGAAAAATGTCCCTATGTGAAACATTGGTGAAACTAACCATTTCGAAGGGTTTGGTTCTTGTGCGCGAGCCTATTATTTGATACTTTCGAGAGGTGCTTCGAACTCATATAAGACTCCTTTATGTATGCGGAATCAACTGCGTCGAAAGGATTAACCAAGGCGAAAGGATAGCCTTGCCTCCCTTTTGACTCCTTCGAAAACTCTTGTTTCACCTACACTTGTAGGTGCATCAGGTGCTTGCGGCACCAATCTAACGCCTTCGAAACCCTTCTTTTCAATTCTTGCAAAGCTTTTTCAACATTTTTACAGGCCTTCTTTCATGCCTTTGTTCTTAAATGAGTTTTTTGGTTAACAAAATCAAAATACATGCAACTTCACTTTACGGAAAATGCGATACCTCACAAACTGTAAGGCGGAATAGCACGAAATTTGGAGAGCAAGTTGCTAAGATTATGGGGAACCCCCCAAAGGGATCACACCCCACTTGGACACCAAAATAGGGAGGGGTCAATCCCTATTATGGGCCCCAATGCGCCTAAAAATTATTGTGTGGCCTCGTCATGGCCTGGAGGTTCTTCTGCCGAAATTTCAGCCCGATCCGTGCACGTCTTCCCCTATAGATACAACAGACATGGCATCATAAAAGGGATCTTCTGGATCTTCTTTATGCTTCTCTTTATCTTCGACCTAGGCTACATTCTGCCAATTTTATTCTATGATTTTGGATTGTAACTGTAAACAAACTACAATATAATAAACAAGATTATTCTTGAGTGGACGTAGGCCGGAGTTAGCTGAACCACTATAAATCTTGTCTCTTTTTACTTGCTTCCATTTTTAAATTTTTTATTCTTCATATTATATTCTCTACATTAGATACTGTCTGAGATCTGTGACTGGATATTGGTGATTTCACACAAATTGGGTGTTGGTGGCCCTTTTGTCGCCAACATAAACTAACTTTCAAAACAAGTTTACTACGGTTATTTATTAATTAAAAGAGGATTATTTGACTATTAAAATCCATTAATAGAGTATTTAAAATTTATGAAATATTCACAAATCCAAGCAATAAAATTCCAGGTCGTTACATTCTCCTCTCTTAAAAGAATTTCGCCTCTGAAATTTCATCACAACAAACAACCAAGAAACATGCCATACCAACTCTTAACATTCTCCAAAATGTTAAATGGCTAATAAATAAACTTATAGTTTGTTCAGGTTACAACCTTCTCATCACATAAGGATGATAAACAATATACTGAGCATACCTCATGCTCAACATCCATATGTTATTACTCAATTGATTATTTGCACTACCGAATAACAAATCAAGGAGTCATCTAACCGACTCCTCATAAATCGTAAAATATTAAAGGAAAATAGATTTTAGCCCGTACGATGTGCATGAATCATCCATATGCAATATTTGAGTACTTGTTTGGATACATAAATCTCTCATCCAAACTAGTATAGATCACTTAACTTCTTCATTGCAAAACCCCGATTCGGTTCCTTAATCTGATACTTATATTTTCCTTACATAGTCCTAAACTATGATAGACAACACTCACATCACCCCATGAATTCATCTCAAGCACTTGTCATCGAGAAATCGAGTAAAAATGCCTAGTTCGGACTGGTGTACAAAAATCATGTGCCCGAACTTTGAATCGAGAAATGTTATGCGAATAAAATGATCCAAGTCCAACCCATGGTTTTATCCCTTTAGGATAACTTAATAATTATACTACACCAATTTTTTTTACTTCCTAAAATTATTTATGAAAACATTTCATAAAATATAACCTAAGCTTTAAACTTGTATAATACCCTACATCCTCAGAGTATATACAACTATTTGATTTAATCTTTTATCTTTTCTTAAATTCATATCCATGCCCAAAATAAACCTGGGTCTTAAAAATGAGTCGACATCTTCAAGCTATTTACCTATTAGATTCGGTAAGTAGCAAAGAAGAGTGGGATGTTGGTATCCAAACTCAGTCCTAGAGTCTACTTTTCCTTACACACTCCTAAGATAAAGATGTTTATTAGTCAGCTCAATAACATCAAATAGTTTACTTGATAAAGTTGTTTGGCCAATTTTTAAAACTTTCCTAACTTGTTAAGATTAAGCCTTTTATTTATCAAAATACCTATTTAAACCTTTATTAATTAACTACTTTCTAAGTTAGAAAGAAAAATTTAATAGAAAGCCAACAACAACTGCATATCATACTAAAATGCATCCAAGTGTACATACTAGACATGAATACCCAATATAAACCAATGGCATCTACAAATATACCCATCCAAACTAGAGTCTCCTCACATCTTCCCACGTAATCCTTTTCCTTTTTATCCATACTGAGGTGGATGGTTTCTCCCTTTTGGTAAATCCTCCTGCCTGCATCAGTGGGCAATCTTTCTGAATGTGCCCTGGCTCTTTGCAGATGAAGCAATGTTTCCTTCGAACTATGGGAACCACTTGTCCCTCTTCATCTGTACAATATTTAAAAAGATGTCCTTTCTTATGTCACCTGAAACAAATAATATTCTCTTTTGATTTGCCCCCCTGACGCTTCTCTAATATGGCAAAAATCTCCATTTTTTAGGCTTGTTACTACCGATGCTGCTGCTTGTTGGGGCTACTGGCTTCTTCTGATCTAAGCTTTCATAATGCAAACCCATCTCTATAAGGTTTACGGAAGTCCTATTGACGTGTGCAGTCATCCTTTCATAATATTCTAGTCTCATTCCTACTATGAACATATCATTCTTTTTGAGTCGGTATCTACCAATCCTAGTCCTAAGCGCGACAGCTTATTAAACTTGGTCACGTACTAAGCTAAAGTTTTATCTCCCTGCTTTAGGTCCAGGAAACTCTATAAAAGCCTAGCCTTTCCCGCTACTAACACATCTTGAGATTCATACACCAACTTTCCCTGACCCCATCCTCCTCGTGGACTCATTCCTTACTAGTTGAATATAGCAAGATATCAACACATAAATACTATCTTTCCCTAACAAACAATCACAACAAAATAACTAGATTTATTTTTGAAAATTATTCTTTTATATATAAAAAATATAAAATCATTTCATTTACCAATTTTAACATAATACCATGTCAGTTTTCCTTATTCAAGTGTTTAGGAATCCTTATCGATAACATTGATCAGGCGCATCGACCAGAATCCATAAGCACTCAACAGAGCAATTAACACCATATAAAACATTTTTATAGCACTAGTAAATATGCGCTCTCGTTTATATATACATATGCTCAAATTCATTTTAGGGTGTCACTTACCTTATCACAAATGAGTTTACCCCATTAAGGCCAAGGTTCTTGCTTAACCTTCATCCTCGATACCAATTTGCAACAACCCTCCTTTACAACCCTCAAAAGTAGACACTAATACATCCACAGTATTTATTACCGAGCATCCGAGTGCCGGAAAAATAGATTGCTGGGGTGAAAGAAAAGAAAAGACAGAACAAAATCTTATATTGTGATGAGTAATGTATACCATCTAAATGATCTTTACAAAAAGATAACTTTAATGTACATAAAACAATCAGAGTAACTAATCCATCATCAGCATGGATAGTTATAACAGCCTATCCTCACAAATGCTGATAAATACAAACAATAAATGAAGCGGAAATAAAATATGTGAATAGGTCTTGGAGGCATTCAACTTGTCTTCTAAAGCTCCAAAGCATTCAGCTAAATACGAAAATATACTCAGGTCCGACCCGAGTATTATAAGAAAATAACATTTGGATCAGTCTGGTAAACTAGCATGAGAAACTCAAATCATATGGATTTTTATATTTATAAAACCCTTTCAAAAATAAAGGTATCTCGTAAGACCATACCGCATATAAACATGGAAGGGTTTTTACCTTACGATAACCAAATCATTTCTATTAGAACTCTTGTGATATCGTAATAATGTCTAGGGTTTACGATAAATATTTAACATATCTGGAATGATTATCCATAATTACATTCAACAATACTAAGTTCTACAACTAAAACCGTAAGACACGTATTGGAGAATGGATTCCATATAATGAAAAGGCATCGGGGTACCACCTATCATAATACATCTCTAGAAAATGTACCGAGGGCCACACATGGACCCCTTACAAACATAGAGCCGGCCTGCCCCTTAAATATGACATAGTCCGATTACATCATTCCTCGGGCACTGTAACAATCCGTCTTTCTTACTTCTAAAGACGACACTTAATACACCCACAGTATTCATGTGCCAATCATCTAAGAGTCCAAAAGACAAGCCGTTGGGGTAAAAGAAAAGAAAAGACAAGAAGACAGAAGAAAAACATAGAATCTCGCAATGCAATAGAACAATATATAAATAGTCAACATAAGTTAATACATAGTCACTTCTATAATAATACATCAGAGTCACATAGTTACAAATTTCAGCCAGTAATAATTATAACTGCCTATCCCCACACCGCTGATACAATATATATATATATATATATATATATATATAGTGGAAAATAAAGAAGATAACTAGATATCGTCGAAGCCACTTGCTCCATGCTTCACCCAAAAATGCATCTGTAGAAACCTAGACTACTTGGCTACCCTTACGAATTTGAGTACCCAAGAGTTTTAGGGGAAAAAAATAAAAACTCTGGGTCATACATGGCTCTGGTATGAGTAAACTCCAAATAGCTAAATTATTAAGCTTATAAAACCCTTTAAAAAATTAAAGGTATCTCATAAGACCATGCTGCACATAAATACAGATGAATTTTTACCTTACGACAACCAAAACACCTTTATAGAAAATTTTCAATGATATTATAATAATGTCTAAGGTTTAAAGTAATTATTGAATCATAGCCGAAATTGTCACATTAGTTAAATTCCAGCATAATAGGTATACAACTAAGTCTGAAGGCACTTATTGGAGAATGGGTTCCATCAATTAAAAGGTAAGGATCTACCTTCCGTACAGGACACCTCTAGAGAAAATGTACCGAGGTACTATAATTTGTACCTCTGTTACTTAGGACCAGCCGTCCCCTCAGTAGATAGTACCGAATATGATCACTCCTTGGTTGCGATCAACAACCACTGAGCCCGAAGCATACATAAATTCATATATAGGCATAAAAATCAAACGCATGCCAACGAAATAGATTTAAAATCATAAACAATATACAAAATTTCTCACTCACCTTTTTAAAGCGATCCAAATCTCCAGATCTGAAGTAGAACCTCAAATTCATCTCTAAATCCTTTTTAATCCAAGAAATATGTATAAAAAGAGTATATGCATACATTAGATCTGAGAAGAGATTTGGAATTAAAAGAGAAATAGATACAAATATATAAACATATAAATTACTTCAAATACGCGTATAGTTGATTCTCTTCTCCTTTTTATTAGATTTCTATTCTTCTCCAATTTGTATGAATATAGATGTAAATATCTTATTTTTATAATTTAGAAAGAAAGTGGAGAAGAGAAAATGACAGAGCTTCATTGCTCCACTTAGAAAAATATGAGAAGAGAAAGAAGGGCTAAGCCTTTTTTATATGCGCTAGAATCTACCATAACCGTTAGATCAAAATATAATAGATCCGGGCCATTGGGCCAGGGAAAAACCTAGCCATTTCTTAAGAGCGGTCGACCATCCCCCTTATGGGGGTCGACCGCCCCAACTACACAAACTGTGAACCCCATTCAATTAATTAAAAACGTTAATTTCTTAAACAAATTATTTCCGTTTTGAATTTGTTTTTCGTCCGTAACTTCTTTGTTTGGACTCTGATCGCAAAACTCTAAATGTAAAAGTTGCTCAGAATTTCACCACAAACACAATGGTGCAAGTATCATGGTAAAATTTCATCGTTTGCACAAATTCCATTTTTAAAGATTAATTAATTAACTAACTAAATAATTAAATAACTAATGTCAAATTACGAGGTGTTACATTCTTCCCCACTAAAAAGAATTTCATCCTCGAAATTTCATCAATGACTAAGCCATGGTTTTGGCTCATAATTATCCTAAACTATACAACCAAGGAGTGTACAACCAATTTTGCAACCAAATGTGCACAAGTGCATAGTGTATTACTTTATCACCACATAGAAAATATGTATGCAGAATAATTCTAAATCGGATCCTCTGATATGAATGCTTTCTTTGAAAACATTTTTGAAAAATATTATGTAAATAACCTATATGTACACTAGCAGTTCTATAGTATGCAGCTTTTGAAAAATCTTTTCAACCAAAACCCTCATACTCCTGCAAATAGAAGTATGAAGCAACCAATTTTGTATCCAATTCCTACCACCCAAAAATCTAACGTGTCAAAAAATCGCTTCCCAAACTTTACTTCTATGTTGGAAAAAGGAATTGGTGGAGAATTTAACATTCTAACCACTCTATAATCTTCATATTCCCATAGTATAGTGGAAATTTCCTCACTGCCCCAGATTTACCCCAAATTTTCCATGCACAAAATGCATAAGAAGACTTATTTTCAGGCTCTAAACGGAATTGAGTCTAAAAATAGACTCGTGTGCGTTGTCGACAAGGTAAGTAACTAGAAATTCCAAGGCTAAAACTGCTTTTCCTTTGTTGTTGCTTGTATTTATCGCATCGTCTATCCTAATGCACTGCTAAATCTTCTAACTCTATTTACCTTCCTTACGCTTAATACGTGGCCTTCAAAATCAAATATTTCACAAAAACTTTCTCACTTTTCAAATTTGTACGTCATCTGAAAAATAAAATCTCAAAATATTTAGACCCACATTTTCCCTCGAAATCAAATTTTTAGACAAAAATTCTAAAAATAATTTTAAAGCAAAAATAACTAAAAGCTAAAAACTTACTTTTCAAAAGAGAATCTTTCAAATATTTCCTTTTCAAATTTTTTTATAAATTAAGGCACAATTTCAATGTAGTCGGAAGTCAATTATGCACTAAACGCATAAACCAAATTCTAAAATTCTACAACTAATCTTGACCCATAAAACTTGACATTTTTTTTAAAAATATCATCATGCCCAAATACCTAAAAATTTTAGCTTTTAAGGAATATAAGCAATGAATGTTGATACCAAAATAACTTTATCATGTCTGTAACATCCTGTAAAGGCCCGAATTTTTGTACCCTTTGAGCCGATAATAAACCACACATGTCCAACTCAAATTGCACGAATAAGCGGATCTTTAAGGGGTGAAAAAGAAAATAAAGATAGAACAGAATCTCATACGAATAGAATAATATATATAATGTTGAACAATATCTTTACAGCGGAAATTTTTTAAAGATACATATATCAGAGTCTAACCTAAATTCAGCTTGGACAGTTATAAACATCTTTCCTTACAAATGCAGACAAACATCAAACAACTGCAGCGGATAATAGAAATATCTCCAGCTCTCCTCTGGAAATTCCAACCGTCTTCACTAAACCTGAAACTACTCGGATCTGACCCGAGTATTGAAAATACCCAGATCAGGCTTGATGAACCAGCGTGAGAAACTCAAATATAAATGACAGTGTCATATATCAGCCTTAGAATAAAATCTTTTGAAAAGAAAGAGTATCTCATAAGACCACACCCGCACATAAACATGGACGGGTTTTTACCTTATGATAACTAAAACACTTTTATATATCAAAATATTTGATATTATTTCTAATAACATATCTTTGAAAACATTTGCAAATAAACTTATTAATCTTAGCCGAAATTGTTATATTATTAAATTCCAGCATACTAGGTTCTACAATCAAGTCCGAAGGCACTTATTGGAGAATGGATTCCATACAAATGACAAGGTAAGGGACTACCTTCCGACAGTACACCTCTAGAGGGATGCACCTAGGGTCCAGATACTGGGGGCCTAAACCAACACAAGACCGGCCTACCCCTCACGCTGGATAGTACCGAATATGTCATCACCCTGGTTGTTACCAACCTTTAACGGGTACCTGAGTCATACATTCACCACATACTTAGACATGTGTAGAGTAAATCTAGAAGGATGATGACATCTCCTAATTGGGAGCGGCCTACTTAGCCTTGCTGCTTCTACCCTGTTTTTGTCATTTCTGGGCGATGAGGCCTGAGGTAAATGATTACCTTTCACATAGCACATCTTCTTCACTTTTAATGCCACATTGTCATTCCTTTGATAACACTATTGACTTTCACGAACATACAACCTCTGAGCTCGTACGTCTCAAAGAAGGGTGTTAAGCTAAGAGAAGTTGCCTCCTCCGCCACCAAGCAGATGTACATTTGTAAAGTCAACGTTACGATCTTAGAAATGCAATGTAAAACATTTGTCCATACAAATTGTCCAGGAATAGGACAAATCGAAGGTACTCTCCTACTTCATTGGTAGGGAGAAGTCCTTGCATCATAGATTTTCATAACAGAGCACTGCTGCCACCATATGATGTGGTAATTTTCACCTCGAGGGACTAGTGACAAATAGCCCTACGTCATGAAGATCCTCATCTTCAAAATCATTTGTCTTCAAATGCATTTTACTTCGAAAGTAGATTGGTTCGAAGTAGTTTTCAGATAGGAATCATCCAAATCCGACTCCGGTTCCTTCGAATCCAATCATCGATTAAAAAATGTTAAGTTCATATATGATTATCAATCATCAATTAATTACTTTATTTTTCCATTTAATCAAATATCTTTCTTAGATATATTCTTTGCAATTTATTTCCTTTTCTTTTCCATGAGTATATGGAATCATTAAGCCTCATTTATCGAATTACTTGGTTTATTTACCTTTCTTTTTATCTTGGAATAATTTCAAATAAGTTCATCTTTTACTTAGGAAAACATTCCCAAATCATTCATTAAATCCGAATCAAAGATTTCTTATATTCAAGTTATAACTTGTAACTTAGGGAAAATATTCCCAAATCATTCATTAATCTTAATCAAAGATTTCTTTCTTAACTTCAAATCATATTCTTGCAAATCGAAGATTTTCATAACAGAGCACTACTACCACCTTAATTATGGTAAATTTCACCTCTTGGGACTAGTGGCAAGTAATCCTACATCATGAAGATCTTTTCTTTTATCTTGGAAAAAACTTTAAATATGATCTTTTAGAGCATCCGAGCTTTCCTTTCGATCTAATTCACCCCTCGTCTAAAAGATAAAGCAAAGGCCAAGTAAGTTCACGACACTGGTTGTTTCATTCGTAACCTTAGTTACACACCTTGTTTTACCATTTAGCTCTCATAGGCGGGACAAATGTACTAGTCGTTTCTGCATACTCAATTTGTTATTATATTCAATATTCTTCGATTATTGTTTAAGTGTTATAAACAATTCCTCTTAACCATTTATTTAAACTCTTATTAAAACTTCCAAATCATCTTTAAATAACTTAATTATTTTAAAATCATTCACAAAAGATTTGGGAAAGAATTGTTAAGTTTAAAACTACGTTTCAAAAGTTATTAAAAACTGCTGCGAAAAGCGTTGCGAAAGTGTTGCAAATATATTTTAAAAGCTATATTCTTCAAAACGACTTTTATATCATTTAGAAATCCATATTTTCAACTTAAATCTCTTTTAAAACATTTTCTAAGATTTTTAGAATTTATTTCATATTTTTTTAAAACATTTAAAAATATCATTTTAAAAGAAATCCATTTATGGATTCCGAACTGCAAAACCGCGATGTTTTTAGAAAATTGTTTTGGACACATTCTAAAATATACAAAATGAAATCATGGTTTTCTTTCTTTATTTCTTTAAACATATTTAAATGTTTGTAAAACATTTCTAACTCATTTTAAAACTATTTCCAAAAGGTTTAAGCATTCCATATACATCATTTCATTTTCAAAAGGAAAGTGATTTCCTTTGTGCTTATCGACGTGCATTAACGTGGCTTGGTAAAACAATTTAACAATCATATTAAATAATCAATACTTGATGATCAAAGCATATATAAGCATTCATTGCAATCATAACACATCATCAAACATGTATATATATAAATAGTGATGTTAAATAGAGTTTCTCATCATAAACCAAAGTGATAAACTTCCTACCAACATTATAATCAATCAACACTTCAATAACTACTTCCTACTCCATTAAACACTAGCAAACAACATCCTCTCCCTTCCAATAGCTTGGCCGAGGCTTGAGATGGAGGTTGGTCGAAAGTATAGAGAAGAAGCGGTAGAGCTTTGAACTTGAATTTCCAAGATTTTGACCTGAAAAATTGGTCATCTTGTATCTGATTTTAGGCCCTCTAAATCCCAAAATTTAGAAAATTTTTAACTAAAAAGTTGTTGAAAATTCTTTTCTCTTGAATTTTAAAAAACAATCATTTGAATCCAAGTTGTTTTGAGGGAGATATGATAGAATGAAGAAGAGGTATTATCGAATTGACAAAAATGAAGCCCGAAAATGCACTTCAAAGAATTTAGTTTCAGGTATCGCAAACCTCAAAACTGGAAAAGGTGATCAACATAAAAGTTTTAGCTAATGGAATTTCATATAATTTGAAAAATAATTTCTTAAATTGGATCATTTATGATCAAGTTATGATCAAAACAAAATAGGCTATTCTCTGTCTTAAAAACTAGGCCAGAGAATGTACTGGAAAGAAGTGGATTTTTTACATGGTTAAATTTAGAATAAGACAAAGTGATCAACATGAAAGTTGTAGCCACTGGAAAAATACATGATTCTGAAAAAATAATTTTGTATTTTAGTTCTGTTTTGAAGAAGTTATGGCTGCGAGAAGAAGAGGTAAAATATGGAGAAAAGAGGGGTTTGATTTGAAGAGAATGAACATTGATTTCTTTTGAATATTTTGTAAATATTTTGACATTATTTCTTTCTAACTTTTTCCTATGGATTAGAAGCCATTAAAGAGGAGAGGAAGAAGGTGAAGAAGCTTGAGAAAAAAAGAATAAGAAGTGAAGAAGGAGGTGGGTATTTATAGAAAAAGAAAGAAGTAGTAAATTTACCAAAATAACCTCTTACCAAATTACCACACTATCCTTACTTCAGTCTAAAGAAAACTCCACTTTTTCAACACTTAACATCATCCTTTAACTTCTTACTTTATGTTTTAATCACTTAAAGATTAATTAAAAAATATCATAATTATGTTGGCTTTGATTTAATGTGATTTGATGTTTACTTTTTCTTACTTTTGTTAATCCTTACTTACTTTTCCATAATGGCATTCTAAAATTTTATAATCTTATTTAGTAAAAGTAAACATGTTTCATTATTAAAATGTGTAATATATATGTTAAAACATGTTAACAAAGGTGCTACAATGTTGCGACAACTTATTTTGAACAAAACGTTGATTTTTGACAAAACGTTTTCCGATCACATATCGACGTTTTGTTAAACTATTTATTCATGTAAACCAAACTTCAAAATAAATTTCTTATTATCTTTAAATAATTAAAAAAAGCATATTTGACTTATAAAATAATATGAAACAATATCCAAATCTTTTTGTAAAAATACGACATCAATTTATCGGTATGCGACGAAATTTGTCAACTTTTATAGAACAAGTTTTATATATTTATCAAACCATTATAAATTAAATTACTATTATTATAAATTGAGTTTGATATCGATTATATATATATATTTAAAAGGAATTATTTATCCTTAAAACAAATTTCTCAAATATTTATCCTACTTTATCGGAATTCTACTTTTTTCAATTTTACAATGGAAATCCAAAATCTTTATTTAATATCAAAAATAAGTTTGTCATTCTTATTTGTCATATAAAACTTGATTGTTTAAGTTTGAAAATTCTACATTTGAATATTTAAAATAATTAAATATCTCATTTCAAAGTGGTAAAATTACCGGTCGTTACACATCCCCCACTTGGAGGCCCAAAACAAACGGCTATGGATGCTGCAGTCATCCATAGTTATTAATCTTCGCGACCAAATACAGTAATGTTAGATAAATTGATATAGCAGAAATACATGGATATGTAAAAAATTTAAAATGATCAAATAACTTTCACATTCCATTTCAAAACATTTTAAGTTCATTACATAATCCTAACACGAGAACCATGTTCAGATAAAATATAATTATTACAACATACGTCAAGAGCAACATATGAAGATACCCACTTGGATGATCAGAGTATATAGCTAGGCAATATAAAAAGTGGGAATTAGCCACAAGAGCCTCTTTAGAAGTGAAATTAATTTCTAGGACACACAACTAAAATAATTACTTTTAAGGATAATACGCAAAATAATTAGTTTCTAGGGCCTAAAAACCTATGAAATTATGTCCTTGAAAGTAATTGGACAGCTGACATTGTCCTCGAAAGTAATTATTCTACTGACTTTGACCTTGAAAGTAATTATTTCAGATGTGTGTCCTAGAAATTAATTGGACTGCAAAGTTTGTCCTTCTGGTGAAATGCCCCTATAAAAAATTTGCCTTCACAACCAAAAACATGGCGGAATCAAAAATAGAAAGAAACTCCTACTAGCTAAATTGCCTCCTGCACGTCTCAGGAAGCTAACTCATCTAAGAAGAACCTAAAATCCTCAACTCTCAAACTACTCAGAATCAATTGAGCACCCAAGAGTTTAAGGGGGAAAACATAAACTTCGAGTCAGACATAAAACCTGGTATGAATAATAATCTACCATCTCAAACCATTTAGATATCTTGTGAGACCACGCCGCTTAGTGGAATAGGTTTTCCCCTCACTAGTATCCTAAAAATTTATAAAACTTATACAATACTTCTGCATCCAAAATGGTCAAAACATAGCAATATAAAATAATATGATGATATGCAAACAAGTAAATTAATTCTAGATTTCTCGTCCCTATTCAATTTAGCTAACTGTCTCATTTATAGTATCTAGGAACATTGTTAACCTATTAATTTTCATGGGATGAGAAATAACCAGTTTAATACTTATGGACACCCTATCCGGTTTCATAGTTTTCATGGGATCGCTAAGAACCTATTGGCCCCTACCAATAACTTATTTGTTTCATGGGTTCTCCCTGAACCTATTGGTAAATCCAATAACTTCCCCCTTATCCTAGTTTTCATGTGTTGACTAGGAACCTATTGACTTCTGTCAATAACTTAATCCGGATATAGTTTTCACGGGTTCAATACAAACCTATTGGCCCATGCCAATAACTCAACCTAATCATAGTTTTCATGGGTTTACTATGAACCTATTGGCCCCTGCCAATAACTTCTCATAAACATAGTTTTCATGGGTTTACTATGAACTTGTCTACCTGGCAACTTCTTTAGTCAATATTCTGGCATCCTACATTCTGGTCTATCTGACATCCTGGATGTAATTCTACTCATTCAGGAGTTAACTTAATTTACATTCACCACTGGGTCAACCTAGCTGGTTATTCTTCCTTTCCCCAAAATACAGTTATGGGTCCATTACAATGTGAATATTTATATATATGAAGAAGTAAACATAATAACATAATAATATCAACACATGTGGCTTAATATCCTTGAAATCTTTTTATATAAAACTTGGTTAATCCCTTTAACCTATTAATCAAGGAAAACTTGTTTAAAAACTCCATACTTATAATCATTTCAAAACTCTTTTATTATGCCATGGTTTTCCTTTAACATGAGATTGGGTTATTTGCTTTGAAAACTAAGGCTTTCGAAACCTTAAAACTTTACTTTCAAAACCATTGGGTTTTTCCAAAAAAATATCTTTTGGGTCAAAGTGAATACATACGAAAGTACCCTTTTTGAAACCATTAATCTTTATATAAAATTGCTCGGGGAAAAGTCGATGGCTTCGGAACCATCCATTCAAAAGCTCAAATCATTTAAGTAAAACATTGAAGGATAGTATCGAAACCCCCTTTCGAAGCCATTGCCTTCGAAACCCTTTAATCCATTTGAAAGCATTTAGGAAGTGGCTTTGCACAATTTTAAAACAAAAGCTACCTTTCGAAAGAATTAATGACTTCAATACCTTCGAAAAGCATAAAATTAGCAACAAGGTTTCAACTAAGTGGAAACCACCCCTTTCGAAAGCATTGATTTATAGACAGAGGAACTCATTCGAAAGCTCATTTCAAACATAGAGGCGGCAACAGATTTGAAAGCAGTATCTTCAAAAGATTAAAAAGGTTTTGACTTGGTCGAAAGCATTCTTTTGAGAACAAGGCAAGCGCATATCTTTTGAAAGTAAACAAAGGTTTCGACCCCATTGAAAGCAATGTTTTGACACCATGCCTTCCACCCTTCTACAACCCACTAGTACCATCATTGTGATACCTTGTGTATTGGTTTTAGCTTTGTTGTTTCGACATAGTTGCTTTCGACTGAGTTGCAGTAGAAGTAATGGGTCGGAAGAGGCTTCTGAAAGAGGCGGAACCTGTTTTTCTGAATAAAATCAGATTTAATACTATTCAAAGCAATTACTTTATAACTAAGCTGCCTATTTGTAAAGATTTAATTGGTTGCCATAAACTTTTCAAATTCTTTCCCAAATAACTACCGCATAATTTCAGATCTAAATCAAAGATTAATTTAACAAATAAGCCCTTCCATTAAGAAAAACCAATAAAGCAATAAAGTCATCCTTCTAAAATAATTTAATTTCCATAGTAAATCACTTGGGAAAAATCCCCATGAATTACTAAAATTCACTTTCAATATATTTCTAACATACAAAATTTCCATACCCAATTTCTTTATAAAATAACCGAAATAAATTTTTAAACCTAATTCATTCAAATTTTTCTTTGAAAATTCATACTAAATTTTCCATAGCTTGGAAAATTTCAAAAATTCAATCCCATTTCCAAAACCATATTTTACATGGCATAAAATTTTCTCATGGCATTCGAAATCAATTATAATCGGTTTTACCCTTAAAACCGTGTAAAATGATTATCTAATATTTTGCTTAAATCAAACATACCAAAATCCAAGCATATCGTTAATCAAAAATTATCTTAATATTGAATTTAATCTTAAACCCGAAAATAAATGATCATAAAACAAAACAGAGATGATTTAGATTATTATTCACCTTGATTAGGATAAGGACTTTGAGATTTGATTGAGATTAATTCCCCTTGCTTAAATCCTTAGCTTTAATTTCAATATGTAGATAGTGTATTTCCCTTGGATCTAGTCCCAATCCTACTATTATCCTTCCTAGATCCGCTTAGTCTTCTCTCAAATCGCTAGATCTTCTTTAATCTTGTTCTTTTATTTTGATTTAGTTTTTTTTAATTATATGTAAATATAAGAAATAATGGAGGAGAGGTAAGAAGATGAAAACAACTAGGATTAGAGAGAAGAGTGAAGAGTTAGGTTAGGTTAGTGGTTTAATTCATAAGAGATCTATATTAATCATAACCATTGATTGATAGCTTTATTTCCAAGTAATCCTATCTTATTAAACCTTAGCCATTAGATTTAATCCAATGAACCTAGACACGTTTTTAAATAATATGTCAAATCTCCTTCTAAGGTTAACAATATGCGTACATGCCTATAACATCGATCAATCCATAAATCAATAAATCAATTTTTATTTACTTTCCATTCTAAATAAAATCTTTCTATTACCATCATTTATGTTACGCTAATTAATTCATTTATACCAATTTAGTCCATAATACTTATTCACATTTTACACTTTACTACTAAAATTAAATATGGCAATGTACCATGTATTTAGTTCAGAAGTATATTCATACACACACATACATACATACATACATATACACACACGCTTGTTGGTTTCCTCTTTACTTATTGAAGAACTCCAGTAAAGATTTATTTATACCAAAAATATTTCTTTATTCGTTCTCCTTTATTTGTATAAATAAACCCTTTTCTTTTTCCAACAATCACATTGCCCAAATCAGTGCAACAAATTTACCACGTAGGTCCGTCAATTAAGATTGTAATCTTAATTAATACTCTTAATTTCCATTCCATATTTTGTTAACTAACGTCTTTTCTCTATATTTCCCTTAAAATAATTTATTATCCAAACATATAATTTTTAAACATATTTTTCAAAATGTTTAATTTTTATTTAACGTCGGATTTTAAAAATAAACCTTTTCCTCTTGCATAAACTGTTATTATTTCCAAACAAGCATTAATATCTTCCTTTTCTTTGATTAACATTTCACTACCTTAATTTATTGCGTTCCTTCTTATAACGTGGCATGCACCCTTATTTAAACATATTGACATATCTCCATTCAAACCAAAACTTTTTATGTTTGGTAATAAATGTCCCTATTATTTAGCATCCATGTTTACATACTTCTTTTAAGATAATTGCTACTTTCTTATACATTTATTTTTCAAACTTACAATTGTGTAACTTTTATGAAATGCTCCCTATTCAAAATAAACTCTTACATTTGTGCACATATCTTTCCATTCTTCTCATTTAAATGCACATACCTCATGGTACACCTTTTTCTTCCTTTTCCTTTATTAGCATAATTCATACACATTTAACTTATTTCTTAACAAAAAAGTTTTTCTTTATTCTAGCATTAATCCCTAATTTTAAAAATAGACGCTAAACACAAAATGCGAGCTACAGTAAATGCTCCGTATCTTCTTTATACGGTATCCATTTCTGACAATTTATATATATGAATTTGAGCTAGAAAAATATACTTAATACAATGGAAAAGTCAAAATTCCAAATTCATTTATTTGTGAAAATTTACTATTTTGTCCTTTTATGTAAATTTACATTTTTAACATTTTAATTCATTATTAAAACTCACGGGGTGTTACACTCTCCCCTACTTAAAGGATTTTGTCCCCGAAATCTTTAAGGATAGAAAAATGTAATTTACAACCGGCATCCAAAGTCTATATCCATTTGCTCATCCATGATCCATAGCAACCATTGCCCTTAATAATTTCTAACGCGGTTATGTTTTTATGCAACATGAAATGCAAATTAACCTATCTAATGAAAAAGGGTAGTCGGTCTATTGATCTAGTCAACCTCCTGCTTATGCAAGTATACTTATGCTATGCATCCAAATATATGAAAAATCTTAATGATAACTGATAATTATACATGTATGCTCCATTATACAATCATATGCAACATCCACATGCGTAACATCCATATATATAACATCCATGGATAATAATAAAAAGGTATAAAACAGACAACCATATGCATAAGATGTGAGTGTGTATTCCTACTTGGCTGATCATCCTAACATGTGCCTACTCTAGTGTGTGAAATGCAACCATTCACATCCATAGGCATCCACTGGCATCCATTGGAATCCAATATCCATAACATGTCCTATTGGCATGTTTACAACCATTCCTATCATCCAAAAGTCTCTGCCTAAAGGGCATACCACCTACATTCTAAGTTCAAGGATGATCTAAGCTTTTCTATCTAAAATGGTTTGAATAGGGTAAATACCCCATATAGACACTTCCACAAGCATCTAAAATCCATTAGATTTATAGTCCAAGATCAAGAAAAATTCCTGAGCATGTAACAACACCTTTTCGTAACTGAAATCCCAAATTCTTGAATCAACCAACCATTCTGAAAATCTTGACTAATTATCATTTTTGGATATCCTCTTTGCATTTTGAATTCTCAAAAACCTCCTTTTCTATCTTGTCAACCATTTAGGTTTATACTTAGGACTTTTTGCATTTTAATGCATTGGAACTACACCTTTTTACTAAGAGGAAATGTGAGTCTTCAACTTTCCATAAGTTATTTAATAGAGGATTTCTGTCATATTTGGTATTACAAGGAATTATCTTTTTTTATACTTATTTTTGAAATAGACGATACAAAATACGGTGACCATTCCTATTTTGTACATCTCTTTCCTTTGGAGTATATTCTTTGTTATTTCAAATGGTACACTTTTATATTGAATCTAGATGATTTATGGAAACTTACATTGCTACATATTCCATTCCAGTGAACTAAAATGCTACTCAAATCCCATAGTCAATCTTATCCTAGTGGGCTACTTAATCCTATTTATCTAACTGCAAATCTAGTTCTCTTCTTTTAAGTGATAATCAAAACATTTTTACTTTGTCTTCTTAATAAAGATCTTTTTATTTTAACATAAAATCTCAAAGTTAATAGGTATTTAAAACTGTAAAGTCCCCTTTTGTTTCAATTTTTTTACAGTTTAAATCACAACTTTTGATTTTTTTTGCTCTTTCCATACAACTAGTAAGTTGCCTAAGTTTGTTAAAAATATTTATGTTTTTAGCTTTCTTCCGCACAAAAATAGATAGTTTTTAAAACCGTAAAGCTTTGTTTTAATTTTTAAGAGACATTTCCTTTTTACTAAGACCATAATATTTTCTTTAATCAAATCATCGAAAATAATTAACTTAATTTAGTAAAAATATAAGTAAACACATTATTTAGAATGTGACAAACCATTTCTAAAAATATCCTCAAATATACGCTTATCACTTAATCACAAAAAGAGTTCAAAAGCAGTATTTTATAGGCTTTTCAAAAAAATTCACAATTCTATTTTGAAAAGAAAAATTTACATTAAGGTTAAGTGCAATAATGCACATAAAAGACAAAATCAAAGCTTTAAAACAATTATTTGAAAAACAACCTTTTCACTCATTCTTCTACTTTTACTTCTTACACTAATTCCTTATAATTTGTTTAATCATTTACATAAAATCACAAACCAACCCCCTTTTTTCAAATTCTTTTAATCCCTCTCTTTCAACCAAAATTTCCATTGAATATAACAATGTGTTTAAAATAACAAAAACTTACAATAGTTATTGAAAAATAATTTTTTACTAAATTCTTTAATCCTAGAAAATTTTATCTAACTACTTTTTACATAAGATTGTAAATCACTTCTTTTCAGTTTAGAATGTCAGATATATACCATTTCAAATTTTTAGAAAACACTTCTACTAGTTTATCACTTAAATTGGAGAGACGATAGGAACCTTACTAGTTAAGCCCACTTCTACCCATCAATGCGTTAAATGCACAAAATTTTCACTCTTCTTTCTAATGGTAGTCAAATCAACTTTTTGCTTCCAAATATAGTGCTTAACATAAATTGAAATGCTTTAGCTATTCCTTTAAGCAAACTAATACTACCAATTGGGTTTTTATTTTGATTGGGAGATTTTCCTTAAGGTCATAAAGTCCTTTTTTCATATTCTTAAACTTTATCTCCGCCTTATTCTCATTATAAAAGTCACATGGTGCTACTCTTTATTCACTCTTAAACCCATAATTTCTTTACCACTGCTAGTTAGTACGAGAAACCTCTACTAGCATTCTTGCCAGAATAAATAGGAAGGGTTTATCTTATCTCCCAAAATTTGTTCTCATTAGTATAGGCACGAATAAAAGAAATCACGATATATATATATATATATATATATATATATATATATGTATATACATATATACACACACATTTTCGAAACCAATTTTTGTAAAATTCTTGAAAAGCCATTTTAAAAAAAATATTTTCAAGTACGTTCTCTCAATACATGCTTAAATCCTAGGGAATCCTAAAACTCGATCTTATTTTTCGATTCAATGGATTATGTTTTAAAAAATCTTTTAGGTTTAAATTTCTTTTAAGTTTTCATAAACTTATGCTCTGATACCAACTTGTAACATCCCCCACTTGGAGACCCAAAACTAACGGCTACGGATGCTTCAGTCATCCATAGTTATTAATAAACGACGACCAAATATGGTAATGTTAGACACATTGATATAACAGAAACACATGGATATGTAAAAAATTGGAAATTATCAAATAACTTTCACATTCCATTACAAAACATTTCAAGTTAATTACATAATCCCAACACGAGAACCACGTTCAAATAAAATATAATTATTACAACATACGTCAAGAGGATATATGAAGATGCCCCTTGGATGATCAGAGTATATAGCTAGGCAATAAAAAATATTCACCTTCACAACCAAAAACACAGCGGAATCGTGCTTCGAATCCGGAATTGTTTATTTCAGGTACTTTTGCCATTCTGTCTTATCTTTCTTTGTTTTCCTTCTTCGTTCCTTTTCGAGGATGAAAAGCTTTGAGTGGGGGAGAGTGTAACAGCCCGATATTTTTAAACGAAATTTTATTTAAAAATAAACATTCTGAAATATTGTTTTGAATTTAAAAGTGTAAAAATTTGTTGAAACCGGAAATTTAAAGCGTTACATTTCGTTATGTATATTTATGTTCGTTCTTAACTTTATATTTAACAATCAAATTTTATTTAATGACGATAATAGCTATTTTAATTTTGGTTTAAAATGATACGTTATATTTTTAAGAAACCGTTAACATTTTTTTAATTTATTAATAAAAGAAAAAAAATCAAATTGTACGTTACTTTGGGCGTTACGCTTTACGTTTGTTGTTCCTTTGTCTATTGATTTTATACGCGTTGAATTTACAAAAAAAATTTCAGCTGCATATTTTTAGTTTGAAAATTTCAATAGAATCTTGCATTTGAATTGTTCACGTGAGAATTATTATTTCATTCCCTCTTTGTCTCCCGTGCATTTCTCCAAATTAAGTGCCTTTGATTTTTGCTACTGTTCAAAGCTTTACTTTTCGCCTTCTCTCATAAATTATAAGCAGCTGTCCTTTTCCTTTTTCGTTCAAAAAGAAAAATATTCTATTCTGCAAATCTCTTGGGAAATCTCGTGAGCCTTTACCAAGGTAGTGGACACGTCCTTTTTTTCATTTATCTTCAAATTTTTTTGTTGTACCTTGCTTTTTATTTTGCTGAACCGTGTTTTGTCACCTTCTACCCCATATTTCCCTCTGCGTCAGCCTACCTCCACCCCAGGCCGTGACCTGCCATCGCCAGAGAAACCCCATATGAGATCGAGCCCTGCCCACGACAGTTTCGCCACCAACTTACCCCACGGATCCAGACCCAAACCCACGTCCCCGTCACCAGCCGAGATCCCACGTCCAACCCCACGCTCCTCCACCAACCCCTACCCCAGGCCGAGACCAGACCAGCCACACTCCAAGCCCATGCCGAGACCAACCAGGTCAGACCGAGCCTTGCATATGAGAAAAATGATGAAACTGTTTCGTCCCTTTTGTTTTTGTATCTTGGTTTTGTGTTTGTTTTTCCCTGAACCCTGTTTGAAAAAGAAAAAAAAAGAGAAGTACCTGTCACCTTGTACTTTGTAGTAGTTCTATTGAGTTTGTTTAGAAAAAAAAGAAAAAATGCTTTTGGTCACGGGTTGGTATCCTAGGCTGTTTTACTGACCATGGTTTAGAGGAAAAATTTTGTTTTGTCACTCTAGACTTTTTAGTAAACTGTTGTCACTTTTGTAAATCGTTAGAGTTAGTCTATTTTCAGAGTGGTCGAGCTATTGTTGTCGATTTTCAACTTGTTTCTTTTTCGGTTGTTTGCTTCATTTGAAAGTTCGTTATTCGTGCAATTTTAGATTTGATTATTTATTGTGCTTTTGGTTTGAATCTAGTTGGCACATCCGCTAACAACTGATCGTGCTTTCCGCATGCGTTCGATAGGCATCGTATTTCTTTTTCCGAATCTCCAGCTCCGTAGAGGTGAGTAAATCTCACACGAATATTCATACTTATATGATTGTGAAACGACCGCAACTGAATGTGTATAAATAAATAAATAAATAAATGATGTTATAATTACCTGTGATTTATTTATAGTTGATGTTAATTGTTAAAACTGCATATCGTATCATCTGTTATATCTTGTTCCTATTTTACTGTTATTCTATTCTGTTAAATCACACTGCAAGTTCCCTGTAGAATAGAATCACTATGGGTTGAAATGATACATAACCGAACGGACTTTAGAATAAGGGAAGGTCGTTATGGGCTGAAATGATAGGCCTGAACGATTTTCAATTAAATTTTATTTACTTGGGATTGCGGGTTTGAAATGATAAAACCCGGATTTTTCTTTGTAGATTACGGATTGAAATGATATAGTATCCGTATCACTTGACTTAGGCTAGAAAATATTATACAGACCCGTGGTTATTTTTCTGTATTTTCTGGATACTTTTAAATAATTTAAATATTGTAATAATATTAAATTGTTTTAAATCGAATTTTTAAGTGATTTATTTAGAATAGAAATGATTTTTGTATGTGATAAATATAAATAAATGGAGGAATATTGATTTTAAAACGAAACTTAAATTTGAAATTTTGATTAAAAGAAAAGATGGAAACTTAAGTTAATTAAATTGAAATGAAAATTTAGTTTTAAATTGGTGCAAAAATGGAGTTTAATTTTAAATGTTGAAATGTATGTAATAAGCAAATTTGTAAGTTTTGGTTTTAACTTGTAAAATTTCTCTTTAAAATAAATTAGTTAAAGGATCAAAATGAACATTTTTAATGTATGATTTTATAAGTTCTGAACTAGGTAGAATCTGTAGCACTTGTTAAGTGTTGTGGATTTTATAAGTGAACCAAAAGACTAAAATGAACTAAGGCTATGATAGTACTTGGTAAGTGCTGTTGTAGCAGAAACTAAAATTTAACCTGAACTAATAAAAGGGCTACTGTAGCACTTGTTAAGGACTGCAGTAGGCTGAAATATGATTTTGTTTAAAACTGAACTGTTATAGCTGTTTATAAATGTTGTTTTGTTGAATAAAATTTACCGTCGCACTTTTAAATGACGTGAAAGCTGGAATTTTTTTTTAACGTTATTGTTTTAAGTGAATAAGTGAACTCCGAAAGGTTAGATTTTGGGAATTTAATATTTGATTTTAAAAAGAATAATGTCTTTGTTTTAAATTGTTTAACTTGAAGTATATTTGATAAATTGTTTTAAATCTATAACCACGGGTTATAATAACGATTGGTTGGCAAAGAGACCGGGATCGGATATGGACATACTCTTTGTCGATACCGAAAACCACTTTGACAACTGTGTACGCAGTGGAGATTCCAGAATGAAGTAGGATGGTGGCGACGTTCTTAAGGTATATTACGTGGACCCAACTCCCATGAGTTGGCATAAGGTGGCTAAAACAGGAGCGATCTCGGACCAGTGAGGTAGCACCTCTTCTCGGACACATTTCTTCGATATTATACTCTTACTTGTGATTTGACTAGATGGCCATCCTCCGATTGGGAGTGTTGTTCGAGGTGGAACGGTAGTGGCTGCTATGCGTATCCATCAGTCCGTGTGCGTAATTGGTATATCTACCCTGGCATTGCCTAGTTGTGTCGTGTCACCTACCATATCGAGCTTTACTACGATTATGATTTTAAGATCCGACCGCGTTAAGGTTCTCCATTCCCTTAACGCTATTTTCCGATATGATTATACTTTACTTATTTAGACACTATTTTAATAGCGAATATTACTACATAGTAGATAGTTTAACGGATCCTTAGAGGATGGGCGGTCCCATGCATCTTCTAAGTTACTTGTACCTTTACTACAGTTCATTTGAGTTGGTTTACATTGTATAAGTCTGTATATCCTGACTCGAGTGTTATGTTTTTATTTTTTCGCTCGAGTTAGCCTGAGTATTCACAGCTTTGGATTCACTTTTCTGGAGCTAGGAATCGCTGGAGATTCTGCTTATCTAGTTATCTTCCTATTTCAGTTTCAGTTGTCTTATTTCAGCTTTTGTTTTAGAGACTTGTGTATTTGGGATTTCTATTGTACTTGTTTCAGAACTATATTGGGTTTCAAACTATGTCTTTTGTATTTGATTTGAGACTATGGATTTTAGTGGCTTCATGAACCACTATGGTTATTTTAAATTCCGCTGCGAGTTATTCTGATATTTCTGTGTCTGTGATTCTGTGAATGATTTTATTTGCTCCAAATTTTATTACAATCTGTTATTTTGCATTATTCAAGTCTGACATGTGTGGATTATTGTCGACTTGAATGGTCCAAAATAGTGGGTCGTTACATTTGGTATCAGAGGTGTTGTTCGAGGTGGAACGGTAGTGGCTGCTATGCGTATCCATCAGTCCGTGTGCGTAATTGGTATATCTACCCTGGCATTGCCTAGTTGTGCCGTGTCACCTACCATATCGAGCTTTACTACGATTATGATTTTAAGATCCGACCGCGTTAAGGTTCTCCATCCCCTTAACGCTATTTTCCGATATGATTATACTTTACTTATTTAGACACTATTTTAATAGCAAATATTACTATATAGTAGATAGTTTAACGGATCCTTAGAGGATGGGCGGTCCCATGCATCTTCTAAGTTACTTGTACCTTTACTACAGTTCATTTGAGTTGGTTTACATTGTATAAGTATGTATATCCTGACTCGAGTGTTATGTTTTTATTTTTTCGCTCGGGTCAGCCTGAGTATTCACAGCTTTGGATTCACTTTTCTGGAGCTAGGAATCGCTGGAGATTCTGCTTATCTAGTTATCTTCCTATTTCAGTTTCAGTTGTCTTATTTCAGCTTTTGTTTTAGAGACTTGTGTATTTGGGATTTCTATTGTACTTGTTTCAGAACTGTATTGGGTTTCAGACTATGTCTTTTGTATTTGATTTGAGACTATGGATTTTAGTGGCTTCATGAACCACTATGGTTATTTTAAATTCCGCTGCGAGTTATTCTGATATTTCTGTGTCTGTGATTTTGTGAATGATTTTATTTGCTCCAAATTTTATTACAATCTGTTATTTTGCATTATTCAAGTCTGACATGTGTGGATTATTGTCGATTTGAATGGTCCAAAATAGTGGGTCGTTACATTAAAGCAGTCTTGGGAATACTTTCCTCGGCAACTCTGAGTTGGTGAAAACCAGTGGCAAGATCAAGCTGAGAGAAAACAGTAGCACTATAAAGCTGATCAAACATGTCATTGATGCGAGGCATTGGATATCTATTTTTCATAGTGAGTTTGTTCAACTCCCTATAATCAACACACATCCGAAGAGAACCATCAGACTTGGTGACGAAAACCACCGCAGCTCCCCATTCAGAAAGACTAGGTCTGATCAGACCTTTGGAAGATAGGTCTTCAATTTGTTTCCTTAACTCAACCTTCTCGCGGGGTGCCATTCTTCTAGGAGGAAGAACTATAGGTCGAGCTCCAGGAATGAGATCAATGTAAGTCTTTCTTTCCTTCTCTTTAATTGTTTCATTTCAATTTACTCTATCTCTTCTATTATCTTTTTCTTCCCTATTCTGTGCAGGATTGGGAAACTCCTAAGACTCCTACTGATATCCGTAGTTTTCTGGGCCTCGCCGGTTATTACCGGAGATTCATTGAGAATTTCGCTCGGATTGCTGCACCTCTCACTGCTTTAACTCGGAAGAATGCTAAGTTTATTTGGAGTAATAAGTGTGAAGCCGCGTTCAATGAGTTAAAAGACAAGCTTACTTCCGCACCTGTGCTTACCGTTCCAAATGGAAATGAGGGATTAACGGTATACACTGATGCTTGTCGAGAAGGTTTGGGAGCTGTTCTGATGCAGGATGGTAGAGTGATTGCTTATGCTAGTAGACAGTTGAAGACCCATGAAGTAAATTATGCTGCCCATGATCTAGAGTTGCTTGCAGTTGTTTTCGCTTTGAAGCTTTGGAGACATCATCTGTTGGGTACCAAGTTTGAGCTTTTCACAGATCATCAGTCTTTGAGGTATATTTTCTCTCAGAAAGATTTGAATCAGAGACAAGTTAGGTGGTTGGAGTTCCTTGCCTCTTATGACCTCGACATCAACTATACACCGGGAAAGGCTAATGTAGTGGCAGATGCTTTGAGTAGGAAGAAAGCTTTGTTGTGTCAGATTGTTGTTTCTTCACCTCTTGTGGATCGTATTATGGCTAGTCAGGATGAGGATCAGATGCTTAGATTGATTAAGGAGAGTGTTCGAAGCAGAGTTGGAGGTAGTAGTCTTGATGGTAATGGAGCTCAGATTGACGATAAGGGTGTATTGAGGATTAATAATATGATTTGGGTCCCGAATGTTGATGGATTGAGACAGGAGTTACTTCGGGAGAATCATCAGTCCAGACTTTCTATTCATCCAGGCGTGACCAAGATGTATCAGAATATGAAGAAGTTATATTGGTGGAAAGGTATGAAGCGAGATATTTCCATTTTCGTTAATAGATGTGCGACTTGTCAGCAAGTCAAGGCAGATCATCAGAAGACTCCTGGATTATTGCAGCCTCTTGAGATTCCCAATTGGAAGTGGGAACAAGTTTCTATGGATTTCATTGATGGTTTACCGAGGACTAGGAAGGGTAACGAGAGTATCTGGGTTATTGTGGATAGATTGACCAAATCAGCTCATTTCATTCCGGTCAAGTCTACCCGTTCAGCTTCTAGTTTGTCTGAGATTTACATGAGGGAGATTGTTCGTCTCCATGGTGTTCTCTCAGTATCGTTTGTGATCGTGATCCTATCTTTACTAGTAGGTTTTGGAAGGCCTTTCAGGATTCTTTGGGTACTCATCTAAATCTGAGCACTGCTTACCATCCACAGACCGATGGTCAAACGGAAAGGGTGAATCAGATTTTAGAAGATCTTCTTCGTGCTTGTGTGCTTGATTATGGAGGATCTTGGGAAGATCATCTCCATCTTGTCGAATTCACTTATAACAATAGTTATCAGGCCAGTATTGAGACATCTCCATTTTCTGCTCTTTACGGACGACCTTGTAGATCTCCTTCTTGTTGGATTGAATCCGGTAATCGTTTGGTTCTTGGTCCTGAGATGGTTTTGGAAGCTTCAGAGAGAGTTGAAGAGATTAAGAGGAAGACGAGGATTGCTCAGGATAGACAGAAGAAGTACGCTGATCGTCGAAGACGGAGTTTAGAGTTTGCTGTTGGTGATTTGGTTTTCCTTAAGGTCTCTCCCTTAAGGAATGTTATTCGTTTTGGTCGTAGAGGAAAGCTTTCTCCTAGATTTATAGGTCATTTCCGCATTTTGGAAAGAATTGGCTCTCTTGCTTATCGTCTGGATTTACCCGAGAAATTTTCTGGAATACACAATGTCTTTCATGTATCTCATCTTCGTCGCTATCTGCATGATCCATCTCTTATTATTCAGCCTTCTGCTCTTGATAGTTTGGATATCGAGCCAAATCTGACTGTTGAGAGGAAGCCACTTCGTATCGTCGATCGAGGTACGAAGCAGCTAAGAAGAAAATATGTCAACCTGGTCAAAGTGCAGTGGAGCACTGATGAACGGGATTGCACCTGGGAGACGGAGGAGAGCATTCGTGCTTCGAATCCGGAATTGTTTATTTCAGGTACTTTTGCCATTCTGTCTTATCTTTCTTTGTTTTCCTTCTTCGTTCCTTTTCGAGGACGAAAAGCTTTGAGTGGGGGAGAGTGTAACAGCCCGATATTTTTAAACGAAATTTTATTTAAAAATAAACATTCTGAAATATTGTTTTGAATTTAAAAGTGTAAAAATTTGTTGAAACAGGAAATTTAAAGCGTTACATTTCGTTACGTATATTTATGTTCATTCTTAACTTTATATTTAACAATCAAATTTTATTTAATGACGATAATAGCTATTTTAATTTTGGTTTAAAATGATACGTTATATTTTTAAGAAACCGTTAACATTTTTTTAATTTATTAATAAAAGAAAAAAATCAAATTGTACGTTACTTTGGGCGTTACGCTTTACGTTTGTTGTTCCTTTGTCTATTGATTTTATACGCGTTGAATTTACAAAAAAAATTTCAGCTGCATATTTTCAGTTTGAAAATTTCAATAGAATCTTGCATTTGAATTTTTCCCATTTCCTTTCCTTTTGAATCTATCTTAAGTTTGGTTTCTGTAATTTCTTTCCAGGGAGGCTTTTGTGGCAAAATGGATGCCCGAAGCCGGGAAATCTCAGCTTTACCGTGAATTCATGGACCTCAAGCAGGGTACCATGTCTTTTTTTGAGTATGAACGGAAGTTCAATGAACTTTCCAAATTCGGTCCTGGTCTTATCGACACTCAGCTAAAGAAGAATGAGAAGTTCATTTCTGGAGCTCGTCCAGAGTTCTACGATCGCCTTATTTCGCATGTTCATGGCACATTTACTGAGCTCATGGATATGGCTATTCGCTATGAGAACCCTACTTCCAAGGGTCCTGCTACTTCTGGTGCTCATGTCTCACAATCTTCCTCTGCAAATTCCAAGAAGAGAAAGCCCAACTTCCACCAGCAGAAGAAAAATTGGATCAAGCATGCGGGCTTGGGATCTTCAGCATCTGCTCCTTCTCAGAGACACCCTATTGATCTTTCCTCCATTACTTGCTTCAAATGTGACCAGAAGGGACACTATGCTAATAGTTGCCCTAATCCGTCTGTTGCTGCTGTTCCTCCACCCCAGGTTACCAGGAACGATCTTTGTCATGTTTGTCTTCAGCCGGGTCATTTTAGGAAGGACTGTCCTTTATATTAGAAGGGAAAGCCATCTGGTGTATTTGCTGTCACATCTGCTTCATCACCTGCTGCACCTACTCCTGCTCCTAGCGATGATCAAGGTACTCTTCAAGGCACCTTTACTTTATTTCATCATCCTGTTCGTGTTTTATTTGATACTGGGGCTTCGCATAGTTTTATTTCTAATGATCTGTGTAACAAGTTTGAACATCTCCTTTCTCCTGAGTATGCTTCTGTTCCTCTATGTGTTTCAAATCCTATTGGTGGTCCCGCGAATCTTAATAAGATTTGTAAACATGTGAAACTACACCATTCCGATCATCGTTTTAGTGGTGATTTCTATATTCTTGGTTTTGATACTTTTGATTTGCTGCTTGGAGATGATTGGTTAAAGAATCACGATGCCCATATCTCTTGTAAATCCCAAATTGTTTCTCTTAAGGATGATCGGGGTAATTCTTTGGTTATTCAGTGTAGTCTGCCTCATGATTGTGCTGGTAGCTTTATCTACTCATTGGATTCTTCTCCTGTTGATCTACAGTCGACTCGGGTAGTTAATCACTATCCGGATGTATTTGGTGAAGTTACTGCTTTACCTCCCAAGCGGGAAATTGATTTCCGCATTTTGGAAAGAATTGGCTCTCTTACTTATCGTCTGGATTTACCCGAGAAATTTTCTGGAATACACAATGTCTTTCATGTATCTCATCTTCATCGCTATCTGCATGATCCATCTCTTATTATTCAGCCTTCTACTCTTGATAGTTTGGATATCGAGCCAAGTCTGACATGTGTGGATTATTGTCGATTTGAATGGTCCAAAATAGTGGGTCGTTACAGAACTCCTACTAGCTAGATTGCCTCCTGCACGTCTAAGGAAGCTTATTCGTCTAAGAAGCACCTGAAATCCTTAACTCTCAAACTACTCAAAATCAATTAAGCACCCGAGAGTTCAAGGGAAAAACATAAACTTCGAGTCAGACATAAAATCTGGTATAAATAATAATCTACCATCTCAAACCATTTAGATATCTAGTGAGACCATGCCGCTTAGTAGAACGGGTTTTTCCTTCACTAGTATCCTAAAACTTTATAAAACCATATACTATGCTCTTGCATCCACAATGGTTAAAACAGAGCAATATAAAATAATATGATGATATGCAAACAAGTAAATTAATTCTGGATTTACCATCCCTATTCAATTAACTGTCTCATTTATAGTTTCTAGGATCATTATTAACCTATTAGTTTTCATGGGCTGACTAAAAACCTGTTTAATAGTTATGGACACCCTGTCCGGTTTCATGGTTTTCATGGGATCTATTGGACCCTACCAATAACTTATTTTTTTCATGGGTTCTCCCTGAAACTATTGGTAACTTCGATAACTTCCCTCTTATCCTAGTTTTCATGTGTTGTCTAGGAACCTATTGACTTCTGTCAATAACTTAATCTGGATATAGTTTTCATGGGTTTACTACAAACATATTGGCCCCTACCAATAACTCAATCTAATCATAGAGCGAAACCCGCTTTACTATGAACCTATTGGCCCCTGCCAATAACTTTTCCTAAACATAGTTTTCATGGGTTTACTATGAACCTGTCTACCTGACAACTTCTTTAGTCAATATTCAGGCATCCTACATTCTGGTCTATCTAACATCCTGGATGAAATTCTACTCATTCAGGAGTTAACTTAATTTATATTCACTATTGGGTCAACCTAGCTGGTTATTCTGCTCTTCCCCAAAATACAGTCATGGGTCCATTACAATGTGAATATTTATATATATAAAGAAGTAAACATAATAACATAATAATACCAACACCGGTGGTTTAATATCCTTGAAATCATTTTATATAAAACTTGGTTAATCCCTTTAACCTATTAATCAAGGAAAACTTCTTCAAAAACTCCATACTTAAAATCATTTCAAAACTCTTTTATTGTGCCATGGTTTTCCTTTAAAATGAAATTGGGTTATTTGCTTTGAAAACTAAGGCTTTCGAAACCTTAAAATTTTACTTTCGAAACCATTGGGTTTTTCCTTAAAAATATCTTTTGGGTCAAAGTGAATACATACGAAAGTACCCCTTTCGAAACCATTAATCTTTATATAAAATTGTTCGGGAAAAGTCGATGGCTTTGGAACCATCCATTCGAAAGCTCAAATCATTTAAGTATAACATTGAAAGATAGTATCAAAACCCCCTTTCAAAGCCATTGCCTTCGAAACCCTTGAACCCATTAGAAAGCTTTTAGAAAGTGGCTTAGTACAATTTTAAACAAAAGCTACCTTTCGAAAGTATTGATGACTTCAATAGCTTCGAAGGGCATAAGATTGGCAGCAAGGTTTCGACTAGGTCGAAACCACCCTTTACGAAAGCATTGATTTATAGACAGAGGAACTCATTCGAAAGCTCCATTTAAAAATAGAGGCGGCAATAGATTTGAAAGCAACATCATTGAAAGATTAGAAAGGTTTTGACTTGGTCGAATGCATTCTTTTGAAAACAAGGCAAGCGCGTATCTTTTGAAAGTAAACAAAGGTTTTGACCCCATCGAAAGCTAAGTTTCGACACCATGCCTTCCGCCCTTCTCCAATCCACTATGTAACATCCTTACGATACCTTGTGTATTAGTTTCGGCTTGTTTTTTTCGATACAGTTGGTTTCGAGTGAGTAGCAGCGAAAGTAATGGGTCGAAAGGGGCTTCTGAAAGAGGAAGAACCTGTTTTTCTGAATAAAATCTGATTTAATTCTATTCAAAGCAATCACTTTATAACTAACCTGTCTATTTGGGAACATTTAATTAATTTCCATAAACTTTTCAAATTCTTTTCCAAATAATTGCCGCATAATTTCAGATCTAAATCAAAGATTAATTTAACAAATATGCCCTTCCATTAAGCAAAACCAATAAAGCAATAAAGTCTTCCTTCTAAAATAATTTAATTTCCATAGTAAATCACTTAGGAAAAATCCCCAAAAATTACTGAAATTCACTTTCAATATGTTGTCTAACATACAAAATTTCCAAACCCAATTTCTTTATAAAATAATCGAAATAAATTTTTAAACCCAATTCATTCAAATTTTGCTTTGAAAATTCATTATAAATTTTCCATAGCTTGGAAAATTACAAAAATTGAAACCCATCTCCAAAATCATATTTTACATGACATAAAATTTTCTCATGGCATTCAAAATCAATTATAACCGGTTCTACCCCTAAAACTGTGTAAAATGATTATATAATATTTTGCTTAAATCAAACATACCAAAATCCAAGCATATCATCAATCAAAATTTTAATATTGGATTTAATCTTAAACCCGAAAACAATTGATCATAAAACAAAATAGAGATGATTTAGATTATTATTCACCTTGATTAGAATAAGGACTTTGAGATTTGATTGAGATTAATTCCCGTTGCTTAAATCTTTAGCTTTAATTTCAATCTATAGATAGTGTATTTCCCTTGGATCCGGTCCCAATCCTACAATTTTCCTTCCTAGATCCGTATAGTCTTCTCTCAAATCGCTAGATCTTCTTTAATATCGTTCTTTTATTTTGATTTTATTTTTGTTTATTTATATGTAAATAAAAGAAATAATGGAGGAGAGGTAAGAAGATGGCAACAACTAGGAATAGAGAGAAGAGTGAAGAGTTAGGTTAGGTTTGTGGTTTAATTCATAATAGATCTATATTAATCCTAACCATTGATTGATTGCTTTATTTCCAAGTAATCCTATCTTATTAAATCTAAACCATTAGATTTAATCCAATGAGACACGTTTTTAAATAATATGTCAAATCTCCCTCTAAGGTTAAAAATATGTGTACATGCCTATAACATCGATCAATCCATAAATCAATAAATCAATTTTTATTTACTTTCCTTTCTAATTAAAATCTTCCCATTACTATCATTTAAGTTATGCTAATTAATTCATTTATACCAATTAGTCCATAATACTTATTCACATTTTACACTTTGCTACTAAAATTAAATTTGGCAAAGTAACATGTATTTAATTCAGATGTATATTCATATAAATACATACATACACACACACATGTTGGTTTCCTCTTTACTTATTGAATAACTCCAGCGAGGATTTATTTATACCAAAAATCATTTCTTTATTCGTGTCCCTTTATTTGTATAAATAAACCCTTTTCCTTTTCCAACAATCACATTGCCCAAATCAGTGCAACCAATTTACCCCTTAGGTCAGTCAATTAAGATTCTAATCTTAATTAATACTCTTAATTTCAATTCCATATTTTGTTGTAAAAGTTTTAGAGAGAAGTTCGGAAATAGATTTGAATTTTATTCATTGTGTATATGGCATGATAATCAGCGAAGTACAATACTTATAGGCACGATTCCTATTTCAAGAAAGTGCAGCAAAGCAAGAGAAAGCAGATCATGGGCTTTAACAAACATACATAGCCCAACAGAAATAATGAATAAACGAAATACAGTTTTAACTAAAACAGATTACATTTTAACTAAGGCAGATTCATTCTTTACACTCCCCCTCAAGTGGAGCATATGGATTCATCATGCTCAACTTGTCACACAATATCTTCATCCGAGTTCCATCTAGAGCTTTAGTTAAAATATCTGCAACTTGATCACCAGTCCTAACAAACCTTGTTTGTACCAATCCTTGTAGAATTTTTTCACGAACAAAATGACAGTCAACTTCAATGTGTTTGGTTCTTTCGTGAAATACGGGATTGGAAGCAATATATAGAGCTGCTTGATTATCACAGTTCAACAAAGTTGGCTTCTCAACTTTTATACCAATCTCTGTCATAAGATGAACAAGCCACATTACTTCACAAACTCCTTTAGCCATGGCTCTATACTCGGATTCAGCACTAGACCTTGCAACTATGCTTTGTTTTTACTCTTCGAAGACACAAGATTACCACCAACATAAACACAAAAACCAGAAGTAGACTTTCTGTCAAGCTTAGACCCTGCCCAGTCGGCATCAGAGAAGCATTCTATTGTAGCATGTTGATGATTAGTATATAATATGCCAAGACCTGCAGTGCCTTTAAGGTAACCTAGAATATGTTCTAAAGCTCTCCAATGATGAACACAAGGAGAGGACATGTACTGACTCACCAAACTTACAGAATAGGACAGGTCTGGTCTTGTGACAGTTAGGTAGTTTAACTTACCAACAAGTCTCCTATATCTTTCTGGATCTTTGAAAAGTTCTCCACTGTTAGCTAGATCATTATTTGGTATTATTGGAGTAGTGTTTGGTTTAATACCAAGTTTCCCAGTTTCTGTCAAGAGATCAAGAGCATACTTTCTTTGGGATAAAAATATACCTTTTGTACTTCTAATAACTTCAACTCCAAGAAAGTACTTTAGATGACCTAAGTCCTTGGTATGGAATTGCGTATGGATGAAATTTTTTAAAGACTGAATTCCTTTGATATCATCTCCAGTAACAACAATGTCATCCACATAAACAATAAGCTGAATAATTCCAGCACCTGAATTTTTATAAAACATAGAATGGTCAAATTTGCTTTTATGTATACCAAATGATTCCAAAGCCTGACTGAATTTTCCAAACCATGCTCGAGGAGATTGCTTAAGACCATACAATGTTTTTCTTAACTTACATACCATCTTTTCCTCCCCCTGAGCAATGAATCCAGGTGGTTGAGCCATGTAAATTTCTTCTTGAAGATCACCGTGTAAGAAGGCATTCTTGATATCTAGTTGATGCAATTCCCAGTTGTGTGTCGCAGCAAGAGAGATGAATAGTCTAATGGAAGTTAGTTTGGCTACTGGACTGAAGGTTTCCAAATAATCTACACCATAAACTTGTGCATAACCCTTTGCCACCAACCTTGCTTTGAACCTAGCAATTGATCCATCAGTGTTAACTTTTACAGAGAACACCCATCTACACCCAATTGGTTTCTTATCCTTTGGTAATGGAACCAGATCCCATGTTTTGTTAAGGTCTAGTGCATTTAATTCTTCTATCATAGCTTCATGCCATTTGGGTAGTGAGATAGCTTCTTTGACAGTTTTGGGTGTAGAAGTTGCATCAAGAGTTTTGATGAATAGACAAGTGTTGGGTGATAAATGGTTATAAGAGACATAAGAAGCTATGGGATAAGTACACTGACATTTTCCTTTCCTTTGGGCAATATGTAGATCAATCTCTGGATTAAATTGAGGTATAGGTTCATGGATTGGGGTAGGAATTATATTATTATCCATAGGTTCTTGCAAGTTTTCAGTATTGTCAGTATCTTGTGTGTGAGTAGATATATAAGGAAGCTTGGATCATCATCTGCCATTGGTTCACTTTGGTTTAGCATAGGTTGATAATAGGGTATATCCTCATGAAAGGTCACATCACTAGACACCACATATTTATCCAGACTTGGACAATAACATCTATATCCCTTTTGTAATCTTGAATAACCCACAAACACACATTTTATGGACTTTGGGTCAAGTTTAGACACTTGAGGCCGTACATCTCTAGCAAAACAAACACATCCAAAGATTCTCGGCTCAACAGGATAGATGTGTTTATCTGGAAACAAAACTTTATAGGGAATTTCACCATTTAAAACACTAGATGGCATTCTATTTATTAAGAAGCATGCAGTAGCAATAGCATCTGCCCAAAAGAATTTTGGCATGTTCATTTGAAATAGCAATGCTCTAGTGGTCTCTAAAAGATGTTTATTCTTTCTCTCTGCAACTCCATTTTGGTGTGCAGTGTCTACATAAGATGATTCATGTAGCATACCATTGTTATTCATAAACTCATGAAATATTCCAGAGGTGTATTCTTTGGCATTATCACTCCTTAATACTTTGATATTAGTATTAAACTGAGTTTTTATTTCATTACAAAAGTTACAGAAAATAGAATATAGCTCAGCCCTACTTTTCATAAGAAATAACCAAGTTATTCTAGTGTAATCATCTACAAAAGTTACAAAATATTTGAATCCAGGTTTAGAAATAATAGGAGATGGACCCCAGATGTCTGAATGAACCATATCAAATGCAGCCTTTGCTCTTTTATTGATCCTTGGACTTGAACTTAACCGGTGATGTTTTGCAAATTGGCAAGAGTCACAATTAATATGTCTAATGGAGTTGAACTGAGGGTACAAAATTTTTAGATTTGATATAGATAGATGTCCTAACTGATAGTGAGTTTTGAGAGCTTGAGTGATGCTTGTACATGCAATAGAGGTTGAGTCATCAAACATGTAAAGACCACCTAGCTCTTGCCCTTTACCAATAATTTTCTTGGTCACTAGGTCCTGAAACACATAGTGATTAGGATAGAAAGTGATGCAACAATTAAGTTCCTTTGTTATTTGACTAACAGAGAGAAGATTAAAAGCAAGCTTAGGTGTGTGTAGAACAGATTTTAAGGTAATAGAAGGATTTAGAGTTATGGATCCAGATCCATGAATAGATGAAAGAGAACCATCAGCCAGGGTTATATTTTGAGATTTATTTTTACCTTGAAAATTTGATAAAAATAATGGATTACCAGTCATATGATCGGTAGCACCAGAGTCTATAATCCATTTGTTAGTTTTATCCACAGTAGATATAGTAGGGTTTTGATATTCTGTAGACTCCTTCAAGCTATTCTGGTACTCGACATACTTGTTGTATTCTTCAACAGAAATTAGAACATGCTTATTATCACTAGCTTTTGCAATAGTTGCTGTCTGTGAAGTATTTTGCCATTTATTGCTTGTTTGTCCATTGTTTTGCTTTTGCCTTTCCTGTAGTTTCCAACACTGTTGATACTTATGCCCTTTCCTCTTACAAAAAGTGCAGAAATTTGGATTCATTGATCTATTATCAGGTTGTGTGCCACCTCTTCCATATCCGGTTTGATTTGGTCTCAACTGTGCATTGTTTTGTGCATATCTGTTCTGTGCACTTGAGTTGGTTTGGGTAAAAAGAGCACTAGAATTTGGTGCAACATTAGTTTGTACATTACTTGAACTTTCTGCTCTTAGAATTCGACTGAATACTTCTTGTAGTGAAGTCACATCGAATCCAGATAATACTTGTGACTTTGCAGATTCAAACTCACTTGGCAATCCTCCTAAGAAACTCATGATTGCCATTTGTTCTCTCTGTTGCTGTTGGATCTTGATATCTGAACTCATAGGTAAAAGTAGATTAAACTCCTCATAAGTTCTTTTAAATTTCATGAAATAATTCATAAGAGAGAGATCTTGTTTTTCCGATCTATAAAAAGATTTGCACACATCGTACATCTTGTTGAGATTTCCTTTTCCAGAGTAAAGAAATTCAAGATAATCCATTAGTTCTTTCACAAATCCATAGTGATTAACAAGACTAATAACACTATTATCAATTGTATTTCGGATCTGCAGAAATAGGCGAGCATCATCTCGTAGCCAGATTTGATCCTTTGTCTCGATCGAATCCTCCTTAGGTGGATCTTCCTTAAGGTGATTCTCCTTGTCAATACTTCGCAAATACAACCTAATTGTTTTACTCCAATCTAGATAATTCTCATCACTCAATTTATAATCTATAATTTTCGACATTATAGGCATTACATACAAGATTGCTTTGTTTTCCGCCATAACCCTAATTAAGAAATTGGATTATAAGAAGAAGGATTTTTAAAATGGATCTTTACGCTCTGATACCATGTAAAAGTTTTAGAGAGAAGTTCGGAAATAGATTTGAATTTTATTCATTGTGTATATGACATGATAATCAGCGAAGTACAATACTTATAGGCACGATTCCTATTTCAGGAAAGTGCAGCAAAGTGAGAGAAAGCAGATCATGGGCTTTAACAAACATACATAGCCCAACAGAAATAATGAATAAACGAAATACAGTTTTAACTAAAACAGATTACATTTTAACTAAGGCAGATTCATTCTTTACATTTGTTAACTAACGTCTTTTCTCTGTATTTCCCTTAAAACAATTTATTATTCAAACATATAATTTTTAAATATATCTTTTAAAAGGTTTAATTTTTATTAAATGCCGGCTTTTAAAAATAAACCTTTTCCTCTTGCATAAACTGTTATTCTTTTCAAACATGCATTAATATCTTCCTTTTCTTTGATTAACATTTCACTACCTTAATTTATTGCGTTCCTTCTTATAACATGGCACGCACCCTTATTTAAACATATTGGCATATCTCCATTCAAACTTGAACTTTCTATGTTTGGTAATAAATGCCCCTATTATTTAGTATCCATGTTTACATACTTCTTTTAAGATAATTGCTACTTTATTATACATTTATTTTTCAAACTTACAATTGTGTAGCTTTTATGAAATGATCCCTTTTCAAAATAAACTCTTACATTTGCGCACATGAATATCTTTTCATTCTTCTCTTTTAAATGCACATACCTCATCGTACCTCTTTTTCTTCTTTTTCCTTTATTAGCGTAATTCATACACATTTAACTTATTTCTTAACAAATAAATTTTTCTTTATTCTGGCATTAATCCTTTATTTTAAAAATAGATGCAAAATACGAGCTACGGTAAATGCTTCATATCTTCTTTATACGGTATACATTTCTAACAATTTATATATATGAATTTGGGCTAGAAAAATCTACTTAATACAATGGAAAAGTTGAAATTCCTAAATTCATTTATTTATGAAAATATACATTTCATCCTTTTATGTAAATTTACATTTTAATTCATTATTAAAACTCATATGGTGTTATGTTCTCCCCTCCTTAAAGGATTTCGTCCCCGAAATCTTTAAGGATAGAAGAATGTAATTTACAACCGACATCCAAAGGCTATAACCATTTGATCGTCCATCATCCATAGCAACCATTGCCCTTAATAATTTCTAATGCAGTTATGTTTTTATGCAACATGAAATGCATATGAAGCTATCTGATGAAAAAGGGTAGTCGGTCTACTAATCTAGTCGACCTCCTGCTGGTATGCTTATGCTATGCGTCCAAATATATGCAAAACCCTTATGATAACTGATAATTCTACATGTATGCTCCATCATACAATCATATGCAACATCCATATGCATAACATCCATATATATATAACATCCATGGATAATCATAAAAAGGCAGAAAACAGACAACCATATGCATAAGATGTGAGTGTGTATTCCTACTTGGCCGATCATCCTAACATATGCCTACTCTAGCGTGTGAAATGCAACCATTCGCAACCATAGGCATCCATTGGCATCCATTTGCATCCAACATGTCCTATTGGCATGTTTACAACCATTCCAATCATCCAAAAGTCTCTGCCTAAAGGGTATACCACCTACATTCTAAGTTCAAGGATGATCTAAGCTTTTCTATCTAAAATGGTTTGACTAGGGTAACTACCCCATATAGACACTTCCATAAGCATCTAAAATTCATTAGAGTTATAGTCCAAGACATAAAAAATTCCTTCGCATGTAACAACACCTTTTCGTAACTGAAACCCCAAATTCTTGAATTAACCAACAATTCTGAAAATTTTGACTAAATTATCATTTTTCGATATCCTCTTTGCATTTTGAATTCTCAAAAATGTCATTTTCCATCTTGTCAACCATTTAGGTTTATACTTAGGACTTTTTGCATTTTAATGCATTGGAAATAAATATTTTTTTAAGAGGAAATGCGACTCTTCAACTTTCTTCAACTTTCCATAAGTTATGTAATAGAGGATTTCTGTCATATTTGGTATTACAAGGAATTATTTTTTTAAAACTTATTTTTGAAATAGACAAACCCTTGAACCCATTCGAAAGCTTTTAGAAAGTGGCTTAGTACAATTTTAAAACAAAATCTACCTTTCAAAAAAACATTGATGACTTCAATACCTTCGAAAGGCATAAGATTGGCAGTAAGGTTACGACTAAGTCAAAACCACCCTTTTCGAAAGCATTGATTTATAGGCAGAGGAACTCATTCGAAAGCTCCATTTAAACATAGAGGCAGCAACAGATTCAAAAGCAACATCTTCGAAAGATTAAAAAGATTTTGACTTGGTCGAAAGCATTCTTTTGAAAACAAGGCAAGCGCATATCTTTTGATAGTAAACAAAGGTTTCGACCCCATCGAAAGCTATGTTTCGAAACCATGCCTTCCGCCCTTCTCCAATCCACTACGTATCATCATTGTTATACTTTGTGTATTGGTTTCGGCTTTGTTTGTTTCGACCCAGTTGGTTTCGACTAAGTCACAGTGGAAGTAATGGGTCGGAAGGGGCTTCTGAAAGGGCGGAACCTGTTTTTCTGAATAAAATCTAATTTAATACTATTTAAAGCAATTACCATATAACCAACCTGCCTATTTGTAAACATTTAATTGGTTGCCATAAACTTTTCAAATTCTTTCCCAAATAATTGCCGCATAATTTCAGATCTAAATCAAAGATTAATTTAACAAATAAGCCCTTCCATTAAGCAAAACCAATAAAGAAATAAAGTCCTCCTTCTAAAATAATTTAATTTCCATAGTAAATCACTTAGGAAAAATCCCCAAAAATTACTGAAATACACTTTCAATATGTTGTCAAACATACAAAATTTCCAAACCCAATTTCTTTATAAAATAACCGAAATAAATTTTTAAACCCAATTCATTCAAATTTTGCTTTGAAAATTCATTTTAAATTTTCATAGCTTGGAAAATTACAAAATTTGAAACCCATCTCCAAAATCATATTTTACATGACATAAAATTTTCTCAAAGCATTCGAAATCAATTATAATCGGTTTTACCCTTAAAACCATGTAAAATGATTGTCTAATATTTTGCTTAAATCAAACATACCAAAATCCAAGCATATCATCAATCAAAAATTATCTTAATATTGGATTTAATCTTAAACCTGAAAACAAATGACCATAAATCAAAATAGAGATGATTTAGATTATTATTCACCTTGATTAGGGTAAGGACTTTGAGATTTGATTGAGATTAATTCCCCTTGCTTAAATCCTTAGCTTTAATTTCAATCTCTAGATAGTGTATTCCCTTTTATCTGGTCCTAATCCTATTATTTTCCTTCCTATATCTGCTTAGTCTTCTCTCAAATCGCTAGATCTTCTTTAATCTCGTTCTTTTATTTTGATTTTATATGTAAATATATGAAATAATGGATGATAGGTAAGAAGATGACAACAACTAGGATTAGAGATTAGAGTGAAGAGTTAGGTTAGGTTAGTGGTTTAGTTCATAGGAGATCTATATCAATCCTAACCATTGATTGATTGCTTTATTTCCAAGTAATTCTCTTATTAAACCTAAACCATTAGATTTAATCCAATGTACCTAGACACGTTTTTAAATAATATGTCAAATCTCCTTCTAAGGTTAACAATATGTGTACATGCTTATAACATTGATCAATCCATAAATCAATAAACTAATTTTATTTACTTTCCTTTCTAAATAAAATCTTCCCATTACCATCATTTATGTTACGCTAACTAATTCTTTTTACCAATTTAGTCCATAATACTTATTCACATTTTACACTTTGCTACTAAAATTAAATATGGCAAAGTACCATGTATCTAATTCAGAAGTATATTCATATATATATATATACACACATACACACACACATGTTGGTTTCCTCTTTACTTATTGAAGAACTCCAGTGAAGATTTATTTATACCAAAAATCACTTCTTTATTTGTGTTTCTTTATTTTTATAAATAAACTCTTATCCTTTTCCAACAATTACATTGCCCAAATCAGTGCAACAAATTTACCGCTTAGGTCAGTCAATTAAGATTCTAATCTCAATTAATACTCTTAATTTCCATTCCATATTTTGTTAACTAACGTCTTTTCTCTATATTTCCCTCAAAACAATTTATTATTCAAACATATAATTTTTAAACATATCTTTCAAAATGTTTAATTTTTATTAAATGCCGAATTTTAAAAATAAACCTTTTCCTCTTGCATAAACTGTTATTCTTTTCAAACATGCATTAATATCTTCCTTTTCTTTGATTAACATTTCACTACCTTAATTTATTGCGTTCCTTCTTATAATGTGGCATGCACCCTTATTTAAACATATTGACATATCTCCATTCAAACCTGAACTTTCTATATTTGGTAATAAATGTCCCTATTATTTGGTATCCATGTTTATATACTTCTTTTGAGATAATTGCTACTTTCTTAATACATTTATTTTTCGAATTTACAATTGTGTAACTTTTATGAAATGCTCTCTTTTCAAAATAAACTCTTACATTTGCGCACATGAATATCTTTCCATTCTTCTCTTTTAAATGCACATACCTCATCGTACTCCTTTTTCTTTCTTTTCCTTTATTAGTGTAATTGATATACATTTAACTTATTTCTTAACAAATAAGTATTTCTTTACTCTAGCATTAATCCCTTATTTTAAAAATAGATGAAAAATGCGAGCTACAATAAATGCTTCGTATCTTCTTTATACGGATCCATTTCTAACAATTTATATACATGAATTTGGGCTACTTAATACAATGGAAAAGTTAAAATTCCCAAATTCATTTATTTGTGAAAATTTACCATTTCGTCCTTTTATGTAAATTTACATTTTTAACATTTTAATTCATTATTAAAACTCACGGGGTGTTACAATGTCCTTCGATAAAGTTTCCAACTATTCTAAACTTCCAGTCTTCTATTGCATTTACTGTTAGTTATGTGTCTTTTATGATATTTCTATATTTATACTGCTTGTTCACTATGCATATATAAGAGCTGTTTGCATGCACAGAAACAATAATACAGTAAATAAATAGGAACTCATAATATCGTACGTGCCTTTTGCAAGAGATAACTAACAGTTACAATCCAAACAACTAAAAAGAAAAGAACAAATGCTGGAAGGGAAAAGACAACAACACCATAAATCCTAAAATAATGCCCACAGACTATAAGATGCCTTGCTCCGTGGATGGAGCTCGATCCATTACTGCGACCCTTCAATGGTCATAGCATAGTGGACATGCACTATATCTCGTGTCCGTGTTGTTGTTGGTGTTGCTGACGGCTTCATAATTGCCATCTTCTTAAGGAAGAATCTAATAATGGCAGAAGGAACCTTCTACTAACTTCCTCTCCATGGAGGTTCACCCGTATTACCTAAAGACGAGAGTGGATAGGTGAAATTATGGAAAATGACTCTGTGGAGTGCTAATCCCTGATCAACAAATTGCATTATAAGGGTGTGGGGTGCAATGACGGTGATGCCGCCAATACTAGCATAGGTCATCTTCCGCACCATATGATAAATCCGATCGTAACTTCCCGTCTTAGGGATGATGTTATGCTGAATGATGCGCATAACCTGATGGCAATCTGACATGGATTATCTGTCTTCCAAATACCGACATCCTAGGAAAAATCTACTACAAAATCTTTGAGTTGGTCACTTCAAAATCATCCAAGTCCGTGTCCTTTGCGGAGGCCTTCAAAATCCTAGGAAGATCATTATTAGTCAGCTCAATCAAGATACCCTTCACCTTCGAACGAATCAAACTTTTGCCTCCATCGAAATTCTATGCCAACAGGACATTGAAAAGGAAGATGCAACACGGGTAACATTCCCACTCAAAGGTCTCGAAGCAAAGAATCAGTGCAAATGCTACCACGACGAATAGCTCTTCAGCCCAAAAGTGGCAAAACCTTCTGCTCATTCTAGTCTAGCCAAGTGGCCCCTTGAGGGTTGAGACCATAACAATGCGAGAAAAAACTGGCAGTGCAGAAAGGTGTCTTATGCTAAAAAGCAGTTGGAGGAAGGAAATATGGTTTAGTTCTGGAGTGGTAGTGGAGCAAGATCTAACGTCCAAAACTAGCACAAGGGGAGGCAAGGCCACCGCTTCTAGGGAAAAACGGGGTCACCAAGTGGAGGAACAGAAGAGAGAGACTGATACTTAGAGGAGGAGGAGGAGGGAGATTGGGTTCGGCTTATCGAGGAAGGAGGAACGAAAGAAAGCAATGAGGGAAATTCAGACGCGACTTTTATAGTCTCATTCCAGGTTCAAGTTGTTCCAAAACTCGTTAACTGGTAGACCACTCTAGGTTTACCGCTAGGGGTCAACCGCTAGACGGGCTTTGGGCATTAATTGAACCTAGACCCAATTAGGATTGAATTAAACAATAATAATCGTTTCGCGCCGTCTCCTTCGATTCGACACGATTTGAAAAATCCTGTTCTCATCACGGCGGTGTCAAAGCCTACTGCTAGTCCCGAACCATGTTCCAGCAATTCGCAGTAGTCCCAACAAAATTGTTGCGACTAACAACAATTCCAAAAATTCAAAAATATTCCAACAGTTATTTTCTGCCTACTTCACATGAAAATATTTCTTCCAATAGTTGGTGGTACAACGACACTTCAAACTATATACCCTAATAAAATTAAATGTCATTCCTATTTTGTCTGTATCTTAAAGAGAAAAGATTTTGAAAACCTCGGTTTTATAAACCAAAAAATCGCTGAGCAAAATATATGCTCCTTTATACTTGTTGCTAAATAATAAAAACTATTTCACACCAAAAATTCCTTTAAACATCAAACTTATATATATATATGTATGTATGTATGTATGTATTTCAGGGTTTCCAGAAACCATTTTTTTAAAACACAAATTTCCCAAATTGGAAAACTATTTCCTTGCCAAAAATCAAAATCAAGCCTTTACTGATATATACATATAAATATTTAAGGATTTCAAAAAATAATCTTTTATAAATTAAAAATTTCTTAACACGACCAACGTAGTAGTATAGGTGTTTCTTTGAAAATTGAAATTTCAAAACCTTCCCAAACTAAAATTTTCAAAATAAATCCTTGGAAAAGGAAATCCTTTGGAAAAATTCCAAAATGTAAGGCATTTCGAAAACATACTTTATAAAAATCCTCTCACGGGTTTTAGACTAAGGAAATGAAATTAATCATTCAAATAAAAATCCGGTTTGCTATCAAAGAGGTGATTAAAGAATGCACCCTAGCAAAAATTTGCCTCCGAACAATTACGACATACATGATCCAATTTCCCATCCATCTGGAATAAATACCTGTCTCCTACTGGAATTCATCGTCAAAATCCAAAATCACAAGGTAGCTAGAATCTCAACCATTAAGTCGAACACCTCCAATCTTCGGGATTCTGCCATATGTCATACTCATGCTCTTCATCATTAGCGCCTTACACACCGCTAGCCCTCCGTGGGGTACTTCGGAATCGGCGTGAAAAATCTTAACTCTAAGATATTTCCAACCCATTGTTGCTTTATTGATTCCTTCGGAGTGGAACTACAACTACTTATATAGTCGTAATTCTTATAATATAATGTAAAAAACAATAATACTAGATAGGAAAGTACGAACGCGTTCTCTCAATTTATGCTGATTCCTCTGATCTACTAACCTAGGCTCTGACAGCAAATGTAACCACTCGTACCTTAATGGGCCTAAATTTAAAAAAAAATCAAAATCCAAGTCCATCAAAACACAGATCGTAAAATTTGGTATCTGCAAACAAGCATGAGTATTATCAGTAATTGATAGAAATCTAAACTCACAGCGGAAACAATAATAGGATAAGAATACTGACTATGACTACTACTTTGGAATTAATGGTATTCTTTTGGATAGTAGATTGTCACATCAACATCGATCATGAGAGAAAAGAAGGCTTCTCCAACAACTAAAAACGTCCAGCCCCAATGATCTATTCCTCTAAATCTATCATATGGGTTGTAATGAGGAGGAGGTCAGAAGTGTTCTGGTGATTGGAAAGTTTATAAACTGTCTATAATATAAATTTAATCGATTGGTTTCCATTTAATTATTATGTCTATTAAAGTTAGCAATCCTAATCTAACCTTGCATTGCACACATGATACTTACCTACCCATTACCAAGGTACAAAATACTGACGAAGCCTTATCAACTACCCAATACTTCCATACCCATTTGCCACTTAATACTTCTAAATATGAAGTGGGCTTCTACTATCACCGCATAATACTTTTAAAAGAGAAATAAGAAGATTTTTCCATTAAGATCTCAATCGATGTAGACTCCGTCAATTATGACCTATTTCCAAGGTGAACTTCAAGCGTCGTCATTATTGGTCTATTGGACCTAATTACAGAGACCTTTGACCACTTTATATGGCCTTATATTTTATAATAGCCATACCACTAGCGCGTCTATCGTTATTAAAGTCTTAGAAATGCAAGAAATTATATCCATGGCACTTAATACCTCATTAATAAGAACTAGACATGCCTCTAACCAATTAACGCCTATTTATAGGTAGACCTTTGCCATGTAATACCTAAGCCCAAGACGGACTCCTCAGTGGTACTATATAGCTGACATTGCTTGGAAATGTCATTAGGCTACTTAGTACTTATTTTATAGGAGAGAGGCGAACCCTAGATTAGTCACTTAGTACCTCAAACCCGAAGTGAACCCTTCTCAAGATATCCTCATCACTCTTAATTATAAATATGGAATCTCATTAGATTACTTCTTTCGGTAGGGAGGTGGGCCATAAGATAGCCACTTAATACCTTAACACTAAAGCAAACCATTTTAGAGATATCCCTTACTGCTTACTAATTCCAGATTTGGATCATTTAATACTTTTCAATTAAGAAAGTGGATCCAATCTCTCACACCATCATGGGTCATTAGTGATATCTCACATCAGTAGTAAGTGTACCCGAATGCTGGTAGCGTCAAAGTGAAGGGCAGTCTTCTGTCGAGTGACTCTACTGACCTCACATCACTAACTTACTGAGTCCAATTAACTATCCTAAGTCTTTACTCATCCTATCTTCGGTTGACATTGGACTTAGCTTACTAATTCCATTTTTATTTAAGGCAATAAGATTTGACTTAAACATTTATCTATCCATAAATCCCCTTTTAATGCTCATAAATATCAATTTGTATAAAATCCTAAAAGACATTTCCTAAGACATTTATGTATGATTACTAATTTCAAATTAGTAACCTTTTTATATCTATTCCATTTTTATCAGTTCCATTAATCCATTTGTCTCTACTAATTATAACCCTTAATTTAATACTACCATTATTTCTCGTTGGTTGCCCACTAATTTAGGTTACGATCTTTCATTTCCTATTAATTAATTAATATGAATTCCTAATTTGTTTTCCATTAATATGAATTACTACCTTTTCTAATTCTATCTATTCGCTTCCTAAATATAATAATAACTAAAGAACGTTACGCATAAATAACACACAAATAAATGTTGTTCTTCTTTATTAACGCAATAAATTCATTAAATTGCCTAATAATACCTATTCGTAACCAAATATATTCTAATGTAACATCCCCTTCTTGAGGCCCGAAGCTAAGCGCTACAGATGCTGCAGTCAACCATAGTATTAACTTCCGATGACAGATTACGGTAATGTTAATGGATCCATAATATCAGAAGCACATGAATATGAAATAAAATCAACACAGATTTAAAACAATTTTTCGGATTACATTTCAAATCAATATTTCATATTCAGATACATAATCCTAAAATGGTTCCCAGGTTTTGACCAAATATAATTATTACAAAATACGCCAAGAGCGACATATGAAGATGCTCCCTTGGATGATCATAGCACTAAATAGACATACCAATCTTAATCCAACACATCGGAAATAAAACTAAATAGCTCCTATATCGCTAGCTTTGTCTCCTGCATGTCTTCGGAAGCTCTATTCGTCCAACTTACTAAACCTAAAATGCCTTAACTCTCAATCTACTCAAATTAATTTTGAGCACCTGAGAGTTTAAGGGGAAAACATAAACTTCAAGTCATACATAAAGCCCGGTGTGAATAATACTATTACATCTTTCTGATATTAAGTGAGACCATGGCGCTTAGCGGAACGGGTTTCCTCCCACTAATATCCTTTAGAACATATCTTTTTGCAAATCAGAATCCTGCAATCAAACTGATTAAAACAATAATAGCAATATCATATATGCTCATAAACAGGTAATAAATTGACTCTCTGTTCGAACAATATAGTTTTGTTTGGCTAACTACTAATCATTGGCTGAATCGGGTCCACCAGACAAAATAAATAATCTAAGATCTATTAGACACACTTCTGGACGGTCTGCCCTTAACTTACTTCTCCCAGGGTCAACTGATCCTAATGGTTTTACGGGCTTACCAACAACCTATCCTCCTTCTTTGTATATTCCTTTCTATGTGTGACATCATTTAAGTCTTACCTGTGACTAAGCCATACATAGTGGAATTTTGGACTAAATTAGCTAGGGGCTATAGCTAATGTATAGGGCGCGCCCCAATACCGGTCCCATCTGGTATTCAAATATTTGAGTCATTTACTTAGGGTTAACTACCCTTTGAATTTTCCATGAAAACCTTTCTTTCAAATTGATTTAACCCTTTAAATCATACTTAAATAAGGAAAATATACTTTTGCTTTGCTTAAATCTCTTTGCCATAATATATGCTTTACACAAAACATTGTTGATGAAAACCTTCGAAACCTTTGTTTAAAAGCTTTAAACAATCTCTTTCAAAACCTTTGAAGTACCCCTTTCGAAACCACTTAACTACTTTACTTTGGAGTCTAGGCCGAAAGGCCAACGCATACCTTTTAAAATCATTTATAAACCTTTGAAAGTGTCCTCTCGAAAGCTTTATAAAAACCATAGACATCCTCTTTTCCAAACATTTCAAACTTGCCTTTCAAAAACATTGGAAACCTTCCATTCAAACACTAAAGGTAAACCTTTCAAAAACATTTGGGAATCACCCCTTCGAAGCCTTTATCATATACCTTTCGAAAGCATTAAAGTCCTTTACTTAAAACAAACCTTTTTAGAGCATTGGGTTCAAGTAAAAATGTGTGGAACTTAGTTTTGAAACCATTAAAACCATTCCTTTCGAAACCTTATGGTTTAACTGTCAAAATATAAAAAGGTTCTTAAAAGAATTGGGACGAAAGCATCTCTTTCGAAAGCATTTTCCTAAATAAAAGAAAGTGGATGGCGTTGAAACCAACCCCTTCGAAAGCATTGGAGAAGCGGCTTTAAGTTTAAAGCAAAAGAATCCTTTCGAAGGTATTGCTTCGAAAGGTAGAATGCGCAGCAGGGGTTTCGACCCCTTCGAAAGCTCTATTTAAATCAAAAGGCGGCAACCTCTTTCGAAAGATCTTTTCTTTAAAACAATTGACCAAGTCGAATGCTATGTCATTCGAAAGCCTCATTTACAACCAAATTAGTTCTAAGTTTTCAGAAGCTACTTCAACCCTTTTGAAAGCCTTGTTTCGACTCCATACCTTTCGCCTAACTCCAATCCACTATGTACCAAAGCTGATACCATGTGTATAGGTTTTGACTAAGATGGAAGCGGAAATATGAGGTCGAAATGTGCTGCTATAAGTGGCGAAGCAGTAAAACCTTGTAAATCTGGATTTTATCTTTTTAAAGCAATTTCTTTCCAGCAAACTTGCTTTATTTGTCAAGATATGATTGGTTGCTAGCTCTTTTTCAAAATATTTTATAAAAGTGCTGCCGAATTTCTGAAATTAACATTTAAAACATCTACAAATTGCCCCTTCTCCTTTTATAAACATATAAAACATTTAAGTCCCATACCTTAAATAATTTTATATATTTAATAAAATACTTTGGAAAATTCTCCAAAAATACCCATAAATCACTTTTAATATGTTTTCTAACATATTTAAATTTCTGACCCAAAGCAAACATATAATAGCCGTAATTCATTTTAACCCACTTTAACCATTTTCTTCACTAGAAAATTCATAATAAATCCACATTAATTCAAAAAATTATGAAACTTGAAATCCGTCTCTAAAATATTATTTATGACTTTATATCAAAATTGCAAGGCATTTGGATGTCATTGGATAGGGTTTTCAAATCAAATCTTGTCATAAAATCTATATAAAGCAACATAAATCATCAACAAGCATATATATCCTTTTAACAATCAAAACATGGCATAATACTTTGCAAAACATATTTGGATCTGATCTAGAAGCCGAAAACAATAAAAATGAGATATAATCTATTATTCACCTTAGCTTGTGATTAAGGAGTTTGAGATTTGCTCTTGAATGAATTTGATTAAGCTTTTTTCCTTTTGATTCTTGCTTATCTTCCTCTTGCTTTCTCCTAATGGTGGCCGACCTTACTTGATTTAATTTTTATTAGTGGACGTGTAAAATGAGAGTGCATGAGGGTTTAGGTATAAGAATATAACCTATTCCTATTTTACCCTTATCTATTACCCTTACTTATTTCATTTTAATTCCCTTTTGTTCATTTATTTATTGGGCACGACTACCTTTTAATATTCAAATCTCAATTCCCATAACCAATTACATTATGTCATTTAATTTACCTAACTAAATGTCCTAAATAATGTTAATCATAATTAGGGTCATTACAGACTCCCCTCCTTAAAGAATTTTGTCCTCGAAATTACGATAAGGTACTCGTCAAAATCGACCATAAAGGTAAAACATACCATAAAACAAGTCACGATAAGTATCTTGAATCATGCTCTCAGTTTCCCAAGTATAGTCCCTCTCGTTGTCACTCCACTGGACCTTGACTAATCTGACTGTCTTTTTCCTTAGTCTCTTCTCATCTCTCGCGACTATACGAACTGGTTTTCTAACTATAGTCAAATTTGATTCCACTACTAAGTCATCTAACACAGTCGGTGCTATAGTAGTCTCTGGATCTCAAATACACTTTCTTAGATGGGAATAGCGAAGACATTATGGACTCCTGCCAAACTACTTGGTAACTCCACGCTATATGCGAGTTTCCCAATCCTTTCTATAATAGGAAATGGTCCAAACAATCTCGGTGCCAATTTTCCTGATTTTACGAATATAATTACACCTTTCATCGATGATACCTTGACGAAAACATGATCTCCAACTGAGAACTCTAAGTCTTTCCGTCTTTTATCAGCATAACTCTTCTGCCTAGACTGAGCTTCCTTCATTCAAGCTCGAATTAAATCAATCTTTTCTACAGCTTTCCTAACTAAATCTGGACCAAGAAATAACCTATCCCTGGTCTCTAACCAACAAACGGGAGATTTGCATGACCTTCCGTACAAAGCTTCAAATGGTGCCATCCATATACTAGCCTGATAACTGTTGTTATACAAAAACTCGACTAAGCGTAGATTGTCTTCCCATGATCCTCCAAAATCTATCACACAAGCTCTTAATAAATCCTCTAAGACTTTGTTAACTCTTTCCGTTTTCCCATCTATGTACGGATGGTAAGCAGTACTCATCTTGAGCTTGGTACCCAAATTCTCCTATAAACTCTTCCAGAACTCGCTAGTAAAGAAGGAAACTCTAGCACTTACTGTACTACTAGGAATTCCATGCAGTCTAACTACATTCTTTATAAATAACTTAGTTAAAACAGGTGCCGTCTTGGTTGACTTAACCGGAATGAAATGGGCACTTTTGGTAAACATGTCCACCATAACCCATATACTTTCATTTCCTCTATTTGACCTTGGCAACCCGTCTATAAAATCCATTGAGATTGAATCCCATTTCCATACTGGAACATCTAAAGGATGAAGTAACCTACTTGGTTTCTGATGTTCGGCTTTTACCTTTTGACAATTCAAACACCGTTTCACCCATAAGCCTACATCTATGTTCATACCTTCCCAAAAGAAACTCCTTTTCATATCCTAATACATCTTAGTTCCTCCTAAATGAATAGCAAACTTCAGATGATGGCATTCTTCAAGGACTTCCTTCCTGATGTTTCCTACATTCGGAACACATAGTCGTCCTTTCTTCCTCAACCACCCATTCTAGTCAAGACTAAAATCTTTCAAGTCATCGCTCTCTGTTCCATCCCTTAACTTTCTGATCCGTTCAACTAATAATGGATCCACCTTTTGCTTAGAAGAAATCTTTTCGATCATCACCGGTCGGACTTCTAAACATGACAGCATAGCATTTGCTGTATTAGAACTACTTTTAGATCTCCATTGTACTCTGCATGTAGTCAACGCTTCTAAATCTTTCCACTCAGTTATCATTACCAACACTGCATTTTGATGTTTTCTACTAAGTGCATCTGCAACCTTATTGCCTTTTCTCGGTGTGTACTCAATATTAAAGTCATAAGCGGCTAAAAACTCTAACCACTCCTGCTGTCTCATATTCAACTCCTTCTAAGAGAATAAATACCTCAGAGACATATGATCCGTATACAACTCGAATTTTTCTCCCAAAAGGTAATGTCTCCAAACTTTCAATGCAAAAATTACTGCAGCCAATTCCAAATCGTGTGTTGGATATCTAACTTCATGCGGTCTAAGCTGTCGAGATGCATAGGTAACCACTTTACCCCTTTGCATTAACACAGCTCCTAATCCTATTCCACATGCATCCATGTACACCACTAAGTCCCGATTCCCCTCTGGAACAACTAACACAGGTGCATTAGTCAATAAGTGTTTCAATCTCTGGAATGCTTCCTCACACTAATCGGTCCAAACGAACTTCACATCCTTTCGCGTTAGCTTGGTCATCGATGCTGCTATCCATGAAAAATCCTTTATGAATCTCTGATAGTACCCAGATAATCTAAGAAAAATCTTTATCTCAGTCACTGTCTCTGGTCTCTTCCAACTATTCACTGCCTCGATCTTAGCTGGATCTATAGATAACCCTTTCTCTGAGACTACATGACTAAGAAACTTCACTTCCTTCTTCCAAAAATGACACTTCAAAAATTTCGTCTTCAGTTGATGCAGCCTCAATGTCTCAAGCACCACTCTGAGATGAATCTCATGCTCTCTTTCATCTTTAGAGTATATCAAAATCTCATCTATGAAAACCAACACGAACCTATCCAAGTGCTCTCGGAAAATTTGGTTCATCAAATCTACAAAGAATGCTGGCGCAATAGTTAGTCCGAACGGCATTACTAACCATTCATATGATCTATATCTTGTCCTAACGCCGTCAAAGGAATACTATCCTCAACTACTCTAAGCTGATGGGATCTTGTTTCCAAATCCAACTGGGAAAATACTTTGGCTCCACTCAACTGATCGAACAAATCATTAATTATAGGTAACGGATAGCGATTCTTTATCGTCTTCTCATTCAACTTGCGATAATCAATACATAACCTTAACGATCCATCCGGCTTCTTTGCAAATAGTGCGGCTTCTCCCTAAGACGAACTGCTTGGTCTGATAAAATTCCTGCCTTCCAGATCCACCAACTGCACCTTTAACTCCCTCATCTCGGTAGGTGTCATTCTGCTTGGCGGTCTATTCACCTGTTCTGCCCCTGGTACTAAGTCTATCCAAAACTCAATAGATCATTTCGACGGCAATCCTACCACGGGTTCAAAGACATTTGCGAACTCTCTAACAAAGAAAACTCGACTCAACTCATCTTTTGCCTCCACAACACCCAACAAAGCATTTACCTTAAAACTAGGGTTTTCTCTGGTGTGTACAATCCAATCACTACAGTCAGGATGTCTAAGTGATATTTTCCTATCATGGCAAAATATCCTAGCATCGTATTTACTTAACCAATCCATACCCAAAATAATTCTGAACCCTACGAAATCAAACACATGCAAACTGCAAGCAAATGTATGACCTAAAAATTTAAACTCTAGGTTGTCACATCTCATCCCAAGAGTTGCATATCCTCCTATCGGATTTCCAACCCTTAAGGAAGTAACTAGGTATGAGGGTTCTAGGTTAAGCTTATCTACCAAACAACGAGATATAAAAGAATGCGATGCACCAGTATCAAATAGAACTCTAATTGATACACCATGAATCAAAAGTGTGCCTTCCAACACAGCTTTTCCCTTCTTCTCTGATGTTGGTCTTGAGGTAGCTGGTTCCAAAGCAAACATCTTGCCTTTACCATCCTTTGTTGGCTCCTTGCACTAGTTTTTATAGTGTCCAATCTGATCGCAATTGAAACATCTCACTCCTTTCTTCTTAGAAACTTTCTTCCTTTGCCGGTCCGGCACTCATGAGCATAGTGTCCTTTCTTATCACATTTATAACAGACAACTTCTGCCTTTCCTTTCTTAGCAGCTTTTCTCTTCTGAGCTCCTTCCTTATGGAAAAACTTCCTTTTTTGGTTCTGCCCTCTTTGAGCCTCCTTTGCCTTGTTCCCTTCAAGATAAGCAAGCATCTCTTCTTGCCTTAAAGCCATCTCCACAACTACATCGCACGAATCTCTAATATGTGATAACGTGGCTTTAGCAAGCTTAGGCTTCAAACCACGAATGAACTTCTCATTCCTTTTAATAACAGTATCAACCGTAGCGTATTCGTACCTTGCTAGATCCTCAAATCTGGTTACATACTCCAGCATTGTCATATCTCCTTGTTCCAACTCAGCAAATTTCCTAAGTAGAGTAGATTAAGAAATCTCCGGCATGAATCCTTCTTCGAACCTCCTCCTAAACTTAGCCCAAGTCATAGTCTCCTCGTTGACTCCAACAGTAACACTGTTCCACCAATACAGTGTTGCCCATTGTAGTTATCTGGAAGCGAGTCTCCTTTTATGCTCATCGTTGAGCCCTAAATCAGCAAAAATCCTCTCGCATTGAACTAACCAATTCTCCACTTCGATTGCGTCTTCAGTACCAATAAATGGCTTTCCTCCCAACCGAGCATAACCTCTACTCAAAACAACATAGTTATTAACCACTGGAGCTCCTAGATTTCCTCCTTCAACATTTCCTCCAGCTAACCCCACAGCAAACTCCTGCTTGAATCATGTTAACGAAGAACTGATACATTGTTCCCATATCGACCTACGAGACTCTAGCACCCACATTAGCAGCTTGTGCCTGACCTTGATTCCTCATAGTATTTGGTCTGGCATTCCCATTAGTTGTGGTGCTTCCCCCACCAATGTTAACTCTTCCTCCTCTAGCATCCATATCTTACGTCCGTAAATCTGCATTCGAGTCTTTGTAAGATACAAAAGAATAGCCTAAGAGAGATGGGACAATAAAGATAAAGCGTATACTTATATATAACAAATACAAGTAACATCCCCTATCTTGAGGCCCGAAGCTAAGCGCTACAGATGTTGCAGCCATCCATAATATTAACTTTTGGTGACAAAATACGGTAATGTTAATGGTATCCATAATATCAGAAGCACATGAGTATGAAATAAAATCAACACAGATTTAAAACAACTTTTCTGATTACATTTCAAATCAATATTTCATATTCGGATACATAATCCCAAAACGATTCTCAAGTTTTGATCAAATATAATTATTACAAAATACACCAAGAGCGACATATTAAGATGCCTCCTTAGATGATCAGAGTAATAAATAAACATATCAGTCTTAATCCAACACAACCGAAATAAAACTAAATAGCTCGAATATAGCTTGCTTTGTCTCCTGCACGTCTTCAGAAGCTTTATTCGTCAAACCTACTAAACCTGAAAAACCTTAACTCTCAATCTACTCAAATTAATTTTGAGCACCCGAGAGTTTAAGTGGAAAACATAAACTTCGAGTCAGACATAAAGCCCGGTATGAATAATACTATTACATCTCGGGTCTTTGATATTAAGTGAGACCACGCCGCTTAGCGAAATGGGTTTCCCACACTAATATCCCTTTTAAACATATCTTTTTGCAAATCCAAATCATGCTATCAAATTGGTTAAAACAATAATAGCAATATCATATATGCTAATAAATCGGGTAATAAATGGACTATCTGTCCGAACAATATAGTTTTGTTTGGCTAACGACTAACCATTGGCTGACTCGGGCCTACCGGATAAAATAAATAATCTAACACTATTAGACACACTTCTGAATGGTCTGTCCTTAACTTACTTCTCCCAGGGTCAACTGATCCTAATGGTTTTGTGGGCTTACCAATAACCTATCCTCCTTCTCTTTATATTCCTTTCTATGTGTAACATCATTTAAGTCTTACATGTGACTAATCCTTACACACTAGAATTTTGGACTAAATTAGCTAGGGGCTATAGCTAATGTATAGGGCGCGACCCTATAGCAGTCCCATCTGGTATTCAAATATCCGAGTCATTTACTTAGGGTTAATTACCTTTCAAATTTTCCTTGAAAACCTTTCTTTCAAATTGATTTAACCCTTTAAATCATACTTAAATAAGGAAAATATACTTTTGCTTTACTCAAATCTCTTTGCCATGATATATGCTTTACACAAAACATTGTTGATGAAAACCTTCAAAACCTTTGTTTAAAAGCTTTTAACAATCTCTTTCGAAACCTTTGAAAGTACCCCTTTCGAAACCACTTAACTACTTTACTTTGGACTCTAGGCTGAAAGGCCAAAACATACCTTTCAAAATCATTTATAATAGACCTTTCGAAACCTTTGAAAGTGTCCTCTCGAAAGCTTTATAAAACCTTAGACATCCTCTTTTCAAAACATTTCAAACTTGCCTTTCGAAACATTGGAAACCTTCCATTCAAACACTAAAGGTAAACCTTTTGAAAACATTGGGGAATCACCCATTCGAAACCTTTATCATATACCTTTTGAAAGCATTAAAGTCCTTTACTTAAAACAAACCTTTTAAAAGCATTCGGTTCAAGTAAAAATGTGTGCAACTTAGTTTCGAAACCATTAAAACCATTCCTTTCGAAACCTTATGGTTTAACTTTCAAAATATAAAAAGGGTCTTAAAAGAATTGGGACGAAAGCATCTCTATCGAAAGCATTTTCCTAAATAAAAGAAAGTGGATGGTGTCGAAACCAACCCTTTCAAAAGCATTGGAGAAGCGGCATTAAGTTTAAAGCAAAAGAACCCATTCGAAGGCATTGTTTCGAAAGGTAGAATGTGGAAACAGGGGTTTCGACCCCTTCGAAAGCTTTATTTAAAATAAAAGGTGGCAACCTCTTTCGAAAGCTATTTACTTTAAAAAAATTGACCAATTCGAAAGCTATCTCATTTGAAAGCCTCGTTTACAATCAAATTATTTCTAAGTTTTCAGAAGCTACTTCAACCCCTTTGAAAGCCTAGTTTCGACTCCATACCTTTTGCTAACTCTAATCCACTACGTCCCGAAGCTGATACCATATGTATTGGTTTCGACTTAGATGGAGGCGGCAGTATGAGGTCGAAAGGTACTACTATAAGTGGCGAAGCAGTAAAACCTTGTAAAACTAAATTTTAACTTTTTAAAGCAATTTCTTTCCAATTAACTTGCTTTATTTATCAACATATGATTGGTTGCTAGCTCTTTTTCAAAATCTTTCATAGAAGTGTTGTCGAATTTCTGAAATTAACATTTAAAACATTTACAAATTGCCCCTTCTCCTTTTATAAACATATAAAACATTTAAGTCCCATACCTTAAATAATTTTATATATTTAATAAAACACTTAGGAAAATTCTCTAAAAGTACCCATAAATCACTTTTAATATGTTTTCTAACATATTTAAATTTCTGAACCTAAGTAAACATATAATAGCCGTAATTAATTTTAAACCCAATTTAACCATTTTCTTTACTAGAAAATTCATAATAAATCCACATTACTTCAAAAATATATAAAACTTGAAACCCATCTCTAAAATAATATTTTTAACCTTATATCAAAATCGCAAGGCATTTGAATGTTATTGAATAGGTTTTTCAAATCAAATCTTATCATAAAATCTATATGAAGCAACATAAATCATCAACAAGCACATATATCCTTTTAACAATCAAAACATGGCATAATACTTTGCAAAACATATTTGGATCTGATTTAGAAGCCGAAAACAATAAAATGAGATGCAATTGTTTATTCATCTTAGCTTATGATTAAGGAGTTTGAGATTTGCTCTTGAATGAATTTGATTAAGCTTCTTCCTTTTGATTCTTGCTTTCTCCTAATGGTGGCCGGCCTTACTTGGTTTAATTTTTGTTAGTGGACATGTAAAATGAGAGTCCATGAGGGTTTAGGGTATAAGAACATAACCTATTCTTATTTTGCCCTTATCTATTACCCTTATTTAATTTTAAATCCCTTTTGTTCATTTGTTTATTAGGCACAACTACCTTCTAATATTCAAATCTCAATTCCCTAAACCAATTACATTATTTCATTTAATTTATCTAACTAAATGTCCTAAATAATGTTAATCAAAATTAGGATCGTTACATCTAGTCATAAAAATGTAACTAGAATGTGCTTTCCATATTTAATTTGCTGGAATTAAAATCCTTAAGAAGATTTTACTCTATGAATTCCATAAATTGGTTCAACATAAAAAGAAAAGATTGACTCCATTTGAAATTATAAGGAATGGATAATTTCTTATACCTTGTTAAATCAAACGTTGCCCTTTTGAATGGAAAGTGTAAAAGGTAAACAAATTTATAAAAATCAAACGGATGTTCTTCCTACAAATTAAACTATGGAAAATCTACAACATAGCACAAATTAGGAAATAATCCAAAAATTCTATTTTACACCCAAGTACAGATCTGGAATAAAATTATACAACATTCAAATTCCAAAATCTTTGGGACTAATTTCCAGATCTTGGTGTAAACATATTTCAAATTAGATCTAAAACAAGAATATGTAGGTAATAGTTTTCTACACTAATTTAAGCCTACAATTCATAAATAAAACTTATTTAGGCATAAAAATTAAATATGTACCAACGGAATAGATTTAAAATCATAATCAATATATAAAATTTTCCATTCAGCTTTTAAAAGCAATCCAAATCTCCAGACCTGAAGTAGAACCATAAATTCATCTCCAAATCCTTTTTAATCCAAGAAATATGTATAAAAAGGGTATATACATATACTAGATCTGAGAAGAGATTTGGGAGTAGGAGAGAAAATAGATACAAATATAGAAATTACCTCAAATACGCATATAGTTGATTCTCCTCTCTTTACCTTTTTATTAGATTTTTATTCTTTGCTAATCTATATGAATATAGATATAAATATCTTATTTTTATAATTTAGAAAGAAAGTGGAGAAGAAGAAATGGTAGAGCTTCATTGCTCTATTCAAAAAAAATATGAGAAGAGAAGGAAGGGTTAGACCTGTATTTATAGGTGTTAGGATCAACTAGAACCGTTAGATGAAAATATAATAGATGCGGGCGATTAGGCCAGGTAAAACCCTAGTCGTCGTCCTAAGAGCGGTCGATCACCCCCCTCATAGGGGTCGACCACCCTAGGTCAATTGCTACAATAAGCGAGTTAACTTGTGGACTCCATTCAATTAATTAAAAAAGTTAACTTCTTAAACGAATTATTTTTGTTCCGAATTCCTTTTTCGTCCATAACTTCTTTGTTTGGACTCCGATCGTAATACTTTAAATACGAAAGTTGCTCAAAATTTTGCCATAAACTCAATGGTGTAAGTTTCGTAGTCAAATTCTATCATTTGCACAAATTCCATTTTTGGAGCCTAATTAACTAACTAACTAATTAAATAACTAACACCGAATTATAGGGCGTTACACTCTCCAAATATTGGACAGTGTATTACTCATGACTGCTGGAGGCACCATGAGATTATGTACCGATAGTTATTGGATAACTATGGAACAACTCACTCGAAAGTTTATGTCGGTTGATATAACTAAGGTCAAACAGAAAGTATTGATGTAACTGATTTACATAGTTCTCTCGACTTGAGAATACTGTCAACCATTTATATAAAAGCTCCGCATTTATTATAGTTAAATCATGGCATGGTGTTCATCGAGTGACTATAATTGGGTCGAGTGGAAGTATTGGAAGTGAAGCTCTATTCAAGAGAGGATCCCTATCCTCAATTATATAAGGTTAGTATCACGGTCAACTCAAGTCAACTTAAAGTCAAAGCCTCTGGCCAGAGCAGTTCGGTTAATAATAATTGTTATTATTGAACCAAGGACTTTGTGTTTGGACTATAAAGTTGAATGTGAACGACATTGGACTTTTCACCATTACCAAATTTCATAAGTCCAAAGTGATGTAGTTTTTACGAAGAGAATTGGTGTAAATAAATGTCACAATTGGGTAACGCTTAATAAAATAAAATTACATTTTACCAAAACTAAGCAAGTGATAAATTTGGCCAAAATGTCACACCCCTACTAAGTTACGTGTGGACATTAACATTTGAATAGTTCGATTTTAATCGTTGAAAAATTTTACACCTGATGAGTCATACAACCGGAATGATGAATTCTCTCTAGACCAAACAATTTAAGTAGTTTAAAATTAATTAAATTAATCAATATTTATGAAATATTAATTATAAATTTTGAATATGATTTAAGGAATATATATTATTAAATATATTTATAATAGTTATAAATATATCGATCGGTATGTAATATCGATAAGCAATTAAATTAGATTTAATTAATAATATTTATTTACACTTAAATGGGATGTATCCCATGATGATATAGTGATAATTCAGCTATTATTTAGGCTATAGGTGCAGCTAAAAATAGGCTAGAGGGGTTGTAAATGGATGGCTCGGATTTAGTGAGAATTGGTATGAGATATGATTCATATCTTTTTCTCTTTCATCCACTATAAAAAGACCTCTAACCCTAATTGTTTAAATACTTTTTGGCTGCCACTATCTTTTCTATTGCTGGCCAATCACATCCCTCAGGAGTGTAAGAAAAGCCAACGCAAATCAATTCAAAACAAGTACTATTTGATAGTCAAAGGTCCATGGTTCAAGGATTAGCAGTCTGCCGAATCGAAAAGCTTTCAACGGAGAGAGAGATCATCATTACTAGGTGTTATTTAAGGTATTAGTTTATGGAATGTCTCTATTATATTATATTGCTTATAATCTCAAAATATTATTTAATTATATATATATATATATATATATATATATATATATATATATATATTATATTGTTAGTTGGGTGACGATTCTTATATGTATTGATGTTGTCACATACTAGATCGGTTATATGTTTATATTAAAAAACAATCTTTTTCCATATATGTTTATATTAATAATTGAATTTATTTTTTTTGGCATAGCCAGCGGGGTTAAATGGTCCCCTACCAGTTTTATTACCGTGCTAGATAAAGAAAATACAAAGAAGAACACACAAAAAATAGACCAAAATAAAAAACAAAAAATAAAGCTTGGACCGAAACAAGCTAAGGTCAAAAGTTGAGAACAGGGAAAGACCAGAGAACAAGCACAACAATAAAGAAGAATAAAAATAAAAAAGGAAAAAAGGAAACAAGGAAACAAGGACAAAGAGAAGCAAAAGAGGACAGAGAACACTCAAGCAAAGCTTTGAATGATACGGTCAGGGAATCAACAGGATTAAGCTCCATACCTACCCTGATTTCATGCATCAAGTAATGCTTCATTTGTACCTAATTTTTCAATTTCCCATGAAATAGTGCTTGATTTCTCTCAGTATCGATTTGACAAATTTTTTTAATACAAAAAGAAGAACATATGTCTGCAAACACCTCCATCTTAAAGCTTTATGTATGATGCACCATTCCCGCGCACTGTCTCTAGTACAATTGTTTCTACCTAACTTGGACATGAGGCATGACCAAAGAATGAAAACATACTAACAGTTGAAGTACAAATGCAAATTATCTTCCATGGCACTATTACATAAACTGCACTCCAAATGAACAGCAAAAACTTTAGCAGCAAGGTTAGACTTAGTATTTAGGGCATTATTAATAACTTTCCATATATAAAGATTATCTCTCTCATTATTATGATTGATCCATATTTGCTTGTTCCAACTGAAATTGGGGTAGGCTTCAGTGTTCATGAGAGCATGATAAACATCACTAATTTTGAACTGCATGCATCTTTCAGAACAAAGCACACTGTCTTTTTGCACCAAAGTGATATTTAACTTTTGAAAATATACTCATATTTACCTAATAACTTGGTTAGATGAATAAGGAAAAGAGATATGACCATCATGAATATACTCGAAGGCTTTTGCATCAAGCCCAATACCAGTTTGAAGCTTTTGTTGGTATGGTAAAAAGTTGCTAAGGATTACCCCATGCATGATCCAAGGATCATCCCAGAAACTCACAGTCCCTCCCATGGCAACACCATAACGAACATGAGGCAGAAGCAATGGCCTAAGTTTGAGGATGTTGTGCCAAGTCCAGCTACTGCACTGTGGTATTTGCATCAACCAAAATTTGTTTTTGCCTAGGTCGTGCTTGATTGTCCACCAGACCCAAATACTGTCTTTTTTGCATAAGAAATCATCAACATGCCTACTAAAAGCTGCTCTATTCCAATATATTAGATTCTTGATGCCCAGACCTCCTTTTAACAGTGGGAGCTATAATTTCTTGAATGAACATGGGGACATTTTGGAAGAAAAAATGCTGCCAGTCCAAAAGAATTGTATCACAGAGCTCCTAATCATTTTGAGAAGCTTGATTGGAAAAATAAAAGTTCACCAATACACAACCATAGAGAATATCACAGATTTGATAAAAGTTAATCTACCAGCCTGGGATAAAAACCTATTCGTTCATGTGTTAAATGTAGCTATAATTCGCTCATACATGGTCAGACATTGCACTTTAGATATCCTAGAAGTGGCCAGGGGTATCCCAAGATAAGACATAGAGTCTTGACTATTTTGCAGGGAAGTAAAATTCAGGATTTCACTGCGAAGTGTTGAATGACACCAGTCATCTGAATTTCAGATTTGGACATATTAATTTGAAGGCCAGTTAACTTAAAGAAATCACTAAGGACATCCAAGATACTAGTTATAGATGACATAGTAGGTTTAGTAAACATAATAAGGTCATCAGCAAACATCAGACTAGTTATTTAAGGGTCTTTACATTTAGGGTGAAGGATGATATTTCCTGCAACAACGCTACTGTTTAACATTTGAGTCAGGACCTCCATAATGATGATGAAAATGTAAGAAAACATAGGATCCCCTTGCCTAATACCTTGCCTGCTTTTGAAATAACTAGTAGGGATACCATTGACAATAATTGAAAATCTAGCAGTGGAAATGCAAGCATGAATCCATGCCTCAAAATGCAAAGGGAAGTTCATGTGTGCCATGACTCTGACAATAGTATCCTAGTGAATAGAATCATACGCTTTCTTAATATCAAGCTTAATCATGGCTCCAGGAGAAATACAAGATCTACTGTAACCTTTTAGGAGCTCATGGGAAAGAAGCACATTATCCAAAATTGACCTAGATGGAAGGAAGGCCGCCTGGTTTTGAGATAAATATTAGGTAGAACCGACTTTAACCTGGTTGCAATGATTTTTGCAATGGCTTTATATACAACATTACAACATGAAATTGGTCTGAATAATGAAACTGAATCAGCATGCTTAACTTTAAGGATCAACGCAATGTTGGTGGAATTCATTGAACTTAGCATCTTGCATTTATTGAAGAAATTATGGATAGCTTTGTACTCATCATACTCAATAAAATCCTAGCAGGCTATGAAAAAAGATACATTGAAACCATCAAGGCCACCGCGTGAATACTTGTTTATGTCAAAAAATGCCTGCTTTATTTCAAGGTTTGTTATTTCAGTAGATAGAGCATCCTTGTCAGCAGAGGTTAGAGTTGGTAGATTAATGCTATTCAGGATGCTAAGATCGGGGATGAAGTTGCTAGTATTACCAAGAAGATTTTTGGAATAAGATAAACCTTCTTTGATTCCCCCAGGAGTAGTTCTAAGAATTCCATCTTGATCATGTATAGATGATATATTTCCTCTGAAGTGTTTTACCTTCAGTGATGCATGATAATAGGCCGTGTTTCTGTCTTTATTCACTTCCCGTTTAAGCCTAGCTTTTTGCTTCAGCATGCTAGCTTCCACTTGAAGAGCCTTCCTGTATTCATTGCATAGACCATTTTCAAGTTCAGAAAACCTGGGATCATCTGGATTTTCCAACATGTGCTTCTGCACCTCCTCTAACTTGATTCTGATGGTGCTAGATATAGAGCTGCCACTACCATATTTTACTCTGGACCATGCTTTCAGTTCCTCCTTACAAGCTTTCAGCTTTTTTTGCAATATCAACATAGGGTTACCAAAATAAGATTTAAGCCAGACTTGTCTAACAATATTTAAAAACTCATTATCATGTAACCAGGAATTAAAAAAAATTAAAAGAGGATTTGACATTCATGGCAGGCACACTAAAAGATATAATTTGGGGAGAATGATCTGACAGCAAGGGAAAGGGAAGGTGATTGTGGATAATGGGACAAAAGTTGAGAGTGATTAGATTGCAAAAAGGCAAAATCAATTTTGCTAAATGTTCTTACTCCTTGTCTACTACAGCTATTCCATGAATAAAGAGCACCGGATGTTTTAATCTCAACAAGAGAAGAGTCTTCAATAGCATTGTTGAGAGGTCTAATATCCCTTAAGGATAGAGCACTACCCCCATGTCTATCGCTGACACACAAGCAGCAGTTGAAGTCTCCAAACACAAGCCAAGGGTGTGTGTTTTTTCGAAAGGTTGGAAGTGTGTCAAGGAGAGTTTGCCTTGAAGCAGCACTGTTATAAGCATATACAACAGTTAAGTAGAAGATGTTGTGGTGGGCATATGGATGACATGATAGTGGATTAATTATTTGGAGGCAAGAATGGTGGAAAGGGAGAAGATAAGTGGATCATGAAGAACCATAATCCTACAATAAGGAGCATGATTAAGATTATTAGAAAGGATCCAATTTGGACAAATATAACTTGCTGCTCTAGAAGTTAAGGAGGAATTGAACTTGGTTTCAAGGATGGCAATGAATTTAAGGTTGTGAGATTGAATTAAGGTTTTGACCTGATCCAGTTTTACATCTTTGTGTGCACCTCTAATGTTCCACACACCCAGATTGTGTAACATGGAGAAAACTAATAGGGGAGGACAAGCCCTTTATTTCTGCTTCCCCTAGTATTAGGAGAATTTAAGATCTTGTTCACAGGAACAATAGGAGCGGATATTTTAGAGAGGTTCTCATTCAAGTCTAAATTTGAGTCCCTTTTATTCTTCTTCTTCCATTTTTTCTTTTTATTGTTAACAGAAGGATCAACATTTGGATGTTCAGATTGGAGATTCGGGGCAGCATTGGAGGTGCTGGCTGATATAGATGTGAGAGAAGTGGAATTTGTTATGCTATTAGAAAGAAGAGGAAGGTTCTTCCAGGCAGAAGGAGGTGTGATATGGTCATATGGCAGTGAGATGTTACTTCTTTTACATTAAGAACGATGTCTTCAGTTGGAGTTGAGAGAGGAACAAGGTTTGGGGTGATAGCTTAAGTTTCATGCATGCATGCATGCATGCACAGATGGGTACGTGGGGTCATTAACTGCTTGACTTATTTGATTTATTGATAGAGCTCTAACTGCATTTTCACGTATATATACAAGGCATATTGTTATGTAGAAGTGTGGCTTTTGTGATTTCATCAGAAGTTATATGATGCACTGAGTTTGCTGCATGGTGGTCACTAGTTTGATCCTTATAAACTTGAGCATCGGGACTTGAATTATGAAATATTTAACTTCCATCATTTTCACCGCTACCAATATGTAAGACTTCGGGCTCAACTACGAGCGGCACAACTTCGTGCTCAACTTCGGGCTCACAGACACCATGACTACTGGTATTGTCAAAATTTATTTCTATGCTACCAATACTTTTGTTACCGGCCAACCCTTGAGTTGTTGCATTAGCTGTGTTATGATCATCATCTTTTATTTCGGCATCCTCGAAACCTTCATTTTCAACATTCGCATGCTCTTCCAACTCTTCCAATATAAGAAATCTGTTATCTGTTGCTAAACCACCATTTTGCTTTTGAGGTTTGTTGCTATTATTTGTTACTTTTTGTGTGTCATTATCCTTGCTGTTGTTATCCAAGACAACCTCATTTCTTCCAAGTTTATCGGCCGGGTGTTTTTGATGTTATGCAGCACTGATATTTCCATTTGCCATGTTTATCCTATTTTCTTTCCTACCATTCATGTTGGGTATAAGGAAGAAAAGATAGTGCTGCGGCACTTGATGTTTTGAAGAGAGAATAATATAGATTGAATATATTTTTCTGGATATGAAATGACTTCACTTACATAGGTATTTATAGATACTTCTAAACATTGATCTAATCAATGCATGACTCTTGATAGACTTCATTAAAGTAAATTACATGACTCTTGATAAACTCCAAACATAGATAGATGCATGAATGATAAGAATTATTGACTGTAATTAATATTGCAAATTACTTTTCAACATCCCCTCTTAATTTGCAATCTTGAGCATACCACAGGACTTCACAAATTTCTCCACAGAAACTGCCTTGGTAAGGAAATCTGCAAGTTGTTCCTTTGTTCCAACAAACTCCAACCTGATTTCTCCTTTGCTCACCATATCTCGGATGAAATGATGACGCAACTCAATATGCTTCGATCTTGAATGGAACACTGGATTTTTCGTCATAGCTATCGCCGACATATTATCGCAATAGATTGTTGTGGGCTCCTTTTGAACTTGCTGCATATCTTCCAATAACCTTCTCAGCCAAATTCCTTCACAAGTAGCATCCGAAGCAGCTATGTACTCGGCTTCGGCGGATGATAATGCCACTGACTTTTGTTTCTTCGAGCTCCATGAAACTACATTAGTTCCAAGAGAAAATAAGTAGCCTGAAGTGCTCTTTCGATCATCCAAAGAGCCTCCCCAATCACTGTCCGTATATCCAATTAGCTTCCACTCAACTTCTTTCATGTATTTGATGCTCATTTTCTTTGTTCCTTGCAAATATCTCATGATCCTCTTGGCTGCTGCAAAATGAAGTTTACTTGGTTCACTTAAAAACCTCGAGAGCATACTCACAGCATGAACAATATCTGGCCTTGTGTTAGTGAGGTAGATGAGCGATCCAACAAGACTTCTAAAAAGCTGTGCATCAGCTTTTTCAGCACCATCATCTTTCTTCAGCTTATCACTCGTCGCCATCGGCGAGAAAACTGGATTGCAATTCTCCATCCGAAATTTCTTCAAGAGATCTTCAATATACTTTTCTTGTGATATGAGTATCTCCCCTCCAGATTGCTTCACTTGGATTCCGAGGAAATACTTCATGATTCCCAAATCAGTCATTTCAAATTCCTCCATCATTCTTTGCTTGAAATTTTTCACCATCTGCATGTTAGTACCCATGTAGATAAGATCATCAACATAGATGCAAACAATCAGAATATCATGATTTTCTTTTTTCACATATAGAGAGGGCTCATTAGGACTTCGACGAAAACCATATTTGAGAAAATATCCATCGATTTTGCTATTCCAGGCTCTCGGGGCTTGTTTAAGCCCGTAAAGAGCTTTCTTAAGCCTGCACACCTTGTTTTCTTCTTTTTCAACACAAAAACCTTGAGGTTGTTCGACAAATACCTCTTCCTCTAGCTCTCCATTTAGAAAAGCTGACTTGACGTCGAGTTGAAAAACTTGAAGCTCCAGCTGCGCCGCAAGAGCAAGAACAACACGGATAGTCTCCATTCTCACGACCGGTGCAAAAGTCTCGGTGAAATCAATTCCCGGCTGTTGCGAGTATCCCTTCGCAACAAGTCTCGCCTTGTGCTTTTGAATGCTTCCATCTTCATGATATTTTGTTTTATAAATCCATTTCAATCCGATCACATCCTTGTGTTTTGGCCTATCCACCAGCTCCCATGTTTTGTTCTTTTCTATCATTGCAATCTCTTCCTCCATGGCTTTTCTCCAAATTTCTTCATTATCTGCAGCTTCAAAACTTTCAGGTTCACTAGTATAAAGAGCAAATTCAGATACCTCATAGATTTCTCGTAGTGAACGAGTCTTTCTTATTGGAGAATCTGGACTTGAATCTGGAACATCATCAGGAGATCTTTGTGGAGTAGGATTTGGACTTTGAGGTGCCACAACGTGATCAGATTTGTCGTCGGCATTCCATGATTCATAAAAATCATCTTGAGACACATGCACGGCTGATTTTCCTTCCCAACTCCATGATGTTGTTTCATCAAAAAACACATCTCTTGCAACCACGAGCTTGCGAGTTACAGGATTGTAGAGACGATAGCCCTTTGACTCGTCGCTGTAACCAATGAAGATCAGTTTCTCACTTTTTTCATCAAATTTATCTCTATTTGGTGTAGAGATATGAGAATATGCGATGCTGCCGAAAATCTTCAAGTGATCGACAAGAGGCTTTTTCTTGTGCCAAGCTTCAAATGGAGTTTGATTCAAAACCGCCTTTGTAGGACATCTGTTCAGAATGTAGATAGCTGTATGAACAGCTTCAGCCCAAAAGATTTTTGGTAAGCTTTTGCCAATCATCATGCTTCTGGCCATTTCGACAATAGTGCGGTTCTTCCGTTCGGCGACTCCATTTTGTTGGGGACTTCTCCGAATGGTGAGCTGCCTGTGAATACCATTATTCTTGCAGTAATCCATAAATGGTGTGTATATAAACTCACCTCCACGATCGGTTCGGAGTGTCTTGATTTGATGATTGCTTTGCTTCTCCACAAGAACTTTGAACTTGAGAAATGTAGAGAAAGCCTCTGATTTTTCATTTAGAAAATAAATCCACATCATCCTTGTGTAATCATCAACAAATAAAATAAAGTACCTTTTTCCTCCAAGAGAGAGAGTTCTCGAAGGACCCCAAATATCGGCATGAATGAGCTCCAAGGGTTGCTGAGCTCTCCAAGAAGTCTTTGGGAAAGGAAATCGATGCATTTTTCCATAGATACATCCTTCACACACTTGAGTTTTTGATTCAAGCTCCGGAAGGCCAACCACCATATTCTTTTTCTGGAGAAGTTGCATCCCGTTCCAATTCAGGTGTCCATATCTCAGATGCCAAATTTGAGATTGATCAATGGTTTCACCAGCAAGGGCCACCTTTTCTTCTGTAGGCATGAACATGGGAAACACCCTGTTTGAACTCATTGGTATCGAAGCAACATCACACTTATTTTTCTTATCAAATATGTTGCATTTCCCATCATCAAACAAGACAGAGTAACCTCTTTCGGTAAGTTGTCCGACACTTAGGAGGTTGCTTGTTAGATTTGGCACATAAAGTACATCACGTATGAATTTTTTGTTACCTCCCTTGGTGTGAACAGCGATGGTTCCCTTTCCTTCACAGCGATGAAACTTCCCATCACCGAGCTTCACTTCGGACCTGAAATCTTGATCAAGTTCGACGAAGATTTTTCTATTTCCAGTCATGTGACTGCTGCAGCCGCTGTCTATATACCATTTCTGTTGTGATTGATGTTGGGCGGTCATACAAGCGAAAAGTTGTTCGCCTTCATCTTTGGTATCTTTGGAAAGGTGTGCTTCATTCTTATCATCTTTCTTCTGATGAAAACAGTCCCTCTGCGAATGATTCGGATTCCTGCATTTTTTGCACTTGAAATAACAATCATTTGTGTTATGATTGGTCTTCTTACAAATTTTGCAGTAAGGACCAGAACTCCTTAATTGATTTCCTTGGCCTCCACCTTTTCCATGGAATGATTTGCCCTTACTTTGAGATGTTTCTCCTCTGCCTTTAGAAAAATGCCATTTTCCTTGTTTAGAGTTTGAGTTCGAGAAATTCATCGATCCAAAGGCTTGCTCCAGGGGTTGATTTGAAGACCTGCCAATTCGTTCTTCATGCACTTGAAGAGAACATGTGAGATCGTGCAGCGAATATGTTGATAAATCCTTAGATTCTTCTATGGCGGCAACAATGTAATCATATTTGGATGGAAGACTCCGGAGGACTTTCTGAACGACTTTCTTTTCCTCAATTACTTCTCCAAGACTTTTAATTTGATTTACGATTTCGGCAACTCGAGTAAGATAGATTTGCATAGCTTCACTATCTTTCTTTGATAAATTATCAAACTCTCTCCAAAGAGATTGTAGCTTGATAGAAGTTACCTTGTCGTTGCCGTGAAATCCCTCTGTCAATATATTCCAGGCTTCTTTGGATCGTTTGATACCATGAATCCTTGGATAAATGGATTTGCTTAATCCTTGCTGAATGAATCTGAGGGCACTTGCATCTCTCTTGACGTTTTTCTTGTAGTCATTTTGTTGAGCTTGGCTCCAGGAATCATTATTTTGTTGTTGTGGTGGTTCCGGAAAACCATCTTCCACAACATCCCATAGATCTTGAGACAAAAATATAGTCTCCATTTGGCTCCTCCAGTAATCGAAGTGCTCGCCTTCGAATATCGGTACTTGATTTGGAGTATAAGAAAACATGGAAATGCTTGATGCCATGTTAAATATATTAATGCTCTGATACCACAATTTGTTGGGTATAAGGAAGAAAAGATAGTGCTGCGGCACTTGATGTTTTGAAGAGAGAATAATATAGATTGAATATATTTTTCTGGATATGAAATGACTTCACTTACATAGGTATTTATAGATACTTCTAAACATTGATCTAATCAATGCATGACTCTTGATAGACTTCATTAAAGTAAATTACATGACTCTTGATAAACTCCAAACATAGATAGATGCATGAATGATAAGAATTATTGACTGTAATTAATATTGCAAATTACTTTTCAACAATTCATTCCTTTATTCACTGCAAGTTTCTGTCTTTTTTGTATACAACAAACCAACTTTTCTTGCCACTATTCTTAGTCACTCCTGCATCAACCTTCACATCTCTATTATCTACAGTGGTAGTTTCATTTCCTATATTTTTCTCCACTATAATCTCAGCACTTTCACACTGATTGTTTTTGTTGCCAAATTTTTTACACACCGTGCATATTTCAGGCTCCCACAAGTACCTTACCTCAATTGTCTGCGTGCCACCATCCATCCATTGAACAACAAAGCTATCAACCAACTCCTTATCAGGAGTAACTTCAACCATATCATTTCGCGTATCTTAACCTTTCAAGTTTCTTCGTTGACTCGTCCATGCAAAGCATCTTTCCTAACCTACAAGATTGCCAGTTGATACCTAAGTGTGACCAAGCATACACTGGAATATTGAATAACTGAACCCAAACAAATACTGCTCGAATACTTCCACATATATTGCCTATTGTATGGTCCCATGGTTTGGTTATGAAGAGCTTGTTTTGCATAATAATGGCACCTTGTAATATTATGTTCCTATCATCATCAAAGGAAAGTGAAAAGAGGAAGATGAAGCCATCAGACTTAACATGAATAGAACCTTTTAACCTCTAGGTTCTTTTTAGGTGATGTATCACAGCGGAGTAAGTTAGCGGCTTGTCTGAAAAAACCCACAAGGTAATCACTCTAGATATCCTTGCCAGCATCAAGAATAGCAGAGGGGTCTGAGAACATCACCAAAGTAAATGGGGTTTAGTTCAACAGGGATGTACTTCCCTGCATTCTTAGGTTTATGCTTAAAGAAGTCCATTCCCGTTGACCCGAGGTAGAAGGAAGAGAAGGAGCAAAAGGGATAGCAGAAGGCACGAAACCAAGGATGGAGGGAGGAGTAGAAGAAGCAGAAGAAGTTGGAGGAAAAGGATGGGTCAATGGAGGGGGAGGTGGGTCTGGAACAAGGGAAAGAGAAGGAATAGATATGGACGTGATAGGGATAGCGAGGAGGTTTGGAACAGGAAGGGAGTTGGAAGGGAGGGTTGGGTATAATTTTCGGTAATAGTAAAGTATTTTTAAATAATTATTTACTATCATTTAATATTATTTAAATTTATATATTATTTAAATAATTTAAATAAAATAAAAAATGTTATTAAAATTAAATTTTAAATTTTTTAAAGTTATTTCATCATGAAATAACTCTCGACCAAAAATTTAGAATTTAATAATCAAATTTTATATTTTAAAAATTCATTATAATAAACAGTCAAAATTTATTAATTATTAAAAAATAAATTTTGACTAAGAAAAATTATGGAAAAAAATTTCAAACATCAAAATATCATGTTAGATTTTCTAAAAAATTTAAAATTTTAAAAATATGTTCAAAAATATTTTTATTAATATTTTATTGTACTTCAACTAATTAATATATATATATATATATTAATATAATAATATATATATATATTAATATAATAATATTTTGTTATGTTGTGTATACAATCTGGAAGTAAAAAAAAATTCTTAATTTTATTAATCAATACATAAATATATAAAAAATGTATATATATAAATTTAGATATTATAAATATGTTTATATATATATATATTAATTTTTTTTATATTATGTATATATAAGTATTATTTTAATATTTATTAAATAATACATAATTATGTATATATATTACTAATATTTTACATATATCTATAATTATATATATATATATAAGTGTTTAAATATTTTCAACCTCATAAAATTATTTACACAAAATTTACTTATACATTTACACATACACACACATATAATATTTATATGAACAACAAACTTGTATATGCACATACATTTGAACAACATACAATACATATCAGATAAGCTAACATGTCCGTTGTGATGTAAATCCCAACGTCTATGTACATGCATGTTATTTCTTACAAGGGTTATCATGTTACACATGCACATACATACATATATGTATATGATACATATGTGTGTATTTATATGTATTAATATATAAATTAAACAAAACTATATAATTTATATATTTAAATAAAATAAGAGATTTTATTAAAATAAAATTTTAAAATGTTCTAAATAGATTAGACTTCATAGGCCCACTAATGATCCATAAGGAATTTTTTTGAAATTCACTCGTAGCTTCTGCTGCGAGCTAGCCCAGTTCCAACAAGTGGAAGCAATGACTGAATTTGTGAGTATTGGATATGATCAAGAAACGATACTTAAGTGTTATTCGATAAGCATTGGAGTTAAGTAAGTATTCTGAAAGAGAAATCAAATAAACTGAATTTCAGTCAAAATACAAAGGCAGCATATGTCTATAAGAAAGAATATTAATAGGTATTAAAATATATGTCTAAAATGATAGGTAAACAACAAACTCACGATTGTTAACGATGTATTCATCTTAAAACCATTTCAGTACGGTTGTTTAATACTTGATATTGAATTTGAAAATGACATCTTTTATATAAGTATAAAAGGATGGTGGGAATGTCCCAAAATGATATACACATGCACTATATTAAATGTTTAATATCGAGCATGTAAGATGGATTGCTTATGCACTGGCAATAGGAATTATCGTACATGCCATATAGTATACAACATCATACCTTGCTTATTTATTGATAACAGAACAAGCATCAAATCAGAATTAAGAGTACTATATATTTGAATGTTCTCAAGTATTTATGAAATACTAGAGAATTATTTAAAGAAATAACGAAATTATTATAAAGGAGTGTGCAGACTCGAACTTCACTAGTGGTATCAAGTATAGTATGTCAATCCTAAATACATGTTCAAATTTAAGTTAAGAACTTTAAGTTAGAATTATTCCAAACAATAAGTAGTAGCTGCTTAACCAAAGGTTACTACAATGTAAGAAGTATAAATAAATGCACAAATTTATAACCGAGCAAAAGGTGATTCCAAATGTTGAGAATCTCATGACATTATTATATGATAATAATGTTGCGATACAATTTGTAAAAGAACATAGAGTGCACTAGAGGTCGAGAGACATACTCCGAATAGTTTCACATGATAAAGACAATTTGTCTGCATCGAAGAGAGTTGATTCATAGAGTAGATAATTAAAACAAAATAACATACCCAATCACTAAGGGACTGATCTAATAATTTTTTTAGAAAACTGATTGATAAAGTTAGAATAAGATTTCATTATTAACCCCAAGTACAAGTGGGAGATTTATAGAGTTAGCGGTATGCTCTAAGGACAATTATGTAATTGTTACATATATCTAACTCTGAGACCATTCTTGTTCAAAATAAAAGGTGGTTTTCTTTCAATCATATATTTGTTTTATTATAACAAGAGTGATACTTAATTTAACCAGAGCACTCATTTTTGATATCTAAGGGGATCGAGACATCTAGAACCGCAATCGAGAGATCTTACCACTTGAGTTAGCGGTCCCATTTCTATCTTATACTTGTTATATAGTGACATAAATAATTAAGTAATTGATTTAAAGTATATAGATGTAAAATCCTTACATGATATGTTATGTGATAGTATTTACAAAGTGTTGTAATCATGAGAATTTTATCACATTGAAAATAACATATTGTTTTAAATATTCTCAGTCAAGATATTTCGAGAAAGGATATCGATTCATCCGTTAAGAGTAGAATACGCGGCGCTTTCCAAAGGTTAGCTAGTGTATTTGTAACGACCTGGATTTTTCAACGTTTTAAATAAGGAATTTAGCGTAAATTTAAAATTTAAGTTTATTTTTGACAATAAAATTCAACAACGAAAATTTGATTATTGAAATACGTTCATTGAAGTGAAGGCAGTAAAATTTATTTTGTGTCAAAAATTATTCGATACTTGGTTAGTATATTTTTTAGTACGAATTATGAAATTTTGAAATATAAATATTTTTACATAGAAATGATCTAAAAAAAATTCCGAATAAAGCGTCAAAGTCTGTCCGCCTAATTCTGATCTTTTTAGCTCCTTTTATCGACATTTGTCATTATCGTTCAAATTCGTAGTGTATAGCTAGGATTAGATGAAATTTTGATACGACTGTCACAACATAGATTTTTGAACACCATAAGATTCATATTATCGCGTTGATCTCCGTGGTATATTCGTTTTCATATTTTAGTGTTCATTGTGAAACGCTAAATAGGTAAAATAGTGGTACGTAACCATGTCACATGGGTATTAAATACCATCATTCTTTTCAATCTTTGGAGCGGCTGATGTATGTTGTGCGCAATGATAATCTTCTCAGCATTTAATGCTGCATTTAATGAATTACTATGCACCCTTATTTGTATAAACTGTGTTCTTCCTCCTCCATTCGTTCACTCCTCTTTTTATTGCTTCAAGTTATATTTTCAGCTGAAGGCAATGAAGTATTCTCTTTTATAAAAAAGAAAAGAAATATATATATATATATATATAAATATGCACACTTGCGCGGAATCCTCTCCTCTCCCCTCATACGCACTTCCTTCCACCTCGAACCAAAACCATTTGCCTTTCTCCATCCCTGCCCAGATCCAAACGTCCGCAACCACCCATCTCTAAACTCGCCTCAGGTCCCAAGTCCAACCTCCACCATACCCAAGCCTTATCACCAGTAGCGAAGAGAAAAAAAGAAACAAAACAAGGCAATGGAAAGAAAAAAACATGAGGTGGAAACCCGAGACCAGCAGTCGTGCTTGCACCCACCTCCATCTGTGGCGCCATCTCTTCCGTTTCATAAAATTGAAAGGTGAATGCTCTATAAATTCATTTCTAGAGTTTCATCTTCCCAAACATTTGAATACCTCCATTATTAGCTAGGTTCAATGCTTGCTCTGTTCTATACTTGCATGCACGTGTTTCATGACTTTAAGATATGGTCCATGATTGTTGTGTTCTATATTTGGATGCATGTGTTTCATGAATTTAACTATATTTGCATGCATGTGTTTCATGACTTTAATATATGGTTCATGCTTGCTGGGTTCTATATTTGCATGCACGTGTTTCATGGTTTTAAGATACGTTTCATGCTTGCTGTGTATTGCATGATTTTGAAGTATGTTCATGCTTTGCCATGGTTTTATTTTGCGTACTTGAACATGTTGCTCAATATGTTTGCATAGTTTGGGTTCATGCTGGGAGTAGGAAAGTATATCTTAAAGTATACAGGAAAGTAGATGTTGTCAAAAAAAATTATAAGTATATGTTTGTCCTTTTAGGTTATGCCTCATGTTTACATGCTGTATAGAAACATAATGAAGTATATTGTCCTTTCATGTTTCATGTTTCATGTTATTGATGTGTGTGTCATGTTTCATGTTTATGTTGCATATAAGAAAGGACATAATTTCTCATGTCTGCATATTTCAAAATTTTGGAACAAATTTTATTTTTAAGTCAATAAATATGGATATGAATATCTACATGGGTATTCAAAGTGTGTATGCATGTTTACTGTTGAACTTGTATGATTTGTATATATATACACACCCATCACCTTATCTTTATACACTCGTCACCTTACTATTATACAACCGACACCTTATTGTTATACCCGTCACCTTATTGTTATTTTCATATAAGCCGATGGGACACCGAAACCCGAACCGGATATGGGTTGAAATGATATATACCCAAATTTAAATCACTTGACCTAGGTTAGAAAATAAAATAATAAACACTAATTGGTCAAATAAAACGTATGTTTGGATATTTAAATTTAAATTTGATTTAAATGAATGATTGAGAAATTTAAATTGAATTTATAAATTTTTAAATTTTAAATTTGAAGTTAATATTAAATTTTGAGATTTATAAAAGTTTAGACAAAAATTTGTTAACTGAAATATTATCTTAACTTTTTAGATTTAGACTTAATTGAAATGATTATGCATATTTAGATAATATTTAATTGGTTAAACTATTCATTTAAATTTCATGGAATGGTTAATATTGTATAATTAATTAAATTGTTAAATGAGTATTTAGATTAAATCGAAAAGTTGAATTTTAATTGATTTTATTTAAATAAATATTTGAAAGTTAAATTGAATTGTTTAAATAAAGATTTGGTTAAATGGTAAAATTGAGTACTTAATAAAATTGTTTAATTTAGAAGTTTATTTAAATTGAGTATTTAATAAAAAAATTTAAATTTAAAGATTAAATGAATATGTTAATTTGAATAGTTATTTAAATTGGTTAATTAAGAAAAGAAAAAAAATGAAATAGTTTAACTTGAATGTTGAATAAAAATTAGAATTGAAAGCTTAAGTTGAATTAGTGAAGTTAAATATTTAACTAAATGGTTTTAATTGAAGGTTTGAGTTAAATTGAAATTTTCTTGAATTTATTTAAATTGAAATTGTGTAAATTGGAATGGTTTAAATTGAAATGTTGAATTAAGTTTGAATTGAATAAATGTGTTGAAAGAAGAACTGTTGGATTAAAATATGAATTTTAAGTTTAAATACATTTCAAGTTTAACTGATGAGATTTTATGTCAAATACAATATGCTTTGATTTGAATAAAATAACCAATCGGTGTGAAAAATGACGTTGGGTCTGTGTAGTTAAAGCGCTCGTTAGATTCAATGCGATGAAGGTGCAAAAAGTCAAACCAGAGATACAACAAGGATATAGCAGGATATAGCGGGTGACTCTAAAATAGCATATAAAACTCGTACTTAGTGGTTTTACAAATATATAAATGGTAATTAAATGAAAAATTAACATTCAATTGAATTATAATTAATACATAAATAATTTTAAATAAAAGCATGCGCGAATATATTGTAAATAAAGGTAAAACTGTTATATAACATAATTGAATATTAGAGTATCTCCATTTCTAAAAATATAATAAAAATTCAATTAAATAAATTAATTTCTTAATTTTTATAATGTATAAATGTCATTTTTCAATTCGTTTCTTTTAAAGAAGATATAACGGAATATAGCAAGAATAACGGGATATAACGAAAATAGTGAGGCTTAAAGCGGAAAGGCTATATTTGGGGCAATATGGAAAAATCGTAGCGGTAGAAATCCGCTATGAGATATAGCAAGGTTATAGCGGGGTAATAGCGTGGCACTAACTACACAGCATTGGGTTGTTAGAGAGATTGGAGCCTGTTATTGATATACTCTCTATCAATATTGGAACCACTTTAACAACTGTGCACGTCGAGGAGACTGTAGAATAAAGTGGTTGGTTTGGCGTACGTTTGATGGATTTGAAGAAAGAGAACAATAATGGATAACCCGACACTTGTGTCTATTTGAAATGACTAAAACAGGACGGCTTGATCCAGGCCAATGAGGGTAGCTACCTCTAGCGGGCACACTCCTTCATATTCTATCTTTATATTGTTGCTAATTGGTGATCACCCATGATTTTGGGAGTGTTGGACGCGGTGGGCGGTCATTGCGACGATGCGTTGCCACCAGCCTTGTGACTCAAACTGGCAGTATCCCACCTTGGGTATTGCCTCACGTGCCTTGTCATACGTTTATCCTTATACGAGACCACTATGAGTTTGGTTTAGTGTTGTCGTATCATGGCGCATCCCTATCTATAGACGTTCTACTGGTTGTGTTATATGCAAACTGTAGACAATGCTTAAAAACGCGTTAAGGGGGATTAATGTAAAGCTTTAACGCTAAGAAAAATATTTACTTTACTATTAGACATTACATATATAACATATCCTACTATATATAGATAGTTTGATGGATCCTTAAGAGATGGAAAATCTCGTAACATCTCTTGAGTTACTTTGCACATTGAGTTAGACTTATTTACATGAGAACTTCTTGTCCTGACTCGAGTGTATTGTTTTACTTTATGCTCGGGTCAACCTGAGTATTGCAATAGGAGCAGTGCTTATTTTGGGAGGCGAAGACTTAGTCGAAGACTCCACTCTATCTAGTATTAGTTTCCTATTTCATTTTGGCTTGTACCAGTAAACTTTTATGTATTCTTGTATTGTATAATTAAACGTTAAATTCTGATGTATCTTATTAGTAGCTTCATGAACTACTATGTATATTATTTATTTTCACTGCGAGATTCTATATTTTTCTTATGTTTGTGATTTTGTGTTTGATTCTTGTTAAAACCCCAAAATTGAAAAACTATCAAATTGTTGAATGGTTTGAGTTGGACATGTGTGGTTTATTGTCGACTTAAATTGTTTGGAAAAGACAGGTCGTCATAGTTGGTATCAAAGCTTCGATTTAGTGAATACCTTAGCCGGAGGGGTAAAACTCATTAGAAATAGGGTTAGTAATACCTTAGAATGAGTAGAATCTTTCTTGAGAGAGCGTATTTCGAAAATATAAATTGATTTAAAATCAAATCTATTTTCAAAATTTTCTATCGCTTGAATTCATCTTCCTTATTAGGATTCATTTAATTAGGATTTCCTTTATGTTTTTTATGCTTATCCATATTCTAAACCCATCCTTGACTTTTCAGGATGAGTAACAGAAGGAATGTTCGAGGTTGGGGAAGAGGGAATGGCCCCGCACAAAAGCTGTTGCACCTGGTGCGCCAGCTCCACATGTAAAGTTCACTACTCTTTGCAAAGAGTTTACACAGCTTGGTGGTACTAAATTCTCTGGATCATAAGGTATTATTAAAGCACGACAGTGGCTTAAGAGCTTGGAAAGGGTCTTTACAAGACTTGTGATTTCTGATGCTCAGAAGCGTCAGATGGCCGCTTGGCAGTTGCAGGAAGCTGCCCAAGATTGGTGGGAATCCGTTACCAGCCACACCGAGGAAGCATATACCACTTGGGCGCAGTTCAGGTGAAATTTATATTCGAATTTGTTAAGTATATCTCTTGTAACTTGGCTTCAACCTTGTGTACAAAATTGTACAGGGAAGTATTCATGACTTAGTGGATGCCTGAAGCTGGAAAGTCTCAGCTATATCGCAACTTCATGGATCTTAAGCAGGGTAGCTTGTCATTTTCTGAGTATGAGAGGAAATTTAACGAGCTATCTAAGTTTGGACTAGGTCTGATTAATACTCTGCTTAAGAAGAATGAGATGTTCATAGCTGGTGCTCGTCCTGAGTATTATGTCCATTTGACTGCCCATGTTCATGGCACTTTCATTGGTTTTATTGATATGGCCCTCAGATACGAGAACGCGAGCTCGAAGGAAGCGACAATTGTTCACTCCCCAACTTCTCAAGCGACTTCCAGCAATTCTAAGTAGAGGAAGCCAAACTTTCATCAGCAGAAGAAGAATTGGCAGAATATTAGCTGGATTGGACATTCTCAGAGGAAGCCCATTGATATATCATCTATCACTTGTTTCAAATGTGATCAGAAAGGTCACTATGCAAGCAGTTGCCCAGTTTCAGCAGGAGCGTATGTTCCATTAGTTCAGATGACTAGACAAGACCTTTGCCATATTTGCTTGTAGCTTGGTCACTTCAAGAAGGATTGTCCCACTCAGAAGAAAGGCACACCATCTGGAGTCCTCGCAGTTTCCGCTTCAACTCCTAAGAATGGAAGCTCAAACTCAACACTTCAAGTTACTTTCAAATCATGCAGTGTTTGCCTGTTCATGTTTTGTTTGACACTGGTGCATCCCATAGTTTTATATCTGTTGATTTATGTGACAAGCTCAACCATGTTTTGAAACCCGAACCTCCATTTCAACCTTTATGTGTATCTAATCCCATTGGTGGTCTCGCAAATCTTGGTATGATTTGTAAAAAGGTCAGAATCTCTAAAGACAACAGACACCAGTTTACTTGGGACTTTTATGTTCTTGGTTTTAAAGGGCTCGATATTTTGCTAGGCATAAATTGGATGACAAAATTTGATGCTTATATTGCCAGCCAATCTCTAATGATTTTTGTAGTAGATGATGGTGGAAATCGCTTCGTAATAGAGTGCAAAATACCTTTAGATTTTGCCAGGAGTTTTGATTTCTCTCTCGATGCTTGCACGAGTGATCTTATTATTACTGCAGTCTTTCAGCACTTTCCAGATGTTTTCGGTGAAGTTGATTCTTTTCCACATCGGCGTGAAATTGAATTCCGAATTGATCTTCTAGAGCTAGGCCTGTCGTACTTGCTCCAAGGAGAATGACACCTAAAAGGAAAGCTGAATTAAAATCCAAAATAGAAGATTTATTCTCTAAAGGTCTTATTCGTCGTAGTCATTCAGAATGGGGTGCGGTAGTGGTATTTGTTACTAAGTCTGATAGTTCTCTGAGGATGTGCGTTGATTACAGAGAGCTGAAAAACCTTACTCACAAAAATAAATATACAATGCCTCGTATTAACGACATGTTTAACTAGCTATATGGAGCAAAAGTATTTTCTCAACTTGACCTTTCCACAGGTTTTCACCAGCTCAGAAATGCAGAAGATAAAATTCCCAAAAACGCTTTCCGTACCGACGATGGATTCTACGAATGGTTAGTTATGCCTTTCGGTCTAACTAATGCCCCGGCGTACTTTGTGGATCTCATGAACAGAGTATTCTGGGAAGTTCTAAACAAGTTCGTTCTGGTTTTCATTAATGATATTCTAGTCTTTTCTAAGACTAGAAGAGAGCACGATGGAAACCTTAAATTTGTTCTGGAAACTCTGAGAAGTCACCAGTTGAAGGCTAAATATTCTAAATGCCATTTCTGGCAGGATGAAGTCAAATTTCTCTGGCATGTGGTTTCAGAAAATGGGACTTCAGTTGATCCAGCTAAGATCGCTGTAATCGATGATTGGGAAACTCCTAAGAATCCTACAGATATTCACAGCTTTCTAGGCTTAGTTGGTTATTACAGGAGATTTATCGAGAATTTCTCTCGAATTTCTTCACCACTCACAACTTTGAAAAGAAAGGATACTAAGTTTGTTTGGAGCGAGAAGTGTAAGCATTTGAAGAACTTAAGCGCAAGCTAACCTCTGCTCCTATTCTCACTATTTCGAATGAAAGTGAAGGGTTAACTGTTTATACAGATGCTTGCCGAGAAGGTTTGGGTGCCGTTTTGATGCGGCATGGGAAAGTTATTGCTTATGCTGGTCGTCAGTTGAAGACTCATGAGGCTAATTATGCAGCTCATGATCTTGAATAACTTGCTGTGATATTTTCTCTGAAATTATGGAGACATCAACTTCTAGGAGCGAAATTTGAACTCTTTATGGATCATAAATCGCTAAAGTATATCTTTACTCAGAAGGATCTAAACTAGAGAGAAGTTAGATGGCTCGAGTTATTAGCATCTTATAACCTTGACATCAACTATACTCCTGAAAGGCTAATGTTGTGGCTGATGCTTTGAGTAGGAACAAAGTTATGTTATGTCAACTTGTTGTTTATCCAGCTCTTATAGATCGCATTGCCGCTAAGCAAGATGAAGATTTGATGCTTAAGCGCATGAAGGAAAATGTTCTCAGCAAGAGGGAAGATATTCAAAGCGAATAGGGCGCACAAATTGATAGAGATGGGATTCTGAGAATTAATAATAGAATTTGTGTTCTGAATATTGATGGTTTGAGGTAGGAAGTCCTTAGGAAAAATCATCAGTCCAAACTCTCTATTCATCCAATGGTCACGAAGATGTTTCAAAATATGAAGAAGTTGTATTGGTGGAGGAGAATAAAGAGAGATATTTCTATTCATGTCAGCAGATGTGCCACTTGCCAGCAGGTTAAAGCCGATCATCAGAAGGTAGTAGGACTATTGCAGCCTCTCAAGATTCCGAACTGGAAATGGTATCAAATTTCTATGGATTTTATTAATGGATTACCGAGGACCAGGAGAGTCAATGAGAGCATCTGGGTTATTGTCGACCGACTGACCAAGCTGCTCACTTTATTCCTACGAAGACAACTCGAATTGCCTCGAGTTTAGCTGAGCTTTATATGAAGGAGATTGTTCGCCTCCATGGTGTTCCGTCTAGCATTGTATCTGATCGAGACCCTATTTTAACTAGTAATTTCTAGAAAGATTTTCAGGAGACTTTGGGTACTCAATTGAATCTGAGCACAGCTTATCATCCCTAAATGGATGGCCAGACTGAAAGGGTGAATCAGATTAGGAAGATCTTCTTCGAGCCTGTGTTTTAGATTTTGGAGGATCTTGGGAAGAGCATCTCCATCTCGTTGAATTCGCCTATAATAATAGCTATCAAGTAATTTTATTTGAATAATGTTTATAATAAATAAGTGTGAATCTTAAAATAATCTTTGAATGTAGGCGAGTATCAAGATGGCACCGTTCAAAGCTCTTTACGGACGGCCATGTAAATCTCCATCTTGTTGGGTTGAATCTGGAAACCGGCTTGTCCTTGGTCCCAAAATGATTTTGGAAGCTTTTGAGAAAGTTAGGAAATCAGAAGGAAGATGAGGATTGCTCAGGGCAGGCAAAAGAAATATGTAGATAGAAGGAGAAGAGACTTGAAATTTATAGTTGGAGACCAAGTACTTCTCAAGATTTCTCCTTTGAAGAATGTAATCCGATACGGAAGGAAAGGGAAGCTTGCTCCTAGATTTGTTGGTCCTTTCCGCATCTTAGAAAGGATTGGTACTTTGGCTTATAGAGTTGACTTGCCAGAGAAACTATCGGGAGTGCATAATGTGTTTCATGTTTCACATCTCCGCAGATATGTACACGACCCATCCGTGATAGTCCAGCCTGCTCTATATGTAGAAATGGATGTTGAGCCCAACCTCACAGTTGAGAGAAGGCCACTTCGTACAGTTGGCAGAAGTACGAAGCAGCTGAGGAGGAAGATAGTCTATCTCACCAAGGTTCAGTGGAGCACAGGCGATTGAGATTGCACGTAGGAAACGGAAGAGAGTATCCATGCTTCAAATCCTGAATTATTAGTTCCAAGTATGCAGTTCATGCCTTGAATCTATTTCTTTTTTTACTATTTATCTTTCTGTTCACTTATCTCATTCTTTTTTAGAATGAAAAGTTTTGAGTGGGGAGATTGTAGCAACCTGGATTTCTCAACGTTTTAAATAAGATATTTGACATAAATTTAAAATTGAAGTTTATTTTTGACAATAAAATTCAACAACGAAAATTTGATTATCGAAATACGTTCATTGAAGCGAAGCAAATAAAATTTATTTAGTATCAAAAATTATTCGAAACTCGGTTAGTATATTTTTCAGTACGAATTATGAAATTTTGAAATATAAATATTTTTACATAGGAATGATCTAAATTTTTTTTTGAATAAAACGTCAAAGTTTGTTCCATCCAATTCTGACCTTTTTAGCTCCTTTTATCGACATTTATCATTGTCGTTCAAATTCGTAGCGGCATAGCTAGCGATAGATGAAATTTTGATACGACTATCACAACATAGATTTTTGAAAACCATAAGATTCGTATCATCGCGCTGATCTTCGCGGTATATTCGTTTTCGTATTTTAGCGTTCGTTGTGAAACGCTAAATGGGCAAAATAGCGGTACGTAATCGTGCCACATGGGTATTAAATACCATCATTCTTTTTTATCTTTGGAGCGGCTGATGTATGTTGTGCGCAGTGAAAATCTTCTCAGCATTTAATGCTGCATTTAATGAATTACCATGCATCTTTATTTGTATAAACTGTGCTCTTCCTCCTCCATTCGTTCACTCCTCTTTTTATTGCTTCAAGTTATATTTTCAGTTGAAAGCAATGAAGTGTTCTCTTTTATAAAAAAAAGTAAATAAGAAAAAAAAGAAAAGAAATATATATATATATATATATATATATGCACACTTGCGTGCAAACCTCTCCTCTCCCCTCATACGCACTTCCTTCCACCCAGAACCAAAACCGTTTGCCTTGCTCCATCCCTCCCCAGATCCAAACGTCCGCAACCCCCATCTCTAAACTCGCCTCAGCTCCAATGTCCAACCTCCACCACACCCAAGCCTTGTCACCAGTAGCGAAGATAAAAAAAGAAACAAAACAAGGCAATGGAAAGAAAAAAACACGAGGAGGAAACCCGATACCAGCAGTCGTGCTTGCACCCACCTCCGTCCGTGGCGCCATCTCTTCCGTTTCATAAAATTGAAAGGTGAATGCTCTATAAATTCATTTCTAGAGTTTCATCTTCCCAAACATTTGAATACCTCCATTATTAGCTAGGTTCAATGCTTGCTCTGTTCTATACTTGCATGCACGTGTTTCATGACTTTAAGATATGGTCCATGATTGTTGTGTTCTATATTTGGATGCATGTGTTTCATGAATTTAACTATATTTGCATGCATGTGTTTCATGACTTTAATATATGGTTCATGCTTGCTGGGTTCTATATTTGCATGCACGTGTTTCATGGTTTTAAGATACGTTTCATGCTTGCTGTGTATTGCATGATTTTGAAGTATGTTCATGCTTTGCCATGGTTTTATTTTGCGTACTTGAACATGTTGCTCAATATGTTTGCATAGTTTGGGTTCATGCTGGGAGTAGGAAAGTATATCTTAAAGTATACAGGAAAGTAGATGTTGTCAAAAAAAATTATAAGTATATGTTTGTCCTTTTAGGTTATGCCTCATGTTTACATGCTGTATAGAAACATAATGAAGTATATTGTCCTTTCATGTTTCATGTTATTGATGTGTGTGTCATGTTTCATGTTTATGTTGCATATAAGAAAGGACATAATTTGTCATGTCTGCATATTTCAAAAATTTGGAACAAATTTTATTTCTAATTCACTAAATATGGATATGAATATCTGGATGGGTATTCAAAGTGTGCATGCGCGTTTACTGTTGAACTTGTATGATTTTTGTGTGCGTGTATATGTACACCCGTCACCTTATCGTTATACACCCGTCACCTTATTATTATACAACCGTCACCTTATTGTTATACCCGTCACCTTGTTGCTATTGTCGTATAAGCCGATGCGACACTGAAACCTAAACCGGTATATGGGTTGAAATGATATATACCCAAATTTAAACCACTTGACCTAGGTTAGAAAATAAAATAATAAACACCGATTGGTCAAATGAAATGTATGTTTGGATATTTAAATTTAGATTTGATTTAAATGAACGATTGAGAAATTTAAATTGAATTTATAAATTTTAAAAATTTAAAGTTGAAATTAATATTAAATTTTGAGATTTATAAAAGTTTAGACAAAATTTTGTTAATCGAAAAATTAGCTTAACTTTTTAAATTTGGACTTAATTGAAATGATTATGAATATTTAGATAATATTTGAATTGGTTAAATTATTAATTTAAATTTAATGGAATGGTTAATATTGCATAATTAATTAAATTGTTAAATGAGTATTTAAATCAAATTGAAAAGTTGAATTTTAATTGATTTTATTTAAATAAATATTTGAAAATTAGAATTGTTTAAATAAATATTTGATTAAACGGTAAAATTGAGTACTTAATAAAATTGTTTAATTTAGAAGTTTAATTAAATTGAATATTTAATAGAACTTTTAAATTTAAAGATTTAAATGAATATGTTAATTTGAGATGTTATTTAAATTGGTTAATTAAGAGAAAAAATGAAATAGTTTAACTTGAATGTTGAATAAAAATTAGATTTGAAAGCTTGAGTTGAATTAGTGAAGTTGAATATTTAACTAAATGGTTTTAATTGAAGATTTGAGTTAAATTGAAATTTTTCTTGAATTTATTTAAATTGAAATTGTGTAAATTGGAATGGTTTAAATTGAAATATTGAATTAAGTGTGAATTTAATAAATGTGTTGAAAGAGGAAGAACTGTTGGATTAAAATTGTAACGGCCCGCTATTTTGAACCATTCAAATCGACAATAATCCACACATGTTAGACTTGAATTGCTCCAAATAATAGATTGTTAATTTAAAATTGGCAAAAACTTAACATATACACTAAATAAATAAATCACAGAATCACAAACACAGAGTTTACAACAATAATCAGCGGAAAAGATAAATAATAGTTCATGAAGTTACTACAGAAATAACATAGTCCTAAAAAATTACATCAGAAATCCCAGTACACAGAAGTTTCTAATACAAAAGCAAATGACTAGTCTGAGACATACAACTCAAAATAACAGAAACAACTAAAGACTGAAACAGATAAACTAGATCTTCCAAATGAACTCCAGCTCCAAAAGATGAATCTCAAACTATGACACTCAGGCTAACCCAAGCGTAAAGCAAAACAAAACACTCGAATCAGGATTAACATTCTTATGCAGATAAATCAAGTTCAAGTGAAATGTCAAGTAAATGCAATATAACTTAAAGGAATGTTGGGATTCCATCCTTTAAGGATCCGATAAACTATCTACATACATAGTACATTACGCTACATATATAATGTCTACAGTAAAGTAAAATATCAAAATAGCGTTAAGGCGTTATCCATATCCGCCTTAACACATTTTATATAATGTCGTAGTCTATACAGTACTGTAAACTCCACCCGCAGGTGGGCTATCAGGGAGCACTCCATAGGTATGACACAAACCAAACTCGTAGAAGGCGCGATAGGGCATGTGACAAGGCATGCGAGGCAATGTCCAGGGTAGGATTCTACTGTTTTGCGGATCCGGACTGGTGGTAACGCATAGCAGCTACTACCTCCCACCTCGAGACACACTCCAAATCAAAGGCGTCCACACAAAAATCAAATCACAAAAGCAATAGATATCGTTTCAAAGAAATGTGCCCAAAAGGAGGAATGATCTCACTTGGCCCGGCGTGGCTCCTGTTTTAGACACATCAAGCTGAATCACGAGAGTCAGGGCTACGTAAATACCATACAGAATCATTTGCCAAACGATCCTACTTCATTCTGGAATCTCCACCACGTACACAGTTGTTGCAGTGGTTTTCGCTATTGGCAGAGAATATGACAATATCTGATCCCGGTCTCTTTAACAACCAAACGCTTATTTTACACCGTGGTCATTTATGAAATTTCTTTATAAATATTTAAATAAAATCTCAAATACAATTTAAATCAAACGAATATTCAATTTTAATTCTATTTAAATTTTAAAGTATTCATTTAATCACCTTTTATTAAAACAAGTTATAAATCATTTCAAAAATCATTAAGTCCTGAATGAATTTTTATTTAAATTCAATTAATAACCGGTTTAAGTTACAAATAAAGCCCCAATGTACCTCTCCAACCTTTTTATTTATTAAAGTTATAAAAACCTATTTTAAATATAAATTAAATGAACCGTTTAAAAATTATATATTAAATAAAAATTAATTTTATACAAATTAAAAATAAATTAAACTTTTTTCTTTTTTTTCTATTTAAATTCTTATTTCATATATTTTAGAAAATAAAACTATAAGTAAGATTCTACAAATTACCTTTAAATTAAACTCATAATTTATATATTTCCAAAATCAACACTTAAAGTTATAAATTTAACAATAATAAATAGAATACTTATTACATTTCAAAATCAACTCATACATTTCCTTTTAAATATTTGGAAATCATTTTTCAAAAATAGACCAACGGTGTCCGTATATAATTTTCTATCTTATGGTCAAGTGATACAGATATTTGTTATTTCAATCCGTAATAGTTTAAATTTACGGGTTTATATTATTAAACCCGCAATCCCAAAATTTCAATAATAACTGAAAATCGCTTGGGTTTATCATTTCAACCCATAACGAAGTTTTCCTATTCTAAAGTCCGTTCGGGTATGTATCATTTCAACCCATAGTGATTTCTACAACTAAGGGAACTTGCAGAGTGAGAACAATTAATAACATAACATAAAAATTACTAGTATATATGATCGATAATAATACCGGTTATATAAAATAATCAATTAACATATAACGGTGTCAGTTTACATAAGTGATCAATTTAAATAACAACTTATCGTATTTAACAGTTAATTACTAGCAATTAAATTTTTAACAGTACATTCAAATTGCCATTTCCTATGAAATCAATTTAATGAGCATAAGAATATTATCGTGAGTGATTGCTCACTTTTTTAGCTAGAGAACGATGGAATTTGAAAAGCAACCGACACGGATACGAACACGGATACGACACGATACTTCAATTAGCTACGACAAGCAAAACAGATTTTAGCATGATAATTCGATGAAAAACAAATATATATACATATACAATACATATATATATTTGTTTTATAAATTTTTGAAAGAACAATCATATACACAACACATATATTCCTATCGACAAATTCAAAAGTGAGCTATAACATCTGTCAACAATATATATATATATATATATATATGTATGTATTGTATATAACATGTACAGGTTTAGATTTCTAAAACATATACATTCTGCCAATATAAATGTGTGCAGCATATGTATATATTCTGTCACTAGTACATACACAACAGTAGTGAGCATTCATATATCCACCTTTGGTTAAACCAGAATCAAAACAAAGTACCAAGTGACAAAGTACACAACCTATATACTATCAAATATATATATATATGCACAACATATATCTTACAAAAGAACATAGAAGCAAAGTTCACGCAAGCTGCTGCTTCACAGGTACAATACATATATAAGTGTACTTATATAAAAGCTTTGAATACAAAATTTTCTCTGCTAACAATTTATATGTAGTCTATATAATACTAACCAATCCCATATGACAGTTTATATCTATGCCGCGTATATACCATAGTACAGCTCGGCACACACCTTTTTTCTCTCTTCTACTTTTAGCCGAGAAAGTAGGACAAACATCAAAAAATATATAAAATAAAATAAATAAAACACAAAACAGAGGAGCAAAGTAAACTATATGCATTTATATATAGATGTACATCACTTGACATATGTATTCAACAGAGCATGGGCGAAGTGGAGAGGAAAGTGAGGGGCAATGGGCTCGGGTGCTGGCAGTCAAGGCTGTGGGTCTAGGTTCGACGACTGGAGGGAAAAGATGAAGATGGCAGCTTTGAGTCAAGTGAGGTTTTCTCGAGGGTGGCTTCGGGTTTGTTGGGAATAACACGGTGCTTTAGTAATCGAAAGAGGCGGCTTTGGGTCGTGCTTGGGGAAAGAAGGGGTTTGACTCGGGTTAGAGGAGAGAAATCACGTGCGAGGCTTCAGGGAGAAAAAAAGAAGTAACGCGAGTAATTCTCACGTGGAAAGAAGAAGAAAAAGAAAAAAAATATTGAGGAGGAAGACAAAGCTATAGGAAGAGGAGGAACAAAATGATACGTACCTATTTTCATGAATGAACAGTAGGGTAAAAGTGAAAAGGCCAAATGAATATAAATACACATCAAGGTAACCACAACGGTCAAGCTTTAATTCCGGTGAAATAATTAAAGCAATTGATTGTTGCTTGGATTCCACGGCTAAAATTTGAAAAGGAAAAGGAAACAAAAAGTCACAAATATGGTACCGATAAGACACTGTTTTATCGTTTCCGTCGCGTACCGGACCTCAAAATACAGAAATAAATATATTGCAGAGATCAGCACGAAGAGGCGAATAGAATAGTGCACAGATATCAACGGTACGACCAAGTTATAAAACTCGATTTTTCACTGCTGAAAATGCAGCTAAAACGGCAAAAATAAGATAAATGGAGCTATAGTAGTCCCAATTTGATGAAACGAATTACGACGTCTCACTTAGAAAATGATTTACATTTTTATTATATAAAAATATTCAGATTTTGAAAATATTAAATTTTCAACAGATAAACTGACTAAATTTATATTTTAAAATTTCATAAATAAATTGACTTTCATATTGTCCAATAAAAATTTACCATTTACTATATTTAAATAGACACATTTCAAATATCAAACCTTTATTCCAAAATTTTATATTATATTTTCAAGAAATTTTAGGTAATTACGATATAAAATGGTTAAAATTCTTGGGTCATTACACTCTCCCCCACTCAAAACTTTTCGTCCCCGAAAAGGAACAAGATAGAAGAATAGAAACAACCGAAAGATAGAATAAATTCAAATGAATAGTACCTGAGTCAAATAATTCAGCATTCGAAGCACGCATGGAATCCTCGGTTTCCTAGGTGCAATCCCGATCATCCGTACTCCACTGTACCTTGACCAAACTGACAAATTTCCTTCGAAGCTGCTTCGTACCTCTATCGACAATACGAAGTGGCTTTCTCTCGATGGTGAGATTTGGCTCAACGTCCAAATTCTCTAACAAAGCAGGCTGAACTATCAAGGATGGATCATGGAGATACTTGCGAAGGTGAGACACGTGAAACACGTTGTGCACACCCGCCAGCTTCTCCGGCAAATCAACCCTATAAGCCAAATGACCAACTCTTTCCAGAATGTGGAAAGGACCAATGAATCTAGGAGCAAGCTTCCCTCTCCGACCAAAACGAACCACATTCTTCAGTTGTGAGTCCTTGAGAAAGACCTGATCACCCACTGAAAATTCCAAATCCCTTCTACGCCTATCATCATACTTCTTCTGCCTATCCTGAGCAATCCTCATCTTCCTTCAAATCTCCTCAACCTTCTCAGATGCTTCCAGAATCATATCGGGCCCAAGAACTAAGCGATCACTGGACTCAATCCAGCAAGATGGAGATTTGAAGGATCGTCCGTAAAGAGCGGCAAGTGGAGACATCTCGATACTTGCCTGATTTCAAAAGATTGGGACTAATAAATGGATTTAGCTTAAGACGATTGAAAATTCAAGATAGAGTTATACCTGATAACTGTTATTATAGGTGAATTCAATAAGATGGATATGATCTTCCCACGATCCTCCATAATCAAGAACACAAGCACGAAGGAGATCTTCTAAAATCTGATTCCCCATTTCCGTCTGACCATCAGTCTGAGGATGATAAGTCGTACTAAGGTTCAAACGAGTACCTAAAGCTTCCTGAAAACTTTTCCAGAACTTGCTAGTAAAGATAGGATCACGATCACAAACAATGCTAGAAGGAACACCATGGAGACGGACAATCTCCCTTATATAGATCTTAGCCAAGCTTGAAGCTGTCCGATTCGACTTGACCGGAATAAAATGGGCGGAGTTGGTCAATCGATCGACAACTACCCAAATACTCTCATTCCCCCTTCTAGTCCTCGGTAAACCATCAATAAAATCCATAGAAACTTGGTCCCACTTCCAAATGAGAATCTCAAGGGGTTGCAGCAATCCATCGATCTTCTGGTGATGAAGCTTAACCTGCTGACAAGTGGCACATCTACTAACAAAGATAGAGATGTCCCGCTTCATACCATTCCACCAATACAACTTCTTCATATCCAGAAACATCTTCGTGACACCCGGATGGATGGAGAGTTTGGACTGATGATTCTCTCTAAGAACTTCTTGCCTCATACCATCAACATTCGGAATGCAAATCCAGCCATTAATCCTCAAAACTCCATTCTGATCAATCTGTGCTCCTAACTCATTCTGATTATCACCTTCCCTATCTCGAATGTTCTCCTTCATAAGCCTAAGTATCGCATCCTCATCCTGCTTAGCTGCAATTCGATCCATAAGAGATGGTGTAACTACAATCTGACACAACAAGGCTTTCTTCCGTCTCAAAGCATCGGCCACAACATTGGCTTTCCTAGGGGTATAGTTGATGTCAAGATCATAAGATGCTAAGAGCTCAAGCCATCGAACTTGCCTCTGGTTTAAATCCTTCTGGTTGAAGATATGCTTAAGAGACTGGTGATCGGTGAAAAGCTCAAACTTGGTTCCTAAAAGGTGATGCCTCCACAACTTGAGAGCAAACACAACCGTAAGCAATTCTAAATCATGGGTGGCATAGTTAGATTCGTGGGGCTTCAACTGATGACTAGCATAAGCAATGGCTTTCCTACCTTTCATCAACACAGCACCCAAACCTTCTTTACTAGCATCAGTATAAATCGATAATTCTTCGTCCCCATTCAAAGCGGTGAGCACAGGAGCAGAGGTAAGCTTTTGCTTCAGCACATTAAATGCAACTTCACACTTCTCATTCCAATTAAACTTGGCATTATTACGAGTCAAAGCGGTGAGAGGTGCAGCTATACGGGCAAAATTCTCAATAAATCTCCGATAATAACAGGCAAGGCCCAAAAAGCTACGAATATCAGTCGGGGTCTTAGGTGCCTCCCAATCCTGGAATTAGGATAAGACGGATAAGTCCAAAGATAGATAAGATGAATGAATTCAAAAGAGACAAGGTGGATAGACTTACATTAATCGCGGTGACCTTAACCGGGTCAACCGAGACTCCATTCTCTGAAACAATGTGCCCAAGGAATCGGACTTCATCTCCTCAGAAATGACATTTAGAAAATTTGGCTTTCAACTAGTGACTCCTCAGAGTTTCCAATACATATCCCAAATGAGATTCATGCTCCTTCTCTGACTTAGAAAAGACAAGAATATCATCAACGAAAACCAGAACAAACTTGTTGAGAACATCGCGGAAAAAGCTATTCATAAGATCGACAAAGAAGGCAAGAGCATTGGTCAATCCAAAAGGCATGACTAACCATTCATAGAAACCATTCTCCATTTGGAAAGCAGTCTTGGGAATGCTATCCTCAGCAACACGAAGCTGTTTGAAATCGGTAGCAAGATCAAGCTGAGAGAATACTTTAGCTCCGTAGAGCTGATCAAACATGTCATTGATGTGAGGCATGGGATATCGATTCTTGAGAGTAAGCATGTTCAACTCCCTATAATCGACACACATCCTCAAAGAACCATCAGTTTTTGTGACAAAGAACACAGCAGCTCCCCATTCAGAAAAAATCCGCCTAATCAAACCTTTGGAGAATAAATCCTCAATCTGCTTCCTTAAATCAACTTTCTCTTTGGGTGAGATCCGTCTAGGAGGGAGAACAATAGGTCGAGCACCAGCAATAAGATCAATGCGGAATTCAATTTACCGCTTAAGAGGAAGAGAAGTGACTTCACCAAATACATCCGAAAAGAGTTGGACAACAGGGGTGGAGTCAAGATCACTAGGCTGACCATCAAGAGAAAAGATAAAGCTTCCTGCAAAATCCTGAGGCATTCGACATTCAATAACAAAAGGCTCGCCCAGCTCACTGATTAAGGAGAAAGTTCGGGCCTTATAAGAAATGACAGCATCATAACGCTTTAACCAATCACCTCCAAGTAAAATATCAAATGCATCAAACCCAAAATATAGAAATCTCCGGTGAATCGACGCTTCCTGTAAAGGAGTTTCACCCCTTTACAAATCATACCAAGATTGGCGGGACCACCGATGGGATTAATCACACATAATGATGAAGTCGCCAATTGAGGTTGCAAAATATGTTCGAATTTATTACAAAGATCAACAGATATAAAACTATGAGATGCACCAGTGTCAAATAAAACTCGAACAGGAAAACCATGCAAAGAAAAAGAACTCTGAAGAGTACCTTGGTTATCACTGGCAGGCGGCGGAGGAGGAGTGGAAGAAGTCATGGCAAAGACTCCAGACGCCTTGCCTCTCTACTGAGTGGGACAGTTATTCTTGAAATTGCCAGGATGCAAACATATGTGGCAAAGGTTGTTCCTGGTTGCCTGAGGTGGAGGAATAGCGGCACCGGTAGAAGATGGATAGCTGTTGGCATAGTGACCCTGCTGGTCACACTTGAAACAAGTGATGGAAGATAGGTCAAGAGATCGCTTTTGAGGAGCATATCATATGCCATGAGTATCCTGCCACTTCTCCTTCTGCTACTGGAAGTTGGGCTTCCTCTTCTTAGAACCACTGGAAGTACCGTGAGATGCTGACAGACTGCTTTCCCTTGGAAGCAGGATTCTCGAATCTGGTGGCCATATCCATTAGCGAAGTGAAGGTACCATGAACATGACTAATCAAGCGGTCATAATACTCTGGGCGAGCACCGTGAATAAACTTCTCGCTTCTTGAGCTGAGTGTCAATCAAACTAGGAACAAACTGGGAAAGCTCATTGAACTTCCTTTCATACTCAGCGAAAGTCATATCACCTTGCTCAAGATCCATGAATGCCTTATATAGCTGAGATTTCCTGGCTTCGGGCATCCATTTTGCCACAAAAGCATCCCTGAAAAGAAGGGATCCAAGATAAGACAAAGATAAAGGAGATAAATTTCAAAGAAATAGATTCGACAGAAATAAGCTAGGAAAGACAACTAAGAATCTCACCTGAACTGCTGCCAAGTAATATTTGCCTCAATAGTCTGGGCAGTAACAGATTCCCACCATTCCTGGGGGGGACTCCTGTAACTGCCAAGTAGCTAGATGACGCATCTGAGCATCATTAATCTCAAGGCCGGTGAAAATCCTCTCAAGACTCTTCAGCCATTGTTGAGCCTCGATAATACTCTTTGCTCTAGTGAATTTGGTACCTCCCAGCTGAGAATACTTCTAACAAAGATGAGTGAACCTAACAGGCTGAACAGGTGCAATAGCAGGTGGTGCAGGGGAAACTGGTGGTGTAGGGGCAACTGGTGGTGCGGGATGTAACGACCTGTAAATTTTAACTGTTTTAAAAACGTAATTAGTTGAAATTTTGTGAAATTTTAAACGATAAGATTTTGAAATAAAAATTTGATATTTGGAATGCGTCTAATTAATCATAGCAACTGGTAAATTTTCATCAGATAATTTGGAAGTTTATTTTCTAATGTAATTTTATTCCAATTTATATCAGTTAAAATTGATGATAATAAAATGTTTTCCAAACCTAAATATTTTTACATAGAAAATTTCTAATTCATCTTCTGACTAAGACGTCATTTTTCGTTTTTCCAAATTCGGAATTCTTTAGCTCCGTCGATCTTATATTTCTGCGTTTTTGCTGCATTTTCCGCTAGTAGAAAATTCGAATTTTTATAATTCAATCATACCACTGATATCTGTATACCGTTTTGATCGTCCCGTCATGCTGATCTCTACAGTATATTCAGTTGTGTGCTTTGGTGTTTGACACGTCGGCGAAACCGTGAAACAATTTGCCGTTGCGGTTTGTTATTTGAACCTATTGGTTTCTATATGACTTTTCATATATCTAACGTGTTAAACCAAACTGACATTTGCATTTAATATTCCCTTGAATTCAGCTTTGACCTTCTCTATTCCCAATTTGTTGCAATATATTATTTTGGTTCCGTCCTTCATTCTCTTCCCTCTCTCTAATGTTGGCTCTGTCATTTGCAAATATATAAAAAAGTATATAATGCCTTGTCAGAGAAGCTTGCGTTCCATTATGTTTGAACTCCAATCCTACCTCCACTCTCTGCTCTTATCACCTCTCCAGCTAAGCTTCTTTCCCATTGTTTTTGAAAAAAAAAGTATATAATATAACATGTATTGTTTTATATGTTGAACATGTAGCTTGTTTTGTCACCCATCCTTTTTGCAACTCCTTCGTGACCAATCCAACACCATTCCTCCTCTCCGCGCATGAAGATCACGCCTCGTCTCCGGCCGCTCCACCTAGCTAACTCGAGCCACATCACCCCCTAGCCGAGCTCAAGTCAACGACCGCCTTCTTTCCACTTCCAACCACACCACAACCTGCAACTTCGCCTCCTCCAACATGTGATGCTGCCTATGACTCTGCCTCGTACAACAACCAAAACCGTATACTCCTCTCCTCATAGCCGAAGCCATCTTCCTCCGAGCACACAGCAACCTTGGCCGTGACCACACCCAGTCACCATCCCGACCACCCACCTTCCTCCACGCAACCCGATCCTTTCTCCTCTCTCTCTTCCAGACAACAACCATTCCAGATCCACGTGCTCCACCTTGTAGCGGAAACTCCACCCGCAACCGAAGCCGTGGCATTCTCCCCATCTTCCAGCCACAGCCAAACCAATCTTCCAACTTCTGTCGAGCTTAGCAGCTTTGCTTATGATGCTAGGCATGGCCAGTGCTTGATTTATAGTTATGCATTATGTAGATGTTACATCTAGTAGTTTATATATACATAAATATATGTTGCCATATATTAAATTTTGAAAGTAGAATGATATGTGTTACAGTATAGGTATATGTATATATCATGCGTGTAGTATATAAGTGCTTATAAGGTGTATATTTTAAAAGAAGTTGCATTTATCTTCACAGCTGTTCACGTCTGTTTAAAGATATATATATAGTTATATATCATATGTTTTAAAATATCTATTTTCAATATATACTTTCTGTATATAACTCGTGTATGTAAAAGAAAAAAAATGTTAAAATACTTATTTGAAAATTTGAAAATATAATATATATAATAATTTTGGTATGTGTGCCTATTTTGGAAATACAATAAAATGAAATAAAAAGTTGTGCAGCCGCTCCTTGGTTTTGCTATAAAACCTCCTGCCGCTTTCTGTTGCTTTATAAAAAGGGGTATGTATACATCTTATATATTTTAAAGAATCAAAGTTTTGAAAGTTGGTTTTCTCTATCATGAGCAAAGTCATAGCGATATCTATATGAATAAAGGTTGCTTACTTTCAGTGAACGTATATATATATACGTTATATAATATTTTAATTTGTCTAATGGTATATATATGAAGTTTAATTATATATAATGTATTGGGATTTTTGTTATTAAGTGTTAAAATTTATGATTGACTATAAAGACCTAAATATGTAAAGATATTTGTGTGATATGGGCTGGTTTAATTTTTTAAAGAGTTTTATTTTGAATAGTGATCTTAATTTATAATGTATATATTTGCAGTATGCGGTTATTCAAGTATATATGGTTATATTTCAAAATTTTATTTGCATGGTGTTTATGCATATGTTGAATATAATATTGATTTTTAAAGTGCCTATATAATAATGAAGTTAAGTCTATATTAATTTGAAATTATATATATAGAATTTATTTTAAATTGATTAAGAGAAGAATTATATATATATATATAACGTGTATTTTGTTCAGCTTATATCAAGCTAATTTAATTTGTTTTCATCTATCCCTCTTTATCAGCTTTGTCGTCAAATTCGTGCCAATCTAGCTTTGCTTTGGAATTCGTGATTGGATTCGTAACTCGTCTCATTGTCAAATTTCTCACCGTTCTCTAGCCTTGAAAGGTGAGCAATCACTCACGATTAATGTTCTTTTATTTATTAAATTTGATTTCAATTGAAAAGACAATTGAAATATGCTGATGTTAGTTATTTACACTGTTATATATATGCTATTACCTGTATCAGTTCACCTGTGACATCTGACACCATTATCTGCCAATTGAAATATGCTGATGTTAGTTATTTACACTGTTATATATATGCTATTACCTATATCAGTTCACCTGTGACATCTGACACCATTATCTGCCAATTGAAATATGCTGATGTTAGTTATTTACACTATTATATATATGCTATTACCTGTATCAGTTCACCTGTGACATCTGACAGCATTATCTGTTATTTATATTGATGATATATGCCTGTTATATTATTATCATATATGTTATCACTCTGCAAGTTCCCTGTTAGTATAGAATCACTATGGGTTGAAATGATACATACCCGAACGGACTTTAGATTAGGAGAAAATCGTTATGGGTTGAAATAATAAACCCAAGCGATTTTCAATTGAATTGAATTTGGGATTACGGGTTGAAATGATATATATATACCCGTATATATTTAAATTGCGGATTGAAATGATAAATATCCGTATCACTTTACCATAGGGTAGACAATTATATACAAACACCGTTGGTCTATATATAAATATGTTGAAAAGTGATTTCTATGGTTTTGAAAAGAAATATATGGTTTTAATAAATATTGATTTTAAAGACTTAATAAAGTTGATATATAATATGTTTAAGTATTTATATAAAATTTTATATTTTCAAATATAGAGTTTATAATGATTTAGGGTGGAAAGATAAATTTGAAATTGATTTGAAATTATATTTATTTAAGAATTTTACTTAAATAAGTTTGATTTGAAATTTATTAAATTTGAAATTTAAAGATATGTTTTATAACTTGAATTTGATTAAAAGTGACTTAAATGAATATTTCAAACTTATATAAATTTAAATGGGATATTTTGTTTATTTAAATTTGTAAATTGAAGTTGTATTTAGATTATTATTGAAATGATTAAGTAAATATTTCAAAACTAAATAATAGTAAAGTGAATTTGATATATATATATGAAATTATCGAATTTAGTTTTGAAATGTTGAATATTTAAAGCTTGGAAATATATTGTAATTGAAATGGCTTATTTATGGTTCAAGTATGTATTTGAAATCGATAATTTGAAATGGTTTATTAAGAAACTGAATTGAGTTGAAATTTATGAATTGAGATTGAATTAAAATTGAATTTTGGGATTGATGTTGATTTGGAATTGATTTGTGAAATTTGAGGAAGCTATTTTATTATATAAAGTATTTTTAAATTATATTTAAAACTATTTATATATGTTACTTTATAAATTTATTTCATATAAACTATCTTAATATAAATTATTTTTAATATAAACTATTTTAAATTATAAACTATTTTATTATATATATATTATTATTTATATTTAAACGGTTAAGTGGGAAGTGTTATGATTCCAAAGCATTATGATTTCTAAATTTTGATTTCCAAAGAATTATGATTTCCAAAGTGTTTAATTTAGAAAGTGTTATAACTTTGAAGTACTAAGATTTGTAAATGGATATATTTAAGATGGATATATTTGGAATGGAAATGATATCGTATTTGGTTTTGAAATGGAAGTGATATCGTATTGATATGGTTTTGAAATGGCAATGATATTTTGGTTTTGAAATATAAACTATTTTGAAAGTTTATTAAATGACCAAACGGTATAATAATTACGAAAGTTATTAAAGAGACCGGAATCGGTTAGGGACATACTCACTGTCTAAACCGAATACCACTTTAGTAACTATACGTGGAGTGTGATCCAGAATGAAGTGGTTGGAATGATGTACGTTGATGATTGAAGAAAGAGAACGATAATGGATGACCTTGACACTTGTGTCAAATTGGAAATGACTTAAACAGGAGTCGTGCCGGGCCAAATGAGGTTAGCTACCTCGAGCGGACACACTTCTTCGTAAACTACTCATTACTTGTTTTGATTGGTGCGCACCCTTGAATTGGAAGTGTTGTTTCGTGGTGTTGCGATCGTTGCGGCGATGCGTTCTCACTAGTCCGGATCAGGCAAACGGTAGTTTCACTACCTTGGGTATTTCCTCATATGCCCTGTCATACTCGTATCCCTATGCGAGACCACGATTTGTTTCGTGTTATACCTATGGAGTACTCCATGATAGCCCACTAGTTTACGGTGGAGTTTACAGTGCTGTATAGACTATGACGCTTATATAAAATGTGTTAAGGGGGATAATGGTAAAGCCTTAACGCTATTTTGATACTTTATATTACTGATAGGAATTATCTACTTAGCGTACGCTACTACATATAAATAGTTTAACGGATCCTTAGAGGATGGTTATCCCAAACATCCTTTGAGTTACTTGTATTTTCAGTTGTTATTTTACTTTAGTTGGATTTATTGATATAAGAATATTAATCCTGACTCGAGTGTTTTGTGTTTTGCTTTACGCTCGGGTCAGACTGAGTGTACCAGTATTCGAGGCCCACCTTTGGAGTTGGAGCTTTGCTTGGAGATCCAGCTATCTATCCAGCTTTCAGATATTCAGTTGATTCTAGTGATGTATTCTGATCTTGTATTTGACTATTGTATTCGAGACTACTGTTGTATCTTGTTTAACTCTATAATATATATATATATAGTAGCTTCATGAACTACTATTCTTTTTGTTTCCGCTGCATTATTGTTATATTACTCTATGTCTGTGATCTGTGATTATTTTATTTACTGTATATGCTGAGTTTTGCCATTACAATCCATTGTTTTGAATTATTCAAGTCCGGCATGTGTGGATTTATTATCGATTTGAATGGTCCAAAATAGCGGGTTATTACAGTTGGTATCAGAGCTCTGGTTTTAGGCAAAACTCAGCATATGTAGTAAATTCAATTACAGAATCACTTCGTTCGAGCTTGAATTCCTTCTACTTTGACTCGATCTCTTTGAATTTTGGAACGTTCCCTTCGGTTCCAAAGTCTATTCATGTCTTTTTGATTCTGGAGTATCCCATAACTCCACTTCGAATAATCTCTATAATAAATCAGCGGTCTCGCCAATATCTGAATAATTTGTAAAAGAGTGAAACTCCTGTACAACCAGCATTGATTCACCGAAGATTTCTGTATCCTCGGTTTACGATGCTGTTATCTTTTGCTATACCCGAATTCTATCTATGGCGATCGAATGTCGATTTGTCGCAGAATTCTACATCAAATTTATTCTTGGAATCACGGTTGACCTGGTTAAGGTTACCCGCGATTTATATAAGTTTGTCAATCTTCTGTTTGAAAACTCAATTATCTTATCTCCCTATCGGGTCTACCTTTTAGTTGAATTCTTTTAGTTAGAGTTTCTCTAATCTGAATCTCTATCTTTGTTTTGAAATCCATTCGAGGATATCCGAGTGAGGGAGTGTATTTGTAATTAATATAAAATATTTTATGTTTATAGTCTGTTGTTTGAGTTGTTGATGTTGGTTTGGATTTTCGATCGATTCGTCTGATCAACGCTATCGATAGGATTTCCAAAACACTTGAACAGAGCAAACTGACACAATATTGATTTCAAATTTGGTAAATGAAATAATTTTGTATGATTATATTATAAATATATAGGTAAAATTTTCTGGAATAAAAAAAAAGAGAGGTTAATTAATTGGTTGTTTGAAATGATAATATTTGATTATCATTTATTTGTTCTAAATGAATTTATAAACATGGTATAAATTGATTTGGAATTTAAATAAAATTAAATCAGGAATTTGAGAATTTAATTTTCGATGATTCCAAACTCTGGTTTTAAAATATTAAATGTATATTATATAAAGTATTTTCGAATATAAATGATTTTCAAAGAATTTTAATGTTTAAATCAATACTCTTCTCTTTTGTCGCTGGAAAATAATTTCGGGGATGGCGGCCGCATCATCGACATTCATTTTTGAGTTTCGAAGTGAAGAGACCATTCAGTAGCTTTGCTACACTTTGTTTGGAAATTTAATTTGATTTGAATTTCTGTGGTATGACCTGATTTATTATATATATATATAAAGATTTAATTTTGATCTGATATATACTATATATATTTATCTCAAAATTGTTTGAAGTAAATCGGAGATTTAAATTCTTAAGTTTATGATTTAAAGATGATTTCAATTATAAACTGAAGTCAAAATTTTGGATAAATATTTAAACTTGAAATAATTGAATTTGAAAATTTTATTTGTATAGTACTAAATTGCATTTCAATATAACTTACCTAAATTATTCAGAAGTTAAAATGTAATTGGATAATATACAATATAAAATGATTTTATAAATAAAATCTAAGTGTAAAACATTTATTAAAAAATGCTAATAATGATGATAGAATAATAAGTTAATTGAATGAGATGAATATAATAAATTTTGTTCTGAAAGAATTAACAAATTGAAATTAGATCAACTTACGGAAATACCTTAAATTTAAACCAATTATTGAATATAAATTAATTTAAATTGAAATTTATATGGTTTAAATTAATTTATATGGTTTAAATATATGTAATAAGATATATTAAGTGGAATAAACTTAATGATAATTTGGAATAAAAGAATTAAATTTGTTGAATAAATTATGAGTACAATAAATGATTATACAAATTGATGATTTAGAAATTGTTAATTGAGGATGACTAGATAATAAGATAATGAATTTAGAAATAGATAGATTGATTTAACTTAAGTGAACTCAAAGGGATTTAACCAAATTGTTAAATATTAATTAATTTAAATTGAAATTTATATGGTTGAAATTAATTGTTTTACTTGTATTCAAATCTATTTTCTTTCTGGTTGTTTCTATTCTCCTACCTCCTTCCTTTTTGGGGACGAAAAGTTTTGAGTGGGGGAGAGTGTAACGACCCGTAAATTTTAACTGTTTTAATACCGTAATTAGTTGAAATTTTGTGAAATTTTAAACGATAAGATTTTGAAATAAAAAATTAATATTTGGAATGCGTCTAATTAATCATAGCAACTGGTAAATTTTCATCAGATAATTTGGAAGTTTATTTTCTAATGTAATTTTATTCCAATTTATATCAGTTAAAATTGATGATAATAAAATGTTTTCCAAACCTGAATATTTTTACATAGAAAATTTCTAATTCATCTTCTGACTAAGACGTCATTTTTCGTTTTTCCAAATTCGGAATTCTTTAGCTCCGTCGATCTTATATTTCTGCGTTTTTGCTGCATTTTCCGCTAGTAGAAAATTCGAATTTTTATAATTCAATCATACCACTGATATCTGTATACCGTTTTGATCGTCCCGTCGTGCTGATCTCTACGGTATATTCAGTTGTGTGCTTCGGTGTTTGACACGTCGGCGAAACCGTGAAACAATTTGCCGTTGCGGTTCGTTATTTGAGCCTATTGGTTTCTATATGACTTTTCATATATCTACCGTGTTAAACCAAACTGACATTTGCATTTAATATTCCCTTGAATTCAGCTTTGACCTTCTCTATTCCCAATTTGTTGCAATATATTATTTTGGTTCCGTCCTTCATTCTCTTCCCTCTCTCTAATGTTGGCTCTGTCATTTGCAAATATATAAAAAAGTATATAATGCCTTGTCAGAGAAGCTTGCGTTCCATTATGCTTGAACTCCAATCCTACCTCCACTCTCTGCTCTTGTCACCTCTCCAGCTAAGCTTCTTCCCTACTGTTTTTGAAAAAAAAAGTATATAATATAACATGTATTGTTTTATATGTTGAACCTGTAGCTTGTTTTGTCACCCATCCTTTTTGCAACTCCTTCGTGACCGATCCAACACCATTCCTCCTCTCCGCGCATGAAGATCACGCCTCGTCTCCGGCCGCTCCACCTTGCTAACCCGAGCCACATCACCCCCTAGCCGAGCTCAAGTCAACGACCGCCTTCTTTCCGCTTCCAACCACACCACAACCTGCAACTTCGCCTCCTCCAACATGTGATGCTGCCTATGACTCTGCCTCGTACAACAACCAAAACCGTATACTCCTCTCCTCATAGCCGAAGCCATCTTCCTCCGAGCACACAGCAACCTTGGCCGTGACCACACCCAGTCACCATCCCGACTACCCACCTTCCTCCACGCAACCCGATCCTTTCTCCTCTCTCTCTTCCAGACAACAACCATTCCAGATCCGCGTGCTCCACCTTGTAGCGGAAACTCCACCTGCAACCGAAGCCGTGGCATTCTCCCCATCTTCCAGCCACAGCCAAACCAATCTTCCAACTCCTGTCGAGCTTAGCAGCTTTGCTTATGATGCTAGGCATGGCCAGTGCTTGATTTATAGTTATGCATTATGTAGATGTTACATCTAGTACAGGTCAGTTTATATATACATAAATATATGTTGCCATATATTAAATTTTGAAAGTAGAATGATATGTGTTATAGTACAGGTATATGTATATATCATGCGTGTAGTATATAAGTGCTTATAAGGTGTATATTTTAAAAGAAGTTGCATTTATCTTCACAGTTGTTCACGTCTGTTTAAAGATATATATATAGTTATATATCATATGTTTTAAAATATCTATTTTCAATGTATAACATTTATATATATATATATATACTTTCTGTATATAACTCGTGTATGTAAAAGAAAAAAAATGTTAAAATACTTATTTGAAAATTTTAAAATATAATATATATAATAATTTTGGTATGTGTGCTTATTTTGGAAATACAATAAAATGAAATAAAAAGTTGTGCAGCTGCTCCTTGGTTTTGCTGTAAAACCTCCTGCAGCTTTCTGTTGCTTTATAAAAAGGGGTATGTATACATCTTATATATTTTAAAGAATCAAAGTTTTGAAAGTTGGTTTGCTCTATCATGAGCAAAGTCATAGCGATATCTATATGAATAAAGGTTGCTTACTTTCAGTGAGCGTATATATATACATTATATAATATTTTAATTTGTCTAATGGTATATATATGAAGTTTAATTATATATAATGTATTGGGATTTTTGTTATTAAGTGTTAAAGTTTATGATTGACTATAAAGACCTAAATATGTAAAGATATTTGTGTGATATGGGCTGGTTTAATTTTTAAAGAGTTTTATTTTGAATAGTGATCTTAATTTATAATGTATATATTTGCAGTATGCGGTTATTCCAGTATATATGGTTATATTTCAAAATTTTATTTGCATGGTGTTTATGCATATGTTGAATATAATATTGATTTTTAAAGTGCCTATATAATAATGAAGTTAAGTCTATATTAATTTGAAATTATATATATATATAATTTATTTTAAATTGATTAAGAGAAGAATTTTATATATATAACGTGTATTTTGTTCAGCTTATATCAAGCTAATTTGATTTGTTTTCATCTATCCCTCTTTATCAGCTTTGTCGTCAAATTCGTGCCAATCTAGCTTTGCTTTGGAATTCGTGATTGGATTCGTAACTCGTCTCATTGTCAAATTTCTCACCGTTCTCTAGCCTTGAAAGGTGAGCAATCACTCACGATTAATGTTCTTTTATTTATTAAATTTGATTTCAATTGAAAAGACAATTGAAATATGCTGATGTTAGTTATTTACACTGTTATATATATGCTATTACCTGTATCAGTTCACCTGTGACATCTGACACCATTATCTGCCAATTGAAATATACTGATGTTAGTTATTTACACTGTTATATATATGCTATTACCTGTATCAGTTCACCTGTGACATCTGACACCATTATATGTTATTTATATTGATGATATATGTCTGTTATATTATTATCATATCTGTTATCACTCTGCAAGTTCCCTGTTAGTATAGAATCACTATGGGTTGAAATGATACGTACCCGAACGGACTTTAGAATAGGTGAAAATCGTTATGGGTTGAAATGATAAACCCAAGCAATTTTCAATTGAATTGAATTTGGGATTACGAGTTGAAATGATATATATATACCCGTATATATTTAAATTGCGGATTGAAATGATAAATATCCGTATCACTTGACCATAGGGTAGAAAATTATATACAAACACCGTTGGTCTATATATAAATATATTGAAAAGTGATTTCTATGGTTTTGAAAAGAAATATATGGTTTTAATAAATATTGATTTTAAAGACTTAATAAAGTTGATATATAATATGTTTAAGTATTTATATAAAATTTTATATTTTCAAATATAGAGTTTATAATGATTTAGGGTGGAAAGATAAATTTGAAATTGATTTGAAATTATATTTATTTAAGAATTTTACTTAAATAAGTTTGATTTGAAATTTATTAAATTTGAAATTTAAAGATATGTTTTATAACTTGAATTTGATTAAAAGTGACTTAAATGAATATTTCAAACTTATATAAATTTAAATGGGATATTTTGTTTATTTAAATTTGTAAATTGAAGTTGTATTTAGATTATTATTGAAATGATTAAGTAAATATTTCAAAACTAAATAATAGTAAAGTGAATTTGATATATATACGAAATTATCGAATTTAGTTTTGAAATGTTGAATATTTAAAGCTTGGAAATATATTGTAATTGAAATGGCTTATTTATGGTTCAAGTATGTATTTGAAATCGATAATTTGAAATGGTTTATTAAGAAACTGAATTGAGTTGAAATTTATGAATTGAGATTGAATTAAAATTGAATTTTGGGATTGATGTTGATTTGGAATTGATTTGTGAAATTTGAGGAAGCTATTTTATTATATAAAGTATTTTTAAATTATATTTAAAACTATTTATATATGTTACTTTATAAATTTATTTCATATAAACTATCTTAATATAAATTAATTTTAATATAAACTATTTTAAATTATAACTATTTTTATATAAACTATTTTGAATTATAACTATTTTTATATAAACTATTTTAAATTATAAACTATTTTATTATATTTATTATTATTTATATTTAAACGGTTAAGTGGGAAGTGTTATGATTCCAAAGCATTATGATTTCTAAATTTTGATTTCCAAAGAATTATGATTCCCAAAGTGTTTGATTTAGAAAGTGTTATAACTTTGAAGTACTAAGATTTGTAAATGGATATATTTGAGATGGATATATTTCGAATGGAAATGATATCGTATTTGGTTTTGAAATGGAAGTGATATCGTATTGATATGGTTTTGAAATGGCAATGATATTTTGGTTTTGAAATATAAACTATTTTGAAAGTTTATTAAATGACCATTCGGTATAATAATTACGAAAGTTATTAAAGAGACCGGAATCAGTTAGGGACATACTCACTGTCTAAACCGAATACTACTTTAGTAACTATACGTGGAGTGTGATCCAGAATGAAGTGGTTGGAATGATGTACGTTGATGATTGAAGAAAGAGAACGATAATGGATGACCTTGACACTTGTGTCAAATTGGAAATGACTTAAACAGGAGCCATGCCGGGCCAAATGAGGTTAGCTACCTCGAGTGGACACACTTCTTCGTAAACTACTCATTACTTGTTTTGATTGGTGCGCACCCTTGAATTGGAAGTGTTGTTTTGCGGTGTTGCGATCGTTGCGGCGATGCGTTCTCACCAGTCCGGATCAGGAAAACGGTAGTTTCACTACCTTAGGTATTGCCTCATGTGCCTTGTCATACTCGTATCCCTATGCGCGACCACTACGATTTGTTTCGTGTTATACCTATGGAGTACTCCCTGATAGCCCACTAGTTTACAGTGGAGTTTACAGTGATGTATAGACTATGACGCTTATATAAAATGTGTTAAAAGGGATAATGGTAAAGCCTTAATGCTATTTTGATACTTTATATTACTAATAGGCATTATCTACTTAGCGTACACTACTATATATAAATAGTTTAATGGATCCTTAGAGGATGGTTATCCCAAACATCCTTTGAGTTACTTGTATTTTCAGTTGTTATTTTACTTTAGTTGGATTTATTGATATAAGAATATTAATCCTGACTCGAGTGTTTTGTGTTTTGCTTTACGCTCGGGTCAGACTGAGTGTACCAGTATTCGAGGCCCACCTTTGGAGTTGGAGCTTTGCTTGGAGATCCAGCTATCTATCCAGCTTTCAGATATTCAGTTGATTCTAGTGATGTATTCTGATCTTGTATTTGACTATTGTATTCGAGACTTCTGTTGTATCTTGTTTAACTCTGTTATATATATATATATAGTAGCTTCATGAACTACTATTCTTTTTGTTTTTGCTGCATTATTGTTATATTACTCTGTGTCTGTGATCTGTGATTATTTTATTTACTATATATGCTGAGTTTTGCCATTACAATCCATTGTTTTGAATTATTCAAGTCCGGCATGTGTGGATTTATTGTCGATTTGAATGGTCCAAAATAGCGGGTTGTTACACGGGAGCATTCCCACGACCCCTACCACGGACATTCCCTCGGTTACTCATCTAGAAATGAGAAGAATAGTTTTTAGAACGAGAGTAAAGTTCCAAAAATTCAAAAGAAAACCTAATTAAAGAGAATTCTAACTCAGAAATTCCAAGCACGAACGAATATGATTCCGAAATTAATTTGAATCATTCTAGGGTATTACTACCCTATCTCTAATGAGTTTTCACTCCATATTCTAAGTCTACCAAAACCTGGCTCTGATACCAACTATAACGGCCCGCTATTTTGAACCATTCAAATCGACAATAATCCACACACGTCAGACTTGAATTGCTCCAAATAACATATTGTTAATTTAAAATTGGCAAAAACTTAACATATACAATAAATAAATCAATCATAGAATCATAGACACAGAGTTTACACCAATAAGCAGCGGAAAAGATAAATTGTAGTTCATGAAGTTACTACATAAATAATATAATCCCAAACAGAATGCATCAGAAATCCCAGTACACAGAAGTTTCTAATACAAAAGAAAATGACTAGTCTGAGACATATAACTCAAAATAACAGAAACAACTAAAGACTGAAACAGATAAGTTAGATTTTTCAAACGAACTCCAGCTCCAAAAGATGAATCTCAAACTGTGACACTCAGGCTGACCCGAGTGTAAAGCAAAAGAAAACACTCGAATCAGGATTAACATTCTTATCCAGATAAATCAAGTTCAAGTGAAATGTCAAGTAAATGCAATATAACTTAAAGGAATGTTGGGATTCCATCCTTTAAGGATCCGATAAACTATCTACATACATAGTACAATACGCTACATATATAATGTCTACAGTAAAGTAAAATATCAAAATAGCGTTAAGGCGTTACCCATATCCCCCTTAACACATTTTATATAATGCCGTAGTCTATACAGTACTGTAAACTCCACCCGCAGGTGGGCTATTAGGGAGCACTCCATAGCTACGACACAAACCAAACTCGTAGAAGGCGCGATAGGGCATGTGACAAGGCACACGAGGCAATGCCCAGGGTAGGATTCTACCATTTTGCGGGTCCGGACTGGTGGTAACGCATAGCAGCTACTACCGCCCACCTCGAGACACACTCCAAATCAAAGGTGTGCACACAAAAATCAAATCACAAAAGCAATAGATATGGTTCCGAAGAAATGTGCCGATAGGAGGAATGACCTCACTTGGCCCGGCATGGCTCCTGTTTTAGCCACATCAAGCCGACTCACGGGGGTCAGGGCTACGTAAATACCATACAGGATCGTTTGTCAAACCATCCTACTTCATTCTGGAATCTCCATCACGTACACAGTTATTACAGTGGTTTTCGGTATTGGCAGAGAGTATGACAATATCCGATCCCGGTCTCTTTAACAACCAAACGCTTATTTCACACCGTGGTCATTTATAAAATTTCTTTATAAATATTTAAATAAAATCTCAAATACAATTTAAATCAAACGAATATTCAATTTTAATTCTATTTAAATTTTAAAGTATTCATTTAATCACCTTTTATTAAAACAAGTTATAAATCATTTCCAAAATCATTAAGTCCTGAATGAATTTTTATTTAAATTCAATTAATAACCGGTTTAAGGTACAAATAAAGTTCCAATGTACCTCTCCAACCTTTTTATTTATTAAAGTTATAAAAATCTATTTTAAACATAAATTAAACGAACCATTTAAAAATTATATATATTAAATAAAAATTAATTTTATACAAACTAGAAATAAATTAAACTTTTTTTTTCTATTTAAAATCTTATTTTTTATATTTTAGAAAATAAAACTATAAGTAAGATTCTACAAATTACCTTTAAATTAAACTCATAATTTCTATATTTCCAAAATCAACACTTAAGGTTATAAATTTTAAAATAATAAATAAAATACTTATTACATTTCAAAATCAACTCATACATTTCTTTTTAAATATTTGGAAATCAGTTTTCAAAAATAGACCAACGGTGTCCGTATATAATTTTCTATCTTATGGTCAAGAGATATAGATATTTGTTATTTCAATCCATATTAGTTTAAATTTACGGGTTTATATTATTAAACCCGCAATCCCAAAATTTCAATAATAACTGAAAATCGCTTGGGTTTATCATTTTAACCCATAACGTAGTTCTCCTATTCTAAAGTCCGTTCGGGTATGTATCATTTCAACCCATAGTGATTTTTACAACTAAGAGAACTTGCAGAGTGAGAACAATTAATAACATAACAATTACTGGCATATATGATCGATAATAATACCAGTTATATAAATAATCAATTAACATATAACGATGTCAGTTTACACAAGTGATCAATTTAAACAACAACTTATCGTATTTAACAGTTAATTACTAGCAATTAAATTTTTAACAGTACATTAAAATTGCCATTTCCTATGAAATCAATTTAATGAGCATAAGAATATTATCGTGAGTGATTGCTCACTTTTTTAGCTAGAGAATGATGGAATTTGATAAGCAACTGACATAGATACGAACACGGATACGGCACGTGTGACAACCCAGGATTTTTGGTAGTATTATAAATATTTAATGTGATTAATTAAAATATAACTTATCTTTTAAACTAATATATATTTGTGTATTGGGAAGAAATATTGATTTGAAATTTATAATAAAGAGTTTCAAATTATTTAAAAAATAAATGAAACCTATCTTGTTTACCTAAATGAAATAAGCTCTGCCTACTGACATTTGATTTAAATATATAGTTATGAGGTAATCTAAATAATAAGGGTTGAAATAAAATGAATCTTATCAATATTGCATCTAAGTATAAAACAAATATATTGTTTAAATAAATATAAATATATATAGACTTAAGAAAATATGACTTTGACATAAGTATAAAAATAAAAAAATAAAAAAGTAAATTGAATGTTAAATAGTTAAACTTTAAATAAATAATAAGTATTGATGTTAAATAAATATGTCAAATAATTTTATGGTCATGTAAAATAGGAAATGAACATTTAAATCAAGTGTTGATAGTTTAAGTTAGAAATAGAAATAAAACAAATATACATAAGATGTAACGACCCGTAAATTTTAACTGTTTTAATATCGTAATTATTTGAAATTTTGTGAAATTTTAAACGATAAAATTTTGAAATATAAATTTGATATTTGGAATGCGTCTAGTTAAACATAGCAACTGGTAAATTTTCGTCCGAAAATATGAAAGTTTATTTCGCGCGTAAATTTACTTCAATTTAATCAGTTAAAAAGCGATGAAAATAAAATGCTTTCAGAACCTAAATATTTTTACATAGAAAAATTCTAAACCATCTTCTGAGCAGACGTCATTTTTCGTTTTTCAAAATTCGGACTTCTTTAGCTCCGTCGATCTTATTTTTCTGCGTTTTTGCTGCATTTCCGCTAGTAGAAAATTCAAATTTTCTAATAATTCAATCACACCATTGATATCTGTTTACTGTTTTATTCGTTTCGTTGTGTGGATCTCCACAGTATATTCATGTGTGTGTTTCGGAGTACGAGACGCATTGAAATCTGTCAAAACGGTAACCATATCGGTGCCCGTTTCGTGTCTTTTTGAGTTCGGTGTCCTTTCGATTTGTCCAAGTAGTAAACCAACAGCCTTTAGCAATTATTACTCTCTGAAATTTCAACGTATATGATTTTTGATATTCTCACCATATTCAATTTTATGTCGGTTCTTGCATTTATTCCTGGTTCTGTTTAGTTGCTCTAGACTGGAGGAAGTAAATGATATTTACAAAGTTAGGCAAATTTTATAAGCCTGGTTTCATTTTTGTTACGTCCTCCTTCTCTTTTGCAGTTCTCCACTTCCCTAACCTTTCTCCTTCTTGTTTCTTTCCATGCCGATAAAAAAAAAATTAAAAAGCTAAGTCTAAAGCCTCCCAGACATTTGTATTTTTCCTATTTGAAGCTTCCTTCCTGTGCTTCACGTGTGCACCAAACCTATCCATCTCCGCCACCTACCTTCCACTTGCTTCCCCTTCCCCACCTCGGATCACCGTGTGCCACCTGGATCCGCCACATTAGCCGCCTCCTCTGCCCATGTCCGCCTCTCTCGTTCCCCTACCGCCACTCCCCACGTCAGCAACTCCCCTCCTCTAGCCGAGACCCACAAACCCGCTTCCCTCTCCAAACGCCACTTCACCATCGAACGACGAAACCTCAACACCCCTCCTCAGCCAAGCGCCTCCTCTCAACTTTCCGCTTCATCCATTGCCGCCCAGCCGTGCTTCAACACCCGAGCCCGCACTGTCGAGCCATACATTATGTAGCCTAGCCTAACATCTTGCAGCGCAACCACCCACCTCAGGCGCGCCTACATCCTCCTCTCACCAGCCTCCTCCGCTCGCCCTCCACTCTATGCAACGTCCGCCAACTCCAAACCCCTGTCCCTCGACCTAGCAGCGGGCTTTGTATCTTCCTTCATTATGAATACATTATACATGTAAGTTATATAAAGGTTATACATATAGTTCTGTAGAGTCATTTTGGTTTTGGAATGAAGGTCAGAGAAGAGTTTGTAGATTATATTTAAAAGTATATGTTAGTATAGGTATATATTTGATTTATTAATAAATGTATATATATATATATACTTTGCTACACACATATTTTCTTTTACTCGGTTTTATGTCTTATTCCATGAAATATATATATATATATATGTTGCTGAAGCTTGTTTTCATATGTGAAGAAAATATGCTTTGACTGAAAACATATTTTGGATATTATATATATCATATACTGTTGCATATATGCAGTCCAGGTATGTTAGCTATATTTTGATTTATATAAAAGTTTGATTTTTTTACATAGATTTATATAAGTACACTTGGTCTGGGTTTTGATAAAGCCTATATACATATAGATGATACAATATATATATTATCTGTGGGAGTTCATACATTATTTTTATGTTAACCGTTCATACTATATTTTAATTTGAATATATATAATTGTTGTGCATGAGTTTATACTTGTTTGTAGTATGCCAAATCTTTTGTCTATAAGGCAAGTTTACTACTTTATTTTGGGTTATGTATATATAAGTTCTATAAGTATAAAGTTTGCAGGCGTGACTTGTTTTTGAAAAGTATGTCAAAGAAGAATTTATGTGGTTTAATTTTAGATAGTATGATATACATAGCTTTAGTTGCTGTAGTCGTTAAATATTATTTATAGTATAAGCGATTTCTTTTATAATTGACCATATATTTAACAGTTTTGATACATTTGTCAGTTGATTTTATCTACACGTATATATTTATTTTCATATGTTTGTGTTTTAAAAGTTTATATTGATTTTGAGAAAATGTATAACGATATAATTTACATTTCGTTTTAAATTATATAAAAAAAAACTGATTCGATTTGTTTGTTTTTTTCGATTCCTGTTACCAGCATTGTTCGTTAGATTCGTGCCAATCTTGTTTGCTTTGAAATTCGTGCTTGGATCCGTAACTCATTTCATCGTCGAATATCTCTAGCCTCGAAAGGTGAGCAATCACTCACGATTAATGTTCTTTTATTTATTAATTTTGATTTCAATTGAAATGACAATTGAAATATGCTGCTGTTAGTTAATTACACTGTTATATATGCTATTACCTATATCAGTTCACCTGTGACATCTGACACCATTATCTGATATATATACAATGATAATCCAGTTTGGTTGTTAAATGATTGATTGTTTGATGTTGACATTGGACGTTAAAATTGTTAATGTTGTAAGTGATAAATAATTGAAATTGACGTAGGACAGTTAGATTTGATATATGTGTTAAATTTGATTTGATGACATTTGCATAATATGACCCCTTTAATGTTTAATTACTTGACACGTAGTAATATGGTTAATTTGATAATCAAGTAATATGGTTAATTTGATGAAATTTAATAATTGATGTCAAGTGTAGAATTGCATAGAAAAATTGGTGTAATAATCTTTAATCTACATGAAATGATAGTGTAGATTCTAGAAATAATTATATTAATTTGCACAAACAACAATGTGAATTAATACGATTATTTCGGGATTATTTGAATTGATTATTAGATTGATATTGGTTGTTGTTATTGCTTGTTTATTTACTTTGACACCATCCCAGTTATCACACTGCAAGTTCCCTTTGCTATGCTTTGATTTTGAATTGAGCTGGAATCGGGTTGAAGTGATAAATACCCAAATTAAACTTTGACCTAGGATAGAGAATTAAATAAAACCCGATTGGTCAATGATTTGATTTTAAAATAAAATGAAGATTTTATTTGAATAAATAATATGTATTGAAACGAAGTTGGGATTTGAATTTTAATGAAAGGAAATGTTAATATTTAATAATCCGAATCAAAATATTAACATAGTAGATGATGAATGAACGTTGTTTTAAAATTTGGAATTATTAATAATTAAGTTTGAAATTATTTAATAATTAAGTTTTGAAATTATTAAGTAATTAAATAAGATTGAATTATTTAATAATTAAATAAATTGAATTCTTTAATAAGTGGAATTGAACTTCTTGAATAATTGAAATTGAGTTTCTTTATTAATTAAGTTTTGGAAAATTATTTAAGTAAGTAAATAAGTGAAATTGAATTTCTTTAACAAGAAATAAAATGTGATTTATTGAAATTAATGTAAGACTTGAAATTTAAAGAATTTGATTTGATAAATTTAATTTAATTTAATTCAATTTATAAGTTTTGATATAATGAAGTTGAATTTAAATAATGGATTTAATGAATTGGAAATTTAATAGAAATTGTTTTGAATGATAAATTAACTTAACGAATATTGAACGAAATCGATAAATGAAGTTAAATTGATTTGAATGTTAAATTAAATTAATTTAAATGATTTCGGAATGAAACTTTTATACGAATTTAAATGAATATTGCAATGGTTTTAAATAAAAATTGAAATGGTATTATAAGATTTTGAAATGGTAATTTGGATGTTTTGAAACGTAAATTTTTGGGAAATTGGTTTAGAAAGACAAATGAAATGTTGGTTTACAAATTCTAATTGAAATTGAAATTGTAATTGATTTGGTTTTCGAAATATATAAACGACCAATCGGTGTAATAATTACGAAAGTTATTAAAGAGACCGGAATCGGTTAGGGACATACTCACTGTCAAAACCGAAAACCACTTTAATAACTATACGCGGAGTTGTGATCCAGAATGAAGTGGTTGGAATGATGTACGTGATGACTGAAGAAAGAGAACGATAATGGATAGCCTTGACACTTGTGTCAAATTGGAAATGACTAAAACAGGAGCCGTGCCGGGCCAAATGGGGGCTAGCTACCTCGAGCGAACACACTTCTTCGAAAACTACTCATTACTTGTTGTCGATTGGTGCACCCTTGATTTTGGGAGTGTTGTTTCGCGGTGTTGCGATCGCTGCGGCGATGCGTTTTCACTAGTCCGGATCAGGCAAACGGTAGTTTCGCTACATTGGGTATTGCCTCATGTGCCTTGTCATACTTGTATCCCTATATATGCGACCACTACGATTTGTTTTGTGTTATACCTATGGAGTACTCCCTGATATCCCACTAGTTTACGATGGAGTTTACAGTGATGTATAGACTATAACGCTTATATAAAATGTGTTAAGGGGGATAATGGTAACGCCTTAACACTATTTTGATATCTTATATTACTGATAGGCATTATCTATTTACCATACACTACTACATAGTAGATAGTTTAACGGATCCTTAAAGGATGGTTATTCCAAACATCCTTTGAGTTACTTGTATTTCAATTGCTATTTCACTTGAGTTGGATTTATTGATATAAGAATGTTAATCCTGACTCGAGTGTTTTGTGTTTTGCTTTACACTCGGGTCAGACTGAGTGTACCAGTATTCGAGACTCACCTATGGAGTTGGAGCTTCACTTGGAGATCCAGCTATCTATCCAGCTTTCAGATATCCAGTTGATTCCAGTGATTGTATTCTGATTCTTGTATTTGACTATTGTATTCGAGACATCTGTTGTACTTTATTTAACTCTGATATGTATATAGTAGCTTCATGAACTACTATCTTTTATTTCCGCTGCATTTATTACTCTGTGTCTGTGATCTGTGTTATATTTATTTACAGTATATGCTCAGTTTTGCCAAATTTAAAATTAACAATTCGGTATTTTGAATTATTCAAGTCCGACATGTGCAGATGCGAATGGTGCAAAATAGCGGGTCGTTACATAAGATAAATTATATATTTTTGTAAAATATAAAGTGAATACACTAGAAATATATTCAAATATGTAGGCTTGACAAACAAGAAACCATGATACTTTCAAGTACAAACAAACTAGATAAGTATGTAGACCTGGAAGACAACAAGAAACAAGATATATGTCTATAAGTTTGCAGAAGAAAATATACATTTCAGTACATTCGAAATTTAAAAGATAAGTATGAACAAAAAGAGAGATAAGTATAAGATTGTAAAACAAGACAAGTTTAATTAATGATAGCACAACATACATCATTTCAGCCTCCAAACTGAAGAGGAAAAGAAAAAAATCTCTGATCAATATACAAAAATCTACCCAGTACGATACACTTCCTGTACCTACAATACAAATCTGTACACACTATCTTTTATATATATATCATCCCCTAATTCATTTCGAGTCATCAAAACTGATTATTATAAAATAATAATAATAATAATATATTGCAAACCTGAAACTAGATCAACAACAGTTAAAATCAAACAAGCAAGAAGATTAAAAAGAAAATCAGGCTTATAGTTTTTCAAAACCAGAAAATCTGCTCTCTGTCCAAATTATCTTTCAGGTGAGTAAATCTTTCCGAAATTTGAATTTTTATTTGTTGTTCGAAAATCATGCTTGAAGTAAAGTGATAAAGGATTGTATGTATACAAATATGTATGTATATATATATATGGATGTAACTGTGCATGCCTGGAAACAGACATATGTATCTTTGTTCTAAGCTTTACAGGCTTCAAACCTGTTAAAAAATCAAACACTTCATCTCCAATCCATGTTAGGCTTCAAGATCTACATGAAACTTGTTTGTATCATAAAAGACTAGGTCTTAAAAATAGTTTTAAGAAGAATAAATTTGAGTCTAACTGTAAATTTAAAAATACAGTGAAAAACTTCAAAAAAAACATGATTTATTCGAATCTCACAATTTATCGATTCACCTATACCATCCATCACGTCTTCGAAAATCACGATTTTTAAAAGTAAAATCGGAATTTTTAGTGAAGTATGGATCGAGAAATTCGAAGTCGAACGGAATGTGGGTTTTTGTTGATTGCTGGTGATCGCAAGGTGGATGGGTGTTGTGGTTAAGACTGGAGGATGGTTGATGGTCAGGGATCATTGGAAAAATGGAGTGACAATTTTAAGATTACCGTGGCGGTCGAGGGACGGCGAAGTAGGGTTTTGGAGGCTGTTTTGGTCGAGGTTGTTGAAGTGTTGTTTTCGTCATCGGTGGTGGTTCGAGGTGGACCGGACCGAAGGGAAACGTGGCATAGGATAGTGGCGAGGCTGTGGATGGAATTATGAAGCTTCAGGTGATCGGAATCGTCATAGTCGAGGCAAATTTGGGATGATGGTTGGGTTCCAGTGAGAGCTGTCATGTTCGATTTCGATTGGGTGATGTTTTCAGTTTTCTAGGTTGTGGAAACTGACGACGATGATGTCATCGATGGGATGGTGGTGGCGACGATGAACAGAGCGTCGCCGTCGATCTGTGCACGTGCACGTATCTTTGTCGTGCATTGGTGATGGATGACGAGGAGAGTAGCCTAGGGGAAACTCGGGAATATTGGGGTTGGTCTCGGGCTTGACTTCGAGTTCGTGAGTATTTATGCCTGTGACAGTTTTAAAATTTAAACAATGTTTTTTTTAGAAGAAGAAGGAAACTCGGGATTGAGAAGGAATTTCTCTGGTTTGTCTCGAGTATAATATAGGGTGTTATCAAGTTTTAAAGAAATCAAGTTTAAACTATTTTCTTAAACAATTTATTTTAAAACATAATTTATAATTAAGAAGTTTAATTAAGAAGATGAAAGGATTTAAATCATTTATTAAGCTTAAGAATTTAAATGGATAGGTTAATGATATTTAATTCCGGGATTTATTAAATAAGATTTTTTTATGATAATTAAATAATTAATTAAGATAAATGAATTATCTTAAAATTAATTAAGGTTTGGGTGATTTAAAGATTAATTAATACAAGTAATTTAGAGTGATTAATTAACTAATTGATTAAACATTAATTAATGAAGTAATTGAAGATAAATTGTTGATTAATTAATAATTAAAGGTAATTAATTAATAACTAAGGAATAATTAATAAATGAGATTAATCAATATTAATTAAGGATAATCATTTGTGAAATTTTTTTAGGTATAATTACTTAATGGGAGTAATTAGAGGAATTAATTATTCAATGTAACTAATTAAATTAATGTGATTTGTTCAAGTTAATTAATTTGTTAAATTAATCTAGGATAATCATGGAAAGATGGGTTAAGTATAATTACTTAGTGAAGTAATTAGTAATGGTAATTACAGGATGTAATAAATTGAAGATTGAAGTAGTCTTGGGTTAAATTGCTTAGTGTAGCTAATAAAGGTGAATGATTTCTTAAAGGAAGTAATTAATAATTAATTACTTGGGAATTACTTTAAGAATTAATGAATAAAGATATTTGAAGATAACTAAGTGTTGTGATTAATTAAAGGTAATTGATTTCTATTGTGATTAATCAAGGAGGATTAATTAAGATGGATGATTATTGGGAGATTAATTAATTGATATGTAATTAATTAATAAGCAGAATTAGAAGTAATTAAAATAATTGATTTAATTAAATGGCGATTAATTAAATTAATTAGTGATGGTATGGTTAATTTATCTTGCTTATGAAGGGTTGAATGATATTGAATGCCTTGGACTATTTAATGTTTCTAATATGAAATGTTTTGTTTATGATTGGGTTGAACAGTGATAGTGTAATTACCTATTGAGATAAATTGCTGTGTAAAGGGACATCCTGTATTTAAAATTTGAATCGAATTTCACTTGAATAACTGGGTTTTTAAGTTGAGATTGGATTGGGAGAGACCGGGGTCGGGTACCGGTAAGTACCCGAAACCACTTCGATTCTATATAGATTGATATGTGATGTCAATTGGCTGAAATGGAATAATATGAAACTTTGAACTAAGTTAGAATACTTAGTATTTGAGTCGTGAAATAAGTGTTGAGCATAACAAGTAATGAACTCGTAGTGAAGTATGAGTTACCCGGATTTTCTTTTATGGTTTGAACTTAGTATTTCAAATTACATGGGTTTACTCACGCTGGTTTCCAGCCTGACCCGGGTGTTACTTTGATGTAATGCTCGGGTCAGAACGAGTATTACAGATTTTCAGGTAAGGACGTTCTGGAGCTCAGGAGACGAGTTGGATGGCAGGAACGTATGGAGTGTTTGCGCTATGGTATATTGTTGTATATTTGGACATGTTGATTATATATGTCTAGTGTTTGTGAATATGTTGTAACTCTGATGTATTAAAGTGTAATTTAACTGATACAGTTTCTCTGTATAAATGATATTTTATGATATTATATTTTGATCCGCTGCGAATGTGAGATTCTATGTCTTGTTTTCTGTTTTTCTTCTTCTACCTCTTTCCTTCCTTTCATAACTATTTGGAATTTTCGGGATCGAAAATTTCGGGTCGTTACATTTGGTATCAGAGCCAGGATAAGCGAGAACCTTGGCTCTAGTGGGTGTACTCATCTAAAGATAGGGTCAATAGTACCCTAGAATGAGTTGAATATAATATATATGAGAGAATGTACTTGTTATTTTCTTATATAAAGATTTTAAATGGTTTTAAAGGTAAATGATTTTATATAAAAATTTATTTGGTATATAAAGCAATGTTTCTTTCTAATAAATATTAAGGTAATTGGTTGTTAAATTATTGAAATTAAATTAAGTGGTAATAGAAATACAACCAAATTGAAATTAAATAAAGATAAGTTTGAAATGGATTCAAACTGAAATTAAAATCTTGAATTTGGGGAAGAGTTCAAACTAAGATAATAATGAATTAGTTATTATTATAAATGATTGTTGTGTGTATTAATAAGTAAGAAAAATGAAATGTTTTAGGGAAGTAAAACATTTAGGGAAGTATGACTTATAAGTTAGAATTGGAAAATGATATAAACTGGGAAGTTTTAAATCTGAGCTCAGGATTTGAAAATTGTTTCAAAGTGATAAGGAGATAATAAATAATATTATTTGAATGAAAGAGCTTGGTTCAAACAGGAGTTGTTTGAAGATTTAAAGGAATTTGTTTGAATTAAAAACCCAAGGAGGTTTAAAATTTAAGGATAGCTTGGTGTGTAAAGGAAATGATATGTATAAATGAGGGATATACATAGTATCAAAAATGGGTTGAAATAAACTCTAAATGTTGAGTTTTAAATTTGGAATGAGATGTGATATCCAAGGTGATAAGTTTGAACTTATAAGATTTTTGGATGTGAAATTTCAAATTTGAAATGGAAATTCAAGTTGGGTAAGATTGGTTGGATTAAGTAAATTGAATTTAACCTTGGGAAAGTTAAATAAGTTAACAAACAACCTGATGAAATTGAGATTTAACTTGGGAAGTTAAATGGTTAATTTGAATGGGAAGTTTGTGTGATCTTAAAATGGGTTTGAGATCCGAAAATTGGAAATGGATGTTTTAGAATAAACTGGATGATGTCATCCTATTGTTATTAATAATCTTTAAAAGTGTGAATTGGATTTGTTTGAATAAATGAGGAATGAAGTGTGGTAATATATCCATTACTCTGATAAATGGGAAATTAAACTTTAATTTGGAATTTAGGATATGAATTACCTTAAACTGAAAATTTGAATTTGTAAATTAAAATTGATTTGAACTCTTATTTGAACCTTGAAATAAGTTAAGTAAAGGTAAATTTGATTTATGGGATTAAATCAACATTTGAAATAATAACTCGAATTTGTATAATTCAAGATGGTTCAAAGTGAAATGAAATTGGAAGTTAATTGGAAATTGGCAATTGATTGGAAATGGAGATTGGGAAGTTGTATGGTTTGACTCTGGACTATTTTCAAAATAAATTGTTTTAATAAAAATCTATATTTCCAAACTATTTACTACACAACTTTTTTTTAAACCTAAAACTATCTTAAACTTGTTTTACAATTATTTTTGGAACTATTTAACTATTTAACTATTTTACAACTGTTTTATAAACTAATTACTATATTTCTACTACTTTATAACTGATTACTATTTTACAATTACTTAACCATTTTACGGCTTTTTACAAGTTAATAATTATTTTTCAACTACTTATCTATTTTTAAAATTTTCAAGCTATTTTCTAAATATAAAGTGGTCGGAGTTCAAACTATTATTGATTAAATACCCAACTGAGATAAGAATTGAAGTGATAATCCAAATGGGGATTAAGGAAAATGTGAATAAGTGAATAAAATCAAAGTGAGGATGAATAGAAAGGAGAAATTGATTTAGCTAATAATCAATGAAGAAAAATACGTAGGATGTACATATATTATTTTATTCGCATAGTGATTTGATCCAGATTCGAGCACAGAATTTCGAGATAATATTATCGATCCGAGTTGGGATTTTTCGCTCGATTTTCGACGGCGAACCTGGATATGGATTTTTGATTGATTCTGGATATTCTCTATCATAGTTATGGCTATGCAAGGAGAATGATGGTTTCTGATCAAGAAACCAGATCTGAGTCCGCACTAGGAAGTCGGGTGGACGATACTGGTTCGAAAGTGAAATTGTGTGATTGAGTGAGCGATCAGATTGATATTGCGTACGGATGATATGTGTACATCGTACGGGTTTGAATAAAATTGATATTGAAATTTTGTGGATAAGAACTGGAAATTGATTTTTGAGATTGAAAGCATATTTTATGAAATATATGATGAAGTAAAGTGGAAATTGGATAATTCTATGGTAAAAATTTGCCTTATGGGAATAAGTAATTTGGTAAGTGACTTTATAGAGTTATCAAATTTGAATATTTGATTTGAAATAAACAAAGTTACGTATCTTTGTTATATATATGATAAAACTCCCCTTAATGAATCTATTGCCAGGAGAAAAGGGTTTGGAAGTATTTGAAGTATAAAAATGAATTTATACAAGTATGAATTGAATCAAAGATTTTCCAAGATTATTATATATATGTATATATAAAAAGGATTTGTGAAAATGATTTTGAGGAAAGGTTTTAGGAACCTATGGCATTTGGAAAGGCTTTTGATTTTTTTGGGTAAAACCAATATTGGAATTTGGAAAAGCCTAATATGAGAATTATCGATTTTGGGAATCGATTTTGTAAAGGAGCTTTATATGAAATTCATACTCGGTGTATGATTTGAAAAATACTATATGTGTATAATATAAAGTGTTTTGAAGTGGCTCTGGGGAAAAGGCGCTCCCTTGAATGAACTTCTCAGGAGTGCCACAGGGTGGTACTGCCTTGAGCCTCTAAGGGGGAGGTTCTAAAGTTGATCCTGTAAGGAGTCCGGACAAACTAGTTCCTGAGGATTATTTGGTAGCGAAAGTCGAGGGCGTTGATGCTTACAGGGGCATTTGGGTTTTGCTGTGACGACAGTGTGACTCGATGTCGCTGCAATCTACTGTGGGGACCATAGCGAAAATCATGTGGAGGATGAGTGCCAACAGTCTACACTTGATTTTGCCGGGATGGCAATGTAACATCGGTAGACTGCGATCTATGGTCAAGTGGAGGAGTTTCATTCTTTTGGCAGCGAAATTCGGTGGCACTGATGCCTACAGTTATATGGGTTTTTGCTATGATAGCAACGTATAGCCCGGGTATAACTGCGATCTGTAGCGGGTTCCATGGCATAATCGAGGGGCACGGAGACCTACAGTTATCTATGGATTTTGCCGGGACGGCAACGTAACCATCGGGTTAATTGCGACAATGGATGGGGGTGATGATTTCCAGAGCATTCTCACCAAAGCTATTTTCTCTATTTCAAAACTGTTTTCTACATTTTCAATAAAATTATTTTCCCAAGTATTTTCACTGGGTGTTGAAAACGAGTTTACCAAGTACTTATAGATTTTCAGTCCTACGCCTGATCAACGTATGACCGAATCTCTATGGGAACGAGGATGGACTTGTTGAAACATCGAGTTATAAAAGTATTTTTATAAAAACTACTTTGGAATAGTATTATATAGATGTTAAACTTAAAGTATTTTACAAATGATCAAAGAAAATTTATCTGATTTTAAGCATTTTAATAATTCTGGCTTCGTTCCTTTTCGAGGACGAAAAGTTTTAAAGGGGGAGGAATGTGACAACCCAGGATTTTTGGCAGTATTATAAATATTTAATGTGATTAATTAAAATATAACTTATCTTTTAAACTAATATATATTTGTGTATTGGGAAGAAATATTGATTTGAAATTTATAATAAAGAGTTTCAAATTATTTAAAAAAAAATGAAACCTATCTTGTTTACCTAAATGAAATAAGCTCTGCCTACTGACATTTGATTTAAATATATAGTTATGAGGTAATCTAAATAATAAGGGTTGAAATAAAATGAATCTTATCAATATTGCATCTAAGTATAAAACAAATATATTGTTTAAAATAAATATAAATATATATAGACTTAAGAAAATATGACTTTGACACAAGTATAAAAATAAAAAAAATAAAAAATAAATAAGTAAATAGAATATTAAATAGTTAAACTTTAAATAAATAATAAGTATTGATGTTAAATAAATATGTCAAATAAGTTTATGGTCATGTAAAATAGGAAATGAACATTTAAATCAAGTGTTGATAGTTTAAGTTAGAAATAGAAATAAAACAAATATACATAAGATAAATTATATAGTTTTGTAAAATATAAAGTGAATACACTAGAAATATATTCAAATATGTAGGCTTGACAAACAAGAAACCAGGATACTTTCAAGTACAAATAAACTAGATAAGTATGTAGACCTGGAAGACAACAAGAAACAAGATATATGTCTATAAGTTTGCAAAAGAAAATATACATTTCAGTACATTCGAAATTTAAAAGATAAGTATGAACAAAAAGAGAGATAAGTATAAGATTGTAAAACAAGACAAGTTTAATTAATGATAGCACAACATACATCATTTCAGCCTCCAAACTGAAGAGGAAAAGAAAAGAATCTCTTATCAATATATAAAAATCTACCCAGTACGATACACTTCCTGTACCTACAATACAAATCTGTACACACTATCTTTTATATATATATATCATCCCCTAATTCATTTCGAGTCATCAAAACTGAGTATTATAAAATAATAATAATAATAATAATATATAGCAAACCTGAAACTAGATCAACAACAGTTAAAATCAAACAAGCAAGAAGATTAAAAAGAAAATCAGGCTTATAGTTTTTCAAAACCAGAAAATCTACTCTCTGTCCAAATTATCTTTCAGGTGAGTAAATCTTTCCGAAATTTGGATTTTTATTTGTTGTTCGAAAATCATGCTTGAAGTAAAGTGATAAAGGATTGTATGTATACAAATATGTATGTATATATATGGATGTAACTGTGTATGCCTGGAAACAGACATATGTATCTCTGTTCTAAGCTTTACAGGCTTCAAACCTGTTAAAAAAATCAAACTCTTCATCTCCAATCCATGTTAGGCTTCAAGATCTACATGAAACTTGTTTGTATCATAAAAGACTAGGTCTTAAAAATATTTTTAAGAAGAATAAATTTGAGTCTAACTGTAAATTTAAAAATACAATGAAAAACTTCAAAAAAACATGATTTATTCGAATCTCACAATTTATCGATTCACCTATACCATCCATCACGTCTTCAAAAATCACGATTTTTAAAAGTAAAATCGGAATTTTTAGTGAAGTATGGATCGAGAAATTCAAAGTCGAACGGAATGTGGGTTTTTGTTGATTGCTGGTGATCGCGAGGTGGATGGGTGTCGTGGTTAAGACTGGAGGATGGTTGATGTCAAGGATCATTGGAAAAATGGAGTGACATTTTTAAGATTACCGTGGCGGTCGAGGGACGGCGAAGTAGGGATTTGGAGGCTGTTTTGGTCGAGGTTGTTGAAGTGTTGTTTTCGTCATCGGTGGTGGTTCGAGGTGGACCGTACCGAAGGGAAACGTGGCATAGGGTAGTGGCGAGGCTGTGGCCGGAATTGTGAAGCTTCAGGTGATCAGAATCGTCGTAGTCGAGGAAAATTTTGGATGATGGTTGGGTTCCAGTAGGAGCTGTCATGTTCGATTTCAATTGGGTGATGTTTTCAGTTTTCTGGGTTGTGGAAACTGACGACGATGATGTCGTCGATGGGATGGTGGTGGCGACGATGACCAGAGGGTCGCCGTCGATCTGTGCACGTGCACGTATCTTTGTCGTGCATTGGTGATGGATGACGAGGAGAGTAGCCTAGGGGAAACTCGGGAATATTGGGGTTGGTCTCGGGCTTGACTTCGAGTTCGTGAGTATTTATGCCTGTGATAGTTTTAAAATTTAAACAAAGTTTTTTTTTAGAAGAAGAAGGAAACTCGGGATTGAGAAGGAATTTCTCTGGTTTGTCTCGAGTATAATATAGGGTGTTATCAAGTTTTAAAGAAATCAAGTTTAAACTATTTTCTTAAACAATTTATTTTAAAACATAATTTATAATTCAGAAGTTTAATTAAGAAGATGAAAGGATTTAAATCATTTATTAAGCTTAAGAATTTAAATGGATATGTTAATGATATTTAATTCCAGGATTTATTAAATAAGATTTTTTTATGATAATTAAATAATTAATTAAGATAAATGAATTATCTTAAAATTAATTAAGGTTTGGGTGATTTAAAGATTAATTAATACAAGTAATTAAGAGTGATTAATTAACTAATTGATTAAACATTAATTAATGAAGTAATTGAAGATAAATTGTTGATTAATTAATAATTAAAGGAAATTAATTAATAACTAAGGAATAATTAATAAATGATATTAATCAATATTAATTAAGGATAATCATTTGTGAAAATTGTTTAGGTATAATTACTTAATGGGAGTAATTAGAGGAATTAATTATTCAATGTAACTAATTAAATTAATGTGATTTGTTCAAGTTAATTAATTTGTTAAATTAATCTAGGATAATCATGGAAAGATGGGTTAAGTATAATTAATTAATGTATAATTACTTAGTGAAGTAATTAGTAATGGTAATTACAGGATGTAATAAATTGAAGATTGAAGTAGTCTTGGGTTAAATTGCTTAGTGTAGCTAATAAAGGTGAATGATTTCTTAAAGAAAGTAAATAATAATTAATTACTTGGGTAATTACTTTAAGAATTAATGAATAAAGATATTTGAAGATAACTAAGTGTTGTGATTAATTAAAGGTAATTGATTTCTAATTGTGATTAATCAAGGAGGATTAATTAAGATGGATGATTATTGGGAGATTAATTAATTGATATGTAATTAATTAATAAGCAGAATTATAAGTCATTAAAATAATTGATTTAATTAAATGGTGATTAATTAAATTACTTAGTGATGGTATGGTTAATTTATCTTGTTTATGAAGGGTTGAATGATATTGAATGCCTTGGACTATTTAATGTTTCTAATATGAAATGTTTTGTTTATGATTGGGTTGAACAATGATAGTGTAATTACCTATTGAGATAAATTGCTGTGTAAAGGGACATCCTGTATTTAAAATTTGAATCGAATTTCACTTGAATAACTGGGTTTTTAAGTTGAGATTGGATTGGGAGAGACTGGGGTCGGGTACCGGTAAGTACCCGAAACCACTTCGATTCTATATAGATTGATATGTGATGTCAATTGGCTGAAATGGAATAATATGAACCTTTGAACTAAGTTAGAATACTTAGTATTTGAGTCGTGAAATAAGTGTTGAGCATAATAAGTAATGAACTCGTAGTGAAGTATGAGTTACCCGGGTTTTCTTTTATGGTTTGAACTTAGTATTTCAAATTACATGGGTTTACTCACGCTGGTTTCCAGCCTGACCCGGGTGTTACTTTGATGTAATGCTCGGGTCAGACCGAGTATTATAGATTTTCAGGTAAGGACGTTTTGGAGCTCAGGAGACGAGCTGGATGGCATGAACGTACGGAGTGTTTCCGCTATGATATATTGTTGTATATTTGGACATGTTGATTATATATGTCTAGTGTTTGTGAATATGTTGTAACTCTGATGTATTAAAGTGTAATTTAACTGATACAGTTTCTTTGTATAAATGATATTTTATGATATTATATTTTGATCCGCTGCGAATGTGAGATTCTATGTCTTGTTTTCTGTTTTTCTTCTTCTACCTCTTTCCTTCCTTTCATAACTATTTGGAATTTTCGGGATCAAAAATTTCGGGTCGTTATAGCACGATACTTCAATTAGCTACGACAAGCAAAACAGATTTTAGCACGATAATTCGATGAAAAACAAATATATATATATATACATATGCAATACATATATACATTTGTTTTATAAATTTTTGAAAGAACAATCATATACACAACACATATATTTCTGTCGACCAATTTAAAAGTGAGCTATAACATCTGTCAACAATATATATATGTATTGTATATAACATGTACAGGTTCAGATTCTAAAACATATACATTCTGCCAATATAAATGTGTTCAGCATATGTATATATTCTATCACTAGTACATATACAACAGTAATGAGCTGTCATATATCCACCTTTGGTTAAAGCAGAATCAGAACAAAGTACCAAGTGACAAAGTACACAACCTATATACTATCAAATATATATATATATATATATATATATCTGTGAGTGTGTGTGTGCGCGCACAACATATATCTTACAAAAGAACACGGCAGCAAAGTTCATGCAAGCTGCTACTTCACAGGACCAATACATATATAAGTGTACTTATATAAAAGCTTTGAATACAAAATTTTCTATACTCACAATTTATATGCAGCCTATATAATACTAACCAATCCCATATGACAGTTTATATCTATGCCGCATATATACCATAGTACAACTCGGTACACACTTTTTTCTCTCTCCTTTTTTTAGCCGAGAATGTAGGACAAACATAAAAAAAACACAAAACAGAGGAGCAAAGTAAACTATATGCATTTATATATAAATGTACAGTAGTTGACATATGTATTCAACAGAGCACGGGCGAAGTGGAGAGGAAAGTAAGGGGCAATGGGCTCAGGTGCTGGCGGTCAAGGCCGTGGGTCCGGGTTCGGTGACTGGAGGGAGGAGATGAAGATGGCGGCTTTGGGTCGAGGTTTGTTAGGGTCTGACTCGGGTCAAGTGGGATTTTCTCCAGGGCGACTTCGGGTTTGTGGAGCAACACACGGTGCATTGGTGATGGGAAGAGGCGGCTTTGGGTCGTGCTTGGGGATAGAAGGGGTTTGACTCAGGTTAGAGGAGAGAAATCACGTGCGAGGCTTCGGGGAGAAAACAAAAGAAAAAAAGAAGTAACGTGAGTAATTCTCGCGTGGAAAGAAGAAGAAAAAGGAAAAAAAATATTGAGGAGGAAGACAAAGCTATAGGAAGAGGAGGAACAAAATGATGCGTACCTATGTTCGTGAATCAACGGTGGGGTAAAAGTGAAAAGGCCAAATGAATATAAATACACATCAAGGTAATAACAACAGTCAAGCTTTGATTCTGTCGAAATAATTAAAGCAATTGATTGTTGCTTGGATTCCACGGCTGAAATTTGAAAAGGCAAAGGAAACAAAAAGTTACAAATACGGTACCGATAAGACATTGTTTTATCGTTTTCATCGCGTACCGGACCTCAAAATACAAAAATAAATATATTACGGAGATCAGCACGAAGAGGCAAATAGAATGGTGCACAGATATCAGCGGTACGACCAAGTTATAAAACTCGATTTTTCGCTGTTGAAAATGCTGTTAAAATGCCGAAAATAAGGTAAACGAAGCTATAGCAGTCCCAATTTGACGAAATGAATTACGACGTCTCACTCAGAAATGATTTACATTTTTATTATGTAAAAATATTTAGATTTTGAAAATATTAAATTTTCAACAGATAAACTGACTAAATTTATATTTTAAAATTTCATAAATAAATTGACTTTCATATTTTCCAATAAAAATTTACCATTTACTATATTTAAATAGACGCATTTCAAATATCAAACCTTTATTTCAAAATTTTATATTATATTTTCAAGAAATTTTAGGTAATTACGATATAAAACTGTTGAAATTCTCGGGTCGTTACAAAAATATAAATTTTAAGTTTAAATACATTTCAAGTTTAACTGATGAGATTTTATGTGAAATACGATATGCTTTGATTTGAATAAAATAACTAATCGGTGTGAAAATTGACATTGGGTTTTTAGAGAGACTAGGGCCTATTATTGACATACTCTCTGTCAATAATGGAACCACTTTAACAACTATGCACGTGGAGGAGATTCCAGAATGAAGTGGTTGGTTTGGCGTACGTTTGCTGGATTTGAAGAAAGAGAATGATAATGGATAGCACGACCCTTATGTCGATTTAAAATGACTAAAACAAGACGGCTTGATCCAGGACAATAAGGGTAGCTACCTCTAGCGGACACACTCCTTCGTACTATCTTTATATTGTTGTCGATTGGTGATCACCCTCGATTTTGGGAGTGTTGGACGCGGTGGGTGGTCGTTGCGGCGATTCGTTACCACCAGCCTTGCGACTCGAACTGGTAGTATCTTACCTTGGGCATTGCCTTACGTGCCTTTTCATACATTTATCCCTATATGAGACCGCTACGAGTTTGGTTTAGTGTTGCCGTATCATGGCACATCTCTATCTACCGACGTTCTACTGGTTGTGTTATATGCAAACTGTATGACGGTGCTTAAAAACGCGTCAAGAGGAATTAATGTAAAGCCTTAAGCTAAGAAAAATATTTACTTTACTATTAGGCATTACATACATAGCGTATCCTACTGTATATAGATAGTTTGACAGATCCTTAAGAGTCCCGTAACATATCTTGAGTTACTTTGCACATTTCCTTTGAGTTAGACTTATTTACATGAGAACTTCTAGTCCTGACACGTGTGTATTGTTTTATTTTATGCTCGGGACAGTCTGAGTATTGCAATAGGAGCAGTGCTGGGAGGCGAAGACTTATTCGAAGACTTAGTCAAAGACTCCACTCTATCCAGTATTAGTTCCCTATTTCATTTTGGCTTGTACCAGTAGACTTTTATGTATCTCTTGTATTGTATAATTAAACGTTAAACTCTGATGTATCTTATTAGTAGCTTCATGAACTACTATGTATATTATTTATTTTTGCTGCGAGATTCTGTATTTTTCCTATGTTTGTGATTCTGTATTTGATTCTTATTAAAACCCCAAAATCAATAATCTGTCAAATTTTTGAACGGTTTGAGCTGGACATGTGCGGTTTATTGTTGACCTAAATTATTCGAAAAAGACGGGTCATCATGGTATTTCTCATGGTTGCTGGGTGCACCAAGGGGTTGTGTACCGATAGTTATTGGATAACCACGGAATAACTCATTCGAGAGTTCTCTATTTGTTAATATAACTATGGTCAAACAGACAATCTCGAAGTAACGATGTTACACAGTTCCCTCTACTGGAGAATACTGTAGAACTTAAATTTGGATACTCCACTTTATTATAGTTAAATCATGCCATGGCGTCTATCGAATGACTACATAGTTGGGTCTCGGTTGAAACATTGGAAGTGAAACACTATTCAATAGAGAATTTGTCTCCTTAGTTATATGAGGCTAGTATCATGGCCAACCGTAATCAATTCAAAATCAAAGTCTGTGGCCAGAGTAGTACAGTTAATAATAATTATTATTATTGAACCAAGGATTTTGTGTTTGAAATTACAAAGTTCAATGTGGACGTTGTTGGAGTTTTGACCAAAACCAAATTCCATAAGTCCTAATGTGATATAGTTTCAATGAAGAGAATTAGTGTAAATAATCATTACTACTATGTAGCGCTTATAGTAAATAAAATTGGATTATACCAGAAGATGTGTGAGCGATAAATTCAACCAAAATGTCACACCACTATCTAATATGATGTATGAACTTTAATATTTGAATTGTTTGATATTAGTCGCTGATTAAAATTACATCTTTGAGTCACTCAATCGAAATGATGAATACACTTAATGAACCACACGATTTAATTAGTTTATAATCATTCTAAATTAATTAAGTTAATTCATATTTTTGAAATGTTAATTATTAAATTTGTTTAAATACCATGAGTATTTAATAAAGTGCGTATATTAAAGTTATAAACGTACGTACCGATATGCAATGTCGGTAGAATGTTTAAATTGGATTTAAATATAATAAACACTAAGTGTGTTTTTTAATAAATCAAACAAATTAATATTTGTGAAATATTAATTATTAAAATTTTGTTTGATGTTTAAATATATTAGTGTTTCTTAAAATGTGTATATAAAAGTTATAAACGTGCACAGCGATATATGATATTAGCAGAACATTTAAAATGGATTCAAATGAGATTAATGCTAATGAGATTTTGAAAATTTTGAGGGCCCATGTGCCACCATCTATAGCCGACCATGCATGCAAAGGAGGGAAAAGATTTTGTTGAGATTTAATAAATAATAAAGGGGAAGGTTTTAAGGAAGGAATAAGAAAGGTTTGTATCATTCCTTTAGAACAAATCTCCCTTTATTTCATTCATTCAATTCATTCTTTTCTGACAATTCATTTTCCCTTTCCCTCTTTCTCTCTTTTTAGGGTGAAATTTCCATGGCTCCTATGCCAAAAAATTCCCAAAATGAAATTCAAACAAAATCAAATCAATTCAAGGTGGTTCCAGTCCTTCGATTCTTTCATGATCTAGAGGCCGATTTATTGGAATCTAGGAGTTCTTCATCATTCAAGGTGTGTTCTCTTGGCTACATCTTAAGTCAACAATTGTAATATCATTTATTTATATATTCACCTTATTCATATGAAATGGATCCATTACATACCTAATCTCATCTTAATATACGCTTTTTTGTTACATTGATTAGATCTCCTTCTACTACACCTCAATTAATAACATATGTTAATCATGTTAATTTTTATTTAGATCCATTTTATGATATACTATAATTTATTACATATTTATCCTATTCACATTATATCTATCCCTAGTGACATCTCATTTTATCTAATTTTCATATTGTTTATGCAGTTTAGATCTGAAACTTCAATCACAAATTTATATATGCCTATGTTGTGCTAATTAATTTTGTTATTACTTTATAAAAAACTATTGTTTAATAAAACACAATTTTGATTGAATATAAGTTATAATTAATTAATCTAATTTTGTTACTTGTTGCATACGCAAATATGGATAAACTACATATGCTGTCTATTTGAAATTCTTTGGAAATTGAATGTATGATTTTCATGCTTGTTGTTTTGATTATTATTTTATAATTGTGTACTTTTGTTTGAAAATTGTTTTAAAAAAACAGTGGACTTTTGTGAAAAACATCATGTACCTTTTCATTTCCTTTTAAGTTGAAGTTAGATTCCAATTTGTTGCTTTAATTTTAAGACAATTTTGGATTAGAAACATTATACATACATACATACATACATACATACATACATATGTATGTATGTATGTGTTTGCGCCAAAAATGGTCACAAACCCCAAATATCGTGAAAGCACCAATGTATGAACACAAATCAACAGTATATAATCACATATCATAGATCTAAGTAATGTAGAGGATATAAAGTGAAGAATAATGAACTTAAAACGGAAAGAAATAGACAGAGACACAAGATTTATAGTGGTTCGGCTATCTCCAGCCTACGTCCACTCCAAAAGTTAATCTTTTATTGATGTTCTTCGCTGATTGCAGCGAATTACATTAGTAATTTTTTAGTACAAACAATAAAGTTGAGTTCAATCTTGATTTTGGCAGAGTCTGGACGTTGCTTGATCCAAAAGTCCCCTTTCTGTAGGCTCTAGGGTGCTATTTATACGCGTAGGAGGTTGATATTTCGCTCAGATCTCGGGAGACTTCTTTTGGCATGTGAGTGGGCCCACGCGAACGATCCCATGGAGTTTCGACTCGATTCGTGATCGATACGAACGTAATTCGTACCGATCAAGATTTTGTCCGATGGAGTCGAAACTTGGTGTGAACATTCCTTAGCTTGTGCGTAAGCTTCTGTAAAAATTTCATAGCATTTGGAACTGTAGATCTCGTGATATGATCAATATGAAATGTAGCTTCCTCCACGTCGTCTGGTCTGCATCGATCAATTCATATCGATACCTGTTCGTATCGATGCCCTTCACGTGTGTGCTAGTGATGTGGCCTTATTATCAGGGCGTGATCCATTTTTCATGCCGTGTTGATCATTTCTTCCCTCAAATCGTGCACATTCTTCGCTCGCATCCATCAACCTGTATCCACTACTTCGTATCGATTATGTGACCTGATCGATACAAATTTTCATTGAGTCAAACAACGTTGAGTCGAACATCCCCGCATAGAACAGCATCGAGTCGAACAACATCGATTCGAACAGCATCGAGTCGAACAAACCATCGCACACTCACCTATCCAATCTGGGTCCACTTCCATCGTGTCAAAATCCATCTGGCCATCCTACCTGATCGATACGAACGCGTTGTTCGTATCCATGTTGATCGATACGAAAGTATCGATTCGAAGCATGCCCCTATTCTCGTCTGGACCGACTCGAAACCATCGAGTCGAAACCCTCTATCCTCCTCTGATCGATACGAAAGCCTTGTTCTTATCCATCAATTATCTTGAGCAAATGAACTCCGTTTGACCTGAAATTTGAAACATAGTCTCTCCTAGCCTTGATCATCATTCCCAATCGATCCCGCCTTGATCGGAGCTCGGCTAGATTTTGACGATATCGATCAAAGCCTTGTTTCCAATCGATTTCCAATCCTGATATCCATCCTTTCTTGCCAATTTGTTGATATTCTAGCCTTGACCAAAGGGTGGGATAACATTTGCCCCTCAAAACATGCCTTGTGATAAGAAGGGGTGGTTTGAATAGTTCAGAATCCGATATCTAAAGTCCATAGCCTTATCATCCAAGTGCATCGCTCTTGACTGTTCCGAGTCGATGTTTGGTTCCAAATCCAGTAACCAAAGCCTTAGCCAATTCCATATCCATCCGTACTCGATATCCGAGTCCTAATCCATCCTTATCCAATAACCAATAACCGAATCCAGGACCTCTCCAGGTCGATATCCAAGTTCTTTGCCGTTTACAGCCGATATTCATATCCGTAACCTCGCCGGGTTCTTGCCAAGCGCAATCCACACTTGACGACCGTGGCCCAGTGCCCCTGGGCGTTAAATAATTGCCATGGATTAAGTCCTAAGCTGAATCCTAGTTGCTCCAGACCCTTGCCGAGCATAGTCCATTCTTGACGACTTGATATTGTAACCGATAGATATTATGGGGCCTAAGTCCTAGGCCGAATCCTGGTCCCTCCGGACCCTTGCCGAGCATAGTCCATACTCGACGACCTGAATAAGCCAATTCACCTCGTTCGGACAAAGAGACTTACCCCTTGCCAGGCATAATCCATACCCGACGACCATTTATCAAAAACCAGATGAACACAATCATCCAAATGAAAGTCCAAACCAGAAAACAAACAAAACCAGGAGTTCTAACCAAACTCCAAAACCGAACCAGAAAAAGCAAATGTCCAAACCAAAAGAAGAAACAGATTTCACAAACCATAGCATCGCGGTTTATCGTCAGTCGGAGCATGCCTAGGGGCCATCTCCGTCCCCGTACATGAGTAAATGACTTGGCCGCTTGCCTAGAGTTTGCTACTTATTTCATATCATCCCTGTCAATTGACAACCAATCAACCATCATTCCTAGGCGCCGCGCCCTCGTTATTTAAGGTAGACGGTGGTCGCCCCTGCTCCACTGCCGCATTCCGAGCCCCGACATATTGTCGCAACTGTCCACTCCTTACGTGCTCCTCAATTATGTCCTTCAGATGCCTGCAACTATTAGTATCATGTCCGTCTAAATCGTGAAAAAGACAGTGCCTTCCTGATGCCCTTTCACGTTCCGAGGGTTCTCTCCTAGCCGGCCTTCGATAGGGAAGGCGATTCCGAGTTTCCATGAATATCCGTTCCAACATTTCGTTTAATCCTATGTAAGTGGAAAACTTCGGTTCCCTCTACCGCTTTCTAGCTTTTCCTGATTCGTCATCCAACTTACTTTTTGCTTTATCTTTATCCGAGCCGCTGGATGGCCCACCACCCTCAGCTGCATTCACCTCCTTTAACTTTATATCTGAACATGCATCTTCCTGCCGATGGAATCTCTCAGCTTCGTGAAAGAATTCCCCAAGATCCAGTGGTGGGTCCCGTATTAGAGATACTTTGAAATCTGAATCCTCTCTGACTCCTGATACTGCTGCCATTAAAACTATCGATGGATCCGGCCGATCCACCGAAGCAACCGCTGCATTAAACCGAGTTAAGAAATCTTTGAGCAATTCATCTGTCCTTTGCTTTACTGACGTTAGCGTCATCACGTTCTTCGGCCTTTTGATATGAACTCAAAATTGCTTCAGAAACCTGTCCACCAATTCTGTCCATGTCCTGATAGATCCTTCCTCCAGCTGTCTGAACCACATCGCAGCTATATCCGTTAAGTACAGAGGGAAACATCGGGCCATCACTTCCTCCGATACCCCCAGCACTTCCATATGTCTTGTATATCTCATCAAGTGATCGGTCGGATCAGCTTTTCCATCGTATACTTCTAGCGTAGGTAGCTTGAATTTTGGTGGATTCCATGCCATTCTGATGTCGCGAGTAAACGGACTCCTGCTTACTCCTTCCAGATCCCTGTTTGTCAATCCTCCGCGCACAATTCTCCTGATAATCTCAGCCAATCCAGCGTTGTCTCCCAATGGTTGCTCCCCGAGTCCCCGAGGGAATTCTGGTACGTACTCCTCATCCCGCGCTCCTATATTCCTGCCAGCATCTTGTTGTGTGGTGTCAACTGAAATTCCTCCATGAACTGGTCCATCATTGTCGGGCGGTGTGCCCCCGAGCCTGGGTCCATCCAGGTTAGCAGTTGTGTGCTGATCAGGGGATGTGACTTGTTGAGCTGCTCCATTCGATTGCCTATTTGGTCCTTCCGTTCCAGCTCCGTGGATCTGAACTCCTGAAGCTCTAGCTGCTCCTGCTTGTCCAAACTGTCTGAGGAGGTTCTGCATCATCTCCTCCTGCCTTTTCAGAAACTCTTCATGCATAGCTCCCATCATCGTCTCCATCTCGTCTCTGGTGATGAAAGCTAAAGTCTAATTAGCCCCTGATGATGCCTCCTGGCTTCCTTCATGCTGACTTCTCTCTGTTCTTTGTCTTCTACTCGATTGCCTTGCCATAGCTCTTTAGATCCGAACCCTTAAGCCCTCAAATCTGAACTTTCAAGTGGTACAATCCCTGAGTTAGCGTTCTCAATGAAAGCACCAAAGTGTTTGTGCCAAAAATGATCACAAACCCCAAATATCGTGAAAGCACCAGTGTATGAACACAAATCAACAGTATATAATCACAGATCACATATCTAAGTAATGTAGAGGATAATAAGTGAAGAATAATGAACTTAAAATGGAAAGAAATAGATAGAGACACAAGATTTATAGTGGTTCGGCTATCTCCGGCCTACGTCCACTCCAAAAGTTAATCTTTTATTGATGTTCTTCGCTGATTGCAGTGAATTACAGCAGTAATTTTTGAGTACGAACAATAAAGTTGAGTTCAATCTTGATTTTGGCAGAGTCTAGACGTTGCTTGATCCAAAAGTCCCCTTTCTGTAGGCTCTAAGGTGCTATTTATAGGCGTAGGAGGCTGATATTTCGGTCAGATCTCGGGAGACTTCTTCTGGCATGGGCCCACGCAAACGATCCCATGGAGTTTCGACTCGATCCGTGATCGACAGGAACGTAATTCGTATCGATCAAGATTTTGTCTAATGGAGTCGAAACTTGGTGTGAACATTCCTTAGCTTGTGCGTAAGCTTCTGTGAAAATTTCATAGCATTTGGAACTGTAGATCTTGTGATATGATCAATACGAAATGTAGCTTCCTCCACGTCGTTTGGTCTGCATCGATCAATTCGTATCGATACCTGTTCGTATCGATGCCCTTCATGTGCGTGCTAGTGACGTGGCCTTATTCTCAGGGAGTGATCCATTTTTCATGCCGTGTTGAACGTTTCTTCCCTCAAATCGTGCACATTCTTCGTTTGCATCCAACTGTGAAGACCCGGCTTTTTCTCCACACAAAGTCGTATCGTCATGAAGAAAGAAAGGGATAGAAGAAGAAAAGAAAGAAAAGAAGAAAGAACAATCACATCAGATACTCACAACGGAACGAATGAAATATAATATATCACATAAAATATTACATAGTATCATATTACATCAGAGACACAACTTATACAACACAGAATAGATAGTTATAAACTTCTGTCTATTATACAACACAAGTACATCAATACAATACAGACTAATACAAACACAGCGGAAACTCTATATATCTACACACTGAAGCCTCCTGCTCCACAGCTCCTCCAAAATTCGTCGAGACTAACCTGAATCCCTCGACTACTCAATACATTGAGTCGAACAACGTTGAGTCGAACAACGTTGAGTCGAACATCCCCGCATCGATCAGCATCGAGTCGAACAGCATCGATTCGAATAGCATCGAGTCGAACAGCATCGAGTCGAACAAACCATCGCACGCTCACATATCCAATCCAGGTCCACTGCCATCGTGTCGAAATCCATCTGGCCATCCTACCTGACCGATACGAACGCGTTGTTCGTATCCATGTTGATCGATACGAAAGTATCGATTCGAAGCATGCCCCTATTCTCGTCTGGACCGACTCGAAACCATCGAGTCGAAACCCTCTTTCCTCCTTTGATCGATATGAAAGCCTTGTTCATATCCATCAATTATCTTGAGCAAATGAACTCTGTTTGACCTGAAATTTGAAACGTAGTCTCTCCTAGCCTTGATCATCATTCCCAATCGATCCCACCTTGATCGGAGCTTGGCCAGATTTTGACGATATCGATCAAAGCCTTGTTTCCAATCAATTTCCAATCCTGATATCCATCCTTTCTTGCCGATTTATTGATATTCCAGCCTTGACCAAAGGGTGGGATAACAGTATGTATATGTATACAGTTTTAATTATAAACATTGTAACAACCCGGGATTTTGGTCACTGTATTTGAATATTTAATTAGTTTTAGATATTGAATAATTGGTTTTTAAAGGTTCGAACTTGAATTCAAACATAGATTATATAAATATTTGAATTGTGAACTTAATATTTGGATCGAAATTTAAAATATCCGAGTTTGAGTTAAATGTAGATTTAATGGATGTAATGATCTTATTTAACTCATTTTAAATAAATGAATAATAATAGTGGAACCATTTGCAAAATTTATTTACAAGGATAAATGGTTCAAATAATTAATTATAAAATTTATTTTTATTTAACAACCCAATTTCTATTGATGTATTTTTAATTTAATTTATTTGATTTTTCCATAATTTTTAATTTGAAAAATATTTCAATTATCCTTTGATGATTTTCGCCAAACGACGATGTTTTTATGATTTTTCAGAATTGAAAAACCAATGTATATTACTATTATTTTGAGATCGTGTTGCATTTTCATGCACGGTCATATTTTTTTATTGTTTGGAGTTCAAACGCGAATGAAAAACTATGCGGCGAAATGGTGGAAAATGAAATTTAAACCAAAGTTAATACAAGACAAAAAAAACACACTTCTTCACTTTTGTTTAATGTCTCCACTTTACTCTTTTATTTGTCTTCATTCCTGAAATAAGAAAACTTAGTTTTCATTTTCATTTAAAAATCTCAAAAACATCATATAAAAAAAAATAGAAAGCTTAAATCTTTTAGTTGCAAATGGAGAGATCCACCTTATATTTGAATTTGGTTATGTTTGGTGGCAAATTGAGGATGGGATAGTGAGGTGGTGGGTTTTAGCTAAGCTAGGGTTAGGGTTTCGTCAGGCTATGGTCATTGTTATGAAAATCGGAGGATGGATTGATGTTTGGCATTTCGAGAACCAGCTCGTAGCCAGTTTAAATAGGGTGCAGTTGCCTCTAGGGCGGGGCGACCGTCACATGCAACTAGAGATGGTTCCATGTCGCGATGACGTGGGGGCGACTAGGCTAGAGTTTGATTGGTGGATTGCATATTGGAAGCAAGAAAAAATGTTGTGGCGAAGTCGGATTTTGTGTTCGTCGACCGTAGCTCTATGTCGTAGGGGAGGAATGCACAACCATGTCAGTTTTGGATGTGTAGATTTTTGGAGGGAGATCTTAGTTTGTCTGGGGATGAAATGTATTTAAGGGTAATTAGTTTTAATTCTATGATTAATGTATAAATTTATAAGATTAAATTTAAAAATCGAATAAAATGTGTAACTCTCTCCTACAAGGTCCAAATCAAACGCGGTCAATCGCGTTGGATTCGTAATGACGTTAACTACATCTTGGAATTGGATTGGTTGAGATTAGAGCTATTAGAATGTTGCGCTAAATTCGAACGATGTTCAATTTTAAACAGAATCAAAATGCTTCGGCGATAATTGAAATTTTAGTGAGTTAAACTCACCTTTTTGGTTAATTGGTTTGTTATATAGTAGATAAATTTAACCGTTTATTGTTTGGTTGAAATTATTAGCTGATTGGTTAAATATCCACTTTTAAAAGCGATTGTCATTTAAAATTGAAATACAGAAAAATTTGTAGAGAAATCCGAATTTCTCACCATTGTGATTTTAATTTCCATTTATATACCGGTTGATTCTATTTCAGTTATAACCCTATTATATAGATTGTCAATTGTAGAATTTTTATTATTTAGCACTATTAGTTATGACATTGTTATATGTTCAAAACTAAACCCCTGTTGTGATAAAAATCAATAAAAATATTGGTTAAGTGCACTAGTGGCTATTGGCCTTAATTTAGTATTTTGAAAAATACCATTATTTGTCGTTTTAGCTTGAAATTGGTTTTGATTTGGAGAATGATTTCAAATCTAATCTTTGGGTTGTCTAGAATATTTTTATTTAAGTAGATTTTGAATTTCTCTATTTTACCTCAACCATTTTATTTGTCTTTTCTAAATCATTTAGAAATGTTTTAAAGTTGTTTAACATCATTTAATAGAGATTTAAAGTTGTTTAACTATTGTTTAATCATGTTTAAAAGTTGTTTGTTTCTATTCAATATTGTTTTAAAATTATTTATTAATATTTTAATATTGTAAAAAGTTATCTATTTAAATAATTGAAATTGTTGAAGATAATAATATTTATTTATTATTAATGTTATAGAAGTTAATTATTCATTATGATAAGGTTTTTTAAGATTAATTATTAATTATTATATTAATACTGTTTGAAATTATTAATTATTATATTAATAATGTTTTAAAGTTATTTGTTATTATAATAATAATGTTTTGAAGAAAACTAATTATTTCATTAATGATGTCCTAAAGGAAATTGACTGTGTTATTAATGTTGTCCAAATGTTAATTTATTATTTATTTATAATGTCTAAAGTTATTTAATTTATCTAATAATTGTATTTATAAATAATAAATTGATTTATAAAAAGCAATCTCATTTAATAAAAGAGATTTATTAAAGAGTATATAAATTAAAATGAGGTTTAAATTTATAAGAATTTTTAAAAAGGCTTTATGAAGGATTTTTATAAAAGGGTTTTAGAAGGATTTTTTTTTATAAAGGAGTTTTATAAAAGAAGAAAGTTTTATAAATGATTTTATAGATTTACTAAAAGAGTTTTATGAATTATTTTAGAGACATATAAAAGAGTTTTATGAATTGTTTTAGAGATTTATAAAAGGGTTTTATAAATGGTTTTAGAGATTTATAAAAGGAATTTATAAATGATTTTTGGAGTTGTGTAAAAGAGAATTTATAAAAGGAGATGAGATTTGATTTCCATAAGTGTTCTTTTAATAATTATGGTGGTGTGGAGCAACTTTCTATACTTAACACTAAATTGAAAATCTTTCTCAGTGTTTTTTGAATATATTTATACCAATGAAATAAGTATATTGGTATTTTTCCAAGTATTGAAAGTGGTTTTTTGAATATATCTTTTTGTAAAGATATTTAAATCAAGTATTCATAAAGAAGTTAAATAGATGATTTATTTAAAAGGGACTTAATGGGTTCTTATGCGCTTAATTGATGTTGGTTTTCCTATGAAAATAAAACCTCTGATTGGATTGTTATTATTTGATAGTTAAATAACCAACTATCAAATTTTGACTAGTTTTGACATAGGACGTAAATATGGGCTTCATGTTTTCATATGGTTTGAGATTCCTCGAAATAACCCATTCAGGTGGAACATCTCTAGCTCTAAGGAATATATTAGAGATCCCTTTGGGACTTTGTTGTAGTCTGCTTACTTCTGAAAGAACTGGGAATGAGTCAACCAAAAATTACAGGTTATTGGTTCGAAGAGACCAGGATCAGATATATTATCCGGAAACCACTTCGAACCAACATATTCGATCGAATGGAAGACATTTTGAAGATAATTGAAGACGGTGCTATTTGAAAAGCAAGGGCTACTTGCTACTAATCCTAAAGGTGATTCCAAAATGGATGTAGTAGAGGTAGTTCTTTCGATTTCATTCAAACCCAAACGAACTTGTATAGATGAATACTGGCATTGCATTTCTGCTTGGTGTGCAGTGTTAGCATTTTGAGTGGAATTGCTATTTAAAAGGTAAAATGTAGCCTCCAGCCCCATCAACGGGTGAAATGACTAAAGCTGGGACATGCGGTAGGGCTAAGTGGGTCTCTTCCATTAGGGTATGATCATCGCCTCCATTATGGTTGTTTATCAACCTAGGGTGATCATATTCGACACTATCCAATACGGGATAGGGCCAGTCCTAAGTAGCTAAGGTGCAACGTGTTGTAGCCTCTAGTACATTTTATCTAAATGTGTACTGATTCGGTGGGTAGATCCTTACCTTTTCATAGTTGGAATCCATTTTCCAATACGAGCCTTTGGACTTGATTGTATACCTATTATGCTGGAATTTAATCAATGTAACAATTTCGACTATGATTCAATATTTATTTTAAACCCTAGACATTACTATAATATCAGAAGATTTCCTATGAAATTTTTTGGTTATCATAAGGTAAAAACTCATCCATGTTTATGTGCGGTGTGGTCTTACGAGATACTTTTATTTTCAAAAGATTATTATAACATCAAATTCAATTAACATATGTTTCTCACACTGGTTCTCCAGACTGATCTGGGTGTTATTTTTCTTATAATGCTCGGGCCAATCCGAGCATAGTTTCTAGATTTAGCTGGATGCTTTGGAGCTTTAAGGAGACAAGCTGGATTCTCCAAGACATACTCACATACCTTATATTCTTTCACTGTTTATTGTTCTTGATATCTGTTTATATTTATCAGGACATGCTATTATAACTGTCCAGGCTGAAAATAGGTTAGTGTACTTTGATATTGTGTATATATAAAAGTTTCCTTTTGTAAAGATCTTATGTATATTATATATTTTTCGTCGTGATGTGAGATTATGTTCTATCTTTTCTTTTATTGTACCCCAACAATCTATCTTTCTGGCACTTGGATTCTCGACATATGAATACCGTGGATGTATTAGTGTCCATTTCTGAGGATCGAAAAGGCGGGTCGTTACACTTGGTATCAGAGCTTAGGTTGGGCAAACAACTAGGCTTTGGTGAGGTTTGCTTGTTTAAGATAGGGTAAGTGAGACCCTAGGATGAGTTTGAGCGTATTATGTATGAGCGCATATTTGTTAGTGCTATAAAAATGTTTAGTATTGTGTTGATTTATCAGTTGAGTGGTTTATGAATTCTGGTCGGTGTAAAAGAAACAACTATATCGATAGGAGTTTATAAACTCTTAAAACAAGGCAAACTAACACAGCGTTGTTTTAAAATTAGGTAAATGAAATAATTTTACCTGGATTAAATTTTGTATATAAAGGAATACTTTTCATAAAATAAGTGTAGTTATTAATAGTGCATTTTTTGTTAGGAAATGATAATATTTAATTATTATCATTTATTGGTTGATTAGTCATGCTCACCCAGTTAGGAGCATCAGCTATTGTTTAATGATTAAGTAGTTATGCCCGTCTAGTTTATGGGCATTGACTATTGTGGTTGATTAGGAGCAGTTTTATCCTTTTCACTACATGGGTCGGGTAGATAGTAATTTATGGGAACATTAAAAACGAACACCTTGTGAATTAAATTTCATAATCTGACTATAAAGTATTCGGTGATAATGTTGGGTTAAAATTTAACTTTAATAAAAGTTGTTTGTTTTAATTTAAACAAAGTAACATTTGTGAAATGATTTTATATATGGAAGTGAAAATTTTATAAATATGATTTATAAATGTGGTTTATAAATAAAAAGGATTTAAGCTTAGAACCCGAGAACTTAAATCCTAGTGTTTTTGGAAATTGATTTTCAAAGTTTTAGAAGAAATAATAATAGTATTATTTGGAATAGAAATATTTTTAAAAGGAGTTTTAAGGAGATAAAAAGCACTAAACTCACTTCTGTCATTGGAAAATAATTCTGGTGAGGACTGCAGCATCATCGGTGTTCATTTTCGAGTGTCTAAGTGGGGGATTGCTACCATGGTAATTTGTTATAGGTTCTTGGTAAAACCGATTTTGATTTGATCCAAAAAGTATGATTTAGTATACAAAAAGAGATATGTATATTAGTATTGTTTCAAAATGATTTGAAATAAAATCTAGGTGTTTAAATTCTGAAGTTTTCAATTAAGATATTGTATAGATGCATGTATCCTGTGCATTAGAGTAGTTTGGTTTTGCATTTCATTTTGATATGTTGTTTGGTAGTTTTTCACTTATTGAAATGAAATAGAGTTTTCGATGATTTTGGACAGTCGGGACTTCCAAATTTAATATAGAAATTAAAACTAAGTGTTTTGTTAGGAAATATAAAAGTTAATATTTTCTAACTTATAAATTGAAGAGGGTAGAAAGTTAAAACAAGTTTTAAATTTGTTGAATATTTTTGTTAAGTAAAACAAATTTGAAATTTGTATATATACTCTTAGGAGGTAGAAGAGTGTTACATGAATGTAAACTTAAGTTGTGAAATATGTATACACTTAAGTAATGTTGTATGAGATAGTTCAAAGATGAATTTAGTATGAAGTTGTAGCTTTTTGAAATGTATTTGAACTTAAATTTTAAATTATTGATAAACATAAGTTGTGTTTCATATGTTGTAATAAACTTAAGTGGTAGTTTTATGAAATGGTTCATAAATGATTTTATTATTAAATTGAATAGTATTAATATAATTAAAGGTGGAGTATTATGTCAAACTTAAGCTATGAAATATTTATACACCTAAGTAAGGTTTATTGTCATGATTCAAAATTGAATTTAGCATGGAATGGAATGTTGTTAAATAAATTTAAATGTGATTTAAAATGAAAGACAATTGGTATAGTTAAGAAACCAATTGGAACAAATGCGTAGGATGTATGTAGATCATTTTATTTGCATAGGGATAAAAGATCCAAATTCGAGCACATGAATTCGAGGTGTTTTACACCGATCCAGGCAAGAATTTTTCACTCGATTCTTAACAGGGAACACTTGACATAGATTTTTGATTTATTTTGAAGTTCTCTATAATAGTATATGGCTATACAAGGAGAATGGAGGTTTCTATTTGTTAGCACTAGAATTGGTCATGAACACCCTTGAATAGATTTGTGTAGAGAGATTAATGAAGACAGTGAATTAAAACAGAGGAATAGCACATTAGAATGCAAATACAACAGCAAAAAACAAGAACACCAAAGTTATAGTGGTTCGGCGTAACTGCCTACGTCCACTTTGAATATTATCTTTATTGCTATTTCAATCACTTGAGTACAGATACAATATGCAAAGAACAACTTGAGTTCAGTTTAGAATGGAAAAGAAATGAGTACAAGAAATGGCAAAGTCTCTCTTAAGTTGCTCCGAAAAAGATCCCTTAAACTAGACTCCTGCCCCTCTATTTATAGATCAAGTTAGCCTGGCTTCCCTATCCAGGCCCATGACCAAGAGAGCTCGGCCCATAGTTGACAAGCCAAGTAGACTGAACTGGGTAGGCCGAGCTCACCAGCACCGATCCACTCATGCCGATCTGGGACTCTCTAGATGCTGACTCGAAGTAGTTCCTACTCATGCTCGAAGTAACCTGGTCCTTGCCCCGGAGTGACTCATACTTATGCTCGTGTCAATCCACTCTTCCATTCTTAACTTCAAGTCAGGTTAACCGACCCCATATGGCCGAACCACCACAGGCCGACCCACATGAACTGATCCCTCCGAGGTCGACCCCATCCAAACCAAACCACCACAGTCCCCCACTTTTATCGACCTACTTATTGCCGATCCACTTACTGCCGATCCCTTTATGCCAATCCATTCATGCTGGCCCACTCATGCCGATCCACCTTGCCGACCTAAAGTTGCGGACCCAACATTCCCATGAATGATTATAAACAGCCGATTGTATATAACCGACCGAGAACATCCAACCCACATTCCAAGTGGCGAACCCACAGTTTTTTGGTGACTCCAGCACCCAATTCCAACCCATCATCCATCACACATCGACCCCTATTCATCGAGGCCGACTTAGAATAATCGCCATTATGATTCAAAGTGGAACAACCCTTGACGTTACACCCACATACGTTCAATTATAACTTCCGCAGTCACTATTTTGTAGCCAAGCCAAGGTGCCGGGTAACATTTGCCCCCCAAAGTGCATCTTGTTAATCAACATGACGCGCTTTGAATCGGCGAGTAATTCTTTCTTTCAGAAGCTAGCTCGTCCAAAATGATAATTGACTGTCGCATTTTCATTGGCCTTCAACGAAGCTTCGCGTCGTTCGAACGTATTAGTTCAGTCTCAAAGAGATTCTTGAAATCCTGTTTTAACTTTTCAAAGCTGAATGTATACAACCTTTCGAAGGCTGAATCACACTGGGTTTCCCAAACCCATGCTTCTCCACCTATCGGGTGAAATCCAACTTTCCATTGCACTATCATCCTTGATTATCATTAATGCATATATATATATACATTTTATTTTAATATCATTTTCATTTATTTATTATTTTATATATATTTTATTTTTATTTTTATTTTTTTTAATAACAAGGGAGGGATCGGCATATGAAGGCCGATCCACTCGATCGGTTTACTTGGGCTGGGTCGGCATGTCGACTTGCCGACCCCATGGAACAAGGTGACCAGGTCATTAGGATAGCACCGGTTCACCTCCCCATTCTCCATATAAAAGCTCATGCCCCATCTTCTTCTTCCCATTCTCATTTTATAACTTATCTCCTCCGGCTCTACTCAAAACTGAAAAATCCTCTCTCCACCGAACTGCCATCACCCTCCTTTCAACTATCTTTCCAAACGTTTTCCGCCATCACTCTCGACTTTGAGCCTTAGAAATCACGTGCCCCAACTCCAAACTATTTCATAGGTAAGGATCCACGTTTTGCTTTGAACTCTTAGGCCATGCCTCCCCGAACTCGTCCTGGATCCGAGCCATACACGTATTCGACCCTTCTTGGTGAGGATGAGAGGAGAGAGATAGTGGGAGTGAGAGTATGGGTTAGGATAGTGGAGTGTCTGGCATGGGTTGGCACTGATTCGAGAGGAGCTATCATAGGTGGTTTTAGGAAAGGAGGTCGGTGATGTGTAGAAGAAGAGAGTTTATTGTTTTGTGAGAGAGATGAGGTCAGTGCTTAAGGAGTAAAGAACCCAGTCGGTAGCCTTTGTAGGCTGACCCTTAAGGGAGAGTCAGGTCGACATATTCCAATAGTAGCCGACCGGCAGAGGAGGTTATAAGTTTGGGTCGGTACTTTGAGTGGAAGTTGGTCGGTCGGTTGTCTAGGGAGGCCTGGGTCGGTAGGATCCTAGTAGTAGAGTGGGTCGGTACTCTGAGACGGAGTGGTTCGGTACTCTAAGACGGAGTGGCTCGGTATATGCCGTGGTGAGACCGTTCAGTTACTTGAGAGTGAGTGGGTCAGTACTAAGTGTTGGGATTGGCATTGGAAATCAAGACCATCCCAATTTGATCAACGCATACATCATGACTATACACTTCCATGCCTGAGCATAAAATAATGAATAATGACAAGGACGAAGAATGCAAGCCTATGGACTTAATTCAGACTAATAACTCCACAGCTTAAGTAATTTTAAACATGAATCTAGCCCAACTAATGCAAGTAACAACCTTCACAGTCTATGGTGCCAATGCTTGATTCCAAGACTCCCGCCACCTCCATATGACAAATTGCTGGAAACGGTCGGCGATGACGGTCTCCAAGGTGATAACTCAAAACCTCATTATGCCACATTTGTTTTTAAAATCATAAGTTTTCTGCACTCATGGTTGAATCATCGCACTAGTTCACACACAACACGGGGGAATATATTATTATTATGCCTAATATCGATTATCTTTCGAGTATAGCTTAAATAGGTATTTAATCGCTCCAATCGTCTTCCTGAAATGTCTACGAAATCAAGCTCCGCTACTATATCTAACAAGCCTAGACCAAGTTCACGGCAAGAGGTAGTAGAGACGTCGAGCCCGCCGTTTGCTCCCATTCCAGACATTCTGGTCCTTCCCGCTGAGGTTATAGATCCGGCTCCCGATGCCGCAAACGAGGCTGTTGTTCTGGATAACCCTATCGATTCACAAGCCTCAAGAATCGGCAAAGCCGCTCTTCGTAGACTGTGCTCCATTCACGGAATCCCCTTCGAAGATGTTGTAGTTCCGTTGGGGCAAGATCGACCCCATCTGCCCCAAGCCGGATACATCGCGTGCAACAAATTCATGTGTTAGGCCGGATGCGTGCCACCCTTCAATCCATTTATCCATGAGGTGTTAAAGTATATAGGGTCACTCCTACACAACTGCATCCCAATAGCCACGCATTCATACACGGTACCTACCTAATCTTCATGAGCATTCTGTTCAGACCTCCAACCCTTGAGGATATCCGCTACATTTACCGCTTCAAGAGATGTGCTGATAGCCCATCTTATATATTCCTTGAACCGTACCCTAAATGCCAAGTTCTAATGGGTGCGTGGAACAAGCTCTTCCAATTCAAGCAGGAGTGGTACTACGTACGCTATCCTCCTGGCTTTTCGAGAAGATGGCTGGAAGGACGTAAGTCTCACCCTTATCTCACCCTTCATTCTAGGACTTAAGTCACATCTTTCCTGAAGTTGGAACGTTTTTAATCCTTCCAGGTTCACCCATGGCCCAAAGGCACTAGATACTCCGAAGCAGTCGCGGCCATACGAGCTACCTCAGTAGAAGAGCGGGACATCAAATTGACTGTTACCGACGAGATGCTCTCACTGTTTGGATTATTAGAAGAGGGCCGCAGGATTGGCCTTCCGAGTAACACCACGACCACAAGAACATCGGCTGAAGTGAGTAGAGAACAAGTTAGTCCTTCAGTGCCCCCTGTCGAAGGGGCTTATGACACTACTGATGAAGGCGAAATTAAAGAAACGGAGGTGCCAGCGCCGATTGACAAGAATATAAGCCCCGAACAAGCGCCAGCAGATGACGCTCCCGATACCAACCAACCGCCGCCTCCTTCAAGAAAGAAAAAGAGTTTAGCATACAAACTGAAAAAGAGTAAAGTTGGGGGAACCTCAAAGTTCACGATAACTCCTATCGAGAAAGGATCGTCTTCCCAGAAATGGAAAGCTCGCTGAAGGGACTTTCCGACTTAACTATTCCTGATGATTTATTGAATTATGACTTCACTAATCCTGGTGTAATGGGGTTTAACTCGCATACAAGAAGCGGTGAAGGCGTACAACTTCATGATCAGGGAGAGAAAACTCCAATGAGTAAAGCGAAAACTACTGGTCCGTTGGGGGGATGCACTAAGACACACACGAACACTTACACTCCACCGCGCACTTGCATTTAATTTGTTGTGTGACTTCTACTAATTCATTCTCGTTTAACCTTACGTACAAGTGAATTGGGTCACTCACATGGCATCGACTGTATCCGAGGATCTTCCATCTTTCATCACTCAGGTCGAGACTCGAGATCTGGTAAACGGAGAGATAGAGATGAAGGCGGAGACAGAGATTATCATTCCAGAGAATCGCCCTCATCTTCCAGAAGGAGAACCCATGGACACTCTTCATATCCAAATGAACCTACAAATCCCCCGGTGCGTAGTGGAGACAACTCTGCCCAGCGAGGCTTCCAGTCTGATGTCCCTCGTGACCAACACTCTGGTTCCTCGAGCACCAAGCAATCTCGTGAGCCTTATAAGAAATCAGTGACTCCATTAAGGCAGACTCCTCTAGTTCCCACTCAGGATCTGACCACGACGGATAAATTAGCCAAGCTTAAGGCTACGTTTCCAAAGATATGTTTCAACGGGCTGAAATTCCTTCCTGTAATACATCCTATTCCAGGGAACTTCAAATGAGATGCTCTCGCCTGCACCAACGATGTGTATGTTCAACATGATGTGTTCGTACACTTAGTGGAGAAATTTTCGGAGGTCTCCATCGAGCGCCAGCATGAGATTGACCGCCTCAAGCTTGAAGCTATTCATGTCAAAGATATTATAAAGAGCCAGAATGAAGAACTGCTTTCGTACAAAGCCCAATTCGAGACTGCAAAGAAAAATGCCAAGGAGACAGCCAAGGCAGTCAGCCGCTTAGAGGCAACCCACAAAAAGGAATTAGACGAAGCAGTTCAATGCAGCGGTGCTCTAGCTCTGGAAAAAGATTCTCTCCAAAAAGAGAATGACACTCTAGCTCGTCGAGTCAAGGAGTTGGAGGAGTTGCTTTCTAAAGAGAAAGAGGAGAAAGTTGCAGTGCAGGAAGAATCACAAAAATATTGTGATGAAATCGTCGAGACAAGGAATTTGAAGGCAAAACACGAAGAGGAACTATCCAAAATTAAAGCGCTAAAAGACATCTTGCAAAGAAGGCAAAAAGGCAGAACTCACTGAGGCTGACTCCCGAATTGAGGCAGCGACCGAGGCCGGCATGGAAGAGACTAAATGCTTATTTGACCCGCTTATCGCCGAGTACAATGCAAGGGTCCTCACGCACCGTGACTTATATTTCTTGGGCGATAGTTATCTTGAATCGCTAGCTGAAGCATGGGATACTCTGATAAAAATTAAGAAAGTGGAGTTGGGTGTCGAAGAGATTGATGAAGAGACTCTCGTGATGGAAGTGCTACGAGGAAATGAGCCTTCAGACTTATCTGCGGCGAAAGCCCTCTTTGGAAGAGATTCTCTGACATCGAAGGAGAAAGAAGATATTGCTGCCCCATTCAGCACTGAGCCCCAAGTTCCTCCTCCCATTTAATTGGCTAAGACTTCGTCTCTTGACCCTCCCAAGTAGCATGCTGGTTATGACCCGGAGAAGCCCGGACTTGGCATTCACATCTTATCCCCAACCCCCGAGGGTGATACTCCGAGGACCACCGAAAATCAATTGGAAGCTGGTATGCAACTTCACCTTCTAAAGTTCATGAAGTCACCACTTTTGATGGATAAAGGATGCATTCTAACATCTGCTTTTCATGAATTCATACAGGTCAATCTGGTCCCGAACCGACTCCAAGGAGCGATGTCGTCACGGAGCTGGAAGTGAAAGAAGCTAAGGCACCTCATACCGGAGATACCCCTGGTCCTGATGCTCAAGTAATCGGGGTGCTAGATGAGGATAAACCCGAAGACCCTTCACCTGTCGAAGAACATAACGATGTAGAAATCACGGGCGCTTCCGAGCACACTTCCAAGCTTAGCATGAAGGAGCAACTTGAGGAGGAGGAGAAAGAGAGAATTAAGGTAAAGACAGAACCCAAGGTGGTGGAGCTAGACGATCCCCTAAACATGCCACTGAAAGTGATTCTCCCTGGTGGGACCATGCCCTTGGAAGTTCCTCCTCCTCCTTCGGATACCACGTCGCTAGGAAGCAAAGGTCCAGGAAAAGACGCTTAGCTGAGGAGACTTCGAAGAAGCTGAAAAAGTAAAGAAATCCAAGGAAATAGCCGTCGTCTTGCCATATCTTGTTTAGCTTAAATAAGTTAAAATCCCGTAGTTTTTTTCCTTTTCTTTTCTCTTTCTTTTGTCAGTAGTCGTTGTAGATAGACTTAGCCTCCGAACTTTCGGAGAAGTTGTAAGGAAATTTTTTGAGAAGTAAATAAAATTTTGTTCCTTTGCATTTACAGATTTTCATCACATCACTTATAATTTAATCTGCAATTGAAATTCAAGAATTCATGAGTCATTTAAACTCTAGTCCGCTTTTGATAGACTTAGAGTTCTTCTGTCCATATTCTGTGACTTAAGAATTTTTCGAAATCGCTGACATTCTAGTCCTCGCTCCGGGGACTTAGATCACTTTAATCCGCACTCCATGGATTTAAAGATATATTTTTTAATCGTTTATACTCTAGTCTGCCCTTTGGGGACTCAGAGTACTCTAATCCACTTCAAGGATTTAGAGATTTTTGAAATTGTTTATACTCTAATCTGCGCTCTGGGGACTCAGGGTACTCTAATCCACTTCAGGGATTTAGAGATTTTGAAATTTGTTTATACTCTAGTCCGCGCTTTGGGGACTCAGGGTACTCTAATCCACTTCAGGGATTTAGAGATTTTGAAATTCGTTTATACTCTAGTCCGCGCTCTGGGGACTCATAGTACTCTAATCCGCTTCAGGGATTTAGAGATTTTGAAATCGTTTATACTCTAGTATGCGCTTTGGGGACACAGAGTACTCTAATCCACTTCAGGGATTTAGAGATTTTGAAATTCGTTTATACTCTAGTCTACACTTTGGGGACTCAAAGTACTCTAATCTGCAGTCTGGGGACTTGGAGATTTTTGAAATCGTTTATACTCTAGTCCGCGGACTGGGGACTCAGAGTACTATAATCCACTTCAAGGATTTGGAGATTTTGAAATTCTTTTATACTCTAGTCCATGCTCTGGGGACTTAGAGTACTCTAATCGCACTCTGGGGACTTAGAGAATTTGAAACCGTTTATACTGTGGTCAATGCACTGGGGACTCAGAGTACTCTAATCCACTTCAGGGATTTAGAGATTTTGAAATTCGTTTATACTCTAGTCCACACTTTGGGGACTCAGAGTACTCCAGTCCACTTCAAGGACTTAGAGATTTTATGTATATAGCTGGTCAGCCTTTTGTTTTGTGCGTGCATTCATACACCACATAGATTAATGCAAATTAATTTTGTCATGAAATTATAAACGCGGAACACCAACAGTTCATAGAAAAATAGCTTCAAGCTTTTATTGATTGTAGAAAATAGGGACAAACTGAATTGTCTTATTACATGTCGGAAATAGAGAACAACAAAAGAAACATATACTGTAAAAAATTGCTACTGAAATGCAAAAGAAATAAAATGAGTATAATAACAGCGCAAATGCTCACTGTTCCATGCTCTAGGGAGTGTCACGCCATCAACAGTCGCTAGCTTGAAGGTTCCTTCTCCAAGCCTCCATTCGATGATGTAGGGACCTTCCCATGAGGGATTCATATGTGACGGGACCGGAAAAACTCGCTTCAAAACAAGGTCGCTCACATCGAAAGCTCTTGGTCGAACTTTTTCATTATAATATCGGGCGACTCGATGCCGATATGCGGCCGCCCTTAAATCAGCTTCTTCACGCTTCTCGCTGACAAAGTCCAACGACTCTAGTAAAAGATCTTGGTTCATTCTAGGATCATAATAAGTCACCCGGTGGGAAGGAACTTCAAGTTCCACGGGTATAACTGCTTCAGTGCCGTATGCCAAGGCGAAAGGAGTATGGCCAGTCGCGGACTTGTGGGTGGTTCTGTATGCCTAGAGTGTCGTTGGAAGCTCATCCACCCACTTGCCTCTAGCATTCTCCAAATGTTTTTTCAAGATGGACTTGATTATCTTATTTACGGCTTCAACTTGCCCATTTGCTTTAGGGTGAGCGACTGTTGCAAACCTTTTCTCAATGCAATACTTCCGACAAAACTCTTTGAATTCTTCACTCTCAAATTGAGTTCCATTGTCAGTAATGGTAGTCCGCGGGAGACCAAAGCGGCATATACTGTTCCGCACAACAAAATTAATGATGTTTTTGGTGGTGATCGTAGCTAGTGGCTCCGCTTCTGCCCATTTGGTGAAGTAATCGACCGCGACAATTGCGTATTTTGCAACACCTTTGGAGATTGGCAAGAAGCCGATAATATCGATCCCCCATATCACAAACAGCCATGGACTAACCATTTGCGTGAGTTCCGTCGGCGGCGCTCTTAGGATCTTCGCGTACTTCTGACATTTTTCGCATCTCCTTACATAGTCTGCGGCGTCCCGATTCACAGTTAGCCAATAGTATCCATAGCGGAGTATCTTTTTGGCTAGTGTCTGCTCCCCAGTATGGTCGCTATATTCTTCTTCATAGACTTCTCTTAAAACTTGTTTTATCTCGTCATGGGCGATGCACCTAAGCAAGGGAACGGAGAATCCCTTCCAATACATCATTCCATCCTACATAATATACCGCGAGGCCTTGCGAACAAGTTGTTGTCTCTCGTTCCTTCTCTCGGGTAAGGTCTCGTGTAATAAGTATTCTCTGAACGGGGTCATCCAAGACTCCCTTTCAGTTTCTGCCTCCGCCACAAGATCAACCTCCATCTCATTTATGCTTGGGGCATGTAGAGTTTCAACGGGAACCAAACCCATCTGCTGTGCATTGCCAGTGCTCGCAAATTTCGCCAAGGAATTGGCTACCCCGTTTCGTTCGCGTGGGATGTGCGAAATATCACAGTATTCGAGGTCCGCCAATAATTCTTGGACTCAAGTGAGGTATGGAGCAAGCCTAAGTCCCTTAGCCTGGTAGTCTCCCCGGACTTGGTATACCACCAGTTGTGAATCACAAAAGATTTCAACTAATTTCACTCCAAGTTCTTTAGCAAGCTTCAGTCCAACGATCAACGCTTCATACTCGGCTTCGTTGTTCGTAGCGGGGAAATTAAGCTTCAAAGCATAACAAATCAATCGGTTCTCAGGAGTTACAAGAACAACACCAGCCCCGGAACAATGGTCGTTGGATGCCTCATCGGTATATAGCTTCCATCGTACGGTGGGAATTGCATCATTTCCATTCGGTTCATCTTGCTTAGTGAACTCTACAATAAAATCCACCAACGCTTGTCCCTAGATAGCCCTCCGAGGCAGGTAGGTGATGTCGAACTGACTAAGCTCAATGTTCCATTTAAATAACCTTCCAGAAGTCTCTGGTCGTTAGAGCACTTGCCGTAAAGGTTGATCGGTATAGATATTGACCGGATGTGCTTGGAAATACGTGCGGAGTTTGCGTGATGCGATTACCAAATAGTAAGCCAGCTTCCCAATCTTAGGATAATTTCTCTCTGCCCCCGTTAAATGCTTACTAACATAGTACACCGGCTTTTGTATTCGATCCTCCTCACGAATCAAAGCCGCGCTGATGGCATGCTGGGATAGGGCCAAGTAAACATATAACTCCTCATGGTCTATGGGCTTCGATAGAATAGACGGCCTCTCTAAGTGGCTCACCAGAGCTCGTAACGCATCTTCACAATTCGGTGTCCTTTCGAAATTTCTTTTCCCTTTCCTTATCAAATCAAAGAAAGGAATACATTTGTCGGTTGCTCTGGATATGAATCGACTCAATGTTGCGACCTTCCCATTCAGGCTCTGCACTTGCTTTATAGTTCTGTGTGTCCGTATGTCCTGAATAGCTTAAATCTTTTCCGGGTTCGCTTCAATGCCTCGTGCGTTGACAATGAAGCCCAAAAACTTCCCCGATGCAACGCCAAAGGAGCATTTCAATGGATTGATTTTCATTCCGTAAAATCTGAGTATAGCAAACATCTCTGCCAAGTCTCGAATGTGGTCATTCGATTGCCGTGACTTCACGAGCATATCATCCACATAGACTTCCATTGTTCTACCAATCTAATCTTTAAACATCTGATTCACCAATCGTTAATAAGTTGCCCCAGCATTCTTCAACCTGAAAGTCATTACTACATAACAGTACAGTCCAACATCTGTTACAAAACTGGTGTGCTCCTGATCTGGGATGTGCATCGGGATGTGATTGTATCCCGAATACGCATCCATAAATGACAACTCGTGCCCTGCTGTCAAGTCAACTAGCTGATTAATTTTAGGAAATGGAAAACTATCCTTGGAGCATGCCTTGTTCAGGTCCGAGTAATCAACACAGGTCCTTCACTTCCCATTTTCCTTCCTCACCAGTACAGGATTGGATATCCATTTAGGATAGAGGGCATCGCGGATGAACCCATTGGCTTTGAGTTTATCCACCTCCTCACTGAGAACAGCGAACCTCTCCGGGTCCATGCCTCTCCTCTTTTGTTTCAATGGTACATACTTTGGGTCAATGATTAACATATGACTTGTGATGGCAAGAGAAATCCCACACATATCATAATGGGTCCAAGCGAAAACATCGAGATTCGCTCGGAGGAAATCAGTAAGATCCCTCATCATCGAGGGATTGAGTTGCGATCCTATCTTCGGTACCTACGATGGGTCATCATGGTTGACCGTGATGTTAATCGTCAGTTCAGTCGGCGCCGCCTTAGCCTCCTTGGGTTCTTCATCATCATCTCTCGGACCTATGTCTCTATGGATTCGACTATTTTGCCCAAGCCAAGGCTCAGGCGCTACTTGTCAATCTTTAGCAACATGGATGCGGATGGATTTGTCGACACCCTTTCCCTTCTCTCTTCGCTGTACCTCTCTCGGCTTAGCCACATAACAAGCACGACCATTCAATTTATCGCCATGCACCACAGCAACTCCATTGTCTGATAGAAATTTCAAGGTTAAACACCATAGGGCCAAAGCTGCCCTAAACTCTGCCAGGGCCGGTCGACCTAAAAAAACATTATACGGGGAATCAACTTCCAAAACAATGAATGGTAGGATCCATAACCTCCTACATTCACCTTCTCCTACCGCAACTAGAAATTCAACAAAACCCACTACATCAGTAGCTGCACTATTTAAGTCATGAATGCGGGCTTTAGATGGTTTTAAATCCTTCGCCTCCATCTTCATCTGGTCATAAGCCTTCTTAAAGATAATATTGACAGAACTCCCACAATCAATTAATATTCTCCTCACAAGTGTCGGTCCAATCAAAGCTGAGATAACCATTGGTTTAATAGTAGGAGCTTTTACTTGATCGGCATCCCAACTTTTGAAAACTATGTCATCCATCATCATTTGCTGCTGCTTCGCCGGAGTCCTGTCTTCTGTGTTTAAGCAACATTCAAATTATGCATGCTTCAAGGAACTAGCATAGCATTCCATTTCTTGCCAACTCTTGTCTGTAGGATGAGGCCCACCGATTATTGTGTTTATGACAAGTCTTCCTCCATCCAAGCGGGTTCCTCAAGTCGGCATGAAGATTGCCCGCGATTGGGGTCGGATGCCCTCTGTTCGCCTTCCTACGGATTCTTAACAAACTGTTGTAACTTCTTCTAGCGAATCGACTTTTCTATAGCATCGTGGGTGTGCCTACATTCATCAGTATTGTGCCCATAGGTCTCGTGAAACCAACAATATTTCCCGGTCTGTTTTTGTTCCTTAGTCGATTCCTTTGGGCGTGGCTTTCGGTATTGAAAAGTATTACAAGTTGATCGGGAAATATTCTACAAAGATGTATTCAGGGGTGTATACTCATTATAGGTCGGGATCCTTGGTTTCCACTTTCCTGCTTCCCTCTTCCGTCCGGAATTTCCTCATCCGGTTCCTTTTGATTGCTCCGGCTTATTTTGAACATTGACTTGGACCTTACCAGAGCTCTCGCCAGATTGCTTCACCGTAATGTTGCTTTGCACCGCTTCCTTACTGGGTCCTGGCGCACTGCTCCTTCTTGACCACCTAGCCTCTTCCGTTCTCATGAATTGGTTCGCCTTTGAATAAAAACGTTCTAGGATAGTCGGTGGTTTGCCTGCCAGCCGGTCACCAAACTCAGATCTGGATCCACTCCTCGCATTATGGCCATAAGGATGTTGTGGTCATTCGGATTACTAACTTCGGTAAAAGCAACGTGGAATCGCTGTAAATAGTCCTTCAACAACTCACAAGGAGCCTGAATCACACTGGATAGCAACATCACGTCTTTTGCATGAGTAGCATGGATCCTGAACTATTCCACGAACTTCGTTGCTAGCTCGTCAAATCTAGAGATCAAACGCGAGGGAAGTCTCGTGAACCACGTGGTAGCGATCCCGGACAGAGTTATTGGGAAGCACCTGCACTTAGTCGCATCATTTTCCCTAGTTGAGTCTATCATCCACTCATATCTCATTATGTGCGGTTAAGGGTCGGCCTTCCCTTCGTAAGCGGGTATGGTAGGCATGCTAAACTTTCTGGGGTACTCGGCTTGTAGAATGTTATCTGTAAACGGGGTACTCGTAAGACCACGCCACACATAAATACGACGGGTTTTTACCTTACGATAACCAAAACATTTAATAGCAAAATCATCTGATATTTTAATAGTGTATATAGAAAATAAACTAGAAAATAGCTAAAATGCTTGCATCTCATGTTTCATCATAGTTGGGCACAATCAAAACCGTACAGGCTCATAGTGGATATTGGATTCCATACAGTGATTGGGCTACTAGGGTACTGCCCGCCATAGTACACCTCTAGACAAATGTACCGAGGACCTCGCCTGGATCCCCTGCCAACACAAAAGCGGCCTACCCCTGACCTGGATAGTACCGAATATGATCACCACTAATGGGCCCCGAAACGCAACAAATGATAGATAGTGATGATGGTAAATGTCCAACCTAGATGAGTGATGATCATACCCTAATGGAAGCGACCCACTTAGCCTTGCTGCATCTCCCATGTTTTAGTCATTCTCAGTTGATGAGGCTTGAGGCTATGATTACCTTTCAAGAACGTTTACACTTAGAATGCCCATCGCCCTTCAATGACGATGTTCTGATAGCATTTGTCCATACAAGTTGTTCTCGGTCTTAACAAACTGAATCTCCAAGATCACCGTCTTCATTATCTTCGATACATCACAATTCGTAATGCACAAATCGGATCGAAGTGGTTTTCGGATAATTAAATCCGATCTCGGTCTCTTCGAAACGATCAATGAATTTGGCTAGATTTGACAGTCGGTTATTTAACTATCAAATTACACACATAAGTAGTCACTAGGCCCATATTATAAATCTTCCAAAATATTTATTTCAAAATATCTTTACAAATATATAAATATATATATATATATATATCCAAATCTCTTCCAATATTTCAATATTCCAAAACAATTTAAAATACTTGTATCCATAACAAGACATTTTCGAACCATCTTAATACTTAGAAATAATTTCTATATAAATCAATCCATAGTTAAAATATTTCCCAAAACCTTCATTCCAATACTTAGGAAAATATTCATAAGTAAATTTCCCAAAACATTTCAAATATCAACAATTAGGAAATATTTCGTACTTGTCTCATAAATCTTTGGAATTTGTATTAATTCCTTTTTCAAATTTCCAAAATAGATTATACTCACTTATAATCTTATCCAACCATTTATAACTTCTTTTATGAATTCAGATTTCATTTTCAAAGTTCTCGTATCTAATATTTTGGAAATTTCCTTAAGTTCTCAAAATTCTATTATAAGATATCTCTTATAAAATCACATCTATCCAAATAGATCCGGTTACAAACCTCGAGAGAATTTTTAAATAAAAATCCAATCACTTACTTTTAAATTCTATATATATAATAATAATAAGTATTTTTAAAGAATAATAATTTATTTGCAAAACGTGTTTAAGTAATTTTTTAAAATATCAAAGCACCTTTCGAAGAAACTATGGAAACTGATTTCCAACTCATTTAAATAATATTAATCGACTTACAAGGTTTATTTATAATAAATTAAATTTATTCGAATAATTAACTTTTCCAAAATATTTTAAATAAAAATAACAGTTTTAAAACAACGCTGTTTAATAAATAATCTCTTTTAAACAAACTTTACTTCTAGATACCCAATCCGTTTTTAAATTATGATATAACCAATTTCACTTTATAAATCTCCCTCGATTTATACACATCGATTTACGATTCCAATTTCATAACCATTTCCAATTCTCCAAATAGAATCTGATATTCCTTTCTAAACCGATTCCCATATTTCATTTTAAATCCACACTGTGGATTTACATTTCAAAATTTTCAAACGATAATCATTTTCACTTATTTATAAACCTTGGTTATAAATCCAACTTTCTTCCAGGTTTAATTCCTGATTTTTAAAATATCCTTATTTATAAAATCACCCTTCCAACTCAATTTTCTTTTCAATCTCATTTATTCGTCAAATTTATTTCAAATATCTATTTTCAACCCTTTTCTATAATTTATCCATTTATAACCATTCCACTCTATTTACAAATATCCATTATGAATTTATAACTCATTTCCAGTTTCTCCCTGTAAATAACAGGTTCATATTACAAATCCATTTATAAATTGATTTCTATTTAAAATTCCATTAGAAATTTATTACTTAATAAATCCCAGTATTACTCCAAATCCATTCAAAACTTGATTCGAACTTCATTTTATAATTTTGGGAAATCTCACTCAAATTTATTATTTAAGAATCTCCGATATAACTTAATTTCAAAATATCCATTTGAAACACTTTATGAAATCGTTAAGTAAATTTCCAAATCAAATTTCTTACTTAACTCAAATCCATTCCTTATTTAATACTCCAATTCCGATAATTTTTTTTCCTTTTTTTATATTTCCAAATCACCCTTAAATTTCTTTATAAAATTCAAAATACTATTTATTATTTTTAAAATACCAAAATTAAGGCCAGTGCTACTATAGTATTTGTTTGTACCAAAATTGGGCACAACACTCTTCGGAAGTGTTTGAAGAGATAAAATGAAGAAAGTAAATGTAAAAAGAGGATTATCTAACAAACACTCCAAACAATAATAAGAAAAACAGCAAAAGAACGCAGAGATTTAGAGTGGTTCGGCGTGTTGCCTACGTCCACTATGAAATGATTAACTTTTATTAACTTTTGCTTGCTGGTTACAACGGATTACAACAGTAATTTCGAGTACAACAGTGATTTTTGAGTGCAACAATGATTTCAGTAGAGTCTGGACATTGAAGAGCTAAAAAGGTCTTTTTTCTGTAGGTTCTGGGCTGCTATTTATAGGCGTAGGCTGTAAATATCTCGCTCAGATCTCGGGAGACCTCTTCTTGCACGTGGGTGGGCCCACGCGATCGATCCCATACGGTTTGCACTCGATTTGTGATCGATACGAACGAGCTTCGTATCGATCAATAATCCACCCAATCGAGTCGATATCGATTATGAACATTCTCGAGGATGTACGCAAGCTTCTGTGAAAATTTGGTAGCATTTGGACTTGTAGATGGTGAGTTATGATAGATGCAAGATTGGGTTTTCGGTAGGCTATTGAATTTGTATCGATTCCTTCCGTATCGATCTATTCGTATCGCTTCTTGGGCACGTGCTCACAAGTTGACGTGGCGCTAACTCCTCGGATCGATCCACTTTTCAGGCCGTATGACCGAGTCTTTCATAGGAGTGTATCTTGTTCGCATCGATCACCTCTGCCTTGTTTGTATCGATCGTCATTGCTCTGTTCGTATCAATCGATTGGATCTCACTTCGTATCGATCTTTTGCATTCCACTTCGTATCAATGAGAGGTGTTGGTTTCGTATCGATCTGTGGTCGATCGATACGAAGCGTGTTTGAAACTTGATCGATACGAAATGGAAACTTATGTTACAGTCAATGGATACGAAGTGCGACGTTTTTTCATGGATGTAGACCAGTGGTCACCTGATGGATACGAAATGATGGCCACTTGATGGATACGAGCCAATATAGCCGATGGATACAAACTGTTGAAGCTTGACGGATGCAAACAAGGCCTTTCGGTTAATGGATACGAAGAGTGCAGTTCCAGATGGATGCGAACGGAACCGAGGTGAAGAGAGCGAAATGATGGATACGAACAAATTGATTCCCTTGGCTTGCATCGATCATATCTTGAGCATACGAACTCGGATTGACTTGAAATTTGGAACATTGGCTTCCATAGCTTTGCATGTCGTGTCATGTTAATTATGGCTCGATCCGGACTCAGACAAAATTCGTTGATATCCATAGTGAACCTACGTATAACCGATCTTCGGAACGGACCGTCCTCGGTTTCCAGTTAAGTTCTTGGTGTCACGGCCTTACCAAAAGGTGGGATAACATTTGCCCCCCAAAGTACGTCTTGTGAGAACATGACGTGCTTTGAAAAGTTGCAATCTTCATCCTAAAAGGTTTTATCCGACTTGTCTGAATGGTTGTTGTCTTTTCGTCGAAATATGTAACCTTTGATTGATTCTTTAGTATTATGAATTGTTGGCTGCCAATTGTTGTACTATGCACTGTTGTAACTGTCACCAGACGAGTATTCAATTCCTGTGAATTTTCTAAAAATTGGATGTTTAGTCCGTTATACATGAATGTATGTTAACCTGACTCTGGTTAACGTTCGCACGTTCACGAGTCGTTGTCAGTTTTTTCAATTTTTTCTTTTGTATCGAATTTCGTATTGACCCTCTCCTGAATCAATGTGAAATTCGATTTGTAACAACGCCTGACAGTTGTTTTGGAATATCCCTTCATATCGATCCTCTCCTGGATCGATGTAAAAGGTTGAAAAGTTGTTTTAGTATCGATGTCGATCGACACGATTTTAGTTGTCGTTTTAATGTAGTTTTCTTTCGTATCGATCCTCTCCTGGATCGATCCGAGATGTTGGAACGCATGCTTCGTATCGATGGAGTTGAAACAGATGGTTGATAATTGATGGGTACGGAGCGCTAGACTTTGGATTGCTTCGAGTTGATGGATACGAAGCTATGTCTTTGTATCGATAGAGGGTATCGCTCCAGGCATGTTAGCCCAACGTCCTCCATACCGATAGACCCTTGACCTTTTCAATCGGTCCAGTTTACTGGGAGACGAATCGTTTCCTTCCCTTGGTTTTGTACCCATATAAATACATTGTGGACTTAGCCAAAAAAAATTATCTGCTTTCATTCGCACATATTGCTTTCGTATCGATCACTAGCTCGGAAGAAAGAAACTGTCTTTGACTCCAAACCATTCAAACCTTTCGAATCGATTGCTTTAATTAGGTAATTAGCTATAATAATCCCTTTTAGAACAATGAGACTTGAGATATTTTGCCATCCTAGCCGTTCCCATGACCGATTCCGGCGTGGTGATAGTCGCGGATGGTCGTAATGGGTTAAGAGAAGGAGGAGATGACTCCCGAATGGACTTGGGGAAGAAGAAGTCCGGGATACGAAGGACCTGTGTAGAAACAGTTGAGTTCTACTTTCGTATCGATGATGGAGGGATGATGGGTTGTTCGAATCGATCTGGATAACAGGACTTCGACATGGTGAAGTGGAGGTCTTCATATCGACTGATGATGGAGTTTCCTATTGACTCGAGATGATCGATACGAAGGCTTCAGACTTGCTGATCGATACGAAGAGGTTACATTTGATCGATACAAAATCCAATGTTCTCGATCGATACGAACTACGCGCCAGGAGATCGATACGAATTTTGTATCTCAATGGATACGAATAGCTTCTTTGACCGATACGAGCTAGAGCTTTGGTGATCGATTACGGGTTGAACCTTGATGAACTTGAAAACTCTTGCATATTTGAACACCTGACTCCGACTAGCTTCAATCTTGCATAATTGGACTTGACCATTTCATTGCATATTTGACTGCCTTTCGAAGCTCGTCGATGGAACTGTAACTTAACAAAATTTTAACTCGGATCGGTTTCTAAAGTGTGGCACGGTTGTGACGGTCAGCGATGACGGTCACCCCAGTTGAATTTCGAAGTCTTATCGCTTGAACACTTTTTAATTCTATGAAGTTTCTTAAGTATTACGTAGCACTGCACTGCACAACACATCCATGCACTTCACACTGGGGAACACACGAGCTTATTATCATCTAATGATGGTTTTTGATAAGTTGATTAGCTATGGAATCCACAAGTTCTCAGCAGCAGGAGCTTCAAAGTCCAGCTCCCTTAGTAATCGAGATACCGGTCATCACGACTGAAGTTATCGATCCAGCTCCGGACGAGCTACCAGGGGCCACGTTTATCGGAAATCCACAAGATTCGGTGCCGTCTAACATTTCTGAAGATATGTTGGGGTGGATATGTCTAAGGCACGGTTTGCCGCTGGACGACCTCTTATTACCGGGACCGAATGACAGACCGCATGCTCCCCCGGAAGGGTTTACTGCCTTCAACAGGCATTCATGTATAGCCGGGACGCTTCCTCCATTCAATCAATATATTAGAGAAGTGCTGGCTTTCTTTGGAATCACCCCATCATAGTTACATCCAAACTGATATGCTCTGCTAAACAGTCTATTCATTGTATTCATGGAGCATCTTTTCCGACCCCCGACTCTGATCGAAATCAGATACCTTTTTAATGTTAAGAGTCAAGGAGATAGCCCTTCTTTCACGTTCTCGGAAGCAGTTAGGAACTGTTAGGCGGTGACGGGGTCTTGGACTAGACTGAGCTACTTCAAAACTGAATGATTCTATGTTCGATGCCCCCCTAGGGTTTGCTAGTCGATGGTTAGCCAGATGTAAGTGTTGCACTTGTTCCAGTAGTTAACGAAATAGTCGTAGTTGATGTTGAAACTAATATCGTATTTCATTTACGGCCGCAATTCCGCGACCCGAAGGTGCGCACTTCAAAGAAATAGTGCGAATTCTTCAGGAAGTGCAGAGCGAAATGAGAGATTTGGACTCGTACCTAACAAACAGAAGCTTGAGGATCATTGGGCTGATCGAACGAAAACAAAGCATAAGATTCGAAGGAGCGCTTAGGGCAGTTCTGACCAAGCGGGTGAAGCGTAAAGTGCCCGGGGTCGTAATAGCTGAGGAGGGTGATGAAGAACACATGCCTACGAACGACGAACCCATGGCCGGGCCTTCTGACAGTTTTCAGGGTTCAGAGGGAAGGAGAAAAGGCAAGGCAGTTGCACACAAGCGTCACAAATCCTCAAGATGGAAATCCGTAATAGTGTCCCTGCCAGCCTCCGGTGTTAGAATTTCGAAGGCTCCTCCCTCGCAAGTAGATAATCCTTTTGAAGGACTTGCTGATATTCCGATTTCGGACTATGTGTCACTTCAACACGACACCGGATTGGAGGGGCTTCAAAATGCTCTAGATTTAAGCGAGTCTCTTCCCATCAGTGCAGTCGACATTACCGGTTGGTCGGGGGGGTAGCACACACATATACACTTCACAACACTACACGGTTTCCAGCCTTAAGTTGTCTGCTTCGAGAGATTACTAACTCCATTTTTCTTTTACTTTACAGATACGATGAATAGGCGAGATTCTATGCTTGGAAGTCTTCGTTCAACATGCCAATCATCGAGTTCATATTATGAGTCCCGCCGGAGGGAGGATTATAGAAACCACGATCGCGGTTATTCCAGCCAAGATCGTTATGAGAGGGATAGAGATAGAGATAGAGATAGAGACTATAAATATCGATCCCGATCGTGTTCTCCACATCCTCGATTCCCTACACAACCTTCTACTCACGGCACACTTCCCCCGGAGCCTCCATGCCAAAAACCATCATCTCAAACTTCTAGGCCCGAATCACAACGTCGTAGGACTGAGGTCGAACCTCCCACTGTTGCCGAATAGGCCATCACTGAGCCCACTGGGGAAGGGGCTATCAGAATTGCCCAGCTAAGAAAACATTTTCCGAACATTTGCTTCGACGGCTTTATCTTCCCTCCTCACTTAAAGAAAATTCCATCCGAGGCTGAACAAACAATGCATGACTATATCCACGATATTTATACCCCATAAAAGGAGTGGATGAAAGCCGCGGATAAGGCATCGACAGTGGCCTTTGAGCGAGCGAAGGTAATTGAGAAGCTAGAGACCAACCTCGCCCAAAAAGATCGTATTATCTAAGTGCTCAATGCTGAAGCTGAATCCTCTTAGAAATCTAAAATGGAGGCCATCCAAAAAGCTGATGAGGCAACTCAACCTATGTAGAGAATGCGACAAACGCATTTCGCTTTGGTGGAGGAGATGGGCCACTGAAACACCACCATCACAACCGAAAGGGACGCTGCTCTGAAAGAATTTAACGAGCTTAAAGCCAGATTTTCCGAAATCATCAAGGAGAAGGATGATGCAAATAAAGCAGCCCAGGAGGAGTGCGAGCAAGCGGTGGTGCTTCGGGACAAAAAGGATGTGGTCGTACTTAAAGTTTGGGAGGCCGAGGCCAAGGTTGAGGAGGAAGTTAAAATAGCCGAAGCCAAGCTAGAGGCAGATATCGAAGATCTTCTCGTTACTTACAATGCCAATGTTTTGAAGCACAGAAACCTGGCCTGGCTTGATAACTATCCAACACATATGTTCAATGCTTGGGGCCGATTGGTAGGAGATGAAAAGGCTGTTCATCAAGCTGAACTGATCGATGAGTTCGAGCTCGAGAACCGGATGCAGAGCGAAGATGAACGGAAAGTTCTCCACGATGCAATGATCTCGTATGAAAAGGAGAAGCTTGGCGCTTAGCATTCAGAAGTTGGAGAAGGCTCTGGCGTCGAGCATCATGATACAAGTTCTGAAACTTTCGTGCCGACTCAACCTGAATCCACACTTGCGGTTGATCCTCAGCCTGTTCCTGCTTATAACCCGGATCAACTGTAGTTGTCTCCAGCTCGCGAGTAAGTCTCTGAGGCTGTTCCGCCACCCGCGAGCCAAACTGAGGAAGGTACTCTGAACATTTTCCATGCTTATCCGAATTTGGAAGCGTCACTTGAAATAATTACTAACAGTCCTTCCTTTACTTTCATCCAGTGATCGGAGCAACATCGGTCATGCCTCCTCCAACTCAAGAATCACATCATGTGCAGGCGGCCATTATAACAGAAGCGACCACCACAACGACCATGGCACCAACTGATGGAGCACAGGGAAGCACACTTATATTTGATGAGCAGATGATAGAGGAACTTCTCGGTCATCACAGTGACCCCTTTGAAGATTTGCCGTTCATTATGGGTAGAAGCGTATCAATGACAAGTTCTTCGACCCCAACTACGGGAGTCCCCGGCGATGCGCAAACACTTCATGAAGAGGAAATTATAGTTGAAATCAACGCTGAGATGGAGGCAGCCACGCGGGGTAGTGGCTTTGGAGGTGGAATGGGGGGACCTGGTCCAGCCCCTTTGCGGATGATATCTCCAGGAGGAACGGTCGTTGAGACAAGTGTGCCTATCCCGCCTCCTACTGTTGATCCTGTCCCTTCGACTCCTTCAGGAAGCGTTCCAATACACTTGAGTTCGAAGGAGGAAGTAGATATAATGCCCCCGATTGGAGATTGGCCGCCGAAAGCCAAGGGCTCAAAGAGAAAACCAATCGACAGCTCCAACGGGTCCACACCAAAGAGGAAACTGAAAAAGAAAAAAAGAGTAGATACATCTTTTCGGCTTACTTTTTAGTAGATAGGAATTTCTATAGCTTTCATTGGCCGTGTATAGATGCAGGTTCGGCCCCTGCTAGTAGGATTTTTTGGGATAAACTTGTACTTAGTTTTCTTCCACAAATAGTTGAAATAAAATTCCATTTTGTCTTCAACTCAATTCTCGTTTATTTGCTTAAGTGTTTCAGCATTTGAACTCCAGTCTGGTACATTGTTGAGTTTTGACCTTTGGATTGGATTCGAGTTTATTCGTTAAGTCCTGAAACCACGACCATGAGTTATGACCGAGCGTTAAGCCGGACTCTGAAGCTGCACTGTCTCAGTCAGTGATTGGCACTTAAGTTCTGCCCTCAGTTCTAGGGACGAATTGTAAAGATCAGGTGGTAATTGTACTTCGCCTTCAACACATCGAGCTTAACGTCGTTGAATTGATGCTGAAACAAGGAATTTTGAGTGGTCGAATTGCACTCGCTCATTTATCGACGATTGCATCCACGCCCCGGGGATTTGAATTTGAACATCGGTGGTTGGTCACACCTGCTTAATTTTCAAGGATATGTCCACGCTCCGGGGACTTAAATCATTTTCACGGGCGGTCAGTCACACCCATTTAATGTTTGTAACCATGTCCACACTCTGGGGATTTTAGATGGATTCGCGAGTGGTCAGTCACACCCGATTTGCATTTATACTCTGGCCGCACTCCGGGGACTCAGAGTTGTTTTACGGACGGTCGATTCCAATCCGATTTGTGTGTAAACTCAAATCCACTCTCCGGGGATGTAGAGTTAACGTTTATACTCCAATTCGCACTATAGGAATTTGGAGTCGGTGTTTATGTTGACATTCCGGTTCGCACTCTGGGAATCCGGAGTTAGTTGATGTTTATACTCCAGTTCGCGCTCTGAGAACGTGGAGTTGGCCGATAGATAGACAGTCACATCTGTTCAGGCTTTAGGATTTTGTTCGCACTCCGAGAACGATGAATCTATCAGGATCGTGGATGGTCGGTTCACATCCACCCCGAGTTAACAAGCGAGGTCGTTAGATGGACGGATCCATCCTCCTCAAACTTGGTCAAGATACGGGTGAAGTCATTAGGTGGACGGATCCACCCTCTTCGAGGCCGTATTTGCATGTTTATACTCCATTCACACTCTGGGAATCTAGAGTTGGTTAAAGGATTGTCGTGTATCAATCCTTTTTTGACTTCGGTGTGATGACTTGCTCCCGAGCTCGGGTTTCACTTAGCGAGTAACCGGCCGTATCACAGTCACTCCCTATTTGAATAAATTCCACCGTTGGGTGGAATTTAGCTCTTCGTGCATAGTAATAGTTGTATGACACATTCAATAACCCACAGCTCTGGCTCGAAGAGATTGCATTTTATTGCTGAAATAAGAAATATGGCAAAATCAGTTGCCTTATTACAAATTCAAATTTTGAAATACAGAAACAAATTTCAAATGAAAAATAGACTGAATAAATAAACAGAGCCTATCATGTGTAGTAGCGACGAAGACTTTCGCTGTTCCAGGCTCTCGGAAGAGTGAGACCGTCAACGGTCGATAATTTGAATGTGCCATCTCCGAGCTTCCGTTCAATAACATATGGCCCTTCCCAGGTTGGTTTCATATGTGAAGGGACCGGGTAAATTCTCTTGAGGAAAAGATCGCCGAGTTCAAAGGTTCGGCGTCGGACCTTGGCATTGTACAATCGGGCGACTCGACTTTGGTATGCGGCTGCCCTCAAATCAGCCTCTTCACGCTTCTCATCCAATGAATCGAGAGATTCGACAAGTAATATAGCATTCGTCTTCGTATCATAATACGTCACGCGGTGAGAAGGTACTTCTAACTCGACTAGAATAACAGCTTCTGAACCATAAGAAAGAGAAAATGGAGTGTGGCCGGTCGCAGACTTGTGGGTTGTTCGGTAAGCCCATAAAGCCATAGGAAGTTTATCGACCCACTTGCCCCCGGCCTTTTCCAGTCGTTTCTTCAGAATAGACTTTATAACTTTGTTAACAGCTTCGACTTGTCCATTCACTTGAGGGTGTGCTACTGCGGAGAATTTCTGTAATGACCCGTAAATTTTAGATAATTTTATTTGTTTATTTATATATTTAATTGAAATTTTGTGAAACTTTAAACAATAAAATTTTGAAATTTAAATTTGATATTTGAAATGCATCTGCTTTAACATAGAAACTGGTAAATTTTCATCAGATAATTTGAAAGTTTATTTTCTAGTGTAATTTTATTTCAATTTAAATCAGTTAATAACAGTTGAATTTAAAAGTATTCCGAAACCTAAATATGTCAACATGAGAAAATTTATTTAGAACACTCTGAATAAGACTGTGTAATTCATTTCGCAAATCTCGGACGTTTCTAGCTCCATTTGGATTTTTCCGTACGGAATAGCAATGTGTATCAGTGTCCGTATCAACTTTTGATCGAACGATCGTGCCACTGATATCTGTATACCGTTTTGATCATCTCGTCATGCTGATCTTTGCGCTATATTCAGTCCTGTGTTTTGACGTTCGATACATGACAAAATCGGTGTAATGGTTCGTTGTACCGGTACCGTATTTGAGTCATTTTGTTTCTTGTGCCTTTTCATTTTTGATCTGGTTTTGCTTTCAATTGCGTCCTTTCATTTTTTTCAAACGTGTAAATCGAACAGCAATTATCATATATTATTCTCTGCAAATTTACTTCAACCCTTTTTCTTTTCTAACTGTTTAAGTACCCCTATTACGTCCATTCAATGTCCTTTCTTTCATTCCATTTTAGGCATACTTTTAAACATATATTATAGAACATAGCTTGGGTGCTGTAGCTTGTTTAATCTTCCAATAGCTTGTATATATTTGCTATGCTTGCTCGTGTTCCCCTCTGTAAATCTATGCCTCTTCCCATCTATGCTGTTTACTCTCTTCCTCAAACTTACGCATGCGTGCAACAACGTCGAACCGCGCCTCTTCCTCTCTCCTCACCAGCAAGCACAGCCGAGCTACCAATGCTTCGACCACCGCCTTCTAGCATTTCCTTTCCCTCTCCCTCCTGCATGTCCTCTCTTCCGCCTTAAAACCTGCCACCGTTCTCGCAACAGCAGTTTCGCCGCCAACCAGTCACCCTGACCTTCCACCGAGGCAATCACCCGATGCTCAGAGCAGTCGCGACCAGAGCCATCTTCGGCCTCCGCTTGCTTCACTGCTCCCCTCCGTCTTCCACCTACGCTACCTTGGGCGTGAGCAACCCATTGATCTGCTTCTTTCAATTCTCGTTGGCATGTATCTTCTTTGGGCATATTGGTATATATATTATATTACTTAATTGTTTTCAATATAGTTTACATATATATATATATATAATCTAGCTATTATATGTATACAGTAACTATATATATAGGCACGGTCTGTATAAAATTTTGTATGTATGTTTTAAATGTTTATATTCATATTTTAAATCTCATTTACTGTTATAAGTATTATATAGCCGCGTATTTATTAAGGCCGCTTTCAATTTAAGAAGTTATTTGTATTAAGTTATAATATATTTGATTTCAAATCTGCATGAATTATATTATATATATACTATTTTATTTTGGGTACATGTTATATATATGTTGATAACGTGTATTATATATGGATAGTATAATTATAATATGTTAGAAGTATTTTACTGTATGTAGGTTGCGTTTGAATATAATAATATGCTAGGTGTTTTAAAGTGTACAGGTTGCTTTTGAATATAATATGTATATGCGTGTTGTGTATATATATGATATTTTGAAAATAATGTACTTGTTTTAGTAAGCATTGAAAAATAAAATTTTCATGTAAAGTAAGTTTTATACATATTGGCTTGTAATTATATAATATTATATGTTGTAAACTATGTTGTCCGTAGTGTTTAGTTTCAAGTACAGTATATATATATTATATATAAATTTTTACTTTAAAAGATATTAGTATATAGATAGGCCAGATCTGGTATTTACTTTTAACTGTACTATATATAGTTTATTAGTAATCTAGTCTAAGCCTGGCCTGCACTTTACCTTTGTACCTTATCTTAGCTGGCTTGGCTATTACAAGTTATTTATATAGTAAGATATTTTCGTGTGTTCTGTTTTCAAGTATTATAAGTACGTTTTTTTGTATATAATGTGCTGAGGATTTATAAATTATATACTTGTATTATATTTAATATATGTTTTAAATATAATATATATATGTTGATTTTTAAATTTTAGGTGTCTTAAATTTAGAAATGATTTTTGTAATATAATATATGGATTTTATGTTATATATTTTATTATTGATTTTATTATATTTGGATATGGATTTTGATCATATGTATATATAGATTTTAAATGTGTAAATATTTTGCATTTTTATAAGTAATATATAAGTAATTATTTAATTTAAATTGTGTTTGAATTTAGATTTGATTTATATATATATAGTTATATATAGTTATAAGCAAGATCTCTTATACCATTGATCTTTGTCAACCCAGTTGATCTAATTTCTTCAATTCCGAGCTATCAGCTGTGCTTGTCAAACTCGTGCCAATCTAGCTTTGCTTTGGAAGTCGTGCTTGCATTTCGTAGCTCAATTTCAATGTCTATCCTCTCTAGCCTCGAAAGGTGAGCAATCACTCACGATTAACGTTCTTATATTTATTAAATTTGATTTCAATTGAAACGACAATTGAAATATGCTGATGTTAGATATTTACATTGCTATATTTATGCCATTATCTGTATCTGTTCACCTATGACATCTGACACCATTATCTGTTATTTATATTGATGATATATGCCCGTTACTAATTATTATATTATTATCATTACTGTTATCACTCTACAAGTTCCCTGTTAGTATAGAATTCACTATGGGTTGAAATGATATATACCCGAACAATCTGTAGAATAGGAGAAAATCGTTATGGGTTGAAATGACAAACCCAAGAGATTTTCATTGAATTGAATTGGGATTGCGGGTTGAAATGATATATACCCATATATGTTTAAATTGCGGATTGAAATGATAAATATCCGTATCACTTGACCATAGGATAGAAAATTAAATACAGACATTGTTGGTCTAGATATAAATATTTTGAAATGATTTCTATGGTTTTGGAAAGAAGTATATGGTTTATTAAATATTGATCTTTAAAGATTTATTAAAGTTGATTTAATAAAGTTGATATATAATATGTTTAAGTATTTATTTAAAAATTTATGTTTTCAAATATAGAATTTATAACGATTTAAGTTGGAAAGATAAATTTGAAATTGATTTGAAATGTTATTTATTTAAGGATTTTACTTAAATAAGTTTGATTTGAAATTATTAAATTTGAAATTTAAAGATATGATTTTAACTTGGATTTGATTAAAAGTGACTTAGATGAATATTTCAAATTTACATAATTCGAAATGGGGTATTTTGTTTATTTAAATTTGTAAATTGAAGTTTTATTTAAATGACATTGAAATGATTAGGTAAATATTTCAAAACTAAATAGTAGTAAAGTGAATTTGATATATATATATATATATATATATATGAAATTATCGAAGTTAGTTTTGAAATGCTGTATATATTGACTTTGAAAATATATTGAAATGAAATGGCTTATTTTATGGTTCAAATATGTATTTGAAAATCGATAATTTGAAATGGTTTATTGAGAAACTGAATCGAGTTGATATTGATGATTTGAGATTTGATTAAGTTGAATTTGGAAGTCGAGTTGATTTGAATCGATTTGTGAAATTTGAGGAAACTATTTTATTATATAAAGTATTTTTAAATTATATTTAAAACTATTTTATATTATAAACTATTTTTAATATAACTATTTTAATATAAACTATTTTAAATATACAAATTATTTTAATATAAATTGTTTTAACTTATAACTATTTTATATAAATTATTTTATTTTATAAACTATTTTATTTTATATACTATTATTAATATCTAAAATGTTTGAAGGAAAGTGTTATGATTTCGAAGTGTTATGATTTCCAAAGTTATGAATTTCAAAGTATTATGATTTCCAAAGTATTATTATGTCAAATTGATTGGTTTCGAAAGTATTATAACTTTGAAAGTGATATGGCTTTTGGAAATGGATATATATTTGAAGTGAAAATGATATCGTATTGATTTGGTTTTGAAATGGAAATGATATTTTAGTTTTGAAGTATAAACTATTTTGAAATGACCGCGGTGTTATAATAACGTTTGGTTGTTAAAGAGACCGAGATCGGATATGGGCATACTCTCTGTCGATACCGAAAACTACTTTAACAACTGTGTACGCGGTGGAGATTCCAGAATGAAGTAGGATGGTGGCGATGATCCTATTGAGGTATGAACGTGGACCCGACTCCCGTGAGTTGGCATAAGGTGGCTAAAACAGGAGCGATCGACGGACCAATGAGGTAGCACCACTGATCCGACGCATTTCTTCGATACCATTCTATTACTTTGTGATTGATTTGGTGGCCACCCTTCTATTTTGATTGGGAGTGTGTTCCGAGGTGGGCGGTAGTGGCTGCTATGCGTTTCCACCAGCCCGGATGCATAATTGGTATATCTACCCTGGCATTGCCTAGTTGTGTCGTGTCACCTACCATATCGAGCTTTACTACGAGTTTGGATTTGTGTCGTAGCCCGTGGAGTATTGAGGGTAGCCCCCGATTTGGGAGTATGCTGATACTGGATAGACTACTGGGACTATTATGTGTTAAGGGCTATATGGGTAACCCCTTAACGCTATTTAAAAGTAAGTTTATTTTATTATAGACATTATTATATTAGCGTAATATTACTACATGGTAAATAGTTTAACGGGTCCTTAAAGAATGGGCGATCCCAAACATTCTTTAAGTTACTTGTATTTCAGTTGATATTTCACTTGAGTTGGATTTATTAATATAAGAATGTTAATCCTGACTCGAGTGTTTTGTGTTTTGCTTTACGCTCGGGTCAGACTGAGTGGTTCAGTGTTTGAGACCCACCTTTGGAGTTGGAGCTTCGCTTGGAGATCCAGCTATCTATCCTGCTTTCAGTTGTTCAGTTGATTCCAATAATGTATTTAGATCTTGTATTTGACTATTGTATTGAGACATCTATGTATTCGAGACTTCTGTTGTATCTTGTTTAACTCTGTTATATATATATATATATATATATAGTAGCTTCATGAACTACTATCCTTTTATTTCCACTGCATTGTTATTACTCTGTGTCTGTGATTTATTTCCTGTATATTCTGAGTTTTTCCACATTTAAATTAACAATCTGATATTTTGAGCAATTCAAATCCGACATGTATGGATGCGAATGGTTGAAAATTTCATGTCGTTACAATTTCTTTTGAATGTGGAATCGTTGACACAACACTGTCGAATTGGGTCCTGTTATCAGTGATGATAGTATGTGGGAGACCAAATCGGCAAATGACGTTGCGCACTACAAAGTTGATCACCTTCTTTGTTGTGATTGTAGCAAGGGGTTCAGCTTCCGCCCACTTGGTAAAGTAATCAACTGCTACGATGGCGTACTTTGCACCACCTTTGGCTAGAGGTAGAGAGCCAATAATGTCAATGCCCCATACTGCAAACGGCCATGGACTGACCATCTGAGTTATTTCGGTAGGTGGGGCTCTTGGAATCCGAGCGTGCTTCTGACATTTGTCACATTTTATGGCGTAATCCGATGCATCACGATTTACGGTTGGTCAATAGTATCCATATCAGAGCACTTTCTTGGCAAGGGCTTGCCCCCCGGTGTGATCGCCATATTCTCCTTCGTGTACATCATGCAATACGTGTTTGATTTCATCGTGAGCGATACATCGGAGTAAAGGAACAGAGTATCCTCTTCTATACATGACTCCATTCTGAATAGTGAATAGCGAAGCTTTTCGAAGAATCTGTCTCTTTTCGCTCCTGCGCTCTGGCAGGGTTCCATGCTCGAGATAATTTCTGAATGGAGTCATCCATGACTCCTTATCGGGAATAACCTCAAATACCTAATTTGTCTCCATTCGGTCGATGCTCGAGGAAGCTAACGTCTCTATGGGAACGAGTCCCATTTGTTGTGCCTCACATGTACTGGCTAACTTTGCTAATGAATCAGCTTTCTGATTATGCTCTCGGGGTATGCAGTAGATGGCATAATAATCGAACTGATTTAGTTTCTCCTGAACTCGAGCTAAATAAGCAGCCAGCCTTCGGTCTTTGGCCTGGTATTCCCCCCAAACTTGACACACGACCAATTGTGAATCACAATAAATCTCCACAGCGATGATTTTCAAATCTCTGGAAAGTCTCAATCTGGCAAGTAAGGCTTCATACTCAGCTTCGTTGTTAGTCGTGCGAAAATCAAACTTTAAAGCATAGCATATAGATCGACCTTCAGGAGTTTCAAGTACAACCCCTGCACCTGAGCAACGTTCATTTGATGCACCATCAATATGCAGCTTCCAGATATACTTGGGAGATTCACTAGTTTCGGGAAAGTCCTTTGGGATGGTAAATTCAGTTATGAAATCTGCTAGGACTTGTCCTTGAATGGCTCGCCTTGGAGTGTAAGTAATGTCAAACCGATTTAACTCGATATTCCATTTGAGTAACTTACAGAACGTCTTAGGCCGCGTAAGGACCTGTCGTAATGGCTGGTCGGCGTAAATGGTGATAGGATGAGCCTGGAAATATGGACGGAGCTTTCTTGAGGCAATAATAAGACAATAAGCCAACTTCTCTAGCTTCGGATAATTTCTCTCAACTCCGGTTAGTCGTTTTCTAATATAGTAGACCGATTTTTGTATTCGGTCTTCCTCCCGAATTAGGGCAGCACTGATTGCGTTCTCTGATACCGCCAAGTAAATGTGCAATTTCTCATGATCAATAGGCTTTGACAGAATTGGCGGTGTGGAGAGGTGTTGAATTAGTGCTCGGAATGCGCCCTCACATTCTGCAGTCCATTCAAAGTTTCGCTTCCCTTTTCGGAACAGATCGAAGAAGGGAATGCATTTGTCAGTGGATTTTGAAATGAACCTGCTCAGTGTTGCTACTTTCCCATTAAGGCTCTGGACTTACTTTATAGTTCTTGGAGTCTCAAAGTTTCTAATCGCCCAGATCTTTTCGGGATTGGCTTCGATTCCTCGAGCGTTGACAACAAACCCAAGGAATTTTCCTGATGCGACCCCAAAGTGACATTTCAACGGATTGAGCTTCATTCTGTATTCTCGGAGGATATTAAACATTGATTCTAGGTCTCTGATATGATCAGTGAAGAATCGTGACTTGACTAGCATGTCGTCCACGTATACCTCCATGGTTCTCCCAATCTGGTTAGCGGACATTCGATTAACTAACCATTGATAAGTTGCTCCGGTGTTCTTGAGTCTAAAAGGCATAACCTTGTAGCAATAAAGTCCCATATTGGTTACGAAGATGGTATGCTCCTGGTCGGGCAAGTGCATTGGTATTTGATTGTAGCCAGAATACGCTTCCATGAAAGATAAGAGTTCATGTTCGGCCGTTGAATCTACGAGCTGATCAATTCGAGGAAGTGGAAACCTGTCTTTAGGGCAAGCTTTATTCAGATCAGAGTAATTGATGCACGTTCTCCACTTCCCATTTGGCTTTCGAACAAGTACAGGGTTGGATACCCATTTCGGGTACAATGCATCTCAAATAAATCCGTTCGATTTAAGCTTATCTACCTCTTCCTTAAGGGCGACAGATCTCTCTGGATCCATACCATTCCTTTTTTGTTTGACCGGGATGTGTCATGGGTCAATGTTCAATGCGTGGCTCGCGATGTCTGGCGAGATCCCACACATGTCAGAGTGCGTCCAGGCAAACACGTCAAGGTTTGCTCGGAGAAATTCAACCAATTCCTCTTGCATTTGTTGGCTCAACTGAGATCCAACCTTTATCATTTTAGAATCATCGCTATCATCGATCGGGACATCGATCGTTAGTTCGGCCGGAGAAGCTTGACTGTCTTTACTTTCGTCTTCACTTTCGGTATCTCTCGGGTCAAGATCTCTTTGGAATTGGTTGGGGTGCCCGGGCCTAGGACTAGGTGTCAATTTTCAATTTTCAACAAAGCGGACGTAGAGAGATTCCTCTACGCCCTTTCCTTTTTCTCTTCACTGTGCATCTCGCAGCTCGGCAACATAACAGGCTTGTCCAACAGCCTGATCTCCTTGAACGACTCCAACCCCATGATCGGTGGGGAACTTCAGAGTCAGACACCATGACGCAATAGCAGCCTTGAACTCGGCTAGGGCCGGTCGGCCCAAAAAAGCATTATATGGCGAGTCTATATCGAACACCACAAATTGTAACATCCGAACTCTCCGGCGTTCTCCAATCCCTAACTCCACTGGCAATTCCACCACTCCAGCGGGTATAGTCGCACTCCCGTTGAAACCATGGATACGGTACTGACAAAGCTTCAAATCTTTAGTTTCCATTTTCATCTGGTCATAGGCTCGCTTGAACAATATATTCATAGAACTTCCACTGTCTACCAAGATCCTCTTCATCCAAGCAGGACCTACTTGAGCTGATATGACAAATGGATCGATGGTTGGGGCTTCGATCCTATCGGCATCTCTGTATCGGAAGACGATGTCGTCAGTCATCGTCTTCTGTAGCTTGGCCGGAGCCCCATCCTCCAAATTACTACAACACTCGAAGCTCGCATGCCTAATAGAACTGGCGTACGACTCCATTTCCTTCTAGCTTCGATCTGCTGGATGAGGACCACCACTAACAGTATTTATCACTAACCTCCCGCCAGTATGAGCGGGTTCCTCTTGTCTTGCCTGATTCGGTACATGATTCTGATTTGATGGGCCCGCACCTCCAGACTACGGTGCCCGCACAAACTGCTCCAACTTTCTCTCTCTTATCAACTTCTTGATGAGATCCTGCAAGTGATGGCACTCATTCGTGTTTTGGCCGTAGCTTTCGTGGAATTTGCAAAACTTCCCTATCTGAATTTGTTTCTCCGATGAATGTTTCGGAGCAGGCTTCTTATACTGAATAGTATTACAGGTCTGTAAATATACATTTTCCAGCGACGTATTCAAAGGAGTATAATTATCAAACATAGGAGCCCTACGTCGTGGACCACAATTCTGATCTCATTTCCTATTTTGGTTTCCATTGCTTTTCTGCTGATTTTGTTTATTTTGTATATTCAGTTGTACTTTTCCGGAACTCTCCCCGGATTGTTTAACAGCAACATTGCTCTGAATTCCTTCCACACTAGGTCCTGCATCATCCTTTTTCCTAGACTGTTTCGCATCCTCCCTTCTCAAGAATTGGGCTACCTTGGAATAGAAACAGTCCAATGACGCAGGAGGTTTTCCGACCAACTAGTTACCAAACTCAGAATCGGGATCAATCCCCTTAGTCAGTGCCATCAGAATCGAATTATCATTGGGGTTACTAATTTCAGCGCATGCAGCATGAAATCTCTCCAGATAATGTCTGAGTGTCTCTCCAGGAGCTTGAGTGACACTAGACAAAGTATTAACATCTTTCGGTCTTGCGACATGCATGTGAAACTGCTCAATAAACTTAGTTGCCAACTGGTCAAAACAAGAGATAGATCGAGGTGGTAAACGGGTAAACCACATAGTTGTTATGCCTCCAGAGAGATCGGGAAAGTTCGACACTTAACTGCATCATCAGCTCGTGCAACATTCATTAACCACTCATATTTCAGGATATATTGATTAGGGTTAGAGCTCCCTTCATAAACGGGTAAAGTCGGCATCCTGAATCGCCGAGGTGGTTCAGCATAGAGTATCTCATCAGTAAAAGGGGTATGACTACGGGAGATTCCCCAGTCGTCATTGGTAAGACCCTGACTTTCACGGATCATTTGACGGATCATCGTCGAAATGTCGGGCATCTGGACATTTCGAGCATGTTGGGCCAAGGTGTGTTGAGTTCCACAATGCGAGGAGGGGCCGGTTGTTATCGACGGTCCATGTCTTGCCTCCTTAGTTCTATGTCTTCGAGAACATAAGGCTCAGGAGTATGGTTGCGCTGGTGGTGGGTCGGATCCGTTCGGTTCCGAGCGTTAACTCCAAAATCGGTAGCAGTGGTAGTGCGGATGTCAATAATATGGTATGGGATAGCACCTCCTCGGGAGGAGGGTCCAGTCTGATAGCTGGTTGACGGGCCAACTCTCGGTTGCCCGAGATTCAATGAATGCTGATGTCTAGTGGCCTGTGTGTAACTTTCATCACGGGCGTGTAGATCTATAATGGTAGTCAGAAGAGGCTGAACTTTCGGTGGATGAATAGGAAGCCCGATCCCTTCTAGATCTTCTTCGTCTTTGACGGTTCAGTTGGTTAGTCAGTTCCGCATCAGCACGGAGCTGTTGAGTGAGCTGTTGGCAGCTCTGAGTCGGTTCTTACATTAGCATTTGGAATTCTTCCTCGGTGACAGGGCCCTGTGGATCTGAGGGTCCGGCATTATTCTGGTCGGCAGGAGGTGGTTGTACAGGGTTCTGTCTGTCTCGTCCTTCTAGACCTGCGGCGGTTGAGGTAGTCCTTGTGTTAACCATGATGGATAGCGAAGCTCTTTGCTAGACTTGATGCAAATCTGAATAGGATGGAAGAACTTTTAACTTGAATCTGGATCTTCTTCTTAGATTGATACAATCCTATATCGATAGTAGATCCAACGAGCAGGAGAAAAACTGGATTTTCTCAGCGAAAGCACCAAAGTGTTTGTACCAAAATTGGGCACAACACTCTTCGGAAGTGATTGAAGAGATAAAATGAAGAAAGTAAATGTAAAAAGAGGGTTATCTAACAAACACTCCAAATAATAATCAGAAAAACAGGAAAAGAACGCAGAGATTTAGAGTGGTTCGGCGTGTTTCCTACGTCCACTATGAAATGATTGAATTTTATTAACTTTTGCTTGCTGGTTACAGCGGATTACGACAGCAAATTTCGAGTACAACAGTGAATTTTGAGTGCAACAATGATTTCGGTAGAGTCTGGACGTTAAAGAGCCAAAAAGGTCCTTTTTCTGTAGGTTCTGGGCTGCTATTTATAGGCGTAGGCTGCAAATATCTTGCTCAGATCTCGGGAGACCTCTTCTTGCACGTGGGTGGGCCCACGCGATCGATCCTATACGGTTTGCACTCGATCTGTGATCGATACAAACGAGCTTCGTATCGATCAATAATCCACCCAATCGAGTCGATATCGATCATGAACATTCTCAAGGATGTATGCAAGCTTCTGTGAAAATTTGGTAGCATTTGGACTGGTAGATGGTGAGTTATGATCGATGCAAGATTGTGTTTTCGGTAGGCTATTGAATTCGTATCGATTCGTTTCGTATCGATCTGTTCGTATCGCTTCTTAGGCACGTGCTCACAAGTTGACGTGGCGCTAACTCCTCGGATCGATCCACTTTTCAGGCCGCATGACTGAGTCTTTCATAGGAGTGTATCTTGTTCGCATCGATCACCTCTACCTTGTTCGTATCGATCGTCATTGCTCTATTCGTATCGATCGATTGCATCTCACTTCGTATCGATCTTTTGCATTCCACTTCGTATCGATGAGAGGTGTTGGTTTCGTATCGATCTGTGGTCGATCGATACGAAGCATGTTTGAAACTTGATCGATACGAAATGGACACTTATGTTACAGTCAATGGATACGAAGTGCGATGCTTTTTCATGGATGTAGACCAGTGGTCACCTGATGGATACGAAATGACGGTCACTTGATGGATACGAGCCAATATAGCCGATGGATACGAACCGTTGAAGCTTGATGGATGCGAACAAGGCCTTTCGGTTGATGGATACGAAGAGTGCAGTTCCAGATGGATGCGAACGAAACCGATGCGAAAAGAGCAAAATGATGGATACGAACGAATTGATTCCATTGGCTTGCATCGATCATATCTTGAGCATACGAACTCGGATTGACTTGAAATTTGGAACGTTGGCTTCCATAGCTTTGCATGTCATGTCATGTTAATTGTGGCTCGATCCGGACTCGGAAAAAATTCGTTGATATCCATAGTGAACCTGCGTATAACCGATCTTCGGGACGGACCGTCCTCGGTTTCCAGTTAAGTTCTTGGTGTCACGGCCTTGCCAAAAGGCGGGATAATAGTATTCAATATATCAAATCACACAACCATCCATAATAGATTATTCAATCTCATTATATCGCTATATATGAAAAACAATCAATATATTTTTGAGGAATCCAGTTGAATCCCTCCAACCTGTTTCTCTACATCCACAGATGTTATATAACATAAAATAATCGTGGTAATATAGGGTCATCCGCTATTATGCGGGGCGCGTAGTGTCTCATCCGCTCCAATGGCAGGAAATAAGCCCAACTACTAATATATATATATATAGCATTCAACTGATAAATATATAAATTCATCGAGTCAACCAATAATTAATTTTAATTACTATAAATTAAACCAGTTATCCAAAAAGAGTGAGATTTACTCACCTTGATTTTTGAATCTGTTAATCGTTCCAATTCTAAATTTATTCCATTGCATAGTGTTTTGTCGCTACGATCCAAGTGACTCATTTTCGTAATTTTGGACCTCGCATGAAAATTTTTATAAGCTAAAAAATTTTATACTTACTAATTACATTTATTAAATTTAATTAAAATAAATTACTATGTACCTTCTTCTCAGGCTCAACAACACGACCAGAATTGCTATCACCCCTCGCCTCTACCATACCCAAAATGACAAACTCGAAGCCCTCGACCACTCGCGCTCGTGCGTCCATAGCAGCCGCGTGAACCTCAAAATCGAATGCGAGCCACCACGCATGCCACTGCTCTGCCCACATCGTCGACCATCAACTAACGTCGTCACTTCTCCTATAGCCGTGCCACTCAATCTCACCTCGACACATTCTCCATGCGCACATGCCATAGAGATTGCCGAAACCCTAGCTGCTGCATGCTCTTCCCCTGCAATCGCGATTTCCATCGCATGCTCCTCCTTCGCATATGCACGCCCAAGCCTAGGTCGTAGTCACGCCACCAACCTCCAATCCCGCTCCACTCTACTTCGACCAACCAATCACCTGCCGCCGTCCATCAGGAGCCGTCGCGACCCACCAGGTTTCTTTCCAGCGCGCGATCGACGCTCACGAGTCCACACAGCCACACGATCCAAAAGAATACCCAACGCGATCAAGATTCCATCACGTACATCATATATATTTATTGTTATTTTTTTACATTCTCATTGTTATGGAAAAAAAATGGAAAAGGGAGGAATGAAAGTCATGATTTAAACTGGGTGTGCCGGCTTGGACAGAGGGGTTAGGTCGCCGATAGAGTGTGTTAGGCCGACTGGTGTGTCCTTTATTTTATTAATTTGTTATTATTTTTATTCAAAATATTTCGTTTACGTGCCTTGAAATCTTGAACACCTATCGAGGCATGCCGCCTGGCGTTCCTACTATTATACCCCTATTCCAAATCCAATGGAACTAGTCTCGAGCCCCAATCCGATTGTATGTGGAAGATAGCTTTTTAAATCGTCGATTTAAATTAAATTAATCCTCTGCGTTTTCAACTTGGATGACAACGGTAAACCCAATCGCTACAAAATTTGAAATCCAATAATAATACACTATTACGGATCCAATGGAACTAGTTTCTTCGAATTCCGAGACTGTGTCCCGGATCGCTATTTTAACGCGTCGATAAAGTCGACGATTCCAAAAATTAGCGAAATCACTTGAAAATTCCAGTTTTAAAAACTTACTAACTCAATTCTAATTCAAATAGAATTTACACCAACATTAGAAATCATTTCAATTCCTATTCAACTCAATTTCCAATTATTCATCATTTCCGTATTACGATAAATCGCTATATTTGAAATTTAATTCCATTCTATAATTTCAACCAAAATCTTCATATTAAAATTCCATTTACATTTCAAATTCAACATTTAAATAAATTAAATGTTCAAAATCAAACGACTGAAAATCCGGATCATTGCAAATAAAGTGTTGATTATCATTTGTTATTGTTTTTATTTCATGGATTAATTGTAAGACATGTGCTTGACCATTCTTATCGGAATTTATCTTCTACATGACTTGGATTTAGTGGAAACAATTGCGAGCATTTAACAGCTAACACCTTGTGATTAGAATTTCACAATTTGACTATTAGGTATTTAGATATAATATTTGATTATGATGGGTGATGATTACATATGAATCGAGAATGAACATCTTATGATTAGAATCTCACAATCTGACTATAAGATGTTCAAATATGATAGTGGTTAAGGAATTAATTATAATAAAAGGAATTTATTATAAATCTAGAAAAATAGATATATATCTTCAAATGAAATGTTTTCCAAAGAGATATTTATATGTTTTGGAAATAAATATTTATAAAAGTGATTTCCCATATTTTGAATATAAAAGATATTTTGAGAATAAACGTTGGTTCTAAATGTTTTGGATCAAAGAAGGTTTGAAAAGCTATTATTTAAAAAAATTGAATCCCGAAGGAAAAATATGATTTGATACAAAAGATGTATATATTGTTATTTCAAAAGGATTTGAAATAAAACCAGGAATTTAGTTCAAAGAGATTATTTTCGAAAAGGATTATACTTTGAAAATAATAAAGTTAATTAGATTTAAGAAAGTTAAATGTAGGGATTAAATCTAAGTACGCAGATTTGGAAGCTACGTTTGCATGCTATATGTTATGTAGTTGGATAATTGCATTTACGTTTGTGCATAATAGGCTCTTTGTGTCTTATTCGTGGTAGGAGAACTACGTTGGCTTGATCCTGTATCTGATTGGCTATCCAATTAGATAAAGGTACGTAGGTAGTCACAGGTGGTAGTGATGCAACGCCAACTATAATATAACATTTTTCTGTATATTGTTTGTTATTTATTTTTTGCTAATATACCTTTCCTGCTTTCCAATTTATTTTGCAGTGACATGTTTATTAAGTTCACATAAATGGATATTGTTGTCTCTCTCATTAGAGTTGCGCAGTGGTAAAATTTATAGTTTTGATTTTGGTATGTATTAAAGAACGTCCTATATATATGTATGTATGTATGCGTGTGTCTATATATATATATATATAGACACACTTTGAGAAGTTGTATTAATTGAAAGTGTATCCTATACTTTTAGTAATGTTGAATATCTATCAAATAATGTTGTGTATTAAGTTAGCAATTATCATTCGTAGTTTTAGAATAGACGGATTTCCAACGATTTTGACTTGTCCGAAAATCCGGGCCGTTACACTACAGCAGTGCAACTGAAGAAAATGCAAGCAAATTCAAGTGGAGTTCAAAAATGCACAAAAATCAACACACACAAACCCAACACAAAGAAGTGGACAACTTAGGATGACAATAAGATCATGCACGCATACACACACAAAAGAAAGAAAGGTAGGATGCACAAATCATAAAAGTCACAAGCAAAACTATAGTGAACATAAGAATATTTCAGGATGTACAAACACATAAGGTTAGGGCAAGATTACCAGAATGTTGAATATGTCAACAATTTCAGGCAGAGTTCACCAGAACAAACAAGTGAAAAATAAACCAGGTTGAAACCATGAACCAGTCTAAAATCTCAAGCTGAAGACTTTAGAATATCGATCAAAACTACAATGCCACGTTGACAAATCAAAATACATAATAACACCTAGAAACAAAGCCAAAATTCGAGAATTGAAACATTCAAAATAAAAATTCTGAAATATATGAAAATTCTAGGAAGATTTTTCTCATATCAACCATTATAAAAACCAATTCATTACAGGCAAATTAAGTAGTCGAGTTCGAAACAAGTATAATCTATAAATCGAAATCATGCCTAATTATCAACTGCAAAAGTTCTCGACTAAGAAAGCAACCGTGTTTCTCAATCGCTATGCTACCGAAGAGATAATTGACAAGGACATAAAGGCAAGAATTCATTATTGGGGAAAAATCCCTCAAGATCGCCTTAGGAACAAAAAACCCAACCCTGCGGGAAGAAACAACAAATAAGACTAGATTGATGGTGAGGCCAAACAAACAACAGATAATCACCAACTCAAAGCAATCACAGATCAAGCAATAAAAGAAAATAACACACATGATTTGTAGTGATTCCACTACCGTGAGGTAATGTACATCCACTTGGGGAGAGGAGATTTTATTACTTTCTAAGAGAAGAAAACTTTACACGATTGATAATGGAGAAGAAGAATAAAAAAATACAATTGAGAGAGATAATTCTTCTCATTCTAATCTCTGCCTTTATATAGAGATTATTACTTGGGGTTGAAGTAATTGATTTATGGTCATAAATTAATGCCTCATTAATTCTTCTATTCGTACAGGAAACGTTTATTCATTTGATTTTCTAGTTTCCCCCAATTTACATGTGGCTGATATGATTCCTTCTTTAATAAGCTAATTAGGGAATTAATTGATTACCTCAATCTCCCAAAATAATTCTTCTTCCCACATAGTAATTTATTACCCTCTTTAATGCTATAAAAGAGGTAATATATATTTAAGTAATTATCTTAAATATCTTTCAAATCTTCTACAATTGGAAATATTGTATCATTGAAATCACCAATATCTTCTAAATCTTCTGCAATTGGAAATATTGTATCACCAAATCTTACAAATCTCCACCTTGATACTATATTTCTCCACAAGCCTATCAACTCCACCTACATCCTCTTACTCCAAGTAGCTCTCGGACAAGACACCGCATATACTTTCTCAATGAGCATTGGCATAGCCATCACCCATTGCACTTTGTCAACGAACCCTAGCAAGGCCACCGCCTGCCAACAAAGTGTTTGAAAGTACCCTCTCCAAGTAGGACCTATCAATCTCCATAATGAAAACAAACGTCTTCATCTACCAACCCACTCTCCCCCGTGCCACCATGTGGCACTTAGCACTTCATTATTAAGCGAGTCAAGTTCGAGCAATGCTCGAACTTTGCAACGAATAATAACTTGGTAAACATATTCGATGCATTCTTCTCTGTGTGAACCTTCTGAAGATGTACAAGCTTCTCTTCATCCATAGAGACAAGAAAGAACTCTATTATCTCATTATGCTTCATCCTTGAGCTGATAACCAGATTTTCAGCTAAGTGAATTGCACTTTGGCGATCATAATTCACTTCTATACCTTCATACACGAAGCCCAAGTCACACAACAAACGCTTCAAGTAAAGCGCCTCCTTAGCCGTTTCAACCGCAGCTATAAGCTTTGCTTCTGTAGTAGACAAAGCCATAATCGTCTGCAACCTTGCTCTCCAACTAATAGCTGTCCCACCAATGGTGAACACATAACATGAGGTTGACTTCCTTCGATCTCTATCACTGGCATATTCAGAATCACAAAATCCAACCAAGTTGAAATTTCTATCTCTACCGCCAAAGACAAGCCCATGGTCTGGAGTCCCTCTAAGATATCTGAAAATATACTTCACTGCCTCCTAATGCGTCTTTCCTGGATTTAACACGAATCTACTCACCAATCCAACTGCCCGTGTAATGTCAGGCCTAGTGCAAACCATGGCATACATCAGACTACCAACTGCACTCGCATAGGGAACCTTCTTCATATAAGCCTTGTCCTTCTCCAAGATCGAAGAGCCTCTACTAGAAAGTTGTAAGTGCAAAGGCATGGGTGTGCTAATTGCCTTTGCTCCTTCCATGCTAACCATGCAAGCACTTTCAAAATATATTCCTTTTGACTGAGCCTCAAAAGTCCAAGCTTCCTATCCCTTTGGATTTCCACACCCAAAATCTTTCTTGCTTCTCCAAGGTCTTTCATCTCGAATTCCGCCTTAAGCTTCAATTTGAAACTATCAATTTCAGCTTTATCCTTAGAAGCAATCAGCATATCATCCACATACAAGAGTAACTACACCCAATATCCATTCTTCAAATGCTTGAAGTACATATAAGCATCTTTGATGCTACGAATAAAACCAAGTGAAAGCATAAAAGAATCAAACCTCTTATACCACTGTCTAGGCGACTGCTTAAGTCCATACAATGACTTCTTTAGCTTCCAAATTCAATTCTCTTTTCCATCTATGACATATCTGTCTGGCTACTTCATGTAAATGGTCATATCCAACTCTCCATGCAAGAAAGTGGTCTTCACATCAAGTTTCTCCAACTCCAAGTCATGAGCGACAACTATATCAAGTAAAATACGGATGAAGGTGTGTCTCACTACAGGAGAAAAAATATCATCATACTCCAATCCCTTTCTCTGTAAAAACCCTTTAGTAACAAGTCTAGCCTTGTATCTTCCATCATCCTTCACCTTGAACACCCACTTGCAACCTATTGCTTGGCTTCCTTGAGGAGGAGGTACCAAATCCCAAGTTTTTTATTCTTCAACGACTCTAGCTCCTCTTCCATAGCGCACATCCACTTTGAACTGTCACATGATTTCAAAGCTTCATCAAGGTCAAGTGGCTCCTCATAAACCACATGTAGGGCATAATTAAATTGATCACTAAGGCTAAGGTTTGCATACTGCCAATCACCATACCTCTCAGGCGGCCTAATAGTCCTACGACTGGCCCGAGTAGGTACAATTTCGTCTAAGCTCCTTTCAGTTCCACCTTGAATTGAACTTCCTTTAGTCTCATGCACATCACCAACACTACTAGAAGGCACCTTTGGACTACTCTATAATGTCACATTAACTACATCTATCTCACTCTGAACAGCATCAACAACTCTACCACTAGGCTATAAAATAGGAACCTCTTCCATCTCCTTAGGCCTATCAGAAACATCTGATGTGGTAGATAAGCCTTTCTTAGGATTGAACATTGCTGACTCATCAAAAGTAACATGTATGGAATGAACAATCTTCCTATAAACAGGGTGCCAAATACGATACCATTTGATACCATCTGTGTATCCTAAGAGGATGCCCCGTATGCTCTAGCCTCCAACTTATCATCACCTATATGGTGAACATACACAGGACAACCAAAAATACGAAAATAACCAAGGTACACGGCTTTACCTCTCCACTTATCTTTTGGAATCTTCCCATCTATGGCTGAGCACGAAATCCAATTAATAATATGCACCGCAGTCGATAATGCCTCAGCCTAAAAGTCTCTAAATAAGCCCGCCGTCAATCTCAAGCAACGAGCATTCTCAAGTAAAGTCCTATTCATCCTCTCAGCAACCAATTTGGATTATGGATCACCTAGTGTAGTGAAATGTCTCTTAATACCATGCTGCCTACAAAAGTCAAGGAACTCCCCAGAGACAAACTCGCCGCTGTTTTCAGATCTCAGCCCCTTCAATTTAGAACCAGATTAGTTCTCAACAAGCACCTTCCGAGCCTTAAACTTCTCAAAGCTCTCCGATATGGCCTTCATCACATACACCCAAACTTTTCGAGAAAAATCATCAATAAAAGAGATAAAATACTTTTCTCCCCCAATGGAAGCATTAGCAACTGGTCCCCAAAACATCTATATGCACATAATCAAGTACCCTCTCTGATCTATGGAGTCTAACTCCAAAGGATACCTTAGTCTGGCCATCATCCATCCACGAAGAAACTCTAAGCCCTTCTAAAAAATATGACCCAACCCGAGATACCAAAGTCTGGTAGCATCCAAAGCACGAGAACTATCAACTCCAACACACGACTCTCCAAGAATTGTGGTCCCCTTAAGCAAATACAGATTCTAGAACACATCTCCCTTCATAAGAACAAAATCACCCCTCGAAACATTCAAACCATCCTTCTTTAAAGTGACCTTGCACCCCATGAATGCCAAATACCCTAAAGAAATCAAGACTTCCGAAGACCCGAAACATACTAGACACCTGTCAAAGTGTGTATCACTCCATCAAACATCCTAATCCACACTGTACCTTCTCCTATGGCTCTACAGCTAGCATCATTACTCATAAGGATTGCACTTCCCTCTCTTTCAACTAAAGAACTGAAGTAATCTCTATTAAGCGTCCTATGAAAAGACACCCTTAAATCAAGCACCCAATGGTTTGATACATCTTATACCGTTGTAGATAACACATCATCAGATATAGCTTTCTCCACCACAAATGATGAAGAACCATCTTCTTCCTTCTTCTACTTCCAATCCAGACAGTCTCTTTTCTAATGGCCTGGTTTCTTACAACGGTGACACTTTCCATCCTTAGACTTTCCTCTATAATTATTACCGGGCTTTCTAGATTTGGAACGCCCCCTAAAATTCCAATTCTTCTTCTCCTCTCTTCCACTCTCAACAAATAGGCCTTGACTACTACTTCCTCCTTTAATTTACCCATCTCCTTCATCTAATCCCTCAAGTCCTCAAATAGAAGACCCAATTTCACATCTTCAACGGTCAAAGCTCTTGTAAAGATAAGGCTGTTAGTGAAACCTGTATAATGCTCCAAAAGGGAACACAAGAGCATCATAGCCATATGCTCTTCATTTATCTTCAAATCCACAGTCTTCGTCTTCATCACTAGACCGTCGAAGAAACCCGGATGCTCTTTAGAAATACCATCTCTCATCCTCATGGTGAAAAATGTCTTCAACAATATCAAACGGTTAGTCAAAGATATCTTCAGATAGAGATTTTCCAGCTTGGTCAAAATGCCCTTAGCAGTAGTTTCAATGCTAATCTCAGAAATAACATTTTCTCCCATAACTATTTTCAAAGTAGTAAGGGTCCATTTTTCTATCTCCTTCCTTTCCGCGGCTGAAATTTCAACCGTCAACTCCTCAGAAGCAAACATCATAGGATGAACTTCATTTCTCATCAGAACAGCTTTCATCCTCCATTACCACTTCTCGAAGTCTTTATCACCATTCCACTTCTCTATTACTAAACTAGATCCTGATGCAATATAGGTCCCTCTAACATAGGGTCTTGGTACAACTGTTGGAGTCTCCTCATCTCCTGCCATAATGCCTAACACCCTTTTTCAATCAACATTGTCGCTCTGATACCAGACTGTTGGGGAAAAATCTCTCAAGATCGCCTTAGGAACAAAAAACCCAACCTTGTGGGAAAAAATGACTGAATTGATGGTGAGACAACAAACAAACAACAAATAGTCACTAGCTAAAAACAATCACGGATCAAGTAATAAAAGAAAATAACACACGTGATTTATAGTGGTTCCACTATCGCGAGTTAGTGTACATCCACTTGGGGAGAGGAGATTTTATTACTTTCTAAGAGAAGAAATTTTTACAAGATTGATAATGGAGAAGAAGAATAAGAAATACAACTGAGAGAGATAATTCTACTCATGCTAATCTTTGCCTTTATATAGAGATTATTACTTGGGGTTGAAGTAATTGATTTATGGTCATAAATCAATGCCTCATTAATTCACTATTCATACATGAAATGTTTATCCATTTGATTTTCCAATTTCCTCCAATTTACATGCGCCTGATAAGATTCCATCTTTATCAGCTAATTAGGGAATTAATTGATTACCTCAATCTCCCAAGATAATTCTTCTTCTCACGTAGGTAATTTATTACTATCTTTCATACTATAAAAGAGGGAACATATATTTGAGTTTATCTCAAATATCTTTCAAATGTTCTATAATTGGAAGTATTGTATAGCTGAAATCAACATTACCTTCCAAATCTTCTGCAATTGGAATTATTGTATCACCAAATCTTACATTCATCAATTAATTTTCAAGTCGGCGGCTTCCAGAAATCGAAGGAAGGAAGAACCCTAAAAGGAAATAAAAGGAAATGGGATCGGTCCAAATAAAGAAAGGGGAGTGTTTTGTTTTTGGGCTGACCTTTACTATATAATAAAATATATTGTATTTAGGGTTTCCTTTTGTTTCTTTTTATTTTGTGTTTTATTTTTAATTCTAGAAACTCAAGTTTGTAACTAGGATTGAACTACGTTTGTAGTTTGGGAAATTCTTAACTTGGGGATAGAGTTGAGGCAGGTTTTCTAGGCATAGGGTTAGAACAATCAAGTTTGTGACAGTTGCAAGTTTACATGGATTTTGTAATCGAATGATTGTTTAATCTTAGTAGAAATCTTAGAGGTGGTAGTAGGCAGGTTTTGCCGAAGCTGGATAAATTTGTGTGTTGCTTTTATTTTTGCATTTACTCTATTATTACATACTATGAATTTATAAAAAACCCTATTCACCCCCTTCTAGGGTTAATTTGATCCTACAAATGACACATCTACTTTTGTAATTTGGAAGAAGTTGGAAGGAAATTATGCAAAGAACTTTGTAATTAATAAGGCTATTTTAATGAGAAGACTGGTTAATATGAAGTTTAAGAAATATGAGTCAACTAGATAACATCTTGATGATTTTAATGCAATTGTAAACAACCCACGACCATAAATTATAAGGTTGACGATGAGACACAAGCCTTGATATTGATGATTTCATCACTAGAGAGTTGGGAAATGCTTGTGGTTGCATTGAACAATTCAAATTAAGTTAGTGTTGTTTCAATGGAGTTAGTAGTTAGTAGCCTTCTTAATGAGGAAACGTGGAGGTTGAATCTAATGGAAGGAAATGTTAATGAAGAAAGGAAAAAAAGAAATCCGATTGAAGAGGTGCATCATGCTAGGAGGGGTAACAGTCCAAACATGGAAAGACGTCAAATAGATCAAACATAGAAAGAAATTTTATCTGCTATTACAGTAAAAAAAACAAGGTCAACAGACGAGTTGTAAAAAGCTAAAAAAAAGAAACGATGAAAGCATTAGAGGAAGGAAAATACAAATTTGAGGAAGACAACAACGATGAGGTGAATTTTGATATTAGCAATGATGTGCTCTGTATTAACGAAAGAAAAGGAAATGAATGGATGCTTAATTCAGGTGCATGTTTCCACATATGCAACCAAAATGGAGCATTCATTGACTACGAGGAGCAAGAAAGCAAGGTGGAAACTATTGATGGTAGAGACTTGCATGTTAAGGGAATATGTTCAATTAGGCTAAAGATGTATAATGAAAGAGTGGTGAAGGTTACTGTAGTCGGGCATATCCCAAAAATTAAGAAGGATCTTGTTTCAATAGGACAATTGAAAGAAAAAGGCTGCAACCTTTTCAACTCGAAGTGTAGTAAGAAGGGTTCGAAAGGGTAATAAATAAATGTCGTGCACAAAACGAGGAAGCAATAATATATATATATATATATATAAGCTATTTGGAAAAACGGTGGGGAATGAAAGGAGCTCTCAAATTTGTGTTGGAGAGGGAAACCTGTCTAAATCAAGGTAGATCCAGCAACGGAAAACCACAAATCCTGCATGGTGGCCTTTGTGGTATTTCAAGTGTTATGATTTATTAATGATATAAATTTTCAATTGGGGACATGCATAATTAGGTGGTTTGGAAGTTGGTTAAGTTTACTTTTGGGGATGGAGGCTTGTTTCCACGATGATATTGGAGATTGCTTGGAGCTTGAGGTCATAGGTGAAGTTCGGATGACATTTACGAAAACATAGTATCAAGGTGGAGATTGTTGGGATTTATGATATAATGTTTCCAAAACAAAGTAGAATTAAGTCATTGGGAGCAGCAGAAGAGGAGCAACATAGATGGGGCGAAACGACAAGGAGGTAATAGAGCATCAGAAGCCTGCAGCCATACTATAGGCTTCTAGTTGATTGGAATAATTTCCAATCGAGTGGAATCTCTATTAGTCGATTGAAAATTATTCTAATCGACTAGTTTTGGATCATATTTTGACTACAGAAAAGCTTTTCCTCTCTAGTCGACTGTAAACCACTTTTAGTCAACTGACACGAGTTGACTGATGTGTGTTTTCCAGTCGACTGGATCGGTTTTTTTGGATAATTGGGTATATAATATTTAAGGCCAAATTTGTGATTCTAGGGGTATTTGAAATTTCCACCACAAATCTCTACACATCTTTGGTCAAATAACCGCAATTACATTAGAATAATATAAGTAGTATTGTATAGGGATCATCGAAGTAAAAGATAGGGAAATGACTATTGTATTAGGGTTTTGGAGATTGAGATTTTTTCCATAACTTTAACGTATTTTTCTTTGTAAGCTTTTTGTGAATTAATAAAGTTTTATTTGGAGAACATTGTTCATCTATTGTTTTTTATTCAATTTTCATTTCTTCTCAAATCTAATTATGTAAAGATCCTTGGATAAGCCTAACAACTAAGTTGCATAAAATAACATTATTATATGTTTATGAACTCTTCTAGTTTATGATATTTATTCCATTTAACATGTTATTTTAATTAAATAAGGCAAGATTTTGCAAAAATAAATAAGTTTAAAAGTTTCAAGTAGCTCGCATTGTAATAGCATACAAAAAGAAGACCAATTCTAGGGAAAAGTCATGGTCATGAAAACTATTTAATTTATCATCATACATCTTTTCAGTATACACAAATATTTTTATTGACGCTTCACTTTTGAATATGAGGGGCCATCTTTTATTAAAAAAGTTTTTTACTATGAAGAGTACTAATCAAACTAGACACCTCATAAAATAGCACTTAAATTGACCTTATTGTCATTTCTTTTATTTATAATAATTTTTCTTTAATTATCATTAACCTTTCAAAATCATTAATCGAATAATGGAGAATCCAAACCCACTTCCAGATGGAATTGCAAATGAGAAAGAGACACGATTATTTTATTACTCAAGAAAGCATTCAAGACAGTAGAATTAAACCTTACCTTTTATTATAGTTTAAAAACAAGCACAATTAATTGAATTAAGAAAAACATTTCTATCACTTTCTTAGCAAAGTTTCGATCTGATTATGAAAATCCAGATAAATTTTTTTGTTCTCGTCATTATTTTCTTTTTCAAAAGAGAAAGAAGAAGGAGAGAGTAAATGAAAGTGTTTAACATTTTGATGTTTTAACTAAGAGCAGAAGATGTAAAAATATATGTTTGATTAATATAATATATACATCACCCGTAACAATTTATTTTTATAGGAAGTGTTCATTAAATTTACTCTCACACTTGAACTGTCAATAACAATATCATCGCGCAAGTCTCTCTCTAATACAATACCATGGGCAATCAATGCCCAATCTTCCTAATAGAATACCATGGGCAGTCAATGCCCAATCCAAGACCACGGCTTGGAAGCCAAAAACAAATAAATTTTAAAACTTCAGTAGATCAGTGTTGTGATAGGCCTATGTGTGCTGCAGAGAGAGATTTTCAGAGGAGGGAGGAGGAAGATTGAAGAAGAAGAGAATACAAATGCAAAAGGAAACAATAAGAAATTCATCCAGCCTATCTTTTGCCATTCATTCAGAGAAATATATAGCTATTACATTCTGTTGTAACTAATTAGAGACAGGTGGCAGCATACTAGCCACTGCATTAATAACAGAAAAAGATTCCTAGAATTGCAAAAGATTGGTTATAACAGTATTTGTCCACTAGCACAGCACTAATATTGTAACGTGCATGAATGCACTTTATTTGCAGGTTAACATTTTGTTATCATCAGTCCAGGTACCTAGCTGGAATACGGATGGACCTCTTCTGCCTAGCAACAGCCTGAGGTGAATAAGAACAGCCCGTATCAGTGCCTCCCCCAAAAAAGTCGACCTTGTCCTCAAGGTTGGTAGGTGCAGTCAGTGCTGGTGGCAGTGGAGTTGGTGTAGTGTTGCGTGGGTTTGGGCAAAGTTTAAGGAGGGAAATGTGGAACACAGGGTGGATACGAGCTTCAGGTGGAAGGAGCAGTTTATATGCAACAACGCCTATCTTCTCAATGATTGGAAAAGGCCCAAAATATTTCTTTGATAGTTTGTGCTGTGTTGGCCGTAGAGAGTGTTGGCGGTAAGGGTGGAGTTTGACAAAGACGTACGAGCCGATAGGAAAATCTTTGTCAAGGCGATGTTGATCCGCTTGATTTTTCATACGGAGTTGAGCTCGTTGGAGGTTGTTCTTAATGGATTTCAAAAGTTGGTCTCTACTTGTGGCCCATTCTTCAATTTCCGGCATTAGTGTAGTTCCTTGGATGTAGTCGACTATAACCGGTGGTGGATGACCATAAACGGCTTGGAATGGTGACATTTTTAAAGAGGAATGGTTACAAGTATTGTACCACCATTCCGCCCATGGTAGACACTTGACCCATTGTGATGGTGAATCTCCACATATTGCTCGCAAATAAATTTCTAAGCAACGATTGACAACCTCCGTTTGTCCGTCGCTTTGGGGGTGATGAGCACTACTCATGTTAAGTTAAGTGCCATGTAAGCGAAAGATTTCTTTCCAAAATGAGCTCATAAAAACACGATCACGATCGGAAACAATTGACCGAGGAAATCCGTGTAAACGGACATATTCTTGAATGAAATAAGAAGCTAGTTGAGCCGCAGTGAAGGAGGTAGGTAATGCAACAAAATGCGCATACTTAGAAAGCCGATCAACAATTACCCAAATACAAGTTTTGCCGGACGATGGGGGTAAATGAGTAACAAAGTCCATGGATATGTCTTCAAAGATTTGGTTAGGGATGGATAAGGGTTGTAGAAGTCCTTTAGGTGCAGAATTTTCCGGCTTAGTTTGCAAACAGACAGAGCATTCACTAACAAATGCACGGATAGACTCACGAAGATTGGGCAGTAAAAATTGCTGGCAATGCGAGCCAAAGTAGCTTTTATTCCAGAGTGTCCACCAGTTTTTGAGGAATGATACGCAGCCAAAATTCTTTGCTGTAATACAGGGTCATTTGGTACAAACAGGCGCTTTCCCCTGAATAGTAAACCATCACGAAATGAAAAGTTTGGGTTGGATATTTTACCAGTCTGTAGTTGGGTGATAATTGTTTGAGCTGCTGCGTCTGAAGATAGAGCTGCACGGATATCGGAAGTAATTGCAAATGAAGGAGACGAGAAGGCGGCCATAGTTGCTGCTGCTGTCCATCGAGATAACCCATCTACAACAGTGTTTTCATTGCCAGGTCTGTATTTGATAGTGAAGTCGAAACCCATTAGTTTGGAAAGCCACTTTTGCTGGTCCGGTGTTTGTATGGTTTAAGTGAGGAGCTGGCGAAGGCTATGGTCTGTAGTGATGGTGAATGGTCGACCGAGAAGGTAGTGTCGCCACTTTTGGATTGCGGAAGTTATGGCGAACATCTTGCGAGCATAAGTGGAAGACGTGTGCAGTCGTGGTGGTAGTTTCTGACTGTGGAAAGCGATGGGGTGGCGGGATTATGACAGGGCAGCACCACAAGCATAGCCGGAAGCATCTGTATGTAAGTCGAATGGTTGGGAGAAATTAGGGAGAACTAGGATTGGGGCAGTGGTAATTGCGTGCTTGAGGGTGGAGAAAGCTTCGTGGGCTTTGTTGGGCCAGGAAAATGGTACGTCCTTCTTCAATAATTCAGTTAATGGATTAACAATATGAGCATAGTGTTGGATGAAGCGACGATAATATCCGATGAGGCCTAGGAATCCACAAACAGCGGTGATAGATGTCGGTGTTGGCCAATTAATGATAGCTTCAACTTTGGATGGGTCGACACGTACTCCCTTATTAGAGATAATGTGACCCAAATAGTATAATTTCGTGAGCCCAAAAACACATTTAGAAAAATTGGCATAAAATTTGTTTCGGACCAAAATGTCTAAAGTGGTTTGTAAATGAGAGAGATGCGAATCCCATGATTCGCTATAGACAAGGATGTCGTCGAAAAATACAAGGATGAATTTGCGTAGATGAGGGCGAAAAACATTGTTCATTGTAGCTTGAAATGTTGAAGGAGCGTTTGTGAGACCAAATGGCATTACAAGGAATTCATAGTGCCCTTCTTGGGTACGAAATGTCGTTTTATGGATATCGGATGGGTTAACACGAATTTGAAAGTAGCCGCTACGCAAATCAAATTTGGAAAAATATGCGGATCCATATAACTCATCTAGTAGCTCATCAACGGTTGGAATGGGGAAACGATCCTTAACGGTAATGGCATTAAGGGCACGGTAATCGATGCAAAAGTGCCATGTACCGTCTTTCTTCTTAACGAGAAGTACGGGAGAGGAAAATGGGCTTGTGGATGGTTGAATAATTTGGGTTTGTAGCATTTCTCGTACTTGGGTTTCAATTTCGTTTTTCTGAAAATATGGATAGCGATATGGTTTAACGTTTATGGGTTTTGAGTTTGGTTGAAGGTTGATGTGGTGATCAAGGTCGCGGTACGGTGGAAGATTCATGGGTTTGTCAAAGAGGGTGGAATAATGAGCTAGCAGTTGTTGAATGTCTAGGTGTAAGTTATCAGATGCTGGGAGAGATAATGTGTTTGGGTTTTGATTAGGCTCGATAGTGAGTTGAAAATAGGAAGAAATGGACATTGTAGACTGCATACGTTTTAACTATTGGAAAGAAATTTCTGATGGGCTTACTGATGTGTCTCGGCCCAGCAGAGTAATGAGTTTATTATTATAAACAAACGACATAGTCATGTGTTTATGATCAATTGTGACTGGACCCAGGGTTTGTAACCATTGTATTTCAAATACAATTTCAGCTCCAGAAATCGGCAAGAGGAAAAAATCTGTAATAAAATCATACCCTTGAATCTGAACAAGAACCTGGTGGCAAGCTTGCTGACATTGCAACCTTTCTCCATTTCCTACAGTGACAGAAATTGTGCTGATTTTCTGCTCGAAGCCCTAAAAATTTAGCCGTCTTTGGGTGGATGTAGTTATGAGTGCTTCCCGAGTCAATGAGAATGGAGACCATTTTATTGTTTATTTGCGCCTGCAGTCGAAGAAATCTGGGGTGGGACGAGCCAACGAGAGCATGGTAGGAAATTGCGGGATCGAATTGGGTTGTTTGCTCTGGATCTGGAGTATCGAGAATTGCTGTGTTCTGTGTGGATGAATCGGAACTGTCATCATCGTCCAATAATAGTAGGAAAATTTGTTTATTAATGCATTTATGGCCGGGATAGTATTTCTCTTCGCAACTGTAGCATATGCCTTTCGCTTGGCGATTTTGAAGCTCGGTTGGGGTTAATCTTTTGATTGGGTAAGTTGGGTTCGTTGGTTGAGTTGGGGCAGGTATTGGCGGTAAGGAAAGCAGGGGAGGTGGTTGTGGCCTGTTATATGGGAGTCAATTCAGAAATTGTTTGGATTCAGTGTGTTTGCTTTCGATGAGTTTAGCAAGATCGATAGCATTGGATAGGGTAGTGGGCTGGAAGGGTTGTAACTCATGTTTGATATTGGTTTTTAGGCCGGAAATAAAGCAATTAAGGAGAGCTTCGGGGGGAAGATTTGTGACACGGTTGCTAAGTGTTTCGAATTGGGATTGGTAGTTGTCGACGGTCGTTGTTTGACGGAGTTTGAATAGAGTAGCTTGTGGGTTTAGGAATGAGGATGGTTCAAATCTTTGTTCGATGGATCTTGTGAGATGTTGCCATGATGTGAGTTGGTTGTTGCGGAACATCCATTGGTACCATGTGAGAGCTTGGCCGGACATGTAAAAGCTTGCAAGGTTAAGGCGTTGTTCATCGGGTGTTGAATGGTAAGAAAAGAACCGCTCCGCTTGAAATATCCAATCCAAAGGATTAGATCCATCAAAATGAGTAAGTTCACATTTAGGGGTTCGGACATGAATAGGAGGTGGAAGATGTGATGTATGAAGCGGTGTTGTAAGTAGTGGGGGAGGTGGTGGTGGTCGAGTATTGGATTCAGGTTGGGGTGATGTAGGGATAGATGTAGATGAGATTTTGGCTGATAATTCGGCAATGGTCTGAGTTAGGTGCTGAAACTGTGAGGTGAGGGTGTTTTTGATGTCGGTAATATCGAGTTGTTGGGTAGCAAGGGATACTTCTTAATTAGAGAGGGAGGTGAATAAGAGCAGCCCGTATCATGTTGATATTAAAAAATATAGGAAAACATGGTTTCCCCTAAGTTTACGTTCAGTAGGCCTTCACACAATTGGCGCCGCGAATCTTTTCGGTCGACCTGACCAAAATACCCTTCAACCATATAATGAGAACCAAGGAAAAACCCAAACGAATACCTGCCATTAAGTTCCAGTATTTTTATATAAAATCCATGGCCACGATCTCTCCCTGCACTACTCCTTGTTTCTCGAAATTATGCTTGGATACCCGTCGACTGACGCATTGTGGAGGAATAAAAATGACGCGCAACAGAGGGAAGTGGAGGGCGATGGTGCAGCAGCAAAGCTTTCAGGGGCCTTCTGCAACTTATGCCAAGGAGATGGAAAGATTGAACGCTAAAGAATCTCTTCTTTTAGCAGTAAGATTTGTTGATTTTGAAGTTGTTTCGTACTTCCGTGTTGGTATTGTGAATTTTCTTCTTCTTATTTTTTTTCCTTAGCTCTCTGCAGTAGGTACGGAAACATTTTATGTAAACCATTGAATGGAGTTTAGAATTTTCTAGCAGTGTCTTTAAATTACTAAGTTAATGGTGTATTTTATTTTGCAAGCATGGGAGTTAAAGATAAGTTCGTACACACTGAGCAGGTGTTGAGCTAAGGTTGTCTAATTTGCTGAGACTTGAAATTTCTGTGTTGCTCTTTTTGTTGTTGATGGTGACACTGCATGAACTGGAGTTGCCGTGAATTCAATTTGAAATTGGTTTTCTGTCTGTGACTCCACTAAGGAAGGATAATCAAAAGCAAGTTTTTTTCTGTGTGTTTGTCCTATAATTAGCTAAAAGAAAAGAAATACACAAAAGCCTGCATATTGATAATCAAAAGCAAGTTTTATTTGATGTTTCAGCTGACATAATTTTTTCTTCTTCTGCATATCTCCATTTTATTAATTATCATTTTGAAACTTCTCGTCTTCAAAACTGTAAGTAATTAACCTTACATGTTGAAGCAAATTCATTTTATACATTAGTTCTGAATGTTGTTCTTATTAGAAGAAAATGAAGAAACAAACGCAGCCGAAAGAAATGAACGGCAAGTAAAGGAAATAGGGTATTTATCTCAAAGTATGGGTACGGGTTGTATTTGGAATAAGCCCAATAACCCGCAAAATTGTTTCACCACAAATCATTATAGATAGCTGCATATAGCACAATGTACATGTACAATTGATTCAATCAATATAATTTCTGATTTCACAAATATTCATACTCAAACTTCATCATCTCAGTTTCGAATATGGTATCAGAGCAATTCAAAATTGTTTAACCAACAGAACAGTGCATTGCTAAGATCCATCAGAGTTCACCTCATCATCTGAATTGGCTGCAGATCATCAGAGTTTTTCACTCATCATCTGAATTGGCTGCAGATCATCAGAGTTTTTCACTCATCATCTGAAACTGCTAAAGTTTCAGTTCTCTGAATTCTAACTCATCAAGATCATCATCAAGCCATGCCAAGAAGAGTAGTCAAATTTTTTTCATCATTCAACTCTTCGGCTGCTCTTAGTTAAAAGAAAAATTCAAGAAACTGAAACAAGGATCATCACTAAACCGTGCCAGCAATCAAGCTAACTGGCTGCTTTCCGATCTCATTCAAGATATTGATCTAAATTCACCTGAATAATTAGCTTTCACTCAGTTTTTTGTCTGCAAAATCAGGTTCTTGGTTCTCCTTTTCCTTTGAATAGCTCGTTTTTCATTCTTTCTTGAATCTTAATCATGGCTGAAGGAGACATAGACAACAATTCATCAGCATCACCAAACCCAAGATCAAATCCCACACCATCTAATACTGTAGAAAACATATCAAAAATCATAGTAAGTCCACAAACTCAGTTAATATAAACTCAGTTAGATGAAACAAATTATCTGCTATGGAAGTTTCAAGTTCAAATAGCAGTAAGAGGATATGGCTTTGAAGAATATATTCTTGGAACAAAACAAGAGCCAGGGCAATATATTTCAAATACGGAAGGAAATTTGATTTTAAACAGAGAATACACAATTTATCAAAGGCAAGATAGTCTATTATGTTCATGGGTACTGTCTACAATAAGTGCAAATTTGTTACCACAACTAATAGGATGCAAGAATGCTCATCAAATTTGGTCTACCGTAGAGCAAGTGTTCAGTTCTCAATCAGCAGAGAGAATCATGCGTTATAAAAGACAAATGCAAAATTTAAAGAAGAATGGCATGCCTATAAGAGAGTATCTATCAAAAATTAAAACACTGTGTGACTTACTTGGAGCAGCAGGATATGCAGTGAGTGATACTGAACAAATTTTGTCAATCTTGTGTGGATTAGATGATGAATATGAAGCTATTGTGGCAGTAATATCATCTAAGGATATTACACCATCCTTATCATATGTGCACTCCACTCTCCTTGCTCATGAAGGCGGGTTGGAACAGAGAAAACCAACTGTTTCTGATCTATCAGTCAATTATATCACAAACAAAGGCAGAAACCAAGAAAGAACTCAATCAAGAAATGAGTCAAACAATAACAATCAACGAGGCAATCAATCATATAGATACAGAGGTGGTAGATGGAGTAACAACAATGATGGTAGACCAAGATGTCAGATTTGTGAGAGATTTGGACACACAACAAACAAGTGTTATTTCAGATTTGATGTTAATTACACACCTGGGCAACAAAGCAGTCAAAAACCAAGTGCAAATTTGGCAACATACAGCAAGAAACCAGAAATCAAATTGATTTCACTAAAGGCAGTTTCAATGATACAACTAAAATAGAAGATATCCAAGATGATACATGATACCTAGATTCAGGAGCTACAAATCATGTTACCAATAATCTGAGCAATCTAAATCTGGGAAATAAAGAGTACAAAGGTAAACAGTGTATACACATGGGTAATGGTGAATCAACTAAGATTACTCATACTGGTAATGGTTATATACAAGATGAGAGGGTACTCTACCTTAATAATCTTTTAAGAGTTCCACAAATTAAGAAGAATTTGCTCAGTGTATTTCAATTTGCTTGTGATAGTAATGTATATTTTGAATTTTATCCAAGATACTATTTAATAAGAGATATACTAACAAATAAAATTCTCTTGCAGGGTAAAACAGTGAAGTGACTTTACAAATTTACTCTAGCTGATTCAAGAAATACTGGAAACAAAAATCTGTGTTGTAATCTTTGTCAATCATCTCAAAATAAAAGGAGTATGAGTACGTTTGACATATGGCATTATAAGCTAGGTCATCTAAGTGTAGATGTTGTAAAAAAGTATTGAATAATAATAAAATTTCTTTTGACAATGCATCAATTCCATATGTCTGTACATACTGTCAATTAGAAGAAAAAAAATCACAAACTGCCATTTCAAGATTCTGAAACCAAATATAATAAACCATTAAAACTTGTTGCTACAGATTTATGAGGACCAGCTCCCATTGATACAGACTATGGTTTTAAATATTATATATCATTTATAGATGCATACTCAAGATATGTTTGGATATATTTCTTAAAAGAAAAATCTAAAATATATTTTGCAGTTTTACAATTTATAGCACAGGCTGAAAAGCAAACTGGTAATGAGGTCAAAGTCATGCAAACTGATGGTGGTGCAGAATTCAAATCACTTAAGGAGTATTTTCAAAGAGAGGGATAATACAAAGAACTACTTGTCCTTATACATTTGAGCAGAATAGTTTAATAGAAAGAAAGCACAGACATATAGTTGAGACATGTCTCACCATGCTGGCTCAAACATCTCTACCCTTGAAATTCTTGCTAGATTCCTTTGGAACGGCAGTATACTTGATTAACAAATTGCCAACCAAGGTATTATAAGGAAAAAGTCCAACTGAGATGCCGTTCAATGTACAACATGATAACAAAAGTAAAGTATTTGGCTGCTTGTGCTTTCCACGCTTAAGACAATATAATAGCCACAAGCTGAGTTTTAGATCTTCACCCTTTACATTTCTAGGATATGCAAATAATGTAAAAGGATATAAATGTCTGGACAACAAAGGAAGAATCTTCATTTCAAGACAAGTTGTCTTCAATGAAGATGTTGTTAAATTTTGGCGACACTATATGGAGAATTATAGAGGTTGGAAGTAGCTTCATAACGGAGAAAACGGTTCGCAAATCGGAGTTCGGAGGTGGAAGTTATAAGGGAAAAGGTGAAGTGGGCTGAATTGGCAGGGTCAGACGTTTGAGGAAAATGGTCAGACGTCTGACGCTTCAGCAAATCTGCACCAGACCTGTTTCAGATAATGAGGTCAGACGTCTGACCAAAAGGGTCAGACGTCTGAGTCTGTGCAGAATTGATTCCAGAGCCTTGAGTCAGACGTCTGACCAAATGGTCAGACGTCTGAGCTGAAGCGAAACTTTTCCAGCAACTTAAGATAGACGTCTGACCACTTTGGTCAGACGTCTGAGGCGACTTCCGCCTGTTTTTCACGTGTGGACTTGGCGTGAAGATTTGTGATATCTGCAGGGGCAATTTCGGAACATTGTCTAGGGTTTCTATTCTCCTATATAAGCTAGCTTCAGGTTTCAGATCTGGCGTGTGCGTGCAAGCGACTGCAAGGGATTAGCCTCCACAAATTAGGGTTTATCAAAATCTAATTTTCTTCTTCACAAATCAATTTCTAATTAGAATTTTGATCATTGTAATCAATCTCTTGTACTCTTCTCATCAATATTAATAAAAGCTCTTTCTTAAAATGAATGTACACTAACACAACGTTAGTGGAACCACTATAAATCGTTGTGTGATTTATTTTTATTATTGCTTTGATTTTTGAATTGCTTGTTTGGGATTGTGATTGTTTTTGGATTGGTTGAGATTGGAATTGAGTTATTGATTGATTGTTTTTACACTTCTTACCACAATTCCGTCTTCCGCTATGCTTGTGGGGTTTCGATTTGAGTGGTCTCCAGTTGGAATCCCGCCCCAACAGATGTATTTCCATTTAATGAAAAGGAGATTAAGACAACTGAGAAGATTTATAATTTAAAGTTCTCAATACCTCCCTTACCACACAATCAAGAAATGTATATTGAGGATCAATCCAGTGATTCTGGAACACAACACACAGTACCCAATACTGGATCAGGTCATGAGTCAGACAAATCACCTAGAGTCCTCTTTATGCAACCCATCAGGATATCAGTTATCAGTCATTTAATCAACAATAGAGTGATCAAGCACAGATATCAAGTTCACAGTCTGAATCTGAGGATAGATCCAATCATCAATCCTCTGTACCTGCAACAACTGGTCACCATATGATTACTAGGGCAAAGAGTGGAATTTTCAAACCAAAAATATACACTGTAAATCTTGATACTGAAGAACCATATACTTTTCAGCAGGCTATACAAAATGAAAAATGGAAAGCAGCTATGGATGAAGAATATACAACACTTATGAAAAACAGTACATGAAGCCTAGTAACCATACCAAGTCATAAAAATGTTATTGGATGTAAGTGGACCTACATGTTGAAAAGAAATGCAGATGAATCAATATCTAAGTACAAAGCCAGACTTGTAGCAAAATGTTACTTTCAACAAGGATTTGACTTCAATGAAACTTTGTCACCAGTTGTTAAACCAACATCAATTAGGATCATTCTCACAATTGCTTTATATAAAAATTGGAAAATAAATCAACTGGATGTCAACAATGCATTTCTAAATGGAATTCTTCAAGAAAAGGTATATATGGAGCAACCTGATGGTTACAAACAAGCTGGAAGTAAATTGGTCTGCAAACTCAAAAGCAATTTATGGACCCAAACAAGCACCAAGAGTGTGGTTTGAGAAATTAAAGACAACATTGGTCAAACTTGGCTTCAATCATACAAAATCAGATAACTCTTTATTCACTAAATTTGCAAGAAATACTGTCATATATGTACTAATATATGTAGATGGTTTTATTGTTACAGAAAACAACAACGGTGAAATTAGCAATCTCATTCAATAATTGAATAAAGAATTTTCTATCAAAGATCTTGAAGACTTACATTACTTTCTGGGGATTGAAGTCAAAAGATTACCAAACTCAGTTATTCAATTAAGCCAGAAGAAATACATATATGGAATTTTGATCTAAACCAAATGGATCAGGCAAACAATCTATCTACCCCCAATGACAACCAATCTACATTTATCAAAAAATAGAGGAGAACCAATCACTAATGCTAAATAATACAGAAGTACAATTGGAGCACTACAATATGTAACACTTACAAGGTCAGAAATTGCATACCATGTGAATAAAGTTAGTCAATTTATACAAAATCCTCTAGATGAGCACTGGAGAGCAGTAAAAAAGATTCTCAGATATTTAAAGGGTACAATAAATCATGGTCTAACTTTGAGAAACTGTACTAATCTAAATTTATTTGGCTTTGTAGATGTAGATTAGGCAACTGACTCAAATGATCGTAGGTCAATATCTGGTTACTGTATTTACATAGGCAAGAATCCAGTGTCATGGTGTTCTAAAAAGCAAACAACCATCTCAAGATCTAGCACAGAAGCCGAGTACAGGAGTGTTGCAAATGTAACAGCAGAGATAATGTGGATCAAATCATTATTAAGTGAACTAAAGATCAATATCAACAACAAAGCTACAATATGGTGTGATAATCTAAGCACCGTGTCCTCAACAGCAAAACCAATTTTACATTCTAGAACCAAACATATAGAATTGGACATTTATTTCGTCAGAGAACAAGTAGTGAAGGGAAGTATTGAAATAAATCACTTACCGAGTACTTACCAAAGGCCAGATATATCCACCAAAGCTTTATCTGCCAAAAATTTCTTACGTCTGAAGTAAGAATTAAATGTCGAAGACTTCAATAGTCAAACTGCCAAAACCATAGATTCGAATCGATTTCAAATCTAGGGTCAGATCTGACCACAGAAGCTCCATATTAAGCCATTACTTGTAGATCCAAGCAATCGCTACAAGAGATGAAAAATCAAGCTCTATACCAGATAGTTCATCAAAACCCTAGCTCAAATCAACTCGTTGTAGCTCAAGCAAAGCTCGGTAGTGTCAAAGCTCAAACCTCTCTTTGAAGATCTGAAAGATTTGTAAAGAATTAAAGATCATTTGAGAAGACATGAAAACCATAGCTCAAAGTGCGGGGATATTAGAAGAAAATGAAGAAACAAACACAGCCGAAAGAAATGAACGGCAAGTAAAGGAAATAGGGTATTTATCTCAAAGTATGGGTATGGGTTGTATTTGGAATAAGCCCAATAACCCACAATACTGTTTCACCACAAATCATTATAAATAGCTGCATATAGCACAATGTACATGTACAATTGATTCAATCAATATAATTTCTGATTTCACAAATATTCATACTCAAACATCATCATCTCAGTTTCGAATAGTTCTTTTGGAAAACTTTGATTCCAAATGATTCAGCCATCAGGTTTATTTGAAGATAGATCATGCAGTGAATGAACATATTTACTAAAAAATCAATCCATTTTGGAATTTGTAATTGTGTATATTCAAAGAAAGTAAGGTTGGAGCAGGGTTTTATCCAGATGTTTAAGGTTCATGGTGGTACTTTAAGATTTCAAGTTTCAATAGTGTATAATCTTTTACCTTTATTATTATTATCTGTACTAATACTTACAAAATTATGTTTTTCAGTTTAAGGATGCTGGTGGGTTTGAATCTCTGGTTGGTGGGAAGACCACAGAGATGCATCGAATTGATGTTAACGAGAGAATTGTTGGGCTTGAGCGTCTAAATCCAACTCCTCGTCCGACAACGTAATCACATTCACAAAGATGCACATTATTTCTACATTATAAATTCGACAACATTTGTTGAGTGCATTAATTGAGCACCTTATTGGTTTCTGTAAAACAAAATATCAGTTTTTGACTTTATTAAATGTGTTTTACATTCTCAACTAGTAAATGTTTAGTAGCTATTGTTGTGAAATGTATCAACATGATTTTAAAATAAATTTACAGCTTCTTGTTGTTGATAAACTTAATATTACTTAACCTCTATTATTTTTCCAGTTCCCCATTTTTGGAAGGACGTTGGAATTTTGAGTGGTTTGGCTCTGGTAGCCCTGGATTATTTGCTGCAAGTTTTCTGTTTGAGTAGGTATTCTTTTCATAATACACGAAACTTTCTCTGCTACATGATGGTAGTGCCGGTAATGCATGTCATCTTTAGCTACACTAACAGAGACATTTATGCTTTGGCTCGTTTCGTCCATCCCCAAATCGAGTATCCCTATATGCTCAGTTCAATCACAACAATTATAGATTAAGTTAACAATGCTTTAATACTAAATAAATATTGAAGTATGGCACAAGGAGACACCATAAAGGAAACTTGGTACTTAGGTGGTAGTATGTATTACAAGTCTTAGGTAGTACTTACAATACTACAAGTCAATATATGTTCAGTGGTTCGAACTACGCGCTACACAAGCTTCGAACCTGTGATCTCATGGAATAGAGCCAGAGCGCCTAACCACCGGGACATGTTCAATGAATATGTTTATTTATAGTATTATTGGTGGCAGCTAAATTGACCATCACATATTAGCATATGCATCAAAAGTTATATAAAGAAGCTTTATTGACCTAGCCTTGGTTAGTCTTGTCTGGTACTCAACTGATAATTATAATTTTTTAATCAAATGAATGAACATAGGTTTGCTTTCTTTAGTTTAAAAAGATTCAGAAACCATTAACTGTTGCTGTTCTTATGGAGTTTTAAACCGGTAGGATTGATAGGGCAGAATGAATTTCGACAGTGGGTATCCAATTCACTGTACCTGTGTATTCCTACCACACTAAAACCTGATAGGACTCTGATCTACATAAGATAGAACCAACATGTGCAACAGGTAAAGTTTTTTTCTTTTTTTTTCTGACTTCGGTCCAAGAGTAAGACTAAGCACTGTGCGGAGGAGAAAATTTTAATGTATTATTTTACAGCAAGAGAAAGGGAGAATATGAAAGAATAAGATAAGCACTGTGCGTGGATATGACACCAATCTTTTAAACTGTTGACATAGGTTTAGGATGCAATTTTCGGGATGGGGTTGTTTTGGCTGTGGCATGCTTGGTTTGACTGGGTTTCTGCTTATTTGCAGGAGATTCCCTGTAACATTGGCTAATTTGGTCAGTTTGGATATGTTGCTTAAGGATGGATATGCAAATATCACAGCAAAGATGAAATTTCTTAGTTCCGTAAGTCAACCTTGCTAGGCTTATCATCTTTTTGGCATTTTTATACAAGTAAATTTAATAATTTTCTGTGTAAAAAAGTTTATTATTGCTTGTTGGTTCTCTTAATCTTACACCTGTATAGCTGAATTCATTATATGTAGTCTCACTCAATTGCATGGTATAATTCTCCGCAAATAACCATGTTTCTCAAGATAAGGATTTGGCTTTTTGGTGGCTATACATGCATGAAATTTATGACACGATTATATTGCTATGATTATGTGTTTCCTCTCATTTGGTACTGCACCGCACCCTATGTACTCGTACTCTGTATAATATATTATGGAATACACATTTCATTTTCAATGGAAATTCCGCTAAAACTAAAAAAAACATTGATAATGACATGCAATATAAAATATTATATTATTATTAAAAGCTAATATTACAATTGCAACTAAACTTTGAAGATCGAAGGAAAATTTCGTCTTTCCACAAAATTAACCATTGAGGGTCCACTTCGAATGAAAGAAGAGTATGTTGAAGGAGTATTTGAGAGAATGACCGTTAGTGAACAAGCTATTCCAGATGAGCTCAAAGGTGTAATGGGACAGGCAACAAGTTCTTTGCAACAACTTCCAGCTCCTATAAAAGATGCTTTTTCAGATGGGCTAAAAATTCCACTAGGTAGGCAAATTCTCTTCACTGTTTGATACTCAACCAGTCAACTGAGTAATGAAGTTTCCCTTACCTTTTCCCACCAAAATTGAATGGTTCAAACTACCTCTTATTGGATGAAGTAGCTTTTTCTGTTGTACAATAGCAGGCTTCATATTTAATCCCACACATTTCTAGGTTATACTTTTTGGTATCTAAATAAATGATAGCAGGCCATCAAGATTATAAATTAGCAGGATCATGTCAACAAAGATGGATGTTTAACCTATATTGGTTTCTTTATATAAAAAAAAAGATAAATTTGGTTAGGTATCAAGTGTAAGAGAGCAGATAATTTGAAACTTAGAAGGAAAAAAAAGTAATTGATTTTGCATCAACTTTATGCACTAATTTTTTAAGGCAATTCTTCCAAAAAGATGCATTTGCTAGGATCTTAAGTCATTCTTTCCAGACTTGTATTGTCTGGTATTCAATTACTGATATCACAACCCTTTCTTAACCATTATTTTCTTTTTATATATTATATTATTACCTAGTTAATTTTTCAGCAGCGTAGCTAAAAGGATTGATTTAAAAAATATTGCATGAAATAAGTCCTCTGTTACGACCTTCATATGTTCACTTATTTTGCATCGCACAAGCTGATCCCAGTTCATTGGGGACCAAAGTTAAACATATGATTTCCCATTGCACTTGAGGAAAGTATTTATATTATTTGCTTCAGTTCTCTTCAGAGTTGAAAAGATATAAGATATAAAGCAATATGGCGACCTTTTTGTTAAAATACAAGGAAATGCTTGTTTAAACAATGTCCTTTTGAGGGATGTTCAATTCATGCATGTCCTGAAGTTTATTTTCTTGTATTTCCAGGAGGCACTTTTCAGAGACTTTTCATGATATCCTATTTAGATGAAGAGATACTGGTGAGTGTATGTTTTGAAATATGCCTAGAGTGAAGAGCTTTTATGATTTGATGTACAAAATTTTGTTGAACAAAAATAATTTTCTTGTTGGGGAGTTTGTGCCCCAACTTCAAAGCACAGATTCACAGTTGATTTTTATGACATGAAATAGGTATAGCTCTGAATAATTTTTAATAAACATGTAGCATCGAGTTTCCAAAGAAATAGAAAGTTGACATCCTGTATGAATAAATAGTATCACTTGTGAAATTGGTGACTTTCCAGCGTCATTAAAAATTATTTCATAAACTACGTAAATTAGTTAAGTAAAAGTACATATTGTGTGGCAAGGATTGTAAAAGTAAGGTAATATATTTATTTATTCACAAGTAAAAACGTGTCCAACAAATATTTTGCAAGCCGTTTATGTACAACTGCCACCAGCTATGAGTTTATGAGAGAAACATAGCACTAACCTCTGAAGAGTGAGTGTGTGTATGTGTGTGTGTTGTTTTACGATAAATCAATAATTGGCATCGTCAAATATCAAGCGAATACCACTCAAAATTAGAGCTTTGTTTAAGCCTATAGAAACGGAGGTGAAGCTTTAACTGCATAGTTCACTAAAAGAGATGCAATCACATATCACCAGAATTCAGTAGTTTCTCAAGTGCAAGTAGTTTTAGTTTGAATTGGTTCAGTGATTGAACTGATTTTATTTTGGTCGCAGATCATAAGGGATTCTGCAGGTGCTCCTGATGTACTCACAAAGTTAGAAGGACCTCCCCCGTCATTGCCTGATAGTACTGTTGTTACCGAGTATGAAAGCTAAAAAACTATCATTCATGCTCATATGTAAAGAAATTCTCACAATTCTAAGCATTTTACTTGTTTCTTTCGTTTGATATTTTAATTCATAATTATGTTTATCTATATACATCATTTTAGGACTTCAGTGAACTTTGATATTTGGTTAAGAGGAGATTTTTTTTAAGGAGAGTGGGAAAAAATGACAAAAAATTCGAAGCCCCTTTTCATTGCTTTACGTATATACAATAGATTCTTGAGTTACCATGCAGATGCCAAGCAGTTAACTACCAAAACCTCGAGCTTTACTTGAAATATGAAAATCTCTCTTCTATCACTTACACTATCTTACTTCAACTTTAATATATAAGTACGAGCGTCACGGTACGTGCTTCGCGCGTGATGATGATATGCGCTTCATGCGTGAATTGTTTTTCTTTTAACACATCCAAGAGAAAATGATTTGCACAAATATTTAGTCATATTTTTACGTTGAAATCATATATAGTTAGTTTGAATTTTTATTTCTATTATCTGTTAATAAAGAACAAATTTGTAAAACAGGTTTAGGTTTTAGATTTTTAAATGATATTAAGATTTGGTAATATTTGTAAAATGACGTTTTTAATTTGTAAAAGAAGTTTATTTGTTAGATCATATTTTTAAGTGATATTAAGATATGGTAATATTCATAGAAAGACGTTTTTGGCAGTTCACGTTAACAACAAAAAAGTGTGACACAAAATGTATTAGAACTATTATAAAAGATATGCTATCTATTAAACTCGATCTATAATTTTCTCACCCCTTCAGTGGATTCAATTTCTGATATTATCACTTTAGTCCACAATTGATCTTCTTCCATCAGACACATTTGAGGTTCTAGAACTATTATATCCAGAGTATCCTGGATGGCTTGTAATGTCCTGGAAAATAAATCAATCAATCAACCTGTTTTTCTCACTTTAGATGGTAGTTAATAAAATTCTTGTGGAAACTAACCTGCATTGATACTTGGCTCTCCCTTGTTGAGTGGTATATATTTTGTAGGGCACACTTGTTCATATTATCCTCTCCAAGGGCTCTCAATCTACTTAACTCTGGAAGGACAACTGTAGCCAAATCTGGCCTGTCCTTTCTTCTCAACTCTGCACATTGAAGTGCTAGTGCTGCAAATTTTTGTGCCTCATCTACTGGCCAGTCCGGAACTAAAGGATCAAGCATCTCTGCAAATGTACCTAATGTAGATACCAAATTAATAGTAACTTACCTAATATTCAGTTTCAATACGGCAAATTCTATTTGTAAACAAAAATTACTTTTCATATACCTTTGTTAGTAAAATAAATTTCAAACAAAAATGCCATGTTTTCTAATTAGAATAGTAGGTACATTTTCTCTAGCAATTTCTTATCGAAACCTTGATTGAGCCCTGAAAATTAGAACTTTAAACCATGTTTTGTGAAATTTGATCATGAAATTTGAAAATGAGTGTGATTTTGGATTAACTAGAAAAAGTTTCAGTTTCACAATCTTTTTCCTTCTTAGGTTTTTGTTTTTTCATAAAATTATTAAAATAATGTTGAATGGTAAGAATATTTTTCCCATGCAACGGCTTCCCTATATTTAATCTTTACCTCCTAGGTGAAGTACTAGGATCTTATTCACACAGAAGGTCTCCTAGGTCATTATTTTTAACACACAGTGGGTTCCCTAGGTGAAGGAATGAAATGAGATATTATTTGTTTAAAGAGGGTAATTTTGTTTTTTGGTTGGTTTACTCCAATAAAACTGTTGAATGTGATTTTTGTTCAGTTTTTGGTGTGTGAAAAATATATTTTGCTCTACAAATAGAATTTGCCTTCAAATATATTAAATCCGTTGTTCAGTTTTCAAAATACCTTTCTTAATCGAACGATTAACATAGTGCATCAAACCCATAGGTGGCTTTGCTGTAATTATTTGAAGTAACATGATACCTAAAGAATATACATCAGACTTGACACCTAGCATGCCTGTCTGCTGATACTCGGGATCAATATAGCAAAACGTCCCTGCAGTCGATGTCATTCGATACTGCGTTACTGTATCAGCCACAGTAGGTGGGACCAGACGGGCAAGTCCCACATCGCTAATCTTGCTTACGTAGTTTCTGTCTAGTAGAATGTTGCCAGGCTTAAGATCTCTATGTACTATAGGTTCAGGCTTTGTTTGGTGTAGGAATAGAAGCCCTGTTGCGATTTCTGCAGCAATACGGAAGCGATGTTGCCAAGGGATCACTGGTGTGTTGCCATGACAGGCTAGCCGGTCCTCTAGGCTTCCGTTAGCCATGTATTCGTAGACTAGGCATCCATATTCAGGGCAGGCACCCAAAAGTAGGACCATGTTTGGGTGCCTAATGCAGCTTAGGACTTGAATCTGCAATGTTTATAGTTGAGTTATAATCACATGCACAATATAAAATTGCAGATAGCTCAAACATTGTTGTAAAAAACCGTAAAGACTTTACAATTGAATTTCGTTTCAAATTAAATCTCCCCAACTGTAATTTGGTTTCTCAAATTACGATTCAAAGCTCAATTACAATCGCAGCTGAGAAAAAATCATTCAGTTTGTGCTGAAATGTAAAATATTAACGAGCTGGGATCTTCTGTCCCCAGTTCTTGTGTCTCCATCCCTAATCCGTCTCAACTATTTATTTGCTAATTGAATAAAACAACTAATAATTGTACCCATAATTTTACTTAGTAGCCCCCCTTTAAAAAATAAATTTCTGAAGACAAAAATACCCTTAAGAAGCTTTTTTTTTAATTCTTCCAACTTTTACGTAATTTTTCACTGTTCTAAAACATCGAAACTCCAAAACCCTACTTTTCAACTTTTACGTAATTTTTTTATTGTTTTGGAAGTACCGCGCTGGGTTAAAACATAAATATTGTTCCAGTACGGAGCGAACAAATGTGGTTGATAATATAACCACGTAGTGCCACTACGTGGTTATATGATAAACCACGTAGTGCCACTTCGTGGTTATATGATAAACCACGCATAGTCTCTACGTGGTTAGGTATCTAACCACGTTTTGTCAGTGCGTGGTGAACACAGAAACTCAAAAAAAAAAAAATAGTACAGATAAGTTTAGGGGTAATTTTGGAACAAACGGGGGACTATTAAGCAAGTTTGAGGGTTTACAATCTTTTTTATATTTTGGGGGGCTACTAATTGAAAATATGGGTTGAAATAGAATTTGGCGTAAATGAATTGTATGGTTGAAACCAATTGGGCGCATGGAGACACAAATAGTCAAGGAGATGCGACCTCAGCTCTATAACATATTTATTTGAATCTGTAATTAAAAATGTATTGCTTTCTTAAAAGAATAAAAGAAAAAGAAAAGGAGAAAAGAGAACTAAATATTAGATTTATATATAGAAGCTCAAGCATTAAAATCAATTGCAAAAGTAGAAATTGTTACAAGAAAAAAGGATCAATGTTTTTACAGGAATGAATTTTGATACCTGCATAAAGCTAAAACCCAAACATAGAATTATATAAAATCGTTAAATATGAGTCTTTTGAATTTATGATGACATAAATCCGGTTTTAGTTTAAAGTTTAAATTTTACAATTTAAATCTCATTGTGAAAACCATGAGCTCATATGCTACAAGTACCGTTAACTAAATATGTTTTAAAACTTGTTGCCCAGGGCTACCTGTCAATTTAGATTTCATCGTTTCAAAATATATAATATAAATGGGCCTCTACCTCTTGCTGAAATTGCATTCTTCCTTGTGAAGCATCAGGTCTAAGAACCTTGATAGCAACTTGAGTATGATCAAGGTAGCCTCTGTAAACAGGACCATATCCACCTTCCCCGATTTTTCTGCCATCCGCGAACTTTTCAGTAGCTTGTTCGATTTCTTCTATTGTGTACTTCCTATACCGAATATCATGCCCCCTATATTCCATAGCCTTTTGTCTATCTTCTACCTTCTTAAGTGCTTGCATCTCTGCATTTATTCTCTTCTGTGCTTCTAATTCTGCAATTCTCTGTTGGGCCTCAGCTGCTTCCATTGCAGCCTTACACTTTGCTCGTTCTCTTTCTACCAATGCCAATGCTGCCTCTTCTGCTAGTCTAGCTTCCTCCAACCTTTGTTCTTCTTCCATTTTCCACCTATGCAGTTCCCGTGCCTACACCAAATCTAGCTATTCAGTCCCACATTATCATATATGAAATCGATGGAATGGAATATGATACATTAATTACCTTCTGTTGTGATGAGAGTGCCTCTTTACAAGCAGCACTATACATATCCATAATTTGCTTGAGTTCCAGCTTTAATCTCTTCATTTCTGCTTCAACATCTTCCTGCAACAAGAAGTAATGTTATTTGGGTAATAATATGATGTCAGATCTGTTAACCTCAAATGACACTGACCATTGGCTGAGATGACACGGACGTGTTACTCTGATATGAGTAATCATGTCCAAAACTGTAAGAATCAGGCCCTTGATACTGCGAACCTTCAAAGCTATGATCGAGATAATTTGACCCAGTAGAGAGCCTTGGCTGGTGGAACCCTCGATCTATGCTTGGCCTATTTGATCCAATGAATGAAACGTCTGAATTGCTGTCTGATAGGTCTGCATATGCCCTTATGTTTGTTCTACCTGTCCTACTAAACGGTGACCTGCAAAGTTGAGTTATTTTTTTATATCCAATTTAGCACTCATTTAGCTAACTTTGATAACAAGGGTAAATTATTCCCGCTCACCGAATTAAATCACTTATGCTCTTTCTGTCCGGTGACCCTTCTAGAATTTCTGTGGAAGATTGTGGAAACTATTAGTTAATGGGTATCTTTAAAATGCTATATTGCTACAAATTTCTTTATTGTTCTTTAGTGTTATGTACATATATGTGTGTGTGTGTATACACACACACACACATATGCATGATGTATGTATGTATGTATAAAGGAGTGTTCAGTAGCACCCCAAACAATGCAGCACCACAAATGCCCTTTGATTTTCACCACAAGTTCCGATTTAAATAATAGTGGTAGTGAGAAGAGAGAGAATGAACTATTATTTAAATCGGAATTTGTGGTGGAAATCAGAAGACATTTGCATGCTGCACTGTTTCGGGTGGTATTGAACGCTCCTCGTACGTACATACATACATATATTCTTAATTGGACCAAAATAGTTGAAAAAGTACAAGAATTTTTCATTCACCAAAATTCTCTTTAATGCCACTTAAAAGTGACAAATAAATTCAAAATCCTACTTCTCACAACCGCCTCAATTGGTTGTATAAAACCGAATGAGAGAAAAATATCAAAATCCAACATTGGATTTGAGAAAATTAAAGCTTGTATATTGGAAAAGTACAAGAATTTTTCGATTTAATTCCACTGGTTCATCTATTGATTTGAGTTAGAATTAACATAGTGAGAATAGATCCCCAAAATCAAAGAATAGGAAAATGGTTTTAAGTGATGTTTGGTTAATTTGGTTTGAATTTTATTTAGCCTTAGGCTCATGGTGTAGAGAGATCGATAAATTGCTTTTTTTAAAGTATAACAATGAGATGGACCTAAGTGATTTTAGGGAGGTGTTTAATTTTTTGAGTGGGTGAGAGAAGTATTGGGTTTAGAGAGAAGAAACGTCGGTGTAGATGGTTGCACTCTTAATCTTGAACCACATTTTTTCTCTATTTTATTCAAAAACCACATTGTTTGTAGTTTAGTATTTAATTTGTCCGTTCCCATGACATTTTTTGTTACATTATTGGTTGTGTTGTATTCCGGTTTATTATATGTTTTACTTTTACCATATTCATAATTTCAGATGCTTCTTTTAGGAGATGGACAGTCGTACTTGTTAGATAACTATAATAAGACTCATTATAACTTAGAATTTATATCTTCTCATTAGCCATCTTTTGAATTCTGTATTAAAGGGCAATCGTGTCTGCTTTAGAAAATTTTATTTTTTTTGGACCGATATGTTTGAGAGATATATAGAAAAATAAAGTCTACATTCATTTTCATCTTCTCGTCTCTCTCTTTCTTGATAAAGAACACATTAAACAAAATCAACTTCTTGTCAAAGACCACTAGCTCAACTAGATAGTGGTATAACGTTCTAAACAAAAGTTCTAGAGGTCAGGAGTTTAAACGTTTGAGACATTAAAATGAGTGCTCTATTTGAATAAAGTACAAGTTTTACGATCAAAAAATTCAACACCATCTCTCCTCCACAAATTCCTCTGAAATAAAATTATCTTCCAAATATGCCAAAAACTTTTGGATATGTTTTGCATTTATCTATATCTTTTGACGTTATGTGCATAAGTTTGAGAGATTGTTATGTTAACCTTGAGACTTGACGATAATTATCTTGCATCGTACGTGGAATTTTGCTTTCAAGACAGTGGAACGTCCACTGCAGAACAATTTTCTCTCTCTTACTTTTTATTATTCAATTCTAACGGTACTATGTGATCTAAATGTAAGTTTTTGGGCCAGTATTGTTCATTGATAAAACCTCATGCATTCCTGTTATTTGTTAACAATGATACATTGAAAGAAGTTATATGTGGTCAATATTATGGTGCAAATGGAGATGTGGACAAACAATTGGAATAGTAGATCATGCCCACCTGCTACTATGATGACATTGTTCTTTGCTAGTAAAATATATGTTTTAGATACATTAAAGCTTGTGAAGAGAACCGAGTAACGTTATGAGGCTACTTTGACCAACAAGGTTTATGCTTCTACTTTCAAATATTGAACGTGAGAGACATTAGGCCAGATTCAGGTCGAACCTTTTGGAGTTCCCAGTGAGCGCCTGGGTGAATCAGAAGCAGGTTTCAGACCAGGTTGATTCTGAACTTGTGCGCGCAGAGGTGAAGTTGCAGGTGGTGCTCTTACTGCATTTCTTACTGATTGAATTTTTCCTTTTGATATTACGTACACCGTGCAGAAATCTGGAGCTCCTTTCGATATAGCAATGGGAATATCTGAAACCTTGAATCTACAAGGTAATATAACATTTTAGTTACTGTAACTTGTTCGTTTATCTTGTTACTGCGTCATCAATTAAACTTTTAGATATTCCTGGATAATATATGATAAAATGCAGCATATATAATATTTCCTGAGTTTCATCTGTTATACTGCATCTATGTAACAAATTCTACAAGTTAGTGTATATCTATATGGGAACTTTGGTGATGTTTGAAGTACTAGACCTATATTTCGATGTTTTTACAGAATAGTGCAAACACGTTTACTCTTTGAATGTTATTATTGAGTTACGTATAAATCTATCATTTCTGCAACAGGTAGATGCACACATTTGTACTGAAGCAATCTTTATTCTCACCTAACAAATCCTCCTTTGGAAGCAGATCCAACAACAAGTTTGTCGACAGCTGCTTGTGCAACAAACTCGATTATTGCCTTAGCTATTTCAGTGTCTTCAAGCACTATATCTTCACATTGTACCTGCAAAGTATTGCAAATTGAAACTGAGTATTCCTTCTGCTCCTAGGAAGCAAGTTGAACGCATTTTAATATTGATGCAATTAGGTATTCACGAATCTAAATAATAAACTAACGTTTTTCCGACTGCAGAAACAACGAAAAGGGAGGAACAAATCCTTCAAATATTGATCGGTGGGTGCTTTAAATCCTTTTCCAGCGTCATCTTTGTTTCCTCCTCCTTTGTTGACAAAAATCAAATATTGCATCATTCAATGACGAAGGTAAGACTAAATCCGTATTTAATTGAGGATTCAAAAACAATATGAGATTATGGACATGAAAACATAAATGATGATGAATAGAATCTTACCACCCTTAGTATTGACATGAACTAATGTGATTACTTGGCCCTTGGATACAAGATTGTCAAGAGCCCATTTTAATGCGATTTGGCTTGCTTTATCCTTATCAATTGCCACTGCAATCAGTGAATTTGTGGCATTGGCATCATACTTTGGCTTATTATTCAACATAAATAAGTCTTTTTATGTTTTGTTTCTCATTTTCTTGTTATTTTACATCATTTTTACCATTAAGATTTCCCTTTTGACTTCTATTTCGTTCAATGTTTCTTCTTCTGTATCTTGCCAAGGAAAGGAGGGAAATAGCCTTTCTATATTTGGAGTTCTAGAATTTTTATTGTTAGAGGTCAACCATCAGTTTAGGATGTTTTGCATGACTACTTTTGAAATAGCAAGGTTTTTCTCAGAGATTGGTTTATCAAAATTGATGCTACACAAACTACTCAATTTGAGAAATTTTAACCTCATACAAGGGGCACGTGGAGGCTTTTGAATCCTACGTTTCCCTTTATATTTGAGTTATATTTGATCTCAAATTACATGATACTACTGGTATTTTTTTATTGAGAAATGTGGCGGATATACTCTGGTGGAGAGCATAAATAATCATTGCTATAGGATAAAAAATCTATCATTTCCACCAGTTAATTAGTTTAATACGGAGAGTATCATCATTTTCTTATTCTCCCCAAGGGGAGAGAGAATGTGTATATTTAACATTTCTCTTTTTTATTTACTATCTATGCAACTTAATTCATGTCATGTATATTAACATTCTAACGAACAAAATTTGCATCACATGTACGGTTCTTTTTTATAATATTTCAACTATTAGTGAAGTTTCAGACGTAAAACATAATTAAAGAACAAGGCAAAAAGAGAGAGAGGCATGGGGTAATACGAGAAAATGAATTATCGAAGAATAGGAAATAACGGAATAACTTTATCTTCATTTTGTCACATGTATATTAACTTGTTAAAAAAATAAAAATCGTCATTTTCATATTTCCTCTTACTATCCACACACCTCATTAACATTACATGCAAAAATAAGTGTGGAAGAAGTAAAATTAAACTTATTTTTTAAATATTGGTTAGTTTTTTGAACAAATAAATAGCAGTCAATTGATGCCAATGTGATTCGATTGCAAAATTCCTAGATAAACAATATATAGGGTATATCTATTTGTTGTCGGGTTTCTTCGATCTGGCAAAGAGACAATGATTGTAATCTTCAAAGTAAGGGAGATTCTTCAAGGTACGTCGATGACGTTCTTCTTAAAACGTTATTTGTCATCACCATTTGTTTGAATCAATGAACGAGTGTTGTGAGTTATGACAAATCGTCTTTCAAGATGCAATGGATGTGAGATGATTAATCTCTTCAATCGATTTCGATAGCACTATCGAAATCGATTCAAACTACCTTCTGAATTGACTGCAATGACAAGAGTATTGAGTTTGTGATCTGCAGTGTCACAAACTCGAAATAATTATAGACTGAAAGAAGAGAGAAGAAGGGAAAGAGAGTCGAAAATAACGAAGAAAAAGTTAATTCTAGAACACTTTTTAGGCATTCCTATCTATAGCTGCGATGTGCCATTTTAGTTTTAAGAAGTTAAACAAATATAATTCTTTCTATTCTATGATGTAGGACTATTCTCAATCTCAATTTCTCTTTCTCTTCTTTTCATCTAAAATAAAATAACTCACACAAATATTTTATAAAAAATTCACTAACACTATTTCATAGAGGACATCCAATTATAATGTTTTTGCGATATATAATATATGATTTCTTTTTAATAAGAAGATATTCAAAGAAGATATCGAATTTTCGGTTTAAAGCACACCTTTTTGTGTGTGTGTGTCAGTTATGCCTTGGTGAAATTCTAGCGATATAAAATAAAATGAAATCGGGCATTCATTATCTTTCACCTTTTTGATCATATGACAAAAGGGACAACAATAATTATGTGAATAAATCATCATTAAAGCAATAGGTCCACAAAGTTATACATCAAATGAAGTAGAGTCTATATAACAGAAGTAAACTCAAATAAATTATCTCAACAAACAGTAATAAGCAAGCACTGTCACGAGCTCCACAACATTGCTTTATGGAATAAGCGTAGACTCCATATATATATATAATACGAGATAGCTACATCCAGCGTCCTCCAAACAGCTACAGCGTTACCTAGACCTGTTATCTAGTTTACTCATTTAAGAGTACCTAAGATAATAAGAAACAAAACATAAAACCTTAGGTCGGACAACAGACTGGTGTGAGCGATAAATAAATCTCAAAATACCATACATGTAAATATGGTAAGGAACAAGAGTACATGAACCATATTCAACCTGTCCCTGCAACCAAAGAGTTAGCATATAACACTATAATATGCTACTGTACAATATCATAAAGGCATACCACAAACCAAATAAAGGATATCAGTCTTTCAGGTATTCCTATCTCCAATACCTACTTCCCCTGATACCTATGAGTGAAAGCCTACTAAAGAAAGCAACCAAAGCAACCATAGCATCCATCCAACAATTCTACTATCTCTCCACGTGCTCTGAATATATGATAACTCGGATGACCCTCGAGCCATGGACCAATGAAAATCACGATTCTCTGTTATACTCTCATATCTAGCAGTCCAAAGCTAGATATGCGTCTCAAAGCCCAAAGCTGGACACTAGACCCAAAGCAAGAGGTCTAAGGTATACAGGTCTCTCAATTGACCCATGAGCGTCCCCACTTACAATATCTCTGCTTCGAGTACAACTGAAAACTCTTCGAGTCACCAACGATTCCTTAGCACATATATCTGAACCCACTATTGCTCCATTTGGATACCAAATCCTTCTTGATCAATCCAATTTCCATTATTCATGAGGAACACTTCCACATTCCCCGATCATACGGCCCACCCCTTTACGAGCCGCCATCTTCGGAACCTACTAGCAACACGAGCCAACATCTGAAGACCATAGCTTTTCATTATGATGTTATATCGTTATCCAACCTGATACGAACGAACCAACACCTCTAGCACGATCTATAAAACATCTACATCAGTCCTCAGAAGCTTTACCTTTCACATTTTCACCCTGATAACTCGGTGCCGGGTTATACATTTAGCCAACCAAACACTAAGTTTTCTTCCATGCCTCTAGTACCCTTCTTCAAGTGCATTAGATCCCGACTCATCCCTCTTTGATAACTCGGCTCTAATCCAAAGTCCCGTCTTTTAGTTCTAGAGATAACTCGGTACCAATCCAACACTTAACCAAAATTTTCAACATCTTGCTATAGAATATCTCATCTAACCATGATCTACCCAGCCATACAAACCAACGAGTCATAGCCCCCTTCAAAATAACTCGGTACCGAGTTATGGCTTTAACTCTTATCCACTTGCGAGTTATCACGTGGTCTCTTACCATTCTCCTGAGCTTATTTATTAAGTTTTGTCCAATTCCGATCACCTTTGCTTTCGATTTGCCCAATTCGCTGACCTAACTTCCTATGCAATCAAAACACTAGCAAGCAATATCAAATCATATCATCCAAACATAGAACAACAAGCAATTTCATCCAATCAAACTTGCAATCCATCAAAATAAGATAAACAAGGCAATTTCTAACATAGATCAACATATAGCATGAATATTTAAACATAAATCAAGGTGATTTCTAATCAATCTTATCATATGCATGGATTAACATGTCATTAAAGTTACAAAAGGTTTTTATGGCCAAAAATCAATTTAAAACATGTTAAATCCTATAATTCTACCATATTAAACATGTGTAGTATAGTGAGAAGGCATAAACCGCTCACTAATTACCAAATTCAATCAATTTGTATGTAGATCTAATCCGGGCAGCGAAGAAAAGCACTCAAAATCAAGAAAATCGATGATCTCTATCTTTTAATTGAGGATCCAATCTCTGATTCGTAATCTAGTTTGATTTAGAGAGCAATTTGAGTAATTTTGGATGAAAAGATTAATCAAATTTATAATCTTGTTATATATTTAAAACAAAATTAATTTTCTTAAATGATAATTAATCAAAATTTATAATCTTTTTATAAATTTAAAACAAAATTGATTATCCAGAAAGATAATTGATCAAATTTTCAATCTTTTTATAAATTCAAAACAACATTAATTATCCAAAAAATAATTAATCCAATTTATAATCTTTTTCTAAATTTAAAGCAATATTAATTATCTTGATAGATAATTGATCAAATTTATAATCTTTTTATAAATTTAAAATAACGTTAATTGTCTAAAAAAATAATTAACCCAATTTATAATCTTTTTATAAATTTAAGACAACATTAGTTATCCAGAAAGATAATTGACTAAATTTATAATCTTTTTATAAACTTAAAACAACATTAATTTACGTAGAAAAATAATTAATCTAATATGTAACCTTTTTATAAATTTAAAACAACGCTAATTATCCTGGAAGATAATTAATCAAATTTATAAACTCCTTTTATAAATTTTAAACAACACTTTTCCTTTATTTCAAAATCCTCAAATATACTTGAAATATGGTTTAAATAACTTTCAAAGTGAAAAAACGCGACCAAACATTTATTTCATAAAAATACAAGCTCAAGTTCAACATACACAAAGGTTTAAGGGGATGATATTTCATAAGAGACGGTATGGCGATAATCGCTATAACGCCACCTACACAAATCAAACAGTATGTCATAAATATTTCAATCCAACAATAATATAAGTATCATGCATATAACAGTAAATTTATAATGGCGAGAAAACCCTTTAACATCTCTCTACAAAAGTCCCCTGCAAAACAATGGTTATTTATTCCATCCGCTTTTCAAGCGGGAATCAAATCCAAACAAACAATCAAACAATAATAACAAACATATTGTTATCAAAAATTAGCACTTAATAGCTAGCATATCATTTATTAATTAATCCACATATTAATAACTTCAAAAATAATCGTTTTACTTTGTAAGCACATAACGACGATTTATTCTGCTCGATAGATGTCCAAAATAATCTGTCCAATTTAATTATAGAAGAACAGTGTTTTATTCTGCTAAATATATATCATAAAAAAGTATAACTATTTTAACCATGTTAAACATAATTAAATTAATTCACTATAAATTTATCACTAATCAGTACTTCATTAAAACTATCAACTATCATCCAAGCATTCAACAATAATCTATAGCAACACATATATCATATAGTTTATTTAGAGGTGAGTGAACTCACTGAAATTCTAGTAGATGCTTTCGCATTCTGATTTAATCTAAAATCAAATGATATTCGATTTCAGTCCAAAATACTACTATCTCCAAATTCAACCAATCCAATTCTAGTGCGTCGGTATCATCGAGTCCAATGCAAAAGATCGCGTCCAAATCTGAACTCGTATAAGATAGTTATTCAATTTATAAGATTTTTGGATTTTAAAAATATAATTAAATACCAGTCACTTTATTAATTTAAATACCTATTCCTTTAAAAAATCATCTTCCCCAGTCTAACAATTTTGTGCCTGTACATGTACACATCATGCATGAGAAAACCCATGGCCGCACCTTCAATCAGCAATATCTCCTCCAATACTCGACGATTCGATGCCGCACCACCTCCATTGCATTTATCTCCACGAACACTACCTCCATGGACTAAATGCATGAAGCTCAATCAAGCCATCTGAAAAACGACCCGAAGCTTCCTGCTCTCGTCCATCACCAGGCCGCGACTCCTAAATCGCTACTGCACCCCACCAAATCACGGCCACAACTGCTCCTCGTCACGACAAACCCAACTGCGGTCACCACAAGACCTATCTCCTCCTCCACTGCCTGAAATCCCAAACCCTAGTTCACCTCTACTTAAGCCAAAACTGTCGATCTCCTCAAACATGACTGAACTCACTCAAAATCACATAGGTTGTAGATCTCCTGAATACAAACCCAACGGAACCAATTTCATGATTTTTGGTAGCTTGTGGCTTTTGATTTTAATTTTCTAAAGGTGGATGTATATTTTTTTTCTTTATGGTAAAAGTAAAAGAGCAAGGAGGGAAAATAAAAAAAGTAGGAGGGAATGAAAATGAAGAAAAGTGTATGAATTGAAGTACACATAAAACCCAAAACAACCACATTACTTCCAACTCAAGCTAACCAAAAACTTCAAGCCACACCTCAAATCAAAATTCACATCACTATCAAAGCTAGTTGAAAATTTTGAATTTTGATTTGGTTTAAAAAGTTTTGAAAAAAAGGTTTTATGGTATTCCGCTATGCAATATTACGTTCGCGTATGAACCTCTAACAATAAAAATAAAAATATGATCGTGCACCAAGGTGCAACACGATCACAAATCAATAATAAAATACACATATTATTTTATTCTATGAAATTTCAAAAAGACCAACGTTTGCCGTAAAATACGTCAAACAATAATTTAAATATTTTTCAAATTAAAAATTATGGAAATATTCTATAAATTCATTTAAAAATGTCAATAATAATCAAGTCATTTTATTGACAATTGATTTTCTTGTTATTTATTTCAAACCATTTATTATTGTAAATAAATTTTCAAAATAAGTTCACCATTGTTTTTGATTAATTAAAAGGAGTTAAATAAGGCTATTAAATCCATTAAGTTAATGATTTAATTCCCAATTCAAACATTTAAATAATCCCTATATTTGAACATAAGATTATTTATATTTCAAAAAAATCAATTATTTAAATATTTAAAATTAATTAAATATTCACAATTAAAATAATAAAATTTCCAAGATGTTACACACATACGTGTACATATAAAAAAATAGTAAATATATAAATATACTTTAAATTTCATAATTTAAGTCATTTATGTATGTTTAAATAATATTTCATAGTAAATGCATATACATTATATATATATATATATAATATATATGTATTTAATTTCTACCATAATTTAGGTTTAACAAAAATAATAGTTTTATTAATTAAACCCATATGGATTTATTCTAAAGTTTTTGTTTTTAAATATAAATTTTTGTACGGAATTTTTTCCCTTTTTTGTATAAAATTTCGGTTTAAATATTTAAGTTATTTGTATTTACATTCATATATATTTATATAAACAATTGTAATTTAATGTTTTAACTCGATGAATATTAAAATATAATTTGAATTGATATATATATATAGTTGTATATTGTTCATCGACGGGAATTCTATCGAGTTAGAAATCCGTCGAACGAATTTATAATAAAATTTACCACAAGCGCACGGCGTACTATCGTAGTACGTAGTAAGTACGGGTCGATCCGTAAGGAATTGTTGATTTTAAAAATCTATTCAATCAAATTAAACCAAAGTTGAAGAGGGTGTTAAGCTAGAAAAGGAGAAAACTAACAAACTAACAAAAAGAAAGTGGTAAAAATATGAGAGTCAAATGACAATTTAGAGTTAATTTCCACTCTCTAGATCACATATATCAACAAATGAAGTTATGATCTCTCTTTTCCTATCATTAGTGTAATTAGTTGATGTGCTTATCATAAGTATGACATATTTGTGCTATTAATTAGCCCAACATAAGCCGTCAAACTCTAACACAACCACCAATACACTTTTAACTTTCATGAAATATGACAACAAAGTAGAAAACAAAATCTATTTTAAGCATGGCCTATTAACTATGAATTAGAAATATAGACCATCAAATTTTAATTTCAACATTCACTTCATTACCATCATCATATGTAGATGAAGAGGTAATTTGTGTTAGTGATTGTTTAAGCATAGCCTATTTGGTGTCAACAATATAGGCCATCAAATTCAAAGCAAAAACAACAAGTTAACCACTTCATGCTTTCTCATTAAAGCACAAAAAAGAGCATAAACATCAAAATGTTGGATTAACATACTAGAGAGCTTCATTACCCATAAATTGAAGGGATTAGCCTCTCATATTTGTTATCAAATCAACAAATGTAGAAAGCAACATTAAACAAACAAGAGGAAAAAGAGAGCAAAAATAAAGAAAAAACTAATCTACTTGCATGAAATGTAAATCTACAACTACTAACATGAAAGTAAATAAGCATGTAAAGGAAAAGAACATGTATTAAAGTTGCATAAAAAAAGTACAAAAAGAGAAAATGGCTAAGTAGCCATGAAAAGAAAAGAGAAGAGCTTTGATTTATTTTCCTAAACTAAGAGGCTTAGAGAGAAGAGAGCCTAAAAGAAGAGAGAGCTCATTACATGAAGCATAAGGGGTATTTATACATGTATGAAACACTAATTCACTTTTTTGGGAACTACCCAAAATACCCTCTTAGGAAGTGTGGAGGCCAAGTAATCATTAGCATCAAATAATCATCATTTAAGTGTGCATGAAGCTTTAAACTCTATTAGCATGTGCATTAACATCTAATTTGTACATGAAGGTAGGTGAGGTCCTCCATGATCCATGAAATGAATTATTTCCATCCCCATTCCTTTGTATTCACTCTTATGCATGCATATATCTTCATGAAGCCACTTTTATTGAATTTAAATTCCTACAAAATAACATAGAAATTTTCAATTAAATTTTAGAATATTAATATATGCACAAAAATGACTATTTTTCCTCTGGATGAAGATGAATATGTGACGATTTGAAATAATTTGAATTTTGGTTTAAACAAGTTAATATACCCATTATGATCATTTATTTAATTTAAATAAATTAAATATGGTGGTAAAATATGCACATTTACGTGCACATCATATATATTCAAAAATATCATTTATAAATTTATCAACATAATTTAAAAATACATATATGTATATAAATTACTTTTAAACTTCTATTTTATTTAAAAGTGCACTTTTAAATTAGATATAAATTTATGAATTTGTTTTTGCTTAGGTTGAAAGTAAAATACATACATATACATAAAAAAATAATTTATAACAACAAATTATACGCACACGCACACTTTCTAGATTAATAGCATATACATATATGTATTCGTGAGATAAATCTAATCTAACCAGATATAATAACACAATAAATCACACACACACACATAGATACACACACACACACATACACACACACACACACACACACACACATATATATAAAGAGATATGTAGTAAAGTATTACCTCAATTGTAGCCTAGTTGTAACATCCCGTATCTAGAGGCCAAAAGCTAAGTGCTACAGATGCTGCAGCCATCCATAGTATTAACTTCTGGTGACAAAATACAGTAATGCCGTATCCATAATATCAAAAGCACTTGAATATGAACAAAATCATAGATTAAAAAAACAACATTTCACTGATTACATTTTAGAACTAATTCATATCCAAGTGCTTCTGATATTATGGATACCATTAGCATTACCGTATTTTGTCACCAAAAGTTAATACTATGGATGACTGCAGCATCTGTAGCGCTTAGCTTTTGGCCTCCAGATTCGGGATGTTACAACTTGGTATCAGAGCATAGGTTTATGAAAAACTTTAAACTAAAAATGGTTTTTGAAAAGCATAATCCTAAAGAATTAGAGTAAGATTGGGCTATGGGATAACACACACATAGATTTGAATTCAGATATAGAAGGTAGAAGAGGATGAGTTAATCCACGAGGGGAAGGCACCGATGGAATGTCAGGTCTAATGTGAGGAGAGGTCAAGGTCAGGCACAAGCAGAGAATGTGGGTGCTGGAGTCCCGCAAGTTGGAATGGAAGCTATGTATCAGTTCTTCATGAACAGGTGCAAGCAGGTGTTGCTGTTGGAGTAGCGGGAGGAGGAGTTCCGGGAGCTCCAGTTGTCAACGACTATGCTAAGTTGAGTGCAGACTACACTAAGCTCGAAGGAAAGTCATTTATTGGAACAGAGGATGCCATTGAGGTGGAAAACTGGTTGTTGCAATGCGAAAGGATTTTGTAGACTTGAGGCTCAATGATAAGCAGAAGAGGAGGTTGGCATCGAGACAGCTTCAGGGAGCTGCTTTGTTTTGGTGGAATAGTGTGACTGTGGTAGAGATAAGGAGACTATGACATGATCAGAGTTTAAGAGGAGGCTCCAAGAGAGGTTCATGTTAGTTATGGTGCAATCCATTTTGGTTAGGAAGTTTGCTGAGCTATAACAGGGAGAGATGACTGTTCTGGAGTATGCCAGTAGGTTTGAAGAGTTAGCCAGATACGGTTATGCTGCTGTTGATACAATGATGAAGAGGAACGAGAAGTTCATTAAGGGATTGAAGCCTAAGTTTGCTAGGGCTACTTTACTACATATTAGAGATCCCTGTGATGTGGTTGTGGAGATGGCTTTAAGTTACGAGGAGTTGCTTGTGTGTCAGGAGAAGAATAAGGTGAAAGAAGTCCAGGTTGGGCAGGGTCAGATGAGGAAGTTCTTTCACAAGAAGGGTGCTCAGAAGGGTGGAGCAGCCAAGAAAGGAAAGTCTGAGGTTGTCCATTTCAAGTGCAACAAGAAGGGTCATTTCACCAATGAGTGTCGTACTGGGAAGGTTAAGGAAGTGATCGGTAAGAAGAACATCAAGTGCTTTAACTGCGATCAGTTAGGCCATTATAAGAACCAGTGCAAGGAGCAGCCTAAGGATGGAAATGGCAAGGTGTATGCATTTGAGTCTGCTGCTTCTAAGCCGACAACTCAGGAGAAAGGAAAGGCAGTTTTGGGAGGTATGCTTCATATTCATGGTATTTCTGTTAACGTTCTATTTGATACTGGTGCATCGCATTCTTTTACATCTAGATGTTTGATAGATAAGCTTAACCGAGAACCCACATATTTAGTTACTTCCTTACGGGTTGCGAATCCAATAGGAGGGTATGCGACTCTAGGGTTGAGATGCGACCAGTTAGAGTTTAACTTGTTAGGTCATGCCTTTGTTTGCAGTTTGCATGTGTTTGATTTTGTGGGGTTTAGGATTATTCTTGGGATGGATTAGTTAAGTGAGTATGATGCTAGGATATTTTTCCAAGATAGGAAAATATCACTTAGGCACCCTGATTGTAGTGATCGGGTAGTTTATACTGTAGAAGGTTCTAACGGTGAGATGGACACTTTGTTAGGTGCAATGGAATTGGAAGATGAGCTGAGTCGAGTTTTCATGGTTGGAGAATTCGCAGATGTGTTTGAGACAGTAGTTGGATTGCCGCTGAGACGAGCCATTGAGTTTCAGATAGATTTGGTTCCAGTAGCAGAACCAGTGAGTAGGCCGCCAAGCAGGATGACTCCTACAGAGATGAGGGAGTTGAAGATGCAGTTGGTGGATTTGGAAAGCAAGAGTTTTATCAGGCCGAGTAGTTCGCCTTGTGGAGCAGCTGCAGTGTTTGCTAAGAAGCCGGACGAATTGTTAAGGCTATGTATCGATTATCGTAAGTCGAATGAGAGGACGATAAAAAATCGATATCCATTGCCCAGAATTGACGATTTGTTCGACCAGTTGAGTGGAGCCAAGATATTTTCCCAGTTGGATTTGGCAATAGGTTTCCATCAGTTCAGAGTAGTAGAGGATAGTATACCTTTGATGGCGTTTAGGACCAGATATGGGTCATATGAATGGTTAGTTATGCCGTTCGGACTGACTAATGCAACAACATTCTTTGTGGATTTGATGATCCGAGTTTTCTGAGAGCACTTGGATAGGTTTATATTGGTTTTCATAGATGATATCTTAATATACTCTAAGGATGAAAGAGAGCATGAAGTTCATCTTAGAGTGGTGCTTGAGACGCTGAGGCAGCATCAGCTGAAGGCGAAGTTTTCAAAGTGTCACTTCTGAAAGAAGGAAGTGAAGTTTCTTGGTCATGTAGTCTCAGAGGAAGGGTTGTCAGTAGATCTGACTGAGATTGAAGCGGTGAATAGTTGGAAGAGACCCGAGACAGCGACGGAGATAAAGAGTTTCTTTGTGTTGACTGGTTATTATCGAAGATTTATTAAGGATTTCTCACAGATAGCAGCACCGATAACCAAGCTAACGAGAAAGGATGTGAAGTTTGTGTGGACCGATAAGTGTGAGGAAGCATTCCAGAGTTTGAAACACTTGTTGACCCATGCACCAGTTTTGGTTGTTCTGGAAGGGAACCAGGATTTGGTGGTTTATACCAGTGTGTGTGGAATAGGATTAGGAGCTGTGCTGATGCAGAGAGGTATAGTGATTGCCTACGCTTCTAGACAGCTTAGACCGCATGAGGTCAGATATCCGACGCATTATTTATAATCGGCTGCAGTTATTTTTTCTTTGAATGTGTGGAGACATTACTTTTTGGAAGAGAGGTTTGAGTTATATACATATCATAAGTCGCTGAAGTATTTGTTCTCTCCGAAAGAGCCGAAGATGAGACAGTAGAGGTTGTTAGAGTTTATTGTCGCTTCTGATTTACGGATTGAGTACACACCGGGGAAAGGAAACAAGGTTGCAGATGCACTTAGCAGGAAAACATCAGAATGCAGTATTGGCGATGATTGCTGAGTGGAAAGAATTGGAAGCATTGGCAGATTGCAGAGTGCATTGGAGACCTGAGGCAGGGTCTAGCGGAGAAACCGTAGTGTTATCTTGTTTGGAAGTTCGACCAGTGATGGTCGAAAGGATTTCTTCTAAACAAATGGAGGATCCAGTGTTAGCTGAACGGATCAATAAATTAAAGGATGGAACTGAGAGCGACGACTTGAAAAATTTCAGTCTTGACCAGAATGGGTGGTTGAGAAAGAAAGGAAGATTATGTGTTTCGAGTGCATGAAACATAAGAAAAGGAAGTCTTGGGGGAATGCCATCATTCGAAGTTCCCTATTCATCCATGAGGTACTAAGATGTATCAAGATATGAATATGAGTTTCTTCTGGAAAGGTATGAAGCGGGATATTGGCTTATGGGTAAAGCAGTGCTTGAATTGCCAGCGGGCAAAGGCTGAACACCAGAAGCCAAGTGGGTTGCTACAGCCATTGGATATTCTGGGATGGAAGTGGGTAATATTTCCATGGATTTTATTGACGGGTTGCCAAGGTCGAACAGAGGAATGAAAGTATGTGGGTCATAGTGGACAGATGGACCAAGAGTTCTTATTTCATTCTAGTTAAGTCAACTAGGACGGCACCTATATTAGCAAAGTTGTTTATGAAGAATGTGGCTAGGCTGCGTGGAATTCCTGATAGCATAGTTAGTGATAGAGATTCCTTATTCACTAGCGAGTTTTAGAAGAGTCTACAGGAAGTTTTGGGAACCAAGCTCAAGATGAGTACCGCTTACCATCCGCAGACAGATGAAAAAATGAAAAGAGTTAACAAAATCTTGGAGGATTTGTTAAGAGCTTGTGTTCTGGATTTCGGGGGATAATCGGAAGACCATCTGCATTTAGTTGAGTTTTCGTATAACAACAGTTATCATACTAGTATTGGGATGACACCATTTGAAGCTTTGTATAGAAGGCCATGCAAATCTCTCATTTGTTGGCTAGAGACCGGGGATAGATTAGTTCTTTGTCCAGATTTAGTTAGAGAAGCTGTAGAAAAGATTGAGGTCATTCGGGCTAGAATGAAGGAGGCTCAGTCTAGGTAGAAGAGTTGTGTAGATAAGAGACAGAAAGATTTAGAGTTCTTAGTTGGAGATCGGGTATTTATTTAGGTGTCACCGATAAATGGTGTGATCGAATTTGGGAGATCAGGGAAGTTGGCACCGAGATTTGTTGGACCATTTCCTATTGTTGAGAGGATCGAGAAACTCGCATATAGAGTTGAGTTACTGAGCAATTTAGCAGGAGTCCACGATGTTTTTCATATTTCTCATCTTAGAAAGTCTGTTAGAGACCCGGAGACTGCTATTGCCCGATTGCGATAGAAGACTTAGTAGTAGAACCGGACTTGACCATAGTTAGAAAACCAGTTGGTATAGTTGCAAGAAATGAGAAGATGCTTAGAACCAAGACGGTCAGATTAGTCAAGGTCCAGTGAAGAGACGATGATAAGGACTGTACTTGGGAGGTTGAGAGCAGGATTAGAGATGCTTATCCGGACTTGTTTGATGGTATGTTTTACCTCTTTGTTTGATTTGTTGTGTATCTTATCATAATTTCGAGGACGAAATTCTTTATGGAGGGGAGTCTGTAACACCCCATATTTTTTATTACATTATTTAGGATATTTAATTAGTTAAATAAAATAAAATAAAATAATGTGTTGATTGAAAGATTGAGATTTGAGTTATAATTAAGGGGTAGTCGTGCAATTTAAACAATGAAATAAGAAGAGTTCAACATGAAATATAAGAGGGGTAAAATAGGAAAGAGGCCATTCCTATATCTATATCCCTTAGCCGTGCACACTCCTACACGTTCATTTTCATTTGTTCAAAATTTTAAAAGCTAAGGCCGGCCACCATTAACAAGGGCAAGAGAAAGAAAGATAAAGGGAAAGCTTGATCAACATCAAATTCATTCAAATCTCACATCTTTAATCTCTAAAGCTAAGGTGAATAATGTTTACATCTATCATTTTTTTTCCGGTTTTAAGGAGAATATGAAATGTTTTGCAATGTTTTTGAATGATGGAATGATTATATATATTTGTTGATGATTTATACATGTTTATATTGATTTTATGATATGTTTTGATATGAAACTCTATTAAATGACATCTAAATGTCTTGCGAATTTTTATATAGACCAAAAATAATATTTTGGAGATGGGTTTCAATTTTTAGAATTTTTTGGAATTTATTGTGATTTTATATGAATTTTCTAGTAAAGAAAATGTTAATTTGAGTTATAAATTATTTACGGTTAAATAATAAAAGGTTTGGCTTTGAAATTTTTATATGTTGGGAAACATATTAAAAGAGATTTTCTGGAATTTTTTGTAGAATTTTCCTAAGTGTTTTAATGGATATATAAAATTATTTGAGGTATGAGACTTAAATATTTTATACATTTATAAAAGGAGAAGGTGCTCTTTGCAAATAATTCATATTTGTTATTTCTAGAAATTGGTAGCACTTTTGAAAAAGTAAAATGGCAATAATCAGCTCTAGACGAACAAGGCAGGTTAGGTACAAAAGAAATTGTTTAAATGGATAAATAAATAGGTTTTTCACTGTTTCGATACTTTCGGCACCAGGTTCCGCCTCTTTGCCTTTGCCTTCGACACAGTCGAAACCAATGCACATGGTATTAGGAAACTGGTACGTAGTTAATTGAATGTAGGCAAAATGTAGTGGGTCGAAACCAGGGGTTCCGGAGGGGTTGAGGCATTGCTTTGCTTTTAAAATGAAAATGCGCCTGCTTGCTTTCGACTAAGTGGCTTTCAACTTAGTTGGCTTTCGACTAGGTCAAATGGATTTAAAGGAAATTGTTTCGATTGGATTGCGCCTTTTTTTTAAATGATTGCTTTCGACTAAGTTGAAACCTTTTGCTGTCGCCTTTTTACCTTTCGACCCAGAGGGTTTCGAAGGGGTTACTTTGTTTTCTAAAATTTGGCCACTTCTCCAATACTTTCGAAGGGATGGTTTCGACACCATCACTTCTTTACTTAGGAATGCTTTCGAAAGAATGGCTTTCGAATTAAATGATTTAATGACCCTTATTCTCTGTTGAAGTATAACCCAAAAAGGTTTCGAAAGAGATGGTTTAAAAGGTTTCGAAAGGTGTTTTTCCACATGTTTTAAATTGAACCCAAGTGCTTTCGAAAGGTTTATGTTTTCGAAGGGATGGTTTCCCAATGGTTTTAAAGGAGTCGAAAGGTTTGGTTTTTCTGGTTGTTTCGAAAGGATTAAAGGAAAAGGTTTTACCAAAGGTTTCGAAAGGCTATGTTTAAAGGTTTTTAAAGAAAGATGTCTAAGGTTTTTAAAGCTTTCGAAAGGAAGGTTTTTAGTGGTTTCGAAAGGGTTTTGAGAGTGGTTTCGAAAGGAAGGTTTTGGCTTTTCGGCCTAGATAGAAGAAAGGGTTTAACTTGGTTTAGAAATAGGTACTTTCAATGGTTTCGAAAGGGGTACTTTCAACAGATTCGAAAGGGATACTTTCAATAGATTCGAAAGGGGACTTTCAAAGATTTAAATGTTTTCATCAACTAAGATTTAGGTAAAGTATATATAACATGGCAAGGGGATTTTGAGTAAAGCATAGAGATTATATATTTTCCTTGTTGAGTTTGAGTTAAAGGTTTTAAATCATTTTAAAAAAGTTTTCAAGGAAAATTATGGGAAGGTATCCCTAAGTAAAATGACTCAGATATTAGAATACAAGATGGGACTGGTACAGGGTCATGCCCTATACATTAGCTATTAGCCCCAACTAATTTTGTCCAAAATTCCAGTATGCAGGGCTTTGTCACATGTAAGACTAAAATTATGAGTACACACAAAAAGGAATATATGTTTGTATACATATAGGTTATTGGTGAGCCCGTAAAACCATTAGGATTAGGTGACCCTGGGAGATGATAAGTTAAGGACAGACCGTTCAGAAGAGAAGTATTTAATAGATAGTCAAGGACAGAACGTCCAGAAGAAGAGGAGTGTCTAACAGATGTTAGATAAATTTTGATATAATTTTTGGAAGGCCCGAGTCAGCCAAAGGTTAATAGCTAGCCAAACAAAACTATAATGTTCGAACGAATAGTTCATTTATTACCTGATATGTATATTTACATAATGATGCTTTACAGATTTTAACCAGTTTTGGTCTCACTTAACATAAAATAACAGAGATGAAAAATATTATTCACACCAGGCTTTATGTCCAATTCGAAGTTTTTGTTTCCCCTTAAACTCTCGGGCGCTCAAAATTAATTTGAGCAGGCTGAGGGTTGAGGTTTTCAGGTTTCTGAAGTTTTGGCGAATAAAGCTTCTGGAGATGAGAAGGTGGCAGACGGATAGCTAATTAGGAGTACATATTATTTTGTTTATTTCCGCTGTATTATGTCAGATATGACTATATTGCTTTGATCAACAAAGAGGCCATCATCATATATTGCGCTTGGCGTATTATTGTAAATTATATATGATCATTGCCTTGGAAACATTTTGGGATTTTGTAACTTGGATATGAATTCGTTTTGAAATGTAATCAGTGAAATGTTGTTTTTTTTAATCTGTGATTTTGTTCATATTCAAGTGCTTCTGATATTATGGATACCATTAGCATTACCGTATTTTGTCACCAGAAGTTAATACTATGGATGATTGTAGCATTTGTAGCGCTTAGCTTTTAGCCTCTAGATACCGGATGTTACACTAGTAATGACACCTTGAATGGTAAATCAATGGAACTCCTATAATTGAATTCGATTTTTTTATAAAGCGCCACTGATCGGAGAGATCAACGCACCCACCTTTCTTTTATTTTATACGAATTTGTGTTCGGTTTAAAAATAATGGAGGAGGGGTGGTTTTGATTTTCAACCAAAGGTATTAGGAATGAGAATCAAAATTCAACTCCAAATTTAAGAGGTAATGGGTTTAAATAAGAAAAGTAGGAGAGAGGAAAAAGTGGATCTAGATCCTTCCTTTTCTCCACCAATTCAAACCAAAAAATATCAAGCATATCACCTGTCCCCTCCACTTATCTAGTTTTCCACAACATGGTCTTTATGGGCTCACATATTACTTCAAACTATATCAGTTAGTTTGCATTTAAATCAAATTCAAATGCACATCAATATCACATATCGATACGTGTATATATAGCTTTTGTATATGTACTATTTTCAATACCGAACAGCACAAACCAAATAAAATTTTATAATTAAGCTTTAACAAATATTAATTAATTTAATTAATTTATAAAAATTATAATTTAATTAAATCGAGTGGTATTCGGAGTATTCAAGATTGCAGTTATGGCACTCTTAGGTGTAAATTTGGTCCGCAATTAATATCGAACAATTCAAATATTAATGTTCACATGTCACTTTAGTCAGTAATTGATAGTTCGGTCGATTTATCGCTTACATAGTTTCGTTAAAATCCAATTTTACTATTTTAATTGGTCTACAACTGTGATAATTATTTACACCAATTCACTTCATCAAAACTATATCACATTAGAACTTATGGAATTTAGTATTGGTCAAAATTCCAATATAGCCCACATTCAACTCGTATAGTCCAAACACCAAGTCCTTGGTTCAATAATAACAATTATTATTAACTAAATTGCTCTGGTGAGAGACTTTGACTTTAAGTTAACTTTAGTTGACTGAGATACAAACCCCATATAACCGAGGAGACAAATTCTCTATTGAACAGTGTTTTCACTTCGAATGCTTCAACATAGATCCAACTATAGTCATTCAATGGACGCCATGCCACAATTTCACTATAATCAAAGTGGAGTGTCCATGTTAAAGTTCAACAATATCCTCTGATAAAGTTAGTGGTATACCCTAGGGACAATTCTGTAATTTATTGTAAATTATTAACTATGTAATAAAATATCTTTCAAAATAAAGATGTTTCTTTTTATTATATGCTTGTTATAATGTGTTATAATTATTTATTTATTCTTTTTAAGTATATTTAACAAAAAATCTATAAATGGTGTTTTTAGTGACAATATTACAATTATTGTAATCATGAGTATTTTATCACAATATAATAGATGTTAACAAGATTTCTTGTCAACGCCCCAAAGTAGTGCTAAGAAAGATTGGTAGTCTATTGTAAGAACGGTGAGTGAAATTCACTTGAGAATTGCCTTTCAATTTGACTTTATTCGTTGATACTTCTTAGACCAGACCTTTCGACGTCGTCGAAAGGTATATACAGTGGATTAAGCAACCTTTCGACTTTGTTAAGCTAGTAAGAAGTCTTCTGTAAGGGTTTAGGTTGAAATTCCCTGAATTAAGTCCCTAAAAGATAGGTTTCAATCTTGTCAAAAGGTTAAGGTGATAGCCCTCTTTGGGTTTAGGTTGGATATCAAATTCCTTGGTGGAAATGTGGTAGCTCTTGACCTTGTCGAAAGGTTAAACCTCAAAGCTGATGGTTTCAGAAGGTTACAGTGTATATTGGAATCAGTTGAGTTGTTGACCTTGTCGAAGGGTTTATAATGTAAAGTTGAAGGCTTTGAAGGGTTACAGTAGTTATTTGAAACAGAAGTGTTGTTGACCTTGTTGACAAGAACCTTTCGATGAGTTCGAACCTGAAAATAAGAGTTAATCCAACAAAAGCTTAAGCAAACAATAAAGTAATTGACAAAGCTTAGGACTTCCCTCTTTATCCAAGAAAAAGCCTTATTTTATTAAATCCCCAAATCAGCATCCAATTAGGGTTAGAATGTATTGGTTAAGAAAATACAAGATTAGAATGAGAGAAATTGGATCCCCTGAACATGACCCCTTGGGTCCTATTTATAGACGCAGGCGGCCCCCCCTTTCGACTCTATGCTCTCGACTGGGTCAGAAGATTTCCTTTTATATATAACTACAAACCTTTCGTCTTTGTCGAAAGGTTTGCCCCTTATATGCCATAATGAACCTTTCGACGCCGTCGGAAGGTCTGTCTTTCCGATGCCTTCATGAACCTTTCGGCTTTAACGAAAGGTTGCTTTTCCTAATGTCTTCACGAACCTTTCAACTCTATCGGAAGCTTTCATGAACCTTTCGATGTTGTCGAATGGCTCGCTTTGTTCCTACTGTTGTGTTCCCTTCAAACTTATCGGAAGGTAGCTCTCCTCCTAATTGCTGTGAACCTTTTGACCTTGTCGGAAGGTTGCTCTTCACGTGCTTGTTATGAACCTTTCGTTCTTGTCAGAAGGTTGCTTCTCACTTGATTGTTGTCGAGTGATGTGTTTCCCTTCAATGTTTTTGAATGGTTATCTACCATTCTTTGTTGATGTTTGTGCATTGCTTTCTTCATAAAAACCTTTCGACCTAGTCGAAAGGTATTCTGGATGTGCTCCAACTGATTCGAAAGGCTTGCTATGCTTTCAAAAAGGTCATTATGGAGTTGCACCTGCTTGCTTTGGTTTCTCCATCTTCTTCGAAAAGTAAGAACTCCCCGAACGAAACCTTTCGACTACTTCAGAAGGTTTGAAGCTATTAATTCCCGACGGCTGCATCATCTCGACTCCTTCGAAAGGTTTGGTTTGAGCTTCTTCTCCTTTGTCTTTGTTGAAAGACCTCTCGTCCTAGTCAAAAGGTGGATTCTTGGAGCATCATCCCGCCTATGGACTTTGAAGGAAAGCCTTGGACTTCGCCGGAAGCTCCTTGTTGGCAGGTATTATTATCTAGAACATCTTGGCGCTTTCTAATCTTTCCTCGTGTCTTGTGACCCTTCTTTCATACCTTCGTTGTTCTGAATATTTTATGGTTAACATTTAGCCCCCCCATATGAAAGAATCTTTTGTTCTTTAGGACAAAAATCCAATGAACTTCCTTCTTTGCTTCCTGGAATTCATAAACCATCATAAGAGACCAATAGAGAATTTCAAAATTCATGAAATCAAAAATTCAATTTAAAAGCTATCATGAAAATTTGACAAGGCAATCATGAGTATGAAATCTATAAATCATCATAAAAAGCAATGTGGAAATTCAAAATTCATGAAATACAGAATGATATTGCATTAATAGAAATGGTGTAACTCAAAATTCACAAAATCAAAAATTTATCCAAAGTCTCGTCAGGATCTCATCTGACGAATTAATTATCCAAAACTCCATTCAAGATAAGTACAAAGCTATAGATATGTCTAGTAATAGCATATTTAGTAGATTTCAAATAAAAGATAGCTAAGTTTATCTGTTACCCGACACCTTGGCCCGGCTACAAGACGACAGTTGCAGAGGCTATGGTTGAACGTTGATGGGACACAAGTCTAGAATTAATCCACTTCGGGACATGGAGGAGTTTAGCTCGAGTCACAAGGTCATGTGCTCCGGGTCATCTCATCATCGACTTCGGGTCGCGTGAATCACCTACTAGTGGGTCGACAAATGTATGGGGCGGTGTTGCTCAAGGCCTAGGGATCATCCAGCTGTTGGACGACATGTTTGTAAGGGGTCGGTGTGGAAAAGAGGTCGTTGGTGGAAGAGTATCTTGGGTTCGGAGTAGCTCGGTTCGGCATTTGATGATCGAGCTGGGTCGGCATACTCCAGATAATAGCTTGCTTAACTTCGGTCGGCAGAGTAACCTGGGTTCGGCAAATCTTTATGGGGTCGGTACACTTCAGGTCGACATAAAGTATTGGGATCGGCTACCTGGGTTCGGCTATCTCGGGTCGGCATAAAGTATTGGGATCGGCTACCTGGGTTTGGCTATCTCAGGTCGGCATAAAGTATTGGGATCAGCTATCTGGGTTCGGCTATCTCAGCTTGGTTATCTTGGGTCAGTTGCTTCAGATTAGCTAGCTCGGGTTGGTATTGTAGAAAGGAGAAGTGGCTTGGCATAAGCAGAGGAATGAATTGCTTCGAGCCACGGTGGGAATTGCTTCAAGTCAATACCCGGGAAACCCTGGGTCGGCTAAGAGGGTTCGGCATACTCGGGTCGGCCTTCCTGACTTGTCAATTGTGGGCCGAACTCCCTTGGTTGTTGGCCTGAAGGACTGAAAAGAGATGCAAGCTCAGAGAAGCCAGGCTATCTCCATCTATACATAGAGGGGCAGGGTTCCAGTTTAAAGGATCTTTTTCGGAAACTAGGGAGAGACTCTACCATTTTTTGTACTCATTTCCTTTTCAATTTAAACTGAATTCAAGCTGTTCTTTGTGGATTGTATCTATAATCAAACAGTTGAAAGAGCAATAAAGATCACATTCAAAGTGGACGTAGGTAGTTACGCTGAACCACTATAATTTCGGTGTTCTTGTTTTTACTGTTATTTTTTGCATTACATTATGTTATTCCTCTATTTTCATTTATTATCTTCATTTATCTCTCTACACAAATCTACTCTAGAGTGTTAGTGACCAATTCTGGTGTTAACATTTTTGTGCTTTCACTGAGAACCTTGATTCTCAGGCTACTAGGATCGACTTTGTTGCTACTGGATTGAAGAAATCCCCCGAAGGAGATCCAAGTTTGTTCTCAAGAGTTTACAGATTCCATTCAGAGTTTCCACAGATAACTCTAAGATGGCAAGGCCACGCACCAAATCCGCCTCCCACAACACTTATGCTAATGAGACTACTAGTGTCCAACAAGTAGGATCAACCAACCAACCAGCTAATGCAGGTGTGGAATCCATCACCGTCCAGAGCCATGCAGAAGCCATCACGTGGGCCGAGTTCAATGATCCAATGAGGGAGCTCATGGAAAGCAAGAGATAGCTTAATAAGCAAATCAAAGCAAATGCCAACTTGATGAACCAGATCGCTCAGCATCAACGTCAGAATGCTGGTGGAAGCCCCGTTTCCTACTCATCATCCGACAGCTCAACTTCGTCAGATGAACATCATAGGCGTAGACGCCGTAGGATTGAAACGGCACAAACCGGAGCAACATAGCAATTTGTCACAATCCACCGTGGACAATCCAATAGAGCTGATCCAGACCCCTTGACTGGGACAGTGGCTCCTCAACTACACCTGGGAAGTCACGCTCAACCTGGAATGAGAAATTTAGGCTTTGGAGCACGCGTAGAAGCTGGTCAACCGCCTTACCAGGGTGGTAATGAAGCAGGTCCTCAGGGTGCACACTTAGATGATCACCGGCCGAGAAGGCGCCAACCGGAGCAATCACGCAGGACAGATACCAACCTAGCACCTCCCATTCATCTGTTATGTACATGCAGCTGATGAGGGAGAATCAGGGCTTGACCAATGATAATTGGGGAGTATCGAGGAGTCATACTCCGTTTACTGATAACATCTTACAAGCTAACTATCCCAAGAGGTTTAGCATGCCTACAATGCCCACTTATGAAGGGAAGACCGACCCTCAACAACATATAATGAGATACGAGTGGATGATGGATTCGGCTAGAGCAAATGATGCAACCAAGTGCAGGTGCTTCCCAATAACTCTGTATGGAATCTCTACCATGTGGTTCATAAGACTCCCCCCACGGTCGATCACCGGATTTGATGAGCTAGCGACGAAATTCGTGGAGCAATTCAGGATCCATGCTACTCGCCCAAAAGATGTGATGTCATTATCCAGTGTGATTCAGGCTCCAGGTGAGTCGCTGAAGGACTATTTGTAGAGATTCCACGTTGCTACTACTGATGTTAGTAATCCCAATGACCACACCATTCTTATGGCCATGATGCAAGGTGTTGATCCGGAATCTGAGTTTGGTGACTGGCTAGCAGGAAAATCGCCAACTACCCTAGAACGTTTTTATTCAAAGGCGAATCAGTTCATGAGAAAGGAGGAGGCCAGGTTGTTGAGAAGTCGTAGTGCTGCAGGACCCAGCAGGGAAGTGGTGCAAAGTAATATTCCAGTGAAGCAATATGGCGAGAGCTCTGGAAAGGTCTAAGTTAACATTCAAAATAAGCTGGAGCAACCTAAAGGAACCAGAGGAGGAAATCCCGGACGCTAGAGGGTAGCAGGAAAGTGGAAGCCAATGGTCCTGACTTATAATGAATATACACCCCTGAACACATCTTTGGAAAACATTTATCTGTCCACCTGTAATACTTTTCAGTACCGAAAGCCGCGCCCAAAAGAATCGACTGAAGAACAAAAGAAAATCGGAAAGTACTGCCGGTTTCACGAGACCTATGGGCACAACACTGATGAGTGTAGGCACCTCCACAATGCTATAGAAAAGTTGATTCGCAGAAGAAGTTGCAGTAGTTTCTTAAGAATCCACAGGAAGGCGGACAGGGGACGTCCGATCCCAGTCGAGGACAAGCTTCACATCGACCTGAGGAGCCTGCTCAAACCGGTGGAAGATTGATGATAAACACTATAGTTGGTGGGCCTCATCCTGCAGATAAGAGTTGGCAGGAAATGGAGCGTTATGCTAGTTCTTTGAGACATGCGAGTTTTGAGTGTTGCTCGAACACAGAGGATGGGACTCCGGCAAAATAGCAGCGAATGATGACGGATGATGTAGTATTCAGGAGTAAGGATGCCGATCAGGTGGAGGCACATACTATTGATCCGATGGTTATCTCAGCTACGATCGGACCAACGATTGTGAGGAGGATATTGATCGATTGTGGGAGTTCTGTTAATATTATCTTTAAGAAGGCTTATGATCAAATGAAGATAGAGGCTAAGGACCTGAAACCATCCAAGGCCTGTATCCATGGCTTTAATGGTGCGGCTACTGAAGCGGTAGGCTTTGTTGAGTTGCCAGTCGAGTTAGATGAAGGTGAACGTAGGAGAGTGCAGATCCTACCGTTTGTTGTTTTGGACGTTGATTCCCCGTATAATGTTTTTCTGGGCCGACCGGCCCTAACTGAGTTTAGGACAGCTTTGGCCCTGTGGTGCTTGACGTTGAAACTCCCGACGGACAATGGTGTTGGTGTAGTGCATGGCGACCAAGCTACTGGTCGTGCTTGCTATGTGGTCGAGCTTAGAGAGGCCAAACGAAGAGAGAAAGGAAAGGGTGTGGACAAGTTCGTCTGCATCCATGTTGTCGAAGATTAACACGTAGCGCCTAAGCCTTGGCTTGGGTAACACAGTCGGTTCTAAAAAGATATAGATCCGAGAGACGACGATAAAGAACCCAAAGAAGCCAAGGCAGTGCCGGTTGAGCCGACGATTGACATCACAGTCAGCCACGATGACCCGACACGGGTATTAAAAATAGGATTGCAGCTCAGCCCCTCGATGATGAGGGATCTTACTGATTTTCTCCGAGCGAATCTTGATGTTTTTGCTTGGACCCATTCTGATATGTGTGGGATTTCACCCGCCATCATGAGCCATATGTTGAATATTGATCCAAAGTATGTCCCGGTAAAACAAAAGAGACGAGGCATGGACCTGGAGAGGTCCGTTGCTCTCAAGGAGGAGGTGGATAAACTTAAAGCCAATGGGTTTATTCACGACGCCCTCTATCCCGAATGGATATCTAACTCTGTACTGGTAAGGAAGGCGAATGGGAAATGGAGGACATGTGTTGATTATTCAGACCTGAACAAAGCATGCCTAAAGGATAGCTTTCCCTTGCCTAGAATTGATCAGCTGGTTGACTCAATAGCGGGACATGAATTATTGTCATTTATGGATGCGTATTCGGGATACAATCAAATTCTGATGCACATCCTGGATCAGGAGCACACTAGTTTTGTCACAGATGTTGGATTGTACTATTTTGTGGTAATGCCGTTTGGGTTGAAGAATGCGGGAACAACTTATCAGCGTCTAGTGAACCGAATGTTTAAGGATCGGATTGGCAGAATGATGGAAGTCTATGTGGATGACATGCACGTGAAGTCACTCCAGTCAAACGACCACATTCGAGACTTAGCGGAGATGTTTGCTATACTCAGGTTCTACGACATGAAAATAAATCCATCGAAGTGCTTCTTCGGCGTTGCATCTGGAAAGTTTTTAGGTTTCATAGTCAATGCATGAGGAATTGAAGTGAACCCGAAAAAGATTCAAGCTATTCGAGATATACAGGCACCCAGAACTATAAAACAAGTGCAGAGCCTGAACGGGACGGTCACTGCATTGAGTCTCTTTATATCCAGGAAAACCGACAAATGTATCCCTTTCTTTGATTTGATAAGGAGAGGGAAAAGGAATTTTGAATGGACGCCAGATTGTGAAGACGCATTCCGAGCTCTGGTGAGTCGCCTAGAGAGGTCCCTAATTTTGTCAAAGCCAGTGGATCATGAGGATTTGTATATTTACTTAGTCGTATCCCAACACGCCATAAGTGTAGCCTTGATTCGTGAGGAGGACCGAATCCAAAAGCCGGTGTACTATATTAGCAAGCGTTTAACGGGGGTAGAAAGAAATCACCCTAAGATAGAGAAGCTGGCTTACTGCTTGGTGATCGCATCGCACAAACTTCGCTCGTATTTCCAGGCACATCCAATCAGCATCTATACCGACCAACCTTTACGGTAGGTGCTCCAATGACCGAAAACTTCTGAAAGATTACTTAAATGGAATATCGAGCTCAGTCAGTTCGATATCACCTACCTGCCTAGAAGAGCTATCCAGGGACAAGCGTTGGCGGATTTTATTGCAGAGTTCACTGTGCGGGATGAACCAAATGGAAGTGATGTAGTGCCTATAGTACGATGGAAACTGTATATCGATGGAGCATCCAACGACCATTGTTCTGAGGCTGGTGTTTTTCTTTTAACTCCCGAGAATTGGTCGATTTGTTATGCTTTAAAGCTTGACTTCCTTGCTACGAACAACGAAGCCGAGTATGAAGCATTGATCGCTGGACTGAAGCTTGCTAAAGAACTCGGAGTGAAATCGATCGAAATTTCTTTTGCGACTCACAGTTAGTGGTATACCAAGTCAGGGGAGACTACGAGGCGAAGGGATAGAGGCTTGCTCCGTATCTAATTTGGGTCCAGAAATTATTGGCAGACCTCTAATACTACGACATTTCGCACATCCCCCGTGAGCAAAACGGAGAAGCCGATTCGTTGTCAAAGTTCGCAAGCACTAGTGACGCATAGTAAATGGGCAAGGTTCCCATTGAAATCCGACATGCCCCGACCATAAATGCGATGGAAGTTGATCTTGTGCTAGAGTTGAAAACCGAAAGGGAGTCATGGATGTCCCTATTCAAAGATTACTTGTTGCGCGGGACCTTGCCTGAGAGAAGAAATGAAAGACAACAAGTCCTTCATAAGGCCTCGCGGTATGTTATGCGAGATGGGATTATGTATCGAAAGGGATTCTCTGTTCCCTTGCTCAGGTGCATCGCCCACGGCGAGATAAAACGAGTTTTAAAAGAAGTCCATGAAGGAGAATGTAGTGACCATCTTAAAAAAGCGTTTGGAAAAGGCTAGAGGCAAGTAGGTGGACGAACTTCCGAGGGCTCTCTGGGCATATAGAACCACTCACAAGTCAGTGACTGGCCATACTCCATTTGCCTTGGCATACGGGACCGAAGTAGTTATACCCATGGAGATCGAAGTACCTTCCCATCGGGTAACTTATTACGTTCCTAGAATGAACCGAGATCTTTTACTGGAATCACTGGACTTTATTGATGAAAAGCGCGAAGAAGCTGATTTAAGGGCGGTCGCACATCAGCACCGAGTCGCCCGATATTATAATGTAAAAGTCCGACCGAGAGCTTTCGATGTGGGTGACCTTGTTTTGAAGCGAGTTTTTCCGGTCCCATCACACATGAATCCCATGTGGGAAGGTCCTTACATCATCGATCGGAGGCTTGGAGAAGGAACTTTCAAGCTAGCAACTGTTGATGGCGTAACACTCCCTAGAGCATGGAATAACGAGCATTTGCGCCGTTATTTTACTTAGTTTGTTTCTTTTGCATTCCAGTCATGGTTGTTTATAGTATTTGCTACCTTTGTTGTTCTCTGTTTCCGATATGTAATAAGACAATTCAGTCTGTCCCCATTTTCTACAATCAATAAAAGCTTGAAGCTATTTTTTGTGACTGTTGATATTCCATGTGATATAATTACATGTCAAGGTTCGTTAGCAGTAACATGTGTGACGTATGAATGCACACATGAAACTAAAAATCGACTGGCTATGTACAAAAAATCTCTAAGTCCCCAGAGTGCGGATTAGAGTGCTCTGAGTACCCAGACCGTGGACTAGAGTATAAACGATTTCAAAAAATCTCTAAGTCCCCAAAGTGTGGATTAGAGTACTCTGAGTCCCCAGAGCGCGGACTAGAGTATAAACGATTTCAAAAATCTCTAAGTCCCCAGAGTGCGGATTAGAGTACTCCGAGTCCCTAGAGCTTGGACTAGAGTATAAACGATTTCACAAAATCTCTAAGTCCCCAGAGTGCGGATTATAGTACTTTGAGTCTTTAATGCGTGGACTAGAGTATAAATGATTTCAAAAAATCTCTAAGTCGCCAGAGTGCGGATTAGAATACTCTGAGTCCCCGGAGCGTGGACTAGAGTATAAATTATTTCAAAAAAATCTACGTCCCCAGAGTGCGGATTAGAGTACTCTGAGTCCCCAGAGCGTGGACTAGATTATAAACGATTTCAAAAAATCTCTAAGTCGCCACAGTGCAAATTAGAGTACTCTGAGTCCCCAGAGCGTGGACTAGAGTATAAACGATTTCAAAAAATCTCTAGGTCCCCAGAGTGCGGATTAGAGTACTCTGAGTCCCCAAAGCGTGGACTAGAGTATAAACGATTTCAAAAAATCTCTAAGTCGCCAAAGTGTGAATTAAAGTACTCTGAGTCCCTAGAGCGTGGACTAGAGTATAAACGATTTAAAAAAAATCTCTAAGTCCCCAGAGTGTGGATTAGAGTACTCTAAGCCCCCAGAGCGTGGGCTAGAGTATAAACGATTTCAAAAATTCCTATATCCCCAGAATTTGGACAAAAGTTTCTAAGTCCTTCGAATACGGACTAGAATATAAACGACTCATGAACTCTCCGAATCCCAATTGTGGGTTAAATTATAAATGATGTAAGGAAAATCTGTAAATGCAAAGGAATAATTTTTTTTTATTTTTCAAAAAAACTTCCTTACAACTCCTCCGAAAGTTCGAAGGCCAAGTCTATAAACATCGACTACTGCCAAAAGAAGGAAAAGTGAAAAGAAAAATGACTACACGATTCCAATTTATTCAAGCTAAGCAAAACGTTACAAGACAACAACTATTTCTTCGCTTTTTTCTCTTTCTTCGGTTTCTCCAAAGTCTCCTCAGCCAAGCGCTTCTTTCTAGACCCTTTACTCACTTGCGAGGAGGTGCCCGAGGAAGGAAGAGGAACATCCATGGGTGTAGTCCCGCCAGGAGGAATGAATTTCAATGGCCTATTAAGAGGATCGTCAATCTCCATCACTTTGGGTTCACTCTTAACTTTGAGTTTCTCCTTTTCCACCTCTTCGATTTGCTCCTTCATACTGAGCTTGGCAGTATGCTCTGAGGCACCCGTGATTATAACATCATCAAATTCTTCGGCAAGTGGCGGATCCTCGGGCTTATCTTCGTCTAGTGCTCCGATTACTTGGGCATCCGGGCCCGGAGTGTCTCCGACGACTGGTGCCTCGGTCTCTTTTTCTTCCAGCTCTATGGCGACATCGCTCCTTGGAGTCGGTTCAGAACCAGAATGACCTACATGGTTTCACGAGAATTAAATGTTAGAGTACATCCGTTATTTGCCGAGAACGACAACTTCTTGAACTACAAAAGGTGAAATTGAGTACCAGCATCCAGTTGGCTCTCGGTGGCATCGGAGTATCTCCCTCGGTGATTAGAAACAATGTATGAATGCTGTTAACCGACACTTTGGCCCGGCTAGATGGCGATAGACGTAGAGCCTATGGATGAATCTAGATGGGACTCGGGCTAAGAGAGGCTTGAAAGTATAAGAGACCGGTGTAGCTTAAGTTTGGGTCGGCCTATGCACATGGATCGGTATGCTTAGCACTGGCTCGGCCGAACCGGTTCGGCGTCAGAGTGGAGACATGGTGGGTCGACCAAAATGGGTGAGACAAAGCGGTTTGGTCGATATGGTTTTGGACTTAGTGGGTCGGTGTGGATGGGTCGGCCTTGGTCGTTCGGCCAATTGTGGTCCGGTCTTAGAGGTACTAAGTCATGCATCGCTCGGCCAAGGAAGGAAAGGCAAGACGGTTTGGTCGATTGTGGTTCGGCTTTGATGGTTCATCATGGGTCGTTTGGCATACCTGGGTCGGTGGACCCTGCGGAGGTTAACAATTTCTTTGACCTACTACAGTGTGACACAACTAACGTTCCTTTGCTTCGAGCTCCTTGAGGGTTTGCTTCGAGTCATTTATCAAGACACCCCGGTTCGACACTTGTCGCTCGGCCAAAGTTAATCGGCATACCTAGGTCGGTTGACTCAAAATTATCATATGTGGGCCAAACTATTTTGGCCTTGGGCTTGTGCAGGGGATCATCTTAACTTCGTCTATAAATAAAGGGGCATGGGTACAGTTGAAAAGACCTTTATTGGAAAACTCCAGGGAGACTCTGCCATTTTTTGTACTCGCTTCTCTCCGTTCAAACTTGCATTCAAGTTGTTTGTTTACGGATTGTATCTGTACTCAAGAAATTGGAAAAGTAATAAAGATCATATTCAAAGTGGACGTAGGCAATTACGCCAAACCACTATAAATCTGGTGTTTCCTCTTCTGTTTTTCTTTTTGCATTTCAATTGCGTTATTTCTCTGTTTTAATTTACTTTCTTCATTAATCTCTCTACACAATTCTATTCAAGGGTGTCTGTGACCAATTTTGGTGCTAACATTTTGGTGCTTTCATTGAGAGCGTGCAATCTTAGGCTGTTAGGATCTACTTTGCTGCTACTAGATTGAGGAAATCCCCCAAAGGAGATCCAACTTCGCGTTCAAGAGTCCGTAGATACTACTCAGAGTTTCCGTAGATAACTCTAAGATGGCAAGACCACGTACCAGATCCACCTCTCACAACGCAGATGTTAATGAGACCGCCATTGTCCAGCAAGTGAGACCTAGCAATCAGCAAGCTAATGCAGGTGCAGAGCCCACCACCATCCCAAACCAACCAGAAGCCGTCACCAGGGCGGAGTTCAATGAGCTAATGAGGAAGCTCGTAGAAAGTAGGAGGCAGCTTAACGGGCAGATTTAAACAAATGCCAACCTGATGATCCAGATCGCCCAACAGCAGTGTCAGAACGCTGAAGGAAGCCCAGCTTCCTACTCATCATCCAACAGCTCCGCTTCGTCGGATGGACACCACAGGCGTAGACGTCGTAGGATCGAAACGGCACAAACCGGCGCAACATAGCAGTTGGTGACGACTCGCCAAGAACAAACCAACCGAAATGGCCCAGGTTCCCTACATGGAACCGTGGCCCCTCATTTGCACCTGGGGAGTCGCTCCCAAACTAGAATGGGAAACTTGGGATCTGGAGCACAAGTGGAAGCTGGTCCCCCACCTTGCCAGGGTCGTAGCAAAGCAGGTCCTCAAGACGTGCACTTGGGAGATCACTTATCAGGGAGGCATCGGCCGGAACGGTCACGCAGGATAGATTCTGGCCTGCCACCTCCCATCCAGACTCCGAATTTATCATCTATGGTCAGACAACTGATGAGGGAGAATCAGGGCTTGTCCAATGATGATTGGGGTGTATCTAGGAGCCATACTCCGTTCACGGATGCTATCCTATAGGCTGAGTACCCCCGGAGGTTCAGTATGCCCACTATTCCAGCCTATGAGGGGAAGACCGACCCCCAATAGCATGTGATGAGATACGAGTGGATGATGGACTCGGCTGGGGCAAATGATGCAACTATGTGCAGATGTTTCCCAATAACCTTGTCCGGAATTGCTACCATGTGGTTCACCAGAATTCCCCCGCGATCGATCTCCAGGTTTGATGAGTTAGCGGGGAAATTTGTGGAGCAGTTTAGGATCCATGCCACTCTCCCAAAGGACATGATGTCTCTATCCAATGTGATCCAGGCTCCGGGGGAGTCGTTAAAGGATTATTTGCGAAGATTTCACGTTGCTGCTACCGAAGTTAGTAATCCGAATGACCATGCTATTCTTATGGCCGTGATGCGAGGAGTAGATCCGGACTTAGAGTTTGGTGATTGGCTAGTAGGAAAGGCTCCGACTACCCTGGAATGCTTTTATTCAAAGGCGAACCAATTCATGAGAAGGGAAGAGGCCAGGTGGACAAGGCGAAGCAATGTGCCAGGGCCTAGCAATGAAGCGGTGCAAAGCAACATTGCGGTGAAGCAATCTGGCGATAACTCTGGTAAGGTCCAGGTCAATGTTCAAAATAAGCCGGAGCAGTCTAAAGGATTCGGAGGAGGAAATTCCAGAAGAAAAAGGGAAGCAGGAAAGTGGAAGCCAAGGATCTCAACCTATAACGAATACACCCCTCTAAATGCATCTCTGGAGAATATTTACTTATCAACTTGTAATACATTCCAATACTGAAAGCCGCGCCCGAAGGAATCCACTGAGGAACAAAAGTAGACTGGGAAGTATTGTCGCTTCCATGAGACTTACGGGCACAATACCAAAGAATGTAGACACCTCCATGATGCTATAAAAAAGCTGATCCGATAGAAGAAGTTACAGAAGTTTGTTAAGAATCAGTAGGAAGGCGGATAGGGGACATCCGACCCTAATCGTGGGCAGGCTCTACCCCGACCTGAGGAATCAGCTCGGATTAGAGGTAGACTGGTTATAAACACGATAGTCGGTGGGCCTCACCTGGTAGATAGGAGTTGGCAAGAAATGAAACGCTATGCTATTTCCATAAAGCTTGCGGATTTCGAATGCTGCTCGAACATAGAAGACGGGACCCCAGTGAAACAGCAACGAATGATGACAGATGATATAGTATTCAGGAGCAGGGATGCCGACCAGGTGGAGGCACCTACCATTGACCTGATGGTCATTCTAGCCACGATTGGGCCGACATTCGTGAGAAGGATACTGCTTGATTGTGGGAGTTCTGTTAATATTATCTTCAAAAAGGCGTATGACCAAATGAAGATGGAGGCGAAGGATCTGAAACCATCTAATGCCCGCATTCACGGCTTTAATGGTGCAGCCACTAATGCGATAGGTTTTGTTGAATTGCCAGTTGAGTTGGAGAAGGTGAACGTAGGAGGGTACGGATCCTTCCATTCATTGTTTTGGATGTTGATTCCCCGTATAATGTGTTTCTAGGCCGACCGGCCCTGGCGGAGTTTAGGGCAGCTTTGGCCCCGTGGTGTTTAACCTTGAAATTTCCGACGGACAGAGGAGTTGGTGTAGTGCATGGCGACCAAGCAACTGGTCGTGCATGGTATGTGGCTGAGCTGAGAGAGGCCCAGCGAAGAGAGAAGGGGAAGAGTGTGGACAACTCTGTCCGCATCCGTGTTGCTGAAAATTGACAAGTAATGCTCGAGCCTCGGCTCGGGCAACAAGGCCAGATCTATAGAGACATAGATCCGAGAGACGATGATGAAGAACCTAAGGAGGATAAAGCAGCACGGGCTGAACTGACGATTGACATTTCTGTCAGCCATGATAACCCATCACGGGTGCTTAAGATTGGATCACAACTCAACCCCTCGATGACTGAGGATCTTACTGATTTCCTCCGAGCGAATCTGGATGTTTTTGCTTGGACCCACTCTGATATGTGCGGGATTTCTCCCACCATCGCAAGTCATATGTTGAACATTTACCCGAAGTATGTGCCAGTAAAGCAAAAAAAGGAGAGGCATGGACCCGGAGAGGTCCACTGTCCTCAGAGAGGAGGTGGATAAACTCAAGGCCAATGGGTCCGTCCGCGACGCCCTCTATCCTGAATGGGTATCTAACCTCGTACTGGTGAGAAAGGCGAATGGGATGTGGAGGACATGTGTTGATTACTCAGACCTGAACAAGGCTTGCCCTAAGGACAGTTTCCCTTTACCCAGAATTGATCGGTTGGTGGACTCGACAAGAGGACACGAATTATTGTCATTTGTGGATGCGTATTCGGGATACAATCAGATCCCGATGCACATTCCAGATCAGGAACATACTAGTTTTGTCACGGACGTTGGACTATACTGTTATGTCATGATGCCTTTCGGATTGAAGAACGCAGGAGTAACTTATCAACGTTTGGTGAATCGGATGTTTAAAGACCAAATTGGTAGAACAATGGAAGTCTATGTGGATGACATGCTCGTGAAGTCTTGACAGTCAAACGACCACATTCAAGACTTAGCGGAGATGTTTGATATAATCAGGTACTACAGAATGAAAATCAATCCACTAAAATGTTCCTTTGGCATTGCGTCGAGAAAGTTTTTGAGTTTTATTGTCAGTGCATGGGGAATCGAAGCCAACCCAGAAAAGATTCAGGCTATTCGAGACATACAAGCGCCCAGAACTATAAAGCAAGTACAAAGCCTAAATGGAAAAGTCGCCGCGTTGAGTCGATTCATATCCAGAGCGACCGACAAGTGTATTCCTTTCTTCGATGTGATCAGGAAAGGGAGGAGAAATTTTGAATGGACGCCGGACTGTGAGGATGCATTCCGAGCTCTGATGAGACACTTGGCGGGGCCCCCGGTTCTGTCAAAGCCTGTAGACCATGAGGAGTTATATGTTTACTTGGCCGTATCTCAACACGCCATTAGTGCGGCTTTGATTCGTGAAGAGGACCGAATCCAAAAGCCAGTGTATTATGTTAGTAAACGTTTAATGGGGGCAGAGAGAAATTATCCTAAGATTGAGAAGCTAGCCTACTACTTGGTGATCGCACCACGTAAGCTCCGTCCATATTTTAGGCACACCCGGTCAGTGTTTATACCGATTAACCCCTACGGCAGGTGCTCCAATGACCAGAAACCTCTAAAAGGCTACTCAAATGGAACATTAAGCTGAGTCAGTTCGGTATCACTTACCTGCCACGGAGGGCTATCCAAGGGCAAGCACTAGCAGACTTCATTGTAGAATTTACCATATCAGACGAGTCAAGCAGTAGTGATGTAGTCCCCGCCATTCGATGGAAACTATACACCGATGGGGCATCCAACGACCGTTGTTTTGGGGCTGGTGTTATTCTTGTAACTCCCGAAAATCAATCAATTTGTTATGCTTTGAAACTCGATTTCCCAGCTATGATAACGAAGCCGAATATGAAGCATTGATTGCTGGTTTGAAACTTACCATGGAACTTGGAGTAAAATCGGTTGAAATCTTTTGTGACTCACAATTGGTGGTGTACCAAGTACGGGGAGACTATCAAGAAAAGGGGCAGAGACTTGCCCCATACCTTGCTCGGGTTCAAGAACTATTGGCGGATCTTGAGTATTACGATATTTCGCATATCCCGAATGAACAAAATGGGGAAGTCGATTCATTGGCAAAATTCGCAAGTATATTTGATGCACAACAGATGGGCTTGGTTCCCGTCGAAACCTTGAACGCCCCGAGTATAAACGAAATCGAAGTAGATTAGTTGTTAGGGACATAAACTGAAAGGGAGTCGTGGATGACCCCGTTCAAAGAATACCTGCTAAATGGAACTTTGCCTGAGAAAAAGAATGAGAGACGACAGGTTGTTCGCAAGGCCTCGCGGTATATAATGCAGGATGGAATAATGTATCGGAAAGGATTCTCAGTTCCCTTACTTCGGTGCATCGCCCACGACGAGATAAAGTGGGTCCTAAAAGAAGTTCATGAAGGAGAATGTAGCGACCATACTGGGGGGGCAGACATTAGCCAAAAAGACCCTCCGTTATGGATACTATTGGCCGACCATGAATCGAGACGCTGCGGACTATGTAAGAAGATGCAACAAATGTCAAAAGTATGCAAAGATCCCTAGAGCCCCGCCGACGAAACTCACACAAATGGTTAGTCCATGGCCATTTGCAATATGGGAGATCGATATAATCGGCTCCTTGCCGATCTTCAAAGGTGGTGCGAAATATGCAATTGTCGCGGTCGATTACTTCACCAAGTGGGCAGAAGCGGAGCCCTTAGCTACGATCACTACCAAAAAGGTTATTAATTTTTTGTGCGAAACATTATATGCCGTTTTGGCCTCCCACGGGCTATCATTACGGACAACGAAACTCAATTTGAGAGTAGGGAGTTCAAGGAATTCTGCCAAAAATATTGCATTGAGAAAAGGTTTGTGGCAGTCACTCACCCTAAATCCAATGGGCAAGTTGAAGTTGTAAATAAAATAATTAAGTCCATATTGAAAAAACGTTGGAGAAGGCCAGAGGCAAGTGGGTGGATGAGCTTCCGACAACACTCTAGGCCTATAGAACCACCCACAAGTCCACGACTGGCCATACTCCATTCACCTTGGCATACGACACTGAAGCTGTTAAACCTGTGGAACTTGAAGTTCCCTCTCACTGGGTGACTCATTATGATCCTAGGATAAATCGGGATCTCTTACTGGAATCACTGGACTTTATCGACGAAAAACATGAAGAAGCTGATTTAAGGGCGGTTGCGTATCGGCACCAAGTTGCTCGATATTATAATGAAAAAGTTCGACCGAGAATCTTTGATGTGGGCGACCTTGTTTTTGATGTGAGATTTTTCAGTCCCGTCACATATGAATCCCACATGGGAAGGTCCATACGTCATCGAACAGAAGCTTGGAGAAGGAACTTTCAAGCTAGCTACCGTTGATGGCGTGACGCTCCCCCGAGCGTGGAATAGCGAGCATTTGCGTCGTTATTACACTTAGTCTGTTTCTTTTGCATTTTAGTGGCGGTTGTTTTCAGTATGTTTTTCCTTTTGTTGTTCTCTGTTTTCGACATGTAATAAGACAACTCAGTTTGTCCCTATTTTTTATAATCAATAAAGGCTTGAAGCTGTTTTTCTACGAACTATTGATGTTCCGTGTGTTACAATTCCATGAAAAAATTAAATTGCATTAATCAGTCTGGCGTATGAACGCACATATGAAATTAAAAGTCGATCAATAAACGATTCAAAAAATCTCTAAGCCCCTGGAGCGCGGACTTGAGTACTCTGAGTCCCCGAAGTGCAGACTAGAGTATAAATGATTCAAAGAATCTCTAAATCCCCGGAGCGCGGACTAGAGTACTTTGAGTCCCCGGAGTGCGAACTAGAGTATAAATGATTCAAAGAATCTATAAGTCCCCGGAGCGCAGACTAGAGTACTCTGAGTCCCCAGAGTGCGGACTAGAGTATAAATGATTCAAAGAATCTCTAAGTCTCCGCAGCGCAGACTAGAGTACTCTGAGTCCCCGGAGTGCGGACTAGAGTATAAATGATTCAAAGAATCTCTAAGTCCCCGGAGCACAGACTAGAGTATTCTGAGTCCCCGGAGTGCGGGCTGGATTATAAACGATTCAAAGAATCTCTAAGTCCCCGGAGCACGGACTAAAGTACTCTGAGTCCCCGGTGTGCGGACTTGAGTATAAATGGTTCAAAGAATCTCTAAGTCCCTAGAGCGCGGACTAGAGTACTTTGAGTCCCCGGAGTGCGGGCTGGAGTATAAACGATTCAAAGAATCTCTAAGTCCCCAGACCGCGGACTAGAGTATTCTGAGTCCCCGGAGTGCGGGCTGGAGTATAAACGATTCAAAGAATCTCTAAGTCCCCGGAGCGCGGACTAGAGTACTCTGAGTCCCTGGAGTGCGGGCTAGAGTATAAACGATTTAAAAAATCTCTAAGTCCCCGGAGCATGGACTAGAGTACTCTGAGTCCTCGGAGTGCGGGCTGGAGTATAAACGATTCAAAGAATCTCTAAGTCCCCTGAGCGCGGACTAGAGTACTCTGAGTCCTCGAAGTGCGGGTTGGAGTATAAACGATTCAAAGAATCTCTAAGTCCCCGAAGCGCGGACTAGAGTTCTCTGAGACCCAGGAGTGCGGGTTGGAGTATAAACGATTCAAAGAATCTCTATGTCCCTGGAGCGCGGACTAGAGTACTCTGAGTCCCCGGAGTGTGGGCTAGAGTATAAACGATTTAAGAAATCTCTAAGTTCCCGGAGCGCGGACTAGAGTACTTTGAGTCCCCGAAGTGCGGGCTAGAGTATAAACGATTTAAAAAATCTTTAAGTCCCCGGAGCGTGGATTAGAGTACTCTAAGTCCTCGAAGTGCAGACTAGAGTATAAATGATTTAAGAAAAATCTCTAAGTTTCCGGAGCACGGACTAGAGTATTCTGAGTCCCCGGAGTGCGGGCTAGAGTATAAACGATTTAAAAAATTTCTAAGTCCCCGGAGCGCGGACTAGAGTACTCTGAGTCCCTGGAGTGCGGACTAGAGTATAAATGATTTAAAAATAATCTCTAAGTCCTTGGATCGTGGGCTAAAGTATAAATAATTCAAAATTTTCTAAGTCATGTGAAAGCGGACAGGCACTTACGTGACCCGCGAGACTCTGAATTTATATTACAAGCTAGGCGATGATCTAAACAATGAAAGTCGTTTAATACAAAGAAACAAAATTTTATTTACTAATCAAAAATTAAGTTCCATTACAACTTTTCTGAATTTCGGAACCAAAATCTATCTACGACAACTATAAAAATGAAAAAAGAAACAACTACATGACTTAGGTTTATTCAGGCTGAACGAGGTATGACAAGATGATGGCTACTTCTTTGACTTTTTCTCCTTCTTCGGCTTCTCCGAAGGCTCCTCAGCCGAACGTTTTCTCTTGGACCCTTTGCTTCCCAGTGAGGTGGTATCCGGGGGAGGAAGGGGGATATCCAGAGGTGTGGTCCCCCCGGGGAGAATTATCTTCAAGGGCCTATTTAGAGGATCATCAAGTTCCACCACTTTAGGTTCAGCCTTAACTTCGACTTTCTTTTTCTCCTCTTCCATGATTTGTTCCTCCATGCTAAGCTTCGAAGTATGTTCAGAGGCACCTGTGATTTCGACCTCGTCATGTTCATCTACATGCGAGGGATTTTCAAGTTTATCCTCATCTAGCGCTCCGATCACTTGAGCATCGGGTCCAGGGGTATCCCCAGTATGGAGTGCCTCAACCACTTTCTCTTCCTTCTCTGTGGCGACATCGCTCCTTGGAGTTGGTTCGGGATCAGAATGGCCTACATGAAGTCATGAAAGATAAATGTTAGAATACATCCATCACTCGCCAAAAGCTATGGTTTCTTGATGAGCTCTAGAAGGAAAAGCTACATACCAGCTTCCAGTTGACTCTCAGCTGTCTTAGGAGTCTCACCCTCAAGAATAGAGGATAGAATGTGAACACCGAGCCCAGGCTTCTCCAGGTCATAACCAACATGTTGCTTGGGAGGATCGAGTAATGAGCTATCGCCCGGTTGAGTGGGAGGAGGAACTAGAGACTCAGTGCCGGATGGGCCAGCAATATCGTCCTTACCCTTTGATGACGAGGAGTCTCTACCGAAGAGGGCTTTTGCTGCAGACAAGTCTGAAGGCTCGTTTCCTCGGAGCACTTCCCTCACGAGAGCTCCCTCATCGACCTCTTTGACGCCCATCTCAACCTTTCTAATTTTTATCAAAGTATCCCATGCTTCGGCCAATGATTCTAGGTAACCCTCGCCTAGGAAAGATAGGTCGCGGTGCATGAGAACTCGCGCATTATACTCAGCAATAAGTAGATCAAATAAACATTTAATTTCCTCTCTACCGGCCTCAGTAGCAGCCTCGAGACGAGAGTCGACTTTTGTAAGCGCTATTTTCTTACCCTCCTCGCGAGCTGCCTCCTTTACCCCTTCAACCTTGGAAAGTTCCTCATCGAGCTTCGTCTTTAGGAGTCGTGTTGCGACAATTTCATCGCAATATCGTTGTGACTCTTCCTGCGCGGCAGTTTTCTCTTCTTTCTCTTTGGCAAGCAACTCCTCTAGTTCTTTAACTCGTCGAGCGAGAATATCGTTTTCTTTCTGGATAGAGTCCTTCTCTAAAGCTAAAGCACCACTGCGTTGGACTGCCTCATCGATTTCCTTTTTGTGAGCGGCCTCCAAGCGACTAACTGCCTCGGCCGTTTCCTTGGCATTTTTCTGGGCGGCCTCAAGTTGAGATTTGTACGAGGATAGCTCTTTATCTTAGGCTTTGATGATATCTTTGTCGTGAATGGGTTCGAGTTTCAAGCGATCGATTTCATGTTGACGTTCCATGGAAACCTCTGAAACTTTCTTCGCCAAGTGTACAAATGCATCATGCTGGACATAAACGTCGTTGTTGCAGGCGATGGCGCTTTGTTTGACATGTCCGGGAATAGGATGAATCACAGGGAAAAATTTCAATCCATCGAAGCATATCTTCGGGAATGTGGCCTTAAACTCAGCTAATTTGTCTGCTGTCGATGGGTCATGTGCGGAGGCTGGAGGAGTCTGCCTAGCTGGAGTCACGGATTTCTTATGGTGCTCACGGGATTGCTTGCTGTTCGACAAGCCAGAGTGTTAGTCACAGGGAGCTTCGAATTGAGATCCCTTCTGAGCAGATTTCTCCCTACTGTGCTCCGACTGAGGAGGTGGATCGTTTGGATATGAGGAATGGCTGTAAGTTCTTCTTTTGGAAGACGACGACTCTCTGGGATGATAGTCTCTATCGCCGCTGTCATTCCTATCTCGGCGTCTAGCTGATCCTGAATCCCGACTGGAATGGTAGAAGATAGAGGATCCGCGAAGACGGTCAATGCCGTTTGTACGCCCCATATCACCTGAACATAAACCAAGTACGGACGAGTTAGTGAGAATCATATGATGACTAAAATTTAAGTGTAGGGTGAAGTGTAAGTGTTTGTCCTAGTGCTTCCCCCGACGGACTAGTGTTTTTTGCTTTACTTATTGGAGTTTTCTCTCCTTGATGACGGGCCTGATCGCCTTCATCGCTTCTTGCGGGCGAATTAAGTCCCATAGCCTTTGGGTCGTTGAAGTCATAATTTAGTAAGTCATCAGGGATGGTCAGGTCTGATAGACCTTTTAGTGAACCCTTTAAATTTTGGGGAGACGACTCTTTCTCAACTGGAGTAATTGTAACTTTTGAAGTTCCGCCTACTGTTTTCTTTTTCAGCTTGTAGGCTAAGCACTTTTTCCTCTCTGAAGGGGAACGCGGTTCATCGATACCGGGTGCGTCAGTTACTGGTGCTGAGTCGGAACTTATATTCTCGTCAGTCGCTTCTTGCACCCCGGTCTCTTTAATTTCACCTTCCTCGGTTGTATCGGGGGCCCCTTCTGTAGGGGGCACCGTAGGTCCGGCCTGCTCTTTGCCTTTTTCCGCAGCGGATTCGGTTGTAGTGGCGCCAATTGGAAGGCTAGTTCGACGACCCTCCACCAGTAATCTGAACTTCGAAAGCAATTCGTTGGAAACAACGGATTTAATGCCCGGTCTCTCACGGGAATAGTTCGAATGGCCTCGACGGCCTCAGAATACCCAGCGCCTTCAGGTCGTGGGCGTATTCCTATAAAAGTCGAAAGAAGTTTAGAAAGGATGCACTTCGAGCCTTAGAAAAATATTAGTCTAGGAATGAGACTTACTCACTTCCAGCCATCTTCTCACAAAACCAGGAGGGCAGCGTACGTAAAACCACTCTTGCTTATATTGGGAAAATTTACTCCACGCCCCCGTCAGAATTTGACATTTGGAATTTGGCTCGAGAAATGTGAAGGATGGACTGTCGGACCGTCTTTTGAAGCGGTAGATATATCGGATATCTTCGGGAGTAGGGAGTCTGAATAAGGTGCTCATAAAGAGGACATAGGTGCCATGAATAAAGGCATGAGTATTAGGGTGTAGCTGTGCCGGAGTAATCCTGATATACCGCAACACTTCACGGAGAAATGAATTGAAAAGTGGCACGCTTCCGACCTAGCACATAAATTTGTTGCATGCTGTATACCTGGCTGGGGGCAGGTGAGGTCGATCTTGTCCTGACGGGACCAAAACGTCGTCAAAGTGGATTCCATGGATTGAGCACAACCGACGAAGGGCGGTTTCGCTAATTTTTTTAGGCTTGTGAATCAATGGGGTTATCTAGAACAATGGCTCCATCTACGGCGTCAGGAGCCAAGTCTATAACCGCAACAGGCGGGTCTGAGATGCCAGGTACAGGGACTGATGGTGGATCCGAAGTTCCCACTACCTCATGCCGAGAACTTGGCTCAGGCTTATCAGAAACTGTAGCATAGCTTGATTTTTTGGACATCTTCAACGAGCGTTTAGTATGGATAGATACCAGTTTAAGCTATACTTGAAAGACAATCGATATCAAATATAACGATAATAATATATTCCCCCATGTTGTGTGTGAACTAGTGCGATGACTCAAACGTGAGTGCAGAAAAAACTAAAGTTTTAAACACAAGTATGGTGCGATAGAACTTTAAGTTGTTGTCCTCAGAGACCATCATCGCCGACTGTCCCCTGCAGTTTATCATGTGATTGGCAGTAGAAGTCTTAGATGTTAAGAACTGGAGATAGTGGTTTTGATGACAACAACCTTTGTAACTTATTTTATTATAACTTATATACTAACACTATTGTCTAGATATATATGAATGTTATTATGCAGGATATATATAAGGCATGTACTGATTATTGAAGACTGTACAGTATAAAGATCAAGAATGAAGAAATCAAGTTTGAAGACTTATGAGTATCAAGATCAAGATTTCAAGATATGTGTCTAGTTTATTGTTAAAACTTCATATTAGCACGGAAATCTTCATTCCAAATTTCATTTGGGATGGTACCCATTTCTACCTTCTAAGTGGCTTACAAACCCACGCCAAGTAGCTTACAAACCTACGACAAGTGGCTTACAAACCCACAAACATCCTGGTTTTGTAAAAGTTCTCGAGTCCCGATGTAATGAGATATTCTGCAGGAAGAAGCTTGCAAAACTACTTCAAAATGGTTTTTCAAAACTGCTTTTCAAAATGTTTTAGCCTTAAAAATTATCTTTTCAAATGATTTTCAAAAAGATGTTTTAGCCTTAAAATATTCTTTTTTTTTGTTTTTAATAAACTCTTGTTTCAAACTTCGTTTGTTTTTAAAACTATCTTCTGATCTTTTATAATATATATATATATATACTTGAGATTTAAAATCAAATTTATATATACATTCTAAAAATATATTTTTCTACTCTTCTTTATTTTAAATCATAGGAAAATTAGTTTATTTTACTCCAGAATCATTTCATCTTGTTTTCCTTTCAATACCATTTTCAAAACAAATTCTACACTATTTTTAATAAAGGGATGTCGACATCATGGGATACCCCATGTCGACATGGTGGCCGTTAAGTACAAAAGTTTCAATTTTCAAAAGAAGTGTCTATTCGTTTAAATCTCTTCACGAATGGTTATGACCGTTACTGGTCTATAAGTAGCCTTCACAAACGAATTTTTTAACTAACTAATTTCTTATTTTTCTTCACTCCTTCTTCTCCATAAATCCATATTCTAAAATTTTCATATTTTTAAGATCGTGCCGAAATTCTATCGAATTCTCAAGTGAATCAAATTAGAATCTCGTTCTTGTTTGATTCTCTGCCCTCTATCGAAGATCAAAGTGCTATTCAGATTTATAGGATCAATTTGTAATCAAAAGTTTACCGAGTCTCTCTATAAGTTGTGGTTGTGCTTGGAAATCAATTGGGTAATCTTGTGGCCCGTAAATCAAGAGAGTTTGCCCCGGACTCGTGAGACAAGAGGGTACCTCAAGGCCTTTAGAAATTGAGGATTGTAGTATCGACTTTGGTATAATAAAAATCTGTATGAGGTGTTCTGCCTTGGTACACGACTGGACGTAGGGTAACTCCGAACCAGTATAAAATCTGGTGTGTTCTTTCCTTTTACTGCTTTTTATTACTTTCTGCATCTGTGTTTGATTCTGTGATTGTTCTCTGATTAAGTTCTGCATTTGTTTGTGTCATAATTTTAATTTAGTCCATATAAGTCTTAGAATCCATTAAACACTATTCACCCCCCCTCTAGTGTTAAATTAGCCTTAAGATCCTTAATCCGCACTCCCTTTCAATTGTTATCAGAGCATAGGTTTTCATAGTTTTCATAATCTGAAACTTGAAAAGTTAAAAATGGCATTTTTAAAATTTTTTGTTAATACTAGTTTGAATTTATGCATTTCATTAAAGTATCATAAGTCTGCATATAGTTTTTATGAAAAATCAAGTTATCTACCGAATTGGTTTGTTATGTAGGAACAGACATGTTACATGACTTTTAAAGAATCAACAACCAATGGACAAACTGTGCAAATTGAGAAAGATAAATGAATACTTGATAGTGGCTGTTCAAGGCATATGACTGGAAATCCCGAGATACTCAATGACATTATATATCAAGATGGTGGATTGGTCAACTTTGGAGACAACTCAAAAGGATATGTGATTGGCATCAGTAATGTCAGTAATTCTAAAACTCTTCTTATTTATGATATTTTGCTAGTTAGGAATTTAAAACATAATCTTCTTAGTATAAGTCAACTATGTGATAAAGGATTTAAAATTAAATTTGGAAGATAAGTGTCACATCGAAGATAATAAGTCAAATATTATCTTTGAAGGAATTAGGAAGAAAAACATTTACATCCTTAGTATGAAAGTTTCAAATGATAACTTATGTCTTTTGGCTAATACAAGTGACCCTTGGATTTGGCATAAAAGATTTGGTCATTTAAATTTCAAACTGTTATTTAGGTTATCAAAACTTGACTTAGTTAGAGGTCTTCCTAAGTTAAACTTTAAAGTAGATAGTATATGTTCAATAAATTAATCACAATAAATATGTTTTTGTAATTGTAGATGATTATTCTAGATATACTTGGACAATTTTTCTTAAACTTAAAAGTGATGCTTTTCAATTATTTAAGAATTTTGCTAAAAGAATTCAAAATCAATTTTCTTTTAAAAAAACTATTCGTAGTATAACGATGGAGAATTTGAAAATGAAAATTTTGAGAATTTCTGTAATAAAAAAGGAATTACTCATAATTTCTCTTTTCCAAGAACTCCACAGCAAAACGGAGTGGTAGAACGTAAGAATAGAACGATTCAAGAGTGAGCTAGAACAATGATTTCTGATAGTAACTTACCTAAAAACTTTTGGGCTGAAGCAATCGCTACAGCTTGTTACATATTAAATAGGATTTTAATTAGACCATTAACTAATAAAACACCATATGAATTACTTTACAATAAGAAACCCATATTAGCTTATTTTAAAGTTTTTGGTAGTAAGTGTTTTATTCTTAATACAAAGGATAATTTAGATAAATTTGAACCTAAATCCGACAAAGGTATCTTTATCGGATATTCTAATAGAAGTGAAGCATTTAGAGTTTATAATTTAAGAACTAACACTATTGAAGAAACAATGCATGTATCTTTTGATGAAAATTTTAAAGATACCGTACAAATAGAAGATGAAGAAGATTTTGTAACTTTAAATAATGAACCAAATGAAACTAATTGTGAAATCATTCAACCTAATAAAAGAATTAGACTATTAAAAGATCATCCTGTAGAAAATATACTAGGAAATATTGAATCTATAGTTAAAACAAGAAATCAACTAAATAGTATGAGTAATGTAGCTTTTATATCAACTATTGAACCTAAAAATCCAAAGGAAGCATCATCTGATGATTCATGGTTTCTTGCTATGCAAGAAGAATTGAATCAGTTCACCAGAAATGATGTTTGGGAACTTGTTCCTAGACTTGAGGATACAAGTATAATTGGAACAAAATGGGTTTATAAAAATAAAATGAATGAACTTGGTGAGGTCGTGAGAAATAAAGCTCGTTTAGCCGCGCAAGGTTATTGTCAAGAAGAAGGAATTGATTATGACGAAACCTTTGCACCCATAGCAAGACTAGAAGCTATCAGGATTCTACTTTCTTTTGCAAACTACAATAATTTCAAGTTATATCAAATGGATGTTAAAAGTTGTAACGACCTGAAATTTTCAACCATTCGCATCCATACATGTCGGATTTGAATTGCTCAAAATATCAGATTGTTAATTTAAATTTGGCAAAACTCAGCATATACAGTAAATAAACAATCACAGAATCACAAACACAGAGTAATATAACAATAATGCAGCGGAAACAAAGAATAGTAGTTCATGAAGCTACTATATATATAATAGAGTTAAATAAGATACAACAAAGGTCTCGAATACATAGATGTCTCAATACAGTAGTCAAATACAAAATCTTAATACATCACTGGAATCAACTGAATAACTGAAAGCAGAATCGATATAGCTGGATCTCCAAGCGAAGCTCCAACTCCAAAGGCGAGTCTCGAATACTGGTACACTCAGTCTGACCCGAGCGTAAAGCAAAACACAAAACACTCGAGTCAGGATTAACATTCTTATATCAATAAATCCAACTCAAGTGAAATATCAACTGAATACAAGTAACTTAAAGGATGTTTGGGATAACCATCCTCTAAGGATCCGTTAAACTATCTAGTATGTAGTAATATGCGCTAATATAATATGTCTATAGTAAAGTAAACTATTAAAATAGCGTTAAGGCTTTACATTTTCCACCTTAACACATTTTATATTCCCATAGTCTATACAGTACCGTAATCTCCCCCGTAATGAGCGTCGTCAGAGGACACTCCATAGGTATGGTACAAAACAAACTCATAGTAAAGCACGCTAGGGTAGGTGACACGGCACAACAAAGCAATGCCAGGGTAGATATACCAATTACGGATCCGGACTGGTGGTAACGCAGAGCCGCAGCAATCGCCCACCTCGAGCCACAGTCCCGAATCAAGGGTGCGCACCAAATCGATCACAAAGTAATAGAATGGCATACGATGGAGTATGTCCGATAAGAGGAGCTACCTCATTGGCCTGTAATCGCTCCTGTTTTAGCCACCTTATGCCAACTCACGGGAGTTGGGTCCACGTAAATATACCTTTAGGATCGTCGCCACCATCCTACTTCATTCTGGAATCTCTACCGCGTACACAGTTGTTAAAGTGGTTTTCGGTATCGACTGAGAGTATGCCCATATCCAATCCTGGTCTCTTTAACAACCAAACGTTATTATAACACCGCGGTCATTTCAAAATAGTTTATACTTCAAAACCAAAATATCATTTTCATATCAAAAACCAAATCAACACGATATCATTTTCACTTTAAATATCAATTTCCAAAAAATCATATCACTTGCCAAAGTTATAACGCTTTCGAAATCATAAGTCTTTAAAATCAAAACACTTTGGAAATCAAAACCTTGAAATTCATAACATTTTGAAATCATAGCTTTGAAATCATAACATTTTGGAATCTTTAACACTTTCCTCTTAAACAGTTTAGATATTTAAAAATAGTTTATATAATAAAATTGTTTATAAGTTAAAATAGTTTATAATAAAATAATTATAAGTTAAAATAGTTTACAAAATAAATAGTTTATAATAAAATAATTTATTAAGTTAAAATATATAAATAGTTTTAAATATAATTTTAAAATTTCTTTATATAATAAAACAGCTTCCCCAACTTCACAAATCGATTCAAATCAATTCGAATTTCAAATTCAAATTTATCCAATCTCAAATCATCAATTTCAATTTCAATTCAATTAAACATTTCAAATTATATCGATTTCAAATACCGATTTGAACTACAAATAAACCATTTTAATTTCAATATATTTCGAAGCTTTAAATATTCAACATTTTTAAACTAAATTCGATAATTTCATATGTATATAAAATTCACTTTACAATTATTTAGTTTGAAATATTAACTTAATCATTTCAATAACATCTAAATACAACTTCAATTTACAAATTTAAATAAACAAAATATCCCATTTAAATTTATATAAGTTTGAAATATTCATATAAATCACTTTTAATCAAATTCAAGTTATAAAACATATCTTTAAAATTTCAAATCTAATAAATTTCAAATCAAACTTATTTAAGTAAAATTCTTAAATAAATATAATTTCAAATCAATTCAAATTTATCTTTCCAACCTGAATCATAATAAAACTCTATATTTGAAAATATATATTTTAAATAAATACTTAAGATATTATATATCAACTTTATTAAATCAACTTTAATAAATCTTTTAAAATCAATATTTATTAAAACCGTACATTTCTTTCAAAACCATAGAAATCATTTTCAAAATATTTATATATAGACCAACGGTGTCTGTATATAATTTTCTATCCTATGGTCAAGTGATACAGATATTTATCATTTTTATCTGTAATTTAAATATATACGGGTATATATCTTTTCAACCCGTAATTCCAAATTCAATTAATTGAAAATCGCTTGGGTTTATCATTTCAACCCATAACGATTTTCTCCTATTCTACAGATCGTTCAAGTATGTATCATTTCAGCCCATAGGGAATTCTATGCTAACAGGGAACTTACAGGGTGATAATAGATATGATAAAAATAATAGGCATATATATAAATAATAGATAATGGTGTCAAATGTCACAGGTGAACTGATATAGATAATAGCATATATATAGAAATGTAAATAACTAACAGCAGCATATTTCTATTGACATTTCAATTGAAATCAAATTTAATAAATATAAGAATGTTAATCGTGAGTGATTTCTCACCTTTCGAGGCTAAAGGAATTTGATAACGAAGTAAATTACGAATCCAGGCGTGAATTCCAAAGCAAAGTAAAATGGGCACGAATTGACGAACAAAGCTGATCAATAGGAATAGACGAAATCAAATCAGAATTGGATCGATGAATATAATTGGTTTACGTGAACTTACATATAACTATATATATATAAAATCATATTTTAAATTCATACGTATATTAAATAAAATATATATATGGTTTTTTTTCAAAAAAACATAGTTTTAAATTAAAACATATATATAAAATCAAGCATATATACATTATATATATTTTATTTTAAAACAACCATATAGCAAAAATACTGACGCAATATATATTTTATCATTTCAAAATATCCACATTTAATAAAACCCGTATACATCGAGATATCTATACCCATATAAAAATATGGCTACCGCAAACAAAATGTATTAGCTACCAAAGTCAATATAACTTACTTCACTGTAAACTCATATAATTGTAAAACTGACATACAACTAATATACTGTTACTAGTTTACAACTTTATCATATATAATATGTACCATCACTTCATACTGTAATAAACATTAAATATATATTCTTTAATACAAAAGTATGCAGGCTAACATCTTTACTACTAATAAAATAAACTGGATATAGATATGATTCGCAGATTTGTTGTAGTTTCAACTGATAAATACCCTTTGAACCTTTTATATTGAACACGTGTGTGTATGTATTGTATGTACATGCATGCCTGCATACAAATGTTAGTCTGAAAAAAAATAGCTGTGGTAAAATTCGAATGTTGCTTGATTGTCAACTCATTGTCTATTTGTTTGGATGCAAAGTTACTTAGATAAATTTGTACTTATCAAGAGCAGAAACATGTTGATATTAGGTAATGGTTAGAAATGATTGAATAGTCAAAGTTTTTTTTTCTTTTCTTTTCTTTTCTAGTCTATCATAATGTAAGCTAACAATATATACAAAGTTTTGGAAATAAAATATTTTGTGAACAGATTTGCGGACCAAAACCCAAAATGAAATAAACTTTTATAACTATATATACTCTTATAAATAACAAAACATATCTATATAACATTTCCAAGATGTATAAAATTTCCAACCACTTTAGAAGCAACAGCTCATAACACATTTCACTGGTAAATAACAAGATATCAAAATATATTTCTGATGATATCTAAATAGTATACTATATATACTTCCTGTGTAAACATATATGACAACAGGCTATATAAATAAACTAATATATATATATAAACAACATATATACTTCTCAAACTATACGTATATCACATATATAAAACGGTACCATATAATACAAGAATTTATAAGAAAGAATTTTTTTTAAAGCATAAATACCAAGACAGGTAGGAACTAGTCTGCTTGGCTACACAGAGGCACGGTGGAGTTGAATTCTCGGTTATGGGTGGAGGATGGTGCTGCCGAAAATAATACAAGCTTCAATTTTTTTTAAGAGAGCATGGCCGAAGGTTTTTAATTGGAAATAGATACGAACAGCTTAGAAGAGAGAAGATGAGCCATTCACAGCAAAGTGAAAATATACAAACTTTTGAAAATAAAATATTTACTCAAATGAAACTTGAACTAGAAAAAATGAATTGACATAGGGAATGACAATGGTCAGGACTATTGAGTTTCAGGAAATAAATGCTAAAATATTTATTGATGATGGCTATTCGTTTCACGGTATATAAATGAAAGGTCACGGGAAGACAAAAGGTTCAAAACAGAACCGATACAGAAATCGTTTTACCGATTTAGTCGTCTACCGGACGCCGAAACACACCTAGGAATATGCCGCAGATATCAGTATAACGAGACGATCAAAACGGTATACATATATCAGTGGTACGACCATCCTATCAAAAGTCGATAATCGGTACTGAAAACGCTGCTAATTTGCCAGAAATAAGATAAACGGAGCAATAGCAGTCCAAATTTGATAAAATGGAAGATGACGTCTCACTCAGAAGATGGTCTACAAATTTTGTATAAAAAATATTCAGGTTTAGAAAACATTTTATTATCATCTAATTTTAACTGATTTAAATTAAATAGAATTGCACTAGAAAATAAACTTCCATAATTTCAGATGAAAATTTACCAGTTGCTATGTTAAAATAGACACATTCCAAATATTAAATTTTTTATTTCTAAATTTTATTATTTAAAATTTCACAAAAATTCAGTTAATTAAATAAATAAACCACTAAAATTTACCGGTCGTTACAAAAGTGCTTTTCTAAACGGTTTTGTAAAAGAAGATGTTTATGTTGAACAACCTCCACTTTTTGAAGATAATAAATTTCCCTCTAAAATTAGTTATTTGGTTATATATTTATATATTTCGACTTGTACTCCTATTCTCTGTTCAATTGTCTGTAATAAACTTCTAAAACAGTAAATTAATGGCTTCCTCTTCTAATAATGAACCTTCTTCACCCACTTCTCCTCATTCTGGCCCTTTTCAACGTTCCACACACGTACGAGTCATCAAATTACAAGAGAATATGAAAGATTTGCTTCAAATGATGGTGGAAATTCAAGTGAGTCAACTGCGAATGGCTAGAGAACAAGATAAGCAAGGCAGAATTCTTAGGAATTTACAAAAATTCCTTATGGATAACCATACCAATCCCATTGTCATCGAAGAATCATCACAAGCCATGGATTCTGAAGAAGAAGAGCCTCTAGAAGAACCACAAGAGGATCAAGAAGAAGAACATCCTCTGCTGAATCCGGATGTTCATATGGACGAAGACGATGGCGTGATTTGCGTTGGAGAGGTCCTTTTTGACGCTAATGGGAACTTGGTCGAACAACGTGGAAACTTTTGTCTCCACTATCAAAATTGTTCGGTCCATAAATCACTAATGGTTAAGGGTCCTCGTTAAGCGTTTTTCGTTTTTCTCTTTCTTGATTATATATTGGTTTGTTAATTTGTATATAAATGTTATCTTAATAAAAATAATGTTCTTCTAAAAACAATCTTTGGTGTATAAAATCTTGAATTCCATTTAACTTAGGATGCTATATTTCACTCATACATAGTTATTATTCTTATGTCATATGTTTGTTTATCTCATTTTCTATTAAGTTCAAGGTTTATAGGTTATTTTTGTTGATGACAAAGGGGGAGAAGTTATATAAAATAGTAGGCTTGGAGTAAGGGGGAGTTGTTGGTGTAAGGGAGAGTTATTGTATAATCGAAGTGGTAAGTATATTTTATAAGGTTGTCATCATCAAAAAGGGGGAGATTGTTAGGAACTGGAGATAGTGGTTTTGATGACAACAACCTTTGTAACTTATTTTATTATAACTTATATACTAACACTATTGTCTAGATATATATGAATGTTATTATGCAGGATATATATAAGGCAAGTACTGATTATTGAAGACTGTACAGTATAAAGATCAAGAATGAAGAAATCAAGTTTGAGGACTCATGAGTATCAAGATCAAGATTTCAAGATATGTGTCTAGTTTATTGTTAAAACTTCATAATAGCACAGAAATCTTCATTCCAAATTTCATTTGGGATGGAACCCATTTCTACCTTCTTAGTGGCTTACAAACCCACGACAAGTAGCTTACAAACCTATGACAAGTGGCTTACAAACTCACGAACATCCTAGTTTTGTACAAGTTCTCGAGTCCTGATGTGATGAGATATTCTGCAGGAAGAAGCTTGCAAAACTACTTCAAAATGGTTTTTCAAAATGATTTTCAAAACTGCTTTTCAAAATGTTTTAGCCTTAAAAATTATCTTTTCAAATGATTTTCAAAAAGATGTTTTAGCCTTAAAATATTCTTTGTTTTTGTTTTTAATAAACTCTTGTTTTAAACTTCGTTTGTTTTGAAAACTATCTTTTGATCTTTTATAATACACACACACACACACATTTGAGATTTAAAATCAAATTTATATATACATTCTAAAAATATATTTTTCTACTCTTCTTTATTTTAAATCATAGGAAAATTAGTTCACATTACTCCATAATCATTTCATCTTGTTATCCTTTTAATACCATTTTCAAAACAAATTTTACACTATTTTTAACAAAGGGACGTCGACATCATGGGATACCCCATGTCGACATGGTGGCCGTTAAGTTCAAAAGTTTCAATTTTCAAAAGAAGTGTCTATTCGTTTAAATCTCTTCATGAATGGTTATGACCGTTACTGGTCTATAAATAGCCTTCAAAAATGAATTTTTTAACTAATTAATTTCTTATTTTTCTTCACTCCTTCTTCTCCACAAATCCATATTCTAAAATTTTCATATTTTTAAGATCGTGCCGAAATTCTACTGAATTCTCAAGTGAATCAAATTAGAATCTCATTCTTGTTTTATTCTCTGCCCTCTCTCGAAGATCAAAGTGCTATTCAGAGTTATAGGATCAATTTGTAATCAAAAGTTTATCGAGTCTCTTTATAAGGTGTGGTTATGCCTGGAAATCAATTGGGTAATCTTGTGGCCCGTAAATCAAGAGAGTTTGCCCCGGACTCGTGAGACAGGAGGGTACCTCAAGGCCTTTTGAAATTGAGGATTGTAATCTCGACTTTGGTATAATAAAAATCTGTATGAGGTGTTCTGCCTTGGTACAGGACTGGACGTAGGGTAACTCCGAACCAGTATAAAATCCGGTGTGTTCTTTCCTTTTACTGCTTTTTATTTACTTTCTGCATCTATGTTTGATTCTATGATTAAGTTCTGCATTTGTTTGCGTCATAATTTTAATTTAGTCCATATAAGTCTTAGAATCCATTAAACACTATTCATCCCCCTCTAGTGTTAAATTAGCCTTAAGATCCTTAATCCACATCCCTTTCATTGGAATCGAACATTGGCATCATAGAGTGTGAAGGCTATTGTTCGCATTTGTTAAGTTAAATTTGCATTTAAGATTGTTCAAACTATGGGGGAGTTAGTTCAAATTGAGTCCTTGGGCTTATATGCTTTATTGCTTGTCATTGTCCGATATGCTGTGGTTGGTTGTGGAGGTAAGTTACCAAAATGTGTATTATGTTCAATTTAAAACAATTTTAATTGCCAATGCCGATCCACTTACTCGCTACCTCCCCCTAAGTACCAAACGACCTCACTCGGACTTCTACCGACCACATCACTTCATTAGATGCCGAGCCATACTCATGGTACTCCTCTGCCTCACCTTTCTTAGTATGTACCGAGCCACTGGCCTAGATTCCCACTGACCCATAGCAACTCTCTAAATACCGAGCGACCCACTCTCCTAAGTATGTGTTGACCGAACCACTCTCCCTCTCTCTCTCGCTCAAAAACGATCGACACTCCCTCTCAGAGTACTGATCCTCTCTCTAGCATGACTTCCGATAAAGGTTTACCGACCGACCACTCATGTTTCCTACCGACCCAGACTTCCGTTAAATACCTACAGATCCAACCCTACTCCATGAACCTACCGATTCTTCTCCTTCGATCGATCAGTATGTCGAGCACGAATCTATAGCCTATGCATCGATCCCAAACTTACCCACCTCCCTTTCTAAAAACACCTATGTCAAACTTTCTCTCAACTACCTTTGCCTATCCTTTCACTCCTCGTATTTCTCTCCTCTCTTACTCACCACGAAGAGTCGTATGCATAAACGGCCCGAACTCAGGTCGAGTCCAGGAAAGCAAGCCCTAATAGTTCTAAGCGGAGTGTGGATCCTTATGTATGCAGTAGTTTGAAGCTGGGGCGAGTGATTTCTGGGACTTGAAGTCGAGAATGATGTGGGAACGTATTGGGGAAGTTGATTGAACAGGGGAGTGGGGCAATTCGGTAGAATGATGGAGCTTGGGTTTTGAGCAGAATCGAAAGAAGAGAATAATAAAGTAAAAGTGGGAAGAAGAAAGTAAAGGCTTATTCTTTTATATGGAAAGGGGGATTTGAGTCGGTGTTTTCTTAAAGACCCGGTCACCATGTTTCACGGGGTCGGCAAGTCGATATGCCGAACCGGTCCAGGTAAGCCGACCGAGTGGTTCGGCCTTCATATGCTGACCCCTTCCTTGTTAAAAATAAATAAATAATAATAATAAAATAATAATAATAAATGAATGAAAATAATATTAAAATGACATGTGCATATGTATATATGACTGTAATGTTAATCGAAGATGACAGTGCAATGAAGCGATGGATTTCGCCCGATAGGAAGAGAAGCATGGGTTGGGAAAACCCAGTGTGATTCAACCTCCAAGAGGTCGTATACATTCAGCTTTTGGAAAGTTAAGAACAGGATCTAAACGACAGATGATTGTCATTCTGAATGAAATAGCTCCTGAAAGCAAGGACCGATTGCTAATTCAAAGCACATCGTGTTGATTCACACACGCACTTTGGGGGGCAAATGTTACCCGACACTTTGGCCTGGCTACATGGCGATAGATGTAGAGCTTATGGATGAATCTAGATGGAACTCAGGCTAAGAGAGGCTTGAAAGTATAAGAGACCGGTGTAGCTTAAGTTTGGGTCGGCCTATGCACATGGATCGGTATGCTTAGCGCTGGCTCGGCCGAACCGGTTCGACGTTAGAGTGGAGACATGGTGGGTTGGCCAAATGGGTGAGACAAAGCGGTTCGGTCGATATGGTTTCGGACTTAGTGGGTCGATGTGGATGGGTCATCCTTGGTCGTTCGGTCAATTGTGGTCCGTCCTTAGAGGTACTAAGTCATGCATTGCTCGACCAAGGAAGGAAAGGCAAGACGGTTCGGTTGATCGTGGTTCGACTTTGATGGTTCAGCATGGGTCGTTCGGCATACCTGGGTCGGTGGACCCTGCGGAGGTTAACAATTTCTTTGACCTACTACAATGTGATGCAACTAACGTTCCTTTGCTTCGAGCTCCTTGAGGGTTTGCTTCGAGTCATTTATCAAGACACCCCGGTTCGGCACTTGTCGCTCGGCCAAAGTCGGTCGGCATACCTAGGTCGGTTGATTCAAAATTATCATATGTGGGCCAAACTATCTTGGCCTTGGGCCTGCGCAGGGGATCAGCTTATCTTCGTCTATAAATAGAGGGGAAGGGGTACAGTTGAAAAGACCTTTCTTGGGAAACTCCAGGGAAACTCTGCCATTTTTTGTACTCGCCTCTTTCTGTTCAAACTTGCATTCAAGTTGTTTGTTTACAGATTGTATCTGTACTCAAGAAATTGGAAAAGTAATAAAGATCATATTCAAAGTGGATGTAGGAAATTACGCCAAACCACTATAAATCTGGTGTTTCCTCTTCTGTTGTTCGTTTTGCATTTCAATTGCATTATTTCTCTGTTTTAATTTACTTTCTTCATTAATCTCTCTACACAATTCTATTCAAGGGTGTCAGTGACCTATTTTGGTGCTAACAAATGCAAGACCGGACTTCTCTGGACTGTAACCAATATGCTGGTCGAGAGGTTCAGGAGATGAAATCTTGGCCAGTTAGACGGAAGGAAGGACTTGAGACTCAGTGCCAGATGGACCAATGATATCTTCTTTCTCCTTCGACGTTGGGGAAGCACCGTAGAAAAGAAGTCTTGTTGCGGCTAAGTCGGAGTGCTCATTTCCTCGGAGCTTTTCCTTTGCAAGTGCCTCCTCATCGATCTCTTCAATGCCCGACTTCACTTTCTTGATTTTGACAAGAGTGTCCCACGCTTCAGCAAGCGATTCAAGGTAACTATCGCCCAAGAAGGATAAGTCGCGGTGCATAAGGACCCATGCATTATATTCAGCGATGAGTGTGTCGAATAAGCATTTAATCTCCTCCCTACCGGACTTGGCTGCTACCTCAATTCGGGAGTCGGCCTCTGTAAGTGATGCTTTCTTGCCTTCTTCACAAGCTGCATCCTTCAGCGCTTCAATTTGGGATAGTTCCTCGTCGAGCTTTGTTTTCAAGTTCCTTGTCTCAACGATTTCATCACGATATTTCTGTGATTCCTCCTGCGCTGCAATCTTCTCCTCTTTCTCTATGGATAATAGTCTCTCCAACTCTTCCACTCGGCGAGCCAGAACATCTTTCTCTTTTTGCAGAGAATCATTTTCCAACGCCAAGGCGCCGCTGCGTTGACGTGCTTCGTCTGATTCCCTTTTGTGACTGGTCTCTAAGCGACTTACTACCTCAGCTGTTTCCTTAGCATTATTTTTTGCGGTCTCAAGCTGGGTTTTGTATGAGAGCGGTTTGTCATCCAAGCTCTTTATAATGTCTTTGTCATGAACGGCTTCTAGCTTGAGGTGGTCAATTTCATATTGACGCTCAGTAGAGACCTTTGAAACTTTTTCGACCAGGTGTACAAACACATCGTGTTGAACGTACACATCGTTCGTGCATGCGAGAGCATCTGCTTTGACATTCCTAGGGATAGGACGTATAGCGGGAAGGAATTTCAGCCCGTCGAAGCAGATTTTTGGGAACATAGCCTTAAGCTTGGTTAATTTCTCCGCCGTGGTTGGGTCATGAGCAAGAGCTGGAGGAGTTGGTCTCGTCGGAGTCAACGATTTCTTGTGATGATCATGAGACTGCCTAGTACTCGAAGAGCCGGAATGTTGATCGTAGGGAGCGTCTGACTGGGGGCCTCGGTAAGTAGACTTGTCTCCACCCCGTGCCGGAGGATTCGCGGGTTTGCTTGGATATGAAGTGTGCCCATTGGTTCAACTTCTTGAGGATGAAGACGATTATCTAGAGTAGTAATCTCTATCTCCGCTTTTGTCTCTATCCCTCCATTTTCCGGATTCAGAGTCTCGGCCTGAGCGATGAAAGATAGAAGAGCCACGAATGCGGTTGAAGCCATGAGAGCGAGTCATTGCACCTGTACATAAGATTAAGCGAGAACAAATTAGTGGAAGCCAAATGGAAAATTGAATGCAAGTTGGTGATGAAGTGTAAGTGCTTGTGTGTGTCCCAGTGCATCCCCCCAACAGACTAGTAGTTTTCGCTTTACTCATGGGAGTTTCTTCTCCCTAATTATGGAATTGTATGCCTTCACCGCTTCTCGCGGGCAAGTTGAGCCCCTCGTCACCAAGGTTTGCGAAGTCATAATTCAACAAGTCATTAGGAATGGACAAGTCAGAGAGCCCCTTTAGCGAACTTTCGATTTTCTGGGAAGATGATCCCTTCTCAATGGAAGTTATCATGTATTTCGGAGTTGCCCCAGCTTCTTTCTTTTTAATTCTGTATGCCAAACTCTTTTTCTTTTTTGGGGAAGGCTGAGGCTTGTTGGTGCAGGGAGCGTCGGCAGCTGGCGCCCATCCGGAACTTATGTTCTCATTTAATGGTGCTGGGATCTCTGTTTTCTTAATCTCTCCTTCCTCAGTGGTATCATGAGCTCCTTCAACATAGGGCACCGAGGGACCAACTTGTTCTCTCCTCCTCTCAGCAGTTGGCCTTGAAGTCGTTGTGCTTCTCGGAAGGCCAATCCTACGACCATCCGCTAGTAATTCGAATAACGAGAGTAGTTCGTCGAAAACTAACAGTTTGATGTCCCGATCTTCCATTGGAGTAGCGCGAATAGCCTCGACTGCACTGGAGTACCTTCGGGTCATGGGCGAACACCTGGAAGGGTTTAAAAAGTTCGAATTTTCAAAAAAAGGCGATTTAAGTCCTGGTATGAGGGATGAAGTTGGAATGAAACTTACGTCCTTCCAACCATCTTCTCGCGAAGCCAGGAGGACAGCACACGTAGAACCACTCTTGCTTGAATTGACAGAGCTTGTTCCATGCACCCATCAGAACTTGGCATTTGGGAAACAGCTCAAGGAATACGTAAGAAGGGCTATCAACATGTTTCTTGAAGTGGTAAATGTAACGAATGTCCTCAGAAGTTGGAGGTCTGAACAGGACACTCATGAAGATAGGAAGGTGCCATGAATGAACGCATAGCTGTTAGGATGCAGCTGTGTAGTGGCGATCCCCATGTACTTTAGCACCTCGTGTATGAAAGAGTTGAAGGCTGGCACGCATCCGGCCCAACACATGAATTTGTTACATGCGGTGTACCCGGCTGGAGGCAGGTTGGGCCGATCTCGCCTCGACGGGACTAGCATATCCTCAAAGGGAATCCCATAAATGGAGCACAATCGGTGAAGGGCAGTTTCGCCAATCTTTGAGGCTTGTGAGTCGATCGGGTTATCCAAAATTGTGGCGTCATCTATGGCATCCGGAGCCAGATCTATAACCTCGGCAGGAAGGGTTGGGATGTTTGAAAAGAGATCTAATTGCTGGCTCGATGTTTCTACGACCTCCTACTGTTGATTTGGCCCAGGTTTGTCAGATACAATGGCGGAACTTGATTTCTTATTTGATTTGGAAGACATTGCGGGAAGGCACTTGATGTGGAAAAATACCTGTTTGAGCTATAGTCGAAAGATAATCGATATTAAAAGTAATAATAATATAGTTCCCCGTGTTGTGTGTGAACTAGTGCGACGATTCTAACATAAGAACAAAGAGCTTAAGATTTAAAAGACAAGTACAACGCAATGGAGTTTTGGATTGTCGTCCTGGAGACCGTCATCGCTGACCGTCTACGGCAGCGTAGTAGATGGTCGATAACGAGAGTCCTGGAATCGAGCGTTGGCATTCTGGATTATGAAAGTTGTTACTTGCATTTGTTGAGCTAGATTCACGTTTAGAGTTGCTTTAGCTGTGAATTCGTTAGTCCGAGTTAAGTCCATAGGCTTATGCGTCATAGTCCATGTCATTGTTCATCATTTTATACTCGGACATAGAAGTGTATAATCATAATGTTTGCATTGATTAAGTTGAAGCAGTCCTGATTTTCAATGCCGATCCCAACCTCTCGACTACCGATCCCAGCGCCTTAGTCCTATTACCGACCCGAATGTCCACTCATAAAACACACCGACCCGGACCTCCCTAAATAACTTACCGACCTGACTCTTCCCTCAATCGAATGCCGGAAAACCGAACCATTAGGGTTAAAAAGAAGAGGTAGAAGAAGACAGAAGAAAAAGAGAACAGAAAACCAGAAACAGAAACAATATCAGAATCTCACATTCGCAGCGGAACAATATATAATAGATGAATCAATAATCTTTAAAACAAAAGACTATATGAGTTTATACATACATCAATCAGAGTCAATATACAACTCAATACAACAATGGACAGTTATATAAACTTGTCCTCATACAGAATACACAACGGAACAAATAAACAAGTACGGGAGTACGTCTCGCCATCCAGCTTGCTTCCAAAGCTCCAGAATATCCAGAATATCCTGATAACATAACTCTAGGCTGCCCGTGTGGAAAATTATGGGCACCCAGAGTTTAGAAAGGGAACAATAAACTCCGAGTCAGTCATGGTGACTGGTGTGAGATCGTTAAACAGTTATTTTCACAAAGAAAATAAAATTAATTCACAATGCTTTTGGAAAATGAAACTACCATAAGACCTCCTGCCACACACACAATGCAAACGCAGAAATGGAGGAGATTTCTTCTTATGATAGTCAAAGATGCTTACTACGAAAGATCAGTTGATATTATTATTGATGTCTAGTGTGGAAAACATTTCGAAAGTATAATATTAATCTTAGCCAGCATAGGTACCATTATACTATGCCTACTATAGCTGTTATGTTAAATAGCAGGTTCTACAACTAAAACCGTACAAGGTTCGTATTGGGAATTGGATTTCCAACAAATGGTCAGGCTAAGGAACTTCCTACTGCCACATGGGTATGCCTCTGGATGGACGTCCCGAGAACCAACCTGGCTCTCTGCCAACACAAGGCCGGGTTACCTCTGTAACTAGGTAACTCACGAATATGCCATTCCCCGGTCCTTTGGGACCTTTATCCGAGGCGCCTCGATCACAAAGCAACAACCACAAAGAAATGAGATTGGAGCAACCACATAGGTTAAATACCAGGGCTTCATACCTGATACCACCCTTTTCCAGAAGGAAATGACATACCCTAAAGGGCGCGACCCTCATAACTTTGCCGCATCATTCCTGTTTCGACCATTTCCGGGGTGTGAGGTCTGACGAAGTCTCGTCCACAAAGCTACGCTTTTTCACAAAGCCATGCTTTGATCAACAAATGATCAATAAATGATCAACACACAGCAACACTCAGCATGCCACATTACCAAATTAGGAGTATATCGCTAATAACCTTCAACTACATAACCTCTGAGCTCGTACGTCTCAGAGGAGGGTGTTAAGCTAAGAGAATAAATTCTCCGCCACCAACAGAAATTTATTTGAAAGAAATCATCTTTACATCTCAAAATGTAATGTCAGACATGTAACCATACAAGTCTGTTCCGGGTTCGAACAGAACCGAAGGCACTTCCAAAGAAGCCCTTGCAAATCCGGATAATTTCTAATCACGTCTGGACTTCCCATGACAAGAAGAGTGATATAAATCTCAATACCGGAGCAACTCGGTGCAGAGACATTCGACAGGTTGTCCTTTCATTTTTGAAAATACCCGGTCTTCACACCGGTCTTCAATTGCAATTCATACACGTCGTATCATTATTCGGAATGGGTTATCTGACATAAAGGTCCTTTCCCGGCTAAACCGAATAATAAGCGTTTGTTTTAAAAACAAATTCAAGTGCCATTTCAAAGGCAATATTGATAGTCGGTGATTTAACTATCAACAACATTCACAACAATCATCAGATTTAAATAATTTTCCCAAATTATTTATTTTCAAAATATCTTCACAAGATATTTTTTTTTCAACACTTCAACACTTTGAAAACAAATTTCAAATCACTTTTCACTTTTCAACTTTTGAAAATAAATTTCAAATCAATTCCCTTACGCGGAATATATTCCCAAATATTTCTTTTAAAAACCAACTTTAGAACCTTTAATTTATATTTTTAAAAGCTACTTTGGAAATATACTCAGCTTTATAGTGAGAATATACTTCCACTTCAAAATGGTCCATTTAAACCAATTAAATAAATCCTTATCGATTGATTTTAAATTTACATCCCAAATCTGTAAATTTATTTCCACACTTTAAAATAAATCAGTGCTTATTTTTAAAACAAAATTCCCTTTCCTTTATAAATTCCATTTTGAATTTACATTTCCAAATATTCACTTTCAACTCCAAATCAAATTAAAAACTTGATTTCTCAATTTATTTCAAACCCCAAATCAATTTTACAAATTGATTCCTAAATTTATTTTTCAAACACTAAATCAATTTCAAATTGATTCCCAAATGATTTATTTTCAATTACCAAATTAAATTGGATTTAAAACAAATTCATCCTTTCAAAATAAATCCCTTTTTCCTTTCCAAATTATTCAAAAATTCCATTTTCAAAAATTCCTTCAACCTTTAAACAATATTATTCAAAACCCATTTATTAAAATCCTTTGCCATATTTTGGAATTTATCCGATAAGATTACAAAAATCAATTTTTTTATACTTTAATTCCTTCTTTTAATTTCAACCAATCTTTTCAAAAAGAATTTACTTAAAGTTTTCCACTTTAATTTCAAAATCCAATTTATATTTATTTTTGGTATCCAACGATACCAAAAATTCATTCGGCTAAATTATAGCCTTCAACAAATTCAATCACAGATATAATCATACACAGATTATAAATAAATCAACATGCAATATATGAAACAAATTCAAATATTTGAGGAATCCAGTTGGATCCCTCCAACCTGTTTTCCTGCATGCACAGATGTTAGCACAATACCCATTCCACTTCGAGGTGGAATATCGCGGTATATGGGATTTATAAAGTATCATCCGCTATTATGCGGCGCATAGGGTCTCATCCGCTATATAATGCGGGAAATCACAACTCCAATATATATATTCCAATATATATATATTGCTATATACTACTATATATATTATATCACATCCAAACAGTCAATGAATAACTACAATTCCAATTTTAAATTTGAGTGGGAAGATCTCACCTTTGCCTTTTATTTTGCAATCCACTTCAATCTTGACTCAATTTCATTGTTTTGACCTTGTACAAACAATTATACATTTTATTAATAATTGAAATAATCGGATAATCACTTACCATTTATTTATTTAATTAACTAGTGATTTATTTTGAACCAATAATTTTTTCCCGTTTAGAACCTTTTAGTGACTAAAATAAATTGGATAATTAATCACCGAATCCATTGTTTTAAAATAATAGGTATATTTATTTTACTTTTGAGGTACACATATACTCAAAAAAAATAGATTTCAAAGATCTATTTTTTATAAAAATCTCTACAACACCTTAAAATTCCTACATCTTCCCAAAATCATATATATATTTCTGTTTTTCCCATATCTATAGCAGTATACAATTTTACTAAAATAAATAAAAAGATACCTTGCTGCTTTATATAGCTGAAAAATTTAAACAAAAATGTTTTTATAAAAATTCACTGTAAAAATGATATTTATTTAACAAATTTTATTTTTATAAATTAGTCTTAGTAACTAAAGAAAAATTTAAACAGGTTAATTAAACAAATTAATTTTCCATAATACATCATCTGTTTTTCCTGTATATATATATATGTGAACATTTATTTAAATTAAATTAATAATAAAAGAAATATACCTTACTGTTATGATCTTCCTTCTGCAGATACGTATTTATTAAATCAAAATTGAATTGAAAGAAAAATCGAATACCTCACAGTCGAGTTTGAATTCTAGAATGAAACCCTAGCCGAGCACTCGCGTCTTCCTCTCACGAATGACATCGCGAACCACGAACTCGAGATCCACCTCGTCACATCGCATCGACCACCACTTCCTCGTATGTGCCGCGAACCATGACGCCATGCCCTAGCCGAGACGAAACGCTCGACTTCGAACCCACCTCGATTCTCGCATGTCTTGACTGCCACGGCTTCGACTTCTTCTCGTATACACGAACGCATCGCCATAGATTCCAAATTCCCAGGCTTCGGCCATTTTGTGAATTGATTCTCATAGCCATGGATTTTGTTTCGAACGAAAGAAGATTTATTTGAGCGGCCATTAATTATATTTTGAAGCTTCTGTTTTAATTTTGAACGAAAGAAAATGTTTTCGTTATCATTTATTTTTCTTCTGTTTGCGTTAATACTATTGAAAAAAATGAACGCGTGATAAAAGAAAAAGAAGGGGAGACAAGAGAAGACGTTAGCCTACTCGAGTTAATAGGCTACAGTGTTTGAATTGAAAGGAAAAAGTTGATGTGGGTATATATTTTAATCAATAAATATAGATATTTTTTCGAATCTTCGATAAAAATTTCAGCGCGTTTGCTTATCGTATGCTCACACAACAACTTCAATTGTTACGAAAAATTGAAATTCGGTAATAGTACAATATTACGGATCCAATGAAACTAGTTTCGTCAAATTCTGAGACTGTCCCTTGGAACGCTATTTTTAAATTCAATTTAAACGATAAAATTTTCAAACTGAACAAAACAGTTTCAAATTCAATTCTGAAGCTTCTATTATCTTCAGTATTATCAATATGAATTTTCTAAGTCTTCATATTATTTTTAACAGGCTTAAAATTGAAGATTCAAATTTTTACCCAAATTTTAACATTTAAATTCACTAATTTAATTACCAAACAAACTCTGATATTTGAAATTCAAATTAAACTAACATTCAAATAATTAAAATCAATTAAATATTCAAATTTCAAATGTCAAAAATTCAGGGTCGTTACAATCTTCCCTCCTTAAAAGAATTTCGTCCCGAAATTACAAGTTAAGAAGAATGCTCCAATATCCGTTTATCATTTTACCAAAACCAAATAGTTTTATCAAATTTTCAAACCAATCTTCTTTTTATTGAAGATCATCATTTCAACTAACTGTCCAAATCTTAACCATAGTTTCCAAACAACTTTATTTACTTCACAATTCAAATTTAACTTAATTCAAATTGCAAATTATCCAATATTTCTCAAAAATTTTCTAACTCTCTAAATTTCCGAAAAATTTCGCCAGCGTGTCCTTTGCGCGGCTAGCTTGGTACGACTACAAAATGTCCCTACGGACTCCCAAATTCCAAAGAAAACAAAATGCCAAGCGGCAAAATCAGAAATTCATCCAATTTCATACTGAAATTCAAATACATACCTTTTGTGGAGAAATCCAAATTTACCTTCAAAATCAAATCCAATTCCATTTTCCTATAACCTTTATAATCCCTGTATACTTTACTTAACAGCAATGGCCAAATTCACTTATTGGATTCCCAAATATTCATTTTACTTAAGAATTCCACCATTCATTTCTTAAGTTCAATATAAGTATTTCTTATATTCATTTTCACTTCACTAACAAAGTTATATATTCATTTCCATTCAACTTTGCATTTTCAATTCCATTTGAATTCAATCTACAATTTCAATTCTATTTGATTTCATTTTATCTTCAAAAACCAAAATTTCACTTTTCTAGTTCAATTTCTACGTTTCCATTATAATTCGAAAATCAAATTTCCGTTAACAAAAATTTCCATATTTTTCAAAATTTCTCTAACTCCCAAAATTTTCGGAAAATTTTGGCGGAGTCTCCTTTGTACAGAGGAGCTTTTACAATTTGACAAAAGATATAAATATATATACATCGACCCACACGGTCGGAAAAGCAGAAAAACAGCTCATATTTCCTATTTTGTATTGCGTAGGCTTACCTTTTTAGCATTTTAAGCAAAGCGGTTTATTTATTAGCATTTCGCGAAATCAAAATGCAGCCAAACGGCTTCCAAAAACCTACACTTACTCAATTTGAACACGTAAGTGACATATATAGGAAATTCATTTACATTTCACTTGTTTTCAATAATAAACAAGCAGTTTTCATAAGCAATGCATCCAAAACAATTTTCAATAGCAATTTATATGATTTCAATACAAATTAAATTGCTTTCATTTAATTCTCATTCAATTCAATGGTTTACAATGCAATTCCTTATATTCAATTCATTCTGAATTTATTTTATCTATAACAAGGAAATTTTCAATTTATTTCTACTACTTGAATTTATATGCAAATTCAAACCATTTTTATTCAACTCACAATTTAATTTTAATTTAACTAATCCAACTTCCAATTCATTATTTCATGAATTAATAAATTATCAAGTTTGTTTACTTGAATTCAATCCATTTTATTATATTTCTTTTCCAAGTTGGATTTTTATTCAGCTTGATCCAAATCAAATCTCATTTCATTATTCAATTTCCAATTCATTTATTTACAAATGTAGCTTCATTTGTTCATTCACAATTTCATTCCTTAAATGAATCTATTCTCAAATACTTTCCTGGAATTCTATTTCCAATTATAAATCACATTTACAATTTACATTTACAAATCCCATTCATATATGAATTTATTTCCTTATACTTTCAATTCATATTTATAAATTTCATTTGTTAAATGAATTTATCATCAAATCTTTGGTTATACCATTATTTCTTATTCAATTTCCATATAACAACGATAATAATTCAATATTATCACTTTCTAACAACCAAGCATCCATATACTATGATAATTCATAAAACATCATTTCTTTTCTATACAAAAATAGTTTTGGGGAAAATTATTTCATTTACCCTATTTTAAAACAATACTGTGTCAGTTTATCTTGTTTAAGAGTTTAGAAACCCCTATCGATTACCGTTGGCCAGACTGCACTGACCAGAATCCATAAACAATCAACCGATAAGTCAACACAATACAAAACAATTTTTCGTATTCACTAACAAATACGCACTCATATCTATTATTACACTAACACTCATGCTAGAGTACTACTGACTCTATCTCTAATGAGTAACACCCAACAGAGCCAGGGTTATCGCTTAACCGGCTGCTATGATACCACATGTAACGATTGCGATTTTTTGACGCTCGAAAGTCGACATTAATACGTCCACTGTATCAAATGCCGCTCAATCGAATGCCGGAAAACCGAACCATTAGGGTTAAAAAGAAGAGGTAGAAGAAGACAGAAGAAAAAGAGAACAAAAAACCAGAAACAGAAACAATATCAGAATCTCACATTCGCAGCGGAACAATATATAATAGATGATTTAATAATCTTTAAAACAAAAGACTATATCAGTTTATACATACATCAATCAGAGTCAATATACAACTCAATACAACAATGGACAGTTATATAAACTTGTCCTTATAAAGAATACACAGTGGAATAAATAAACAAGTACGGGAGTACATCTCGCCATCCAGCTTGCTTCCAAAGCTCCAGAATATCCAGAATATCCTGATAACATAACTCTAGGCTGCCCGTATGGAAAATTATGGGCACCCAGAATTTAGAAAGGGAACAATAAACTCCGAGTCAGTCATGGTGACTGGTGTGAGATTGTTAAACAGTTATTTTCACAAAGAAAATAAAATTAATTCGCAATGCTTTTGGAAAATGAAACTACCATAAGACCTCCCGCCACACACACAATGCAAACGCAGAATTGGAGGAGATTTCTTCTTATGATAGTAAAAGATGCTTACTACGAAAGATTAGTTGATATTATTATTAATGTCTAGTGTGGAAAACATTTCGAAAGTATAATATTAATCTTACCCAGCATAGGTACCATTATACTATGCCTACTATAGCTGCTATGTTAAATATCAGGTTCTACAACTAAAACCGTACAAGGTTCGTATTGGGAATTGGATTTCCAACAAATGGTCAGGCTAAGGAACTTCCTACTGCCACATGGGTACGCCTCTGGATGGACGTCCCGAGAACCAACCTTGCTCTCTGCCAACACAAGGCCGGGTTACCTCTGTAACTAGGTAACTCACGAATATGCGATTCCCCGGTCCTTTGGGACCTTTATCCGAGGCGCCTCGATCACAAAGCAACAACCACAAAGAAATGAGATTGGAGCAACCACATAGGTTAAATACCAGGGCTCCATACCTGATACCACCCTTTTCCAGAAGGAAATGACATACCCTAAAGGGCGCGACCCTCATAACCTTGCCGCATCATTCCTGTTTCGACCATTTCCGGGGTGTGAGGTCTGACGAAGTCTCGTCCACAAAGCTACGCTTTTTCACAAAGCCATGCTTTGATCAACAAATGATCAATAAATGATCAACACACAGCAACACTCAGCATGCCACATTACCAAATTGGGAGTATATCGCTGATAACCTTCAACTACATAACCTCTGAGCTCGTACGTCTCAGAGGAGGGTGTTAAGCTAAGAGAATAAATTCTCCGCCACCAACAGAAATGTATTTGAAAGAAATCAGCTTTACATCTCAAAATGTAATGTCAGACATGTAACCATACAAGTCTGTTCCGGGTTCGAACAGAACTGAAGGCACTTCCAAAGAAGCCCTTGCAAATCCGGATAATTTCTAATCACGTCCGGACTTCCCATCACAAGAAGAGTGATATAAATCTCTATACCAGAGCAACTCAGTGAAGAGATATTCGACAGGTTTTCCTTTCATTTTCGAAAATACCCGGTCTTCACACCGGTCTTCAATTGCAATTCATACCCGTCATATCATTATTCGGAATGGGTTATCTGACACAAAGGTCCTTTCCCGGCTAAACCGAATAATAAGCATTTGTTTTAAAAACAAATTCAAGTGCCATTTCAAAGGCAATATTGATAGTCGGTGATTTAACTATCAACAACGTTCACAACAATCATCAGATTTAAATAATTTTCCAAATTATTTATTTTCAAAATATCTTCACAAGATATATTTTTTTCCACACTTCAAAACTTTGAAAACAAATTTCAAATCACTTTTCACTTTTCAACTTTTGAAAATAAATTTCAAATCAATTCCCTTACGCGGAATATATTCCCAAATATTTCTTTTAAAAACCAACTTTAGAACCTTAAATTTATATTTTTAAAAGCTACTTTGGAAATATACTCAGCTTAATAGTGAGAATACACTTCCACTTCAAAATGGTCCATTTAAACCAACTAAATAAATCCTTATCGATTGATTTTAAATTTACATCCCAAATATGTAAATTTATTTCCACACTTTAAAATAAATCAGTGTTTATTTTTAAGACAAATTTCCCTTTCCTTTATAAATTCCATTTTGAATTTACATTTCCAAATATTCACTTTCAACTCCAAATCAAATTAAAATTTGATTTCTCAATTTATTTCAAACCCCAAATCAATTTTACAAATTGATTCCTAAATTTATTTTTCAAACATTAAATCAATTTCAAATTGATTCCCAAATGATTTATTTTCAATTACCAAATTAAATTGGATTTCAAACAAATTCATCCTTTTAAAATAAATCCCTTTTCCTTTCCAAATTATTTAAAAATTCCATTTTCAAAAATTCCTTCAACCTTTAAACAATATTATTCAAAACCCATTTATTAAAATCCTTTGCCATATTTTGGAATTTATCCGATAAGATTACAAAAATCAATTTTTTTATACTTTAATTCCTTATTTTAATTTCAACCAATCTTTTCAAAAAGAATTTACTTAAAGTTTTCCACTTTAATTTCAAAATCCAATTTATATTTATTTCTGGTATCCAACGATACCAAAAATTCATTCGGCTAAATTATAGCCTTCAATAAATTCAATCATAGATATAATCATATACAGATTATAAATAAATCAATATGCAATATATGAAACAAATTCAAATATTTGAGGAATCCAGTTGGATCCCTCCAACCTGTTTCCCTGCATCCACAGATGTTAGCATAATACCCATTCCACTTTGAGGTGGAATATCGTGGTATATGGGATTTATAAAATATCATCCACTATTATGCGGTGCATAGGGTCTCATCCGCTATATAATGCGGGAAATCACAACTCCAATATATACATATTCCAATATATATATATATTGCTATATACTACTATATATACTATATCACATCCAAACAGTCAATCAATAACTGCAATTCCAATTTTAAATTTGAGTGAGAAGATCTCACCTTTGCTTTTTATTTTGCAATCCACTTCAATCTCGACTCAATTTCACTGGTTTGACCTTGTACAAACAATTATACGTTTTATTAATAATTGAAATAATCGGACAATCACTTACCATTTATTTATTTAATTAACTAGTGATTTATTTTGAACCAATAATTTTTTTCCCTTTTAGAACCTTTTAGTGACTAAAATAAATTGGATAATTAATCATCGAATCCATTGTTTTAAAATAATAGGTATATTTATTTTACTTTTGAGGCTACACATATACTCAAAAAAAAAAGATTTCAAAGATCTAATTTTTATAAAAATCTCTACAACACCTTAAAATTCCTACATCTTCCCAAAATCATATATATTTCTGTTTTTCCCATATCTATAGCAGTATACAATTTTACTAAAATAAATAAAAATATACCTTGCTGCTTTATATAGCTGAAAAATTTAAACAAAACTGTTTTTATAAAAATTCACTGTAAAAATGATATTTATTTAACAAATTTTCTTTTTATAAATTAGTCTTAGTAACTAAAGAAAAATTTAAACAGGTTAATTAAACAAATTAATTTTCCATAATACATCATTTGTTTTTCCTGTATATATATATGTGAACATTTATTTAAATTAAATTAATAATAAAAGCAATATACCTTACTGTTATGATCTTCCTTCTGCAGATACGTATTTATTAAATCAAAATTGAATTGGAAGAAAAATCGAATACCTCACAGTCGAGTTCGAATTCTAGAACGAAACCCTAGCCGAGCACTCGCGTCTTCCTCTCACGAACGCCATCGCGAACCACGAACTCGAGATCCACCTCATCACATCGCATCGACCACCACTTCCTCGTATGTGCCGCGAACCATGATGCCATGCCCTAGCCGAGACGAAACGCTCGACTTCGAACCCACCTCGATTCTCGCATGTCTTGACTGCCACGGCTTCGACTTCTTCTCGTATACACGAACACGTCGCCATAGATTCCAAATTCCCAGGCTTCGGCCATTTTGTGAATTGATTCTCATGGCCATGGATTTTGTTTCGAACGAAAGAAGATTTATTTGAGCGGCCATTAATTATATTTTGAAGCTTCTGTTTTAATTTTGAACGAAAGAAAATGTTTTCGTTATCATTTATTTTTCTTCTGTTTGCGTTAATACTATTGAAAAAAATGAACGTGTGATAAAAGAAAACGAAGGGGAGATAAGAGAAGACGTTAGCCTGCCCGAGTTAACAGGCTACAATGTTTGAATTGAAAGGAAAAAGTTGATGTGGGTATATATTTTAATCAATAAATATAGATATTTTTTCGAATCTTCGATAAAAATTTCAGCGCGTTTGCTTATCGTATGCTCACACAACAACTTCAATTGTTACGAAAATTGAAATCCGGTAATAATATAATATTACAGATCCAATGAAACTGGTTTTGTCAAATTCCGAGACTGTCCCCCGGAATGCTATTTTTAAATTCAATTTAAACGATAAAATTTTCAAACTGAACAAAACAGTTTCAAATTCAATTCTGAAGCTTCTATTATCTTCAGTATTATCAATATGAATTTTCTAAGTCTTCATATTATTTTTAACAGGCTTAAAATTGAAGATTCAAAATTTTACCCAAATTTTAACAATTAAATTCACTAATTTAATTACCAAACAAACTCTGATATTTGAAATTCAAATTAAACTAACATTCAAATATTTAAAATCAATTAAATATTCAAATTTCAAATGTCAAAAATTCAGGGTCGTTAAAGATATGATAGATAATGTCTAGAGTGTAGAATATACATCATATCAAATAGTTGTTATGTGAAGGCCATAACAATAATAGGTATACAATCAATACCGTCAAGGCACGTTCGCATAATTGTATAGCTCTTCCATGGAGATCCTCGGATCAAGCCGAATCCAAATTCCATGACAAGGATCAGAAACTACCTTCCAAGCATCTTATATATCTAGATAGGATATACTTTAAGGTAAACATAACTTAACCACCCTCGATGTATGGTACAAGTCATATCAACTTCCGCTAGTAGCAATCAATAAGCATCTATAGATATAGAGTTGATATACCCTTAAGGTCAGCTAAACCTTCTGGACATGCCCTTTCTCTGCTATCATTTTCCTAGTGTCAAGGCTATGTTCGGCATTACTCACACGAGTCTTCACCACTCGAATAGAACACGAATTTCCAATTGGATTCCTTCATCTCAGACAGATCATGAATCACAACATGGATTTGAGCATCTCAAACAGATCTCGAACCTCCACATAGGTTCCCTGCATTAGTTCTTCGATGAATGCTAACACTGTCCTCTCTCTTGGAATACTCCTCAAGATAGACAGTCTCATACGATATAATCATTTGAAATGTTAACACCAACCTCTCTCTTAGGCTTAACCTTAGGATAGACAGTTCAACTCTATAACATTTCACTTTACAGCTACTTTGAGAACATAGATCGCTTATATGGTTTTGAAGTGATTACGGATTTGAGTCGTCTCATATAAGTATTCTTCCCGCTTAACGGACTCTCCAAAACCAATCGATGAATTTTTGGTTAACTCAATTCTGGTTCTCTCAATAGTAAGTGAAAGGTAGAGACATTTTGTACCAATGCTCCCTCCCAAGGGTTTTTCTTGGAATGAAATTGCAAGGCTTTCTGATACTTCTTATGTCATATTTGGTCAAGTTCGATAATCGCCAAATCGATTATCTAGTCAAAAACAATTGCTTACACAAATCAATATTCATACACTTATCTTGTTTTAGACATTCCAACTTAACTATTCCTCGCCCAAGAGTGAAGCCAGATAAGTTAGAGCATTAGTTGCATCAAAGCCTTGCCTAGACACTTCTTTCTTAAACCTTACAAATAGTTATGTCTACCTCATCGGCTTTTAGTGTTAAGTATAGTATTAACGATTTCCATAAACAAGTAAGAAATCAACACGATTAATACATCTCCAACATATTCCAACTTAGCTATTCCTCGGCCAAGAGGGAAGCCGGTAGGTTAGAGCTCTATTGATCATATCCCTACTCAAACATCAATCTTAACTCTCACAAATAGATAATCCTACTTAGTTGGCTTTTAGCGTTAAGCATAGTTAATTACTTTTCAAACAAGCAATTAAAAAATTAACCATTTGGCTATTAAACAATTGTTAACCCCTTTTTAAACCCTTTGTTTATACTTTTAAAGATCATTTAAAATGGTATGTATGTATATATGTATATGTATAGTAATTTGTTTACCAAAACTTGGTATGTAAATAAACAAGACAAAAGATATTTTATTACATAAGATATGAAATAGTCAACACATTTTCTAAAATTTGTATATCCTTAAAAATGCTTTTGAAATACTTTATAATACTTATAATAGGTTTTAAAACATTTACTTAAAATATTACTTGAAAATAACAACTTTATAATTTTCTTAAAACTTGGAAAAACAAGTTCTTATTATAAAATCCCATTATTTAAAAATTAATAACTACTTCCCAAAAATTAAAAAATAGCTCAAACCACTTTTGAAATTGTTGGCATTAAAATTGGCTACCAACACCCAATTGTAAGAAAGCACCAATATGCAGTCACAGATCTCAGACAGTTTCTAATGTAGAGAATATAATACGAAGAACAAACAAATTAAAAATGAAAGCAAGTAAAAAGAGAAAAGATTTATAGTGGTTCAGCAAACTCTGGCCTACGTCCACTCCAGAATAATACCTTTTATTATACTGTAGTTTTTTTACAGTTACAATCCAAAATGCAAGAATAAAATTGGTAGAGTTTAGCCTAGGTTGGAGATAAAGAGAAGCAAAAAGATCTTTTTTTTTATGTCATGCCTTCTGTAATTATAGGGGAAGACGTGCACGGATCGGGCTAAAATTTTGGCAGAAGAACCTCCAAGCCATGACGAGGCCACTTAAGAATTTTCTAGCCCATTGGGTCCCACAATAGGGATCGGTATCGATCCCTATTTAGGTGTCCAAATGAGGTGCGATCCCTCTAGGGGGTTCCCTATGATATTAGCTACTTGCTCTCCAAATTTTGCCATTCCGACTTATGATTTGTGAGATATCGAGTTTACTATGAAGTGGTGTTGCATACATTCTGATTTTAGCCGATCCCTTTGGAGGGATAGGGTCTGATCCCTCCAAACTCCTCTAAACGACATGCGATCCCTAGGGGAGCTTCTCCATATTGTATTATGTGTAGCCTCCAATTTTCATGTCAATATGATTTGTAGATGTTGAGATATTGATCGATCTTTGTAATAAAGTTGGGTTTAGCCGATCCCTGAGAGGGAAGAGGGCTGATCCCTTTGGAGGGATAGTGGCTGATCCCTCCAAGGTCCTCCAAAGGTAATACAATCCCTAGGGTAGACTTCTTAAGGTCCCTTCTTCCTGTTTCCAAAGTTTCACTTCAATTCGCCTTGTAATTGTTGAGTTATGGAGCGATCATTGCTGAGTTGTGTTGTGTGCATCACGTTTAATCCGATCCCTTTATTCTGAACCCTCTATTTTGATCCCTCTATTTCGATCCCTCTTCTAGGGGAAGTATTAGTTCCATACTTAGCCCTTTTTTGAGTGCAGTCCACCTGAATCCATTCAACCATAGTCCATATTTTAAATATAATCGATCACCAATCCGGGTGACCTACTCTTTGGGCTTTCTTCCTTTATGATCATGAAGTCTGTTGGGTTAAATTCGCTTGTGTACTGCCTTTCCAAAAGTCGGATTAACACTCTACCCCCTAAAACATGCCTTGCGATAGGAAGCTATGTTTTTAATTGCCATGAACCTAAAATCCAAAATCTGTAATCCATTGATAGCCATATGTTCTAATCCAGAATCCAATCCGAATAAACAATCTCTCCGGATCATTTTATCTGAGTCTACATGCATCCAAAACCACATCCATTACTATTTGAAACTGATATCCAAATCCATGACCTTTCCAGGTTGTTATCCTAATCCAAATTCTCGACCTCACTAGATCGTTGCTGAGCACAATCCATACTTGACGACCTGAGTAGGCCGATCCATCGGGTTGGAGTGAAGCAACCTTCCCCTTACCAGGCATATTCCATACCCGATGACATTGATCTCTTAGGATCGTTATCGAGCACAATCTATACTCGGCGACCTGAGTAGGTCGATCCATCATGTTCGAGCGAAGCGACTTACCCCTTGCCAGGCATAGACCATACCTGACAACCTTGATCTCTCCGGATCCTTGTCGAGCACAATCCATACTTGATGACCCGAGTAGGTCGATCCATCACGTTCGAGCGAAGCGACCCACCCCTTGCCAACATGCCTGATGACTTGTTGGTTTTTATTCTTCGGCCTCGATACCCAATTGATGACTTATTCCATGATGCATGAGTCTGTTTTGTCATGTTCGCTCGACGAGAAGACCATTACCTTGCGATTCTTATCTCATCTCTTCGGACAGGACCACAACCGCGACCTATGTTATTTATTACATTGATCCAAATTTAAGCAGTCCTAAGTCCATTTTCCAAAATATAAAATAAGAGTCAATACAACCAATAAACTAAAGTTCAAATAAAACCAGAAAAACAAGAGTTCGAAGCAAACAAGAAGAAAAAACAAATTTCACAAACCCTAGCACTACGGTTTATCATTATCTCACAGCATGCTTAGGGACCATCCTTGATCCCGTACATATGTAAGTGACTTATCCATCCTACTACGGATTTTGTTACTTATTTCATGCCATCCTGATCAAATGATGACAAGTTGATGATGAAGCCTTGATCCAGTGTCATTTTCATTCGAGGTCGACGGTGGTTGCTCATGTTCCACCACTACAGCCTGAGTCTTTACATATTGTTGTAACTTACCATTCCTCATGTGTTCCTCAATTATATCCTTCAAATGCCTACAGTCATTTATATTGTGCCCATCCAGAACATGGAATAGGCAGCACTTTCCCGATGTCTATTCGCGTTCGAAGGGTTCCCTTCTTGCCGACCTTCGATACGGAAGGCATCCCCAAGTATCTAGATATATGCATTCTAGGGTTTCATTTAATTTCGAGTAAGAAAAGAACTTGGGTTCTTCCTTCTGCCGCTTCGATCCATCAAAACTATTGTCCATGTTCCGTTTACCCTTGTCCTTTTTGAGCATTCACTAGGCGCTTCTCCACCCCGTATCGTATTAACTTATGTTGCCTCTCTATCAGCTTTTGCATCTTCTTATCATTTTACATGGTAGAATTCCTCGAGATCCATCGGTAGATCCTGTATCAGTGATATCTTAAAATCCGAATTATCTGCAAGTCCTGACACTACTGCAGTCAAAACCATCGATGGGTCTGGTCGATCCACCGAAACAAGTGATGCATTGAACCCGGTTAAGAAATTCTTAAGTGATTCTCATGCCCACTGCTTTACTGATGTCAATGTCATCACATTCTTGGGTCTCATACTGTGAACCCGAAACCGCTTCATAAATATTTTGACAAATTCTATAACGATCCATAATTTTACCACTTTGAAAATGAAATATTTAATGTATTTGAATATTCAAATATAGAATTTTCAAAATCATGTTTTATATAATAAATAAGAATGGTTAACTTATTTTTAGAATTGAATAAAGATTTTGGACTTTTACTGTAACATTGAAAAATTGACAAAAGCCGGTTTTCGATAAAATTGAATATACAGTCCAATAATTATTTTAAAGGATAAATAATTGCTTTTAAAATCATTATATAATTGGTTGATAAAAGTTTGATAACTATATATATACTTATGTTATAGTGATTGATAAATTTCGTCGCGCATTGACAAAATCAATGTCGTATATTTGCAAATGAATTTTGATATTGTTTTATATTATTTTATAAGTCAAATACACTCATTTTAATTATTTAAAGATGATAAGAAATTTATTTTTAAGTTTGGTTTACATGAATAAATAGTTAACAAAAACGTCAAAATGTGACCGTAAAATATTTTGTCGAAAATCAACGCTTTGTCGAATAAAAGTTGTCGCAACATTGTTGCACCTTTATGTACATATACACGTACACATTTCTAAATATGTTAAGTATTAACAATTAACTAATCGAGTTTACTTCTTCTAATTAAGGTTAGAAATTTCTAGAAAATCATTAAGACAAAGTAAATATAAAGGACAAAATCATGTCAAATCAAATCAAATCTTTACTTTATTTTCCATATGCATTATGTGATAAGACATAAAGTAGTGATATGACAAAGTGATGGTAAGTGTTTAAAAAGTAAGACAAAGTAAGGATATTTTGATAATTTTGTAAAGGGTTAATTTTGTAATTCACCACTCCTTACTTTTGTTATAAATACTCATCCATTCTTCTCATTTTGTTCACACTTCTCATTCTTCTTCTTCATTTTTTAGCTTTCTTTTGCTCATTAATGGCTTCTCTTCTTTAAGAGAGGTAGGAGGGTTAAAAATAGTGGACTGCTTAAGCACCAATTCACTAGTTTCTCTCTAAGCTCTTCTTAATTCAATTCTTCTCTTCTTTAAATGGCCTTAGACCATGAGTATTGGGATGGGGAGGCTATGGCCGTGAGCTATGGAGGTGGGAGGAAGGTTTGGGCCGAGAGCAAAGTGGAGGAGGAAGGATGGTCGTGAGCATGGGCAAGTTGGTGGAGTTGTTTATGGATGTATTAGTGAAGTATATGTTAGTTTAGTGAAGTGTGGTTGGATAAGAATGTTGTTAGAAAGTTGATCAATTTGGTTAAATGTGAGTACTCATTTTTGAATTAACTAATAATTCCAAGTTTAATAATATGAAAGTTAAATATCTTAGATGATTAATATGTTTGATAACTTGGATGTAAAGTTGGTTGTTTACATGATTGTTAATATGGATGATTACTTGGTTTGATAAACGATAAGAGAAATGGTTAGAAATTAACCATAGTTAATTAAATTAGAATTTAAATCTATATAAATATGTGTATGGAAATTATTTAGCCTCATAATGATTTTAAAATATCTAAAAAGGTTGAAAATGATATTATAATAACATAATATTATAATATGAAATGAAGTGGAAAATGAGTTCGAAATATAAAAATATTATTTAAATTGAGTTTAAAATGATTTACAAATGTTTTATAAACATTTAAAAGTGTTTCTATGAAGTTTGTAAAGAAATTGAAAAACAAGTCAAAAATAGGCGCGTCGTGTAACGGTAGTTCGCGATTTCGCACCATAAAAGTTAAACGAGCATACGAAGTGGAATATAACTCGGAATTCTTCGAGATAAGAATTTTCCGAACTATTATGTCCATATCTTTCCAACAAAGAAAGAAAATCAAGGTTTCATTAAGTAGATTTTGAAATATGTCCAAAACAATTTTCTAAAAACATCGCGGTTTTGCAGTTCGGAATCCAAGAAGGAATTTCTTTATAAATGATATTTTTAAATGATTAAAAATATGAAATAAATTTGATAAATCTATTAAAATGGTTTGAAAAAGATTTGAATTGGAAAATAAGAATTTTCAAACATTAAAAAAAGTTGTTTTAATCAAATAAGCTATTTTAAGCACTTTTCGCAGCACTTTTTTGTTGTAGTTTCTATAACTTTTGAAATAAAGATTTAAACTTAACGATTCTTTCTAGAATCATTTATAAATGTTTTTAAATAAATAATTAAGTGTTTTAAAGATAAATTGGAAGTTTTATAATTTTTTTAGAAAGAGTTTAAATAAATGGTTATTATAACACTTAAACAATATAATAGAAATCATTTCCTTGAATGTAATAACAAACTGAGTATGCGGAAACGGCTAATACATTTGTCCCACTTGTGAGATCTAAACGGTAAAACAAGGTGTGTAACTAAGGTTAGGAATGGATCAAGCATGCCCTGAATTTACCTGGCATTTGTTTTCTCTTTTAGACGAAGGGTGGAACAAATCGAAAGGAAAGCCCAGATGCTCTAAAATGGTTTTCCCAAAGTAAAAAGTGAAGAGTTTTCCAAGAGTTAAACAAGGATTTGAATAAAATGGTTTTGGGTTTGTTGTAATGATGTTTTACATAACATCATTTTTAACCCATTTAATTGAGGATTTGGAAATAGAAAATCTTTATTAAAGGTTTAAACGTGATTTTAAATAAGATGACTTGGTATTTCCCAAGATTAAAGAGAAGTTTTAAATGAAATATTCAAAGAAATAATGTTGAAATGTTTTCCTAAGTAGAAGAGAAAATAATTTGGAATTATTCCAAGATTTAAGAAAGGTTTAAATAAACCAAATGATTTGATAAATGAGGCTTAATAATTCCATATACTCTTGAAAAGAAAATGGAATAAATTGAAAAGAATATATTTAAGAAAGATATTTGATTTAAATAAAAGATGAAGTAATTAATTCATGATTGATATCCATATATGAACTAAACATGTTTTTATTGATAATTTCTTTCGAAGGAACCGGGGTCGGATTTTGGTGATTCCTATCTGAAAACCATTTCGAACCAATGTGTACGTTAGAAAGTGAAGATGTGTTGAAGATGATGATTATTGAAGGCTGGAGATCTTCATTAGCGGAAGGACTACTTGTTGACATTCTCTAGGTAGCTCCCAATATAGAGACATTTATTATAGCAGTGGTCCTATCGTATTTTGAAATCTTCGAATTGCAAGGACTACTCGCTACTAATGGTAGTAGGAGAAGTACTTTCGGTTTCATTCAGTCCCAAAACGAACTTGTATGGATGAGTGTCTGACTGTGCATTTCTGATCACATAAATTGATCTCTATCAACATATTATCTGCTTGGTGGCGGAGAAGGAAACTTCTCTTAGCTTAACACCCTTTTCTGAGACGTACGAGCTCAGGAGTTATACGTCAGTAGAAATCAGTTGTGTGATTAAGGAATGGCAATGTGGTATTCAAAGTGGAACCTGTTATGATCAAAGTGTGGTTTTGTATGAAAAGTGTGGCTTTGTCTAAGTTGAGCGTAACCTCACTCCCAAGCCTCACATCTCGGAAATGATACGGGAACTATGTTATATATTTCAGGCTTAGTATGATGAGTGGCGTATGATCCCTCAAGGTGACTGGCGGCGTATGATCCCTCAAGGTGACTGGCGGCGTATGATCTAGGTCACCAAGGTATCCAGACGGGACCCTTATTGTATGGTATAGTGGCGTGCGAGTCCTTGCATGAGAAGCCACCGGATATCAAGAAGTATGGCAATATGAGGAATAGTGGTGTGTGAGTCCTTGCACGAAAAACCATCGGGTTTCGGTTGCTATGCATAGTTATCGGAGTTCCCTATCATATTGGAAAATCCAATTCCCATACGAGCTTTACGGTTTTGATTATATTCCCAAAATAGTTGTAATGCTTTGCAAACATTTTAGATACCCCTTTTGGTATCATATACTACGTTCGGTATATTCCGTTTGACCTAGTCCAGATATATTCCCTTAGACTTAGTCCGGGTATTGATACCTTATTTGGATAAGTTTATTTGAAAGATGTTTTCCAAAAGAATGTCATTAAAGATAATATCAAATTATTTTGGTAATAAAAGTGTTTTGGTTATCATAAGGTTAAAACCCGTCTGTATTTATGTGTGGGCGTGGTCTTATGAGATACCCTTCTTTTCAAAGGTTTTGATAACATCGTCATTTTAAATTTTTAGTATCTCATGATGGTTTATCAACCCTGATTTGGGTATTTTTAATACTCGGGTCAGATCCGAGTAGTTTCAGGATTAGTTGAAGATGCTTGGAGTTTCCAGAGTAGAGTTGGAGATCTTCATCATCATATGGATGTATTTTATTATCCGCTGCATCTATTGCATTTGTTTTGTTGTTTGTCAGTATTTGTAAGGGTAGGTGTTATAACTGTCCAGGCTGAATCTAGGGTAGACTCTGATATATGTTTTAAAATTTTCCACTGTAAAGATTATTGTTGAAATAATATATGTTATTCCATTCGTGTGAGATTATGTTTTTCTATTCTATTCTATCTTCGTTTTTCTTTCTACCCTTAGTGATCCGCTTGTTCGTGCAATTGGAGTTGGACATGTGCTAATAGAACTGCTTTTCGATTTTCTAAACCATAGCGCAGCTACATCCATTAAGTACATGGAGAAGCATCGTGCCAAGACTTCTTCCGGTGCCCCCAGTACTTCCATGTGCCGTATATACCTCATCATATGCATAGTCGGAACCGACTTTCCGTCATAAACTTCCAGCATTGGTAGTTTAAATTCTGGTGGATTCCTAGCATTCCTGATATTAGGAGCAAATGGACTTCTATTTACATCCTCCAAATCCCGGTTCACCAATCCTACATGCATAGCTCGCCTGATCATCTCTGCAAACCTGTCATTGTCTTCCAGTAGTAGTCTCCTATCATTATGTCCAAGCTGCCCCCCGAATCTACGAGGGAATTCTATAACGTATTCCTTCTAACGAGCATCCGTATTCCGATTCACACCAGGCTCCATGGGATTGATTATAGGTCCTCCAGCATCGCGATCAACTAGACCCAGAGGCATACCCCTAGCCTTTAGGGATCGGTGCCAATCCCTCTAAGATGGCCGGGGACTGCCCCTGGCTGCTCTGTTCCATTCATTTGTCCATTGGCTCCAATTCCATTTTCCCAGTTCTGATTTCCAGCGATTCCTGCTGCTTCAACTTCTTGATCTTAGTTGTCATTAGCTCTTGCTGCTCTATTCCCTTGATTTTATGCTCCAGCTTGTCCAATCTATCGGAGTAAATTCTGCATCATCTCCTCCTGTCTTTTCAGCATCCTCTCCTGCATAGCATCCATCATCATTTCCATTTCATCTCTAATGATGTAGATAAATGCTTGATTAGCTCTAGCTCCTGAGAAAGCCTCCTGACTCCCTCCATGGTAGCTCCTTTTCGGTAGCACTCTCCTTGTTGATTGCCTAGCCATTGCTTCCTAGATCCAATATCCAAGCTTCCAAATCTAAGATCCTAGCTTCAGATCCATGAGTGCAAATGCTCTTAGTGAAAGCACCAAAATGTTGGCGTCAAAATTGGCCACCAACACCCAATATCCAGTCATAGATCTCAGATAATATATAATGTAGAGAATATAATATGAATAACAAACAAACTAAAAATTAAATAAAGTAAAAAGAGATAAGATTTATAGTGATTCAGCTAAATTCGACCTACGTCCACTCCAGGATAATCCCTTTTATTATACTGTAGTTTATTTACAGTTACATTTCGAAATCCAAGAATAAAATTGGCAAAGTGTAGCCTAGATTGGAGATAAAAAGAAGCAGAAAGAAGATCCTTTTTTTAACGTCGGCCTGCTATATTTATAGGGGAAGAAGTGCATGGATCGGGCTGAAATTTCATTAGAAGAGCCTTCATGCCATGGCGAGGCCACCTAAGAAATTTCAGGCTCATTGGGACCCATAATTGGGATTGGTACCAATCACTATTTTGGTGTCCAATTAGGCTATGATCCCTCTGGGGAATTCCCCATGATGTTAGCTACTTGCCATCCAAATTTTGTGTCATTTCGACTTACGGTTTGTGAGATATCGCATTTTCCATGAAGTGGTGTTGAATAAATTCTAATTTCAGCCAATCCCTTTAGAGGGATAGGGGCCGATCCCTCCAAACTCCTCCAAATGACATGTGATCCCTAGGGGAGCTTCTCCATGTTATTATGTATAGGCTCCAAGTTTCATGTTAATTGGAAGTGTAGAGCTTGAGATATTGATCGATCTTTGTAATAAAGTTGGGTTTAGCCGATCCCTAACATGGAAGAGGGTCGATCCCTTTGGAGGATTTGAGGCCGATCCCTCCAAACTCCTCCAAATTCTATGAGATCCCTATGGTAGACTCTTTAGGGTCCCCTCTTCTTGTTCCCAAAGTTTCACTTCAATCCGCCTTGTGGTTGTTGAGTTATGGAGCGATCATCATTGAGTTGTGTGTGCATCCTGTTTAATCCGATCCCTTTATTTTGATACCTCTTTTAGGGGAAGTATTAGTTCCATACTTAGCCATTTTTTGAGTGTTTTCCACCCAAATCCATTCAACTATAGTCCATAGTTTCAAATATAATCGATTTCAATCCTGGTAACCATCTCTCCGAGCTTTCTGCCTTGACGATTATGAAGTCTGTTGGGTTAAATCCGCCTGTGTACTGCCTTGTCAAAAGCCAGGTTAACGGAAATAATCTAATATGATTTAGTAAATATTGTAATAAAATGAAACAAAATACTTAAATTTAAATATCTTTTCAAACCTTTAAATACCAAAAATCAAGTCTAAACGGGGCAGTTATCCACAAGTGAAGTTTTGGCCACTTTTCAAGATATTACTTAACTTTTTACCATCCAACCTTTTGACAGCAACAAACATATATCTATAATATTAGAAATATAGAGAGAAACCCCTATGGATATCTCTATAAAGTTCCATAGAAATTGCCAAAAATAAGGCAATTCACAATTGCATCCATAACGACTATCGCTATAAGTGCACTTACAAATCTAGGTCTGATCTAAACCAAAGTCCATCTGTAATGACATGTATTTTACGTATTTGAGGATCGTAAAATAATATTATTTAATTCATTTTGTGGTCTTAGAATTCTAATATTTTGGGATATGGTTTTTAGGGATGTTCTACACATCTATGATTTTTCCTGAATTTCTATATGACCATTTTGCCCCTAGAGATTTTCTTTCGGCTGTAACTTTTGATAGAAGCCAAATTAGATGCTTTAACCTATTTCATTGATTCAGGATGGTGGTTTTTCCATTTCGTAGGGTGGTCATATAGGAAAATCAAATAACTGGTTAGGAAGATACAGCAGTTTTAAGTTTTAAAATCTACTGGCCAGAATTAAAATGGAATTAATGGGTCGAATTAGCAAGCCCATTAGTCTAATCAGGTTTGGCTATAAATATAAGGTGAGAGAGACTATTTGAAAGTTCATCTCTCATTTCAAATCAGCTTCAAACCCTAACTCCTCTCTAATTCTCCATTCATCTCGTTGGATTTCATATCAAATCATCTCTAAAACCAAATTATAGGCTAGATCTTCAACTAGGAGCTTGATCTCATCACTTTGGTTGCATCTTCATCCGATTTCTCACTACTTGGATCGGATCTTCATCATATTTCATATGTTTTGTAGATTTGGTGAGTGTTTATAATCTCTCACTAGTCTATGATGGATTATATGTTGTAGTTAGGTGATTATAGGTTAGAATGATCAAATTAAATTGATTAAAATTAGGTAATTTCGTATTTAGAAACCTAGATTAACCTAATTAAACATGTAATTGGGATTAGATCATTGGTTGGTGTCATTTGTGTATATTTGTTTATGAAATTCTATGTGTTAGATTAGATCTATGCTAGAATTGTAATGGTAGATTGAATCAGATGATTTGTATGTTCATATTAGATGTAAATGGATGATTTGCTATGTTTGATTCGCTGTTATATTTGAGTTACTTGCTATGCTTGATTCCTTTGCTAATGTTGTGTATGTTTTAGGACTTAGATTGGTGATCGGATCATATCGAGATCAAAGTTCATCGAAATCGCACGAAACTTGGAGGATAGGCTCTGGAGAACGGTAGAAAGACACCCTAAAAATATCACGACAATTAGAGCTAAGTATTTGGATCGGCACCGATCCAAAAATTAGCGTACCAATTGAAGTGAGATCCATAAGGGAGTATGAGCATGGATTTTAGAGTTGCCCTATGAAGTTAGATCGAAGGATAGGCCGAGTATTGAAGATTGGAGGGATCGTCTTTAATGGATTGAACCATGATGCATGGAAGAGAAGACCTAAACACTAAGAGAGAGGGATCAGGATCTAAGGCATCCAAGAGAAGTGCACTAGAGGTTGCAAGAGAAATAGAGATGGAAATGGCTAATTTTTTGGATCGGCACTAATCCGATTGGATTGGATTGGATTGGCACCGATCCAAATCGTTGGCTCTAGTGGTGTTGAGATCTGAGGTGTAGACTCTAGGGTTATAGTGGATCATGCTGGATGTTGTGGCTCACTAATTGCTTCTACGGTTTAGAAGTTATAACATGATGAATATTTGGCTCTTCGATCGGGGGCTTGGATAAAGAGTATGATCGAAGGAATTGGTAGATAGCTCGGGATGGAACAAGGCTGTGGTATAATAGACTGGGTTGAGTGGTAGGAATAGTGCTTGAAAATGGATTGGAGTTGTGAAAACTCTGAAGATTTGGGAGTGCCAAAGAATCGTTGATAACTCGGGGTGTTCTGGTTGTGTTCAAGCAGGGGTACTATATGCGTGGGCACCCAAGGGTTGGTAGTGCTAGTCGTATATCTTGGACTGCTCCGGGAGAGTTTAGTGTCAAACGGTATGGAGGTACTATAGAAGAAAACCATGCCGTATTTTGGACCTGAAAGTATAGAGGAACACAATTGAGAACCAGGATTTCCATTAGTCTCTAGCAAGCAAGGACGGGGCCATACGAGTTATTATATATTTAAGGCTTTAGAAGATGATAGCTAGATTTTGGTTAATGGATGCTATGGTTATTATGTTTGCTATTTCTCTTGGGTAGACTACCATCTATAGGAATGTTGGAGAAGGGATTGGGAATAGGGTCAATGGAGGAGGATGCTTAGATTCTTATATCTTCTTCTGTTACAGTATCATATTTTCGTTTACTTGGGTAGCATATTATATCTTATTATTATGTGCTAACTCTTTGGTTGCTAGGACAGGTCAGGTATGGTTTCTTTTATACCTGTCTAGTACCATATTTTCCTGTATTGCTTTTGATAATCATTTACTAATCACACCAGACTGTTGTCTGACCCAAGGTTTTATGTTTCCTCTTATCATCTTGGGTACTCTTAAATGATTAGACTAGATGACATGTCTAGAATCATAGCTGTTGTATGAAGATGAGCTTGGAGAAGCTATGGTGTATTGCTCTATATTTGTAGATATATCCATTGTATGTTCTATGCACTCTAAGAGGATTGTAGTGAGGAAAGTTGTATTCAGTTTATATGACATTTTTATCCATAAATCATGATTTAGTGGAGATGTTACTTTCATTTGTTATGGCTCACTATATTCTGTTGTATATTTTCTATATTATATTTTATCCATGCACTGTGAGATATGCAATAGGTTTTTCTGCTTTAAATTTCAACCCCTGATGATCGTACCATATCAGCCTGGCATGTTTACATCACTCTTTTTGGTCATTGATATGGGGGTGGTATAGGGCGGTCGTCGCATTATGTATCAAAGCTTTGGTTACGAGTTAACCGAAGTAAGTCGAGAGTATATGCTAATGGAGGGAGCGTACTTGTTAATGAAGATATTATGCTATATAGTAATATTATATATTATAGTATGCACTTGAGTACCATTACAGCTTTTCTTGGAATGAGGCTAATCATTCTTATTATAGATAAGAATGAATTAGCAAACAAGGAATGTTGCTGGGAATAACTCCACTTTAGGAGTGGAAGAGGGAGCGGGATCGGGAATTGCTACACCCGATTTTCAAGCCATGTTTGATGCAATGGTGGCTTTGTTGGTGAAGAGAGGCCAAACTACCCTGGTGTGGCTTTAGGTGGTGATGCTCTTTTACAAGTGCCTAGGATTGACTTCACAAAGCTTTGCAAGGATTATTCTACTCTTGGAGGTAAGCCATTATTGGGAACATAATAAGCTATTGAAGTTTAAGATTGGATAGATAATTGTGAATGCATTTTCAAGTATATGGCTGTGGAAGATGCTATGAAGAGGAAGCTTGCTTCAAGATAGCTACAAGACTGGACAATGAATTGGTGAAATGCTGCTACCATTGCTACTCCAGAGGATCAAATTTCTTCGAACCAGTTTAAGGATAGATTTAAGGAGAATTTCATTCCTACGGTTTAGAAGTCCATGCTGTTCAAGAAATTTGTTTAGTTGAAGCAAAGGGAGATTTCTATTTCTGAGTATGTGGCAGAATTTGATGCTTTGTCAATGTATGAGATGTCTTTTATTAAAACATCTTTGAAGAAGAATGAGAAGTTTATCACTGGATTGGACGACCACTTGGGACAGAAGTTGGTGGACCATATTGAAGTGTCTTTTGAGAAACTTGTGGAGAAAGCCCTTTAACATGAGTGTTTGTACGCAAAGAATAAGACTGCTATTATTGATATTGCTGAGAAAGAGGAACCAAAAACACAGTAGGGCGGTGTAGGTAAGAAGAAGTGGAATGGAAAAAGGAAGCAGCAGCAATAAGGAAAAGGGGGTCAGAAAAAGAATAAGAGTGAAATTGTTTTCCATGGTTGCAAGGAGAAAGGCCATTATATTAAGGAATGCAAGGCTTTTAAGAAGAGCTATAACTATGATAAGCCAGGGCATATTAAGAAGGATTGTCCAGAATCGCCTAGAGATAAACAGATGGTGAAGGCATATGCTTTGGATGTAGTCCCGACTTCATCTTGTGCTCCTACTGCTAAGGATAAGGGGAAAGGAGTCGTGGTACAAGGTACATTTTCCATCAGAGATGTTTCTGTTAGAGTTCTTTTTGATTCTATAGCTTCGCATTCTTTCATCTGTGGTGATTTAGTATGCAGACTAGATTTGGAACCCAAGATAGTAGACTGACCTTTGATTGTGACGAACCATGTTCGAGGATCTACTAGTCTTTGTATGATTTATCATGGCTTAGTGTTATTGACTTAAGGATGTTCTTTTGCTTGTGATTTCTTTGTTCTTAATTTTGTTGGGTTCAGGATTATTTTGGGAATACACTGGCTTAAGAGGTATGCAACTATTGTGGATTGCGAGAAGCTAGAGGTGACAACTGGGAAAATGGAAGGGTGAACAGTAGTGATACGCTGCTTACCAAAGGATGGGGCATTGGTCAGCTTTCTATATTCGCTTGAGATTCTACAGGAAGGATTGTCATCTGTGCCTATCGCTAGAGAGTACCCCTGATGTCTTCGAGGAAGTGACAGGATTGCTGCCATATGGAGATATCGAGTTTGGATTGACTTAGTGGATGGAGCTAGACCCATATGTATGCCTTTATGCCTTTGAGGCCTATGGCATCCATAGAGCATAATGAGTTAGAGGTGCAAGTGGATGACCTGCTAAAGAAAGGATTCATTCGGAGAAGCATATCCGAATGGGGGCGCACCTATTGTATTCGTGACTAAGGCGTATGGTTCTTTGAGGTTATGTGTGGATTATCGTGAGCTGAACAAGGTTACAAAGAAGAATAAGTATTCGCTTCCATGGATTAATGACTTGTTTGATCAATTACACGGTGCAAAGGTGTTTTCTCAGATGGATTTGGCAACGAGATTTCACCAGTTGAGAGCGGCGAAAGAAAGTGTGCCTATTACTTCATTTCGGACACCATCGGGTTTTTACGAGTGGTTGGTGATGCCTTTTGGGTTGACCAACGGTCCAACATAATTTTTGGATTGTAAGAATAGAGTCTTCAGAGATCAATTGAACAAGTTCATGCTTCTATTCATGGATGACATTTTGATTTACTCCTGGACTGAGGAAGAGCACAAGATGCACTTGAGGATTGTGCTTGAGATTTTGAGAAAGCACAAGTTGAGAGCTAAGTTCTCTAAGCATCACTTCTGGAAGGAAGAAGTGAGATTCTTGGGTCATGTCGTGTCACGACAAGGAATACCAGTGGATCCCGCAAAGGTGGCAGCGATCTAAGATTGGAATCAGCCCTAGAATTCTATGAATGCGAGAAGTTTAGTAGGATTGGCAATATATTACATGCATTTGATAAAGGACTTCTCAAAGATTACAGTACCATTAACCAACTTGACAAAGAAGAATCAGACTTTTACTTGGGATGCTAGATGTGAGCATGCATTTGTGGTTTTGAAGGAGAGATTGACGAATGCACCTATATTGGTTATTACAGGTGGGATGAAGAGATAACAGTATACACGAATGCTTGTAATACTGGTCTTGGTGCTGTGTTGATGTAGAAAGGGAGAGTTGTCACTTATGCTAGTCCATAGTTGAAACCGTATGAAAGGAATTATCCAACCCATGACTTGAAGTTGGCAGCGGTTGTGTTTCCTTTGAAGATGTGGAGGCACTGTTTGTTGGAAGAAAGATTTGAGCTATTCACAAAACAGAATTCCTTGAAGTATCTTTTCTCTCAGAAGGATCTTAATCTTCGACAGCAATGTTGGTTACGATTTTTAGCCTCTTATGACTTAGATATTTCCTACACTCCAAGAAAAGGTAATGCTTTGGCAGATGCACTAAGCAAAAGACATGTTGGATTAGGAACTATGTTTTTTGAATGAAAGCATATGGAGTATAAAGTTGGATTTGATTTTAGGCCACGCTATGAGCTCAAGATTGAGATGTTGGCAAGTCTATCAATCTGACCTACTCTTATAAAAAGGATTGGTACTAGTCAGAAGCATGATGCTAAGCTAGTAGAGATCATGGTAAAGATTGAGATGGGAGTGGAATATGAAGATTTGAGGCAGTACGGGATGGACCGAGATGGTTAGCTTCATAAGGATAAGAGACTGGTTGTTCTAGATGTTGATGGATTATGAAATGAAGCTCTAAGGGAATGCCATCATTCCAGATTGACCATTCATCCTGGTGGGTAATAAGATGTATAAAGACATGAAGAGGACTTACTACTGGGAAGGTATGAAGAAGGATGTTAGAAAATTCATCTCGTAGTGTATGAATTGCCAGTTAGTGAAGGCTGAGTAGAAGAAGCCTAGTGGATTACTACAACCACTAGATATTCTTGAATGGAAACAGAAACAGATATCTATGGATTTTATAGATGGATTGCCACAGACTAAAGTAGGATATGATAGTATTTGGGTAGTGGTAGATCGACTGACCAAGAGTGCAAGATTCTACCTGTCAAGTCTACCAAAACGGCATCCAAGTTGGCATAATTGTATATTAAGTGGATTCTTCGATTCCATGGATTGCCGAAGGGTATTGTAAGCGATAGAGACCCGATGTATACCCGTTGATTTTGGAAGTGCGTACTAGAGCTTTTGGAAATCGAGCTACACTTGAGCACATCTTATCACCCACGGACGGAAGGCCAAACTAAGAGAGTGGAACGAATTTTGGAAGATCTTCTTCAAGCTTGTATTATAGATTTTGGAGGATCTTAGGAAGATCATTTGCATTTTATAGAGTTTGCATATAACAACAGTTATCAATCAAGTATTGGCATGGCACCATATGAAGCATTGTATGGACGACCTTATAATTCACCTTCATGTTGGTGGGGAGCAAGTGAGAAATCCATACTTGGGCCTGAAAGTATTAGAGAGAAGTCAGAGAAGATAAAGATCATTCGGCAACGATGAGGACTTCTCAAGACCGGTAGAAGAGTTATGCAGATAAGAGAAGAAGAGATTTGGAATACTCAGTTGGAGACAAGGTATTTGTTAAGATTTCTCCTTTGAAGAATGTTGTTCGGCTTGGTATGAAGGGGAAGTTAGCACCCAGATTTGTTGGACTGTTTCCAATTATTGAGAGAATTAGGAAGTTGGCTTATAGAGTGGACCTACCTCTGAAGATGGTGGATGTGTACAATGTTTTTCATATCTCCTATCTATGGAAATTTATGCATGACTCGGATATCGTGGTAGCACGGGATCAGTTGGAAGAAATAGAGGTTGAGCCAGAAGTTTCAAGACCTAGTAAGTCGCTTCGAATCATTGGGAATGAGGCGAAACAGCTTAGGAGGAAGGTAATTAAGCTAGTTAAGGTGCAATGGAGTAAGGATGATAGCGATTGTACATGGGAGACTGGAGAGAGTATGAGGATAGCCTATCCAGAACTCTTCGAGTGGTAAGACCCATTTGTCGTATCTACTTGCACCATTGTATCTTATACTATTAGAATTTCGCATGCTAGGATAGGTTTTGTTTGCTATTGTTGATATAACTGTTTAGCTGGATTGTTAAGTGTTTGCTAGTGACTGGTAGGCATGCGAGATAACCTAGGTTGCTTATGTTTGTTTAGGTATTTCGGCGGCGAAATTCCTAAATAGGAGGAGAATGTAACAACCCATATTTTACGTAATGGAGGATCGTAAAATAATTTTATTTAATTCATTTGTGGTCATATGATTCTAATATTTTGGGATATAGTTTTTATGGATGTTTTACACATCTATGATTTTTCCTGAATTTCTATATGACCATTTCGCCCCTGGATAATTTATTTCGGCTATAACATTTGATAGAAGCCGAATTAGATGCTCTAATCTATTTCATTGCTTCGGGATGGTGGTTTCCCATTCCGTAGAATGGTTATTTAGGAAAATCGGATAAGTAGTTAGAAAGTTGTAGTAGTTTTTAGTTTTAAAATTTGCTGACTAGAATTAGAAGGGGATTAATGGGCCGAATTAGCAAACCCATTAGTCTAATCATGTTTGGCTATAAATATGAGTTGAGAGAGGCCATTTGAAAGTTTATTTCTCATTTCAAATCAGCCTCAAACCCTAATCGCTCTCTAATTCTACATTCATCTCATTGGATTTCATCTCAAATCGTCTCTAATTGCAAACAGTAGGCGAGATCTTTAACTAAGAGCTTTATCTCATCAATTTGGTTGCATCTTCATCTGATTTCTCGTCGTCTAGATCAGATCTTCATCATATTTCATAGTTTCGGTAGATTTGGTAAGTGGATATGATCTCTTAGTAGTCTATAATGGATTATATGTTGTGATTAGGTTATTATAAGTTAGAATTATAAAATTAAATTGATTATACATAGGTAGTTTCATATTTATAAATCCTAGATTAACCTAATTAAACATGTAATTGGGATAAGATCATTGGCTAGTGTCATTTGTGTATATTTGGCTATGAAATTCTATGTGTTAGATTAGATTTATGCTAGAATTGTAATGGTAGATTGAATCGAATGAATTGTATGTCCATATTGGATGTAATTGGATGATTTGCTATGTTTGATTTGTTATGTTTGAATTGCTTGCTATGCTTGATTTGTTTGCTAGTGTTGTGCATGTTTTAGGACTTAGATTGGTGATCGGAGCATATCGGGAGCAAAGTTCATCGGAATCGCACGAAACTTGGAGGATAGGCTCTGGAGCACGGTAGGAAGACACGCTGAAAATTTCCCGACAATTGGAGCTATGTATTTGGATCGACATCGATCCGATTGGATCGGATCGGTAACGATCCAGAAATTAGCTTGCCAATTGAAGTGAGATCCACAGGGGAAAATGAGCATGGATTTTAAAGTTGCTCTATGAAGTTGGATCGAAGGATAAGCCAAGTATTGTAGATTGGATGGATAGTCTTCAATGGTTGAACCATGATGCATGGAAGAGAAGGCCTAAAGGCTAAAAGAGAGGGATTGGGGTCTAAGGCATCAAGGGGAAGTGCACTAGAGGTTGCAAGAGAAATGGAGCTGGAAATGGCAAAGGTTTTGGATTGGCACCGTTCCAATTGGATCTGATCGTCACTAATCCAAATTGTTGGCTCCAATAGTGATGCGATCCGGGGTGGAGATTCTGGGGTTGTAGTGGATCGTGCTAAAAATTGTGGCTCGTTGATTGCTTCTATAATTTGGAAGTTATAGCATGATGAATTTTTGGTTCTTCGATCGGGGGCTCGAATAAGGTGTTGGATCGAAGAAGTTGATAGACACCTCGGGATGGAATGAGGCTGTGGTATAGTGGGTTGGGTTGAGTAACAGGGCTCGTGCCCGAAAATGGATTGGAGTTGTAAGAGCTCTGATGATTTGGCAGTGTCAAGGAATCGTTGATAACTCAGAGTGTTCTAGTTGTGCTCAAGTAGGGGTACTATATGCAAGGGCACCGAAGGGTTGGTAGTGCTAGCCATGTATCCTGGACCGCTCCGAGAGGTTCTAGTGTCAGACGGTACGGAGTACTGTAGGAGACAACTGTGCAGGGTTTCAGACCTAAAGGATCGATGGAACACAATCGAGAACCGGAATTTCCACTAATCTCTGGCAAGCGAGGATGGGCCATAAGAGTTATCATATGTTAAGGCTTTAGAAGATGATTTCTAGATTTTGGTTGATAGGTGCTATGGTTATGATGTTTGCTCTTTCTCTTAGGTAGGGTATCGTCTATAGAAGTACTGGAGAAGGGATTGTGAATAGGGCAATGGAGGAGGCTCATTAGATTCTTCTATCATGTTCTGTTACAGTATCCTATTGTCATTTATTTAAGTAGCATATTATATCTTATTATTATGTGCTTACTCTTTTGTTGTAGGGACAGGTCGGGTATGGTTTTTTTTGTACCTATATAGTACCATATTTTCCAGTATAGCTTTTGATAGTCATTTACCGCTCACAGCAGACTATTGCCTGACCCAATGTTTTATGTTTCCTCTTGTTTGCTTAGATTCTTTTGTTGCTTAGATTCTTATATCTTGTTCTGTTACAGTATCCTATTGTCGTTTATTTGAGTAGCCTATTATATCTTATTATTATGTGCTAACTCTTTGGTTGCTAGGACGGGTCAGGTATGGTTTCTTTTATACCTGTCTAGTACCATATTTTCCTATATAGCTTTTGATAATCATTTACTACTCACACCAGACTGTTGTCTAACCCAAGGTTTTATGTCTCCTCTTATCATCTTGGGTACTCTTAAATGATTAGACTAGATGACATGTCTGGAATCATAGTTGTTGTACCAAGATCAGCTTGGAGAAGCTATGGCGTATTACTCTATATTTGTAGATATTTCCATTGTATGTTCTATGTGCTCTAAGAGGATTATGGTGAGGAATGTTTTATTCAGTTTATATGACATTTGTATCCATAACTCATGATTTAGTGGAAATGTTACTTTCATTTGTTATAGCTCAATATATTATGTTGTATATTTTCTGTATTATATTTTATCCATGCATTGTGAGATATGCAACAGGTTTTTCTGCTTTAAATTTCAACCCCTAATGATCGTCCCATATCAGCCTGGCACGTTTAGAACACACTTTTTGGTCACTGATATGGGGGTGGTATAGGGCGGTCATCGCATTTAGTATCAAAGATTTGGTTACGAGTTAACCGAAGTAAGTCGAGTAAACGCTAAAGGTGGGAGCGTACTTGTTAATGAAGATATTATGCTATACAGTAATATTATATAGTATAGTATGCACTTGAGTGCCATAACAGATTTTCTTGGAATGAGGCTAATCATTCTTATTATAGACATGAATGAATTAGAAAACAAGGAATGTTGCCTGGAATAACTCCACTTCAGGAGTGGAAGAGGAAGCGGGATCGGGAGCTGCTACACCCAATTTTCAAGCCATGTTTGATGCAATGGTGGCTTCATTGGTGAGGAGAGGCCAAACTACTCCTGGTGTGGCGATAGGTGGTGATGCTCTTTTACAAGTGCCTAGGATTGACTTCACCAAGCTTTGCAAGGATTATTCTACTCTAGAGGGAAGCCATTATTGGGAACATAATAAGCTATTGAAGTTTATGATTGGATAGATAATTGTGAATGCATTTTCAAGGATATGGATGTGGAAGATTCTATGAAGACGAAGCTTGCTTCAAGATAGCACAGGACCGAGCAATGAATTGGTGGAATGTTGTTACCATTGCTACTCCAGGGGATCGGATTTCTTGGAATTAGTTTAAGGATAGATTTAAGGAGAATTTCATTCCTACGGTTCAGAAGTCCATGCTATTCAAGAAATTTGTTGAGTTGAAGCAAAGGGAGATTTCTATTTTTGAGTATGTGGCAGAATTTGATGCTCTGTCAATGTATGAGATGTCTTTTATTAATATGTCTTTGAAGAAGAATGAGAAGTTTATCACTGGATTGGACGACCACTTGGGACAGAAGTTGGTGGACCATATTGAAGTGTCTTTCGAGAAACTTATGGAGAAAGCCCTTTGACATAAGTGTTTGTACCCAAAGAATAAGACTGCTATTATTGCTATTGTTGAGAAAGAGGAACCAAAAACACAGTAGGGCGGTGTAGGTAAGAAGAAGTGGAATGGAAAATGGAAGCACCAACAATAAGGAAAAGGGGGTCAGAAAAAGAATAAGAGTGAAATTATTTGCCATGGTTGCTAGGAGAAGGGCCATTATATTAAGGAATGCAAGGCTTTTAAGAAGTGTTATAACTGTGATAAGCCAGGGCATATTAAGAAGGATTGTCCGAAACCGCCTAGAGATAAATAGATGGTGAAGGCATATGCTTTGGATGTAGTCCTGACTTCATCTTGTGCTCCTACTGCTAAGGATAAGGGGAAAGGAGTCGTGGTGCAAGGTATTTTTTCCATCAGAGATCTTTCTGTTAGATTAATTTTTGATACTGGAGCTTCGCATTCTTTCATCTATGGTGATTTAGTATGCAGACTAGATTTGGAACCCGAGATAGTAGACTGACCTTTGATTGCGACGAACCATGTTGGAGGATCTACTAGTCTTTGTATGATTAGTCGTGGCTTAGTGTTATTGAGTCATGGATGTTCTTTTGCTTGTTATTTCTTTGTTCTTAATTTTGCAGGGTTCAAGATTATTTTGGGAATGGACTGGCTTAAGAGGTATGCGGCTGTTGTGGATTGCGGGAAGCTAGAGGTGACAATTGGGAAAGTGGAAGGGAAAACATTAGTGATACGTTGCTTACCAGAGGATGGGGCATTGGTCAGCTTTCTATATTCGCTTGAGATTCTATAGGAAGGATTTTCATCTGTGCCTAACGCTAAAGATTACCCCGATGTCTTTGAGAAAGTGACAGGATTGCAGCCACATAGAGAGATCGAGTTTGGATTGACTTAGTGGATGGAGCTAGACACATAAGTATGCCTTTGAGGCGTATGGAATCCATAGAGCAGAATGAGTTAGAGATGTAAATGGATGATCTTCTGAAGAAAGGATTCATTCGGAGAAGAATATCCGAATGGGGCGCACCTATTGTGTTCGTGACAAAGGCGGATGGTTCTTTGAGGTTATGTGTGGATTATCGTGAGCTGAACAAGGTTACAAAGAAGAATAAGTATATGTTTCCATAGATTGTTGACTTGTTTGATCAGTTGCACGGTGTAAAGGTGTTTTCTCAGATGGTTTTTGCAACATGATTTCACCAGTTGAGAGTGGCTAAAGAAAGCGTGCCTATTACTGCATTTCGGACACCATCGAGTTTTTACGAGTGGTTGGTGATGCCTTTTGGGTTGACCAACGGTCCGACATACTTTGTGGATCTTATGAACAGAGTCTTCAGAGATCAATTGAACAAGTTCATGCATCTATTCATGGATGACATTTTGATTTACTCCTAGACTAAGGAAGAGCACAAGATGCACTTGAGGATTGTGCTTGAGATTTTGAGAAAGCACAAGTTGAGAGCTAAGTTCTCTAAGCATCACATCTGAAAGGAAGAAGTGAGATTCTTGGGTCATGTCATGTCATGTCAGGACAAGGAATACCAGTGGATCCCGCAAAGGTGGCAGCGATCTAAGATTGGAATCAGCCCAAGAATTCTACAAATGTGAGAAGTTTAGTAGGATTGGCAGGATATTACATGCATTTCATAAAGGACTTCTCAAAGATTACAGTACCATTAACCAACTTGACCGAGAAGAATCATACTTTTACTTGGGATGCTAGATGTGAGCATGCATTTGTGGTTTTGAAGGAGAGATTGACGAATGCACCTATATTGGTTATTACAGGTGGGAATGAAGAGATAACAGTATACACGGATGCTTGTGGTACTGGTCTTGGTGCTGTGTTGATGTAGAAAGGGAGAGTTGTCATTTATGCTAGTCCATAGTTGAAACCGTTTGAAAGGAATTATCCAACCCATGACTTGAAGTTGGCAGCGGTTGTATTTCCTTTGAAGATGTGGAGGCACTGTTTGTTGGAAGAAAGATTTGAGCTATTCACAAAACATAAATCCTTGAAGTATCTTTTCTCTCAGAAGGATCTTAATCTTCGACAGCAATGTTGATTACAGTTTTTGGCCTCTTATGACTTAGATATTTCCTACACTCCAGGAAAGGTAATGCAGTGGCAGATGCACTAAGCAGAAGACATGCTAGATTAGGAACTATGTTTTTTGAATGGAAGCATATGGAGTATATAGCTGGATTTGATTTTAGGCCACGCTGTGAGCTCAAGCCTGAGATGTTGGCAAGTTTATCGATCTGACCTACTCTTATAAAAAGGATTGGTACTAGTCAGAAGCAAGATGCTAAGCTAGTAGAGATCATGGTAAAGATTGAGATGGGAGTGGAGTCTGAAGATTTGAGGCAGTAGGGGATTAACCGAGATGGTTAGCTTCGTAAGGATAAGAGACTGGTTGTTCCAAATGTTGATGGATTATGTGATGAAGCACCAAGGGCATGCCATCATTCCAGATTGACCATTCATCCTGGTGGGTAATAAGATGTATAGAGACATGAAGAGGACTTACTACTGGGAAGGTATGAAGAAGGATGTTAGAAAATTCATCTCGAAGTGTATGAATTGCCAGTTAGTGAATGCTAAGTAGAAGAAGCCTAGTAGATTGCTACAACCACTAGATATTCTTGAATGGAAACAAAAATAGATATCTATGGATTTTATAGATGGATTGCCATAGACTAAAGTAGGATATGATAGTATTGGGTAGTGGTTGATCGATTGACCAAGAGTGCAAGATTCATACATGTCAAGTCTACCAGAACGGCATCTAAGTTGGCATAATAGTATATTAAGTAGATTCTTCGATTCTATGGTGTGCCGAAGGGTATTGTAAGCGATAGAGAACCATTGTTTACCAGTTGATTTTGGAAGAGCGTACAAGAGCTTTTGGGAACCGTGCTGCACTTGAGCACAGCTTATCACCCACAAACGGATGGCCAGACCGATAGAGTGGATCGGATTTTGGAAGATCTTCTTCGAGCTTGTATTATAGATTTTGGAGGATCTTAGGAAGATCATTTGCGTTTGGTAGAGTTTGCATATAACAACCGTTATCAGTCAAGTATTGGCATGGCACCATTTGATGTATTGTATGGACGACCTTATAATTCGCCTTCATGTTGGTCAGAAGTAGGTGAGAAACCCATACTTGGGCCTGAAAGTATTAGAGAGACGTCAGAGAAGATAGAGATCATTCGCCAACGATGATGACTGCTCAAGACTGGTAGACGAATTATGCAGATTAGAGAAGAAGAGATTTGGAATTCTCAGTTGGAAACAAGGTATTTGTTAAGATTTCTCCTTTGAAGAATGTTGTTTAGCTTGGTAGGAAGGGGAAGTTAGCACCCAGATTTGTTGGACTGTTTCCAATTATTGAGAGAATTAGGAAGTTGGCTTATAGAGTGGACCTACCTCTAAAGATGGTGGGTGTGTACAATGTTTTTCATATCTCCTACCTACGGAAATTTGTGCTTGACGGGTATCGTGGTAGCACAGGATCATTTGGAAAAAATAGAGGTTGAGCCAGAAGTTTCAAGACCTAGTAAGTCGCTTCGAATCATTGGGAATGAGGCGAAACAACTTAGGAGGAAGGTAGTTAAGCTAGTTAAGGTGCAATGGAGTGAGGATGATAGCGATTGTAAATGGAAGACTGAAGAGAGTAGGAGGATAACCTATCCAGAACCCTTCGAGTGGTAAGACCCATATGTCGTATCTACTTGCACCATTGTATCTTATACTATTAGAATTTCGTATGCTAGGATAGGTTTTGTTTGCTATTTTTGATATAACTATTTAGTTGGATTGTTAAGTGTTTGCTAGTGACTGGTAGGCATGCGAGATAACCTTGGTTGCTTATGTTTGTTTAGGTATTTCGGGGGCAAAATTCCTAAATGGGAGGAGAATGTAACAACCCATATTTTACGTATCGGAGGATTGTAAAATAATTTTATTTAAACCATTTGTGGTCATATGACTCTAATATTTTGGGATATGGTTTTTAGGTATGCTTTACACATCTATGATTTTTACCGAATATCTATGTGACCATTTCGCCCTTGGAGAATTTATTTCGGCTACAACATTTGATAGAAGCCGAATTAGATGCTCTAACCTATTTCATTGCTCTGGGATGGTAGTTTCCTATTCCGTAGAATGGTTATTTAGGAAAATCGGATAAGTAGTTAGAAAGTTGTATCAGTTTTTAGTTTTAAAATATACCGACTAGAATTAGAAGGGGATTAATGGGTCGAATTAGCAAACCCATTAGTCTAATCATGTTTGGCTATAAATATGAGGTGAGAGAGACCATTTGAAAGTTTATTTCTCATTTCAAATCAGCCTCAAACCCTAATCGCTCTCTAATTCTCCATTCATCTCATTGGATTTCATCTCAAATTATCTCTAACTGTAAATAGTAGGCTAGATCTTCAACTAAGAGCTTGATCTCATCACTTTGGTTGCATCTTCATCTGATTTCTTGCTGTCCGGATCAGATCTTCATCATATTTCATAGTTTTGGTAGATTTGGTAAGTGGTTCTGATCTCTTAGTAGTCTATGATGGACTATATGTTGTGATTAGGTTATTATAGATTAGAATTATAAAATTAAATTGATTAAACTTAGGTAATTTCAGATTTAGAAACCCTAGATTAACCTAATTAAACATGTAATTGGGATTAGATCATTGGCTAGTGTCATTTGTGTATATTTGGCTATGAAATTCTATGTGTTAGATTAGATTTATGCTAGAATTATAATGGTAGATTGAATCGAATGATTTGTATGTCCATATTGGATGTAATTGGATGATTTGCTATGTTTGATTCGTTGTTATATTTGAATTGCTTGCTATGCTTGATTCGTTTGCTAGTGTTGTGCATGTTTTAGGACTTAGATTGGTAATCGGAGCATATCGGGAGCAAAGTTCATCGGAATCACATGAAACTTGGAGGATAGGCTCTAGAGCATGGCAGGAAGACACTCTAAAAATTTCACGACAATTGGAGCTAGTTATTTGGATCGACATCGATCCAATTGGATTGGATCGGTAATGATCCAGAAATTAGCGTGCTAATTGAAGTGAGATCCACAGGTGAAAATAAGCATGGATTTTAGAGTTGCTCTATGAAGTTGGATCGGAGGATAAGCCAAGTATTGTAGATTGGATGGATAGTCTTCAATGGATTGAATCATAATGCCTGGAAGATAAGGCCTGAAGGCTAAGAGAGAGGGATTAGGGTCTAAGGCATCATGGGGAAGTGCACTAGAGGTTGCAAGAGAAATGGAGCTAGAAATGGATAAGGTTTTGGAATGGCACCGATCCAATTGGATCAGATCGGCACTGATCCAAATTGTTGGCTCCAATGGTGATGCGATCCAGGTTGGAGATTCTGGGGTTGTAGTGGATCATGCTAGAAATTGTGGCTCATTGGTTGCTTCTATAATTTGGAAGTTATAGCATGATGAAGTTTCGGCTCTTCGATCGGGGGCTCGAATAAGGATTTGGATCGATGAAGTTGATAGACACCTTGGGATGGAACGAGGCTATGGTATAATGGGTTCGGTTGAGTACCAGGACTCGTGCCTGAAAATGGATTGGAGTTGTAAGAGCTTTTGTGATGTGGTAGTGTCAAGGAATCGTTGATAACTCAGAGTGTTTTAGTTGTGCCCAAGCAGGGGTACTATATGCAGGGGTACCCAAGGGTTGGTAGTGCCAGCCATGTATCCTAGACCGCTCCGAGAGGTTCTAGTGTCATATGGTACGGAGTACTGTAGGAGACAACCGTGTGGGGTTTCGGACCTAAAGGATCGATGTAACACAATCGAGAACCGAAATTTCCATTAATCTCTGGCAAGCGAGGATGAGGCCATAAGAGTTATCATATATTAAGGCTTTAGAAGATGATATCTAGATTTTGGTTGATAGGTGCTATGGTTGTGGTGTTTGCTATTTCTCTTAGGTAGGCTATCATCTATAGAAGTACTGGAGAAGGGATTGGGAATAGGGCACTGGAGGAGGCTCATTAGATTCTTCCATCTTGTTCTGTTACAGTATCATATTGTCATTTATTTAAGTAGCATATTATATTTTATTATTATGTGCTTACTCTTTTGTTGTAGGAACAGGTCAGGTATGGTTTTTTTGTACCTGTCTAGTACCATGTTTTCCCGTATAGCTTTTGATAGTCATTTACCGCTCACACCAGACTGTTGTCTGACCCAAGGTTTTATGTTTCCTCTTGTCCTCTTAGATTCTTTGGTTGCTTAGATTCTTATTTCTTGTTCTGTTACAGTTTCCTATTGTCGTTTATTTGAGTAGCATATTATGTCTTATTATTATGTGCTAACGCTTTGGTTGCTAGGACGAGTCAGGTATGGTTTCTTTTATACCTATCTAGTACCATATTTTCCTGTATAGCTTTTGATAATCATTTACTACTCACACCAGACTGTTGTCTGACCCAAGGTTTTATGTTTCCTCTTATCATCTTGGGTACTCTTAAATGATTAGACTAGACGACATGTGTGGAATCATAGCTGTTGTACGAAGATGAGCTTGGAGAAGCTATGGCGTATTACTGTATATTTGTAGATATTTCCATTGTATGTTATATGTACTCTAAGAGGATTGTAGTGAGGATGTTGTATTAAGTTTATATGACATTTGTATCCATAACTCTTGATTTATTGGACATGTTACTTTCATCTGTTATGGCTCACTATATTCTGTTGTATATTTTTTGTATTATATTTTATCCATGCATTATGAGATATGCAACAGGTTTTTCTGCTTTAAAATTCAACCCCAAATGATCGTCCCATATCAGCATGGCATGTTTACTTCACTCTTTTTGGTCATTGATATGGGGGTGGTATAGGGCAGTCGTCGCATTTAGGATCAAAGCTTTGGTTACGAGTTTACCGAAGTAAGTCGAGAGTATATGTTAAAGGAGGGAGCGTACTTGTTAATAAAGATATTAGCTATACGGTAATATTATATAATATAGGATGCACTTGAGTACCATTACAGTTTTTATTGGAATGAGGCTAATAATTCTTAATACAGATAATAATGAATTAGAGTACAAGGAATGTTACTTGGAATAACTCCACTTTAGGAGTGAAAGAGGGAGCGGGATCGGGAGCTGCTACACCCGATTTTCAAGTCATGTTTGATGCAATGGTGGCTTCGTTGGTGAGGAGAGGCCAAACTACTCCTGGTGTGGCTTTAGGTGGTGATGCCCTTTTACAAGTGCCTAGGATTGACTTCACCAAGCTTTGCAAGGATTATTCTACCCTTGGAGGGAAGCCATTATTGGGAACATAATAAGCTATTGAAGTTTAAGTTTGGATAGATAATTGTGAATTCATTTACAAGGATATGGATGTGGAAGATGCTATGAAGAGGAAGCTTGCTTCAAGACAGCTACATGACCGAGCAATGAATTGATGGAATGCTGTTACCGTTGCTACTCTAGAGGATCAGATTTCTTGAAATCAGTTTAAGGATAGATTTAAAGAGAATTTCATTCCTACGGCTCAGAAGTCCATGTTGTTTAAGAAATTTGTTGAGTTGAAGCAAAGGGAGATTTCTATTGTTGTGTATGTGGCAGAATTTGATGCTTTGTCAATGTATGAGATGTTTTTTATTAATACATCTTTGAAGAAGAATGAGAAGTTTATCACTAGATTGGACGACCACTTGGGACAGAAGTTGGTGGACCATATTGAAGTGTCTTTCGAGAAACTTGTGGAGAAAGCCCTTTGACATGAGTGTTTGTACCCAAAGAATAAGAATACTATTATTGCTATTGCTAAGAAAGAGGAACCAAAAACACAGTAGGGCGGTGTAGGTAAGAAGAAGTGGAATGGAAAAAGGAAGCACCCGCAATAAGGAAATATGGGTCAGAAAAAGAATAAGAGTGAAATTGTTTACCATGGTTGCAAGGAGAAGGGCCATTATATTAAGGAATGCAAGGCTTTTAAGAAGTGCTATAACTGTGATAAGCCAGGGCATATTAAGAAGGATTGTCCGGAACCGCCTAGAGATAAATGGATGGAAAAGGCATATGCTTTGGATGTAGTCCCGACTTCATCTTGTGCTCATACTGCTAAGGATAAGGGGAAAGGAGTCATGGTGTAAGGTATGTTTTCCATCAGAGATGTTTCTTTTAGATTTCTTTTCGATACTGGAGTTTCGCATTCTTTCATCTATGGTGATTTAGTATGTGGACTAGATTTGGAACCCGAGATAGTAGACTAACCTTTGATTGTGACGAACCATGTTGGTGGATCTTCTAGTCTTTGTTTGATTAGTCGTGTCTTAGTGTTATTGTGTCATGGATGTTCTTTTGCTTGTTATTGCTTTGTTCTTAATTTTGCTGGGTTTAGGATTATTTTGGGAATGGGCTGGCTTAAGAGGTATGTGGCTGTTTTGGATTGCGAGAAGCTAGAGGTGATAATTGGGAAAATGGAAGGGCGAACAGTAGCGATATGTTGCTTACCAGAGGATGGGGCGTTGGTCATCTTTATATATTCGCTTGAGATTATGTAGGAAGGATTGTCATCTGTGCCTATCGCTAGAGAGTACCCTGATGTCTTCGAGGAAGTGACAGGATTGCAGCCACATAGAGAGATCGAGTTTGGATTGAATTAGTGGATGGAGCTAGACCCATAGGTATGCCTTTGAGGCATATGGCTTCCATAGAGCAGAATGAGTTAGAGATGCAAGTGGATGATCTTCTGAAGAAAGGATTCATTCGAAGAAGCATATCCGAATGGGGCGCACCTATTGTATTCGTGACTAAGGAAAATGGTTCTTTGAGGTTATATGTGTATTATTGTGAGCTGAACAAGGTTACAAAGAAGAATAAGTATCCACTTCCATGGATTGATGATTTGTTTGATAAGTTGCACGGTGCAAAGTTGTTTTCTCAGATGGATTTGGCAACGGGATTTCACCAGTTGAGAGTGGCTAAAGAAAGTGTGCCTATTACTGCATTTCGGACACCGTCAGGTTTTTACGAGTGGTTGGTGATGCCTTTTGGGTTGACCAACGGCCCGACATACTTTGTGGATCTTACGAATAGAGTCTTCAGAGATCAATTGAACAAGTTCATGCTTCTATTCATGGATGACATTTTGATTTACTCCTGGACAGAGGAAGAGCACAAGATGCACTTGAGGATTTTGCTTGAGATTTTGAGAAAGCACAAGTTGAGAGCTAAGTTATCTAAGCATCACTTCTGAAAGGAAGAAGTGAGATTCTTGGGTCATGTCGTGTCGGGACAAGGAATACCAGTGGATCCCGCAAAGGTGGCAACGATCTAAGATTGGATATTTCCTACACTCCAAGAAAAGGTAATGCAGTGGCAGAAGCACTAAGCAGAAGACAAGATGGATTAGGAACTACGTTTTTTTATGAAAGCATATGGAGTGTATAGCTGGATTTGATTTTAGGCCATGTTGTGAGCTCAAGCCTGAAATGTTGGCAAGTCTATCGATCTGACCTACTCTTGTAAAAAGGATTGGTACTAGTCGGAAGCAAGATACTAACCTAGTAGAGATCATGGTAAAGATTGAGATGGGAGTGGAATCTGAAGATTTGAGGTAGTACGGGATTGACCGAGATGGTTAGCTTCGTAAGGATAAGAGACTGGTTGTTCCAGATGTTGATGGATTATGAGATGAAGCACTAAGGGAATGCCATCATTCCAGATTGACCATTCATCCTGGTGCATAATAAGATGTATAGAGACATGAAGAGGACTTACTACTGGGAAGGTATGAAGAAGGATGTTAGAAAATTCATCTCGAAGTGTATGAATTGCCAGTTAGTGAAGACTGAGTAGAAGAAGCCTAGTGGATTACTACAACCACTTGATATTCTTGAATGGAAACAGAAATAGATATCTATGGATTTTATAGATGGATTGCCATAGACTAAAGCAGGATATAATAGTATTTGGGTAGTGGTAGATCGACTGACCAAGATTGCAAGATTCATACCTGTCAAGTCTACCAGAACGACTTCCAAGTTGGCATAATTGTATATTAAGTGGATTCTTCGATTCTATGGTGTGCTCAAGTGTATTGTAAGCGATAGAGACCCATTGTGTACCAGTTGATTTTGGAAGGGCGTACAAGAGCTTTTGGGAACCGAGCTGCACTTGAGCACAGCTTATCACCTATGGACGAAGGGCCAGACCGAGAGAGTGGATCAGACCTTGGAAGATCTTCTTCGAGCTTGTATTATAGATTTTGGAGGATCTTAGAAAGATCATTTGCATTTGGTAGAGTTTGCATATAACAACAGTTATCAGTCAAGTATTGGCATGGCACCATATGAAGCATTGTATGGACGACCTTATAATTCGCAAGCAGGTGAGAAACCCATACTTGGGCCTGAAAGTATTAGAGAGATGTCAGAGAAGATAGAGATTATTCGGCAACGATGAGGACTGCTCAAGACCGGTAGAAGAGTTATGCAAATAAGGGAAGAAGAGATTTGGAATTCTCAGTTGGAGACAAGGTATTTGTTAAGATTTCTCCTTTGAAGAATGTTGTTCGGTTGGTAGGAAGGGGAAGTTAGCCCCCAGATTTGTTGGACTGTTTCTAGTTATTGAGAGAATTAGGAAGTTGGTTTATAGAGAGGACCTACCTCTGAAGATGGTGGGTGTGTACAATGTTTTTCATATCTCATATCAACGGAAATTTGTGTATGACTCTGGTATCGTGGTAGCACGGGATCAGTTGGAAGAAATAGAGGTTGAGCCAGAAGTTTCAATGTAGCGACCCGTAGTTCCGTATGCTTTGAGTTGATAATAATTCACGCCTGTTCAATCCAAATGGTACGAAAGAGCGAATAACTAGGGTAAAGAAGAAGGAAGAGGTAGAAGAAAAATAGAACAACAAACACAAAATTTCACAATCGCTGCGGAACAAAATATAATATATAATATCAGATTTTAAATACAAGAACCATGCTGTTAATGTACATACCATTATCAGAGTACAATATACTACAATCAACCGGGACAGTTTGATAACTTGTCCTCACACTGTGGAAATAAAAATCTACGGAAATACATCTTGTCATCCACCTCGTCTCCTGAGCTCCATAGCATCCTATCATGAATCTGTAATACTCGATCTGACCCGAGCATTATACTAAAATAACACACGAGTCAGTCTGGAAAACTAGCATGAGAAAACACACTCAATTTGAATTATTAAAGTTATCAAAATCCTTAGAAAAACAAAGGTATCTCATAAGACCGCGTCACACATAAACACGACGGGTTTTTCCCTTACGATAACCAAAACATTTTATAGAAAATCCAGTGATATTATAATAGTGTCTAAGTACAAATACTTATTCAAATAGCTGAAATTGTTACATTAATTAAATTCTAGCATACTAGGCTCTACAAACAAAACCGTAAGCTCGTATTGGAGAATGGATTCCATACGAATGACTGGGCCACTAGGGTACCGCCCATCACAGTACACCTCTAGAACAATGTACCAAGGACCATCACCGTGATCTCCTGCTACACAAGACTGGCCTACCCCTAACCTGGATAGACCGAATATTTTATCACCCCGGGTGTTCCCACCCTTACTATCGAGCGCTCCTTCTTTCATGCACAATCATATCCATAATATATGGGTTTCCGATGACATCTAGAAAAGTGATAACATACCCTAATTGGGTGCGACCCACTTAGCCTTGCTGCATCTCCCCTGTTTTAGTCATTCCCGGTTGATGAGGCTTGAGGCTAAGTGTTACCTTTAAGAAACAATTCTACTTAGAATGCTCACCGTCCTCCAATGATGATGTTCTGATAGCATTCGTCCATACAAGTTGTCCTAGGTCTGGACAAACCAAATCACCGTCTTCATCATCTTCACGGTATTCATTCGTAACGTTCAAACCGGATCGAAGTGGTTTTTAGATAATTAAATCCGATCCCAGTCTCTTCGAAACGATTAACGAAATTGGCCAATATTGATAGTACATCCATAAGCAGTCACTAGGTCCAATTTTATAAATCACCATGCCAAAACATCTTCACCAAGGTATATATTCAATCTCTTTCAATATTTCTATATTTGAAAATAATTTCAACACTGTAACAACCCAAGATTTTTGCAAATTTTTTTAAATTAAATTTTATTTCAAAATTTTAGTTTTAAAACATTTTAAAAGTGTAGTTGTAATTTTCCAATATTAGTTGTATTTTGTTTACAATTTTAAATTCTAGTTTCAATATAATAAACTATTTTCTTTATTTATTTTCTATTTTCCTAAGACTATTTATTTATTTTCATTTCTACTTTATTTTGTTTTATCTTTTATTTTATTTATTTGATTTTTGATTGGTTTATTTTGAATAAAAGAAAGTGGAAATTCAAAGAGACAAAAGCTTTTAAAACTTGTGACTTTTCCTTTTCTTGTCTTTTCATTTGCTTGGCCGTCTATTTCCTCTAGTATAGTCGTACATTTCATTTGCTTATTCACGTGAAAGACTTCCCATCTCATCATCATTCATGTCCATTTCATTTCTGAGAAAAATAAAGTAAGTAATGGCTTCCTTTTCTCACTTTTGTTCTTCATTTTCCATTGATTTTTGCTTGATCTCTTCACATGTTTGCTCGGCCATCATCCCTAGTTGCCTCGGCCATAGCCACCATCATCTCCTCCTCATCATCCACGACCTACAACACCTCCTCTTCCTCTGACCAGACCAAGCCGTGACCTTCAAGTGGACCAAACACCACAAAACTTGCAAACCCCTTGCAAAATGTATAGCCGAACCCCTATTTCCCATCACCATCCTATAGTTTGCCACGGCCACCACCTCTAGCTCCACCACCAGTACATGACATCACCTCTGGAAATCACATCAGCCTCTGACCTGACCTGTAGTGGCACATGGCCGAGCCATATTAACCATAGGGCGAGCCTAGATGCAACCCAAAACTCCTCTTTTATGCCTTGACCTTTGACATTCCATGCTTGTAACTCCATTCTCTTCACATTCCCTTTGCTAGCCGTGCCAAATTGACCCATACCCGAGCCTTGTTCCTCAAATGTGAACCATGGCCGAACCTATAAACATGTATGGTCGAGCAAAAGTTGAGTTGAGATCAAGCAATCTTGATTTAAAGGCTTGGTGATGTTCTTTGTTAATTCTATTTCCATTTTGTTTCAATTAATATTTGTATTGTATATATATTTATATTTGCTTTGTTTTATTTGTGTATACAAGATCAAAATCTTGGCTCACTCTCCACTTGAATCCAAAGTCGTGCTATATCGTGCTTTCTGGATTCATTTGTGTGTATTGATTTGCGAACTCCAGCTTAAAGAAGTTTGTTATTCACGCTTGACATTCATACTTATAGAATTGTGAAACGATAACAAGTGAATGTGTAGAACTTTTATATCATGTTATACATGCCTGTGATATGTATTATATGATGTTAAACCCTATTATAAACCTGTCACATCATCTGCTATGTTATATTATGTTATATTGTTTATTTTATTCTGTTTCTCACACTACAAGTTCCCTGTAGAATAGAATCACTATGGGTTGAAATGATACATACCCAAACTGACTTTAGAATAGAGAAAAATCGTTATGGCTGAAATGATAGGCCTCAGCGATTTTTATTTATTTTATTTAACTTGGGATTGCGGGTTTGAAATGATAGAACCCGGATTTTTCTTTGTAAATTACGGATTGAAATGATATATTATCCGTATCAGTTGACCTAGGTTAGAAAATATTATACAGACCCGTGGTTATTTTATATATTTTTCTAGAAATTTTTAATTATTGTTTAAGATGTAAAAAATTGATATTTTGATTTAAATTTGGATTTAAAATGATTTAATAAAGTGATAATGATTTTTTTCTATGTAATAAAAATGTTAAATAAATGAATGGAAAATTTGTGATTTGAAACATAACTTAATTTGGAAATTTGTGATTTGATTTTAAATGGAAGTTTAAGTTAATTAAATAAATATGGAGATTAAGTTTTATTTATGAAATGGTAATTTAAATTTAAGTGCTAAGTTAATTGAAAAAAAATATGCAAAGAATAGGAAAATTTTACACTTGAATTTAATAAGTGAATTACTGAAGAAAAATTTGATATTTATTTGTGAAATTTTACTTTATAAAAATTATAGATTAAAGGGTTTTCAAATGAACATTTTGAGTGGAAAAATATGATTTTATAAGTTTAAAATGGTTAAAATCGAAGTTTATTTGTTTTTGAATTTTATTATAAATCTGGAAATTGAATTAATAGCACTTCAGAAATGCTATCATTTCTGAAACTAACTTAAAATCTAAAGTAAAGGATACTGCATCACTTTGTAAGTGCTGTGGTTGATGCAAATGAACTAAAGGCTAGATTAACTAAAGGCTACTGCAGCACTTGGTAAGTGCTGTGGTTGCAGAAAGAAAGTTAAAATCTGAAACTAATAAAAGAGCTACAGTAGCATTTGATAAGTGCTGCAGTTGGCTGAAATGAAGATTTTCAAATGTAATTGAACTACTGCAGCAGTTTTGTAAATGCTGTCTTTGCTGAATTGAACTAATTTTTCAAATTGAACCATGAACTACTGCAGCAGTTAATAAATGATATCTTTGCTGAATTTAACTTGTTTTCAAATGAAACTGAACTACTACAGCAGTTTATAAATGCTGTCTTTGCTGAAATGAATTGTTTTCAAATATAACTTACCGCAACATTTTCTAAGTGCTGCGAATGCTGGCATTTTCAAGTATTTAACTGAATAAATGAGCTTAAAAAGGGCTAATTTTTTGGGAATTGAATATTTGATTTGTAAGTATAATGACTTTACTTTTAAATGGTTTAAATGATGTATTTTGATTTGAAATATAAACCAATTTGAATTGTATAACCATGGGTTATAATAACGATTAGTTGTTAAAGAGACCGGGATCGGATATGGACATACTCTCTGTCGATACCGAAAACCACTTTAACAACTGTGTACACGGTGGAGATTCCAGAATGAAGTAGGATGGTGGTGACGATCCTATTGAGGTATGAACGTGGACTCGACTCCCATGAGTTGGCTTAAGGTGGATAAAACAGGAGCGATCTCGGAACAAGTGAGGTCATTCCTCCGATCGGGCACATTCCTTCGATATTATACTCTTACCTTGTGATTGATTTGATGGCCATCTTCGATTTTGATTTGGGATTTTGTTCCGAGGTGGGCGGTAGTGGCTGCTACGCGTTTCCACCAGCCCGTGTGCATAATTGGTATATCTACCCTGGCATTGCCTTGTGTGCCGTGTCACCTACCATAACGAGCTTTACTACAAGTTTGATTTGTGTCTTACCTATGGAGTATCTTCTCGTAGCCTCCCGATCTGGAGGTACGCAGGTACTGTGTAGACTACTGGCACTATTTATGTGTTAAGGTGGAAAATGTAAAGCCTTAACGCTATTTTTAAGTATGTTTATTTTACTATTAGACATTATTATAATAGCGAAATATTACTACATAGTAAATAGTTTAACGGATTCTTAGAGGATGGGCGGTCCCAAGCATCCTTTAAGTTACTTGTGCTTTTATTACAGTTCACTTGAGTTTGTTTACATTGTATAAGTATGTATGTCTTGACTCAAGTGTTTGTGTTTTATTTACGCTCGGGTCAGCCTGAGTATTCACAGCTTTGGGTTTCACCTTCTGGAGCTAGGAATCGCTGGAGATTCTGCTTATCTAGTTATTTATCTATTTCAGTTTCAGTGATTCTATTTCAGCTCTTGTATTAGTGGACTTCTATGTATTTGGGATTTCTATTGTATTTGTTTTCATACTGATATTATGTATTTCTTTTTGAGACTTTGTTATAGTAGCTTCATGAACTACTATGGTATTTTATCTTCCGCTGCGAGTTATTCTGATATTTCTGTGTCTGTGATTTTGTGGTTGATTTTATTTGCTCCAAATTTTATTACAATCTGTTATTTTGAATTATTCAAGTCTGACATGTGTGGATTATTGTCGATTTGAACGGTCCAAAATAGTGGGTCGTTACAAACACTTGTATCCATAATAGGATATTTCACCATTTTCAATACTTAGAAATATTTCCAACTTCCTTTTTTTATAACACTTAGAAAATATTTCTATTCCAAATCATTTCCCACTAAAAATATTTCCAAAACCTTTCTTTCAATACTTAGGAAAATATTTATACGTATAATTTCCAAAATCATCTTAATATTACACTTGGATATATTTCATAACTTATCTCATAAGTCTCCGAAATTTTAATAAATCCTTTCTACGATTTCCAAACCGATTATACTTATTTGTAATCCCAACCAACCATTTATAACTTCTTAAAATGAATTCAAACTCTTTCCGAAGTTATCGCATCTAAACATCGGAAAATTTCTTAAGTCTCTAGAATTCCATTTATAGGATTCTCTTATAAAATCTCATCCTTAAATTAAAACCTATTTACACATCTCGAGAGAATTTTGTAAATAAATTTTCAATCATTTCAAACTATATATATATAATGAGCATTTTTAAAGAATAGTAATTTATTTTTATTTTTAAAATATGTTTTAAGTTAATATTAAACACTTTAATAAACCATCAATAACTCATCTAAAATAAAACAAATCAACTTACAAAGCTGATTATAAAAATTAAAATTTTATTTCTATAAATATTAAATATTTAAAATCCATTTTTCCGAAGTATTCCAATACTAACTAGTTTAAAATTTCATAGTTTTAAATAATAAAGTTTTCCTTTTGAAAAACGAACTTAACTTCTTAAAAATAAAAATATATTTTAAAATCTCGATAACCAATTTAATTTATAACTTCCTCTCGATTTCACAACATATCGATTCATTGTCGATTCCCTAACCATTCTCATTTCAAAAATAGATTCTACTATTTTTCTCAACCATCTTTCCGTATTCTGATATAAATTCATCCTATAAATTTATATTCCCAATTATCATCTGATATCGAATCCCTTTATTTATAAACATCGTTTATAAATTTTTATAACCCCTTTGGTTTTACCTGTTTGTAAAACAAATCTTATTTATAAAATTCCATTATATAAATTCATTTCTTATAAATCCCATTTATACTTCCATTCTATTTTTAATATTGATTTTAACTCCTTTTTCATATTTCAGAATATCATTTACAACTCCTTTATATAATTAATTTTTAAAATCTCTATTTAAAACCATTTACGAATAGTTACGTACAATCCAAAATCAATATATATATATATATATATTATTCCTAATTCAATTTTCTTAAAAATAATCCAACTTCCAATATAAATATTTTTATATCAAAAATCTCCTTTTAAATTCCTTTAAACTAAAAATAATAATTTATGGTATTTAAAATGCCAAATTTAAGGCCCGTACTACCATAGCATCCAAAAATTCAAATAATAGCAATAATCTATAACAGATTATTCACACAAATCATATATCATTATATATGAAAATAAATCAACATTTTTGAGGAATCTAGTTGGATCCCTCCAACCTGTTTTCTTGCCTCTACAGATGTTAGTCAACAATAAAATACCGATCCCACTTCGAGGGGGATATCGCGGTATATAGGGGCATCCGCTATTATGCGGGGTGCATAGGGTCTCATCCGCTATAATGTGCGGGCTCCAAATACTAATATATATATAATATATCATTCAACAGATAATAATTATAAAATCAACCAGGCATCCAATAATTAATTTTTACTATTTAAAATTAATATCTAGCAATCCAAAAAGAGTGAGATTTACTCACTTTGATTTTTTTATTTGTAATCCATTCCAAGTTTATTTCTATCACGTAGATTTCTAGCCTCGAATTCCATACGATCGATTCCGTTTGATTTAACCTCGTATAAGCAAAATTCGAATTATAAATTACCGATTTCAAATCTAAATTATAATAAATTAACTAATTGCTTAAATTTAAACTAATCGCCCATTTGTGAATTAACGAGCAACTTGAATTGAAAAAAAAATTACTTCATAACTTAATTAAAAGTTAATTACCTTTATTAAACTGAATTTTGAAATTTTCGAGCCTTATCACCGTCTTCATTGTCGTTGGCACGTTAAAGCCGAACCCACTCGTCACTCAACTTCATCCAATGCTGCAGCTTCCTTGGGTGCATCAGACCTCGTCGCGACTTCACCTGAGGACCATTCGAACGTTAGCAACCCATCGATGATCGCCATGACCCACAGCTTCGCCTCTAGCGTCTTGAAAATGAAAGCGAACGGCGATCGAATGCGATGCCCTAGCTCTCTGCTGCGACCTCACTACGTCCTCCCTCAATCGCGACTGGCGACCCCAGCCACTTATGCCGCCGCGCACGCGAGCGCCTCCACTTGAAAACTCGCCTCCATCGGCACGCCGCCATCACCTAGCTCGCACGCACGAGAGCGCCATAGATGCGCCCAAAACCTAGCTTGTTCGAGCCTCCACCTCGCCACAGTGTCGACCTCACGCTCACCCTCGTCACCACGAACCACCCACAACGCTTCCCCTCGTTCGCTCGATCATCATTTTTTTTGAAGAGGAACGAATTTGATTTCAAAAGGAAGAAGGTTAGCGAGAACTTATATAGATTTAAAGTGTTCAGATTGTTTTTATTTTGCTCGGCCATATTTTTTTGTTCTGAAGATTGATAGAGGGAAAGTCGTGATTTAAAAGACTGAAAGGATAAAGGTTGCGTGTGATTTGGGGGTAACATGTTGAAAGGGTCAAAACACAATAAGGGTTAAAACACAGTAAAGGGATAAAATTACAGCTGAAAAGAACATTGACTAGACAATTATTTATTTAAAATTTTAAAACGTCTCGATTTACGCAACTCAAAATCTTGAATCCCAATCGAGGCGTGCTGCTAGGCGTTTGTAATGTTACAGCCCTATTCCGAATGCAATGGAAAAGGTTTCGAGTCCTAATTCGATCGTATGGAGAAGATAGTTTTTGAACACAATTATTATATTGAATTTTCGATATTAATTTCAACGCGTTTCTATTCCGTACAGCCAAACGATAACTCCAAATACTACGAAATTTGAAATTCGATTATAATACACTATTACGGATCCGATGGAACTAGTTTCATCAAAATCCGAGACTGTGCCCCGGATCGCTATTTTAACTCGTCGATTAAATCGATGACTTCGAAAATTCCAAAATCGCTTGAATTTTCAGTTTTTAAAAACTTACTCACTAAATTATAACCCGAAATCCAATATCTAAAACCATTTAAATATTCACAATTAACCGTCGAAAAATCCGGGTCGTTACATTCCTCCCCCCTATGAGAATTTCGTCCTCGAAATTGCTAAGCCAGAAAAAACGCTCCAAACCCATAACTTAACAAAACCCACTTAGTTAAACCCGCACTTTTTCAAATCTTTTTATTCCAACCAAAATAATTAGTTTTTAATTCTAATTCCAAAATCTCTTATTTCAATTTGAAATCAATTTGTCGTTAACAAAAAAAATTTCAAAAATTTTCGAAATTTTTTCTAACACCTTAAATTTCCGAAATTTTTTGGCAGAGTCTCCTTGTACGGAGAGCCTTTTGCAATCTGACAAGAGAGATAAATATATATACATCGATCCACATGGTCAGAAAACAAAAAATATATATCTATATTTATATTTTCGTAGTATTTAATCCGAAAACGTACCTTATTTAGCATTTTTAAGCATTATTAAGGAAGCATTTACTTCGAAAGCAATTACACCACCCAAATCTAACCAAATAGTCCCTTTGTACCTGTGCTTACTAAATTGTAAACCACGTAAGTACCAAAATATGAATTCATCAACATTTCACTTATTTAAATAGTTAAAACACAAAAACTTCATAAGCAATGCATTCTAACATATAATCATAAGCATTTATAAGGTTCTGATGCTAATTTAATTACTTTCAATCAATCCATATTCAATTCGAATGATTTACAAGTAAATTTTCTTGCATTCAATTCATTTTTATTTCAAACAAACTCATATCCATTCCATATTGATTTAAAAATCAATTTTATTTACTTCTATTAATTCATAGAATTTTATTTACTTTCGTTTGTGTCGAACTACAATTTTTCTATGCAAATTCGGCGATATTCATTTAATAGAATAATCATTTTAGTTCATAGCTATTTTAAATTGATTCCAAATGAATTTATATTCAATTTTATTCCATTTCAATTTGATTCTCAATCAATTTATTTACATTTCATTAATATCCACATTTATTATATTCAAATCCACTTTATTAAACTCGGAATCATTTCATGCTAATTTATTTATTAACCATTCCATAAATTTATTTAAACCGAGTTTTTATTCAAAATATTTACTTAAGTTAATCTGTTTAGTTTAAATTATTCCAACTATATAACTTAAGTTTGTTTTCATTTCAACCAACTTCCATTTCATTTACTAATTAATTAATTAGTTCATTCATTTAATTCACTCAAATTTTAATTCCATACTCGAATTCATTTAAATGATATCAAGGCCATATTCAATTTATTTATACTCAAATTGAATTTATTTATAACTTAAATCATCTCTATTTCAACCCATTTCTATGTTATTCGACGACATATCAAAATATATTTAATTTGCTTACTATTAAGTCGAACTCTCTTTATAACTCAAGTTGCAATTCCAATATTCAATCTACTAACTAACCCATCTAATTAGTTAATTCCATTTTCCATTTCACAATTAGATTTTTATTCCAAAAATCACTCCATTTAATTTACTTGAGTTCAATTTCATTTTAAAATTCAAGTTTGGACTTTATTTCTTCACTTTAAAATATTACACCATTTTTATTTTGGGTTTTCTATTTCACTTTTCAATTTTATAAGTTGCACGACTTATCTCTCTCATTTCCATCAATTTTATACTCGAATATATTCACATTTTATTTTTAACTCGAGATTATACATTTATTTATAGCCTAAGCATATTTTTATCCAATTGATTTTAATTTTTTTATAAGCTATTCCAAATTATTTATTCACAATTTCAAATTTCCACTTCAATTTTATTTCATTCAAAATTTATACCTTAAGGCAATATAATTATTTCAAAATTTATATTTACTTCAATCCGATATTATTTCTAATCCAATTCAAATTTTTATAACTTATAGTTATACAGTCAATTCATAATTCACATTTACATATTTTAATTCAATTCCATATAACTCAAATCCAATTCACCTTTTTATTTAAATTTCAATTCCTTTTAACCAACATTTGAAAACCATATCCGAGTTATTCATACTTAAATTAAATTTCACTCCAATAAATTTATTTTTAATTCATTCAATTTCATTATATATTTCAATTACTTCGCTTAAGTTAACTCCCATTTCATTAATACACTATTAATTCAATTCAAATCCAGTCAACTAAATTTCCAAAATTTAATTTATCCAACTTAACTTAAGTTGAATTCCATTTCAACTTAATCACTTTAAATTTTATTCCAACTTCAATTTTTCACACCTCCCTTCTTATAAATATCATCTTCCATAGGATTCCAGAATTTTTAAACACCCGGTATTTATTTCAAATCACTTTGAAATCAAATATATATATATATATATATATATATATATATATATATACGAGTATGTATGCACGTGCGCTGCACGTGAGCGTAGGAAGCATGGATGCGGAAGTAAGGTTATGTAATTGCTGATTTGTTAATATTGGGGGGTGAGGGGAGTCATCTATTCGCAAAGTTAGCAACTTTTTGTTTGAGTAGTAACAGTTTAGTGAGTATTTAAATTGACTTGGAAGAGCTGATGATCGATTGGTAAATTTATGTTAGAAATTAAACAGTCGTATAATTAAAGAAGTGCGTACAGGAAAAGTACATTGTGTAGCTAAGTACAGTTTAACAGGCTTATTACTTAGGGCAGACATTACATAGTCAACTGCAGATGGAAAAAACATGAAGTAAAAAACAAAAATGAACATATTCTTTAGGAACGAATAGGAGGATCAATTGTGCGAACGCTCCACAGGAAAACGCTCAATAGATCTATCGTACTCTTCAATCCGTAGGTGAAGAAAAAAGGTGTTGAAAAGTATAAGATGCATATATCTATGTACAAATATATGGGTGTATTCAAGTATCAGTCGTATAGCATACCACTTCAGGAGTGAAAAAAGCATCCCAATCAGTGTGCTCAGGACAGGGTGCAGGGTAATGATGCTCGTTGCGGTGCTGCGTTTTTGTTGGAAATGCAGCCGTTTCTGATAGTTCGATGTTGTTTTGCACAGTACTTGGGTTTGGGACGTAGGAGGAAAGATGAGGTACGTGATTTGCGTTGCTGCCATTCGCTGATTCGTCCTGCGGAGAAATAAGTGGCGATATAAAATCAGAAGCAGGAGCATTGTTGGCAGGGCTTGATCGAAGATGCTTTGATGCACGGATGCATTTACGTGTTATTTTGTCCGTGGGAAGACTTACTGCATCCTCTGGATTGGTTGATTAACATTTGGTCTGCATTGGAGAAAAGAGTGAGTGAGTGTAAAGGGATGACGGTATGTAGTTTGTACTTGTGCAGCAAAAGGAATCTGAGGAATGTAAATTAGTTGACCATATATATACGCAGTAATATAGTGTATATGTTGGTGTGGAAAAAAAGAAGTTCTTGTACGGTTTAGTGCGTTGCCGATGAACAGTGTAGTGTTTGTCGTTTTCAAGTTACAGCAAATATGAGTGCATTGTAGGGAACCATGCATGTTAACAGTGACGTGTAATCTATTTCCTATGTAATGCGAAGTCTTATAATCGTTCACTATGTTGGACGTAAGTGGCAGAAGTAAGAATCAGTTGTCATAGAGCCGTCGTGATTAATAGGGAGGATACGGTTAAAGATGATAAGACGTACATACTGATGGTTCATGTTGGCAGAAGAAATAAGCGATATGAAGTGGAGCAACATAAATGAAAAAAATGAAGATGGTGAGGGAGTATAAGGCTGAAAAAATACCTTTTTCATTGCGTACGCAGATTGTGTGAAGCAAGGAGTAAGGGTTGAGGATATGGACGAATTTATAACTGTGTGTTTGAAGATGTGTCTTGGAAGATGTGCAAATAAACCACGTCAGATAAGAATTTTCAGAGGGGAATATGTCAAGCAGGAAGGAGTGTGATGTGGCATGTGCGAAAATTATTTAATGGGTCGTTTGACTATGTGAAGGAGGACAAAAGTGATAGAGAGCATAACACGTAATGACCTTCTTCCTATAAACTTAAGTTATTTTAACGTTTAATAAAAAATTCTTATTTCTACAAATCTTTATAATAATTTCTTCCATATTTATTTAAATTTTGAGCAACTCTTTTTTTCGAATTATTTTTCCTTTGAGTATGTTATTTTAATATCATAGATTATTTTACTTTTCCGCTTTTAGTTTCTTACCTTTATTTTAAAAAAAAATATTATAGGTAGATGGTTTTAAGAATTTTTTATGATTGTTTTCATGATTTCATTTGCCGTACATTCAAAATGACATAATTTTTGTTCATGATTTCATTTGCCGTACATTCAAAACGACATAATTTTTTCCCCTAAATGAAGAAATTTGCAGCAAATAAAGACATATATTTAATCCGACCATATGTGAACACTGGTTATGCAAAACCATAAATTTTTAAGTGGAGAAACTTTGAGTAATCTATGGTATTGGAGGATAACTTTAGGATTGTTTAGTTTTTAAAGAGAATATATAGTTATCAAATATTAGAGATGAAGTACAAATATACCTCATTTTGCCAAAATATGCCTTGCATAGTTATAGTTTGACAAAAGTGATGGAGAGCATAACACGTAACAGATGTAGCCGAGTGAAGTGCAGAACGAAAATGAAAAGGATAGTATAAAACAAATGGAAAAGTTGACTACTTTGTAATTTTTGGCAGAAAGTGTACAATAGGTACAGCATGTGAAAACTTTTGCGGTAGTAAAAAGTTAATGCAGTAGTAGTATTCAATACAGAATTAGGTAAGTACCGTCACACAAATTCTGAGTGATAGTAGGAAGTACTATCTATTTCATAAATGCTTGTAGGCTACTGTAGTACATAAACTTTTCGAACTGTACAATTTATACTATTTGGTGAGTTGAAACTATGTTTGATGCATGCATTTAACCATTGTAACACGCTTACTCAGTTATGTTTTTTTGTTCTCCATTGATTACCAAACAGTTAACTGTTATAAATCAAACAACTTATCTCCATATCCATTGATTATCGAACAGTTAAGTTTATGCAGTGCGATGAAATTGTCAATTCATTTGTCACAAATATAAATCTTACAATTATTGAAATATGTAAATGTGTTACAACCTGCTGTGGGAAAAAAGTAAAAACACACAGCCAATAGTGGGAAAACAAAGAAATTACTTATCCATTGTAACAAATAGAAAATTTAACATAGATACAACATAGAAATTAATTTAGTTCACTCCATCGAGAACCTAAAATTTGAAACAAAGATACAGGAAGCGTAGGAGGTAAATTTGGAAAAGGCAAACTATTGTTGGTAACATAAGAATATGTTTAGTTCAAAAGGCTAAATTTGTAAAATTGCTTAAGATGTGTAAACCCAAAACTTGTGTATGTACATTTTTCAGAATATATATTTTTCAAAATTGTTCTTGATACCTTCAAAATTGAATGCAGTTATTTAAAACTAACTTATCCTAATCCTCTACTTTCAAAATTTATAGATTTGCAACCGTTAGAAACTGACTCGTATAGAACCTTGAAAATTATTACCTTTGAATCCATGTACATATTTATGTCTGCTTAAACATGAACTCAAATACTGCAAACCATATATTTAAAAAACTGATATGTTCAAACTAATAAAAGCCTGACATACCCAAAAGTTTATTCAAGTAGAACCAATTTAATGACACATGCATATGTTGTACTCCATCATATTAAAATCTGGTATGTATCCGGCACTTATTTATAGTTAAAGCTATGTGTGTCCATATAAAACTATGAAAAAAATATATAGATAAAACCTGTATGTAGTTAATATAGCATGAAAGGTAACATATTCAAAAGTTAGCGTGTTTTCAGAAATGTGTCCAATTTGAAAGCATAATATAGTTGAAGTTTGTGTAGTAAAAGCGTATAAAACTTTATTGTGCCAAAATTTGTGCAGTATGTATATTGTTCAAAATATATATTTTTGAAAACTGATGTTGGTAACTTCAAAATATATGTTTTCCAAAACGCTTACTGTAAATATTTAACAGTATATATAATTAAACTTCATATTTTAAAAACATTAAAGTGCGTGAAATTTAAATAGGATATTTGTGCACTTGAAAGGTAATATATGTTAGAAAGGAAACTGAACACAGAAGAACTTCATAAATATATTTTACTTCACAATATATTCATGTTTTGTACATGTTTATTTATTTTTTAATATGATTTTTATGTATGTTTGTAATTTTAATTTAAGTTTAAAAAAAATCTACTTTGTAGTTATTTAATACACACAAATATATAGATAAACCTATACGCAGTTATATAGCGTGAAACCTAACATATTCAAAAGTTAACGTGTTTTCAGAAATGTGTTCAATTTGAAAGCATAATATAGTTGAAGCTTGTGCACTAAAAGCGTATAAAACTTCATGCTATCAAAATTTGTGCAGTATATATATCGTTCAAAGTATATATTCTCAAAACTGTTGTTTGTAAGTTCAAAATATATGTTTTCCAAAATGCTTAATGTAAATATTTAACGGTATATATAATTAAACTTTATATTTTAAAAACATTAAAGTGCGTGAAATTAAATAGGATATTTGTGCAATTGAAAGGTAATAGATGTTAGAAAGGAAACTGAACACAAAAGAAATTTCATAAATATATGTTACTACACAATATATTTATGTTCTGTACATGTTTATTTATTTTTTAATATGATTTTTATGTATGTTTATAATTTTAATTTAAGTTTAAAAAAAATCTACTTTGCAGTTATTTAATATACACATACAGCAAAAACTTTGGAAACAACAATAAGAAAAATTTAATGTAACAATATGTAGAATAAAACAGTGCAAAAGATGATACAGAAAGTGAAATAAAACAGTATACGAAATGAAGTGACACCGTGAACAACATAAAAAACACATCAATTATTGTTTTTTGCATTTTTTCCACTGTAGAAGTACTGGTAACTTCTCATTTAAGTTGGTTTGTGTGATTAACAGCGTGACGTCGGTAGAAATATATGTAAATTAGTAAGGTTTCAAGATAAACCTCAATCTAGCATTTACAGTTGCAGTTTAGGCGTTTACAAAAATGGTTAAGAGCTGTGAACCCAAAGTTTGAGTAGTATAAATCTGAATTATATATAGTTCTCAAATCAACTATATATATGAATCGCATATTGCATATATATTTATTAGAAGTGCAGACAACTTATTATTGTTCAAAATATTTATTTCTCAAAACTGTTGTTGCTAACTTGATAATATATATTTTTCAAAACGCTTTCTGTAAATATTGAACAGTATATATACTTAGACTTCATATTTTCAAAACATTGATGTGCGTGAAATTCAAACAGGATATTTGTGCAGTTGAAAGGTAATATATGTTAGAAATGAAACTGAACACAGAAGAAACTTCATAAATACTTGCTAATGCAGAATATATTTATGTTTTGTACATGTTTATTTATTTTTTAATATGATTTGTATGTATATATATTTATAATGTTAATTTAAGTTTACAAAAAAAATCTGCTTTGCAGTTATTTACTATAGACATACAACAATTAGTGTGGACAACCACCACAGTTGAATCACTTTGAATAGCCTAACTGTGTAAAAGTGCGTTAGAACTTGAAATCCAACAGTCTTGTATACATGTGAATTATACAGTTGTAAAATAAAACATGTACATGAAACTGGCAGACATGAAAAATCAGAGGATGAGAGGAGGAGAAATTTACCGGACGAATTTTGTAGCTGATGGTTTCCAGCCCTGCCTGCCCTCCTACTTCCAATGGCTACGTGACTAGCTTGCTGACGCTGTGTGCGTTGAGTAGCTCGTCGTTGTTCCCTCTATTGCTGCTCCATAAAATTGTGGAAATATGAGTTAGTATGAACAAATATCGTGGCAAGTGCATATTTATATACACAGGTGGAAATAGACGTTGCTGTAATTGACGGAGGTGGAAATGGAAGAGGGTGAAGGAGTCAGAATTGTTATTTTCTGCCTAAAATACTGGGGTAACGTACAGAAACACATTTAGGGTAGCATAACAGTCCATAGTGGGACTGTGTAAAAGTTGATCTGTTTTTTAGGTGGAAAACCATTAACGTAATGGGTAATAATACAGATTGAAGAGAACAGTTGAAAGAGGAGTAATAAGAGGAAGGAGTACAAATTAGGTCTAAAATGAGGGAAACTGAGTCCATATTGTTCCTAAAATCAGGAACGTGGTACGAAGGAGGAAGAACGTAGGTACAGTTGGTGAAGGCAAGCGTAGAGCCGAAGGAAGGAAACGGGGAAATCGGAGGAAATAAAATCAGGTAAAGAGGGAGAAAGATTAGATTTTACCACGGGAAACAAAGTAGGCCTCCTAAAATGAAGAATGTGGTACGAAGGAGGACGACCGTAGGTAAAGTAGTTGATGGGGAACATAGAGGCCGAAGGAGGGAAACGAGGAAATCAGACGAAATAAATTCAGGAAAAGAGGGAGAAAGGGTAGATCTTACCTCGGGAAATAAAGGCGGCTGGTTGTTGGAGCTTCGAACAGTAATTGGGCACCAAGTTGCTGTCGACGTCCGTCCTAGGTATGGGCTGAGTGGTCCATTGATGGATGACCACGACTGGGAGGGCGGGGAGTACTATCTAGTGTTGGAACAGAGTTGCCATTTTTGGTCATGAGAAGTGAAATTGGAAGGGTAGGGGAAAGAGGAAGAAAAGGAGAAGAGAAACGAAAGAGGTAAGTTACATGCAGACAGTGAAGGTGGGTAACGTGGGAAGCGGTCGGTAAAAGACTGAGTTGCCCTTCTGTACCGATTTCTTTCTATTATGAACGGTGGACAATTTGGGGAGTGGATAAAAGGCTTCGCTTTGACCGCTTTGACCAAGGTTTTGCTTTATAGTATAAGATATATACTCATTTTGGTTTAACAAACCACTTTCTTTGAATTTCAAAATCAACCTGATTTTATCCAAAACAATTCCCTCGAAATTTTCAAAACAACGCTTGTTTTCACCAGCATCTCCATATCAATTCACTATGGTAGCAATCTGTCACCTAGAAACTTGAAAATGAACACCGATGATGTCGCGATCATCATCGGAATTATTTTCCAGCAACTGTAGTGAGTTCAGTGCTCTTTCACTTCCAAAATCCATTTAAAACAATTTTCTATCAAAAATATCTCCAAAATAATAATACTATTATTTATCTTCAAACACTTTGGAAAACACTTCTAAAATCTCCGAGATTTAAATTTTCCAAATTCTGGTTTGAACCCATTTATAGTTTTTAACTCATTTGTATAATTAACTTATACAATCTAATTTGGTTTTAATAACCATTCCAAGTTTTAAAATCTTACTTTGGTTATATAATAATAATCCAAACACATCAATCTACTATAATAATTTCTAGAAAATTACTCCTTTTATATAAAAATATAATTTGGGTAAAATTATTTCATTTACCCGCCTCAAAACCATACTGTGTCGAATTACTCTATTCAAGTGTTTAGAAACTCCTATCGATTTAGTGGCGTCCCACTACTCGAACAGATTTTATATGCCACTCAACAGATAAATTAACACAATATAAAACAATTTTATATTCACTAACAAATACGCACTCATATCTAATATTACACTCAACTCATTCTAGAGTGCTACTGACTCTATCTCTAATGAGTAATTCCCACCAGAGCCAAGGTTCTCGCTTAACCTTCAGCTCTGATACCAATGTAGCGACCCATAGTTCCGTACCCTTTGAGTTGATAATAATTCACTCCTGTTCAACCCAAATGGTACGAAAGAGCGAATAACTAGGGTAAAGAAGAAGAAAGAGGTAGAAGAAAAATAGAACAACAAACACAGAATGTCACAGTCGCAGCAGAACAAAATATAATATATAATAACAGATTTTAAATACAAGAACTATGCTATTAATGTACGTACCATTATCAGAGTACAATATACAACAATCAATCGGGACAGTTTAATAACTTGTCCTCACATAGCGGAAATACAAACCTACGGAAATACGTCTTGTCATCCAACTCGTCTCCTGAGCTCCATAGCATCCTATCCTGAATCTGTAATACTCGGTCTGACCCGAGCATTATAATAAATAACACCCGAGTCAGTCTGGAAAACCAGCGTGAGAAAACACACTCAATTTGAATTATTAAAGTTATCAAAATCCTTTGAAAAACAAAGGTATCTCGTAAGACCGCGTCACACATAAACACGACGGGTTTTTCCCTTACGATAACCAAAACATTTTATAGATAATCCAGTGATATTATAATAGTGTCTAAGTACAAATACTTATTCAAATAGCCGAAATTGTTACATTAATTAAATTCCATCATACTAGGCTCTACAAACAAAACCGTAAGCTCGTATTGGAGAATGAATTCCATACGAATGACTGGGCCACTTGGGTATCGGCCATCACAGTACACCTCTAGAATAATGTACCGAGGACCATCGTCGGGATCTCCTGCTACACAAGACTGGCCTACCCCTAACCTGAATAGATCGAATATGTTATCACCCCGGGTGTTCTTACCCTTACTATCGAGCACTCCTTCTTTCATGCACAACCATATCCATAATATATGGGTTTCTGAGGACATCTAGAAAAGTGATAACATACCCTAATTGGGTGTGACCCGCTTAGCCTTGCTGCATCTCCCCTGTTTTAGTCATTCCCAGTTGATGAGGCTTGAGGCTAAGCGTTACCTTTCAAGAAACAATTCTACTTAGAATGCTCACCGTCCTCCAATGACGATGTTCTGATAGCATTCGTCCATACAAGTTGTCCTGGGTCTGGACAAACCAAATCACCGTCTTTATCATCTTCACGGTATTCATTCGTAATGTTCAAACTGGATCGAAGTGGTTTTCGGATAATTAAATCTGATCCCGCTCTCTTCGAAACGATTAACGAAATTGACCAATATTGATAGTCGGTTATTTAACTATCAATAAAACATCCATAAGCAGTCACTAGGCCCAATTTTATAAATCACCAAAATATTTATTCCCAAACATCTTCACCAAGATATATATTCAATCTCTTTCAATATTTCTATATTTGAAAACAATTTCAACACTTGTATCCATAATAGGATATTTCACCATTTTCAATACTTAGAAATATTTCCAACTTCCATTTCTTTTATAACACTTAGAAAATATTTCTATTCCAAATCATTTACCACTAAAAATATTTCCAAAACCTTCCTTTCAATATTAGGAAAATATTTATACGTATAATTTCCAAAATCAGCTTAATATTACACTTGGAAATATTTCATAACTTATCTCATAAGTCTCCGGAATTTTAATAAATCCTTTCTACGATTTCCAAACTGATTATACTTATTTATAATCCCAACCAACCATTTATGATTTCTTAAAATGAATTCAAACTCTTTCTGAAGTTATCACATCTAAACATCGGAAATTTTCTTAAGTCTCTAGAATTCCATATATAGGATTTCTCTTATAAAATCTCATCCTTAAATTAAAACCTGTTTACACATCTCGAGAGAATTTTGTAAATAAATTTTAAATCATTTCAAACTATATATATATAATGAGCATTTTTAAAGAATAGTAATTTTTTTTAAATATGTTTTAAGTTAATATTAAACACTTTTAATAAACCATCAATAACTCATCTAAAATAAAACAAATCAACTTACAAAGCTGATTATAAAAATTAAAATTTTATTTGTATAAATATTAAATATTTAAAAATCCATTTTTCTGAAGTATTCCAATACTAACTAGTTTAAAATTTCATAGTTTTAAATAATAAAGTTTTCCCTTTTAAAAAACGAACTTAACTTCTTAAAAATAAAATTATATTTTAAAATCTCGATAACCAATTTAATTTATAACTTCCTCTCGATTTCACAACATATCGATTCATTGTTGATTCCCTAACCATTCTCATTTCAAAAATAGATTCTACTATTTTTATCAACCCTGTTTCCGTATTCTGATATAAATTCACCCTATAAATTTATATTCCCAATTATCATCTGATATCGAATCCCTTTATTTATAAACATCGTTTATAAATAATTGTGGAAATTAGCCACAATGGCCTCATTAGCAAGTGCAATTAGTTTCTAGGACACACAACTGAAATAATTACTTTTAAGGACAAAATGCAAAATAATCAGTTTCTAAAGCCTAAAAACCTATGAAATTATGTCCTTGAAAGAAATTGGACTGTTGACTTTGTCCTTAAAAGTAATTATTCTGCTGACTTTTGCCTTGAAATTAATTTCTGTGGATGTGTGTCCTAGAAACTAATTGGACTACAAAGTTTGTCCTTCTAGTGAAATGCCCCTTATAAATTTTTATAACCCCTTTGGTTTTACCTGTTTGTAAAACAAATCTTATTTATAAAATTCCATTATATAAATTCATTTCTTATAAATCCCATTTATACTTCCATTCTATTTTTAATATTGATTTTAACTCCTTTTTCATATTTCAGAATATCATTTACAACTCCTTTATATAATTAATTTTTAACATCTCTATTTAAAACCATTTACGAATAGTTACGTACAATCCAAAATCAATATATATATATATATATATTATTCCTAATTCAGTTTTCCTAAAAATAATCCATCTTCCAATATAAATATTTTTATATCAAAAGTCTCCTTTTAAATTCCTTTGAACTAAAAATAATAATTTATGGTATTTAAAATGCCAAATTTAAGGCCCGTGCTACCATAGCATCTAAAAATTCAAATCATAGCAATAATCTATAACAGATTATTCACACAAATCATATATCATTATATATGAAAATAAATCAAATTTTTGAGGAATCCAGTTGGATCCCTCCAACCTGTTTTACTGCTTCCACATATATTAGTCAACAATAAAAATACCAATCCCACTTCGAGGGGGATATTGCAGTATATAGGGTCATCCTCTATTATGCTGGGCGCATAGGGTCTCATCCGCTATAATGTGCGGGAATATCACTCCAAATACTAATATATATACTACTATATATATAATATATCATTCATCGTATAATAATTATTAAATCAACCAGGCATCCAATAATTAATTTTAACTATTTTAAATTATTACCTAGCAATCCAAAAAGAGTGAGATTTACTCACTTTGATTTTTTTATTTGCAAATTCCAAGTTTAATTCTATCGCGTAGATTTTCAGCCACGAATTCCACACGATCGATTCCGTTCGATTTAACCTCGTATAAGCAAAATTGGAATTATAAATTTCCTAACTAATTGCTTAAATTTAAACTAATCGCCCATTTGTGAATTAACAAGCAACTTGAATTGAAAAAAAATTACTTCATAACTTAATTAAAAGTTAATTACCTTTATTAAACTAAATTTCGAAATTTCTGAGCCTCATCACCGTCTTCATTGTCGTTGGCACGTTACAGCCGAATCCACTCGTCGCTCAACTTCATCCAACGCTGCAGATTCCTCGGTTGTATCATACCTCGTCGCGACTTCACCTGAGGACCATTCGAATGTTAGCAACCCATCGATGATCGCCATGACCCACGGCTTCGCCTCTAGCGTCTTGAAATTGAAAGCGAATGGTGATCGAATGCGATGCCCCAGTGCTTTGCTACGACCTCACTGTGTCCTCCCTCAATTGCGACTGGCGCCCCCAGCCATTTATGCCGCCGGGCGCGCGAGTGCCTCCACCTGAAAACTCGCCTCCATCAGCATGCCGCCGTCACCTAGCTCATGCGCACGTGAGCACCATAGACGCGCCCAAACCCTAGCTCGTTCGAGCCTCCACCTCGCCACAGCGTCGACCTCGCGCTCATCCTCGTCACCACGAACCACCCGCAACACTTCCCCTCGATCGCTCAATCGCCGTTTTTTTGAAGAGGAACGAATTTGTTTCAGAGGGAAGAAGGTTAGTGAGAACTTATATAGATTTAAAGTGTTCGAATTGTTTTTATTTTGCTCGGCCATATTTTTTGTTCTGAAGATTGATAGAGGGAAAGTCGTGATTTAAAAGACTGAAAGGATGAAGGTCGCGTGTGATTTAGGGGTAGCATGTTGAATGGGTCAAAACACAGTGAAGGGATGAAATTACAGCTGAAAAGAACATTGACTAGATAATTATTTATTTAAAATTTTAAAATGTCTCGATTTACGCAACTCAAAATCTCGAATCCCTATCGAGGTGTGCCGCTAGGCGTTCGTAATGTTACACCCCTATTTCAAATGCAATGGAAAAGGTTTCGAGTCCTAATTCGATCGTATGGATAAGATAGCTTTTTGAACCCAATTATTATATTGAATTTTCGATATTAATTTCATTGTGTTTCTATTCCGTACAGCCAAACGATAACTCCAAATGCTACGAAATTTGAAATCCTATAATAATACACTACTGCGGATCCGATGGAACTTGTTTCGTCGAAATCTGAGACTGTGCCCCGGATCACTATTTTAACTCATCGATTAAATCGATGATTTCAAAAATTCCAAAATCGCTTGATTTTTCAGTTTTTAAAAACTTACTCACTAAATTATAACCCGAAATCCAATATCTAAAACCATTTAAATATTCACAATTAACCGTTGAAAAAACCGGGTCGTTACATTCAAGACCAAGTAAGTCGCTTCGAATCATTGGGAATGAGACTAAACAGCTTAGGAGAAAGGTAGTTAAGCTATTTAAGGTGCAATGGAGTAAGGATGATAGCGATTGTACATGGGAGACTAAAGAGAGTATGAGGACAACCTATCTAGAACTCTTCGAGTGGTAAGACCCATATGTCGTATCTACATGCACTATCGTATCTTATATTATTATAATTTCGCATGCTAGGATAGGATTTGTTTGCTATTGTTGATATAACTGTTTAGTTGGATTGTTAAGTGTTTGCTAGTGACTGGTAGGCATGCGAGATAATGTTGGTTGCTTATGTTTGTTTAGGTATTTCGGGGGCGAAATTCCTAAATGGGAGGAGAATGTAACGACCCATATTTTACGTATCGGAGGACGTAAAATAATTTTATTTAATTCATTTGTGGTCAGGTGATTCTAATATTTTGGGATATGGTTTTTAGGGATGCTTTACACATCTATTATTTTTCCCGAATTTCTATGTGACCATTTCGCCCCTAGAGAATTTATTTCGGCTATAACATTTGATAGAAGCTGAATTAGATGCTCTAACCTATTTCATTGCTTCGGGATGGTGGTTTCCCATTCCGTAGAATGGTTATTTAGGAAAATTAGATAAGTAGTTAGAAAGTTAGAAAGTTGTAGTAGTTTTTAGTTTTAAAATCTACCGACTAGAATTAGAAGGGGATTAATGGGCCGAATTAGCAAACACATTAGTCTAATCATGTTTGGTTATAAATATGAGGCGAGAGAGACCATTTGAAAGTTTATCTCTCATTTCAAATCAGCCTCAAACCCTAATTGCTCTCTAATTCTCCATTCATCTCATTGGATTTCATCACAAATCATCTCTAACTGTAAATAGTAGGCTAGATCTTCAACAAAGAGCTTGATCTCATCACTTTGGTTGCATCTTCATCTGATTTCTCACTGTCCGGATCAGATCCTCATCATATTTCATAGTTTTGGTAGATTTGGTAAGTGGTTATGATCTCTTAGTAGTCTATGATGGATTATATGTGGTGATTAGGTTATTATAGGTTAGAATTATAAAATTAAATTGATTAGACTTAGGTAATTTCAGATTTAGAAACCCTAGATTAACCTAATTAAACATGTAATTGGGATTAGATCATTGGCTAGTGTCATTTGTGTATATTTGGCTATGAAATTCTATGTGTTAGATTAGATTTATGCTAGAATTGTAATGGTAGATTGAATCAGATGATTTGTATGTCCATATTAGATGTAATTGGATGATTTGCTATGTTTGATTCTTTGTTATGTTTGAATTTCTTGCTATGCTTGATTCGTTTGCTAGTGTTGTGCATGTTTTAGGACTTAGATTGGTGATCAGAGCATATCAGAAGCAAAGTTCATTGAAATCGCACGAAACTTGGAGGATAGGCTCTAGAGCACGGTAGGAAGACACACTAAAAATTTCACGACAATTGAAGCTATGTATTTGGATCGACATCGATCCGATTGGATTGGATCGGTAACGATCCAGAAATAGCATGCCAATTGAAGTGAGATCCACAGGGTAAAATGAGCATGGATTTTAGAGTTTCTCTATGAAGTTGGATCGGAGGATATGCCAAGTATTGTAGATTGGATGGATAGTCTTCAATGGATTGAACCATGATGCATGGAAGAGAAGGCCTGAAGGCTAAGAGAGAGGGATTAGGGTCTAAGGCATCAAGGGGAATTGCACTAGAGGTTGCAATAGAAATGGAGCTGGAAATGGCTAAGGTCTTGGATCGGCACCGATCCAATTGGATCAGATCGGCATTGATCCATATTGTTGGCTCCAATGGTGATGCGATCCGAGGTGGAGATTCTAGGGTTGTAGTGGATCATGGTAGACATTGTGGTTCGCTGATTGCTTCTATAATCTTGAAGTTATAGCATAATGAAATTTCGGCTCTTCGATCGGGGGCTCGGATAAGGAGTTGGATCGAAGAATTTGATAGACACCTTGGGATGGAACGAGGCTGTGGTATAATGGGTTGGGTTGAGTAGTAGGACTCGTGCCTAAAAATGGATTGGAGTTGTGAGAGCTCTGAAGATTTTTCAGCGATAAGGAATCGTTGATAACTCAGAGTGTTCTAGTTGTGCTCAATTAGGGGTACTATATGCAGGGGCACCCAAGGGTTGGTAGTGCCAGCCATGTATCCTGGACTGCTCTAAGAGGGTCTAGTGTCAGACGGTACGGAGTACTGTAGGAGACAACCGTACGGGGTTTTGGACCTAAAGGATTAAGGGAACACAATCAAGAACCGGAATTTCCATTAATCTCTGGCAAGCGAGGATGGGGCCATATGAGTTATCATATATTAAGGCTTTAGAAGAAGATAGCTAGATTTTGGTTCATAGGTGCTATCGTTGTGATGTTTGCTATTTCTCTTAGGTAGGCTATCATCTATAGAAGTATTGGAGAAGGGATTGGGAATAGGGCAATGGAGGAGGCTCATTAGATTCTTCTATCATGTTCTGTTACAGTATCCTATTGTCATTTATTTAAGTAGCCACTACAACAAAAAGTGTCTTTTATAGTGGCATATAGCCGCTATTAATCACAACCATAGCAGTTTGATAAGCGCTGTATATCGACATGTTATAAAAAAATGTTGAATATTTATAACACAAAATATGCCGATATGGTTGAGCTTAGTTTTATAACGCAAATTCGCCACTATGGTACGTTAATTCAATAGCTCATTATAGCCGCTATAATACAGCTAAATCTCAACGGAACTGGAAATCTTTATAACACCATTTTGCCGCTATAAAATATTTATTCAATAGCTCATTATAGCCGCTATAATACAGCTAAATCTCAATGGAATTGGAAATCTTTATAACACCATTTTGCCGCTATAAAATATAGTTATAACACCATTTTATAGCAATTATGTCATATAGTTATAAAGCTTTTTAGGAGCTATGCTTTATTTTACTATATATTTGATGCACCCCATTATTACATTTTAATAATAACAATCAAAATTAATCTTCTTTAAATAGATAACAATTTGAACAATGAATGAGCAAAAATAACAGTGGTCCAGATTTTCTACATTAATAACACCAAGAAACAATAAAGTTGTGTTGCTTCTCATTCTGATTCAGAGATGACTCTCTGTATATACTTCAAAGATCCATGGTAACTAACAAACCCCATAAACCAAAACTCGAAATCATCCACTGTAACAATCTGAATATACTTCTGCTTTGGTTTGTTCTTATTCTCACTTGGAGCAGCTCTTTGTATCCTACTCAATGGAATCAAAACATTATAAGGAATTCTTGTTATCTCTCCTTTAGGCAAAGTATACGTTAGAGACTGATTTCTTCTGAATGCCATATTTTCATTTGATATGAACATAAGTCCAGCTATTGGCCCTGAGGTAGTCCATAAATAGCATTGAAAAGCATTCACTAGTTTTTCTCTTTTGCTCACATAGAAGTATCTTCTGAATAGTTTCTCTATCCCTCCTGCTCGTAATATTTTTTCTCCTAAGTTCGGTTTTCCTTTTACTGTTTCAGATATTCTTGGGGCTAACGTAACTGTAAAAGTTGAGTATACCTATAAGCTCTTGCATTTTAGAGTTATATTTGTTATTTATATATCATATACACTTACCATGGTCTCGGATTCCTTGCGCATAGCTATCTGCTTTTTGACTGAACTTGTTCATCCAGTTGACAATTGAATCCTTTTTATCTGCACACGCATACACAATATAGTATTAAAATACCGATTTATGTAGCCGTACTGTAACATGATATTAAGTGCAGGAATTTACTATGTTTGCACAGAGAACATTCTAAATAAGAAGAGGGGAGAAATTTCTCAGTTGTACTAGCGATAGGTATTCCGATAACTTGACAATTGCCTTTAGTCTTCATTTTGGAACTTCTGTTTCGTTGTTCTGTACTAGGAAATGAGTGATGTCATGCTTGTTATCATAACCAAATGTAGAAATCAATTAAAGACCGAGAAAGATTTAATGGAAAATGCATACCTTGTCTTTCAACATCTGTTCAAAACTAAATGTATAGTTTGTTGTACTATTGTTCTTCAGATTGGCATACCTATTAAATGAAATTTTCATCAGACTATAATCACAAATGTTATTATGTACTTGAAATGCCTTCACAAAAACTTAATAAGCATGAATTTTTTTAAGTGTACATTTTGAATAGAACACCAGAAGATAAAAAATTAAAATGTCACTGTGTATCAGACTTCCCATTAGTAGAAGATAAAGAAAATACTTCACCATTCAATACTGTTCACGTTTACTATAAATTGTAGCGATTCGGTTCAATTATGCTCCTCCTTTATCAATATTCATCGTAGTTTCATTTTGGTTGATGAAAATTTCAAAATTAACTTAGTTCTCTCTGCTAATTCATTATCTAAATGCAATAATTTTATTCAACAATGTTCACATCTACTATTAATTATAATAACTCAGTTCAATTGTGCTCCTTTTAATGTTCTTCGTAGTTTCAGCCTGATTAATGATCTAATGAACTTTTAATTGCATACCCTAAGTTAGTCTAGGCAACAAGAATAGATAAACAAATCATATGCTTGAATGGAAATTCCATCCTTGTTTTCCAATGGTTAATATCCCATAAAACTTAGAAATCCAAAAGTAGAGATTGGCTTTCATATTAAAAATAGAGAGAATTTGGCTGAGGTCACGTTTGGAAAAAAAATAACTACATCTCACTTGCAAAAACTATGAAATATGAGTTAATAAAAGACATGCAAATTGCAAATAATCTTTTCAAACAAACATGCAAATACACAATACTAGTATAAATATTTGATAGTACTAAAAAACTAGCTTACTTGATAGCACCATAACCAACTGCCTCTGCAGTCTCTTCAGGCTCTTCATCTGTCCATTTTGGTAGTTTTCCTGTTCCAACCATCAAATTATATATACAGTAATCAAGATTAATTTTCTTTATACTAAATATGCTAAAAGCTGCGCCAATAACCATTTTCCTAGAGGCGGTCTCTCAATTTGATTTGGCTTCAAATTGTCGGTCCTAAGCAGCTTTTGTTACATCTTTAGAAAAGCCTGCCCACCATAAATTAGCCACTGGAGCTGGAAGTGCAACTCCTACAAGCATGATCAACGGTATTAGTGCATATTAAGGTGTGTCCATGTTAGTTCAAAAGGAACGAATTTTAAAAATAGACTTCCACAAAAAATTTATTTCAATTAAGGTACACGTGCATGTTTAAAGCGTGCAACTGAAAACGAGGTCTACTCTGTATTATCCTATTTGATAACAAAACTAAAAGGATAATAAATTTCTTCAATAGAGCGCAATAACAAATTAGAAATTAAGTCGAGTCATTTAGAGAAACATACATTTTAAAGCTGACTATTTCCCAATTTGTGTCTGTTGCACTCAATCCATTGTAAGTATCCAGTTGAGTCCCTGATTGCCTGACTAATGCTATCAATTTTCTGACAATAGTGACCAGTGGAGCAGCTGAAGTGTGAGGGGAGCAGCAGAAGCTTGATTTTCTGACTTATCATTAATTCATTGTTAACAATGATTAACACCGCATATTTTTTGATGTCACTCCCTCCACTTGCTAATGTAATATGGATAATCTGTCCAATATGGCCGAGCAATGAAGTCATAATGTAGATAATACAACTACTTTTTTTAAGAACCATAAAATGTAAATGTTCCATCTTAATTCTAATGGTGGGTCCATCATAGTATAAGTTGTCAAGTAAAATCATTAATAATTCCCCCGCTAAATATATAGACTTACACAATTTATTGTACAAATACCAACAGACAAATAAAGAAACATAGTTGCAGAAAAACTAGAGCATTCCCAATGCTGCTACACTAACTTCCTATTTTATATTATATTTCATAATATTATTTATCAAACAACTCCTAGCAATTTACCCCCGACACATATAATTCACTCTAAGTCTACTATCCTTTGTCCCGGTTTTAAAATGAAAACTGGAAGAAGGCAAAATTATTTTCATTTAGCTCCATTAATCAAAAAGAGTAATTCAGTTTTAAAATAATTCATTTGACACTATAAAGAATTTACTTATATTACCTCTCTAAATCAAAATGTGTTCCCTCTTCAGTTCCTTGAAAATGATCATCAATTGAGGATTTATTGAGTTTATTTTACCCATTCGATTAAGGATGGGGTCAATTAGTCAGTATTGCTTAGCCGTGAAGTGTGAATAGTTTATAAATTTACTGGACTGTGAAGCATAGATTCTTTATAAAATCGATCAGTATAGCTTTCATCCATCCTCTACTTCCACAAACAAATTCGAGCTTTAAATATTCCTTCGTTTATCCTTTTAGTTTTCTCATTTCACCATTGTTTTGTCTTTTCCCCTGTTTTTACATTTAATGGTTTGTATTTTATTGCTGCTTATTCATGGTTTGTACAATTTTTGGTTTTCAAGTTACAACATATTATAATCAAATTTCATAATGTAGAACTAAGATCAATTATACAACAATGATCATATAATATAATGTGCTTCTACTGTTAAAAATTGACAAAGGAGTACAAGACATTCGATTAATTGGTACTAATATGGCATGGTACTGAAAATATTTATTAATCCTATGTTTGTGTATGAGATTATCTAAAGCTTGTATGAATTCAGCTGCTCATATCAAATAGTAAGCGATGATTGACTAAATCAAATATTTTTGCTACTATTGAAATAAGAATTCAGATATTTTATGAAAAATGACAATTTATTAAATTAGATGAATCAAACAATATCTACAACCTCATAAATCAATCCATCTGCAATTGGTTTTGGGTCAATATTTATAGTATATTATCTTCAATGCATATTATCATAAGATTTTGGAAGCAAATGTATTGAATGGAGAATCAATTATTCGACATGTGAAGTTAAGTTAGTTAGATTACCGAACCATTATTAATTTCTTTAAGATGCCTGCATCACTTTCAACATGGTTTTTATAACTTTCCCAATGATATTACTTGTTGAAAATTAATTTGAAAAAATGTTATACTGCTTACCTTGAGTTATTGTTTCTGATCGTCTTTGCATTTCCAAATGCTTCAAAAACAGGGTTGGACTGGAAAAGATTTTAATAAAAAATTATGATATGCTTATTGATCAATACAGTACGGTTATTATACCAAAGAGGATATTAGTAAACTAGTTTACCTACAGGACTTGTTGCTCAACAGTGCGACCTTCAGGAACTATTGTTCCTCCAATAGGCAAGATAACGCATAAGCATCTTGGTGCATTCTGTTTTACCTGCACCACTTTCTCCACTTACTAGAATAGACTGGCTTACACCCTCATTCTCATTATTCTGTAATAATAAAAAGAAGTTTTACCAATACATATTTTTACACTTTGGAACTAGTGTGTGCTTGTTCAAGTGCATAAAACAAAAAAACCGACAAATATTAAATTAAGGTTGTTTCCATTTGAGATAATGTCTAAATACACATAACTACGTGGAAGGAAGTACGATATTTTGACAAATTCAAAGTGATAAGATGAATGAAAATATTCTGCAATTATTTTGTGTCTGTTTTGGTGAAATGGACCTAGATTGTGCAAATTTATTTACACAATAAAGGCAGGTAGATAAACTATTAAAAGTTCAAACCTTTCCAAACTATTATGTTAATCTTAATATAGTTTTTGTCCGAGAAAAAGTCTCCACAGTTCAGCGTAGTTGGTAAAGGATAATGAGTCTTATATGACATGAAAATGAATTTACCCCATTGGTTTCATGTAGTTTGTGCTGAACCTAACTGCATATTAGCAGTAGGCACAAACTTTTTTTTCTTTTTCAAAAGATGCCATGTTCTCAGCGTTTCAAAAAGTAGCTTACTTCCTAAGCTGATCATAACACTTAATATGTATAGATTGAATTCAGAACATATCTTCTTTCCTTTTTCAAGAGGTACGAAGGTCAGCCAAACATGTCCCTTATCCAAAACATAATTGAACGACCCTGGAGATCTGGTATGGGTGTGAATATTTTTGTTATGATTTTGTCATCTTTTTAGAGCACGAAAGAATTTCTTTTCAAAACCCAGGTAAACCATATGCTTATCATAACAATTAAGAAAATATATACCAATACTACAACATATATAATACTAAAAAAAATCGAAGTGTCTACACTGTTGCTGCGAATCGGTCATTGGATCTCTCATTTGTCATCTCAGGGTCAAAGCAGTAATGAGATATACTGATAAAAATACATAATTTTTTGATATTCTTATGCCCCATAAATTGATCTGATAAACCACTATGTTTATTACATCGGTCCTTAACCAGACCATCATACAGATTTGTCCCCTCTCTCTCTCTAATATGAATACTTATTTGGGGAAACTTACAGATACCAAACTAAAGTAAAACAGAAGTTAAAATTGGCTCCAAAACTCTCCTTCTGATTAATTTAATACATTCCGGTTTTTATACCGATTAAAACAAAGAGGGAAAGTATAAAAGTCAATTTTATTATCAATTAAAATTTTGATAGAAATTAAATACTTGGAGCGTAAACAACATGAATTCCTATTTTCACCATATCATAGAATCCTAGTGCAGCTATAATAATTCCACAAAATTATATATGAATATAAATTACTTAATGGCATGGTCTATTGAAAAAATAGATCACATTCAGGCATACCATACGCTCACCGATCTCCTCGCTTTATGAATTTCGTACGTACTGCTCATGTACGCCCCTAGCTTTACAATTTGTTTAATCGATCGATCCAGGTGCTCCAAGCTCCTCTTTGAACTAGATCCGATAATAAGGGTTTAGGAATGAGTGATTTAGGGATTGTAAGGTAGAGAGAATGGTTTCTTCTGGTTTGATAGAGAGAGAGGGGGAAGAAAGGGAACGAAAAAAGAGTGAAATAATTGAAAGAATTGGCGGCCATCAAAATAATTGAAGGGTTTAGTTTTCTGAAAGCGTTACATGTTAATTCCCTGCTTTGAATAAAACAATTTAGCATAAACAATAACACTACAGAAAAAAGCGTTATCAATTGGCGTTATCAAAAATAACTTTTCTTGTAGTGAGCATATTATATCTTATTATTATGTGCTTACTCTTTTGTTGTAGGGACAAGTCAGGTATGGTTTTTTTTGTACCTGTCTAGTACAATATTTTCCGGTATAGCTTTTGATAGTCATTTACCGCTCACACCAGACTGTTGTCCGACCCAAGGTTTTATGTTTCCTCTTGTCTACTTAGATTCTTTGGTTGCTTAGATTCTTATATCTTGTTCTGTTACAGTATCCTATTTTCGTTTATTTGAGTAGCATATTATATCTTATTATTATGTGCTAACTCTTTGGTTGCTAGGACAGGTCAGGTATGGTTTCTTTTATACATGTCTAGTACCATATTTTCTTGTATAGCTTTTGATAATCATTTACTACTCACACCAGACTGTTTTCTGACCCAAGGTTTTATGTTTCCTCTTATCATCTTGGGTACTCTTAAATGATTAGACTGGACGACCTGGTTGGAATCATAGCTGTTGATCGAAGATGAGCTTGGAGAAGCTATGGCGTATTACTCTATATTTGTAGATATTTCCATTGTATGTTCTATGTACTCTAAGAGGATTGTAGTGAGAAATGTTGTATTCCGTTTATATGACATTTGTATCTATAATTCATGATTTAGTGGAGATGTTACTTTAATTTTTTACGGATCACTATATTATGTTGTATATTTTCTGTATTATATTTTATCCATGCACTATGTGATATGCAACAGGTTTTTCTACTTTAAATTTCAACCCCTTATGACCGTCCCATATCAGCCTGCACGTTTACAACACACTTTTAGGTCATTGATGTGGGGGTGATATGGGGCAGTCATCACACCATCTATAACCAGGGTGCTTTGTTTCAAGGTTAAGTCATACTAGACTGTTCAAGTCCATTCCAAGTCCATTCATATGGATCACATATGCTTCTTGTTTTTAAAACAAGAATCAAAACTAATATTGTCAACGATGTCGATATCAATTTAACAACTTAAACACAATCAAACCCAACATATATATGTTATATTTTCCACTCAAAGAGGTTTGTTAACTCACCTTGAATCCAACAAACAACCAAGATCCAAGCACCCAAGTCCAACCTCTCCTTTGCAACCTCTTTCCTTCCCCTCCTCCTCCTCCTTGCTTTAACCTTCTTTTGCCTCCTCCCCTCACGATTTGCTTACGACCATCAAAGGTGATGTGAGTGTGGCTTTGTTTCTTCAACTTCTAACTTGGTGGAAGGTGTTATAATATTCTCCCAAGGCATCACTCCAAATTTGAGTTGATTTGGAATTGTTTTGAAATTATTTTCTTTAGGACATTAGAGAAGAAGAAGACATGAAAAGAACTTGTATTTGCTTTGTGAATTTGTGATTTAGTATCTATGGTATGCCTCTCCTTATATAGGCACAAGAATGGTGTTGCTTAGCCTTGCTCGCACCCCACCCACCATGCCATGGAATACTCATCTCCCATCACTTCCCCTTTATGCTAATTACACTTATACCCTTCTCATGATAATATCTCTTATCCAAATGGAAGCTTCTAGAACATTTCATGCTTTATGAAGAAGTGTGTGCTAATTAGTTGCTAATGTGTTCATTTGACCATTAGATAAAAGTTGTTTACCGATAAACTGATTTTCCATCGAAGAATATATTTTTGTAGATAAATTTCAAAAACAAGGTTCTGATCATTATTCATTAATTAAATGATGTCTAACAATGTTATAAAATCATATTTATAGCACTTAACTATATTTCAAAATGTTTTGGTATTCAAAGACAAAGTGTTCGAATTTCCGAGTTGTTACAAACATCGTCAACACTTTATTTTCTATAAATGGAAAAATATTTTTATTTCATATTAGTGATTTCCTAAGTATTTTAGTGTATGTAGAAAAGTTTGAACAACTAGTGAGTAAAAAGTTGTTTATCGATAAGATTTTTCGGTCACATTATCAATTTTTCTTCAAAGTATATATTTATATAAATATTTTTCCAAAAACAAGTTTACCATCATTAATTAATACCTAAAAGGGGTTAACAAGATTATTAAATCACATTAATCATATTTAATCCAAGATTTAAATATTCAAATGATTAAGATATTTAAATACGAAGTGTCCGAAATTCTGAGTCGTTATAGTCACACTACCTGCTAAGTGACGTGTGAACATTAATATTCAAATTGTTTGGTATTAATCATTAGTAGAATTTACACCTAAGGGTCCCATAACCAAAACATCGAATACTCTTTATACCACTTGATTTAATTAATTATAATTGTTTCAAATTAATAAAATTAATTAATATTTATGAAATATTAATTATAAAATTTTATTTAGTTTGTGTTGACTGATATTAAATAGTGCATATATAATAGCTATAAATACATGTATCGATATACGATATCAATATACACTTGAATTTGATTTAAATGTATTTTTTATTAATCAGCCTAGAAGTGATTTTGAGGCCCAAAAGGGAGCATAGAGTGGACGCCATACCAGTGAGATGTAGGGTCGAATTTTGATTCAAAAAGAGAAGAGTTGATGAGAGCAAAAGGAGGATCTAGATCCCCTTTTCACTCCATAGGATCTTGCTATTTATGCATCTCTAACCCCTATTTTATTCTCTCTACTTTTGCTTCTTCTTAAACCAATTAAGGTCGGCCCCCTCTAGCTCCCCTCCTTCAAATTTTCATGCCGTTAAAACGCTAACTAATTATATATCAAAGATCAATGGTTGTTGTATTCAAATTGGTAGCTCTTTCTGGATTCTGGACATTGTTTTGATACAATGCTTCAAGGTGTTTCATCTAGGCTTTAGATAAAGGTAAATCCCCTATTTACAATCATAGATGAATCAATATATTGTTCACCATGTTATTTATATGCTACGATTATTATATTACTTATTGTGAATCTATATATGTCGGTGTTGTCGTTATAGGATGATAATGCATATATGTATGTATTAAAAAAAATTTGTGTGTGTATGTATACTTAAAAGGTCGCGACTATGGATTAAAAAAATCATTTTTTTCATAATATAATATTATTTAAAATGATAATTAAATAAAATCCTTTTTAAATACAAACACTATTATATAGTATATATGTTTATACATTCATTAATACATAAATATAATTTTGTTCACATAAATAATCGTATGATATTTACATATATTTTAAATTAAACTTTGTATTTATATATGTATAATAACCATATGTATAAATATTATATCATATATGTGGAAATATTTTATAAAATATGTAGATGTTTATAATTGTGTTCAAAAATTAAAAAAATAACTCTTATTGATTTCCGTACGGAAATTAATAATAAAAAATGCATTTTAATTAAAAAAATTAATTTATAGCCAAAAGTGTATATATATATATAATATGATTAATTTACATTAAAACATATATATATGTTGTAATTATGGATATTAATTTAATATGTATAATATAAGTTTATGCATATTTAAAATAATAAAAATTTGTTTAAATTTTAATATATTAATTTTGAATTTCTAAAATTACTTGATATTTTATTATTTCAATCCAGATTTGTAATTTAAAATTGAATTTCAAATTTGAATTTAAACTTATAATTATTTATATTAACATTTACGATTATTTTATATTATAAATAAACTATATATACGCACACACATTTGTATAAACATGTGTGTGTGTGTTTATACATATGTACACACATACAAAAACATATGTATGTATGTATGTATGTATGTATATGTTTGTATGTATTTACATGTGCATATATAATAGACAATACATATGTATATAGAGGGGCTAATATGTCCATTGTAGTATAAATCCCAGTACTTATACACTACACGTTAAACCATATACGTTATTTATGTTCCACGTGCACATACACACTTATGTGTATATATACATACATTATATTATATAATATAAACATAACATTAAATAAATCTTTATTTATAACTTCAAATAAATGTTGATTTTATTTGAAAAAATTATAGATAAGGTCTAAATAAATTTAGACTTCATAGGCCCAATAAGATCCAGAATGAAATAAACATTTTGAAATTTACCCATTTACCCTGTTGCATGGGGACTCAAATCCAACAATGGTATAAGAGTCAATAGCCTATGCAGTCTAAATTATTCATGTTAGGGCTAACTAATTAAGCTTACCAATTTGGTAGAGTGTCTAGAAAAGTAGTGACTAGGTTTGGTTTGGGTAATCAAGTACCCTGCCCTATTTGGCTATCGACCTGGTCCAAAAGGTAAAGTGAGCCCAATGGTTGCCCTTAATGGAAAAGGACTAATTAAAATTGGAACTTGGGATGTTTTTCAAAATTATTTTGAAAATAAAATAAAATTTAAATAAGAAATATATTATAAATGTTATAATATAAATTTCAAAAGTGTTTTGAAGATAAAATAAATAAATTTTGAAAATCTAATATTAATGATATAAATAAAATAAATTAGTTAATTAAATAGTTAATTAATTAAACATACATATATATGAGATATATTATGATATATGTTACATTGATTTGACTTGTGTAAGACAACATAAGTGTATATATAGAAGAATTTTTTAAAGTAATAATATTTAATTAAATAATTTTAATTAAATTAATTAATTTAGACATAATTAATAAATAATAAAATACATACATATATATATATATATATATATATATATATTACCTGCTGAAATCTGGAATCATTGTAACAAAGAAGCTAATCTGAACATCAATCAACACAAATTAGAGGAAATAACTGATTACCTGCTGAGTGGGAGTCATCAAATACAAGCGAAAACCCAAATGCACTGCATAGCCTTGACAGTCGCTAATTGGAGCACATGGGAGGAAAGGAACAGATGAATTTTTCAAAACAAAGAGCGAAGCATACATGCATTAAGTATGCTCATAGAAATTGAGATGAAAATTACGAGCAAACGAATTGGAAAATGAGGAAATCATACTAGAGAGATGGAACAAACTAAAGGCAGGTTCCCATCAATGGATCTGAGGAGTTCAAATGCTGAAATCCGAGATACACAAAATCGAATTCGGCCGCCATGATTATTCTCGAGCTGAGGAAAATGATGCGAGCTGTTTCTGGAATGTTTCAGTTGCATTAAGTTTAAGTGTTGATTATCTTAATGTGGACATTTGGGTTGTTTTGTATGGTGTATCTTCGGGTGCGTTGTATTAGTTTACTTTGGGCCAAAAATGCCTAATAAAATTTAACCCATTTTCAAAAAAAAATATGTGTATAATTATATGTGTTATATTATACATATTCAATATAAAATGTTATAATCGAAAAGTTAAAATTAATTAAAATGTTAATTAATAAAATTAATTAAATAATATTTAATTAATATAATATTTTACACAAGATTATTAATAAGTAAACTAAACTATAAAAGTTATATAATGGTGAAACTTATATAATATGAACCTTTGAATGAGGGAAGTGGATCTTCCTCTTCGGAGGGAGACTAGTTTTGGTCTGTTGTAGGTTAGTAGTTTGACATATTCGCCAAATTCCTATGCTCTATTTTTTCTTCTTCAAGATTTTCTGGTGCATGTACCGAACATCTGTTTCTAACTCATTTATGCATGTAGACGACCCACAATAACTGCTGGTTAGTTTTGCTAAAATATATAATATGAATATATAAATTTAAGGTGGAATATTAAAGAAACCCTAAATAGACTTAAGGAATAAATACATATGTATAAAACATATACCATGATTTTAGATGTCTCCGACACTAGAATCATGAGGGTATTTCATAGAAATACTTTATCCCATAAGTCGACATCACTCTAAATAAATTTTGTTAAAGATTATGAATCCTTAATGTAAAATTATGCTCCACCATTTATATATTAATAAATTACTTGCATACTCTTTAATTGTTGAGCAAACTCAAGCTAGAGATGTTATGTATAATATTATTAATATATGGATTAGACAAGGTAAGAAGTTATATGTATTTGTTGGGCATACTCAAGGTACATATACTATACTCAGGCCGTCGTGAAATGGTAGGTAATAGTGAATATCTCTTTCGATTTGTTAAGCTAACTCAAGGTTGAAATGAGATTAGGACAAGGAACCGTGGGTTAGAAGTTAAATATTGTACAACTAATAAGGAGTTATCTATCATTCATGGGGCTATGACTTGTTGAGTAAACTCAAGGTCAACATCCCAAGACAGACGAGTCACTAGTGAAGTCGAAAGACTTCTATGTTTCATCTTAGGATTTGGAGAAATATAAAACACTGGTAAGAGCTTATTTGTAAAATAAAAAATAAAGTTTAACCTTACTAATATTATAAGAACGTTTACTATGGAATTATCCTAATATACAAATTTTAAAACTTGTAGAAAAATGTCTACATCCAAATTATTTGCTGAAAGCGACAAACTTATTGGACCTAATTATGTCGATTGGCTAAGAGCGATTAAGATAGCTTTGACCTATGAACGTCTTTGATCTTCAATAATTGCACCTCTAAAAGAACAACCCATAAATTATGTGGACCTCGAGCTTAGGCTTGCTTATGAGAAATGGGTTTCAGACCAAGAGATTGCCTAGATTTTCGTGTTGTCTAGGTTAGACAAGCCGTTCTAAAGGTAGCATGAAAAAATGTTTGTCCATGAGATTTTTAATACTCTCAAAGCTCTTTTTGGTAAATAGTCCCATTCCATAATGTACAAACTTTCAAAGAAACTATTCAATACCAAAAAGACCATGGAATAGAAAGTGGACGATTACATTCTAATGATGAAAGGTGATACATAATTAGATCAACGATAAGAAATGAAATACAATTAGACTTAATCCTTGGGTCTCTTACTCCCAGAATGAGTCGTTCATATGAAACTATAATATGAAACAATTGAACGCAAGCGTCGTGGAGCTCCTTGATATGTTGAGTTCGGTCGAGTCTTCATTTACGGTTTAAGGAGTCGTACTTGCTGTTAAGGGAAACGTGTTACCTTTGAAAGGCTCGAAGAAGCGAAAATCAATTAATTAGAAAAATGAAGACTACTGCCGCTGACAAGGATGAATGTCATCATTGTCACAAGAAGAGTCATTGGATACAGAATTTTCTGGAGTACTAGAAGTTCGTTAAAGTGAAGAAGCAAAATGGTTTTGTAGCTCCATCAAGTATATTTAAGATTTGAAATTGTTTTACAATCAATAGATTATCTTGGATTGAAGATACTGGATCTATAACTCACATCTGTAAGTCATTATAAAGGCTTAGAAACTGGCATCACGTGGCAAAGTTAGAAATGAGGCTTCAAGTTGCTGACAGGACTATTGTAGATGCAACAACAATTAGTAATTTTCATTTAATTTTGTCGAAGGATTTGTTTTGATATTAATAATTACTATACTTTATTTGTGGAATTATTTCTATGTCAAGATTTTCTGAGACTGGTTATGTTTTTTACTATGCTAATAATGTTATGAACATTATTTTATATGGTAATGAAGTCTATGATGGCATTTTAGATAATGAATTTATGAGATCAATGCAAATTATGTAAGTTCTGTGAGTTCACTGAATAATGATACAAATAAAATTTAACTTGGCATTATAGGCTAGGACATACAAGTGAGAAACGACTATACAAACTGAAAACGAGAGGTTTTTCCCATCATTTGATTCTAAATTATTTGACACATGTGGGCCGTGTCTCAAAGGTAGGATGACCAAACACCCCTTCAGTGGGAGCAATGAAAGAGTTGATGAGCTCTTGAGGGTCATATATACTAAGAATATGGCCCAATGTTTGTAATTACTAAAGATAATTATTCTTATTTTGTAACCTTTACTGACGATTTCTCAAGACTAGGATATGTGTACATTATGAAGAAAAAATCCGATGCCTGTGAGAAATTTATTGAATATAAGAATGAGGTTGAAAATCAGACGAACCAAAAGATTAAAACACTTCGATCCGATCGAGGAGGTGAGTGAGTTGGACAAGAACTCCACGTACTTAAAAGATAATGGGTTTGTCTCTCAGGTTATTCCACCCTATACTCCATGACACAATAGTGTTTCAGATTGAAGGAATTGAACCTAATTAGATATGGTTCGTTCGACGATATAAGTAAGGCTGATTTTCCTCTATCCCATTGGGGATATGCATTAGAAACTACAGCGCATATGATGAATTGGTTGCCCAGTAAATCCATGCTTAATACACCATATGGGATGTGGTATGGGAAGAAACCCCAACTCAAGTATTTGAAGGTGTGGAGTTGTTTGGCTTATGTTAACAATGTTGGTCCAAGTAAACTCAAGGCAATTTCGGTGTTTTGTAAATTTATAGGATAACCTAAAAACTCAAGGGGATAAACATTCTATAATATCGAGGAAAAATGGTTTATTGTTTCTTGATATGTATTCTTTTTAGATAAGGAATTTCTATCAAAAGAAATTAGCGGTAAGGTTATAGACTAACACTGAGGCTGAACCAGTGAGAGAACAATGTTCACCTCTATGCGAAAATGCGCAACCAATTAGAAGGTTAGTAGGGAATCTTGCGCACTAGAGAGATACTACAGTTTCGTTGGGGATGACAAGAAGGAGAATTGTGTCTTAGATGATGTCAGTCCTCTATCATTCCAACAAGCATTACAGAGTAAAGACTCAGTGCTCTAACTTAGAGCAGTGAAATTCGAGATGGATTCCATGTACGAAAATAAAGTGTGGACATTTTCAAACATACCCAAAGGGATAAAACCCATTATTTGCAAATGAATGTTTAATAAAAAGCTAAATGCAGATGGGCAAGTTGAGACTTATAAAGCTAGGCTAATTGTGAAAGGATTTCATCAAATTAAAGATGTTGATTATAACAAAGCCTTTTTCCCATAGCCATGCTTAAGTCCATTCGGATTATGTTGTTGTTGCATTCTATGACTACAAAATAAAGAAAATGGATGTAAAGAAGGCATTTCTAAATGGTGATTTAGAAGAGACTGTCTATATGTCGTAGCCCGAGGGTTTCAAAGTCTGTGGGAGTGAGGGCAAGACTTGTGAGTTGGTAAACTCCTTTTGTGGACTTTAATAGGCTTCAAGGAGTTGGAATAAGTGTTTTGATAAAGTAATCAAACAGTTTAGTTTCTATTAGAACATAGAGGAAGCATGTATATACCGAAATGAAAGGGCAACACTACTGTATTATTAGTACTATACGTTGATAATCTTCTATTGATTGGCAATGATGTTTTGTTATTACAGTCGGTAAAAACTTGGCTTTTCAAGAAATTCTTAATGAGGGATTTGGGAGAAGCAGTCTATATACCGGGTATAAAGATCTATAGAGATATATCTAAAAGGCTGTTGGGATTGTCTTAATTCCTATACATAGATACCATACTAAAAAGGTTCGGTATGAGAAATTCCAAGCATGGAAATATTCCAACAAAATCTAGAATCATCCTTTCTAAGAAGGATGCTCCTCGTACTAATGAGAAGAAAGAGCACATGAAAAGGATAATGTGTGCTTCGACAATAGGTTCCATAATGTATGATATTCTATGTATTATACTGGATGTGGAAAACACATTAGGATGTGTAACCAATACTAGTCTAATCCTAGAGAAAAGCATTGGAGGTTGTAAAGTTTATACTAAAGTATTTGAGTAAATACTAAGGACTTATTCCTAATGTATTGGAATGGAAACCTTCGTATGAAGGGGTATGCTGACTCTAGCTTTCATAGTGATGTCGGTGCTAGTAAGTTGGTGATGAGTTACGTTTGTACACTTAACAGTAGGGCTATTAGTTGGAAAAGTTCCAAACACAAAACAAAAATTGATTCCACCATGGAGGCCGAGTACATTGCCCTCATTGAGATAACTAAAGAAGCAGTCTAGATGTGAAAATTTTTAAGTGAGCTTGGAGTGATTCCTGATACAAAGAGTCCAGAATTGTTCTATGACAATAATGAGGCGATTTAGATTACAAAGGAACCCAGAGCATAGAAATCATAACATATTCTTTAAAAGTTCCACCTGATCATAGAATTGATTGAGAAGAAAATGGCCAGGATATAAAAGGGTAGATGCCAAGTACAACATTGTAGATCTATTCATTAAGGGTCTGTCTTGGTCAACTCTCGTCAAACTAATCGAAGGGATGGGATTAAGATTCCATAATTGGTCCCAAGTGCAAGTGGGAGATTGATAGAGTTAGGGGTATAACCTAGGGGAAATACTATAATTTATTGTAAATTATTAACTCTGTAATAAGATCTCATTCGAAATAAAGGTGTTCTTCTTTCTATTATATGTTTGTAATATCATATTATAATTAATTTTTTATTTAATTAAAGTATATTTAACAAAAAATCCATAATGGTGTGTTTAGTGATAGTAATTATAATTTTTGCAATCATGCGTATTTTACCAAAATATAGTAGACACATCATTTTAAATATTCCTAGTCAAGATGTATCGAGATTGGATATCGATACATTCGTTTAGACTAAAGTACGTAATGCTCTTCAAATATTAGGCTGTGTATTACTCATGACTGCTGGGGGCACCTAAAGGTACGTGCTGATAGTTATTCGATAACTATGAAATGAATCACTTGATAGATTTCTATTGGTTAATATAAATAATGTCAAGCAGAAAATATCGATGTGACAATTTTACGCAATTCCCTAAACTTAAGAATACAGTTGATCTTCAGTGTTGAAATTCCATTTTGATTATAGTTAAATCATGGCACGACATCATCGAACGACTACAGTTGGGTCAAGTGGAAGCATTGAAAGTAATGTAGGATCGTTTTCACCCTATGGGGGGTGAATAGGGTGATACTAATAATAATAAAAATTAATGCGGAAATAAAAAACAGAAAATAATGCAGAAAAGATCACACACAAATTTACCTAGCTTCAGCAAAACTCTGCCTACGTGCTACCCCTAAGGTTTCTACTAGAAATTAAGTAGTCAGACGTTTACACACGTAAACTTGCGACACCTGCTAATGACTAACCTAACTCTACGCTCAAAACCCTGCCACAACTCAGCCACTGAGTTGCGAATCCACAAACTACGCCTCGTAGTTTGTACCTAGTCACAGGACTAGAAAGTTACACGATTTAAAAAGAAAAATTACAAATGAAAATTAAAAACTAAACAATATCTAAACAAAACCCTATTTTTAACAATTTAAGCCCAAATAAAATTATAAAGGCCGGCCCAAAGTTAATAGAAGAAAATCCTTTTTCTTTCCACTTCATAGCTCTGTAGCTCTGGCCGCCTTCTTTCTTCGTTCCTCTTCAACAATTAGGGTTTTGTAAAATTGAGGCGCCGCTTGATATTAATCAATTGAATTGAAGTATTCACTTCACTTTTCTTTGTCAATCGCCTCTGGCTTTGATTGCTCACTCAGCTGCTTCAATTTGTCGAGTTCGACTGAATAGAAAATGGTATGTGATTTTTGCTTTTCTTTCACTGTTGATTTGGTCGAACTCGATTTGCTTTCGAACTTGATTGAAGTTTTTTGGTTTTTGTTCTAAGTATGCTCTCTGGATTTTTTGCTTCGAATTCCAATGAGAAAATGATGACGATGGATTTGGGTTAAATAGGGATCGAAACCCTAAAGTTTCGTTCGTATATTTCTATTTGAACTTTTCAAGTATTTTTCTCGACCATTAGATAATTGCTTGGACGATATGATATTTGCTGACTTGTTCCATCTCGTACGTATACTCAATGAATTTGAATTTTGTTTCCGTTCTTTTTGGCATTTGAATTTGTTTCTCGTTCTTTTCCTCTACGACTTCAACATTTGAATTTTTTAGATAAAATCTGACTTGTTCATTTTGAAATATACAGCTTTCTGATGTACTCATATATTTGAAAGTTTTGCATATATATTTCGAATAAATTTCCCTGGTTGACATCTTCAAAACTGCTACCTTGTTCATTTCTTTGTATCTTTTCACTATGACGGGTTCAATGTGTGTGTGTGTTCATGCCTGGAACATTTGCAACCTGATGCTTGTAGTTGTTGTGTGCATTGAAATGATTTTGGTCTGGGTTCACTTTGTTATTCTGGTTGCATCTCTTTTGTTCACAACTGTCTGTGCACTGCTCCCATTGTTTTGCTTGTGTACATGCCTCTGAAATTGATGTGTGCGCGCGCATTGAGTTGGTAGCCTCTGTTGCTTCGAGTTGTAGTCATGTGGTCTGAAGCTTTTTGCGTATGCACCTGTTATATTTGGAGTCTTATTGCATTGTAGTTGGTCTAAACCTTGTAGTCTGGTTTTTTTTCTATGAACCTGGTCATTTCATTGCTCATTGAAGGTCTGGTGCACATATTTGAATGTCATGTTCCACTTGCATCGAACTAGGTTGAGTCTTCACGTATATTCGAGTCACTTTGTTGTTTCCCACACTGGTCTTTGTTATGTGATTGAGGCAGTTGTCATTTTGGTCTTGTTATAATCTGACCTGGTCTTTGTTGCTCCTGGTCTATGTTGCACACCTGTTTGTGTCATTGTCATTCATACTGCACATATTCATGTTATCTTGCCTTATCCATGTGTGCTAGCTTGTTGAATATGGTTGGTCTGGTCTGAGTTTTGTTTTGTTTTGAGTTGAATTGCATTGTTTTCAGATTTCGAGTCTTTGAGCTTCATTGAACATGTTACATTGGAAGTCTGGTCTCATTTGGTTTCACATGTTATTGGTGTTCATGTTGCACCGATTTCATTGGTCTGCACTTGGTGATTTTGTTGCATATTTGTGGGTGTGTATGGTTTCATGTCTTCACACTTGATTGTTGTATGCCTGCACTTGAGCTGAATCCGGCCTCGGCTTGGGTTTGACCTTGTGCTCACCTGTCCATGTAGTTTTAACACACAAGTGTATATTGGTGTGCACGGCCTTGTGACATGTATGGTGATACACTTTGCATGTTACAAGTTGTTCGTGTATGATGATTTAAAAGAATATGATGACTAACGACCCAAATAACTGAGGCAAACTATATTTTTAAACACACACTTCATTGTATACTACAAAAATATTTCTTTTTCAATTTTACTATGTCAGTGTTTATATTGTAGATAATTCAGATGCGGGATACAAGTTGGAATAGAGTTGAAGTTCAAATACGAGTGATGAGTGAATGTAGTGATGTGAAAATGTATAGTGAAAATTGTGTTGTAATTTGAAATTGTATTGTGATTGAAGATGTATAAATATAGTGGGAGCTCAAATTTGTACTATTTGAATTTGTAATAAAATATTTGTTTGAATAAAATATTTGTTTAAATATGAATTCTGAGTTATTTATTTTATTCAACAAATATTTTTTTAATTATGTGAAAAATAAAATAGTACAACAACAAATACATTTAAACAAATATATATGTTTATTATCATCAAACAAAAATCATAGGCTATTGTATTCTATAATCTCCCCCTTTTGATGATAACAAACATATATTATGATTTTGATTCTATTAAATGTATTTGGTTTTGATAAATTCCATTAGCTCCCCCTATTTGGTTTCTCCCCCTACAACAATGCTCCCCCTTCACATATGCATGAAAATAAATAAAAAATATGCAAATGAACCTAGATGGGAATATGCAAATAAAAATATGACTTGACTTATTTGCCAAATTCTTAACTTCTCTCTCCCCATTTTGTTATCAGCAAAAGAGTAATAGTGTTAGAAAATAGAGATAAAGTGATAAACATTAATACAACATTAATACCTAATCGAGTATATATATTAAATTTCAATAAAAAATCAAACAAAAATCATAAATACTCTGTTAGGCGCATATTCCACTTTAGAGTGATAGGGGTGATGACGGTATATAAAACCATATAGTTGTATCTATTTGTGGTATATTTATGACAGGAATTTGAATACTTACTAACCATGCATAACCGTTAAGACTTTTAAATGAGATTAGTAATATTCCCAATTTAAAAAAAACGAATTTCAAGTATCTTCTAACCACGCATAACCATGAGGACTTTTAAATGGGATTAGAATCAACTCGTCTATTAATAATCAATTTTGATATGTGTTCCATACATGCATATCCGTGAGGACTTTTAAATGAGCATGAATGGACATAATCAAATATTTCAATTAATTCACCCGTGCATAACCGTGAGGACTTTTAAATAAGAGTGAATACTTTGGATGTTTTTATAAAATAAAAAAAACGAATAATTTTCCGTTAAAAATACCACATTTTGACATACTATATTGAATTTTAATGAGTGATGGTCGTTATAAATATGATAGAGACAGAGATGGTCATGGAATTTTTACCAACCAAAGTTATTTACAAATTTTGTTTAAATTTTTAAAGAAAGTTACTAAATATACTGTCTCAAGTCATAATATATGATTAATATCAACACTCATCATATTTTCAATCACTATTTATCTTTTCGATAATCAGTAGGGAGTCAGATTAGTTAATGTATTCATTTAAGATTAAATCCAAAAATAAATATAAAATAAAATTTCTAAACTGCCTAATCTGTAATGAAGTCAACAAAAACTATTTTCTGGAAGGGGTTTTATGAAAAAAAAGGTATGCCAACTGAAAATTGATTAAAACGAAAATTATGCAGATATTTTCTTTGGAAATGTGATGTAACTAATGAATGTCCCTACATAAAACACATTCCACTAGTAATTTTCTATCAACTAGACTACTAGCATAATCCGCATCTGAATACCCCTTTTAAACTCAAGGTTATCATTAGTAAGATACCATAGACCAAACCGTGGAGTGTGCAACAAATACTTTATAATCCTTTTTACAACTATTATATGAGATTCTTTTGGATTTGATTGAAACCGTGCACATAAACAAATAGTGAATATAGTGTCAGGTCTAGATAAAGAAATATACCCACGTGTATCTAGAGTAATCATCAACCAACACAAGACAATATCTCGTACCTCCTAAACTTGCAATATCGTTAGTCCAAACAAATCTATATGAACTAGTTCAAGGATGAAAAGATGACTGGTCAACATTTTTGCATAAATCAGAATAAAAAACAACATTCATTTCTTTATCACATAACTGGCTGATTTAAATCAGATTATGGTGCAGATTTTCAACATATAATATATCGTTCAACATAAATGTACCATTACCTATTTTACCTTTCCCGATAATATTTCATTTATCGTTGTTGCCCTTTGTGATTCCACCACCATTGTACTTCTCTAGGCTAAGGAAACTTTGATTTGTCGCCCGTCATGTGCCTGGAGCAGCCAGAATCCAGGTATCACTCTTGTTGTTCCTTAGCCTGCCACCACACCTACACGAGAAAAGATTTTTGTGACCTATATGATTTTATTGGTCCATGACTGTTAGTGATAGAAGATTCCGAAAAACGAGTTTGTGTAGAACCAAAACAGTCTATATTTGTTCCTTTCGGCACCCAGATTTGTTTAATTTTAAGGGATTTTATATTAGTGCCTTTTGGAACTCAAATTGGTATGGTTTTTGTGTGTTTGGGTCTATACTAGCAATTATTGTGATTGTGTCAAATTTTTCCACAAATCGTGCACTTTGAGTTGATAGGATTAGTTTCACTTCTAGCATTTTCAGATTGAGTATACCCAAGTCCTTGTCTAACAGTGTTAACAATTTGTTTCCCTAATAGCATATTTAGTGATTTTTCTCCTTTGGAGAATTTCCCTAAAGTTGTAGACAATTGTTGGACTTGTGTTTTGAGAGATTTATTTTCATTCAATAACAGAGTGCACTTTTTAATAGAATTTTCTCTCCTAGTATTTTCACTTTCTTTCAAAATCAGAATTTCATCTTCAAGCGATTTAATTTTAATTTATGATTTTTTTATTTCCTCTTCAAATGATGGACACTTATCACACTTAGGGCTCTTATTTTGATAGTTTTTAACCAATTGATCAAGCTGCTTATTTAGTTCTATTAAACTATCTCTTTGTGATTCAATCTTTGCATACTTCTCCCTAAGTCGTTCAAAACAGCCATTTACTTCGTGAAAATATATAAGTAATTCTGAGTGAGTAAGTTTTGATACCTCGCTTGGCTCGTCATCATCGCTATCACTTGTTTCTCCTCGAAGACACGGTTTTGCTTTTTCATTTTCACTACCAGTGCTTTCATCTTTATCTTCATCACTTTCATCCCAAGTGGCTTCAAAACTTCTCCTTTTCAATTTCTTTCCTTTATTGAGTCGATTCTGAGAACAATTTGGCTTGATATGACCGGGTTTATTGCAGTTGTGACAAATGATCTCCTGCTCTTCGGAATCGTCTAGAACTTTGACTATTCTATTCTTCAGTGGTGGATTCAGGGAAGGATTTCCATATTTGCGGTTCCACCTTTTGAATCTCTTTATTATCAATGCCAATTCAGCTGCTCCTTCATCATCACCATCATCTTCACTTTCTGTTGTACCTTTCAAAGCTATTGATTTCTTTCGCGTATCACCTCCTTCACGTTTTTATTTGAATTTGATTTCTAGCTTATAAGTGGTGAGATTTCCGATGAGTTCTTCAACTTTAATTTGTTTCAGATCCTTTAATTCTTGAATGGCAGTCACTTTTGCTTCAAATTTTCGTGGAAGAATTCTGAGGATTTTTCAAACAATTTCCATCTTTGTGTATGGTTTTCCAAGGGATTTTGATTTGTATACGAAATTAGATAGTCACCCATACATTTCTTTGACACTTTCATCCTTTTCCATTGTGAAGTTTTTGTATTCGCTACTGAGCATGGCAAGGCGAGATTGTTTGACTTGGGTAGTTCCTTCATGAGTCACTTCGACTGTGTGCCAAATTTCCTACGCAGTTAGACAATGTGAGACATGATTAAATTCAATATGATCTAATGAACAAATAATAGAATTCATAGCCTTAGAGTTAGCAAATTGTAGTTTATTTTCAAGATCTATCCATTGATCCATCGGTTTTTCAACTTCTTGATTATCTACCACTACAGTTGGTGTCCTATATCTCGTCTCAACAATATTCCATGCATATATGGTTTTCAAAAAAAATTCATCCTATTTTTCCAATAAGCATATTCACCATTGAATATGGGTGGTCTAACTATGGACTGACCCTCAGCAAAAGCATTATTAAAAGAAGCCATTTAAAAAAAATCAAATTTTTAAAAAGAAAAAATCAAAATTTTAATTAAAAAATAGTTTTTGTTCCTATCTCTGATACCACTTATAGGATCGTTTTCACCCTAAAGGGGGGTGAATAGGGTGATACTAATAATAATAAAAATTAATGGGAAAATAAAAAACAGAAAATAATGCAGAAGAGATCACACACAAATTTACCCAACTTTGGCAAAACCCTGCCTATGTGTTGCCCCTAAGGTTTCTACTATAAATTAAGTAGTCAGACGCTTACACACGTAAACTTGCGACACCCGCTAATGACTAACCTAACTCTACGCTCAAAACCCTGCCACAACTCAGCCACTGAGTTGCAAATTCTCAAACTACGCCCCGTAGTTTGTACCTAGTCACACGACTAGAAAGTTACACGGTTTAAAAAGAAAACTTACAAATGAAAATTAAAAACTAAACAATATCTAAACAAAACCCTATTTTTAACAATTTAAGCCCAAATAAAATTATAAAGGGCGGCCCAAATTTAATAGAAGAAAATCCCTTTTCTTTTCACTTCATAGCTCTGTAGCTCTGGCCGCCTTCTTTCTTCGTTCCTTTTCAACAATTAGGGTTTTGTAAAATTGAGGCGCCGCTTAATATTGATCGATTGAATTGAATTATTCACTTCACTTTGCTTTGTCAATCGTCTCTGGCTTTGATTGCTCACTCGGTTGCTTCAATTTGTCGAGTTCGACTGAATAGAAATTGGTATGTGATTTTTGCTTTTCTTTCATTGTTGATTTGGTCGAACTCGATTTGCTTTCGAACTTGATTGGAGTTTTTTGGTTTTTGTTCTAAGTATGCTCTTTGGAGTTTTTGCTTCGAACTCTAATGAGAAAATGCCGACGATGAATTTGGGTTAAATAGGGATCGAAACCCTAAATTTTTGTTCGTAAATTTCTATTTGAACTTTTCAAGTATTTTGCTCAGCCATTAGATAATTGCTTGGACAATATGATATTTGCTGACTTGTTCCATCTCGTACGTATACTCCATGAATTTTAATTTTGGCTCCATTCATTTTGGCATTTGAATTTGTTTCTCATTCTTTTCCTCTGTGACTTTGACATTTGAATTTTTTGGATAAAATCTGACTTGCTCATTTTGAAATCTACGGCTCTTTGATGTACTCGTATATTTGAAAGTTATGCATATATATTTTGAATAAATTTCCCTGGTTGACGTGTTCAAAACTGCTACCTTGTTCATTTCTTTGTATTATTTTCACTTTGACTGGTTCGATGTGTGTGTGTTCATGCTTGGAAAATTTGCGACCTAATGCTTGTAGTTGTTGTGAGCATTGATGTGAATTTGGTCTGGGTTCACTTCGTTATTCTGGTTGCATCTCTTTTGTTCACAACTGCCTATTCGATGTTCCCATTGTTTTACTTGTGTACATGCCTCTGAAACTGATGTATGTGTGCGCACTGAGTTTGTAGCCTTTGTTGCTTCAAGTTGTAGTCATGTGGTCTGAAGCTTTTTGCATATGCACCTTGTATATTTGGAGTCTTGTTGCATTGTAGTTGGCTTGAACCTTGTAGTATGGTTTTGTTTCTGTGAACCTGGCAATTTCCTTGCTCATTGAAGGTCTGGTGCACATATTTGAATGTCATGTTGCACTTGCATCGAACTGGGATGAGTCTTCATGTATATTCGAGTCTCTTTGTTGTTTCCCACACTGGTCTTTGTTATGTGATTGAGGCGGTTGTCATTTTGGTCTTGTTATAATCTGACATGGTCTTTGTTGCTCTTGGTCTATGTTGCACTCCTTGTTTGTGTCATTGTCATTCATACTGCACATATTCATGTTATCTTGCCTTGTCTATGTGTGCTAGCTTGTTGAATGTGGTTGGTCTGGTTTGAGTTTTTTTTTCGAGTTGAATTACATTGTTTCCAGACTTCGAGTCTTTGAGCTTCTGTCCATTTCATTGAACATGTTACATTGGAAGTCTGGTCTCATTTGGTTTCACATGTTGTTGGTGTTCATGTTGCACCGATTTCATTGGTCTGCACTTGGTGATTTTGTTGCATATTTGTGGGTGTGTATGGTTTCATGTCTTCACACTTGATTGTTGTATGCCTGCACTTGAGCTGAATCCGGCCTCGGCTTGGATTTGACCTTGTGCTCACATGTCCATGTAATTTTAACAGATAAGTGTATATCGGTGTGCACGGCCTTATGACATGTACAGTGATACACTGTGCATTTTACAAGTTGTTCATGTATGATGATTTCAAAGATATGATGACGAACAACCCAAATAACTGAGGCAAATAATATTTTCAAACACCCACTACATTGTACACTGCAAAAATATTTCTTTTTCAATTTTACTGCATCGGTGTTTATATTGCAGATAATTCAAATGTGGGATATAAGCTGGAATAGAGTTGAAGATCAAATACGAGTGATGAGTGAATGTAGTGAGGTGAAAATGTATGTGAAAATTGTATAGTGAAAATTGTGTTGTAATTTGAAATTGTATTGTGATTGAAAATGTATAAATGTAGTGAGAGCTCAAATTTGTACGATTTGAATTTGTAATAAAATATTTGTTTAAATATGAATTTTGAGTTATTTATTTTATTCAACAAATATTTATTTAATTATGTGAAAAATAAAATAGTACAACAACAAATACATTTAAATGAATATATATATATATATATATATATGTTTATTATCATCAAACAAAAATCATAGGCTATTGTATTCTACAAGTAAAACAATATCCAATAGAGGATTCAACTCCTCGGTTATATGAGGTTAGTATCATGGTCAACTAAAGTCAACTCAAAGTCAAAATCTTCGACCAGGGTAGTTCGATTAATAATAATTGTTATTAAGTTGAATATGGACGATATTGTAATTTTGACCATTACCAAATTCCATAAGTCCTAACGTAATATAGTTTTGATGAAGAGAGTTGGTGTAAATAATTGTTATTACTGTGTAATGCTTAATTACTAAAGCTATGAAAACGATAAATTTTGCCATAATGTCACACCACCTGCTAAGTGACATGCGAACGTTAATATTCGAATTGTTCGATATTAATCACTGACTGAATTACCCTAAGAGTCACACAACTGAAACATTGAATACCCCTCGCACCACCAAATTTAATTAATTATAATTACCATAAATTAATTAAATTAATTAATATTTATGAAATATTAATTATAAAATTTTATCTAATTTGTGTTGATCTATATTAAATAGCACATATATAATAGTTATAAACACATGTGTCCGTATATGATATCAATATGCATTTGATTAGATTTATATGCCTTTTTTATTAATCGGCTTTGAAGTGGTTTTAAGGCCTAAAAGGGAGACTAAAGTGGCTGTGCATATCACGGAGATGTGGGGTGCAATTTTGATTTAAAAAGAGAGTGAATTGGTAAGAGTAAAAGGAGGATCTAAATCCCTTTTTCACTTCTTAGGAGCTTGCTGTTTATTCATTTCTAACTCGCATTTTAGTTCCATCTCCTTTTCCTTCTTCTTAGACCAGTTAAGTCTGGGCCCCTCTAGCTCTCCTCCTCCAAGTTTTAAAGTCATCAAAACATTAATTATATATATATATATATCGAAAATCGTTGGTTGTTGCATTCAGATCGGTAACTGTAACGACCCGCTATTTTGGACCATTCGCATCCGCACATGTCGGACTTGAATAATTCAAAATACCGCGTTGTTAATTTAAATTTGGCAAAACTGAACATATACAGTAAAATAAATTATCACAGAATCACAGACACAGAGTAATAAATGCAGCGGAAATAATAGAGATAGTAGTTCATGAAGCTACTATATAAATGTATAAGTTACATCAGAGTTAAACCAGATACAACGGAAGAGTAATACGATACATCAGATACAAATCAGAATACATCACTGGAATCATCGAATACTGAAAGCAGAATAGATGGCTGGATCTTCAAGCAAAGCTCCAACTTCAAAGGTGAGTCTCGAATACTGGTACACTCAGTCTGACCCGAGCGTAAAGCAAAACACAAAACACTCGAGTCAGGATTAACATTCTTATATCAATAAATCCAACTCAAGTGAAATAGCAACTGAAATACAAGTAACTTAAAGGATGTTTGGAATAACCATCCTTTAAGGATCCGTTAAACTATCTACTAGGTAGTAATGTACGCTAAGTAGATAATGTCTATCAGTAATATAAGGTATCAAAATAGTGTTAAGGCATTACCATTATCCCCCTTAACACATTTTATATAAGCGTTATAGTCTATACAGCACTGTAAACTCCACCGTAAACTAGTGGGATATCAGGGAGTACTCCATAGGTATAACACAAAACAAATCGTAGTGGTCGCGTAATAGGGATACAAGTATGAAAAGGCACATGAGGAAATACCCAAGGTAGTGAAACTACCGTTTGCCTGATCCGGACTGGTGAGAACGCATCGCCGTAGCGACCGCAACACCGCGAAACAACACTCCCAAAATCAAGGGTGCACCAATCGACAACAAGTAATGAGTAGTTTTCGAAGAAGTGTGTTCGCTCGAGGTAGCTAGCCCCCATTTGGCCCAGCACGGCTCCTGTTTTAGTCATTTCCAATTTGACACAAGTGTCAAGGCTATCCATTTCGTTCACTTTCTTCAGTCATCACGTACATCATTCCAACCACTTCATTCTGGATCACACTCCGCGTATAGTTATTAGAGTGGTTTTCGGTTTAGACAGTGAGTATGTCCTTAACCGATTCCGGTCTCTTTAATAACCTTCGTAATTATTTCACCGATTGGTCGTTTAATAAATTCCAAAACCAAATCAATTTCAATTCAAATAGAATTTGTAAACCACCATTTCATTTGTCTTTCTAAATCAATTTCCATAATTTACGTTTCAAAACTTCTGAATTAATAATTTCAAAATCTTATAATTCAACTTCAATATCTATTTAAAACAATTCAAATATTGATTCAAGTTCGTATATAAGTTTCATTCCGAAATCATTTAAATTAATTTAATTTAAAATGTGACGACCGCCCATGACCCCTGCACCGAATCTAGAGATAGAGCGCTGTAAAGTGTGCCAGGCGACCATGGACGATTGTCAAGGTAAGATTTAAAACAACAGAATCTATCGTATTACTCACAGCGCATGGACAAAATACAATAGAACATATGTATAGTGAAGCTTTACAGAACAAAATGACATCATATAAAACTCCATAATAGTTGAATACAAGCATCCACATAGTCAATACATCCAGCCTCACTACATATCTCTCAGAGAATACAAAACAGCGGAATATCCAGTACATATAAGAAGAAAATATGCAACCCTCTAGCTCGTCTTCGATATCAGCATCGTGAGAAGAGAACAGCACCTGTCACCTGCTACCTAGTCTGCCCGTCCCAAAATGGACGAACAGCCCAAGGCAATAAGAATTAAAACATAAAGCCTTGAGTCAGACAACAGTCTTAGTGAGCAGTAAATTAACTAACAACATACCAAAAGAACATAAAGGAAAAGGAATAGGAATACAACCCTCCCACTCCAACCTCATTCTACAGTGATAGCCCCCAGACACACACTAAGCAGAAGCAAACATAGCAGAGCATACAATTTAAAGTAAAGCTACTATCACTCGAGTCAAGGGCGATGTTTTCCAAGTACCAAGGCCTAAATCAGATAAGCACCCAGAAAATACCGCTCTTGAGTCCGAAATGACGTTACAACCAAACATCCATGACTCTGGCTATCACTGTTATCATTGCTTCGATATCACCGTTAATTGAATGACCGACACATTCTTTCAGCCGTCCGTCAAGGGCTAATGGAAACCCCGGTTCTAGACATAACTCCCGCACGTCGTCGCAGCCCGTGCCTAGGACTATCGAATCTGCCCAGAGTACTCGACCATCAACAGTTAGCCGTTGGGACTATCGAATCTGCCCAAACGTACTCTTGCTTAGAGCATGCTAGAACCTTCAACAACGATGCTATCCAAGCCTCCTAGTCATCCTCCTCGACGACTATTCTCATATCCATTCATTATCCTCAACTCGAATCATATCACCGAGTTATCAACATGCTTGGAATGATCCCGTCTGGATTAGACCAAGTCTTCATCACATGATCGCCTCGCTTCATTACATCCTCGCAAAGCCTCATCTCATCATCACATCATCAAATCTATGCATAAGAGCTTCATCATCCCGCTACATATGCCACGAGCAGCTTTTCCAATTCAAGAACCTTTCCCTTAGCTTTTGAATCATCTTCGATCTAAATCTAATCATCAATCATCTAGTTCATAACAAGCAATCAAATCAAACATCAATCCAAGCAATCAAGCATTCAAATATGATCTAAGTAGACAATTATAACAATAATGGCATTTTCGTAATTAAAGAGTTGAAAGTCCAATAAGCATGAAAACATGGATTATATCTCTACAAACTTGATGAATGAACTTGCATAGGCTAACATATGATAAAATGGATGTAACATCATCATGAACAATGGATCTATATGGATCTACTCTTAGGATGAAGAAAATGCATGGAAATCTCTATTTTAACACCAAATCGAGCCAACAATCCGATGTACTCCTTTGGATCCGTGTGAGAGATAATCACCACTCACCAAATCACCTAAACAACCTCAAATCAATACGCTTCAGATCTGGACAGCGAAGGATCAAGCTTGATCTATCACGAATCCGCTTCAAACGATGAAATCTCTCTTGAAAAGATGAAGATCTTCAATCTAAGCTCTTGAATCTTCAATCTTGATCTTCGATTTGGATGGAAGGAAGCACTAGATTAGAGTGGAGAAAAGAAGTGAAGAAGTGTAGAAGTCGAGCTCTCAAAATGGCAGCACTTCGTCGCTTCAAAATCCGGATCCCAAAAATGAAGAGAAGCTCTCCTATTTATAGCAGAAAATACCCTAAGTCGTAACTCGGCTATCTTCTTAAGTCGCTGCCGACTTAACACTATGCCGACCTACGACCTAAAGCTTTACCATCCTACGACTTAACCAGAAGCATCTGCGACCTAACAACTGCTATCTCCTAAGTCGGTCACGACTTATAGCATGCGCGCCTACGACTTAAGACTTAAGAGAATGCGACTTAGCAAAACTGCGCACCCAGGTGACCTACCAAAGCCCTACAACTTACGACCTAACGAGGCTTCGACCTATCACTTAAGTGCTTACGCGACCTAATCAACATAGCGCATCAGCGACCTACGACTTAGCAAACTTGCGACCTACGACTTAGTTGGGTTGCGACCTAACAACTTAGGCTTCTACGCGACCTTAACACACACGCGACCTAACCATCTTAGGTCGCCTACGACCTAACTCAACACAGATCTAACGACCTAACTACGCTAACACTTAGGTCGGTCATCCCATAGGTCGCTAACTCGAACTGCCGACCTAACACTTAACTCACCCAAACACTTAGGTCGCTCACAACATTTTCTTAGGTCGTTGCCGACCTAACTCTACCCCAAAATACTTAGGTCGCCTACCACTCTTCCTTAGGTCGCCTAAACCTCTTAAGTCGGTCACGACTTATCACTTAGGTTGTCTATTCCTTAACTCGGCAACGACTTACAACCTACGACTTAACACTTGCCGAGTTAACTTCAACCTACTAACCTAGCCCATCTCCTTAGGTCGTTGCCGACTCACCCCTTCCTTAACTCGCCCAGACTCAACACTAACTCGTCCAGAACTCCCATCTCCTAAGTCGTATACGACTCACGACTTATGCTAAGTCGTGAACGACTTAGGACTTAGGCAAAAATTTGCCTAAAATCTGAAATGGCCCAAAACGCTAAAACTCCAGATTTGACGAACTTTTCGATCCGTGAAAATACGGGTCGTTACATTCTCTCCCCCTTAGGAATTTCGCCCCCGAAATCCCAAACAATCATAGCAATCAAAACTATTCTGTACGCCTACCATCCATAACAATCAGCAAACCATGCATCCAATTCTAGCTTAGCGTACAGAATTCTAAAATTAGAACAAGTTACAATATCGCGAGATGACACGACACCTTAGGGCCATACCTTGAAGAGTTCAGGATGAGCTGCTTTCATCCTCTCTTCCACCTCCCACGTACAGTCGTTATCATCGTCACTCCATTGTATCTTGAGCAACTTAACTACCTTCCTCCTAAGCTGTTTCGTGTCGGCTTCAACAACACGAAGTGGCTTACGAGGTCTCCTATCGACTGGATCAACTTCAAAATCTTCATAGCTATCAGCAGAAACCACGGTATTCGAGTCGTGCACATACTTCCGTAGATATGATACATGAAAAACATTGTGCACACCCGACATCTTCTCAGGTAACTCCAACCTATAGGCGAGCCTTCTAATTCGCTCGATGATCGGGAATGGTCCAACAAATCTCGGAGTCAATTTACCTTTCTTCCCGAATCGGATAACATTCTTCAGCGGAGAAATCTTTACAAAAACCATATCTCCTACGTCGAATTCCAAATCCTTTCGACGCTTATCGGCATAACTTTTCTGACGGTCTTGGGCTGCCTTCATTCGTTGCCGAATGATCTCTATACAATCTGAGGTCTGCCGAATCATCTCTGGCCCAAGTATCAGCTTTTCTCCAGTTTCCAACCAACATGTCGGAGAGTTACACGGTCTTCCATACAATGCCTCATACGGTGCCATACCAATGCTTGACTGGTAACTGTTGTTGTATGCAAACTCCACCAAATGAAGGTGATCTTCCCATGATCCTCCGAAATCCAAAACACAAGCTCTGAGGAGATCTTCCAAAACTCGGTTGACTCTCTCGGTCTGACCATCTGTTTGAGGGTGATAAGCTGTACTCAAACACAACTCGGTTCCCAAAACTTCCTGAAAGCTCTTCCAAAATCCACTAGTGAACAATGGATCTCGATCGCTCACTATACTTTTCGGAATACCATGGAATCGAACTATCCACTTAACATACAACTCAGCCAACTTTGATGCAGTCCTAGTCGATCGAACAGGAATGAATCGTGCACTCTTAGTCAGACGATCCACAACGACCCAAATCCCTTCATTTCCCGTCCTGGTTCTAGGCAATCCATCGATAAAATCCATCGACACTTGTTCCCACTTCCATGTAGGAACTTCTAATGGCTGAAGCAATCCACTTGGCTTCTTCTGTTCGACTTTTACCAACTGGCAGTTCATACATTTGGAAATAAAATTTCCAACATCCTTCTTCATACCTTCCCAGTAGTAGGTTCTCTTCATATCCCGATACATCTTATTTCCACCTGGATGAATTGTCAATTTCGAGTGATGACTTTCCTTCAAAACTTCACTCCTCAATTCATCTATATCGGGAACAACTAGTCGTCCTTGCTTTCGAAGCCAACCCTCTCGATCGACCTCGAATCCTTTATCCTTTTCTGGATCCATTCCAGATTCCAAATCACGGATAATCTTGACAAGCTTATCATCTCGCTTTTGACTCTCGCCAATCCTTTCCACAAGAGTCGGTCTTATTGATAAGTTTGCCAACATCCCAGGTTCCAATTCACATCTAGGCCTGAAGTCAAATCCAGCTAAATACTCGAGACTCTTCCATTCTGAAAACATGGCTCCCAATTCTGCATGTCTTCGACTTAACGCATCTGCCACTGCGTTACCCTTTCCCGGAGTATAAGCTATACCAAAATCATATGATGCTAAAAACTCTAGCCAACGTTGTTGCCGAAGATTCAAATCCTTTTGGGAGAAAAGATACTTCAGCGACTTATGATCCGTAAACAACTCGAATCGAACTCCCAACAAATAATGCCTCCACATCTTCAGAGCAAATACAATCGCCGCTAATTCCAAATCATGAGTTGGGTAATTCCTTTCATGCGGCTTCAGCTGTCGACTTGCATACGCAACAACTTTATCCTTCTGCATCAGCACTGCTCCAAGTCCAGTACCACATGCGTCGGTGTAAACCACCATCTCATCATTCCCACTAGGAATAGTCAAAACAGGAGCACTCGTCAGTCTCTCTTTCAGGATTCCGAAGGCTTGCTCACACTTAGCATTCCAACTGAACACTTGGTTCTTCTTCGTCAATCCTGTTAACGGTGCAGCTATCTTGGAGAAGTCTTTGATAAACCGTCGATAATATCCTGCTAATCCAAGAAAACTTCTCACATCTGATGCATTCTTAGGTCTAACCCAATCCTGGATTGCTGCCACCTTAGCGGGATCAACCGCTATTCCATTTCCAGAAATCACATGGCCTAAGAACCTCACTTCACTCTTCCAGAAGTGACACTTCGAAAACTTAGCCTTCAGCTGATGTTTCCGCAAGATTTCCAAAACAATACGCAAGTGCGTCTTGTGCTCTTCTTCAGTTCTGGAATAAATCAGAATATCATCCACGAACACAAGTACGAACTTGTTCAACTGATCTCTGAACACTCTATTCATAAGATCCACAAAATATGCTGGCGCGTTAGTCAATCCAAACGGCATTACCAGCCACTCAAAGAAACCGGATGGTGTCCTAAAAGCAGTCTTCGGCACACTATCCTTAGCTACTCTCAACTGGTGAAATCCCGTTGCCAAATCCATCTGAGAAAACACCTTAGCTTCGTGAAGCTGATCAAACAAGTCATCTATCCTCGGCAATGGATACTTGTTCTTCTTAGTCATCTTATTCAGCTCACGATAATCCACACACAATCTCAACGACCCATCTGCCTTGGTTGCAAACACAACTGGTGCACCCCACTCGGACACACTACGCCGAATGAATCCTTTCTGTAAAAGGTCATCAACTTGCACCCTCAACTCTTGCTGTTCCCTAGGCGCCATCCGCCTTAGAGGCATCACAACAGGTCTGGCTCCTTCAACTAGATCTATACGAAACTCGATCTCTCTATGCGGCGGCAACCCTTTGACTTCGTCAAAGACATCCTCGAATCCATTTGCGATCGGCACTGATGACAGTCCATCCCGTGGAACAACCAGCGAATACATGAAGCTCATGAAGACGCCTTCCTCATGCTTACATCGTATCACAACCTTTCGCCCCTCCACATTCTCGACTGTCACTTCCAGCTTTTCGCAATCAACCTTTGCCGCATACTTCCTAAGCCAGTCCATACCCAAGATAATTTCGAACCCCGCAAAGTTTAGAACAAAACAATCACAAACAAAAGAGCAACCATGACTCGATACAACTAGACCACGGCATAACATACACAAACAAGACGAACCCCCAACTGGATTAGTCACAACCAATGGCCTATCAACAATATCTGGCTTCAAATCTAACCGGCCTACTAGTTCATTACAAACAAACGAATGCGATGCTCCAGTATCAAACAAAACTCTAACTGGAATACCACATAGGAAAAGAGTACCTTGAACCACCACACTCTTTCCCTTCTCTTCAGCAGTAGGAGCTTTCGAAGACGACGGAACAGCTCCCAAAGCATAAGCTTGCACAATCTGCTTGTCCCTCCTCGGCTCTGGACAATTCTTCCTGAAATGTCCCGGCTTGTCACAGTTGTGACACTTCATCGGCACCTTAGGATTCTTACAATCCTTCGAGAAATGGCCCTTCTGCTGACAGTTGTAGCAAGTCACCTCGCCTTTCGGCTTCTTCTGACCATCCTTACCCTTCTGGTGCTGCTGCTTCCTCTTCTTGTTTCCACCCTGCTGGGGTTTAGACTCTTCCCTGGTCACAGCAACAACAGATCCATCCTTAGGAAACAGACTCTCATGCCTGAGAGCTTTCTCAACAAGCTTCTCAAATGAATCGTCCAAATGATCCACCAACTGCCTCCCAAGATAACTATCCAAGCCGGTCACAAACTTCTCATTCTTCTAATAAGCAGATTCAATATATGACCGGGCATACTTGGACAAAGCTTCAAACTCAGAAACATACTCAAGAACAGATCTTCCACCCTGCTTGAGCTCTACAAACTTCTTGAACAGAACAGACTTCTGAGCTGTAGAAATGAACTTAGCTTCAAATCTGACTTGGAATTGCTCCCAAGTAATCTCTTCTTCCGGAGTAGTGATGGTAATAGAGTTCCACCAATCAGAAGCTCTCCCTTGAAGCTGCCTCGATGCCAACTTCCTCTTAGTTGCATCATCAATTCCCAAATCACCAAAGATCCTTCTACAAGCATCTATCCACCTCTGGACCTCAATGGTAGATTCTGTTCCCAAGAAAACCTTCCCTCCAAGAGCAGTATAATCCTTGCACAGCTTAGCAAAATCCACTGGTTTCGGAGTTTGGACTTGAACTCCAACATCAACTGCTGCCCCCGGAACTGGTATCCTTCTCATGATCGAAGTCATCATAGCTTCGAACATGGCTGCATAATCAGCAGTCTCTTCAGTAGCACGGCCTTCCCTAGCAGCTGATCTCCCTCTTCGACTCATTCTCAATATCTATAAAAAAGGAATGATTAGAACATCTAGAGAAACAACTACATAAAGGACTCAACTCTACTAAACTACTATATTATCTATAGTATTCATCCATCAAAATACAATTACGTCTCTCATACGTAGTTACGACGGCGAGCGTTGGGTAAAATCGATTAACCAATGCTCTGATACCAAATGTGACGACCGCCCATGACCCCTGCACCGAATCTAGAGATAGAGCGCTGTAAAGTGTGCCAGGCGACCATGGACGATTGTCAAGGTAAGATTTAAAACAACAGAATCTATCGTATTACTCACAGCGCATGGACAAAATACAATAGAACATATGTATAGTGAAGCTTTACAGAACAAAATGACATCATATAAAACTCCATAATAGTTGAATACAAGCATCCACATAGTCAATACATCCAGCCTCACTACATATCTCTCAGAGAATACAAAACAGCGGAATATCCAGTACATATAAGAAGAAAATATGCAACCCTCTAGCTCGTCTTCGATATCAGCATCGTGAGAAGAGAACAGCACCTGTCACCTGCTACCTAGTCTGCCCGTCCCAAAATGGACGAACAGCCCAAGGCAATAAGAATTAAAACATAAAGCCTTGAGTCAGACAACAGTCTTAGTGAGCAGTAAATTAACTAACAACATACCAAAAGAACATAAAGGAAAAGGAATAGGAATACAACCCTCCCACTCCAACCTCATTCTACAGTGATAGCCCCCAGACACACACTAAGCAGAAGCAAACATAGCAGAGCATACAATTTAAAGTAAAGCTACTATCACTCGAGTCAAGGGCGATGTTTTCCAAGTACCAAGGCCTAAATCAGATAAGCACCCAGAAAATACCGCTCTTGAGTCCGAAATGACGTTACAACCAAACATCCATGACTCTGGCTATCACTGTTATCATTGCTTCGATATCACCGTTAATTGAATGACCGGCACATTCTTTCAGCCGTCCGTCAAGGGCTAATGGAAACCCCGGTTCTAGACATAACTCCCGCACGTCGTCGCAGCCCGTGCCTAGGACTATCGAATCTGCCCAGAGTACTCGACCATCAACAGTTAGCCGTTGGGACTATCGAATCTGCCCAAACGTACTCTTGCTTAGAGCATGCTAGAACCTTCAACAACGATGCTATCCAAGCCTCCTAGTCATCCTCCTCGACGACTATTCTCATATCCATTCATTATCCTCAACTCGAATCATATCACCGAGTTATCAACATGCTTGGAATGATCCCGTCTGGATTAGACCAAGTCTTCATCACATGATCGCCTCGCTTCATTACATCCTCGCAAAGCCTCATCTCATCATCACATCATCAAATCTATGCATAAGAGCTTCATCATCCCGCTACATATGCCACGAGCAGCTTTTCCAATTCAAGAACCTTTCCCTTAGCTTTTGAATCATCTTCGATCTAAATCTAATCATCAATCATCTAGTTCATAACAAGCAATCAAATCAAACATCAATCCAAGCAATCAAGCATTCAAATATGATCTAAGTAGACAATTATAACAATAATGGCATTTTCGTAATTAAAGAGTTGAAAGTCCAATAAGCATGAAAACATGGATTATATCTCTACAAACTTGATGAATGAACTTGCATAGGCTAACATATGATAAAATGGATGTAACATCATCATGAACAATGGATCTATATGGATCTACTCTTAGGATGAAGAAAATGCATGGAAATCTCTATTTTAACACCAAATCGAGCCAACAATCCGATGTACTCCTTTGGATCCGTGTGAGAGATAATCACCACTCACCAAATCACCTAAACAACCTCAAATCAATACGCTTCAGATCTGGACAGCGAAGGATCAAGCTTGATCTATCACGAATCCGCTTCAAACGATGAAATCTCTCTTGAAAAGATGAAGATCTTCAATCTAAGCTCTTGAATCTTCAATCTTGATCTTCGATTTGGATGGAAGGAAGCACTAGATTAGAGTGGAGAAAAGAAGTGAAGAAGTGTAGAAGTCGAGCTCTCAAAATGGCAGCACTTCGTCGCTTCAAAATCCGGATCCCAAAAATGAAGAGAAGCTCTCCTATTTATAGCAGAAAATACCCTAAGTCGTAACTCGGCTATCTTCTTAAGTCGCTGCCGAGTTAACACTATGCCGACCTACGACCTAAAGCTTTACCATCCTACGACTTAACCAGAAGCATCTGCGACCTAACAACTGCTATCTCCTAAGTCGGTCACGACTTATAGCATGCGCGCCTACGACTTAAGACTTAAGAGAATGCGACTTAGCAAAACTGCGCACCCAGGTGACCTACCAAAGCCCTACAACTTACGACCTAACGAGGCTTCGACCTATCACTTAAGTGCTTACGCGACCTAATCAACATAGCGCATCAGCGACCTACGACTTAGCAAACTTGCGACCTACGACTTAGTTGGGTTGCGACCTAACAACTTAGGCTTCTACGCGACCTTAACACACACGCGACCTAACCATCTTAGGTCGCCTACGACCTAACTCAACACAGATCTAACGACCTAACTACGCTAACACTTAGGTCGGTCATCCCATAGGTCGCTAACTCGAACTGCCGACCTAACACTTAACTCACCCAAACACTTAGGTCGCTCACAACATTTTCTTAGGTCGTTGCCGACCTAACTCTACCCCAAAATACTTAGGTCGCCTACCACTCTTCCTTAGGTCGCCTAAACCTCTTAAGTCGGTCACGACTTATCACTTAGGTTGTCTATTCCTTAACTCGGCAACGACTTACAACCTACGACTTAACACTTGCCGAGTTAACTTCAACCTACTAACCTAGCCCATCTCCTTAGGTCGTTGCCGACTCACCCCTTCCTTAACTCGCCCAGACTCAACACTAACTCGTCCAGAACTCCCATCTCCTAAGTCGTATACGACTCACGACTTATGCTAAGTCGTGAACGACTTAGGACTTAGGCAAAAATTTGCCTAAAATCTGAAATGGCCCAAAACGCTAAAACTCCAGATTTGACGAACTTTTCGATCCGTGAAAATACGGGTCGTTACAATTTAATTTAACATTAAAATCAATTTAACTTCATTTATCGATTTTATTCAGTATTCATTAAGTAAATTTATCATTCAAAACAATTTCTATTTAATTTCCAATTCATTAAATCAATTACATAAGTTCAACTTTATTAAATCAAACTTACAATTTTGAATTAAATTAAATTCGTCAAAACAATTTCTTTAAATTTCAAGTCTTACATTAATTTCAATAAATCACATTTTTATTTCTTGTTAAAGAAATCCAATTTCATTTAATTATTAAATAATTCAAACTTATTTAATTATTAAATAATTTCAAAACTTAATTATTAAATAATTTCAAACTTAATTATTAAATAATTTCAAACTTCAATTCAAAATCTCATTTTTATTCAAATAAAATCTTTATTTTTTTCTTCTTTTATCAAATTATTGACCAATCGGGTTTTATTTAATTCTCTATCCTAGGTCAAAGTTTAATTTGGGTATTTATCATTTCAACCCGATTCCAATTCAATTCAAAATCAAAGCATAGCAAAGGGAACTTGCAGTGTGATAACTGGGATGGTGTCAAAGTAAATAAACAAGCCATAACAACAATCAATAACAACAATCCAATAATTAATTCAAATAATCCCGAAACAATCGTATTAATTTACATTGTTGTTTGTGCAAATTAATATAATTATTTCTAGAATCCACACTATCATTTCATGTAGATTAAAGATTATTGCACTTATATTAATACGGTTCTTCATTTGATATCAATTATTAAATTTCATATTACATAAATTTTACAACATACATTCAAAGGTTCAAGGTGTGCTTAACCAAATTTCTACGTGTCAAATAATTTAAACATTTAAAGGGGTTATGTTATGCAAATGTCATCTAATCAAATTTTACACATATGTCAAATCTAACTATCCTACGTCGATTTTAATTTCAAATTATTTATCATTTCAACATTAACAATTTAACGTCCAATGTCAACATCAAACAATCAATCATTTATCAACCAAACTGGATTATCATTGTATAAATACAGATAATAGTGTCAAATGTCATAGGTGAACTGATACAGGTAATAACATATGATAACAGTGTACATAACGAACAGCAGCACATTTCAATTGTCGTTTCAATTGAAATCAAATTTAGTAAATAAAAGAACATTAATCGTGAGTGATTGCTCACCTTTCGAGGCTAGAGGATAGGCGACGAAATCAAGTTACAAAATCCAGGAACGAATTCCAAAACAAGCTAGACGGACATGATTCTACGGTCGAAGCTGATAATAGGAATAAACAAATTCAAGTCGGGATTGGATCGAGGAAGATAAATAGGATGCGTGAGCTTAATATACAACTATATATATGCCTATTTATGTGTAAATAAAATCATATTAGAAATTCTAGCACATATTTATTTTCGAATCAAGATTTAACTTTAATATAAAAATATATATCCTTTCTCTAAATCAATACTTAATACATAAATAATAAAACCCCACATTTACCCCTCAACCCATGTATATAAAGATCAATATATATATATATATACACATATACACACACTCAGCCATATCATAACTTATCACATAAAATCACATGAAAACTTTACGTATAAATTATAAGTTATATATATATGAGCAGACTACGGAACATGCAGACCAAACATTTTAAACAAATGCATAAATTTTTGATATGGACAAAAACAATTCTTGTCTCATATAAAAGTTAAATATACTTATATAAACATGCTCAGGTTACATTACTATATTATATAATTTACATATTACTCAAACTGCAAACTCTAATATATTATATATATACAAAATGTGTAAGTAGGCCTATTGCTCCATATATACGGCCTACGTATCATTTCAAGATTTCCAATATGTATATGTAAACTGTCCTATATATATGAGATATGCTATAACATATACCATCAACTCTATACACCAGAGAACAAAATACTGTCGGCCAAACCCAACTGTTATTACCTACTTACAGACAACTTACATACATGTTGTATTCTAAAATTTAAAATCTAACGATATGATTTACCTTGTTATGACTCAAACAGAGGAATGTAAATTTATACAAACATTACTTACATTTAAGATCTGCATACATTTAAAAACCACAAACATATATTAACATTTTACATCCTATACATGTATATTTCAAAATCAAAGACACCTCTTAATAATTTAAAATATAAACTTTTGTATAAACTTTCTTTTTTTTCAATAAAATACATACCTGTATCTTAAAATAAATCTTTTGTTATAAAACTCAACATAAACTTGATTTATTAGGGTATATATATTTGAACTTAATCATATCACAAATATACATAACTATAACCAAAAAAAGACTAACTTTATACAATTATAAATAACAGTAGACTCGGCTCTTTAAATAGTCAACAGAAGATACATATAAATACTGCTTTCTAACTTACTAATGTAGATCTATAACAGTAGCCACATAGATATGTAAAACTCATGCAACTCAAACATTATATTTATATATACTATATGTATATTAACTCGAATAAAATCTGAATATATACGTTCGTATAAACAGTCATATAAACAAAACTAACATAGTATATACATCTTATATAAAACTATCATAGCTTTATAATATCAAATACCTATTCAGTAACATATATATGAAAACACTATAACACAATTATCAATATATAACTTATACTCTGTAAAAACTAACATAAACTATTATATTCGGTTGCTTATATGCGTATATAACTATAATTCATGCAAACAGTTAGTATACACATAAACTATTACAACTATATATAATAAGAACCCAACAAACAAATATAGTACATATATTACCTAAAATAATATGCAGATGGAAGCTTGAAGGGAGTATGAGGCGGACGCGAGAGGGTTGCAGTGCGTGGATGGCAACTCGGTTGCTTCTCGACTAGAAAGAAGAGGAGAGAAGAGGCGCTTGGAGTTCAGTTTCTTCGGCACTGGGTCGGTTGTGGTGTGGTCTCGGGTTTGAGATGAGAAGGGAGGGGCTGATGCTCGGGTTGTGGCTTGACGAGGCTGCTGCTGTCGAGTGGTGATGGAGCAAGGTCGGGTAGGGCGGCAGAGCAGTGTGAGTTCGGCCAGTGGGGTGTGGTCGGGCTTTGGGTGGTCGAAGGAAGCACGTGTAGGCGGCTGTCCGGGCCATGGCAGAGGGGAGACAGTCACGGCTGAAGAAGCATGGAGGAAAAGGAGGGAAGTGGTGGGTTGTAGGATTCGGCATCGAGGTTGGTGGAGGCTCGGCCCGAGTGTATGATGAGGGAGAGGGTGAAGATGTTGATTGCCCAGGTTGTACAGGGAGGAAATGAGAGAAGGGAAGGCAAGTGGTTTATGTAAGAAGCCATGATGCTGCTGTCACTAAGAGAAACTTTGCTAACTATCTTTTGGCCTCTATATCTTTTTTTATTAACGTGAACAACAAAAAGCTGGATTCAATTATGAATCATAAAGAATATAGGGAATGGTATAGCCAAAGCGTTGAATACAGTAATTATGAAAGTAATTGTGAAAGGCTATTGAGTTGTTCGATGTCAGGGTGAACGGACCAGGAATAGTGATAGAAAAATTAAAGTCTCTAGAAAATATAAAATGACAGTTGGGTGTAAATTTTGAACAGTTGAGTAAGCGAATGGTCACGGCAATTTTAAAGACAAAATTTCAAAACCGATACGGGAATTGTTCCGTAGATTTCGCCGTCTTCCGGACTCCGAAATACACAACAAATATACCGTAAAGATCAGCACGACGAGACGATCAAAACGGTATACGAATATCAGTGGTACGATTGAATTATAAAATTTTTAATTTTTCTACTACGAAAATGCAACAAAAACGTATAAAAATAAGATCGACGGAACTAAAGAAGTCCGAATTTGGAAAAACGAAAAATAGCGTTTGCTCAGAAGATGGTTTAGAATTTTTCTATGTAAAAATATTTAAGTTCCGAAAACATTTTATTTTCATCGCTTTTTAACTGATTAAATTGAAGTAAATTGACACACGAAATAAACTTTCATATTTTCGAACAAAAATTTACCAGTTGCTATGTTTAACTAGACGCATTCCAAATATCAAATTTATATTTCAAAATTTTTTCGTTTAAAATTTCACAAAATTTCAACTAATTACGTTATTAAAACAGTTGAAATTTACGGGTCGTTACACTCTTCCCCACTCAAAACTTTTCATCCCCGAAAAGGAACGAGGTAGGAGAATAGAAACAACCAGAAAGAAAAACAGATTTGAAATACAAAATAACAATTAATTTAAACCATATAAATTCAAATTTAAATTAATGGATATTCAATAATTGATTTAATCCATTTGATTTCACTAAAATCAATCTCAACTATTTCTAAATTCATTACCTTATTATCCCATTTCCTTCAATTTACAATTTCTAAAACCATAAATTTGAATAGTCTTTTATTATAATCATATTTTCTTCAACAATTTTAAATTCTTCTTTATTCCAAATTACTGTTAAATTTATTCTACTTAATATATCTACTCACATATATTTAACCCATATAAATTAATTTAAAACATAAAAGTTTCGATTTAAATTAATTTACATCTATTAATTTCTTTTAAATTCAAGGTATTTCATTAAGCTGATTCAATTCAATTTGTTAATTCTTCCAGAACAAAAATTTACTTTATTTATCTCATTTAATTAACTTATTATTCTATCATCTTTATTAGCATTTCTCTATAATTAAAATCTAAGTGCATAACATTTATTATAAACACTCAAATTTTATTTATAAAATTATTTTATATTGTATATTATCCAATTACGTTTTAACTTATGAATAATTTAGGTAAGTTATATTGAAATGCAATTTAGTACTATACAAATAAAATTTTCAAATTCAATTATTTCAAGTTTAAATACTTATTCAAAATTTAGCTTTATTTATAATTGAAAACATCTTTTAACATGATTTTTAAGAATTAAACTTTCGTTTAATTTCAAACCCTTTAGAAATAATTATGTATACATTATATATATTAAATCAAATTAAATTTAAAATAATATACCCATATATATATATAAATCAAGTCATACTTAAGAAATTCAAATCAAAAATATTTTTCCAAAACAAAACCGTAGCAAAGCTACAGAATGGTTTCTCCACTTCAAAACTCGAAAATGAATGTCGATGATGCGGCCGCCATCACCGAAATTATTTTCCAGCGACAAAGAGAAGAGCACTGATTTCAACATTTAAAATTTCTTTGAAAATGGTTTCTATTTGAAAATACGTTGTAATATACATTTTAAACTTTTAAAAACCAAAGCTTGAAATCACTGAAAATTAAATTCTCAAATTCTAAATTTTAAATTTATTTAAATTTTTAAATAATTCTATAAACCAACTTTTATAATTCCATTTATTTTTATGTTGGAATAATCAATGATTTACAAAACAAATAGTGAAAATCCAATATTACCTTTCTGACAACTAATTCAGTTAACAATTCAATTTCAGAAAATTTATACCTATATATAATATAATCATACAAGATTATTTTATTTACCAAATTTGAAAACAATATTGTGTCAGTTTGCTCTGCTCAAGTGTTTTGGAAATCCTATCGATAGCGTTGATCAGACGAATCGATCGAAAACCCAAATCAACATCAACAACTCAAACAACACAATGTATATTAAAACATTTTTAAATATTAATTTACAAATAAACTTCTTTGCTCGACGATACAGGAATGAATTTTCAAAATAAGGATAGGGTTTCAAATTTGATGGGCTCAAATCAAAGAGAATTTTGATTCGAAGATAGGTTCAAAACAAAGATATGATGATTAAATAACAAAATAGGGCGATGGATAAGTTTATATAACTCGCAGGCAACCTTAACCGGGTCGTTTGTAACTTCAAGAATAAGATCGATGCTGAATTCCAAGATAAATCAACACTCGATCTCAAGAGATGGAATTCAGGTATAGCAGGGAATAGATAGCATCGTAAACCGAGGATACAGAAATCTCAAGTAAAATGATGCCAATTATAAAGGAGTTTTGCTCCTTTACGAATCATTCGAAGATTGGTGAGACCGCCGATCTATTATAGATATCAATCAAAATGGAGTTATGGGGTGCTCCAGAATCAAAAGAAGACGAATAGTGAAGGACACGAATGAATTTCGGAACCGAGGGGAACGTTCCAAAATTCAAAGGAATTGAGTCAATGGAAGAGATTGAAACTCGAATGAGAGTGATTCTGTAAATACATTTACCTTATATGCTAAGTTTGCCTAGAGCTACCAAAGCTCTGATACCACTTGTAACGACCCGCTATTTTGGACCATTCGCATCCGCACATGTCGGACTTGAATAATTCAAAATACCACGTTGTTAATTTAAATTTGGCAAAACTGAACATATACAGTAAAATAAATTATCACAGAATCACAAACACAGAGTAATAAATGCAGCGGAAATAAAAGAGATAGTAGTTCGTGAAGCTACTATATAAATGTATAAGTTACATCAGAGTTAAACCAGATACAACGGAAGAGTAATACGATACATCAGATACAAATCAGAATACATCACTGGAATCATCGAATACTGAAAGCAGAATAGATGGCTGGATCTTCAAGCAAAGCTCCAACTTTAAAGGTGAGTCTCGAATACTGGTACACTCAGTCTGACCCGAGCATAAAGCAAAACACAAAACACTCGAGTTAGGATTAACATTCTTATATCAATAAATCCAACTCAAGTGAAATAGCAACTGAAATACAAGTAACTTAAAGGATGTTTGGAATAACCATCCTTTAAGGATCCGTTAAACTATCTACTAGGTAGTAATGTACGCTAAGTAGATAATGTCTATCAGTAATATAAGGTATCAAAATAGTATTAAGGCGTTACCATTATCCCCCTTAACACATTTTATATAAGCGTTATAGTCTATACAGCACTGTAATCTCCACCGTAAACTAGTGGGATATCAGGGAGTACTCCATAGGTATAACACAAAACAAATCGTAGTGGTCGCGTATATAGGGATACAAGTATGACAAGGCACATGAAGCAATACCCAAGGTAGTGAAACTACCGTTTGCCTGATCCGGACTGGTGAGAATGCATCGCCGCAGCGACCGCAACACCGCGAAACAACAATCCCAAAATCAAGGGTGCACCAATCGACAACAAGTAATGAGTAGTTTTCGAAGAAGTGTGTTCGCTCGAGGTAGCTAGCCCCCATTTGGCCCGGCACGGCTCCTGTTTTAGTCATTTCCAATTTGACACAAGTGTCAAGGCTATCCATTTCGTTCAGTTTCTTCAGTCATCACGTACATCATTCCAACCACTTCGTTCTGGATCACACTCCGCGTATAGTTATTAAAGTGGTTTTCGGTTTAGACAGTGAGTATGTCCTTAACCAATTCCGGTCTCTTTAATAACCTTCGTAATTATTTCACCGATTGGTCGTTTAATAAATTCCAAAACCAAATCAATTTCAATTCAAATAGAATTTGTAAACCACCATTTCATTTGTCTTTCTAAATCAATTTCCATAATTTACGTTTCAAAACTTCCGAATTAATAATTTCAAAATCTTATAATTCAACTTCAATTTCTATTTAAAACAATTCAAATATTGATTCAAGTTTGTATATAAGTTTCATTCCGAAATCATTTAAATTAATTTATTTTAACATTCAAATCAATTTAACTTCATTTATCGATTTTATTCAGTATTCATTAAGTAAATTTGTCATTCAAAACAATTTCTATTTAATTTCCAATTCATTAAATCAATTACTTAAGTTCAACTTCATTAAATCAAACTTACAATTTTGAATTAAATTAAATTCGTCAAAACAATTTCTTTAAATTTCAAGTCTTACATTAATTTCAATAAATCACATTTTTATTTCTTGTTAAAGAAATCCAATTTCATTTAATTATTAAATAATTCAAACTTATTTAATTATTAAATAATTTCAAAACTTAATTATTAAATAATTTCAAACTTAATTATTAAATAATTTCAAACTTCAATTCAAAATCTCATTTTTATTCAAATAAAATCTTTATTTTTTCTTCTTTTATCAAATTATTGACCAATCGGGTTTTATTTAATTCTCTATCCTAGGTCAAAGTTTAATTTGGGTATTTATCATTTCAACCCGATTCCAATTCAATTCAAAATCAAAGCATAGCAAAGGGAACTTGCAGTGTGATAACTGGGATGGTGTCAAAGTAAATAAACAAGCCATAACAACAATCAATAACAACAATCCAATAATTAATTCAAATAATCCCGAAACAATCGTATTAATTTACATTGTTGTTTGTGCAAATTAATATAATTATTTCTAGAATCCACACTATCATTTCATGTAGATTAAAGATTATTGCACTTATATTAATACGGTTCTTCATTTGATATCAATTATTAAATTTCATATTACATAAATTTTACAACATACATTCAAAGGTTCAAGGTGTGCTTAACCAAATTTCTACATGTCAAATAATTTAAACATTTAAAGGGGTTATGTTATGCAAATGTCATCTAATCAAATTTAACACATATGTCAAATCTAACTATCCTACGTCGATTTCAATTTCAAATTATTTATCATTTCAACGTTAACAATTTAACGTCCAATGTCAACATCAAACAATCAATCATTTATCAACCAAACTGGATTATCATTGTATAAATACAGATAATAGTGTCAAATGTCACAGGTGAACTGATATAGGTAATAACATATGATAACAGTGTACATAACGAACAGCTGCACATTTCAATTGTCGTTTCAATTGAAATCAAATTTAGTCAATAAAAGAACATTAATCATGAGTTATTGCTCACCTTTCAAGGCTAGAGGATAGGCGACGAAATCAAGTTACAAAATCCAGGCACGAATTCCAAAACAAGCTAGACGGACATGATTCTACGGTCGAAGCTGATAATAGGAATAAACAAATTCAAGTCGGGATTGGATTGAGGAAAATAAATAGGATGCGTGAGCTTAATATACAACTATATATATGCCTATTTATGTGTAAATAAAATCATATTAGAAATTCTAGCACATATTTATTTTCAAATCAAGATTTAACTTTAATATAAAAATATATATCCTTTCTCTAAATCAATACTTAATACATAAATAATAAAACCCCACATTTACCCCTCAACCCATGTATATAAAGATCAATATATATATATATATATACACACACACACTCAGCCATATCATAACTTATCACATAAAATCACATGAAAACTTTACGTATAAATTATAAGTTATATATATATATACGAGCAGACTACGGAACATGCAGACCAAACATTTTAAACAAATGCATAAATTTTTGATATGGACAAACAATTCTTGTCTCATATAAAAGTTAAATATACTTATATAAACATGCTCAGGTTACATTACTATATTATATAATTTACATATTACTCAAACTGCAAACTCTAATATATTATATATATATAAAAAAATGTGTAAGTAGGCCTATTTCTCCATATATACGGCCTACGTATCATTTCAAGATTTCCAATATGTATATGTAAACTGTCCTATATATATGAGATATGCTATAACATATACTATCAACTCTATACACCAGAGAACAAAATACTGTCGGCCAAACCCTACTGTTATTACCTACTTACAAACAACTTACATACATGTTGTATTCTAAAATTTAAAATCTAACGATATGATTTACCTTGTTATGACTCAAACAGAGGAATGTAAATTTATACAAACATTGCTTACATTTAAGATCTGCATACATTTAAAAACCACAAACATATATTAACATTTTACATCCTGTACATGTATATTTCAAAATCAAAGACACCTCTTAATAATTTAAAACATAAACTTTTGTATAAACTTTCTTCTTTTTTTTCAATAAAATACATACCTATATCTTAAAATCAATCTTTTGTTATAAAACTCAACATAAACTTGATTTATTAGGGTATATATATTTGAACTTAATCATATCACAAATATACATAACTATAACCAACAAAAGACTAACTTTATACAATTATAAATAACAATAGACTCGGCTCTTTAAATAGTCAACAGAAGATACATATAAATACTGCTTTCTAACTTACTAATGTAGATCTATAATAGTAGCCACATAGATATGTAAAACTCATGCAACTCAAACATTATATTTATATATACTATATGTATATTAACTCGAATAAAATATGAATATATACGTTCGTATAAACAGTCATATAAACAAAACTAACATAGTATATACATCTTATATAAAACTATCATAGCTTTATAATATCAAATACCTATTCAGTAACATATATATGAAAACACTATTACACAATTATCAATATATAACTTATACTCTGTAAAAACTAACATAAACTCTTATATCCGGTTGCTTATATGCGTATATAACTATAATTCATGCAAACAGTTAGTATACACATAAACTATTACAAATATATATAATAAGAACCCAACAAACAAATACAGTACATATATTACGTAAAATAATATGCAGATGGAAGCTTGAAGGGAGTATGAGGCGGACGCGAGAGGGTTGCAGTGCGTGGATGGCAACTCGGTTGCTTCTCGACTAGAAAGAAGAGGAGAGAAGAGGCGCTTGGAGTTCAGTTTCTTCGGCACTAGGTCGGTTGTGGTGTGGTCTCGGGTTTGAGATGAGAAGGGAGGGGCCGATGCTCGGGTTGTGGCTTGATGAGGATGCTGCTGTCGAGTGGTGATGGAGCAAGGTCGGGTAGGGCGGCAGAGCAGTGTGAGTTCGGCCAGTGGGGTGTGGTCGGGCTTTGGGTGGTCGAAGGAAGCATGTGTAGGCGGCTGTCCGGGCCATGGCAGAGGGGAGACAGTCACGGCTGAAGAAGCGTGGAGGAAAAGGAGGGAAGTGGTGGGTTGTAAGATTCGGCATCGAGGTGGGTGGAGGCTCGGCCCGAGTGTATGATGAGGGAGAGGATGAAGATGTTGATTGCCCAGGTTGTACAGGGAGGAAATGAGAGAAGGGAAGGCAAGTGGTTTATGTAAGAAGCCATGATGCTGCTGTCACTAAGAGAAACTTTGCTAACTATCTTTTGGCCTCTATATCTTTTTTTATTAACGTGAACAACAAAAAGCTGGATTCAATTATGAATCATAAAGAATATAGGGAATGGTATAGCCAAAGCGTTGAATACAGTAATTATGAAAGTAATTGTGAAAGGCTATTGAGTTGTTCGATGTCAGGGTGAACGGACCAGGAATAGTGATAGAAAAATTAAAGTCTCTAGAAAATATAAAATGACAGTTGGGTGTAAATTTTGAACAGTTGAGTAAGCGAATGGTCACGGCAATTTTAAAGACAAAATTTCAAAACCGATACGGGAATTGTTCCGTAGATTTCGCCGTCTTCCAGACTCCGAAATACACAACAAATATACCGTAAAGATCAGCGCGACGAGACGATCAAAACGGTATACGGATATCAGTGGTACGATTGAATTATAAAAATTTCAATTTTTCTACTACGAAAATGCAGCAAAAACGTATAAAAATAAGATCGACGGAACTAAAGAAGTTCGAATTTGGAAAAATGAAAAATAGCGTTTGCTCAGAAGATGGTTTAGAATTTTTCTATGTAAAAATATTTAAGTTCCGAAAACATTTTATTTTCATCGCTTTTTAAATGATTAAATTGAAGTAAATTGACGCACGAAATAAACTTTCATATTTTCGGACGAAAATTTACCAGTTGCTATGTTTAACTAGACGCATTCCAAATATCAAATTTATATTTCAAAATTTTATCATTTAAAATTTCACAAAATTTCAACTAATTACGTTATTAAAACAGTTGAAATTTACGGGTCGTTACAGTAACTCTTTCTGGATTCTAGATACTATTTTAAGGAGTTCTTAGTACAGAGCTTCAAGGTATTTCATCTAGGCTTTAGATAAATATAAATCCTCTATTTATAATTACATGTGAATATATATATATTGCTTACCCTGTCATTTATATGATACGGTTATTATATTAATTATAACATATATATATATATATATATCTTTGTGTGTGTGTTGGTATTGTCGTCATTAGATGATAATGTGTATGTATATGTATTTAGAAAAAATATCATATATATATATACTTAAAATCACATGACCATGAATAAAAAAAATATTTTTTCTCGATTATAATATTATTTAAAACGATAATTAGATAAAATCAATTTTAAATACAAACACTATCATATAAAATATATGTTTATATATTTTATTAATACATAAATATAATTTTGTTCAAGGAAATAAAAAAAAGTAATTTCTATATATTTACATATGTATATTTTAAAATCTGAATATATATATATATACAAATATTATGTTAAACTTTATATTTGATTATATATATAATAATTTAATATATATAATTATTATAATACATATATGCAAATATTATATAAAATATGTACAAGTTCATAATTGTTTTCAAAAATTAAAATTTTTATTTCTTTTTTATTTCTGTACGGAAATCAATAATAAAAAAATATGTTTTAACCAAAAAAATTCTTAATCCAGAAAAATTGTTCTGTGGCCAAAAGTGTATAGGTATATATTTATATATATTTATTGATTAATTTACATTAAAACATATTCATATGTATATATTTTATATATTATATTTATAGATATTAATTTAATATGGATATATAAGTTTATACATATTTAAAATTAAAAAATAATTTTTTTTAGTTTATTTCGAAATGTATATATACGTTATGTAAATATTTATTTAAAATTTAACATATTAGTTCTAAATTTTTGGAATTACTAGATATGTTATTATGTCAATCTAGATCTGAAATTTAAAATCGAACTTCAAATTTGAAATTAAACCTATAATTAGTTATATTAGCATTAAGAATTATTTTATATTGTAATAAAACTATATATAAATACATTTGTATATATATGTATATATATTTACATATACATATATACTAGACAAGACACATGTATATAAAATGGCTAACATGTCCATTGCGGTGTAAATCCTAGCACTTATACACGGGGACGGTAAACGTTGTACACTATTTATGTTACACGCGCACCTACACACATATGTGTACATGATACACATATTATATTATATAACATAAACTTAACATTAAAAAATCATATTTATAATTTAATAAAATATTGATTTTATTAAAAACAAATTTAGATAAGATCCAGATAAATTTAGACTTAACAGGCCCAATAAGATCCAAAATGGAATAAATTCTTTGAAATTTACCCATTTACCCCAATGCATGCTAGCCCATATCCAACATTCTCAAGTCGAGAGAACTGTGTAATATTATTGCTTTAATATGTTCTATCTGAACTTAATTATATTAACCAATAGAAAACTATTGAGTGGGTCATTTCATAATTATCCAATAACTATTTGTAAGTAACCCTTAGTGCCTCCAACAGCTATGGGTAATACACTTCTCAACATTTGGAGATTGTTACGAACTCTAGTCTTCATGGATGTACTGGTATTTAGTCTCGGTACATCTTGGCTACAAATATTTAAAAAGATATGTTTATTGTTAACTTGCCTTTGACGAGGCAGTATTCAGATCGGTTTGGAAAACCAAAATCTCCAAGCCAATGCAAGTTCACCCCCAAGAAAAATCAAGTCAAAAATTAATAAGTGATGGGTAGGTACCGACCTATCATTACCCATCATGGATAGGAACCAATCCATAGAACTTTATTGCTTTTGGTCCAAATTCCTCTTGCTCACTGGTTATGATCCCAGAAAGTAAGTCCAACGAAGCTTAGAAGATGGGATTGACCCATCATCCAAAAATCACGAAGCGATTTCACTAAGTGTATGGTTCGACACCGAACCATCCATGGTTCAATACCGACCCATGATACTTCGTGATTATTACACCATTCTTCTACTCCATGCTAGCTATGGTTCCAAAAGCCTACTCCAAGCTCCATAGCACCGCTCGCATGAGGCTATCCATCAATCTCCTCAAGCACTTCACAGCAACTTCACTCCTCCACCGACCCATCAATTGGACATAGAAACAAGCTAGAAACAATTCAAACAAATTAAGAACCATGATGCTAACGGCGACGTAACCAATCTCCAAAATTCCAAAGTCATGGCTGGCAAAGTCTTATGGGTAGGTACCGAATGATCATGGGTACCAAAGGGTTATGGGTAGGTACCGAACGATCGTGGATAGCTACCGACCCATACTCATTGTAGAGTTGGCCACGTCTTCTTCTTTAGCAACTGCCGGGAGGACATGGAGAACGTAGGGAAGAACATGTTGAGGCATTCCTACCAACCCACACCTACAAATAGAGCATAAGGGGCTACATTTCGGGGATCCTTTTGCTCTTCCAATGTTATTACACTTTCTTGTAATTGCCTATGGTTTGTCAACGAACCATAAGAACTATACTCTTAATTTCAGCAATAAAAATAGAAAATCCTTCAAGTGGATGTAGGCCAGAGTACGCCTAACCACTATAAATCTTATTTGTTCTGTGTTTACTCGTTTTCAGTTGTTTTCTTCTCTTTTATTCTCTAAGTAATCTATTCGGTGTTTGTGCTCTGATAATTGAACACCATTATAAGTACATTCATTTTTGATGCAAATATTTTGGTGCTTTCATTAAGATTTACTTGAACTTGCTAATTTGAGATGTAGAGATAATTAAGATGACGAGACACTCTTTTAAGAAAGCTGTTACGGAAGGAAATCAAGAAGAGGGCAGCTAGGAGGCATCCTCAAGAGCCGACCCTCCATCCATCTACATAACCAGAGATGAGATGGAGACCATGATGAATCAGATGCAGGAGAAGATGATAATCCGTCAAGATGAGATGATGGAGAATTTATTAAGAAGAATGAGGCAAACAGGGGCAGCCAGAGTTGCTGGAACTTAGAATCAAAGACCTAGAGCTGGAGTAAGCATACTCGGAAATAGAATGCAAGAAGATGGAATGGCCCCCAAAAGAGTTAGCTCGATCAGTACCGAACTAGGACCTTTATGTACCAAGCCATGTGGACTCGGGTGCATGGCTAGAGCCATTCCAGGAAGAGATATTGCACATCCAAGGAATGGTACTAAGCGATTGAATGTGAATCGAAACATTGATGCACGACCGAAGGAGTATGAGCCGGAATTTCCTTATGGAAACGGAGGAAAGCTAAGAATGCGAACTTGCAAATTCCCTTGAATGACGATGACAGAATAGTCAAGATTGTTAGACGAGCAATCAGAGGTGGATTACCCAACCAAAACCTAGAAAACGTGAACAGGAGTCCTTTCACTCCAAAATTCAGTAAGCTAGGCATTCATCTAATTTCAAGCTACCAACGTTGGAAATGTATGATGGAAAGATGGATCCAACAGTACATCTAACAAGGTACATCTAACAAATGGAGGTTTTGGGTGCATCTGAAGAAGTAATAGGATGATGTTTTTTCTTGTATATGATGGATTTAGTAGCGTTATGGTTTAGACAGCTAAAGAACGGTTCCATTAGCGCATGGGTCGATTTAATGAACAGATTCATGAAGCATTTTTCGGTCTATATTTCACGACCCAAGCATGTTATGACGTTATTAAGTGAAGCAGAGGGCCGGAGAGTCACTTAGGAGTTTTTTGATGAGATTTAATACGATGGCTGCTGCGGTAGATAGGCCGGATCCATCAATCGTTCTAATGGCGGTAGTTTCCGAAGTGGCTAGTAAGATAGATTGGTCAGGTCCACTTACTTTTTTATTAGTTACCATTTTTATGGTAGGTTTGGTGGGAACAATAGGAAAGTAGGAATATTTTTGTTTGTGATTAATAAATAGGGGTTGGATATCTAGAATATTTGTGTTATGTTTCCTCGAATATTTTAATAAATAATAATAAGATATAAAGAGGACTATTATGTCACTACTATGTTTTAAGGATGCTTTGGAGCGAGATCCACCGATGGACCTCATAGAATTTTATCATAAGCTAAAAGGTATTTGCGTCAAGAGGACGGCGAAGTTAAAGAGGAAGAAATTAATGTCGTAAATGGCAGAGGACCACCTAGAGAAGGATCCAACAAAGGCAAAGGAAAAATAAAGATGGATGATGACTTTGAAGGATTGAAGCGATAAAGAAGGAAACTGAAATTCTCTTCTAACACTAATTTGAATGAAACCTTGGAGCGAATTTACTTGGATACTAAGGGACATGTCCCTTATTGAAAGCCGAGAAGGAGAGTGTCCATGAACCGTGAAAGGACATCCAAAAAATATAGCCTATTTCATGAGCTGGGCGAGCATAACATAAATGACTGCAAACACTTGTGCAATCTGATTGAGGAACGGGTCAGAAACAACCAATTATAACAGTATGTTTAAACAGAGCTGCGTTGGTGGAATAAGAGCAGCTATCATCCGCAACGAATGATAACGGCCTTAGATTGAGATTAAGGATAGTCATGTCATGATTAGGATGGTAGGGACTCAAGTTTGTTTTCCTTATTTTGCTTTTCTATTCCGATAAACAATGTGGTATTACAGTTGAGCCACTTACTCATGCTTGGGATATCGATCGACCCCTTGGCATGATCTAAGTTAGATGCAAGGATACAATACCTGGATGGATGTTGTGATGTGTGTTTGGTGTTTATGTTTGAACCCTGTAAATGAATGCTTTATTTTATCTACTTAATTATGATGACTGATATTGATCGTTGTAGTCCCATCCAAAGGGACGGGGCAATGACCACAAGGTGCAAGTTCCCTTACCGAAGAGCAAGTGGATGGACTTGTATGTATTGATCTTATTAAGTCATGACCAAAGAGTTAGAACCAAAGTGCAAGAAGTAAGTCCCCTCACTGGAGAGTGAATGGATGAACTTACTTATCGCTGAGTCCCCTCACCAGAGAGTGAGTGGATTGGGCTCAACAAGGGTCTGGATAGACAATGGATTTTATTATCGACCACGAACTTCCATCGATTTGGTTAATGGTATAGAGAGACCACGAATTTGATTATCGGCCCTGACCCGGCCATCGGTTTGGTTAATGGTCCGAAGAGACCACGGTTTGATTATCGACTTAGAACAGCCGTTGATTTGGTTATTGGTCTAGAAAGACCATAGATATGATTACCGGCCTCAAACGGCCAACGATTTGGTTAATAGTCCAAAGAGATCACGGATTTGATTATCTTTTCCGAAGAGACCACGGATTTGATTATTGACCTAGAATGGCCATCGGTTTGGTTAATGGTCCGGAGAGACTACGGATTTGATTATCGATCATGATAGATCATACACTTAATTATCGGCCTTGATCAACTACGGATTTGGTTAACGATCTTGAGTGATTATAGATTTAGTTATCGGCCTTGAGCGACCATGGATTTGGTTAACAATCCGGAGAGATCATAGATTTAATTATCGACCCGAAAGGTTTATGGATTCCATCAATGATCTAAAGAGTTCAGGATTTTAACTAATGATAAGGTGAGATCGAGGTTTCAACTAATGATCCGAGGTGATCAGGAATTGGACCAGTCATCGAATGCATGACCGGAAGACTTTAAACTCTAGACAAATCTGAATGCCATTGGACCTTGAAACGATTCGTTAGCCATTATCGAATCAAAATATTGATTTCAACATGTGATTGCTAACTCTCGGACGAACAAGGGATGATCTTGATTCACGATGCAACTTGCAAGATAACCAGAAAATTCAACTATTGACGTTCCATCAACTTTGATACTTGTTCTTGTACAAAGTACACCTTCCATTCGCAAGGCATGCTTTCAGGGACAATTGTTAACCCACCTTTGACAAGGCGGTATTCATATGGATTTGGAAAACCAAAATCGCGAAGCCAATGCACGTTCACCTCGAAGAAAAATCAAGTCAAAAATTACTAAGCGATGGGTAGGTACCGACCCATCATGGATACGTACCGACCCATCATGGATGGTACCGATCCATAGAACTTCATTGCTTTTGGTCCAAATTCCGCATACTCACTAGTTATGATCCCAGAAAGCAAGTACAACGAAGCTTAGAAGATGGGATCGAGCCATCATCCAAAAAGCATGAAGCGATTTCACCAAGTGTATGGTTCTGTACCGAACCATCCATGGTTCGGTACTAACCCATGTTACTTTGTGATTATTACACCATTCTTCTACTCCATGCTAGTTACGGTCCCAGAAGCCTATTCCAAGCTCCATAGCACTGCTCGCATGAAGCTATCCAACGGTCTTCTCAAGCACTTTAAGTCAGCAACTTCACTCCTCCACTGACCCATCGATTGGACTCAGAAACAAGCTAGAAACGATGCAAACAAATTAAGAACCATGAAGCTAATAGCGAGTCACCAATCTCCAAAATTCCAAAGTCATGGTTGGAAAAATCTTATGGGTAGGTACCGAACGGTCATTGATAGGCACCGAACGATAATGGGTAGATACCAAACGGTCATGGGTAGGTACCGAACGACCATGGTTAGGTACCGACCCATAACAAATGCTGAGCTAGCCACGTATTCTTCTTCAAAAACTGCAGGGAGAACATGGGGAAGAACATGTTTGAGGCATTCCCACCGACCTACACCTATAAATAGAGCATAGGGGGCTTCGTTTTTGCGATCGTTTCGCTCTTCTACCATTATCACACTTTTCTTGTAATTGCCTGTGGTTCGTCGACAAACCATAAGAGCTATACTCTTACTATCAGCAATAAAAAGAGAAATACCTTCAAGTGAACATAGGCCAGAGTAAGCTAAACCACTATAAATCTTATTAGTTCTATGTTTACTCGTTTTCAGTTGTTTTCTTCACTTTTATTCTCTCCGCAATCTATTGAGTGTTTGTGCCATTTTGGCGCAAACATTTGTTATATTATGATAAATGCTCATGATTACAACATATTATAATTACTATCACAAAACAAAACTTTTATGGATTGTCGATTAATTAAATTAAATAATTAATTAATATAAAACATTATAACAAGTGTATAATAGGAAGAAAAACACATTTTATTTAGAACAAGATTTTATTATAGAGTTAATAATTTACAATACCCTTAGGAAATACCCATAACTCCATCAGTCTTACACTTGCACTTGTGGCCTTTTATGAAATCTCAATCCCATCCTTCGATCAACCTGACAAGAGCTGATCAAGCTGGTCCCTTCATTGAAGGATCTGCTATGTTCTCCTTTGTAATTACTCTTTGTATTACGACCTCTTTTTTCTCAATGAATTCTCTAATGAGGTGGAACTTTCGAAGATATCTCGCAATTTCTTTTATGCTCTAGGTTCCATTGCAATCTATATTTCCGTATTATTGTTGCAAAACATAATTGTTACATCTCCGCATTATTGTCGCAAAACACATTATTAAATTCTTCATGCCAAGAATCACTCCTAGCTCATTAAAAAATTCATGCATCTAGATAGCTTCCTTAGCTGCTTCATTGAGGGCGATGTACTCGATCTTTATCATGGAAGTATCTAACATTTCCTATTTGGAACTCTTTCAACCGATGGCCCTACCATTTATAGTAAAGATGTAAACTTACTATCGTGGCCCTACCATTTATAGTAAAGACGTAAACTTACTATCGTCGATATCACTCTGAAAACTAAAGTCTATATGCCCCTTCTTAAGGAGGTCTCCATTCCCATACATTAGGAATAAATCCTTAATATTTCTTAAATACTTTAGTCCATAATTTATGACAGCCCAATGCTTTTCTCCAAGACTAGACTGGTATCAGTTTACACATCCGAAGGTGTATGCTACATCCAGTCTAGTACATAGCATAGTGTATATTATGGAGATGATTGGCGAAGCATATGGTATCCTCTTCATAGGCTCTTTCTCCTCATATTTTAAGGAGCATCCTTCTTAGAAAGGATGATTCCAAATTGCATCAAAACATTTCCATACTTGGAATTATCCATACTGAATCTTTTAACTATGATGTCTATCTATACGGATTAGGACCATCCTAACAGCCTCTTAGATCTATCATTATAAATCTTTATACATAAGATAAGATGCCTGTCCTAAATCCTTCATGGAGAAATTCTTGGAAAGCTAATCTTTTGCTAATTACAATAACAAAACATCATTGCCAATCAATAGTAGATCATTGATGTATAAAACTGATAATATGATAGCACTTCCTTGTTACTTTCGATATACACATGCTTCCTCTGTGTTTTGATAAAAACCAGACTGTTTGATTACTTTATCAAAATACTTATTCTAACTCCTTAAAGGCTTGTTTAAGTCCATAAATGGGTCTTAACAACTTGCAAGCTTTGCCTTCACTCCTACTAACCTCGAAACCCTCAGAATTTATTTAAAAGGTTAAATTTAAAATTATGTAATTGTTTAAATATATGGAGTTAAAGACAAATAGTAGGAAGAATTTTGTAAAAAATTATACAAATTTTATGTGGAGTTATTGAAGTTAAAAATAGATTTTTTATAATATAATGTATGATAAATTCATAATATAAACGAAGTAGAACTAATTTACAAATTATCTTTGTTATTATTGTTTATGTACACAATTTATGTTTTGTGGTTTATACATTTTATTTGAAATAGTTTCACCATTTTTCTTTATATATATATATGTATGTATTAAAATTACCATATATTTTTAGGGTTTATTAAAGGAATAGAATTATTCATTGAGGTTATTTAAATAATTTAAATTCAAGATTTCATAAGTAATATATGCATTTAAATATAAAATATAAGGAAAAAATTGAAAGGGTTAATAATTGTTGAAACGTAGGTATTTGAAGCTAAAAACAAAAAATTTCAATGCAATATAAGATAATTTTATTGAGATAAATGAATAATATATTTAATTTGCTAATATTGTTTATGTTTATTATTTATGTTATATTACTCATATATCTTTATATTTGAATGGAAAGCTAATTTTATCACCTTTTTTGATATGGATATGATATACATATTAAAACCGTCGTAATTTAGCAGTTATTCGATGAATTAACGAATATTTATTAACTGAATTTATTTAAATAATTTAAATCAAGGTAACATGATTAATTTGAATATATTGACTTAAAATGTACAATGATAGGTGATATTGAGGAGTATCTTGTAAATAACAGTATATATTTTCAAAATGTAGGTGTTTGACGTTAAAGAAAAGATTTTATAATGCAATGCTGGTAAATATATTGATATAAATGAATTAAACTTAAATTTGTAATTATTATTTATTTATATAATTTATGATATGTGACTGATGTATCTATATATTTATATATTTTTTACCATTTTTTAATATGTGGTATCTAGCGTTTGAACCGAATAGATTTCAAGTGAATCTAAATGTCAAGACAAAGGTGGAATGGTTCAAGAACTTGGGGGCATGCATAAAATAGTTATGGAATATGGCAATAAAGATCTCAAGTGAAAATGTGATGGGCCCATTGTGATCAGCATCTGTCACAAGATTGATCGGTACTGATATGATTGCCTTGTGGAATCTTCTCATTTCTTCAATAAATTATGACTTGATTTGGGAATGAACTAGCATAATAATCACACTAATGTAGAGGTGATTGTGCTTGAGGAGTTCAATTCTGAAAGAGAAGGTAAACAACTTCAAAGCTGTGCAACAAAAGAAAAGTGCCGGATAAGGTAAATCATATAGATTTCAATATGATTTGTTGGGAAAATTATGAATGAAGCTTGAAGACTTAAAGGTCTGAGCAAGTGCAAGAAAAATATCTTAACTCATAAAGCCAACCTCATCTCAAATCGATTTGATTGTGGTCGGTATCGATATGATTTTTATTTCGGTATGACTCACTTTCCTCCCTGTTCTCTTGGATCTGTATCCTTACCTAATCTGCAACTTTTTTAGGTGATTCTGCTATAAAATAGGAAGGCAAGAACAATGATCAAAGGACTTTTTGGTCTCTATCTTCTTCATCTTCTATTCTATACCCAACGCTTGTCGCTTTGAGCCTATGTAGTTAATATCGGGTAATATCACCGATATATCTCATTATTTCTCCTTAACTGATATTTTTCAAAATATCGCTTAAATATCGTTATCAATATATCGTCCGATATTGGCCGATATATCACTCCGATATTTAGTATAAAATCCTTGATATTTTTTAAGAATATCTTTCATTATTTTATGCCTTGGAGAAAATAAATTTATAAATAAATACCTTCATATTCTCAATATTTGTTTTCGGTATACGGACAACTGTAGATATCCAAATGCACTAATTTTTTTAGTTTGTTTCATTCATCTATTAATAAAGAAAAATATATTTATTCCGTTATTTTATTAATTTTATTTGTGTGAAGACTTTACCATTCAAAACTTATTTAAGAGATATTTCTTTTTTTAGTTATATTTTGGTTCATAATTTCTAATTGGTAAGTTGTGTTATGAAAAATAATTTTATTAGTTATTACCTTGCACCAAGAACTAAAAATTTAAAGAGTAGTAAAGTTATGTATTTTAAAAATTGATAAAGAACAGGCTAGAAGTTGTAATCATTGTCAAATCAACATGACTTATTTGATAAATTAAATGAAAATAAAGACGAAGAAACTGTAAATATGGAAAAATCTACAAATTAATATAGATGGTTACATGACTTAAAAAACGAATATAGTATAAAAATGAATTAAATAATAAAGATGCACATTATATGAATTTCTCAATTTTTATAAGCTTATTCTATGACTTATGTTTAATAGAATATCCCTTAAACATATTATAATACATAAATTATATGCAATCACTCTTTAATAGTAATTTAGCAATATTGATCCAAATATTTAAAAACATGACCTCATATCAATACTTGAATGATACGTATCTGATACGGATATTAACTACTTAGCTTTGTGCTTACTTTGGTTATTTTAGATCTAAAAACGATAGCAAAGCTCTTCTACTTGTGACAAATCTAACTCTAATAAGATTAAAAATGACATAAGCCAAAGAATTTGCCGAACCAGTATCAAATTCTCTATGTTATTTTGTTGTTTTCTGTTGATTTATTTAGATCTACTTCGTTTCTAGTTGATCTAAGATGTTGTGCCATTTTTTGGTTCAACATTTTTGGTGCTTTCACTGAGAACAAAGCTTCTATATAGTAGATTTAGCTTAGTACCATGGATTAAAGCATTCAAAAGTTAGAATATAAAGTTTGTTGTTGCATATCTTAAGTGCTTTAATTTTTGAAGTAATGGACCCTAAGAGATCGAGAAGACCTAGAGCTATAGCAGGTGGAAAAGATGAAGCTTCTCACCATAATGAAGAGAGTAAGCAACCGATGATTGCTTTGCCAAGACCATCTGCACTATAGGAGATGGTATCAAAGGTTGAATTTGATAGGATGATGGCTGAATTGGACTAGAGGATGATGGACAACTAAAAAGCACTCCTTGATAGGACGGATGTTAGTGTTGCCCTATTGACCCAACAATCTCGAAGGTGTATAAAGAGCTGAAGAGATGCATTGCCTTCAAGTTTTGAAGAATAGAATTCATATTCATCTTCTTAGAATAGAAGAGAAGGGAAGTATAAGATGAAGGAAAAAGCTATTGGGCATCAAGGAAGGAAACTTGAGGAAGCAGACAAGTTTTAGCTATGACCGGAGTGGTCGGTACCGATCAGAATCAGATTGGTACCAACCACAATAAAGGTGGTCCCTTAGTTCAATTGCAAGTTGATGTCAACCTATCTAATAGTTAAGATGATCTACAGGACACTAGGAATGGCATTGGGCATAATGTTGGAACGTAGATTGCTGGTGCTCAAACACTACCATAGAACCAGCGAGGCTCACAAAAGATCCGGGCGAGTGGCTCTCTCGGAGACAGGAGAACCTTGACGTCATCGAATGAACAGAGTGCATTTATAGAGTCAAACACTTGGGGTGGTTCATAATAATCGCCATTTGGATAATCAAGCTAGTCAAGAGTTTATTGCTGATAATATAAAGAGGTTAATAAATGAAAACCAATGGAGAAAGAAAGAGAAATGGGGCTCGGCACCTAGCAGGACCCCATTTACTGATGATATCTTGCAAGAGGAGTATCCTAGGAAATTTGTTATGCCAACGATGCCATCATATAATGGGACAATAGACCTTAGATAACATGTATTGAAATACAAGTGGCAGATGGATGGTGCCAGAGCTACTAATAAGTAAGATGTAGGTGCTTCCCTATAAACTTGGATGGGGTGGCTACAATGTGGTTTACTCGGATCGTTTCAAAATCCATATCTATATTTGATCAATTGGTAAGAATGTTTATGGAGCAGTTCAGGCTCCACACCGCTTGACCGAAGGACGTGATGTCCTTGTCGAGTATTCATCAGGGTGCCGGAGAGAACCTTAAGGATTTTTTAAGTCAGTTTAACATTGCTATGACTGAAATGAGCAATCTAAAGGAGGATATAGTGTTGATCGCATTGATCCAAGGGATACACACTAACACAAATTTTGGTAGATGGCAAAAGATGAAGCATCCACCCACCATGAAGGAATCCTATCGAAAGGTAACCCAGTTTATGCGCTTGAAAGAGCCACATATGGCCGCCAGACAGGCTGGTGGGAGATAATCAATTGAAGTTATACAATGTAACATTGTTATTAATAAATCCGGTAAGAGAACAGATAATATTGTGGTGAATGTGAAAACTAATAATAATAAACAAAAAAGGATAAATCAAGGAGCTGGAGGTAAAAGAAATGATACTATAAAGCGTCCGAGATACTTAAAACTAAAGGATTACTCTCCATTTAATAATATGATTAAAAAGATATACCTTGCTACATAAGGAACTAAGAATTATAAGAAGTTTCCTTGGAGGGAGGCAACTGAAGCTGAACAATAATCAAGGAAGTATTGGCATTCCATGAGACTTGTGAGAACAATACCAAGGAGTGCTGCCATGTAAGAGACCTGATTGAAGAGCTAATATGTAAAAAGAAGTGGCAACAATATGCAAGAGACCCATAGGATGGTGAGAAAAATGCTAAACCTTAGGGGTAGAATGCTCAAAGGGACCGACCTGGACCCAGCAAAGAAGGGCCCAAGTAATCAGATGGTACAATTATGATTAACACGATAATTGGAGGATCTCATCTAGTAGAGAAGAGTTGTAATGAGATAGAGTGATATGGAACTTCATTAAAGTACGTGCCATATGAGAGTTTCTTTACTGTTGAAGACTGAGCTCCGGCAAAAAAACTGAAGATAATAAGTGATGATATAGTTTTTCAATATAAAGATGCTAATGAGGTGCAAATGCTGACATTTAACCCCATGGTGATTATAGCCATGATAGGGCCAGCAGCTATACACCAAGTTCTGATTGGCTATGGAAGCTTGGTTAATATTGTGTTCAAAAAGAGGTTTGGTCAGATGAAGATAAGTCTGAAGGACATAACCATGTAAATCCCATATTCAAGGATTTATTGGAGAAGCAAAAGAACTTATCGAATGTATTGACTTGTCTATGGAGTTGGGTGAAGATGACTGCAAGATTGTGCAGGTGCAGACATTTATGATTGTTGTTAAGTTTTCTACTTATAATGTCTTTCTAGGCCAACCGACCCTTACTAATTTTAGAATAGCACTGGCTCCAAGGTGTCTGATCATGAAGTTCCCCACTAAAAATGGATTAGATCTATTTAAGGCAACCAGCATAGGTTGTAAATGCTATATCGTTGAGCTTAGAGAAGCAAGGTGACGTGAAAAAGGAAAAGGTGTAGAGAAGGCTCTCTACATAAAAACTGCAGAAGCGTAGCAATCATCGCCCAAGCCCTGGCTCGAGTGCCATAGCAAGTTTTATAAGCCTATGGGTCCCAAAAAAAGCCAGATGATGTGAGGGAGACACTAGCAGAGCTTACGATCAATGTCCCAATTGATGAGGATGATCCTACTGAGATCGGATCTCACTCGGCTTAATAATGAGAAAGGACTAGGTAGGGTTTCTCTAGGCAAACCTGGATGAGTTTGCTTGGACACATTCTGATATGTTTGGAATATCATCGGAGATAGCATGTAACGCATTGAATATGGACCCAAGATACCATACCTCAAGCAGAAGAGGGGGATCTAAGTCTGAACTGATCTGTTACGATGAAAGAAGAAGTGGATAAGCTGAAAGAAAATGGCTTTATACATGATGCTCTATACCCTAAATGGTTATCAAATCCTATGTTGGTCGAGAAGCTAAATGGAAAATGGTGGCATGCATTGATTATTTTGATTTGAATAAAAACATACCTAAAAGACAGCTTTCCACCACCGAAGATAGACATACTTGTGGACTTGATAGCCGAGCACGAATTGTTGTCCTTCATGGATGCATATTACGACTACAATAAAATAGCGATGCATGTTCCATATCAAGAGCACATGAGTTTCATCACTAATTTGGGCTTGTACATCTACCAAGCAATTTCATTCGATTTGAAGAATGTTGGAGCTACCTACCAGCGATTGGTGAAAAAGATGTTCGAAGATCATGTCAGGTAGATGATGGAGGTTTATGTGGATAATATGCTGGTGATATCACAGCGATCAAAGAATCACATGGATGACCTCGCTAAGATGTTCGATGTGCTTCGGAAGTTCAAAATGAAGCTTAATTCGTTAAATTGTTCTTTCGAAGTGGCATTGGATAAGTTTCTGTGTTTCATCATGAATTCAAGGGGCATTGAAGCAAATCTTGAGCAGATTAAAGTAATGAAAGGTGTCGAAGCCTCAAAGATGAGGAGGGAAATGCAGAATTTGAATGGGAAAGTCATTGTGTTGAGTTGATTTATCTCAAAAGCGAAGGACAACTGTATACCGTTTTTTGATGCTCTTAAGAAAGAAAAAGGGAAGTTTGTTTTGAACCAATGAATGATAGGAAACTTTCCATAAATTGTTAGAGCATATGAAGAGACCACCAATCTTGTCGAAGCCTTTGAAAGGAGAAGATCTGTTCATTCACTTGACGATATTCGCTCAAGCACTAAGTGCAACCTTAGTATGTGAGGAATCAAAGATTCAAAGGCCATATACTATATCGGCAAATGGTTCACCAAAGAAAAAAAGAACTATATGAAATTGGAAAAGTTGGCATACTACTTGTTGATTACCTCAAGGAAGCTACAACCATAATTCAAGGCTCACCCAAAAAAGGTTACGACTGATCAGCCGTTAAGGCAAGTGCTACAATGACCCAAGACTTCCAAAAGACCATTAAAATGGAACATTGAATTGAGCCAATATGATATATACCATCCCAGAAAGGCAATACAAGGGAAGGTGTTGGCAGATTTCAATACCAAATTCACCTTTCGAGATGGAAAAGAGGAAGACGATATGGTCCATGTTTCCAAGTGTAAGTTGTACGTAGATGGAGCTTTCAATGAACGAAGCTCTAGGATAAGAGTGATTCTCATGACCCCGAAAGGATGGATAATATGCTACGCCCTAAAGGTAGAGTTCCCGATGATGAACAACAAAGCCGAATATGAAGCGTTTATTGTAGGGCTCAGGAGAGAGAAAGAACATGAGGTCAAGGCACTGCATACAAATCAGTGACTCTCGGTTGGTGGTCTGTCAAGTCAAGAAGAAATTTTAGGCTAAGGAAGCGAGACTTGCCACTTACCTGACAAAGACATTGGAACTATTGAATGACATCGAGCACTATACAATCATGCATATACCTTGAGAGGAATACGAAAGCTAATTCACTAGCCAAACTGGCAAGCTCTAGGGATGTGCACCTTATTGTACTTATCCAGTGGAGGTTTTATTGGCTTCGAGCATCGATCAAATGGATATCAATTGAAACTTGGAAACGAGGATGAAAAAGAGTCGTGGTTGACTCCAATCATAGACTATTTGTTGAAAGGAACTCTCCCAAATGGCAGGATTGTATAGCGAAAACTCCTTCGTAAAGTACCATGATTTATTATACATGAAGAAGTGATGTATGGAGAGGTTTCTCCAATCCCTTATGTGGTGTCACCAAATGTGAATCAAAGAAAATCCTTTTGGATGTACACAAAGGGAGCTATGGTGATCACATAGGGGAGTAGATTTTGGCGAAGAAGATACTTCGCTATGGATACATTTGGTCGAAAATCAACCAAGATGCAGTTGATTATACCAAACGATGTGATAAGTGCTAAAGGTTCGCAAAAATACCAAGAGCCTCATCTATAGAGCTTGCATAAATGGTTAGTCTATGGCCGTTTGAGGTTTGGGGAATTGATATTATCAGTGCGCTATTGATGTCATAAGGCGGAGCAAAGTACGACATTGTAGTTGTGGACTACTTTACACAATAACAACAGTGCAAGTGATAAAATTTATGGTGAATAACATCATATGAAGATTTAGAGTTCCATAGAAAATCATTACTGATAATGGAACTCAATTAGAATGTATCGAGTTCAAAGACTTCTGTAACTGGTACCGATTTACGAAGAGCTTTTTGGTAGTAGTACATCTGCAAGTGAATGGTCATGTAGAGTTGGTGAACAAGATCATCAAATCTATCCTAAAGAAACAAATAACAAAGCCAAGGGCAACTAGATCGATGAATTACCACTAGCTCTATGGGCTTATAGAACGACCCATAAGTCCATGACTAGGCACACTCCATTTGCTTTGGCCTAGGGAGTTGATGCCATGATTCTGATAGACCTGAAAATTCCTTCCTACCAAAGAAAACACTAAGATACCAAGATGAACGAGGAACACTTTCTTGAGTCCCTCAACTTTATCAACAAGAAATGGAAAGAGGCTGAACTAAGAGTGGTTGCTCATCGGAAAAGAGTAGCCTGAAACTTCAATGCTAAGGTAAAAAAAAATAGTACCGTTGAGTTGGGGGACCTCATTTTGAAACAAGTCCTTCTTAGTAGGAGGCACTTGGTCCGAATTAGGAAGGTCCTTATGTGATTGATCAAAAGCTTGGAGATGAAATTTTCAAGCAAGCAACTGTTGATGGGATCACAATTCCAAGGGCATGGAATAACAAATACTCACGACACTATTTCACTTAGATTTATTCATTTTATTTTCTACAAATAAGCCACCTGGTGAACTTGGGGCACTGTAATAAGGTAGGACTTGCCATTTACTCTGTATATTAATAAAGTTGGCTTTTGGAACCAATGGAACCTATTAACAAGAAAATTTTCCAACACCTCAAAACAGGGTTTGAAGTATGAGTGATTCCTTCGTGACCACCTTTCGAACAAGTGAAGGTAGCTAACACATTTTAAGTAGGTAAAGATGGTCGAAAACACCTCTTTAGTACCCTTCGACACAGTCGAAAGGCCAATTTTTCTTCAGAAAATCCTTTCGAATTGATTGGTTTGTGACTCTGTCGGAATCACTTTTTGACACTGACAAGATGGCCTAAGTTGGGGACTTAATGGTTTCTGGAAATAGTAGAGCAGGAAGGGTTTCAACTTCATCGAAAGGGTAGGCACTTGTTATCTTGTGGATTTGAGCTAAAACCCTTAGGAAATGTGTGAACTGGGGGTTTCGACACAGTCGAAGGGGATCCTTTCGACTAGTTTGATAGTCGATTGAGATATCTGTGTAAAATAAGAAACTCAGAATAACTATGTAATCAATATTAGCATAAATTTACTTTTATTGAACTCAGTTGTACAAATTGACCAAATCCCCAATTTGATTTGGGAATTAGGGTTTGCCAGTTTTAGAACATACAAGTTAGAAGTGAAAGAAATTGGATCCCTAAAACAGACCCCTATGGTCCTATTTATAGGTGTGGTTCAGTGTCTTTTGACCCCTTACTTTCGACACGGTCGGAAGGTTTGTTTCCCCTTGTTTGTATGCATCCTTCGAATCATACCTCTCAACCTTGTCGAAAGGATTACATAGCCACCCTTCTGCTGCCGCTGAAGACTGGGCTTCCTTCTTTCTAGCTTTATTCCTTTCGACTCTATCGGAAGGTTCATTACTTGATTGCTTCTAACCTCATCGAAAGGTATTGCTTGATAACTTTGGACTTCATCGAAAGGTGCATAGATGCGCTTTCCAATTAGCTGCTTATGTGTTACGTAAGTTAGTATGGGTGTTGGCTTCCGAGGCTGTCGAAACATGTGTTTCGTGGATTTCGAACGAGTTGAAACATCGTAAAAGCTTTGCTGCAGAAGTTCCATTCGAAAGCACCTTCCTTGGCTTGTGCGGAACCTCGTCCTTTGGTGTTATCAAATGTATAATCTTTCATTTATAGGTGAGGATGGTTATAACCAATTTGAAAGGATAACACATGCTTTCAAAAGGGTTACTTTTTCCAAATGTTCTTCTGATCAATTTAGATGAAGATGAAACCGATCGTTTCAAATGGTTTGGTGCATGTGCAGAAAGTATGCTACTCATTATCTTCGAAAGGTATCCTTCGACCTTATCGAAAGCTCTTTGCTTATTTAAAATATTGTCGAAGCGTCCTTTTGGCCTCTTCGAAAGGTTTTGCTGGTGCCGTCATCCCTTGTTCTTCCTTCTTTTCTATCCATCTTGGTCTTGACAAGGTTAACACAACTTTTTGATCATGATGTAGTTGTCTCCTCGATGCTTAGTTGGCCTCTTTTTAACCTTGTCGAAAGTAATATTTGATGTTTGTAGGAACCACTTTAATACCTTCAGAACTCCACTTGCGCTATTGTTCCTTCTTTCATACTTTCACTCTTGAGAACATTTTATGGATAACATTTAGCGCCCCCCCTAGTATGAAAGAAGCTTTTGTCCTTTACGACAAAAATTCCAAGAATTTCCTTCTTTATTTTTCTTGCAAATGGACAATAACTTCCATTAAGATCGTAACCTTCTTATGAGATCTTGATAGGTAACTCTAAAATCTGGAGTTAAAGTTTAAGATACTATTCGGGTGATATTTTTGGGTGCAGCATTCTGATAAACACATGACCAAGCCCCTTTTGATTACTAATATTAAAAATGTGGAACAATATCACCTGGTCAGCAAACATTGGCTTTAGTAAGTGAACCTTTCAATAGAGCTATTATTCACTCCAAATCTTCTTTTCTTGAATTAAGCTTTCTTCAGCCAATAGGTCTTTGTTTCTTGCTTTAGGTGGCTTTACCTTGTGTTTTCACTATAACTCATTTTCATCACTGCACTCTATGTTAGTAACTCTCATTCATTCATTGACAAGTTAATAGATAATTTGGTGCTGATGTTATTTGATAATATGAAGATGAAGAGGCTCTCTTTTCTTTTTACCCTAACCTTTGATGAAAACCCATCTGATATCGAGAAAATCTTGTACTGAATTCAACTTCAAAAATTCAATGGAAAGTTCACAAATCATTATAGAAATTCAATAAAGGGATCAAAAATTCATAAGCCAGAAGTTAAATAAGAAACCATCATGAAAATCACATAAAGAAATTAAGAGAATGAAATCCAAATTACCACAAAAATCAATTAGGAAATTTAGAATCCACGAAATCAGAAATTCAGTAGGAAATCATCATGAAAATTCAATACGATATCTAAGAATATGAAATTCACAAATCATCATGAAAATCGACAAGGGAATCTAGAATCACGAAATTAGAAGTCTAATATTAAAAATTCAATAAGGAAATCAAATATACGATCCACAAATTGTCATAAAAATCAATAAGGAAACCTAGAATTCACATAATTAGAAACACAATAAGAGATCATCAAAAGTTGAATGAGGATACCAAGAATATGAAATTCATCGATCATCATAAAATTGATAAAGAAATTTAGAATTCACAAAACCCAAAAGTCCAATAAGGGATCATCACGGAAATCTCATAAGAAAACATGAATATGAAATCCATAAACCATCATAAAAATCAACCAGAAATTTATCAGGAAATCATTATTAGAAGAAAACGAGAATTCATGAATACAGGAATGTAATTAGAAATTTACTAGGATCTTATTTGTCAAACAAAGTGCTCAAAACTTTTTCTAATACAAGTTCAAATTCATAAATTCAATGAGAAATCTACGGATCATCATGGAAATCCAGTAAGGAAACAAAGAGTTCAAGAACTCATAAAAAACCAGTCAAGAAATCATTGATAAAAGAAACAGGGAAATACAAAATGCATCAAATCAGGAATTCAATTAAAATCTTGTCAGGATCTCATCTGACGAATAGATTACTCAAAATTTCATTCAGTATAAATTTAAAGTCAGAGAACTTTCTAGTAATGGTAGACTTAGTGGGTTCAAGCAAAAGATCCCTAAGCCTATTTGGCCTTAATTCTAAAATTATTCCTGAAATACTATGCCAAAGTTTTATTTAAAACTAATTCCTTAAATAGCGACGAGAATTCTCGTTATTCAAAGAAAAGTATCCTATTAATAGATGTGTAATTCTTAAAGTGCCTATAAGTTAGTAGTATCATTGTTATATTGGAGCCACGTAGTTACGTAAAGACATGCAGTCATTCGGAATAGTAGTTCCGTAGTAGCAGTCAGCCATTCGGAGTAGTAGTTCCGTCGGACCAGTCAACTGTTTAGCAGGTAGCTCCATTCGGTTGTCCAGATTTTCAGCCGTTCAACGTTCACCAGGTAGTTCCATTTAGTTGACTGGTCGTTCAGCAGTGCAAGCTCCGTTTGACTAGTCGTTCATTCAGCAGTGCAAGTTCCGTTCTATTGCTTGGTCATTCAGCAGTGCAATGGTCCAAATAACATATTAATATATATATATATGTATATGTATGTATGTATGTATAATATATAGACTCTTCTATCCTAAAGAGTCACCTTATTTCTAAGGATTTGGAAGTGATTTACTTAATCTATTCTTCAGATGAAGTCACTTTTACCTTTGTAGCCAAAAATTTGTTATATGTTTCATTCCTTTAGTTTTGTATAGATCTTTGCTTTCCATCTCATGTTACGGATTTCTTTATCCATTTTCTTGTCATGTGTCTCCTTTTAGGATGAAAGTTTTCTTAATTCTTTGATGTGGAAACCATTTCCCAGGCATCATATATTTTGAAGGTTGATAGTGGATATTTTGTCTTTTTTGATTATAATCTTGGTTGTCTTATTTGTTCTTGTTTTTAGAGTAGGACATCTTCATCCTTTTTGTTTATATTCCTTTCTTTGGGTTTCATCTTTATTTTAGATGATGGATAGATTTCTTTCTTTAACCCTTTATTCATGTGGGTTTTGTCTTTTGTTTTGAGTTGTAGACATCTTTGTCACTCTTTATCTGTTTAATGCCTCTTCTTGGCTTCCCTTAATTCTAGGGATGTAGTGTATGTTTAGTTGACCTTCTTCTAAAAGGTTTCTTATGGGTACTTAACCTGACCCTCCCCCTAAGAGGTGATTTGGACGTTAGGGGTTCTTTGGTGGGTGCTTGACCTGGCCCTTCCTCTATGAGGTAAACTGGACGTTATAGGTTTTTCCCCTCCCTCTAGGAGGTGCTATGGAAGAACATCGTAGGCTTATGTCCCTTCCTTTAGGAGTGGCTACGGAAGAACCTCGTAGGCTTATGTCCCTCCCTTTAGGAGGTGCTACGGAATAGCATCGTAGGCTTTAATATTTTATATGAAAATCATTTTTGGCCAATTAAAATAAAGTCTCTTTTGAGAAAAAGGAGTTTTGTAATTAAACCCTTCTAGTATATCCAGGGGTCATCTTTTGAAAAAGAGTTTGGATATGAATCCTTCTGATAAAAGAATCTTTTCTCAGCGCTGCCTTTTGCAAGGCTTCACTTGCTGTTCTCATAATAGAGACACGGATCTCAAATAGGAGACTGGGAGGTCATGATTCATGAACTAATAGTCTTTTATTCGAGAATAGGATTCTCTAATTTGAGTTTTTGTCATAAACTTATGATAGCTTTAAAACTTTTCTTGAAAAGTATAAATAGGCTTCTCCTCGCTTATGTTTTTAGAAAATTTTGAAATATTGATATTTCTTAGTTAGAAATCCTTTGTGTGCATTCACTAATGATATATAGTATTTTTTGGAAGATTGCACAAATTCTTATAATGGATAGACATTTGTCTTCCCCAAGTTACGGGGTAATTGAAAATAACCTTTCTTTGATGATATGTTAGGGAAATTCCTTTTAGTAGAATAGCTTGCCAAAAATAGTATTAATATACCATATCTTGGTTGGCATTGCTTTGTAACAGAGTGATCTATTTGTAAGTTTTTCTCTGGTGACGGATTAACAGCGATCCGAGCTTTCATGAGAGCAAATGTTCATACTGCGTTGACTCAAACAATAGTAGTTATTTTGTATCAGGCATGTGAGTTGTCTTTCTCAAGTAGTTGGAATTTTGATATGCTTCAATAGTATATTGAAAACCATGGACTTTTTTATTTTTACCTATAATGACAGTTGAATTTGGAATTAGTACATGATCAATTTTCAGCACAAATCAAAGTGCAAAATCAAATTAGAAAGTTAAGAAAGTAGAGAATTCATAGTTGAACTAATGCTGCAAGGTTTTAGGGTTTGATAGGGGTCCAAATTTCTAAATTTTTTAAGCTGCTTTCTTCTTGGCCAGAACAAGAAGTTTCTTTAAGTTTCTTTAACGAACTCCTTTAGGAATCCTGACTTATTCATGCCTTGAATTGCTTCTGCTAAAATGTGACATTTGTCGGTTTCATGTCCGTTCACTTTATGGTAATCGCAATAACTTCCTCCTTTATTTGGTTCAGGAATGTTCCGGATCTTATAAGGAATAGGAAAATTTTCATTGCCCTTTACCACAGTGAGTATGTGGGAGAGGGGCTTGTTTAGGACTACATAATTGGATTTGGAAATCTCTTTTCGACTCCTCTTTTGGTTTCCACTTTTCCTTGGTCTCTTGTCAAGATACCTAAAGTCGGATTTTTCTTCTCTACATTCTCGGTGAAATTCTCTCATAGCATGATGCATTTCGTCCATTTGAATAAACTTTTCAGCTTGGAGATAGAAATGTTGTAGATCTTTACATCCATGAATATAAAGTTCCTTCCAAAAAGGAGTTTGTTTGATTAACCTGAGCGAACTGCCATTAGTTTTCTTGATTGGTCGCATTTTCAGCCTTCAATGCTTCCATATTGAGTCTCTTAATGTATTCACCAAGCAATTCCTCTGGCCATTGTTTGATGTTTGCTAACATGTAGGAAGCCATTACTGGGTCTTTATATATGTGAAATTGCGCTACGAATTCATAGGAGAATTGTTCCCAATAATGGATGGTTTTCACTTGGTAATTCTTGTACCATTTGATAGCTGTTCCTTGAAAAGTTGCTGGAAAAAGTTTACAGTGAACTGCCCCGGAGGCGTTATAGAGATCCATTCGTATTTCAAAAGCTACTAAATGATCCTCTGGGTCGGAAGTTCCATCATACTTTAGTGGGGGAATTTGAATGTGAGGAGGGATGTTGACTATCATTATTTGTTTTGAAAAAGGAGTCTTTTGTTGGATTAAACATTTCTCTGATTTAAGGAGTGCATCATTTACCATATCCTTTGCGACTTGGTTGAGAATGTTATTGTGGTGATCTTCACTGTTTTCCGGGGTTAAACTAGCTGATTGCCCAAGGGACTTTCTACTTTATTTTCTTAGTTTAGCTTTTCATCTTTAGCCTCATCTGAAGATTGTTCTTCATCTCCTCCTTACATAACCTTCAATGATCCTTGAGATGGAGCCCCTTCAAAAATTTCTTGCATTGCTATCATTTGTTGTTGTAGATTCTGAACTTCTATCTCGTTGTTTTCCAATATTTGTAGAGTTGAAGGTTGCCTAATTTCCATATTCTCAAAGTTGAAGTTTGGGACTATATCATTTTCCAAAGTTAATTGTGACGCAGCTTCTTCATTTGGATTATTGTTATTATTCCTTGCTCTTACCATCTTCTTGTTTTGAATGAAGTACTCTACTAATCTTTGGTGAAAGTTATTGGGAATCGGAGGTTCAAGCCCTCCTTCTAGTGCCAAAAATGTTAACAAGAAAACTTGTTAACACCTCAACATAGGGTTTAAAGTATGAGTGATTCCTTATGACCACATTTCGAACAAGTGAAGGTAGCTAACATATTTTAAGTAGGTAAAGATGGTAGAAAACACCTCTTCGGTAACTTTCGACACGGCCAAAAAGCCAATTTTTTCTTCATAAAATCCTTCCGAATTGATTGGTTTGTGACTTTGTCGGAATCACCTTTCAACACTGACAAAATGGCCTAAGTTGGGGACTTACTGTTTTTTGGAAATAGTTGAGCAGGAAGGGTTTCGACTTCATTGAAAAGGTAGGCACTTGTTATCTTGTGGATTTGAGCTAAAAACCCTTAGGAAATATGTAAACTGGGGGTTTGAACCTAGTCGAAGAGGATCCTTTCGACTAGTTTGATAGTTGATTGACATATCTATGTAAAATAAGAAACTTATGATTACTATGTAATCAAGATTAGCATAATCTCACTTTTATTGAACTCAGTTTGTATAAATTGACAAAATCCCCAATTTGATTTGGGAATTAGGATTTACAAGCTTTTAGAACATACAAGTTAGAAGTTAAAGAAATCGGATCCCTAAAACAGAACCCTATGGTCTTATTTATAAGTGCGGGTCAGCGTCTTTTGACCCCTTGCTTTTGACACGGTCGGAAGGTTTATTTCCCCTCTTTTGTATGCATCCTTCGAATCATAGCTCTCGACCTAGTCGAAAGGATTACATGGCCACCCTTCCGCTGCCGCTGAAGAGTGGTCTTTCCTCTTTCTGGCTTTATTCCTTTCGACTATGTCAGAAGATTCATTGCTTGATTGCTTCTAACCTCATCGAAAGGTATTGTTTGATAGCTGTCGACTTCATCGAAAGGTTCGTAGAAGCGCTTTCCAATTAGCTGCTTATGTGCAATATAAGTTAGCATGGGTGTTGGCTTCAGAGGCTGTCGAAACATGTGTTTCGTGAATTTCAAACGAGTCGAAACATCGTAAAAGCTTTGCTGCAGAAGTTCCGTTCGGAAGCACCTTCCTTGGCTTGTGCAGAACCTCGTCCTTTGGTGTTATCAGATGTATAATCTTTCCTTTATAGGTGAAGATGGTTATAACCAATTCGAAAGGCTAACATATGCTTTCGAAAGGGTTACTTTTGCCAAATGTTCTTCTGATGAATGTAAACGAAGATGAAACCAATCATTTCGAATGGTTTGGCGCATGTGCAGAAAGTATGCTACTCATTGTCTTCGAAAGGTATCCTTCGACCTTCTCGAAAGCTCTTTGCTTATTTAAAATATTGCTGAAGAGTCCTTTTGGCCTCTTTGAAAGGTTTTGTTGGTGCCACCATCCCTTGTTCTTCCTTCTTTTCTATCCATCTTGGTCTCGACATGGTTAACACGACTTTTTAATCATGATGTAGTTGTCACCTCGATGCTTAGGTGGCCTCTTTTTAACCTTGTTGAAAACCCTATTTGACGTTTGTTGGAACCACTTTAATACCTTTAGAATTCTATATGCGATATTGTTCCTTCTTTCATACTTTCACTCTTGAGAACATTTTATGGATAACAGAACCGTGTTCTGCAATCTATACATCTTTGTAGTTGAATAAATGATTTTACCATACTTGTTTATATATATGGGGTCGGATATTTGGACACAAAATAAAACATAACTAGGGACATAAAGAATTTGGATCGTTGGATTTTTTGGTCCATATATTGGAAGTAGAAATTAAGGGGCAATCCAATGGTGAATATCCGTTGTATCACTAGTTGTGTCTATATTTTGTATCTCGGTAGACTTATATATATGATCAATAGCACCCTTAATTTAGCATAATTTTATAGCCCCTTGATATTAGCTACAAGTTCCTATTTTAATATATGTTCTTTCTCTCTCCTGTCACATGGACCAAATATTCAAATATAAAATTGTGGCTAATGTCACAGGACTACGAATACTGCAAAATAAAGGGTGTTATTGATCCTACCTGTATGTATGTATGTATATATGTATGTATGTATACGAGGAGCGCTCAATGGCACCTCTGTTTTGCAACACCCCTTGTGGCCCTTGATTTCCACCACATAATTCGATTTAAATAACATTATAAGGTGGAAGAAATAAAAGCAAATATTATTTAAATCGAATTGTGTAGTGGAAATTAGGGGGGTAACAGGGGTGCTGCAAAATAAGGGTGTCATTGAGCGCTCCTACACACACGTGCGCGCACACACGCACACACAATATATATATATAAGTTCGTGGTAAAAGTGAGAATCATAGTATTCATAAACGACAAGGGTTTCGTAAATAACTGTAGAAAGTTCAAAATGTAGTTACATAATGTTAAGAAATGAATTTTATAATGCAATGCATGGTAAATGTATCGATATAAATGAATTGTAAATTAAATTTGTGATTTTATTTATGTTATGTGATTGATGTATCTATGTAACAACCCAAAATTTAAGCAATAATAATTAATTAACGAATTAATTAAATAATAAAATAACTTTGTTAAATTATCAGAATTGAACCACAAGAGTTGCACCATTATGTCCGTGGTAATTTTCTGGTCAATTTCCATATATAGTTTGTCAAAATCCGAGCTAGAACGAAGAAGATACAGATCAAACAAGAAAATGAAGAATATATATATAGGGCAAGTTCGACCCTAGGGTCGACCCTTACCATAGCTAGGTCGACCCTAGCATGTGTTGGTCGACATGAAGGTCGACCCGCCTTCATTTATTTGACGTACTTCGCCCAGTTTCTTTCGAACACGTCATTTTGCAATTCCTTTTCAATCCTGTGCGATCGTGCTTCCATCCAACGGTTCCCAGCGAGCCTATGACGAGGTTGCACCAGATTTAATCTTCAAATCCAACAGTCTGAGATCCCTAAGTGACACTATAAATAAGACCCTAGACCTAGCTATTTTTCTCATTCAGATTTTCTCCTATCTGGGTTCATTGCCTGAGGCTGGACCCTAAATAGAATATTTTTCTAAGGAGAAGATCTTTTTAATTAAAATATTTTATACCCTAGAAGTGGATCCGGGAAGGCCAAGGAAAAGAGCTAAGGACCACGGGTGAGTGTTTAAGAGGCATATTTTAAGACTTAGATTAAGTTAATAAGCAAATATAGCAGAGATAACAGAAGAGGCTTATTTTAAAACTTACACTAAGTTAATAAGCAAACATAGAAATAGGGCCCATACCAATAGCACTCCCTTTCAGACTAGGACTGATGGTCTCACAACAAATTAGGTGAGGCTGGGTAGGACCCTTTCAAACTAGGACTGATGGTCTCACAATAGTTAGGTGAGGCTGGGACCCAGGGTAAATAAGGGCCAATAGATAGAGGCTCAAATCGGGGGATTTGGGCAAGGGGCGCAACTAGATTTTGTTTGTTAGGACCCGTACCAACAGCATCCCCTTTCAGACTAGTACTGATGGTCGCACAACACACTTAGGTGATGCTGGGCAGGACCCTTTCAGGCTAGGACTGATGGTCTCACAATAGATTAGGTGAGACTGGGCACACTTATGCTGACTAGGGTTTGTAATAGGTCACAAGAGGGAGCGACAGTTAGTGTGTACCACGATGACCGTGCGTGTGGCATTGAGTAAGGTAAATAATTCGCTACTGCGTTCCAAAGCGATGAACATGTGTCTTTTTGCTGTGGGACCCACAGGATGGGACTAGCTCACAGTGGCACAACAGAGATAAAAGGCCGATCAACGGGTAGAATTAGGATTTCAGCCTAATTAAAACATGATTAGGATTTCAGTCTAATCAAAGCAGCAATCTAGGACAAGTGCAAACAATTCAAACAATTGAAATAATCAGAACTATCAAAGCAAAGCAAGTAGTTAAACAACATTTTATTCTAGTTCTATCTTTCCTTTCTTTCCTTTTATACTAGAACTGTTGCTAAGTCTATTATATTTATCTTGCTTAAAAATACTAGTAATTACTTTCATTCACCAGACTTTTAGTCTGACCCACTCATCTATTTCCCTTTATCCCCCTTAGGCCAGCAAAGGCAAGGACATTAGATTTCAGCTTTCTTAGAGAAATATTCTTGGAGATTCTTCATGTATTCTTCTTCTTCTTTCAGTTTTCTTTTCATTTGACTTTTGGATGTACTGGTACTTGATGAGAGGTATGGTTTTATTTATGTACTCTAATGATGTGACTGAGATGGTATTTTTCATAAGACACGTGTATTTGGTATTTCGAGACATATTTGGTTTTATGACTTATTTATGAAGTTTAATTTTTAATGAGTTACTATTTAAATGTTTCCACTGTTTATTTGTCCTGTGAATCTTAGTCTTTGTATAGTTTTTAGCTATACCTACAACGCACCACATCTTTTAGTGTGCCCTTTTTGGATATAGTAAGGGGTTTGGGGTGTTTCACTTGGTATCAGAGCCTAAGGTTACATGATTCCTAAAAACTTGTTTTAAAAGTAAAGTATTTTTCAAAAATTAACTTATTTTTTAAAAGTGTTTTTCAGAAAGAAACTCTTAGGAATAGTTTTCAGGTATAAAAGAGTTTTTATAAAAATCCCCTCAAAGTCCAGTTCAATCTTCTTTCGATTCTTTCGAGCCTAAATTCTATTTTCTTTGCTTAGAACGGCGGATGCCCTAATCTTCCAGAGGGTATCCAAGTCCCAGACTGGTTTTGTAGATACCTCCAAGCTATGACACCAGAGGTGCAAGAGCAAGCGCCCAACACAGCACCAGTGGGTGGAAATCCCATCAATCCACCTGCATCAGCCAATTTCTCTAAGCTATGCAAGGACTTCGCTAATCTAGGAGGCAAGACATTTTCTAGTACAGAGGATTTTGTGGAGGCACGAGCTTGGTTGAGGAGTACAAAGAGGATATTTGGGCTATTGGGATTGGAGAATCAGTAGAGAGTTCAGCTTGCCTCTTGGCAGCTGAAAGGAGAGGCTTCTTATTGGTGGGAGATTTTTGAGTTGGAAGGGAGAGACATTTGTTGGAATGAATTCCGTGAAAGGTTTTAGAGGAAGCTTTTGTCACCAGCAGAAGAAAATATGCAGTTGGAAAGGTTCATTAGTTTGAAGCAAGGAAGTCTTTCGGTAAAGGAGTATATCAACCAATTTAATGAGTAGTCGCGGTTTGAGAAGGAGCTTGTCAATACACCGCACAAGAAGGCCATGAAGTTTGCTAAAGGATTGAACCAGCCCCTCCAAGGGTTCGCATTGACACATGTACCGATGGGAGCTACATACGAGTCACTGGTGGAGATGGCCCTCATGTTTGATGCAGCTAAGGAAGGGGAGTCTAAGGAGGTCCCTAAGTCGAAAACTTCTAAGAAACAGTGGTGGAAGAACAAGAAGGACAAGAAGAAAGGAGGAGGCCCTCAAAAGCAGATCAAGAAAGGAGAGAAGTGCAATAATTGTGGATTGGTTGGGCACTACGCAAAGGGCTGCAAGAAAGGTAAAACGAAGGGAAAGTATTACAGTTGTGGATAGCCCGGTCCCTTAGTGGATTTTGTCCTCAGAAGACGGGGCAGGGAGCGGGCGCACCTACATCGCAGGTACAGGCCTTGGATGCAGCACCTTCCAATAGTGGACCAGATAGGGTAGGAAAGTCTCTATAGAAGGTTTGATCTCTATTTCGGATTTTCCTATTCGGACTCTTTTTTATTCTGGAGCATCGCACTCTTTCATTTCTAGGTCCTTGGTTGATTGTTTGCACTTAGATATTTCTCTAGTAGCAGATCCTATAGTAGTTTTAAACCCCACAGGAGGATCGGCACATTTATCCATGATTTGTAGGGGTTTGAAAATTTTTATATTAGGCGTAGAGTTTGACCGTGACGCCTATGCATTAGGATTTTCGGGGTATGGGATGATTTTGGGGATGGATTGGCTATCCACTTATGGAGCGATATTGGACTGCGAGAGAGTCGTTAGACTAGAGACATGCAGCGGTAGGACTCTCGAGGTTTCTTGCGACCCATAGGGGTCAGTCATGTTGAGCTTCCTTTATTCCCTTGATTTATCACCAACGGAGTTGGATTCAGTTCCAGTCGTCAAAGATTTCCCACACGTCTTTGAGGAGGTTAGGGGACTACCCCCTAAGAGAGAGATCAACTTTAGGATCTACCTTAATGACAATGCTAAGCCAGTGGCATTGCCAGTGAGACATATGGCTTCTAGGGAGAGGAAGAAGTTAAGTAAGCAGATTAGTGAGCTGTTGGAGAAAGGCTTCATCAGACGGAGCATATCTGAGTGGGGAGCACCAGTCGTCTTTGCTTCAAAGGCGGATAGTTCCCTTCGACTTTGTGTAGACTATAGAGAGTTGAACAAGCTCACTAAAAAGAACCATTACCCACTTCCTAGGATAGATGATCTTTTCGATCAATTGGTTGGCTCTTCAGTATTTTCTCAACTTGATTTAACTACTGGATTTCATCAGCTTAGGGTCACAAACGATAGCATTGATTAGACAGTATTTAGGACACCCGATGGATTCTTTTTGTGGTTGGTTATGCCATTTGAGCTAACCAATGCCCCAACATATTTCGTAGATTTGATGAGCCGTGTTTTTCGAGATGTCCTAAATAAGTTCGTAGTAGTATTCGTGGACGACATCTTGGTGTTTTCCAAGAATATGGAGGAGCATGTTATTCATCTAGAGGAGGTTCTTCGTACACTTCGTGTTCATCAGTTGAAGGCAAAGTTCTCGAAGTGTAACTTTTGGCGTGAGGAGGTGCGTTTCTTGGGGCATGTAGTCTCAAGAGAGGGTTTAGCTGTTGATCCTACTAAGGTAATAACAGTGCAAGATTGGAAGGCCCCCAAGAACGTTACCGAAGTTAGAAGCTTCCTAGGTTTGGCTAGTTATTATAGGAAGTTTATCAGAGATTTTGCTAAGATTTCAGCACCGCTTACTCGCCTCACTAAGAAGAATGCGGCATTCGTGTGGGACATGGATTGTGAGGATTCCTTCACGATGCCAAAGAGAGCCCTTACTAGTGCACCAGTGTTAGTTTTACCCAATGGAGCTAAGCCTTTTACTGTATACACTGATGCATGTGGGACGGGTCTAGGAGCTGTATTGATGCAAGAAGGGAGGGTAGTATGTTATGGAAGTAGACAGTTGAGAACACATGAGAAGAACTACCCCACCCATGATTTGGAGCTAGCTGCTATTGTTTTCACACTCAAGTCTTGGAGACATTACTTGCTAGGAGAGAGGTTCGAGCTTTTCACTGACCATAAGTAATTGAAGTACCTATTCTCACAAAAGGATTTAAACTTGAGGCAGCAGCGTTGGATGGAGTTTTTGGCATCATATGACTTTGAGATAGCTTATACCCCTAATAAAAGGGAACGTAGTTGCGGATGCGTTAAGTAGGAAGAAAGCAACCCTTAGTCCAAATTTCGTGGAGTGGAAAAGCCTAGAGTTTATTTCCACCTTTGATTTTAAGCCCTCTACGGACATTACCCCGGGATTATTGGCAGCACTTGAGGTTAAGCCTACCCTTATAGATCAGATTGGCTCAAGGCAGTGAGAGGATTCAGAGCTTGTGGATATTTTGGAAAGGATTAGCAGAGGAGAGGTCTCTAGACATCTCCAACGCTATTCTATAGATGGTAAAGGGTGGCTAAGGAGAGACGGAAGACTTTGTGTCCCCCGCACTAGTGATTTGATGAGAGCAGTTCTAGGGGAAGCACACCATTCTCGAATGACTATTAATCGGGGTGGTGATAAGAAGTATAGGGACATGAAGAGAATGTTTTATTGGAGTGGCATGAAGAAGGATGTGGCAGAGTTTGTGGTTAAGTGTCTTGTATGCCAAAAGGGTTAAAGGCGGAGCAGTAGAAGCTCAGTGGATTACTTTAGCCATTAGATGTACCCGAATGGAAGTGGTATGGTGTTTCGATGGACTTCATAGATGGATTACCCCAATCTAGGAAGGGGAATACTAGTATTTGGGTGATTGTAGATCGTTTGACTAAGAGCGCCCACTTTATTCCAGTCAAGAGTAAGAGGACAGCATCTTATTTGGCATCCTTGTACGTTCGTGAGATAGTCCGACTTCATGGAGTTCCCTCTAGCATAGTGAGCGATAGAGACCCTATCTTTACTAGCGAGTTTTGGAGAAGCTTGCAAGAGGCTTTAGGAACGCAGCTTAGATTGAGTACGGCCTATCACCCTCAGACGGATGGCCAAACGGAGAGAGTTAATAGAGTTCTTGAGGATTTGTTGAGGATGTGCATTCTTGATTTTGGAGGAACTTGGGAGGAGCGTCTTCCTTTAGTGGAGTTCGCATTTATAATAGCTTTTAGACTAGCATTGGGATGGAACCTTTCAAAGCTCTATATGGAAGGCCGTGCAAGTCGCCTTCGTGTTGGTTAGAGTCTATAGAGAGATTGCTACTTGATCCCGACATGGTTAGAGAGACTTCGGAGAAGATCAATTTGATTAGAAGGAGGATGAAGACAGTCCAAGATAGACGGAAATCTTATGCAGACAAGCAGAGAAGAGACATTGAGTTTGAGGTAGGAGATTTAGTTTTCATTGAAGTGTCCTCGCTAAGAAAGGTAGTGAGATTTGGATCAAGTGGGAAACTTGCTCCCAGATTCGTAGGACCGTTCCCCATTGTAGAAAGAGTAGGGAAGATGGTGTATCAAGTAAAGCTACCGGAGAGGCTCGCAGGAGTGCACAATGTTTTTCATGTTTCACACTTGAGAAAGTGCTTACATGACTCAGCAGAGGTTGTGGAGCCAAGTCAACTGGAGGAAGTTGAAGTGGAGAGAGAAGCATCGGTTCGTCGTATTCCTACCAAGACCATTGGACGTGACATCAAGAAGCTTAGGAATAAAGAGGTTCGTTAGTAAAGATACAGTAGGGAGATGATGTTGAAGACGCTACGTGGGAGGCTGAGGAGAAGATTCTTATCTCCTATACACATTTCTTTGATAGTAAGTTTTCGAATTTCCTATTTTCATCTTTAGTTTTTTAAGGTTCTTTCCTTTATTATCCTTTGGGAGGGTAGATCTTAGGATTTAACCTATGGATGGTAGGATTTGATGTAAACATGTTATTAGAACATGTTATGTATGATGGATACTAGTGGTTGCAAGTGGTTACTAGTGGATGCTAATGGACGCATATACATACACTAGGCACTATTATCTCTTGAGGATCGGCCTAACTAGGTCGCTAGAGCATATGCATATGGATGTGTGCGCATTTGCATATTTTATTTTTATTTTATTCCATGGTTGTAATAAATGGATGATTATCATATGATTGTTGCATTTGGATGATGATTGTAGCATGCATATAGAACTATCAGTTATCATTAGGAAATTTGCTTTCATTTGGATACATGGCACGGACATGATTGCATAAAGGGAGGTCGACTGAATCAGTAGACCGCCTAATCTTTTGCATTAGTTAGGGACATTGACACTATACTATTTGCATATGTATCATAAATTGCATTAGAAAACTTAAGGACAATGGATGTAATGGGTGATGGTTGAGTAGATAGTTACAGAATTTGGATGAAAATATTTATCTCATTCTTCTATCCTTGGAGATTTCGGGGACGAAATCCTTTAAGGAGGGGAGAATGTAACAACTCAAAATTTAAGTTATAATAATTAATTAACGAATTAATTAAATAATAAAATAACTTTGTGAAATTATCATAATTGAACCACAGGAGTTACACCATTGTGTCCGTGGTAATTTTCTAGTCAATTTCCATATATAATTTGTCAAAATCCGAGCTAGAACGAAGAAGATATGGATTAAACAAGAAAACGAAGAATATATGTATGTATGTATGTATGTATGTATGTATGTATGTATGTATGTATGTATGTATGTATGTATGTAGGGCAAGGTCGACCCTTACCATATCTAGGTCGACCTATAGGTCGACCCTAGCATGTGTTGGTCGACATGAAGGTCGACCTGCCTTCATTTATTTGATGTACTTCGCCCAGTTTCTTTCGAACACGTCATTTTGCAATTCATTTTCAATCCTGTGCATTCGTGCTTCCATCCGACGGTTCCCAGCGAGGCTATGACGTGGTTGCGCCAGATTTAATCTTCAAATCTAACGGTCTGAGATCACTAAGTGACACTATAAATAAGACCCTAGACCTAGCTATTTTTCTCATTCAGATTTTCTCCTATCTGGGTTCATTGCCTGAGGCTAGACCCTAAATAGAATATTTTTCTAATGAGAAGATCTTTTTAATTAAAATATTTTATACTCTAGAAGTGGATCCGAGGAGGCCAAGAAAAAGAGCTAAGGACCACATGTGAGTGTTTAAGTAATTATTTTATATTTTTAAATAATTTAAAATAATAGGGTTTCCAATAGTTGTAGTTTTTCTACAATTTTGGGGTAACCTTTATGCAAGTTTATTTACAGTCTATATTTAAGTAAATTTTAGACTTTCTTTCCAGTTTATTTTCTTTTAGCTATTTTATTTCAGTTATTTGTAATTATTTACTGTTATTTACAGTTTTTCCAATTATTTACAGTCATTTGTTGTTATTTACATCTATACCTTTTTAGATGAAATTTAGCATGTAAATGTTAGTTTCTTTTTATTCCTTTTTACGTGAATAAAATAAATAAAAGAGAATGATTCGCTAATATGGGCTAAAATATAAGAACATTAAATTTATAGAAATTAGATGTAAAGTAAGAAGAACTATAATAAGTTGGACATAGACAAAAATAGGCAAATTAAGACATTTGCAAGCATAGTTATACCAAGTAATTATAACTAAAAAAACAGAATAAAAGAACAATTATAATATAGGTTATAATTAAGTAGAAAGAACAGAAAGAGGCTTATTTTAAGTTAATAAGCAAATATAGCAGAGATAACAGAAGAGGCTTATTTTAAAGCTTACACTAAGTTAATAAGCAAACATAGAAATAGGACCCATACCAATAGAACACCCTTTCAGAGTAGGACTGATGGTCTCACAACAGATTAGGTAAGGCTAGGCAGGACCCTTTCAGACTAGGACTGATAGTCTCACAATAGTTAGGTGAGGTTGTGACCCAGAGTAAATAAGTGGCCAATAGATAGAGGCTCAAATCGGGGGATTTAGGCAAGGGGCGCAACTAGATTTTGTTTGTTAGGACCCGTACCAACAGAATAATCCCCTTTCAGACTAGTACTGATGGTCTCACAACACACTTGGGTGAGGCTGGGCAGGACCCTTTCAGGCTAGGACTGATGGTCCCACAGTAGATTAGGTGAGGCTGGGCACGCTTATGCTAATTAGGGTTTGTAATAGGTCACAAGAGGGGGCGACGGTTAGTATGTACCACGATGACTGTGTGTGCGGCATTAAGTAAGGTAAATAATTTGCTACTACGTTCCAAAGCGCTAAACATGTGTCCTTTTGCTGTGGGACCCACAGGATGGGACTAGCTCACAGTGGCACAACAGAGATAAAAGGCCGATTAACGGGTAGAATTAGGATTTCAGCCTAATTAAAATAGGATTAGGATTTTAGCCTAATCAAAGCAGCAATCTAAGACAAGTGCAAATAATTCAAACAATCGAAATAATCAGAATATCAAAGCAAAGCAAGCAATTAAACAGCATTTTATTCTAGTGCTATCTTTCCTTTCTTTCCTTTTATACTAGAACGGTTGCTAAGTCTATTATATTTATCTTGCTTAAAAATACTAGTAATTACTTTCATTCACCAGACATTTAGTCTGACCCACTCCTCTATTTCCCTTTTTCCCCCTTAGGCCAGTAGAGGCAAGGATAGTAGATTTCAGCTTTCTTAGAGAAATATTCTTGGAGATACTTCATGTATTCTTCTTCTTCTTTCAGTTTTCTTTTCATTTGACTTTTGGATGTACTGTTACTTGATGAGAGGGATGGTTTTATTTATGTACTCTGATGATGTGACTGAGATGGTATTTTTCATAAGACATGTGTATTTGGTATTTTGAGACATATTTGGTTTTATGACTTATTTATGAAGTTTAATTTTTAATGAGTAACTATTTAAATGTTTCCGCTGCTTATTTGTCTGGTGAATTTTAGTCTCTGTAAAGTTTTTAGATATACCTACAACACACCACATATTTTACTGTGCCCTTTTTAGGTATACTAAGGGGTTTGGGGTGTTTCAATCTATAAATCAATGTGGTATAACTATTAAAATTTTCATATTTTATGATTTATTAATAAACAAATCAACGAATAATAGTTTAGTAAATTTACCTAAATAGTTTTAAGATTATGTAGTTAATTCTACTATATGAGCATAATTGTAAAATATTATAAGGGAATTATGACGTTTTGTAGATGACTATAGAAATTTTGAAATGTTGGTATATAAAGTAGAAAACATAATCTTGTAACGCAATGTATGGTAAATTTATTAAGATAAAGTGTAAATTGAAGTTGTTATTATTCTTTAGGTATATATTTTAAGTTATTTAACTTATGCATCTCTACATTAATGAAAAAATAATTTTATCAATTTTGTTAATATGAATATGCTATGCATATTGAATTTTTCATATTTTCGTAAATTAGTAAACAATTTAATGAATAATACTTAACTAGATTTATCTTGTTTAAATTTAAGATTGCTTGATTAATTTAATTATATGGAATGAAATGTAAACTATTGGGAGAAAAGTGAGGTAAGTTTTGTAAATAAGTTTGGTAATTTTAAATGTAGGCATTTGGAGTTAAAAGTAGAATTTACAATGAAATGTATGATAAGTTTATTAAGATAAATTAACTACAAATTATAATTATATATATATATATATCTTTATAGTTGAATGAAAAATTGATTTTACCATTTTGGTTATTGCTAAAGGGGCTTACATATTTAAACTGTCGTTATTTATTATTTATATGAAATTTTAAAAAATATTAGTTAATTGAATCTATTTAAACAGCTTAAATTTTGGATTATGTAATTAATCTAAATGTAATGGGCTTAAATATAAAATATTATGAGGTAACCGATAAACTATGTGTAGATAATTGTATAGACATCCGAATATCCCAATCAAAATGTAAAATAACGGTAGAAAATTAGTAAAATAAGTGTAAAATGATAAATTAAAGAATTTGAAAATAAAATATCTAGAGAGAGAATTAAGAAAAGGAGATAAAACTACTAGAATCAACAAGAGAGTCATAAATTATAAATCTTCCCCAAATTAAACTAAATCAAATAGAAATTAGTGAATTTGGAAGTTTAACACGTAATCCTCCCAAACTAGTCAGTATATCATCTTCTTTCTCAATTTGAAAAAAAAAACTAAATTTGCGGTAACTTCTGTTTTTCTCTTTACATGTTAGTATCTCCTCTTTTTGCAGATTCTAAAAGCCAGATCAAAGCCAAAGCTATCATCTTGTTGTTGTTTGCTCCTATTTTGCACAAAGGTGAGTATTAACTCACACTTCTAACTCAAACAAGTATTGAGTGTTGCTAATCAGTTGTTTGTATTTTTTTGTTTGCTGAAAAAGATTTCTTAGACTGAACCTGAAACGAATTTTGCCATATCTTTTGTGTTACTTATCCAAATTCGATAATTTTTTATGTTCTGGAAAGATTAGGCTTTTTACTAAAAGTTTCATATTTTGATTTTTATAAAATTTTGAAGTTAAATTAGTCTAAACCTCACTTCTTTGTTGTTGTCCCGAGAGTAAAATGGCAGCGACAATGAATTTAGACCTGAGAATTGTTTTGGGAATAACTTTTGATTCGTAAGCCCAAATTAGGTGATACTTTTTCAGACTTTGTGCTAAGGCAATCCTCTTCAACTTTTATGTTTTGAGTTTCATCATATTTTGTCTTTTAAAGGATCTAATTGGCTCTTTAAGCCGCAGCCTTGTCGATTTTCAAAGTTTTGTAATTTTATGTTATGATAATGAAATTGCCCTAACTTTTAATCCTTAAGTACGAATTAGGTGATCTTTTTTTTGACTTCGAGCTAAGTCAATCATCTTCAACTTTTATGTTTTATATTTCATTATATTTTGGGTTTTAAAGGATCGAAATGGCTAAATAAGTTGCAGTCTTAAGTTCTATTGCTAGGTTTTGTGCAATTTTAATTGTTGTTTCGTGCACGTGATTTGGAAACGATTTCTTAAGGAAATTTTCGATTAAAAGCTATTTTTGGATTAATATTTGTCTAAATCAATTTCTATTAGTAATAATATTTTTCCAAAGCACATTTTATGTATTTATAAATATATACATATTTCTCAATAATAAAGAGATTTTGAAAGAAAAGAATTTCTATGATGTTTTGAAAAAAAATCGTTTTAGAACTAGTTTTCTTAAAGTATAATATTTTCTTAAAAATCACACGTTTTTGCACTCTTCGAGTGAACGAGAAAGAGATTTAAATGATTTAGTAAAACATGTGGTATGTGACACATGCGTTTACTTTCTCGATTAATTACCAAGCTGTAACGACCCCACAGCGATGCCCAGTTTAGCAAAAAACATTACAAGTAATATCGTCTGCTAATCTGAAGAATACGACTTGTTAAGAGTGATCGAATGTGAATATATCTTTCTACTAACACTGACACAATATGTATACCTTTTTACTTAATATCTGAACTGAAATTTGACGTGTACAGTATTAATACCAACTAATAGACACACTGATTTCTCAAACATAACAATATATCATATAAGCATTAGTCATAGATCACAGTGGAATAATAATCTCATGTATATATATATATATACAATTTGTGAGTCTACAAAATAAAACACTAAACTCACATAATATACAAGTTTTATAATCCTCTAATCTCAATTATACATTTTATATACAAGGTCCAAATTACTAAATGGGATAAACTAAAAGTCCAAATGTTTATCTCCTTGCTAACATTACCATTCAAAGGTCAACCTATCCTCTAACCTGAAAAGTCTCGGCCTAACCCGAGAAAAATAACACCCGGGTCAGACTATCTCTAAATATCCAATAGGGTGAGAACAAGATATGACACAAGAACAACAACATATAAGTAAATGCAGATGTCCATGAAATAACAAGTCAAGGGAATTAGTTTAACTTAGAGTTCATCACAAGGAACATGGTTATACACTTAAGTCACAAACACATATTAGTCACTAAACACATAATAACAGAATTAACTTAACATCCATCACAAGACACAAGAACATATATTTATTTCACTAACACAAGACACAAGAATTCTATTTTTTTTCACGAACACAAAATCCAAACATCCAGAATCCAAGAGATCTTACTCCAAACCGATCGTAATGATCATCCAAAACAATCACAATGATTATACTCAAAACCCGTGGAAAATAAACAAACAAATTGGTATCACTCGAACCGATCTGATACCAAGGATCGTACTCAGACCGGGAACACAAATCATAGAATGATCTCAAGGATAGTCCATACCGATCAAGGTGATCGTAGAAACCATGACTCAATATATCTACATTAATTTAATATTATTATATTATTATGTTCGAAAAGAAGTCCAAGAATAAACTTCTTAAGGATCTAGCAGCCACTTGCCACACACCAAAAGAGAGTAAACTCTAAAGTGCCAAATACTAGCACCTTCAGTAATCACTAGAATTTAACCAATACGTCTCATACCGTATGGTGAAATCTAAGTATTTACTAAAAGCTAGTAAATATCACTTATTACGGATACCATTAGAAAACCTGAACTACATTCTGTTAAGGATCTAGCAGCCACTTGTCGCACTCCAAAAGAGAATACAACTCTAAAGTGTTAAATACTTTCCCAAATATGATCATAAGAATTTAACCAAGGCATCCCATACTACCCGGTGGAATTCGAGTATTCGCTAATGGGTTAGTAAATTCCACTCAAACATTCTATTCAATGAGTTATACCGTATTCAACGAAGCGTTACTCGAAAGGATTTAAAACAATCGATAACATTAAGTAGAATAATAGTACTTCCCAAATAATAGAATTAAGGTTCTCAAAACAATTTTTTTTCTCTCTGATTTTTATTATAAAAAACACTTGTTATAGTTTTCCAGAAATCCACTTATTATTTAGCTTTAAATAAATGTTCACTTGTTTGATAAAATATTTCATAAACTCGAATTATTCCAAAATTACATTTATATACACAGAGTTGTCTCAAATTTCCATATTAAACACTTAGTTAATAACCCATATTTAAAAACCACTTTTATTATTCTTCCAAATCTATTTTGATATATATATATATACATATATATATATATATATTATTTAGAAATAATTTGACCCACCTTTTAAAACCATATTTCCAAAGCCACTTGTATATGTTATCACTTATTTTATAAGAAACAACTTTTGTGTTTTGTGTTTTGCATAATTTTGAAGTTTAAATGTTCGAAAACTTGTTTCTTTGTCGCTGGCCTAGCAATGAGACAGATTTAACAACCTTAAATATGAGAAATTGTTTCGTTCATAACTTTTGAATCGTAGGTCCAAATTAGATGATCCTTTTTCTGTTTAAAGCTTAGACATTTATCTACAACTTTTATATTTTAAGATTTGAAAAATTATGGGATTTAAGGGGTCAAAACTACAGATCTAAAAGCTCTAAATTTGAGTTAAAAATATATAAATGGATATGCTTCATATTCAAGTAATTTTATGAAAGAGAAATTCTTCTACTTTACTACTATTTAACTAGTGTGTAACATGTGCGTTGTACATGGTAATGTTGTTAAAAAACATTATTTATATTTCAATTATTGCTAAAAATTATATTTTATTATTCAATATATGATAAATTAATTGTGATATATTAATTATAAACTAAAATGACATGCAATACTTAGATATAAAGTTGAGGGTTCAATCCTCACTAACCACATATCTCTATAAAAATTAATGTCCTAACTCAAAAAAAATTATAAATTAAAATTGTTAATATTGTATATATAAATAATTTATGTTATATGATATAATTTTTTTTATATGTATGAGTGAATAAGTAACTTCACCATTTTGTTAAAATGATTGTTGTATGTATATTGAGTTGTCATCTTTTTTAAAGGATTTATAAATGGATTAATGAACAGTATAACTGAATTTATTTCAATAATTTGAATTAATGACCAACATAACTAATTAAATATAAGGAGTTGAATGTAAAAAATTTAAAGAAAAATAAGAAGATCTGAGTACAAACCTATAATTGAGAAGAGCATAGACCTTGTGGTTAGCTTATCTACATATGAATTTATTATTATTATTATTTAAATCAGCCGTGTGAATTTTTATTCATTATTAAGTTCTCATTTTTAAATAAATTTATCTTTGTAGTTAACCATAGATTCCATGTTCTTGGGCAAAATAATATTATGTAGCTTTTAGTTGAGTTATGAGTTAGGTATGGTTTGTTGATACGCTGAAAGTGAGATGTTTCTATAATCTAATTTTTATCAATATAATATGTGTGTTCACATCGTAATGTTGTAAAATATAAATTTATCTTTTAAAGGCTGTTAAAAATGAAATTGTGTTATGTAATGTACGTTAGTTTTTTTAAGATAAATAAATTAGAAACTAAAAGATTGTTATTATTTATGTAAACATTTTATGTTATGTGATTTAAATATCTTTATATATTTGAATAAAGAAAAAATAATTTTATCGTTTTTCTCATATATATAAATATTGTATATACTGAAATCCTTGTATTTTTAGGATTTATTAAATGGATTAATAAATATTAGTTAATCATATTTATTTAAATAGTTTAAATTTTTGATTATGCAATTAGTTATATATATGAACTTGAATGTAAAATATTAGAAGATAACCGAGAAGGGTTTCTAAGTAATTGTAAAAAAGTTAAAATTTTAGGTATTTGAAGTTAATAGAATTTTGTAGCACAATGTATGATAAATTCATTTAGTAAATAAATTATAGATAAATTTTTTATTATCATCAATGTATATAATTTATGTTATGTGATTTGTATATATTTGTATCGAAATGAATTTTTTTTCCAATTTGTTAATGCGCTGTGAAGGCCCGAATTTTCGTACCCTTTGAGCCGACAATAAACCACACCGTCCAAGCTGAATTTGGGTTATGATGATTTTAAAAGAATAATTAAGTAATTTTAATAAGAGTTTGAATAAATGGTTAAGAGGAATTTTTTATCACACTTAAACAATAATTGAAGAACATTGAATATAATAACAAATTGAGTATGCGGAAACAACTAGTACATTTGTCCTGCCTGTGAGATCTGGGAAGATAAAACAAGGTATTTAACTAAGGTTAGGGATCGGATTTGGATGATTCCTATCCAAAAATCACTTCAAACTAATTTTCGAAACCCCATATGAAATTTACGTCTTTTTATCGATGATTAGTACGAAGGAACCAGGTATCGGATTTGCTTGATTATGTTCAGCATGATAGGGGGTTCTCGCTTTTTGAACAGTGACGAAGCTTAGACTCTTACCCCTACATGTCCCTAGTGTGAAAGGGTTGGTTGATAGTCGAGAGGCTTGTCGTAAAAGCAGATCTGAGGTACCACATGTAGTCACCTCCATGTTGAAAAGCAGGAGTGCCCCCATGTTGAAAAGCAGAAGGGTAGCGGGATGGTTGAAAAGCCTACCGGGGCGGGTCCGAAAAACCCGTTCGTTACATGCGCTGCAGTATACCTATTGAAACATTCATCTTTTAGGATTTTTTAATAGGCATTAGTTGACTAAGTTTACCGGCTAGTTAAATTTTGGATTATGTAATTAATTTAAATGTGTTGACCATAATGTAAAATTTTAGGACAGAACTGTGAAAGATCTATAAATAATTGTGGATTCTTTTAAAAGTAAGTATTTAAAAGTAAAATAGTGTGAGAAGTTTAGTAGAATAATTGTAAAGTGGTAACTTATAGCCTTTTGAAAATAAAACATCCAAACTTGGATAGAATTAAATAGAATAGAGATAACTACTAGAATTAATGAGACGGCTTCAAATTTTCTGCTTTATTATTTAATAGATGAGCTAGGATCAATAACACTCTTTATTTACCACCATTTTGTGGCCTTCTAATATCAGCCATAAATTGTTATCCCGCCTTTTGGCAAGGCCGTGACACCAAAAAGTTGACTGGAACACTAAAGACAGTTCGTCGTAAAAGTTCGTTATACACTATTTCACCATGGATACCGATGAATTTTGTTCGAGCCCGGAACAGGCTACAATTGATAGAACACGGCAAGCAAAGTCATGAAAGCCAACACTCCAGATTTCAAGTCAATCCGAGTTCGTATGATCAACTAATGATCGATGCAAAATGAAGGAGATAACCCCAAATTCGAATCCATAGGTGAAACTTATGGTCGAATCCATCAACGTCTGTTTGCTTCGAATCGATCGTTACCTCCTTGTTCGAATCCATCAGGTAGTCAGGCTTCGTATCCATCGCCCGAATCCATAAAGACATCCTGCTTTGTACCCAACAAGATGTTCTGCTTCGAATCCATGCATGGGTGACACGTTCGAATCCATGGACGTGCCTTGCATCGAACCCATCCTGCTACGACAGCTTCGTATCGATCCACCACAGCATGTCGCGATCGATACGGCGAAACTCCTGTTCGAATCCATCTGGGAATGAAGCCTTCGACTCATCATCGAGTCAAAGCGGCGAAACCTTCGGGACGACTCGATCAAATAGGCGAATAAAGCGGATCAAAGCTAAAGTTTCGCTCCACGTCATCACGAAGCCACGAGCCACCATCGATTCGAAGTGATCGATTCGATCGTATCGATTCGAACGAGAGGAACAGTTCAGAAAACACCATTTCGAATCGACAATAACTTGAGATCCATAAGTCCAAATGATACGAAATTTTCACAGAAGCTTACGTACATGTCGAAGAATGTCCACACCAAATTTCAGCTCGATTGGATGATTTTTTGATCGATTTGAATGGAGTTCGAATCGATCCCGAAGCGGGCGCATGGGCCCCCACACGTGCCAGAAGTAGTCTCCCTAATTTTAGGCGAAATATCAGCCTCCTACACCTATAAATAGAGCCCCTGGTCATTCAGAAAAGAGGTCGGACAATTTTAAGAGCTAAAGAGCGCCCAGACTCTGCCAGATTTACTCAGAATCATCACTGCTTCCTTAGATTCAGACTTAGCTCAGAAAATCAGTTGTACTACATTATAAGAAATTGTAATCTTCAAGTGAACATCAATAAAATCATCAACTTCAGAGTGGACGTAGGCAAGATCGCCGAACCACTATAAATTCTGTGTTGTTTTCTGCTTTCATCTAATTTTTCTGAGAGTTCTTCATTTTTATTTCTTTACATATTTGATATCTGTGATCTGTGATCTGTGATTGGGAACTGGTGCTTTCACAACATTTGGGGTTTGTGACCAATTTTGGCGCAAACACTTTGGTGCTTTCACTAAGAACCCTAACTCGGGAGTTCTATCATTTAGAAGTTGAATTTGAAGACTTAAGAGCTCAGATCTGAGAAGATATGACAAGGCAAACTAGTAAAAGACAAAGGCTAGAGCAAAGTCAACACGAAGGGAGTCAAGAGGCTTCCTCAGGAGCAAACCAAGCTTCAGTCTTCATCACCAGGGATGAGATGGAGACAATGATGAAGAGATAGGAGGAAATGATCCAGAATTTGCTTCAACAGATTGGACAACTTGGAGCGTAAAATCAAGGAGCAACCAGAGTCCAGAACGGAGCAGGACCATCTGGCGTAGCGCCGGAGCTGGGGGGCACACACTTAGAGCATGTTGATCCAATCCCCGGAAGAGATTCAGGGACATCCGAGCAACCTGGTGGCAATAGAGGGACGGACGCTCAGCCAGGGGGCAGAACGAAGGTAACACTCAAAGATCACAGCCTGACGACAACGACAGGTTGGCAGAGATGGTCAGACGGGCCATGAGAGGCGGACTAGTCAATAGAGATCTGTAGGATGTACATAGGAGTCCCTTTACTCCTACGATCAAGTAGGCCAGAAATCCACCAGACTTCAAGCTACCATCGGTGGAAATGTATGATGGGCGGACAGATCTAGCGGTCCATCTAACGAAGTATATGAGGCACATGGAAGTGCTGGGGGCATCGCAGGAAGTCATGGCCCGGTGCTTTCCATTATATTTGACGGACATTGCAGCGCTATGGTTTAGACAACTGGAGAGTGGCTCCATTGGGACTTGGACAGATTTGACAGAAAGGTTTATGAGACAATTCGGGGTTCATATTTCGAGACCCAAGAACGTGATGAGTTTGGCGAATCTAAAACAAAAGGCCGGGGAATCTTTGAGGAGTTTTCTGACGTGATTCAATGCGGCAGCAGCATCAGTGGATCGACCAGATCCATCTATGGTCATGATGGCAGCTGTATCTGGAATATCTGATGGCACGGAGTTCAAGAATTCACTAACTAAGGATCCACCTACGGACCTAGGAGAGTTTTATCATGAAGCTGAAAAGTTTTTGCGATTAGAGGACGCTCGTACGGAGAGAGAAGAAGAAATCGATGTTTACACAATTAGAGACGGTAATTCACCTGGAAAAGGTGCAGTGACTGGTAAAGGGAAGCGAAAGGCTGAAGAAAACAATGACAGGTCAAAGCGGCAACGGAGGGAGCCGCGATTTACCACCTATTCAGAACTGAACGAGGGTTTGGAGCGAATCTACCAAGACACCCGAGAGCAAGTTGCCTATCGCAGACCAATACGACGGGATCCGACTACCGACGAGAGAAAGTCAGACAAATATTGCTTATTCCATGAGCTGAACGGCCATATCACAAATGACTGTAGACACCTGAAGGATGAGGTAGAAGGGCATATCAGGAACGGTAGGCTACTTCAGTATGTGAGAAGGCGAGCTCCAACGGTGGAACCAGAGCGACCACTGTCTACATCAGCTAGGGGTGACCCCGAGCCGGGGCACCGTATGGTTATCAATTGATTTAAATAACGATGAACAAGTCGTAAACTTCTCACTAACATGGTTAAATCATTTACACATGTGGGAGATCGCGAACGATCCACAGACATGCTCTGAATGACCATTGACCATATCGTAACGAGAATTTACACTTTGACATCCTTGCTTTGTTTTTGTTTTGTTTTGATTCGAACATTTAGACTTTACTTGTTTGGACATTTCTATCATGGAATTCATGTGAGCGTTAATTTGATATTTGCAATTCTGTAGAAGAAGTTACTCGCGTATGCTTTGGATCGCGAACGGGCCACAAGCACATCTTGTATGGCGACGAACCGCCACGATCGCTGATTCAGAAATTCACCCGAACGTGAACCTGACATCGATAATACTAAGTCCCCCCCGGGCACACTCATTCGCCTCGAACGGCACCCGACCTCGAACGGTCGCCATTAGCCTCGAACGGCATACGACCTCGAACGGTCGCCATTAGCCTCGAACGGCACCCGACCTCGAACGGTCGCCATTAGCCTCGAACGACACCCGACCTCGAACGGTCGCCATTAGCCTCGAACGACACCCGACCTCGAACGGTCGCCATTAGCCTCGAACGGCACCCGACCTCGAACGGTCACAATCTGCCTCGAACGGCACCCGACCTCGAACGGTCACAATCTGCCTCGAACGGCACCCGACCTCGAACGGTCACAATCTGCCTCGTACGGCAACCGACCTCGATCGGTCACAATCTGCCTCGTACGGCAACCGACCTCGAACGGTCACAATCTGCCTCGTACGGCACCCGACCTCGAATGGTCACCATTAGCCTCGAACGGCACCCGACCTCGAACGGTCACCATTAGCCTCGAACAGCACCCGACCTCGAACGGTCACCATTAGCCTCGAACGGAACCCGACCTCGAATGGTCACAATCTGCCTCGTACGGCACCCGACCTCGAACGGTCACAATCTGCCTTGTACGGCACCCGACCGCGAACGGTCACAATTCACCCAGTATGACATTCAATCACGAACGATCACATTCTGCCTCGTGCGGCATCCGATCACGAACGATCACATTTTATCTCGTGCACCATACGATCACGAACGGTCACAATTCGTCTAGAATGACACCCGATCGCGAACGATCATGACTCGCCTTCAACGGCACTCGACCGCGAACGGTCCCATTTCTTTATTTGCCGCGAACGGCATCCGACCGCGAACGGTCCCCTTCCATCGTTCGCCATGAACGGCATCTGACCACGAACGGTCCCATTTGGCCATCTGCCGCGAAAGGCATCTGACCTCGAAAGGTCCCATATTACCTCAGATGACATACGGTCGCGAACGATCGTCATTCGTGGTCGGGAAAGACTATCAAGTTCTTTACAGGTCGATGATAGGATATGAACATCCAGCTTATGGAACTACAAAACACACCTTCCTATCGCAAGGCATGTTTTGGGGGGCAAATGTTATCACGCCTTTTGGCAAGGCCGTGACACCAAAAAGTTGACTGGAACACTAAAGACAGTTCGTCGTAAAAGTTCGTTATACACTGTTTCACCATGGATACCGATGAATTTTGTTCGAGCCCGGAACAGGCTACAATTGATAGAACACGGCAAGTAAAGTCATGAAAGCCAACACTCCAGATTTCAAGTCAATCCAAGTTCGTATGATCAACTAATGATCGATGCAAAATGAAGGAGATAACCCCAGATTCGAATCCATTGGTGAAACTTATGGTCGAATCCATCAACGTCTGTTTGCTTCGAATCGATCGTTACCTCCTTGTTCGAATCCATCAGGTGGTCAAGCTTCGTATCCATCGCCCGAATCCATAAAGACATCCTGCTTCGTACCCAACAAGATGCTCTGCTTCGAATCCATGCATGGGTGACACGTTCGAATCCATGGACGTGCCTTGCATCGAATCCATCCTGCTACGACAGCTTCGTATCGATCCACCACAGCATGTCGCGATCGATACGGCGAAACTCCTGTTCGAATCCATCTGGGAATGAAGCCTTCGAATCATCATCGAGTCAAAGCGGCGAAACCTTCGGGACAACTCGATCAAATAGGCGAATAAAGCGGATCAAAGCTAAAGTTTCGCTCCACGTCATCACGAAGCCACGAGCCACCATCGATTCGAAGTGATCGATTCGATCGTATCGATTCGAACGAGAGGAACAGTTCAGAAAACACCATTTCGAATCGACAATAACTTGAGATCCATAAGTCCAAATGCTACGAAATTTTCACAGAAGCTTACGTACATGTCGAAGAATGTCCACACCAAATTTCAGCTTGATTGGATGATTTTTTGATCGATTCGAATGAAGTTCGAATCGATCCCGAAGCGGGCCCAGATTTTTTGGACGCGGGCGAATGGGCCCCCACACGTGCCAGAAGTAGTCTCCCTAATTTTAGGCGAAATATCAGCCTCCTACACCTATAAATAGAGCCCCTGGTCATTCAGAAAAGAGGTCGGACAATTTTAAGAGCTAAAGAGCGCCCAGACTCTGCCAGATTTACTCAGAATCATCATTGCTTCCTTAGATTCAGACTTAGCTCAGAAAATCAGTTGTACTACATTATAAGAAATTGTAATCTTCAAGTGAACATCAATAAAATCATCAACTTCAGAGTGGACGTAGGCAAGATCGTCGAACCACTATAAATTTTGTGTTGTTTCTTGCTTTCATCTAATTTTTCTGAGAGTTCTTCATTTTTATCTTTACATATTTGATATCTGTGATCTGTGATTGGGAACTGATGCTTTCACAACATTTGGGGTTTGTGACCAATTTTGGCGCAAACATAAATATCTATTTAAATATTTGTTCTTTCTCTCTTATGCCACATGGACTAAATATTTAAATATAAACTTAGGGTGATATCAGGAGGCTCCAAATGATGCTAAATAAATGATTCTAGCTCTTATTTAATAGATTAGAGGTATTAAGCATGTCATTTTGATTTTGTTTATTAGATTTTTATCTTGGGATATGTCGTAGTATTATTACTATATTTTTTACCGTAGTTTTGAGTTTTATTTCTTTGTCCCAAATGATGGGGAATGTGTATATTATGAGAACACAACAAACTACACTTTTTTGTGTATGAAATTAAGTTACTAACATAATCTTTTTGCTTGATTCATTAAGCTATTAGTTAGATTGCGAAGGAAGAACATTTTATTTATTTTATTTTAAACTGTTATCATTTGAATCTTTCAATTCAAGTGTGCTTACAATTATTTTAAACTATTGTTATTTTTCAAGAATCCATCATTGATTATACATATGAAATGAAGATATCATTGTGCCTTGGAAAGTAGATTATCATGAATTCATAGTGTAAGAGTTCAAACATAACTGAAAGTAAGAAAGCAAAAATACTGAACTGATTCTTGTATTAAGTTTGAAGAGAGTAATACAAAATGTGTTACATAGGCTTGTATATATAGAGTTACACATGCACATGCTTTATATAGCTAGAAACAGAAAATTAGTTATAGCTAATTAAAAATTCAAGAATCTGACTTAATCAAGTTCAAGTATTTGCATGCTTTAACTATCCCCCTCAATTTAGACTTCTCTTCCTCTTCATTGGCTCTCTTATGCTTCTTAAGTCCCTTCAATTTTACTTTTTTATTCCTTCTTATTTCTTCATCAGTACTTTGCCTTTGCCTTCTTCATTGTCTACAGTAGCGCACACAGTTAGAGCACTTCTTAATTTTGTGAAATATTATTGACTCAAAGGCTTTGTTAGTATGTCTGCCTATTGGTATGTAGCTGGCACATGATTGATATATAGCTTTCCTCTTGCAATTTGTTCTCTGACAAAATAGATGTCTAGTTCAATGTGCTTTATTCTTGAGTAAAGAATAAGGTTAGATGACAAGGCAACAACACTCATATTATCACACCAGATGATGGGCCTATTTACTAGATCCACTCTTTATTCAGTCAGTAGAGATTGAATCCACATTAGTTCAGTAATAGTGGAGGTAATGCTCCTATACTCATTTTTAGTAGATGATCTAGACACTATTGCTTATTTCTTTGAGCTCCATGAAATCAGATTATCTCCTAAGAATATATAGAAGCCTAAAGTTGATCTTCTGTCATTTGTATCAGTAGCCCAATTATCATCCGTATAAGCCTGCAAGTTGAGGGATCTACTTACACTAATTTTTAGACAGCAGTCCAAAGTTCCATTTAGATATCTCAATATTCTTTTGATGGCTTTCCAATGCTTGGTGAGTAGTTTTTTCATAAACTGTAATACCTTGTTTACACTAAAGGAAATTTCTAGTTTTCCAATAGTTCCATATTGTAGAGCACCTACTATGCTTCTGTGGTGTTGTCGGTTGTCAATGGGATCTCCAACATCCTTTGAGAGGTGTAGGTTGCTTATCATAGCTTTAGGCAGGGATTTAACATTGTCCATTTTTGCCTTGTATAGGATTTCTTTTATGTACTTCCTTTGGCTTAGGTAGGTTTTAGTCCCATTATTTTTCTTTAATACCTCAATTCCCAGAAAGTATTTTGGATCATCTACATCCTTTATAGAGAACATATAATCAAGATGTTGAATAAGCTTGGCTACTTCAGTATTGTCATTTCTAGTGATAATGTAGTTATCAACATATACAAGCATATAAGTAGTAGTGGTTCCAATAATTTTGGTGAATATTAAGTTGTCAGATTTTGTTATTACATAGCCAAGTTCAGTGAGAGTGTGTTTGAGTTTCTCAAACCATACTCTAGGGGCTTGATTCAATCCATACATAGTTTTATAATTTGCACACTATTTCACTTCTTTTTCCTTGCTTAAATTCTTCAAGCTGAGTCATATAGACTTCCTCTATTAGATCACTATTTAGGAAAGCATTATTCACATCTAATTGCTTCAATTTCCAGATTTTATATAGTATCGTGGTGAGTATTATTCTGATAGAGGTGAGTTTTACTACATGATAGAAGACTCTTTGAAATCCAATCCATATTGCTGAGTGCATTCCTTTGCCACCAATATGGCCTTGTACTTGGATATACTTCCATCTGGGTTCCTCTTCACTTTGTATGTCCATTTACAGCTTACAACATTCTTGTGTTTTAGGAATAGGTAGGATGTTAAATTTTGGTGACACTATATGGAAATTTTTAGAGGTCGGAAGTAGCTTTGTAATGGAGAAAACGATTCGCAAATCGGAGTTCGGAGGTGGAAGTTATGGAGGAAAAGGTGGAGAAGTACTAAATTGACAGCGACAGACGTTTGTGAAAATCCACAGACGATTATCGCTTCAGCAAACCTGAACTCGAGCCTTATGACAGACGTCTGTGAAAAACCACAAACATCTGTCGCTTTAGAAAACTTGCATCCCAAGTTATTAGACAGACGTCTGTGGCGGCCTCCGACTGTTTTTCAGGCTTGGGCTTGACGTGACGATTTTCGAGATCTGCAGGGGCAATTTTGGTGCTTTTCCTAGGTTTTTTATTCTCCTATATAAGCTAGCTTCAGGTTCCAGATCTAGAAGCAGTAGAAAGCGACTGCAAGGGTTTTAGCCTTCACCAATTAGGGTTTGTCAAAACCTATTTTTTTTCTTCAATTCTCTTCTCCACAAATCAATTTTATTAGAATTTTGATCATTGTAATCAATCTGTTGTACTTTTCTCATCGATACTAATAAAAGCTCTCTCTTAAAGTGGATGTACACTAACACAACGTTAGTGGAACCACTATAAATCACTGTGTGGTTTATTTTTCATTATTGCTTTGATTTTTATATTGCTTGTTTGGGGATTGGGATTGCTTTTGGATTGGATTGATTGGAATTGAGATATTGATTGGTTGTTTTTACACTTCTTACCACGATCTCGTCTTCCGCTGTGCTTTTAGGTTTTAATTTGAGTGGTCTCTAGTTGGAATCCCGTCCCAACTTTTGGTATCAAAGCATTGGTGTTGGTAGGTGGTTGTAGAAATGTTGGAATCAAGTAATACCTCAAGTAGTTCCTCAATGGGTAATCCAAGTGGTGTAGCGTCTTATGTACGTCGTTCATATGCAGCTTCAGGATAACAATTGGATATAGACAAGTGGAATGGCGATAATGATTTTGAAAAATGGCAACGGAAGATGAAAGTGGTTCTAAGGAGGAATTGGGTGCATCGGGTAGTGTTTGACACACATTTGTTGCCAGTGGACATCTCGAATGTTGAGAGAGAGGAAATGGAAGAGTGGGCATTCACTATACTTCAACTTGCTATGGAGAGAATGGTATCTCTGAAATTAATGGTGAGACCACCGCTAAGGGTATTTGGGACAAGTTGGAGGAGTTGTATATGAAGAAGTTGCTGAATAATCGTTTGATCTTATTGCGAACGTTCTTCACCTATAAGATGAAGGAAGGAACTTCGCTAAAGGCGCACTTGAATACTTTTGATGATTCTAATGAAGATGAAGGCGGTAGATTTGAAGATAGAGGAAGAGAAAAAGGCGATGATATTGTTGTGTTTGTTGCCAGACTGTTATACAGGTTTCTCAAATAGTTTGATCTATACCCGGGACACATTGACTCTAAATGATGTCAAATTAGGTCTTCTTAACTAGAAGTTGCGGAACCAAATGAAGGAGTTAGGTGATGGAAGTAGTGGTGCTAGTAATGGTCATGGTTTGTTTGTGGAGAAGGAGAGGTATGTGAAGAAGGAGAACTAGGGGCGTTCTAAATCAAGGAACCCCGGTTGGAGAGGAAAGTCGAAGGAAAGAAAAGGTAAGTGCTATATTTGTAAGAAACCCGGTCATTGGAAGAATGAGTATCCAGACAAGGAGAAGGCAAAGAAGGAAGTATCATCTTCATCAGTAGCGGTGGAGAGTGGAGTTGGTGAGGGAGACGTAGATGTGTTGTCGGTAGTAGCATCAGATGTTTCGGTTAGCAAGTGGGTGCTCGATTCGGAGGCGTCTTATCATATAACACCAAATAGGAATTGTTTTTCTTCTTACATCGACAAAGAAGGAAATTCAATTGTTATGGAAAATGGTGCTATATATAAGTCGAAAGGCATTGGTTCCGTGCAAATTCGAATGTTTGACAGAGTGGTTCGTACTCTCACTAATGTTCGCTATGTTCCGGGACTTAGGAAGTCTCTTATCTATTTGGGGCAGCTGGATTCTTTAGGTTGTAAGATCACTATTGAGAGTGATAGCTTGCGGGTTTCAAAGTGTGCGCTTGTGGTGATGAAGGGTGCTAGGACTCATGGTATTTATTTGCTTCAAGGAGTGACAGTAGAAGGTGAAACTTGTATAGGAGTTGATAGTTCTCGTGGCTTGGATGTGACTAGGTTGTGGCATTTGAGGTTGGGTCATGTCTCGGAGAGGATTTTGGATGTTCTTCGGAAGAGGGAGAAGATCAATGGAGAGAGTTTCAACAAACTAGATTTTTGCGAGGAATGTGTCATGGGGAAGCAAACTAAAGTTTCATTCGGTGAGGGAAAACATAATTCGAGAAGGGTTCTTGAGTATGTTCACATGGATGTTTGAGGACCAGCAGCTTCTTTGGGTGGATCTCGCTATTATATTTCTTTCATAGATAACTTTTCTTGAAAAGTTTGCATGTATGTACTGAAGGCCAAGTCGAAGGCATTTGCAAAGTTCAAAGCATGGAAAGCTCTTGAGAATGAGACTGGCAAGTCTTTGAAGGTTCTAAGGTCTGACAATGGCGGAGAGTATGTTTTCGGAGAATTTTTGGAGTTTTGCAAGCATCATGGTATTTGGAGACATTTTACTACACCTGGAGATCCGCAGTCGAATGGTGTTGCAGAGAGGATGAATCGTACTCTACTTGAGAAAGCTCGATGCTTGAGATTGACATTGGGTTTGGCTAAGGGATTTTGGGCTGAAGCTTTGTCAACCGCAGTGCATATTATTAATCGAATTTCGTGCTCAGCTATTGGTTACAAAATTCTAGAGGAAGTGTGGAAGGGAAAGAGCATTGACTTGAGTTATCTTCGTGTGTTTGGTAGCCCGGTTTATGTGCATGATCCGGGAAATGATAAGCTTGAACCTAGAGCTTTCAAGGGGATTTTGCTTGGCTATACGGACAGAGTAAAAGACTATCGGATTTGGAATCCGAAAACGAAGAAGGTAGTGAATTCTCGTCATGTTACTTTTGATGAGTCAGTGTTGTTCAAAGAGAATAAAAGCTCATCGGATGTTCCAGATTTGGTTTATGGTGAATCAAAGGAGAAGGAAGTTATTTCCACATTTTGTCCAAGGAGTAGAGAGAGTAGAGTAGTTGGAGATGCTTGCGAGGAGGTAGCGGTTGATGTAACATCACATAGTCCACAGGGTTCCTCTAGTAGTGTTGGTTATGTGCATGATTCTAGAGAAGATTCGGTTCAAGGTGGAGCCGAAGGGAGTTTGGGTGATGGTATTACTACTCGGGTTGGTCGTCGTACTATAAGACTACCCGAAAGATGTGCTGATTGGAACTATATTAGCTTTTGTGATAATTTGGACTATGCTTTTCATGTAGTCCAAGATGAGCCGATGGGACTTGATGACGTCATGGAGTCAAGTGATAGCTCGAAATGGATTTGTGCCATGGAGGAAGAGATGCAATCATCGTTGAAGAATAAAACTTGGGATTTGGTTCCACTTCCTAAAGGAAACCGTTCTATTGGGTGCAAATGGATATACAAGGTGGAGGACGATGGGAGATACAAAGCTAGGCTAGTGGCTAAGGAGTTTGCACAAAGGAAGGGGAAGGAGTATGATGAGATATTCGCACCGGTTGTGCGCCATACTTCTATCCGGATATTACTTGCTATAGTTTTTATTCACGACTTGGAGTAGGAGCAGCTTGATGTGAAAACCGCCTTCTTGCATGGTGACTTGGATGAAAACATCTACATGGAGCAATCAGAAGGTTTTGTTGTGGATGGTAAGTCAAATTTGGTTTGCAAGTTGAAGAAATCACTATATGGTTTAAAGCAATCACCTAGACAATGGGACAAGAGATTTGATCATTTTATGCTTGAAAATGGTTTTGATAGAAGCATCAAGGATGCTTGTGTATATTTCAAGAAGTTTAAAAATGATTGTTGGGTGTATTTACTCTTGTATGCGGGTGACATGCTCATTGTTTCTAAGGATAAGAATGAAATCAACAAGCTAAAAATGAGTTTGAAATCGGAGTTTGAAATGAAGGATCTTAGAGAAGCAAGAAGGATATTGGGCATGGAAATTGAAAGGGATCGAAAGAGTTTTGAGTTGAAATTGACTCAAAAGAAGTACATAGATAAAGTGCTATGCCGGTTTAGCATGGAGAATGCAAAGGCGTTAAATATACCTTTACCTTTGCATATGAAGCTTTCGAGTAAGGGATTACCTATCTTGGAGAAAGACAAGGCTTATATGGCAAAGGTGCCATATGCTAGTGCGGTTGGAAGTCTAATGTATGCTATGGTGTATACAAGGCCCGATATTGCAAATGTCGTCAGAATGGTTAGTCGATATATGGCTAATCCGGGGAAATCGCATTGGGAAGCTGTGAAGCTCATATTGAGGTAGCTTAGAGGCACATCATCTCATGGTCTTGTTTTTGGCAGTAGTGATAGAATGGATTGCAAGTTGGTTGGTTATTGTGATTCAGACTACGCCGGTGATAGGGATCGGAGAAAATCAACTTCCGGATATGTCTTCACACTTGAGGGTACAGCCATAAGTTAGAGATCGAGATTGCAGACCACAGTTGCTTTATCCACTACGGAGGAGGAGTTGATAGCCGCAGTGGAGGCGGCAAAGGAGGCACTCTATTTGAAGCGATTGTTGTGTGACTTGGGATTTGAGCATGATAGCATCGATGTTCGATGTGATAGCCAGAGTGTTATTCATTTGGTGGAGAATTTGGCGTTTATCTCACGGACTAAGCATATTGAGGCGAGAGAGTCATTTCTAGAAGCCATGGATGAGGATAAGCAAGTATATCTTCGGAAAGTGCACACAAATGGTAACGCGACGGATATGTTCACTAAGGCATTGCCGGTTGGGAAGTTTGAGCATTGCTCGAACTTGATTCGCTTGGAGAAGTGCTAGGTGCCACGAGGTGGCATGGTTGAGAGAGGAGCTTGGTTATGGATGGGGAAGAGTATCGATGACAGATTGAGGTTCTATCTTCTTGGTAAGTGCTAGCATACACTCCTTAGCACTTTAATATTTGGTGAGATGATTTAGGATTTGGATGTTTTCAACATTTCATTAGCGGGCGGAGGCTTTGCCTGAGCTCGTTGGTGGAGTGCAATGGGCGGTGGCTTTGTCGGAGCTCATTGGGAAAGCATTCATGTTTGGTTGAAGGTAGAAGAAGTGATAGTTGGTGTTATCGGTTGTTGTTGATGGTATGGTACCATTGGAGTAGGAGATGTATATAGTGTCGAGCTGGAGTGTTAAATTTTGGCGACACTATATGAAGATTTGTAGAGGTCGGAAGTAGCTTCGTAACAAAGAAAACAGTTCGCAAATCGGAGTTCGGAGGTGGAAGTTATGGAGGAAAAGGTGGAGAAGTGCTGAAATGACTACGACAGACGTCTGTGGAAATCCACAGACGTCTGTCGCTTCAGCAAACCTAAACCTGAGCCTTATGGCAGACGTCTGTGAAAAACCACAGATATCTGTCGCTTCAGAAAACTTGAATCCCGAGTTATTGGACAGACGTCTATGCAAAAAGACAGACGTCTGTGGCGGCCTCCGACTGTTTTTCAAGCTTGGGCTTGACGTGAAGATTTGTGAGATCTACAAGGGCAATTTTGGAATTTGCCTAGGTTTTCTATTCCCCTATATAAGCTAGCTTCAGGTTCTAGATCTACAAGCAATAGAAAGCAACTGCAAGGGTTTTAGTCTCCACTAATTAGGGTTTATCAAAACCTAATTTTTCTTCTTCAATTCTCTTTTCCACAAAACAATTATATTAGAATTTTGATCATTGTAATTAATCTCTTGTACTCTTCTCATCGATATTAATAAAAGCTCTCTCTTAAAGTGGATGTACACTAACACTACGTTAGTGGAACCACTATAAATCGCTGTGTGATTTATTTTTCGTTATTGCTTTGATTTTTATATTGCTTGTTTGGGGATTGTGATTGCTTTTGGATTGGATTGATTGGAATTGAGATATTGATTGGTTGTTTTACACTTCTTACCACGACCTTGTCTTCCGCTGTGCTTTTGGGGTTTTGATTTGAGTGGTCTCTAGTTGGAATCCTGCCCCAACAAAGGAGATCCCAACTGTGATTCCTCATTGGGGATTCATATTCATCATGCAAAACAGCTTTCCAATAATCATTCTTCATGGCTTCATTGAAACTTGCTGGTTCATTATGAGTAAGACCGGTAGTGTAAATTTTTGGTTTGAATGTACCACTGTTGGCTTTTGTTGTCATGGGATGTCTGGTGGCTTCTCTATATGAAGGAGACGGAGCGTATGAGGTTGATTCATTTTCTATCTGTTCAAAGTCTGTGTTGCCCATTTCACCACGATTAGGCTCACATTTGATTGTATTTTCTGATGTATTATTAGTAGACCCTATATGTTCAGTTGCATTCTAACTTGAATTGACTGTAGTCTCCTATGCACTCACTGGTGTTGGTTGAATTTCAAGTACTGGGATAGGTAGAGGATGTGTGTGAGGGTTGCAGACCTTCTTTGTTTTCTTGTTGCTTAAAGGAAAAATATATTCATCAAATATTACATGTCTTGAAATGAAAACCTTACAATTCTTCCCTAAGTATCTGTAGCCTTTTTGATTCTTGCAGTAACCCAAAAATGTGCAGGGACTTGATCTGAAATTAAGTTTATGATCATTGTATTATCTCAAGTGTGGAAAGTATATACACCCAAATACTATAAGGTGATCATAGTCTGATCTTTTATTATATAGTACTTCAATAGAACATTAGTGTGACGCCCCACCTCTATGCTCATAATAACAAAGAGTATTAAAAGAAATACTGTCTATTATTACGAAGAATAAGGCTGGATAGGAGCGACCATCCGTAATTGACCTTACACTAATATTGGTTATCTCGATAGGAGTGGTATATACTTTTTATTTTTCATCTTATTTATTTACTCCCATCGACACACCCAATTATCAGTATAAAACAAACTACGATGGTTCATAATAGTTTAGGACATTAGATATAACGATAACACAGATAATATAAATGCGGAACATAGATAAAAACAAAAGTCTCATATATATATAACTGATGTCAGTTACAACATAGTTGACACAATACATATGATACAACTACAACTGTCGACTCTAGAAGTTATATATACAAGTACATTATCAACTAATATACATGAATACATATCGTTCTATATACTGACACGACTACTACAGAATGACACTGACAACTTCAGAAGATGTGAAAAGTCTTCAAATCCTGAACAGCAACTCAAAGAAGAAAATCTACAACCTGAAATAACTCGGGTCTGACCCGAGTATTACATTCAAAAGAAAATAATACACGGGTCAGTCTAATTCAAACTCAGTTATTAGTGCATAGAAGCAATAATAATCTCAAATAGATGACAGTCTCAGAAATCACGTATATCCAACTCTCGATACGAGAATTGGATAACGGCAGGTATAACACTAAACAGTGTTAAACAATAAATCAGCAATCCAGATCAATTTAAACAATTGAAATGTCAATTTAAAATAACAGTGCTGGTTGGCTGCAGTACACGCTAACGTGTACTGCCTCGCCAATATAGTATATCAAATACTCAGAAGATCTATGAATCCAACAAGGGCAAAACTGCAACCAAAAACTGCAGCCACCACTAGATATAAAGATAGTGAAATCAAGGTAACACGCAGTGCTACCAAACCACAGAATCCAATAAATGGTGACAGTGATGCATCAATGAACTAACTCAATGGAATTGGACCAAATTCAACTCAAATACAAACCATATCATAACTGATATAGTAACAGTACGGATGCAAGCAAATACATTTGATTCCAGTAGATGAAAAGGTTAAAGTCCAGACTGATGTCAATAGTTAATGGCCAAAGTCATGGATTTTCATAAACAAGTACAACAGGTCATGTATGAAGTTGAGTGAAACTGCACAAATATGCACAGGTACAAGAATCATATGCAAATGGCATTAGATCATAGCACTATGTAATGAAGGCTTCAAGAAATTACAACACTGCTTCACAAAGTACAAGTGAAACAGTGATGGAACTATAGTCAGACCAAATGATCAGGTGAACCCATAATGAAGACAACCTATATTTAAAGAAGTCAACTTAATTGATAAACCCAAGTCCATCATATAACAACAATGCAGTACACACAATTGTACTCCAGGAAACAAGTTCAGATACTAAAGTGAAGCACCCAACTCCATGCCAAGCAGTAGATAGGAAAATAAATATAGAGCAATTGCTCCTATGAAACTGCAGATGCATCATGCTCAGGTACAATGACAACATGATGCAATGCAACAGCATACCAAATGACCCAACTGCCCAGGCCTAACGATGAATGTATGTATGCCCATATATGAAGGCCAATAACAAACGAAGACTCAAGTATATATGCAGTAAAATGGATGCAACAAAATGATAGTGCAGTGCACTCAAAACAATTCCATGTGAACATGTGCACAGAGAACACAAAATGACACAAGTCGAAGCCCCAAATGCAGAACAACTTAAAGATACAATGCAAAGATACCTCATGAAACAATACCATGACAAGTTACCCAATTTCAAATGAACCCACGAGTTAGACCCAACCATACATGCATACACGCATACATCGTATATATATATGCACATATATGAAGAAATAGTTAATGGCCAAAGTCATGGATTTTCATAAACAACCAAAGACAATAGCAGTTTGGAACAAATTCAAAGCAACGTAAATGTTGCAGTGGAAACGAGTTCAAAAAAACGGAATTGTGGTTTCAATTCAAGGCGATGCCACTCCCAAAATACCAACAAACATTCAAAACCGTGGTGGTCGCGAGATAGTCAAGGCTAACAGAAACAACATCATCAACTCAAATCAAAAGTCATTTAAAGCCAGAAAAACATCAAACATCTGCATATGTGTGAAAAACCAAAGAATTCAACCATGTCAATACGAACGAGAAAACAGGGATCGAAATCAACATCAAACCATAATCAGGAGCCATTGTCACCAACTCGAGATCAAGCTCGAGTTATGAAACTCAAACTTGACTGGTCAGGAAATCTAGAGCACAAGGCGAAACAAGTCGATACCACAGAAGAGCACAACAAATTAACTTCAAACGACCAAAACAATTGAATCGACACTCGAACATTAGAACACGAACGATACCCAAAAATCAAAGTCGAAACAGTGATTACCCCTCCAAACGTCAGTTAAAAATCAACTCGAGAAGCAAATTCGAGTGAAGTAAAAACAAGCCAACAAATCCAACTCATAACGAGAATAGGTTAGATGTGAGTGAAAGATTTCACTCACCTTTGTTTTCCCCCAGCACGAATCGAAGACCGACAGTTGATTGTCGAAGCGGAGACGAACTCAAATCAAACGAGGTGGAAATCGAAACCCTAATTCTGGAGACGAACGAAGACGAGAACGAATGAGCGAGCGCCATCTATTGTAACGACCCTGAATTTCGAACAAATTTAAATTGAGAATATTTAATTAATTTTAAATATTTGAACGATGATTTAATTTGAATCCCCGATATAACTTTGAAATTGGCGATTAAATTATAAAATTTAATCTATTGAACTGGATAAAAATTTGAATCTTCAATTTTAAGCCGAAGAAAATTATTTCGGAAGCTTTTAAAATTCGTATTGATAATACTGAAGATAACAGAAGCTTCAGAATTAAGTTTGGAAACAATTCGTTCAGTTTTGAAATTTATATCGTTCAACTGATATTTAAAAATAGCCGTCTGAGGCACAGTCTCGGAATTCGACGAAACCAGTTCCATTGGATCCGTAATATTGTATTATTACCAGATTTCAAATTTCGTATTTATTGGAGCTGTTATGTGAACGTACGACACATAAACGCGTTGAATCTTTATCGAATTCAATTTGAATATAAAAATATAAATTTTTATCATCAGCCACCCTAGATTTTTTTTTAGCAGACCTATTCCCTGAAACATCTGAACGCGCTGATCTCTTGTCCCCTTCGTTTTTCTTTTATCACGCAAGCCTGCCCTTTCACGTTTCAAAAATCAAAGGAAAGAAAATACATTTCGTTCAAAACAAAAATGACGAGCTCTTCTCAAAAGAAAAATAAATGGAAACCCCTGCTCCTTCCCCTCTCGTTCGTTTCCCCTCTCTTTCAAATTCAGTCATGAAAGTAAAACCCTTTTTCTCGTTCGATTTCAAAATCAATAGTCGCGACTGCGACTTGGGGGGGGGAGCTCGAGTCGCACGGCTTCGTTCTGAGAGTAAAGCGGTGATGTCTTCGCAAGCAGGCGCGACAATTTGGAATCGACGTATCGCGTAGAAGGAGGAACTCGCGATGAAATCGCGATCGCAATTAGAGCTTGCACACGTTCATTGTTGGTTTCGCGAGTGTGTTTGAGTGGAGCTCGTACTCGAGCTCGGCAAGAACGGGACAGCAAGTGCAAGCTAGGGCACGGTGGGGAGAAGCGTAGGCGACGAAGGCGACAGTGGTTGAGTGCGAATGGGCTCGGCGGCGCGATGTCGCGAGGGTTCGTCGATTAGGGTTTGGCTGCGATCTCGTTTTGGAAACTTGGGAGACGAGTCGCTCGTCGCGATGGTCACATGGACATGGATGGTGGTGGCGGCTCGAGCGGGGTTGCACGTTTGATTGGGAAGCTCGCGACCAACGAAGGTAACTGTGAGGTAATTCGATTTCTTTAATTTTGTTGTTAGCTGAAAATTTATTTTATATTTTATTTTAACTATAAACTGATTTAACAAATTAACTTGTTGATTTACTTTAAGATATTACATGATTTTCTTTGGAAGATTATTAGCTAGAATTAAATTAAAGTTAAACAAAGTTGTAAATGGAAATGAATTTCAACTGAAATATTAGTTGATTAAATTTAAATAAAATTGACTGGACAATTAGTTCAAATATTTATGAATTTGTATAATTATTTATACAAGGTCTGAAATGGAGAAATAAACTGGAACGGAAATGGGATTGCAAAATAAATAGCTAAGGTGAGATCTTCTCACTCAGATTTAATTTCGAATTGCAGTTATTGATTGTGTTGATTGCTATTTGATGTACTATTAGATATAGTAGGATATCTATTATATATAGCAATATATACATATTGGCATATGTATATATTGGATTGATGATTTCCCGCCTCGTATAGCGGATGAGACCCTATTGCGCCGTTAGTAAGCGGATTTATAAAAACCCATATACCGCGATAATTCCGTACTGGAGCGGAATTGGTATTGTGCTAACGTCTTTGGATGTAGGGAAACAGGTTGGAGGGATCCAACTGGACCTCTCACATTGATTGAATTTATTTCTAGTGTGATATGAATCTGTGAATGATTATAGTGATGCTATTAATCATATTGATATCTGGAAATTGTTTGAAAGCTAAAATTTAGCTGAATGGATGTTTGATATCATTGGATTCCAAAAATAAACGAAATTGAATTTTGAAATCAAAATAGAAATTTCTAAGTGAATTTAATTTTAGAAATTTAATAAATTTTGAAGAAAAGAATTTAAAAGTATAAAAAGTTAATTTTTATAATTTTATCGAATTAATTCCAGAATCAAGGGAAAATGTTAAATAAATGGATTTCGTATAATAGTGATTTTAAATTGAAGAATTAAATTAAAATTTGGATTTCTAAATAATGGGAAAAAGATAAAGAGATTTATTTTCTTTAAGAGGAATTTGTTTAAAATGAAATAAGTTGGAAGTCCAATTATAAATCTAATTGGCAAATTGAAACGAGTTTGGGAAATCAATATAAAATGATTTGGGATGGGAAATTAATTTAGAAATGAATTTTGAAATGGATTTGGTATTGAAGTAAAATTTGAAATCGATTTGGGATTTGATTTTGGAGTTAAAAGTGAATATTTGGGAATGTGGATTTAAAAATGGAAATGATGTTAAAGTGGGTTTATTTACAGTTTGTAAAATTTAAAAGAATGATTTCTTTTAAGATAAATGAATTATAAGTATTTAACTTATAATATGGATTTTTGATGTATACGTTGAATTATAAAATTGAATGGGTCATTAAAGGAAATTTATAAAATCGAAGTTGTTATAGAATAGAAAATAGAATTTATAAACGTTGTTTTATAAATTCGAAAATAAATCAAATTTGATTGATTTTAAATATAGAAGATCATTAAGGGAATTTTATCCATGATTTTGGATAATGGATTATCCTTGAAATAAATATGTAGAAAAGACTGAAATTTGGTTAGTGAAATATATTCACGATTTTGGACAGTGAATATATTGTTAAGTAAAATGGATTTATTTTCGAAGAAGTGATATTAAAAATAAAGTTAAACGTTTTAAAGATGTTTTTAAAATGTATTGTGAATTGAAAGCATAGATTTCAACGTTCATTGTTGAAATAGGCGTTTTCGAGAAAGATAAGGAAATGATGGACTATAACACTGTTGTTATAGTAAATGATTTCCGAAAGGAAATGTTTTGTTGTAGTATTGGGATTTACATATCTATCTAAATTCTCGAATCCCTATACTAGCGATTTTGGGTCGTCGTAACGATGTTTTACGTAACATTCGTTTTGACCCAAATAAATGTGTTAAAAGAATATTTTCTTAAAGAATGAAATATATACTTAATTTGATTTAAGTATATTGAATATTTTCAAGTGTTGAAAATAAATAGATTTGTGAATTACTTATTATTATATAAGTATGGAAATGCTTTTCCAAATGAAATGAAATGAAATGTTTTGAGAATTTATCTTCTTAAAGATAAATTGAAATTGAATATTGAAATCGATTTAAAATCGTATATCAGAAGATATTTTGAAATATAAATTCACTATGGAATTTATAAAGGAAAGGGAAACTGTATAGAAAAATAAACGTTGATTTATTTTTGAAGTGTGGAAATTTTATATCTAGTAAAGATATTTTTGAAGATGAAATAATTTGGAAAATTATTTGGAATCTGATGATGTTGTGCATCTTTATTGATAGTTAGATAACCGACTATCAATAATTACCTTGAATGGTATTTGTTGTGAATTGGATGAATTTGAATGCCACACTTATTTTGAATAAACGCTCACTATTCGGGTTAGCCGGGAAAGGACCATGGGGTCGTATAACCCATTCCGAATATGTGATACGTCGTTATGAATCGCATTCGAAGACCGGTGTTGAAGACCGGATATTTTTGAAAACGGAAGGATTACCGTCGAGTTACTCTACATCGGCTGATCTCCGATTTAGAGGTTTTATCACCCTTAGTGACGGGAAGTCCTGACGTGATTGAAAATTATCCGGAATTGCAAGGGCTTCGTGAGAAGTGCCTTCGGTTCTGTTCGATCCCGGAACAGACTTGTATGGATTGTGTGTCTGACGTTACAATTTGAGATATAAAGCTGATTTCTTTCAAATACATTTCTGTTGGTGGCGGAGAATTTATTCTCTTAGCTTAACACCCTTCTCTGAGACGTACGAGCTCAGAGGTTATGTAGTTGAAATTTATCAGCGATATATCCCAATTTGGTAACGTGGCATACTGAGTGTTGCTGTGAAATGATCAGTGTTTGATCATTTGTGATATGATCATTTGTTTGATCTTATATCTTTGTGATCATAGGTTGATCATTTTGTTTGACCCAAAGCATGGCTTTGTAGAAAGCGTAGCTTTGTGGACGAGACTTCGTCGAGCCTCACACCCCGGAAATGGTCGAAACAGGACGAATGCGGCAAGGTTCTAGGGAGTAGCGCCCCTTAGTGTATGTCATTCCTTCTGGATAAAGGTGGTATCATGGTATGGAGCCCAGATACTTAACCTCTGTGGTTACTGCATTATTATTATCTATGTGGTTTGTTGGAAATCGGGGATCCTCGGGAAGATCGGTGACGATCGGGGGATGGCATACGCGTGTCAGTAGTTACCTATTTTTGCAGAGGTAACCCGGCCTTGTGTTGGCAGAGATCCGGTTAGGTTCTCGGGTCGTCTATTCCAGGGACGTACCCATCGTGGATAGGAAGTTCCTTAGCCTGACCATTTGTTGGAAATCCAAAGAAACAATACGAGCCTTTACGATTTCAATTGTATAACCTGTCTCCTCAGGAGGCAGCTATAGCAGGCATAATATAATGGTACCTATGCTGGCTAAGATTTATATTATACTTTCGAAATGATTTCTACACTATGCACTAATAATAATATCAAAAATGATTTGATTTTGCGTAGTAAGCATCTTTGACTAACATAAGAAGAAATCTCCTCCAAGTCTGCGTTTGCATTGTGTGTGTGGTGGGAGGTCTTATGGTAGTTTCATTTTCCAAAAGCATTTCGAATTGACTTTAAAAATTATTTTGTTGTTATAAAGAATAACTGTTTTACGATCTCACACCAGTCACCATGACTGACTCGGAGTTTATTGTTCCCTTCTAAACTCTGGGTGCCCACAAATTTCCACACGGGCAGCCTAGAGTTATATTATCAGGATATTCTGGATATTCTGGAGCTTGGAGATAAGCTGGATGACGAGACGTAGTATTTGTATCTGATATATTTATTCCGCTGTGTATTCTGTATGAGGACAAGTTTATATAACTGTCCATTGTTGTATATTGACTCTGATGTGATGTAATGTAATAACAGATATAATTCTTTTGTTTGTAAATGATATTCATTTATCTATTATATATTGTTCCGCTGCGATATGTGAGATTCTGATATTGTGTTCTGTTTCTGATATTGTTCTGTTGTTCTTCTTCTTTCTTTCTTCTCTTTTCCTTCTATCTTTTCTTCTTTTTCTTTATCTAAAACCCTCACTATTGGAGTTTTCGGCACTCGATTGCTCGGCAGTCGATAAAGTGAGTATCGATGTCGAATTTTTGAAAGTCGAAAATTTCGGTTCATGACAAAGTGGTATCAGAGCATATGGTTAAGCGACAACCCTGCTCTGTTGGGTGTTACTCATTAGAGATAGAGTCAGCAGTACTCTAGAATGAGTTGAGTGTAATAATAGATATGAGCGCGTATTTGTTAGTTAATAAAAAATTGTTTTATATTGTGATGATTGGTTTATTGAGTGGTATATGAACCTTCGTCGGCACAGTCTTGCAAAACTGTATCGAAGGGGTTTCTAAACACTTGAATAGAACAGTTCGGCACAATATTGTTTTAAATAGGGTGAATGAGATAATTTTACCCAAAACTATTTTCGTATAGAAAAGAAATGATTTTCTATGAATTACTATAGTATATGGTTGCATGGTTGCTAGAAGTAATAATATTAAATTATTCTCATTGGAATTAAATAAGAAATTGAAATTATAACTCCAAAGTTAAGGAATAAAATTCATATACAAATGAAATTTGAGAATATAAATTATAATTGTGACTTATAATTTAAAACGGAATTCCAGAGAAGTTTTTTGGAAATGTTTTGAAAGGAATTTGAAAATTTTTGGAGATTTGGAAGTTTAAATCTTTTTGATTTGAAAATGAATTTCAAAGGGTTGAAAAGTATTCTGAAGAGATGAAAAGCTCTAAACTCTTTTCGGTCGCTGGAAAATAATCCTGATGATGATGGCCATATCATTAGAATTCATTTTCGGGTTTCCAAAAGAGAAATTGCTGTCAAATTGTTTTAAATGGGAGTTGTTTTGAAAATTTGGATTTTGTTTAGGAAATTCAAAGGATAATTTGATTTGTTTTCAAAATAGTTTTGAAAGGTTGAAAAGACTCTGGAATACTTTATAAGAATATTTATGGAATATGATTGAATTGATAACTTATACAAATAGAAATTGTTAATGTAAATTATGTAATTGTGATTGGAATTAAAGTTCATTAACAAATGAAATCTATAAATGTGAATTGAAAGTATAAGGAAATAAATTCATATATGAATAAAGAAATTATGAATATGAATTGTAAATATGATTTACAAATGAAAATAGAATTCCAAGAAGATAATTGAAAATAAAATTCCTTAATGAAATGGAATTGTGAATGTGAATGTGTAAATGATTGTCTAAATCAAAATGTAAGTAAATCGAAGTCTTATAAAATATTTGAGAATCTGATAGAAATGAAATTCAATTTAAAATGAAAGTTGAGATTTATTTTGAATTTGTAAGTGAATAGAACTAGAATTGAATTTGATTCATGATGTATTAAATTGAAAGTTAGTAAGTAAAGCTAATTGATTATTGACCAAATGAATAAGGTTTGAACGAATTAAATTCAATGATTATAAATGAAGATAAATTGAATTCCAATAGAATTAAAATTGCGAATTGAATTCAAATGAAATTGAAATGTAAAATTGAATCATAATGGATATATAACTTCAATAGCGAACTTAAAGATGATATACGCAGTTATATTGAAAATTTTGTAATAAAATTTGCAAAATAGTTGGATGTTATAACTAGATATTATGGCTAGTAGATATACAGGTATAAAGGGAATTGAATTTGATTTCACAGATAATTTGAATTGCTCGACAAAAGGTACATATTTGAATTATAATATGAGTTTTTAATGATTTCTGGTCTAGCCGCTTGGCTTTTTCTTTTTCTTTTTGAAATCTGAGAGTCCGTAGGGACGTTTTGTAGTCATGCCGTATTAGCCGCGCAAAGGAGACGCTGGCGAAATTTTTTGGAAATTTAGGGCGTTAGAAAATTTTTGAGGAAATTTTGAAAGTTTAAAATTCAAATTCAATTTAAATTTAAATTGTTAAAGAAACAATATTGTTTAAAACTTATAATTGAAGTTAGAAATTTAGTTGAATAAATAACGAATCTTTAGTAGAAAGATTTGTTTTGAAAATTTGATAAAACTATTGAATTTGAGAAAAATAGTACACGAGTTAAGGACCACTTTTCCTAACTTGTAATTTCGGGACGAAATTCTTTTAAGGGGGGAAGTCTGTAACGACCCTGAATTTCGAACAAATTTAAATTGAGAATATTTAATTAATTTTAAATATTTGAACGATGATTTAATTTGAATCCCCGATATAACTTTGAAATTGGCGATTAAATTATAAAATTTAATCTATTGAACTGGATAAAAATTTGAATCTTCAATTTTAAGCCGAAGAAAATTATTTCGGAAGCTTTTAAAATTCGTATTGATAATACTGAAGATAACAGAAGCTTCAGAATTAAGTTTGGAAACAATTCGTTCAGTTTTGAAATTTATATCGTTCAACTGATATTTAAAAATAGCCGTCCGAGGCACAGTCTCGGAATTCGACGAAACCAGTTCCATTGGATCCGTAATATTGTATTATTACCGGATTTCAAATTTCGTATTTATTGGAGCTGTTATGTGAACGTACGACACATAAACGCGTTGAATCTTTATCGAATTCAATTTGAATATAAAAATATAAATTTTTATCATCAGCCACCCTAGATTTTTTTTAGCAGACCTATTCCCTGAAACATCTGAACGCGCTGATCTCTTGTCCCCTTCGTTTTTTTTTATCACGCAAGCCTGCCCTTTCACGTTTCAAAAATCAAAGGAAAGAAAATACATTTCGTTCAAAACAAAAATGACGAGCTCTTCTCAAAAGAAAAATAAATGGAAACCCCTGCTCCTTCCCCTCTCGTTCGTTTCCCCTCTCTTTCAAATTCAGTCATGAAAGTAAAACCCTTTTTCTCGTTCGATTTCAAAATCAATAGTCGCGACTGCGACTTGGGGGGGGGGGGGAGCTCGAGTCGCACGGCTTCGTTCTGAGAGTAAAGCGGTGATGTCTTCGCAAGCAGGCGCGACAATTTGGAATCGACGTATCGCGTAGAAGGAGGAACTCGCGATGAAATCGCGATCGCAATTAGAGCTTGCACACGTTCATTGTTGGTTTCGCGAGTGTGTTTGAGTGGAGCTCGTACTCGAGCTCGGCAAGAACGGGACAGCAAGTGCAAGCTAGGGCACGGTGGGGAGAAGCGTAGGCGACGAAGGCGACAGTGGTTGAGTGCGAATGGGCTCGGCGGCGCGATGTCGCGAGGGTTCGTCGATTAGGGTTTGGCTGCGATCTCGTTTTGGAAACTTGGGAGACGAGTCGCTCGTCGCGATGGTCACATGGACATGGATGGTGGTGGCGGCTCGAGCGGGGTTGCACGTTTGATTGGGAAGCTCGCGACCAACGAAGGTAACTGTGAGGTAATTCGATTTCTTTAATTTTGTTGTTAGCTGAAAATTTATTTTATATTTTATTTTAACTATAAACTGATTTAACAAATTAACTTGTTGATTTACTTTAAGATATTACATGATTTTCTTTGGAAGATTATTAGCTAGAATTAAATAAAGTTAAACAAAGTTGTAAATGGAAATGAATTTCAACTGAAATATTAGTTGATTAAATTTAAATAAAATTGACTGGACAATTAGTTCAAATATTTATGAATTTGTATAATTATTTATACAAGGTCTGAAATGGAGAAATAAACTGGAACGGAAATGGGATTGCAAAATAAATAGCTAAGGTGAGATCTTCTCACTCAGATTTAATTTCGAATTGCAGTTATTGATTGTGTTGATTGCTATTTGATGTACTATTAGATATAGTAGGATATCTATTATATATAGCAATATATACATATTGGCATATGTATATATTGGATTGATGATTTCCCGCCTCGTATAGCGGATGAGACCCTATTGCGCCGTTAGTAAGCGGATTTATAAAAACCCATATACCGCGATAATTCCGTACTGGAGCGGAATTGGTATTGTGCTAACGTCTTTGGATGCAGGGAAACAGGTTGGAGGGATCCAACTGGACCCCTCACATTGATTGAATTTATTTCTAGTGTGATATGAATCTGTGAATGATTATAGTGATGCTATTAATCATATTGATATCTGGAAATTGTTTGAAAGCTAAAATTTAGCTGAATGGATGTTTGATATCATTGGATTCCAAAAATAAACGAAATTGAATTTTGAAATCAAAATAGAAATTTCTAAGTGAATTTAATTTTAGAAATTTAATAAATTTTGAAGAAAAGAATTTAAAAGTATAAAAAGTTAATTTTTATAATTTTATCGAATTAATTCCAGAATCAAGGGAAAATGTTAAATAAATGGATTTCGTATAATAGTGATTTTAAATTGAAGAATTAAATTAAAATTTGGATTTCTAAATAATGGGAAAAAGATAAAGAGATTTATTTTCTTTAAGAGGAATTTGTTTAAAATGAAATAAGTTGGAAGTCCAATTATAAATCTAATTGGCAAATTGAAACGAGTTTGGGAAATCAATATAAAATGATTTGGGATGGGAAATTAATTTAGAAATGAATTTTGAAATGGATTTGGTATTGAAGTAAAATTTGAAATCGATTTGGGATTTGATTTTGGAGTTAAAAGTGAATATTTGGGAATGTGGATTTAAAAATGGAAATGATGTTAAAGTGGGTTTATTTACAGTTTGTAAAATTTAAAAGAATGATTTCTTTTAAGATAAATGAATTATAAGTATTTAACTTATAATATGGATTTTTGATGTATACGTTGAATTATAAAATTGAATGGGTCATTAAAGGAAATTTATAAAATCGAAGTTGTTATAGAATAGAAAATAGAATTTATAAACGTTGTTTTATAAATTCGAAAATAAATCAAATTTGATTGATTTTAAATATAGAAGATCATTAAGGGAATTTTATCCACGATTTTGGATAATGGATTATCCTTGAAATAAATATGTAGAAAAGACTGAAATTTGGTTAGTGAAATATATTCACGATTTTGGACAGTGAATATATTGTTAAGTAAAATGGATTTATTTTCGAAGAAGTGATATTAAAAATAAAGTTAAACGTTTTAAAGATGTTTTTAAAATGTATTGTGAATTGAAAGCATAGATTTCAACGTTCATTGTTGAAATAGGCGTTTTCGAGAAAGATAAGGAAATGATGGACTATAACACTGTTGTTATAGTAAATGATTTCCGAAAGGAAATGTTTTGTTGTAGTATTGGGATTTACATATCTATCTAAATTCTCGAATCCCTATACTAGCGATTTTGGGTCGTCGTAACGATGTTTTACGTAACATTCGTTTTGACCCAAATAAATGTGTTAAAAGAATATTTTCTTAAAGAATGAAATATATACTTAATTTGATTTAAGTATATTGAATATTTTCAAGTGTTGAAAATAAATAGATTTGTGAATTACTTATTATTATATAAGTATGGAAATGCTTTTCCAAATGAAATGAAATGAAATGTTTTGAGAATTTATCTTCTTAAAGATAAATTGAAATTGAATATTGAAATCGATTTAAAATCGTATATCAGAAGATATTTTGAAATATAAATTCACTATGGAATTTATAAAGGAAAGGGAAACTGTATAGAAAAATAAACGTTGATTTATTTTTGAAGTGTGGAAATTTTATATCTAGTAAAGATATTTTTGAAGATGAAATAATTTGGAAAATTATTTGGAATCTGATGATGTTGCGCATCTTTATTGATAGTTAGATAACCGACTATCAATAATTACCTTGAATGGTATTTGTTGTGAATTGGATGAATTTGAATGCCACACTTATTTTGAATAAACGCTCACTATTCGGGTTAGCCGGGAAAGGACCATGGGGTCGTATAACCCATTCCGAATATGTGATACGTCGTTATGAATCGCATTCGAAGACCGGTGTTGAAGACCGGATATTTTTGAAAACGGAAGGATTACCGTCGAGTTACTCTACATCGGCTGATCTCCGATTTAGAGGTTTTATCACCCTTAGTGACGGGAAGTCCTGACGTGATTGAAAATTATCCGGAATTGCAAGGGCTTCGTGAGAAGTGCCTTCGGTTCTGTTCGATCCCGGAACAGACTTGTATGGATTGTGTGTCTGACGTTACAATTTGAGATATAAAGCTGATTTCTTTCAAATACATTTCTGTTGGTGGCGGAGAATTTATTCTCTTAGCTTAACACCCTTCTCTGAGACGTACGAGCTCAGAGGTTATGTAGTTGAAATTTATCAGCGATATATCCCAATTTGGTAACGTGGCATACTGAGTGTTGCTGTGAAATGATCAGTGTTTGATCATTTGTGATATGATCATTTGTTTGATCTTATATCTTTGTGATCATAGGTTGATCATTTTGTTTGACCCAAAGCATGGCTTTGTAGAAAGCGTAGCTTTGTGGACGAGACTTCGTCGAGCCTCACACCCCGGAAATGGTCGAAACAGGACGAATGCGGCAAGGTTCTAGGGAGTAGCGCCCCTTAGTGTATGTCATTCCTTCTGGATAAAGGTGGTATCATGGTATGGAGCCCAGATACTTAACCTCTGTGGTTACTGCATTATTATTATCTATGTGGTTTGTTGGAAATCGGGGATCCTCGGGAAGATCGGTGACGATCGGGGGATGGCATACGCGTGTCAGTAGTTACCTATTTTTGCAGAGGTAACCCGGCCTTGTGTTGGCAGAGATCCGGTTAGGTTCTCGGGTCGTCTATTCCAGGGACGTACCCATCGTGGATAGGAAGTTCCTTAGCCTGACCATTTGTTGGAAATCCAAAGAAACAATACGAGCCTTTACGATTTCAATTGTATAACCTGTCTCCTCAGGAGGCAGCTATAGCAGGCATAATATAATGGTACCTATGCTGGCTAAGATTTATATTATACTTTCGAAATGATTTCTACACTATGCACTAATAATAATATCAAAAATGATTTGATTTTGCGTAGTAAGCATCTTTGACTAACATAAGAAGAAATCTCCTCCAAGTCTGCGTTTGCATTGTGTGTGTGGTGGGAGGTCTTATGGTAGTTTCATTTTCCAAAAGCATTTCGAATTGACTTTAAAAATTATTTTGTTGTTATAAAGAATAACTGTTTTTTCGATCTCACACCAGTCACCATGACTGACTCGGAGTTTATTGTTCCCTTTTAAACTCTGGGTGCCCACAAATTTCCACACGGGCAGCCTAGAGTTATATTATCAGGATATTCTGGATATTCTGGAGCTTGGAGATAAGCTGGATGACGAGACGTAGTATTTGTATCTGATATATTTATTCCGCTGTGTATTCTGTATGAGGACAAGTTTATATAACTGTCCATTGTTGTATATTGACTCTGATGTGATGTAATGTAATAACAGATATAATTCTTTTGTTTGTAAATGATATTCATTTATCTATTATATATTGTTCCGCTGCGATATGTGAGATTCTGATATTGTGTTCTGTTTCTGATATTGTTCTGTTGTTCTTCTTCTTTCTTTCTTCTCTTTTCCTTCTATCTTTTCTTCTTTTTCTTTATCTAAAACCCTCACTATTGGAGTTTTCGGCACTCGATTGCTCGGCAGTCGATAAAGTGAGTATCGATGTCGAATTTTCGAAAGTCGAAAATTTCGGTTCGTGACATCTATCCTCTTCAATTTCTATGCCCTAGCTTCACGGAGGAATGAAGGAGAGACGAGCCACCATTTGTTTCGCTCATTTTGCTTTTGGTTTTCTTTTTGGCTCCAGGAATCAGAAGAGGACCGTATACATCCCTTATCTCCACAAAAGGGCGGGTCGAATTAGTTGAAAAGGGAACGGCCCGAATTAATTTGAAAGCCCACAACCCTTTAACGAATTAAAATGGCCAAGGTAAATCAAAGCGACTCGAACATTTGCATACACACGAAAATCCACGAATCCAAAGCAGTGGGAATCACAAATCACAGGTATAAGATCTCGAATTAGATGTGAGTCGAACTCACCTTGGATCGGTCTAGAATTCGCAGACGAAGCTGAGAAAATCGAAGCCCCAAATTGTCGCAGAGGAACGAATCAAGACGAGCTGCCTCCATTTCTTTTCTTTCTTTAGTTAGGGTTTTCGTTCGAATGAATAGAGGGGTCTGGGTTGCGAACCAATAAGAAAGGGAAAAGAATACAACCCTTATCTCAATCAAAAAGAAAGCCGATTGAATTAATAAAGAAAAGCCCATATAATTCTTTTAACAAATTTTCAAATGAATTTAAACTTGATTCAAATCTGCATTAACAGTTAAAAATGATTTAATCGTCATTTATAAACTGACGCGAAAAACCGGGTTGTTACAGACTCCCCTCCTTAAAGAAATTGCGTCCACGCAATCATAGGGAATAAATGGATAAAAGGTAACAACCAAAAGAGCATGGCAATGTCGAAGGTATAAGCAAAGCAAGTGTCAGCGGGGAAGTATTAGATAAGAAATCAAAAGGTTCGACTGTTTCAAATCAAAAGAATCAACATCGTGGGAATCAGGGATCAAAATCAGACGACTAACACAAGCAAGAACAATCGAGTTCCAGCAACTAAAAGAGAAGGAAAAACAGAGCAGAAATCCCATACAGAGCACGAATTGAATGTGAGTAAATCAAATTACTCACCTGAATCGCCAGAGAAAAAGACGAAGCTCAAATCTCAAAAATCGCAAATATTCAATCATCAAAACGATAATTAAATTTCTCAAATCAACAAATATTCGATTATCACAAGCGATAATCAAATTTCAAATTCAACAAATATTCGATTATCAAAAACGATAATCAAATTTCAAATTCAACAAATATTTAATTATTTCAGGCGATAATTAAATCTAAAATCAACAAACATTTAATTATCTCAAGCGATAATTAAATCTCAAATCAAAAATATTTAATTATCTCAGGCGATAATTAAATCTCAAGTCAACAATTATTTAATTATCAAAGACGATAATTAAATCTCAAATCAACAAATATTTAATTATCTAAAGCGATAATTAGAAACAACAAATATCTGATTATCAAAAACGATAATCAGAACTCATATCAACAAATATCTAATTATCACAAGCGATAATTAGAAACAACAAATATCTGATTATCAAAAATGATAATCAGAACTCATATCAACAAATATCTAATTATCACAAGCGATAATTAGAAACAACAAATATCTGATTATCAAAAAACGATAATCAGAACTCATATCAACAAATATCTAATTATCACAAGCGATAATTAGAAACAACAAATATCTGATTATCAAAAAACGATAATCAGAACTCATATCAACAAATATCTAATTATCACAAGCGATAATTAGAAACAACAAATATCTGATTATCAAAAACGATAATCAGAACTCATATCAACAAATATCTAATTATCACAAGCGATAATTAGAAACAACAAATATCTGATTATCAAAATCGATAATCAGAACTCATATCAACAAATATCTAATTATCACAAGCGATAATTAGAAACAACAAATATCTGATTATCAAAAATGATAATCAGAACTCATATCAACAAATATCCAATTACCTGCAGATAATTGGAAGCAACAAATATCTAGAAATCAATTAAGAAGACTAGAAAATCAACATAAAAGCTTGGATCGATCCCATCAGATGGCGAGTTTTTAATTCGCCGCACGTGCACCTCAGAGTGGCCGAAGCCTACCAAGTACTCAACATAATTTTGGCGCCCATCAGATTGACCCGAAGGTCCGCAGAGTGACCCGAAGGTCTAGTACTGGTATTTGCCCCGAAGGTCCGCAGAGTGGCCCGAAAGCCCAACAAATGACCCGAAGGTCCAACAAATGACCCGAAGGTCCTCAGAGTGGCCCGAAAGCACACGAAATCATCAAATATTTCAATTAACGAGTCCGGAATTAACCGAAATAGCAAACGCACATGTCCCATACCACGTGTTTTACTAAATCGTTTGATTCTCTTCATCGTTTCCTTGAAAGTGCAAAATTGTGTATTTTGTAAAAATACATTTCACATTCTCAAACGGACAAGTCCGGAATTAAGCGAATCAGTAAAAGAAAGGGGTCATAGTCCTCGATTTTGTTGAAACGTTTAAATCGCTTCCTCATTCTTTTGAAATCGCAAACTGTAAAATTTTTGAAAACAATTTTATTTATTTTGTAAAAATAACAATTCGCATTCTCAACTGAACAAGTCCGAAGTTAAGCGAAACAGTAAAAGAAAGGGGTCATAATCCTCGATTTTGCTGAATCGTTTAAGTCGCTTTCTCATTCTTTTGAAAACGCAAACTGCTAAAATTTTATAAAACAATTTTCATTTTAAAACGATTTTCCAATCACGTGATTAAAACAGCAAATCAGTAACAATTTCGATAAGGAAATTGTACTTCTCAAAATACCGTAAAAACGGTTACAAATCAGTATTGCGGAATAACCGCTTGAAAATCCACTTTTAAAATTTGACGGTTACGGAAGCCAAAGCGACAGTAGTTTTAAAACGTCAAAATCACATCAAAATGTAATGTCAGTGAATTCTCATCCATCAAAATGACACAAAACACCGTACTTCAAAATATAGCATTGGTGGAAAATTCCGTTGTAAAAATAACGGTAACAAAATACGTTTCATAACCAAGCATCGGTTCAACGTAAAATAAATGCAATAACGTGCAATTTAAATTTTTGCACGTACTACAAAATGAACAAAGAATCATTCAAATGTATCTTCAATGAAGATAATTTAAAACAGCAAAAATCTAATCAATAGATGATTAGTACAAAAGAAAGCCAGCGGAAATTTCAACAAAAATCACATATCTGCAATTTCTTCGAATCCTCAATTTGGATTCGAAATTCTCAAAGAAACAAATAATTACAGCTATGTACACAACAATTGGAATTCATATCAATTTCGTATTTTGATTCTTAAATCAAAAAGATTATCAGTTGTACTCAGCGAAGACAGTTTCACTGTTTCCGCTGCGCACTCTGATAAATAGAACACAAATCAATCAAATCATCAGAACACAATTTCATCCAAACAACAAAACACAATTCCACTTTTATTTTTAAATAACGATATTTAAAAATTTCATCAAAATTTCAAAACTTTAGTTTTGACTCAAATCACAGATAAAACGTCGACTAATAGTTGTAACATATGTTCCATCCAAGTTATGTTTTATATTATGTCCATAAACCCCAAGCTCTGATACCAACTGTGACGCCCCACCTCTATGCTCATAATAACAAAGAGTATTAAAAGAAATACTGTCTATTATTACGAAGAATAAGGCTGGATAGGAGCGACCATCCGTAATTGACCTTACACTAATATTGGTTATCTCGATAGGAGTGGTATATACTTTTTATTTTTCATCTTATTTATTTACTCCCATCGACACACCCAATTATCAGTATAAAACAAACTACGATGGTTCATAATAGTTTAGGACATTAGATATAACGATAACACAGATAATATAAATGCGGAACACAGATAAAAACAAAAGTCTCATATATATATAACTGATGTCAGTTACAACATAGTTGACACAATACATATGATACAACTACAACTGTCGACTCTAGAAGTTATATATACAAGTACATTATCAACTAATATACATGAATACATATCGTTCTATATACTGACACGACTACTACAGAATGACACTGACAACTTCAGAAGATGTGAAAAGTCTTCAAATCCTGAACAACAACTCAAAGAAGAAAATCTACAACCTGAAATAACTCGGGTCTGACCCGAGTATTACATTCAAAAGAAAATAATACACGGGTCAGTCTAATTCAAACTCAGTTATTAGTGCATAGAAGCAATAATAATCTCAAATAGATGACAGTCTCAGAAATCACGTATATCCAACTCTCGATACGAGAATTGGATAACGGCAGGTATAACACTAAACAGTGTTAAACAATAAATCAGCAATCCAGATCAATTTAAACAATTGAAATGTCAATTTAAAATAACAGTGCTGGTTGGCTGCAGTACACGCTAACGTGTACTGCCTCGCCAATATAGTCTATCAAATACTCAGAAGATCTATGAATCCAACAAGGGCAAAACTGCAACCAAAAACTGCAGCCACCACTAGATATAAAGATAGTGAAATCAAGGTAACACGCAGTGCTACCAAACCACAGAATCCAATAAATGGTGACAGTGATGCATCAATGAACTAACTCAATGGAATTGGACCAAATTCAACTCAAATACAAACCATATCATAACTGATATAGTAACAGTACGGATGCAAGCAAATACATTTGATTCCAGTAGATGAAAAGGTTAAAGTCCAGACTGATGTCAATAGTTAATGGCCAAAGTCATGGATTTTCATAAACAAGTACAACAGGTCATGTATGAAGTTGAGTGAAACTGCACAAATATGCACAGGTACAAGAATCATATGCAAATGGCATTAGATCATAGCACTATGTAATGAAGGCTTCAAGAAATTACAACACTGCTTCACAAAGTACAAGTGAAACAGTGATGGAACTATAGTCAGACCAAATGATCAGGTGAACCCATAATGAAGACAACCTATATTTAAAGAAGTCAACTTAATTGATAAACCCAAGTCCATCATATAACAACAATGCAGTACACACAATTGTACTCCAGGCAACAAGTTCAGATACTAAAGTGAAGCACCCAACTCCATGCCAAGCAGTAGATAGGAAAATAAATATAGAGCAATTGCTCCTATGAAACTGCAGATGCATCATGCTCAGGTACAATGACAACATGATGCAATGCAACAGCATACCAAATGACCCAACTGCCCAGGCCTAACGATGAATGTATGTATGCCCATATATGAAGGCCAATAACAAACGAAGACTCAAGTATATATGCAGTAAAATGGATGCAACAAAATGATAGTGCAGTGCACTCAAAACAATTCCATGTGAACATGTGCACAGAGAACACAAAATGACACAAGTCGAAGCCCCAAATGCAGAACAACTTAAAGATACAATGCAAAGATACCTCATGAAACAATACCATGACAAGTTACCCAATTTCAAATGAACCCACGAGTTAGACCCAACCATACATGCATACACGCATACATCGTATATATATGCACATATATGAAGAAATAGTTAATGGCCAAAGTCATGGATTTTCATAAACAACCAAAGACAATAGCAGTTTGGAACAAATTCAAAGCAACGTAAATGTTGCAGTGGAAACGAGTTCAAAAACACGGAACTGTGGTTTCAATTCAAGGCGATGCCACTCCCAAAATACCAACAAACATTCAAAACCGTGGTGGTCGCGAGATAGTCAAGGCTAACAGAAACAACATCATCAACTCAAATCAAAAGTCATTTAAAGCCAGAAAAACATCAAACATCTGCATATGTGTGAAAAACCAAAGAATTCAACCATGTCAATACGAACGAGAAAACAGGGATCGAAATCAACATCAAACCATAATCAGGAGCCATTGTCACCAACTCGAGATCAAGCTCGAGTTATGAAACTCAAACTTGACTGGTCAGGAAATCTAGAGCACAAGGCGAAACAAGTCGATACCACAGAAGAGCACAACAAATTAACTTCAAACGACCAAAACAATTGAATCGACACTCGAACATTAGAACACGAACGATACCCAAAAATCAAAGTCGAAACAGTGATTACCCCTCCAAACGTCAGTTAAAAATCAACTCGAGAAGCAAATTCGAGTGAAGTAAAAACAAGCCAACAAATCCAACTCATAACGAGAATAGGTTAGATGTGAGTGAAAGATTTCACTCACCTTTGTTTTCCCCCAGCACGAATCGAAGACCGACAGTTGATTGTCGAAGCGGAGACGAACTCAAATCAAACGAGGTGGAAATCGAAACCCTAATTCTGGAGACGAACGAAGACGAGAATGAACGAGCGAGCGCCATCTATCCTCTTCAATTTCTATGCCCTAGCTTCACGGAGGAATGAAGGAGAGACGAGCCACCATTTGTTTCGCTCATTTTGCTTTTGGTTTTCTTTTTTGGCTCCAGGAATCAGAAGAGGACCGTATACATCCCTTATCTCCACAAAAGGGCGGGTCGAATTAGTTGAAAAGGGAACGGCCCGAATTAATTTGAAAGCCCACAACCCTTTAACGAATTAAAATGGCCAAGGTAAATCAAAGCGACTCGAACATTTGCATACACACGAAAATCCACGAATCCAAAGCAGTGGGAATCACAAATCACAGGTATAAGATCTCGAATTAGATGTGAGTCGAACTCACCTTGGATCGGTCTAGAATTCGCAGACGAAGCTGAGAAAATCGAAGCCCCAAATTGTCGCAGAGGAACGAATCAAGACGAGCTGCCTCCATTTCTTTTCTTTCTTTAGTTAGGGTTTTCGTTCGAATGAATAGAGGGGTCTGGGTTGCGAACCAATAAGAAAGGGAAAAGAATACAACCCTTATCTCAATCAAAAAGAAAGCCGATTGAATTAATAAAGAAAAGCCCATATAATTCTTTTAACAAATTTTCAAATGAATTTAAACTTGATTCAAATCTGCATTAACAGTTAAAAATGATTTAATCGTCATTTATAAACTGACGCGAAAAACCGGGTTGTTACAATTAGTCACTTAGCGCTTTGGTTGGCATTAGGTTGATAAGATGTACAACAGTTGCAAAAGCTTTTGGCCAGAACTTCAAGGGTAATGATGCTTGGGCAAGCATGGTGAGGCCACATTCAACAATTTGTCTATGTTTCCTCTCTGCAATCCCATTTTGTTCTGATAAATAAGGACATGTGATTCTATGATTTATGCCTTTATTTTGAAAGTAACTCTTTAAACTCTTATACTCAGCTCCACCATCACTTTGAATTTCCTTGACTTGAAAATTTAACTGCCTTTCTATGGATACAATGAAACTAGTTACAACATTATAGGTCTTACTTTTAGCTTTAAGGAAATAAATCCATGTATGTCTAGAGAATATATCAATAAATGATATGTGATACTTAAACCCATAGTCAGATGTGGTAGGAGCTCGACCCCGTAGATCAGTGACAACAAGTTTAAGTGGTTTAGAAAAAATTGTAGTGGATTTTGAAAATGCTACTTGTGACTCTTCCCTATCTGATAGTGAATGCAGACATGAGCATTTTTAGAATCTTGAAAATGAATTCTACTTTTATTCAACACTTGTTTTACAATTTTCATATTAGCATGACCAAGTCTATTATGCCACAAACTCAATACATTGTTACCATTTTTTATTGTCATTCTACAAGATTACAATCCATTTCTTCAAGATTTGAGTTTTTATCCCTTGAGAGATAAAATTTGTATAACCCTCTGTGAAGATCACCCTATAATAAAATTTCATTACGCGGTTTGTCCTTTATTAGGCATAATTGGAGATGGAACTCAGTGTAGACATGATTGTCTTTTGCAAATTGTGATACACTTAGTAGGTTCTTCTTGATTTAGGGAACTCTTAGCATATTATTCAAGTGAAGTATCCTTCTGTTTTTTGAGAAATAATGTTAGTGTAGCCAATATGAGTAATGTTGAGTGAGGTTCCATTCCCAACACACATAGAATTTTTAACTCTATATTCACTGCTACCTAGATTTAGATTCTAAAGGTTGTTAATCACATGATTTGTAGCTCCTGAATCTGAATACTAGCTTTCACATTAGTGATGTCTTCTGATTTTGTGCATTCTTGATATGCTACAAGATTTACTCGTTGATTAATTCTTCCTTTTTGATTTAGTTGAGTTAAGTTGGCATTAATGGCATTGTTTCTTGGATTTGTATTGGATGTGTTGGACAGTTGAGGGATAGAAAATTAAGCATCAAATCTGAAATAGCATCTTATTGCAGTGTGAACAATCTTTTCACAATGTTGACATCTAGGCCTTGTATTATTATTACTCTGTCTGTCATATCTTACTCTTCCTCTTGAATTTTGTCTCCCTCCTCTATTTGTGAATTGTCCTCTTTCATTGTTCTTGTTGTTTTGGGATTTGTTGCCTTGATTCTTGGAGTTTGAGAGGTAGTTAATGGATAAATTAGATATTGTTATGGCCTTTTGTTCTAGTCTTACTTCATGCGACAATAATGTGGAGTGGATATGTTGAAGGGATGGTGTTACTTCTTGAGATGAAATCACTGCTACAACTGCTTTATAATTCTCATCAAGTCTATTGAACATCATCAAGACTTGCTTGGTTTCTGAATGGGGTGTCGGCCTGCACCTAATGTGTTGCATATTGTCTTCACTTTTTTTAAGTATTCTCTATTTGGCATGTTGTTCTTCTTCATGCTTTGCATCTGCCTCTTATAATACATTATCTTTGCTGCATATTGTGAATTGAAAGCTTGCTGAATATTTACCCATATTTCATGTAACGAGTTGCAACCTACTGGTTGAGGTAGGAGATTTGGATTGATGGAGGATAACTGCCATGAAGGCAGGAGATGATCTTGTCTTTGAAACGTAGTGAAATCTTGATTGCCGATGAGGATCTGTGATGAATCTTAGAAGAATTGGAGATGTGTAGCATGAATGAAGTTCTCAAGACCATACCCCTTTATGGCAGCCTCCACTTGAAATTCCATAATAGGTAATTGTTTTCATCGAGTTGGATGGTGATAATGGTTGTTTGATGGCTGATTATTGTTTTGAGTGAGTTTTTTAGGGTTTCTTGGCTGGTTTGGTTTGGAGGAGTTGATCGTCGATCAATGTCCTAATTTGATGCATTGGAGTTATTGGAAGCTTTGGTTTCAACCATGATTGATTCTTGGTTGAGGTTCATGGGGATTTGAGGAGGTGCTGGTGGAAATGATAAAAGTAATGTAGATTTGTCGTTAGGCTAGGTGATCCAGATGATAGGCATGATATGCCATTAGGCCTGAAATTGCTCTGATACTATGTAAGAGTTTAGAGATAATTGAAAGTAAGAAAGCAAAAATAATGAACAAATTCTTATATTAGGTTTGAAGAGAATAATACAAAATGTATTACATAGGCTTGTATATATAGAGTTATACGTGCACATGCTTTACGCAGCTGGAAACAGAAAATTAGTTACAGCTAATTAACTAATCAAGAATCCGACTTAATCAAATTAATTAGATCACGTATTTACATGCTTTAATACAGAGCACGAACAGCTAGGAAATCAGCCAGTCTCATTTTCCACGTTTCGGTGTGTTCGATCAATGAAAACACAGTTTATTTTTCACTAGAAGTGAGAAAATACTTTTTGTAAAAACCTTTTGTATTTTCATTTGCCGGACACATCAGGATAGGAGGAAAATAAGACTAGGTGATTTCCTTTCAATACAGATAGTGCATAACTATGAGATACGTGGGAGTTTAAATTATTATTACCATTTTGATTACTGATATAATTGACTGCCCAATCGTGCGTCCAAATATTGCATGTTTTATTTACGCATTATGTTTGTGAAGCTGAAAGTTTGTAACACACCATGGTAAAACTGTCATTTTGATTCTTTATTATAAAGGTACAATCGCATTATGATTTTTTCTGCAAGTCCAGGCAACATTTATTCTTATTTATGGATTGCTTGGATCTCTCACATGTTTAATTGGTCAACTTCCTCTTCATTATCTGTTCCAAACTGTTTACTTTTTTTCTTTTTTTTTTCCATTTCTTTTCTTCTCTCCTCTTTAATCATGACAAAATAACAATCTATTCTTTCTTCTATATGCTCATTTTAATCCATGTATATATATATTCTATTTGCTAAAAACTTTGTGTTTCCGGATTCAACAAGCTTATCGTTTTCTTTTTCAGATTTCATGCCAATTAATTTGTTGAGATTTATTTTGTGAAGATTCCTTGAATTCTCACGATGAACTTTGTGGGTATGAAAAGATTAGTGCCCATTCCTAAATCAGTTTCTTCAGTAATAGTTTTACTTGGAAGCATACTTTTAATTGTTTCTCTTCTGGGTAGCTATAGTCCTAGCAGTTTATATTCTAGTTTTGATGGATATCTAAATGGAAATCAAAACAAAAACATCTATAAAGATTACAAGTATTCAGTTGGTGAAACACCGAAAAATTTAGCACCGGCGTTTTCTCCTGAAGTATATCAAAAGAGTACATTTTCTACTAATGAATTTCAAGAAGTTGAAAAGGCAAATAATTCTAGTTCAGCGGGAGACCTTGACAGTAAAGAGCCTGATGCACTATTTTCAACTGTTTTCGCGGATAATTCAATGAAAAATGGTTCTGAAATTGGAAACTACACAGCAGTTTACACAAATCAGCCTTTGAAAGCAGAAAGTTTACCTTCTCCTCCTGTACAAAATATTGTTCCTGGAGAAAATGCTGCAAAAGATTATGTAAAGTCCGATACAAGTAAGTAGCTTATGATATCCGTAGTTAGAAAGAAAATGAAATGATTGATTATACATTTTTGTGTTGAAGGAAAGTGCGATCTTTACCACGGAAAATGGGTACATGATTCTTCAGGGCCTGTATATGCAAACAACACATGCCCAATATTAACACAGGCACAAAACTGCCAAGGCAATGGAAGATCTGATAAAGACTACGAAAACTGGAGATGGAAACCTAGTCAATGTGAACTTCCTCGTTTCAATGGTAGAAATTTTCTTGAACTACTCAAGGGCAAAACCCTGGCTTTTGTTGGCGATTCTCTTGCTCGAAATCAAATGGAATCATTGCTTTGCATGCTTTGGCAGGCTAGTACTTTCATATATTTATTCAAAATATCTATTGCAATTTCTCACTACTTAGAGCATAGTCAATGGTCTGTTCAGTTCAAAATTTGTCACTGAACAATCTTATAACTTGAGAATACAACGGCATTTACAATGCCTTTGTATTTAAAACCACATTCCAAAAATACCGTTTTATTTGCAAGGTAGGTTTTGAGAAAATGGACTTTACACATCAAGTACTTGTTTCTGATGTTGTTATCACACATGTTCGTAACAATGAATATGTAAATTTAAGTCTTTATTTATTCTTAGAAGTGGCTCTTTATTTTTTAATTTTTTTTTAACATGGTTTTTATATTTTGGGGTTATTGGAGGTAAGGGTTGCTTAATTGCTTTATTGCAGACAGAAGTTCCGGAAAGTCATAGCTACAGAAGAATGCACAGATGGTACTTCAAATCCACATCCACGACCATAATCCGAATATGGTCCGCATGGCTTGTCAAAAAGACCGATTTACCATTTCAAACTTCTTCACCCCGTGCAGTCAATGTTCATCTAGACATCCCTGACACTTCCTTCACTGATTTTCTCCCCAATTTCGACATTTTAGTCCTCTCTACTGGACACTGGTTCACTGCAGAATCTAAGTACCTTGTGAACAACAAAACAATCGCTCCAAGAAGACATCTAAGGCACAAAAGAAAACGAACCTCCAAGAAGAATCAAAATAATAATCTCTACTTTTATGGTATGGCCCTTGGAACAATTCTAAATGCCATAGCTAGTACACATGATTATAAAGGGTTGACGATTTTAAGATCGTATTCACCTGAGCATTATACTGGTGGGGCATGGAACAGTGGAGGTTCATGTTTAGGAGTGGACAAGGTTTCGAATAAACCCGATATCAGTTTATATAGTAGCACGATGAAAAAGAAGCAGTTTGAGGAGTTTGAGAAAGTAAGTAAAAGAGAGAAGAATGGTAAGTTTGTGTACATGGATATAACGGAAATGTCTGGTTATAGACATGATGGACATCCGAGTATATATAGTGGAAGAATGGAGAATAGAAATGGAAGAAATAAGATAGAGGATTGCACTCATTGGTGCATGCCTGGACCTGTTGATACCTGGAATGAAATTTTGTTTGAGGTCCTCAAGAGGGAACTATGATATTTCAGAGAATTTATTCTTTTAAATTAGTTAAAACTCTATAGCTGATGTAATCGCCTATTTTGTATATAACGCGGGTGATATTCAAATTTCCATGTCATGAACTTAAGAAAAAATAAAAAGCAGTATGTAACTATCAAAAGATTGTATAAAATTGAGAGTACGTGCAATTGTTTCCTGAAATCTCAAGCGCTACAAGCAGTCTCCATCGTGTTCATAAAACTCTTCCTTCGGAGATGTGAGACGCAAAAGATGACATGTTAACGTTGAATTCTATGGTTACTGGTAAGTACAGGTTATCTAAATGCAATATATGCGATCTGCAAATACCAATTGTGCAACATGTATGAACTAAACCAAGCACTCTACAGAACTGGAAAAACAACAACACCGTTGTTGATAATTCTGTATATTGAAAACATATTGGTCTACTCAAAATGGGTCAAAGAATATAATCAGAACTAATTGCATCTTATGTATAAATAAAAATCAATCTTCCCTTTCAGCAAAAAAGATAAGAAAGTGATGGCCACCTAATAAGTGTAAAGTTGTAAACAAGAAAAGGAGAAGAAGAAAAAAAAAGATTACATAGTTCATTCTTGATCAATATCCAAGAATGTACGGAGTTCATTCTGGATCAATATTGCAGTAGAGGCCAGGATCGCAGACCGATCACCCTGTCATTTTTTATTTATGGCGATCGGGACCTGACCGCATATTGGATTTTACAAAATTTGATATAATTGAATTTGATGAATTTGCAGAAGAATGATCTTTATTGATGATATTGAAAAATGTAATGGCAATTCAATACAAGAGGTTTCGTTGTTCTGTATAATATATATAAGACTAGTTTGTAGCCCGTGCCGATGGCACGGATTCAGTTTTTACTTGACATATTGAATATGTACAATTTGAGATCGGTGTTAAATTTGTTCACGATTTGTTCGGTGGTAAATTTAGCCATCGCTTCCGGATCAAAATTCACTCTTTCAAAAACGTTCTACATTTTTTACGTTTACTTTTATGTACATACGTTCCACTAAAGGTTATGTTAAATGTTGAAGGAAGAGAGTTTAGAAGATGGAAACTGCAGTTGCATAGGGAATATACACTTTACTTCGGAAGTAAGTAAGGTAACTCATGTGAAATCTTAACTATGAATTAATAATCATTGATTGTTAATATTAACTATCAAATAACAAATATTAAACACTAAATATGAGTTATAATGTATTAAGTAAGAATTATTAATTACTTATTATTACAGAAGAAAATATATACTAATAATATGAGAAGAAAATATCGAGTTATTTACTTCATATCCAATTCTAACCACAATCTAGTAAAATTATTGTACGAAGTTTCATGATAAACTCTAATGCAATTTGTTTATCCAACAGAAAAGTCCAAGCTTATTTTTTATGTACAAACTATATGAAAACTAAGCAGATTATACCCTTTGAATTTCCATTACCCAAATTAGGCAATGACATTTTTCTCCATATAAGTTAGAACACACTACAACTAAGTGCACAGTTAGTTCAAATTTAATGTATACTGAAGAAAAGAAATGTAATTTGGTATTTCTATTAATCATAAATTACCAATCCAAAAGACCGTGCTTAATGTGTAAGGGAAACTGTATCACTTTTGGTTTTGGATTCACATTCAGCTTTGTGTAATTGGAATTTGAATTGTCCATGTTGCTAAATTAAAATACCATTCAAAGCAATTCCTAGTTATTACCACATTCAGTATTAAAATCAGTTTTCAATTCAGTACGGCCTAACATGTAAAAAACATTTAAAGCATTCAAATTTAAAACTGAATCCGCCTTATATAACAAAAAAAGTTGAAAAGCCATGTTTGCAAGTAATGTTGGGATGCGTTAAGAGTTTTTATGCTAAAAAGCCTTGTGTACTTAGCTTATAACCTCCGCTTACAATTTTGCAATTATCAGGCTATGCAGGTAGGGCTGTCAACGGATACTTTCGGATACGGATAGTGACATATCCGTATCTGTATCCGCTTAATTTTCAGGTATCGGATATTCGTATCTGCTTAATTTTCGGTTACGGACGGATATCAGATATTTATTCGCTCCGCCCATAATCAATAAATTTATAAGTATAATTGAAAAGATTTGGATCAACATAAAACATTTTTTGTACTAATGTTCATAAAAAACCAAGGAATAAAAAATGTGATGATAAAACATTGTTTTATACTAATATTCGTATGCGTATCAAAAAATATTCAAAAACTAAACACTAAAACTGCCTGTTTTCACTAAAAATGAGCAAAATACAATACCATAGTAACATCCAATGGTTAGGAAATAGTTGAAAAATCATATATTAATAAATATAATTTTAATTAAATATATATATGCATCAGTTAATCGAACGGATATTTTTCGGGTACAGATATCACAATAACCATATCCGTATCCGGAAAGCTTTGCGGATATCAGATATCCGTATCCGTTTTTCGGATAACGACGGATAATAGATATTTTTCATATTTTCGGATACGGATTCGGACGGATATCGAATTTTTTGGGTACCCATTGACAACCTTATATGCAGCTTCACCGTGGGTAATAAAACTCACTTCAAATATTCATACTAAAAATAATAAATTAATAAACAATTCAAGTGAAAAGGTACGAAAGTAAATATACGGTACATTTATATTCTGATCATTGCTGTATTTCAGACAATTTACTTTATACTAAACCGGTTGGTGTAACAGAGAAGTAGAGATTCAGAAGAGGGTCAGGCGAAGATAAAATTGCCGCAGGTGGAGGCAGAGATAAGGATTATTAATTAAGTGATGATGATCAATTAGGGTTTATCAATTTAGCTAAAACATATGGATTACAGTCGGTAATGGAATAGCGGTAATAATAGAGTAAGTAGGATGATGACGCTGGTGTTGAATAGTCAAGGCTATAGATTAATTAGGTCTAGGAATCAAAGTGGAATAAACTGAGACTAAGCAGACGCAAGGAAATGAGGATAATGATGCAAGGGTATCATTGATAATCTAAAAGGACGTGGTTGAAATTAGTTTATGAAATTCTCATTATTAGTAGTAAAGATAAAGATATACAAATAAAAACTTTGTGCGTTGCACGGGTGCGTGGATGATTGGGTGTTTAAGTTGGAAAATCTGTAGAAGAAGATGAAAGTAATTTCTTTTAAAAATAAATTTATAGAATATTTGAGTTAAGAAGAATGTGTATCAGGATTGTGTATAACTTAGTTAGTATATTAGTTATTAACCATGCATGCATCCACACATTTAGAAACCTGTATCAAATTTGAAGAAATGAAACACATGTCAATTTGACATGTATTTGTAAACTATCACATCGAAAGGTAGATTGTCAAAATCTTTGATCCTTTTATTCTCTCCTCCTTCTAAAATAATATAGGAAGTGTTATTTGAGAATCCTTTTTCGATCTGAAAAGAGAAAATAAAATATATTACAAAAGTATGTGTTTACAAAAGTATACCTTTCAGTTATAATTAATTTTATCCAAATTCTCGTCCTTTTGGATCTTAACAATGGACATCCAAAGCATAACTTATAAACTAAATTAAATTTTAGACTATACATGGTCCATAAAGAATAACACAAAATGAAACAATCAAACAATAATTTGTCTAAAAGCAAATTGCTGATAAATACATGGATGAAAAAGGACGATAATTAATATACAATGAAGAACAACCATTTTTAACACTTATATTGGCAGAAGATGGATCAGAAAATTAAAAACAAAAATTAGATGAAATCAAGTACAACAAAACAGTAAAATATTTGAAAACTTATTAGTTTTTAAAAGAGAAAATAAACTTATTACTACTTCATAATCCAAAAAAGGAAAAATAAGTAAAATCTAACCATCTATAGAGTTATATGCTCACTTGCTTTTCTTATCCAGGTCGGTTTTATCCATTTAAGAGGATAAAAATTATGTATCATATTCTTAACTGAGCAAGAAATTCAGAGCACTGCAGACCATCAATGAACCTCAGTACTGGGCAGGGAGCATCTCAGGTGAGGAAAGTAATATTCGGCCAACAAAGTGCGATAATGATCATTACCATAGCCAAGTAAGAGTCATCAAGATGTGAAATCTGTAGGCATGAGTTCACCACTGATCATCTTTTGGTGGTTGCAAAACGAAGCGAATTCAGGCATGTAGTTCTCTCTTCAGGCGCAATATCAAACATTCAACCTTTCACAGAAGATTTTATTGAATCATCCTAATTGAAGCAGAAATTGAGTAATATCAATTGAAGTGGGAATCGATTTCATTTTAGCAAGGAAAAACGTACACGTTAATCATCAATTTGAAGAGAAGCGGAAGAAAGAGAAATAACTTGAATTTGAGAAATGGGTTGAATAGGTGGAAATCACTGATACATAGAGAATGAATAAGTGGGACAGTAACCGCTGGTACGTGAAGCATATTTACAGTGATGTAGGCAGTTGGCAAAACGTGGGTTTGATAGTTGGAATAAAAGAATGATGCAACGATGGGGAGAAAAAAGTTAACGGCGTAAAGAGAAAAATAACAGAGTCAATGCTTATATTAGGTGGAGAACCAATAACCATCGGATATGTATTCTTCTATTAAATCTAATCCGTTCTTTGTCTTTGGTTTATCTTTTCCGTTAAAACCAAGGAATTTTATTATATAGATGTATCCATTGAGATCTATAAATCGTTCCTCAATAAAATGATAAAATAAAGAAAGTTAACTCTTTTCTTCATCAAATCGTTGCCATTTCCTCAATCTCACACCAATTTTGTTGTGCGACCTCCAGATCTGTTGAGATCTTCAAATCACATCTGATTAAAATGATAAGATGAAGAAAGTTGACTTCTTTCTTCATCGATTTGTTGTTATTCGCTCAATTACAAACCAACTTGACTGCACAATGATTTTGAAGTTTCATTGCTGTCAAATTTGAAGGTGCTTGGACTTTCGATGCTCTTCCTGAGTACAAATCTGAAGGTGCTTGAACTTTCAACACTCTTCCTGAGTAAGACGAGGAATATGATTACGGTTCATGCTTTGATGGTGTCTGTCTTTGCACAGACCTTGAGTTCACTCTTCAGTCTCGTGAAGTTCATGCCAGAAAGGGGCTTGGTAAGTATGTCAGCTATCTGGTAAGCAGCAGGTAAGTGATTGATTTGTAGTTTTCTCTGTAAAACCTGCTCTCGAACAAAATAAAAATCGATTTTCATGTGTTTCGTTCTCGAATGAAGTACTGGGTTCTCTGATATAGACACAGCACTTAAATTGTCACACCATACTCTCGGTTTTAAGTCTGTGCTAATTTTTAATTCACTTAGCAAATACTGTTGCCACATGATTTCAGCTATTATGCTAGTTATACTTCTGTATTCTGCTTCTGTACTTGATTTGGAAACTATTGCTTGTTTTTTTAGAACACCATGAAATTGGAATGCTCCCCATGTAGATACAGAATCCTTTGGTTGACCTTCTATCATTAGGTTCATTGGCCCAATCAGCATTTGCATACCTTGTTATGTTGAGATGTTTACTGGCTTTAAGGCTTAATCCATGATCAGCTGTGCCTTTTAGGTATCTCAATATTCTCTTGATTGTTTTCCAGTGTTCATCTTTGGGTTCCTACATAAATTGACACACCTTGTTAACGCTATACGATATTTCTGGTCTTGTAATAGTCACATATTGTAATGCACCAACAATGCTTCTATATTCTTTATCATTAAGCATTGGCTCTTCCCTGTTTTTTGATAAATAAAGGCTCGTTATCATAGGTGTAAGCAGGGAGTTGGCATCATCCATTTTTTGCTTTAATTAATATATCTGTGATGTATTTCTTTTGACACAAGAAAATTTCTGAATCTGAAACTCTGGTGACCTCTATTCCCAAAAAGTAGTTTAGTGTTCCAAGATCCTTTATTGAGAACTACTTTTCCAAAAATTGAATAAGATTATTTATCTCTGCCTCATCACCACCTATGATAATCAAGTCATCAACATAAGAATATATACAGTTGAAAATTTATTGATTCTAATGAATAATGAGTTATCTGATTTGGTAAACTGAAAGTTTAAACTTGATAGTGTGTCTTTCAGTTTATCAAACCAGACTCTAGAAGCTTGTTTAAGCCCATATATTGCTTTATTAAGCCTGCAAACACAATTTCTATTTTATCTGTAACCCTGTGGCTGTTTCATACACACTTCCTCTTTTAAATCTCCATTTAGGAAGGAATTATTTACATCCAACTGCCTGATGGCCCAATTTTTATGCAATGCTATAGTGAGTATGATTCTGATTGTTGTTGGCTTCACAACTGGAGAAAATGTTTCATTGAAATCAAAGCCATGTTGCTGAGTATATCCTTTTGCTACAAGTCTTGCTTTATATCTCATGATTGTTCCATATGCATTTTTCTTCACTCTATAAGTCCACCTGCACCCTACTATATTCTTGTTTTCAGGTGGATAAACAAGATCCAATGTTTTATTCTTTATAAGTGCATTATATTTTTCATCCATGGCTCTTTTCCAGTTTGTGCTTTTTACTGCCTGATCAAAATTGTTTGGCTCATCAGACTCAGTTGTAGCTGTATATAATTTGGGCTTAAAAATTCCACTCTTTGACCTAGTTGCCATATGAAGTCCAGTTTGAACTTGTTGTCTATTGTGTGATTGTTTGGTTGACCTATCTTGTTGCATATGTAATTGCTCTTCATTATCGTATTGACTCACACTTTGTGTTTGACTGCTTGCAGGAGTGTGATTGAACCGGTTAGATTGCGCTGCTTGTTCATGACTTGGCCTAGCTTGCACTGTGAGTTGTGGATCAGGGTGATCTGAATCTTCTTTAGTCCATTCCCTGCTCAACTCGGTTGGGTACAGAGGTATATTTGGTATGGAAACCCTTGGATTATAAACTTTTTGAGTTTTTTTATATCTGCAGTAGTAAAAGGAAACACATGTTCATTAAACACCACATTCCCTTGATGATTTGTTTGCTTTTCCACTTGGTTGATAAAATGAATTACTGCTCTAGAAGTTTCTGATTTTTCCCTTAGATATCCAAGTATATCTAGTGTGTGCATTAACAAATGATATGTAGTATTTAAACCCATAATCTAAATGGACTGGTGTTGGACCCCATAGGTCAGCAGCAACCAATTCAAGGGGTTTATGGTATATGGTTTGTGAATCAGCAAATGAAAGTTTATGACTTTTCCCCATTTGGCAGTGTGCATATACATAAGGTAAACAACATTCTCAAAAGGAATTTTATTTTCAACAAGAATTTGTTTTACAATATTGACATTAGAGTGGCCTAACTTGTAATGCCAGAAATCAAACACATTAACTTTTCTTTCTGCATTTTCAGAAAGATTACAGTAACCTCTCTTGTCTTGAGAATTTCTTGAATTAACAAAGTCAAATCTGTATAGCCCTCTATCTGCATTACCCTGTAAAAGAATTTCTTTAGTTAGCATATCTTTAACCAAGCAATATTTTGGATAAAATTCAAAATAAACATTGTTATCACTTGCAAATTGTGATACACTTATTAAATTCTTTCTTATTTGAGGCACTCTTAATAAATTATTGAGATATAGTTGTTTATCACCTTTGATGCAAGCAATTCCAGTGTGTGTTATATTAAAACTCTTACCATTGCCCATGTGTATGGACTGATTACCTCTGTATTCCTTTTGACCAAGATTTAGGTTGTCCAAATTGCTTGTAATGTGGTTTGTAGCACTTGAGTCAGGGTACCAAACTACCAACTTTCATCTTGTATGTCATCTTGCCTTGTGACATTAACAGTTGAATTTCTTGGCCTTTCTGATTGATTACTCAATTCATGCTACACATGAGCCACATCAACAGTTGGATTTGTATTGTTTCTTTGTTTGTTTTGACTCTGATTTGGCACATAGTTTGAAATGAATATGAAGTAGCATTTTAATGCTGTATGACCAATCTTTTCACAAATTTGTCATCTGGTTCTGTTGTTATTATTCCATCTTCCTCTTCCCCTTGCTCTACTGGACCGACCTCCCCTTTGATAGTATTGATGTCTTCTGTTGTATTCTTGTCCTTTGCCTTTTGAGTTTGCTGCATAGTTGATAGATAAATCATTGTCCAGTGATCTTTTCTGATCTAACCTTCCATCATGAGCAAGAAGTGTTGCACTAACATATTGTATAGATGGTAATGTCTCCTTAGATGCTATTACTTCCACAACTGATTCATAATCATCACCCAGACCACCTCAGATGGTCAATATCTGTTCAGTATCTGATACTTTGTGCCCTGCAGTTTCAAGTAAATCACATGTTGTTTTCACCTTTGATAAATATTCTCTCATAGATAGACTGTCTTTTCTAATGTTTTGCAGTTGTCTCTTGTAATGCATTATTCTAGCAGCTGATTGAGAATTAAAAATTTGTTGTATGGTTATCCAGATCTCATTTGATGACTTACATCCTATAATTTGTGGCAACAGACTCATGCTGATTGATGACAGTAACCATGAACTAATTAGACTATCTTGTCTTTGATACTTTGTGAATTCTTGATTTCTAACAACCTTGTTTTCTTGGTCAGTGATGAATCTTGGAGGCACAGGCAATGTTCCTAGTATATATCCATTTATACCATATCCCCTTACTGCTGTCTCAACTTGATATTTCCATAGAAGATGATTATCTTCATCAGGTTGAGCTGTAACTAATTGTGTCTGCGGACTTATTACGGTCTTGATCAGATCCTCTGTTGCTGATTCACTTTGCTAGCTTGAATCACTGGTTTTGTCAGAAGTTGCTGAATTGTGATCTCCTTCAGCCATGATGAATTTCAAGATTCAAAAATGGAAAAAAGATAAAGAACAGTCATGGAATCTTGGTTGGTCATAAAATTGGATGGCAAGAAAATGAAAAATGACAGGTTTGATGCAACCACTAAAAAACTTAAATGATGAATTTCTTCTGATAAGTTTTCCGGTGTGGCACTGACTTTCTTGATGTCTTTTATGATTGATTTCTTGCCTTCTAGATCTGTTTTTTGATTTCCTGATTGTTTCTTCAATTTGCTTGATTTTGATGAGATGTCTTGTTACAGCCGAACTTCGTTTCTAGCAAGGCACTCGACTTCTTTATCTAATTTGCAAGAAAATTTAAAAAATCTCAAAGGATGAGATTAATATCTCTGATGAGTGCACTCAAATGATGATATATAATCTGATGATTTGCTTGAGAAATGAAGAAATCTAAGGTTGAATGTTGTTAAGCAATTCTAGCTCTGATACCATATTGGATTTTACAGAGATTGATATAATTGGATTTGATGACTTTGCAGAAGAGAATGATCTTTATTGATGATATTGAAAAATGTAATGGCAATTCAATACAAGAGGTTTCGTTATGTACAATATATATAAGATGTACAAATTAAATTGCAGCCCATACTTCTGTTATATGGGCTGAGACCCGTATTCATTATATTGTTATCTCATATACTCTGTTATGTTGAGACAATTACTTCATTCGATCATTCTCAATACCGCGGTATGGGACCAGTCACAAAAGGAAAAGTGATGTTGACCGGTTTCAAGGTGCATTACATTTAGCGTAACACTATAGTAGAAATATGCTAACGTTTTCCTTCTACTTCCTTTCAAGTAAAATTGCATTCTTACCATTTCGGTGCTTTCACTCTTGTTCTCTCCTCATCTTCATTTTCTAGTTATCCTTCTTGCTGCAGTCACTCCATTTTTAATTCCAAGCGGCAATACGGTATCCGTTTTTTCCCATGCATACAATAAAATGATAAATAGACATTGTTCTTATATAAATTAATTCCATCATTTGAACTATATTAACTGCCCGACGTTTCCATCATAGAGAGAAGTATAATATGCAATGTAATATTACATGATCATCTTACATCAGTTTTACGTAACAAAATGAATAGAATGATAAATCTGTCTCCTACAGTCGTCTTCTTTGTTTATTCGATAAAAATTCGATAATCCTTCAATCCTCGGCGTACTAAAACGAGTACGCGAGATTTTAAGTGGATAATATGAACTTTGAGTTAGACATAAGCCACATAAGCCTTACGCTATCAAAATATAATCAATAGACCGAAAAATTTTCAGTTTCAAATTAAAGACCATTTTATAATTGAAAAATATAATCTTTAATTTCAAATATTAAAGACTAAAAATCACTCTTTGATCGGTTTATAAAATTTGAAACTATATTAAAATTAAAATTGAACTTCGGTCTTTATTTGGATCTCTGATTTGTGTTTAAAAACTAAATATGTAACGGTTGTGAATTTTCTATTTTTTTAATCCAATGGATGGATATGGTGATCTATGTAATAGTGTCCAAGATCTATAACTATATTTTTAATCGTTAATTCTATTCACATCCCTTTTTTTTCCTTTTCCACCCCGTCAAATTTAAAAAAAATTAAATGTCACTTTTACCCTCATTGTAATTAGGCTAAAATGAGTTGTCAATCTATTTACATCCTTTCACTTTTCACCTTTTTCTTTCGCTGTCTCTGTAAAAAATGGACGAGGATGACAGTAATTTTTTTGAAGAAGATGATTTACTGGAAGAAGATAATAATGATTCTGAAGAAGAAAATGTTATTGATTCTCAGGCATAAGCCTTTTTTGTGCTTGCACGATATTTTTTAAATATTGTAAGTATGTTTTCTTAATTTTTGTTAATTGTAGATAAGAGATGATAGTAACCAAGTCCACATGTAGCTTGGAGTTGTAGTAATTCTAGTGTGTACTGCACTAGCAACTATATTCAACCTAGTGGGGTGGAAAACATTGAATATATTTTTTCTATTTGTTTGCTATGAAATAATTAAACAGAATGAAACAAAATTAAGTAGAAAATACCATGACGATTCTTGGATCTACATTCAGCCTCCCTTAAAATTCAGATTGAATTGTTTTATTGAAGTGAAGAGAAGAAAGAGGAGGATTGAATTGTTTTACTGAAGTGAAGAGGAGAGAGAAAGGAAGAAAGTAAAGAGGCAGTAAAAAGTATAAAAAAAAGGCAAGTATGGTAGTTTTGGATTATAAAGGGTGGGAACAGTAAAAAGTGGGTTGTACCATTTTTTGAAATGGTGGGGTGAGAAAGACAGAAAAACGGGATGAGAATAGAATTAGCCATTTTTAATACATGAAAGTTGCACCATTTTCTCCATTCTCATAAAAATCTCCTCACGTACCTATTTCTTCCTCACGCCCAAATAAGAATCTCCTCTCTTCTATATATTTAATCTCTCCTTCCAACACTATTTTTGTGCATAAATTGGTCATATGATACTGGATGTTCATCTTTCTTATATTCTCCCATAAACATACTCTTCCAAAATCCCTAATATGCATAATTTCTTTCCCAAAATGTTTTAGTTATAGATCTTATTTATCAAAATTATGAATTCTCTTATATCGCAAATTAAGAAAGTTATACTAGAGAATGGGAGAAGGATGTCATTGCCTTTTATGATCAAATCTCAATTCGATTTCCTTTTCATATATTACTTTTGCTTTTTCCAAGTGAGTTTTTTCATACATTAGAAACTTTAATGCTTATTTGGAAATTAATTTGAGCTTTTGTACTGCATTTTTTTATTTATTTTTTTACCACGTGTAGTTCGTATCAACTTGAAGTAGGATATACTTGCTCCATCTCCAAATTTAGAAGTTTTGACGGTTGAAGAAACTTGGAAGTATACTAACGTTCAAAAACATGTTTAGTTTTATATACTTCTATTTATATTTCATTGATGTGCACGTAAAAGTGTATATCTTTACTTCCATATTTAATCTACTTTTATATAAATAATGAGCATATTAGGGTATTTACATGTTTAAACTAAAATTTAAATTGTTTTCAAATCATCATTTATTCATCTTCATTTGGGGGGGGGGTTAAAAAATTTATTTGCACATTTTATTTTTATTTGTAGTAAATGAAACGCAAATATGAAGAGGATTCATGGATGAACGCATGCACATATGTTGAAGGAAAATGAAGAATGAAAATAAATGAATTCATGCAACAGGGAAGAGCCAACATACCCACTACCATATGGTCCATAATTAAAAGCACATGCACATGTTAATGAAGGCTTAAAGGCATGTTAGTGGGGATTAATTAATTCCCTAATGATTACTTGAAGGTTACACTTTCTAAAAGGCATTTTAGGCAGTCCCCTAAAATATGAATTAGAATTTTAAGAATGTATAAATACCTCTTATGTCTCATGTAATTACCTTCTTACCGTTCATGCAAGTTGTAGCCACAAAATCAAAGATAAATAAAAGTTTCTTTCATGTCTTCTTAAGCCTTGTTTTTACTTTCATGCAATTTTTATTTATGCTTTCTTTTATGCTCATTTCTTCTCTTATGCTCTCTTTTAATTCATGAAATTAGTTTAGATTTATTTTATGCAAGTAGTTAGTTCCTTTTTCTTTTAATTAACACTTATCTTCATTTATGTTTATGTTGAAATCAATTTATGTTAACATGTTTTCAAAAATGAGCAGCTAAACCCCTTTAATTTAGGAGTAATGTAGCTCTAATGAAACATATTAAATTAGCATAATGATTTCATAGTATATTGCACTATTCATTTATTTATATAAAAGGATTATATGAACCGAAGATCATATATATATATATATATATATATATATATAATCGACCAACAAGGTTTGGTGGATAGTCCAACGGTTTTTAAAATGGATAGCTCACCCCCACATAACATTGAAACACAGGTGTTAGGCATAAACACCCCCAACGACTATTAATTACAAATACAAGCACCGTATCACAAAGGACTTAACAATACAAACACAAGCGCCAAAAGACTGCAATTCCAAAGGGAATAAGATCAACATCCCAAATTTCAAATATTGCAAAGGTAGAGCGAAGCTACCTGAATTTCCTACTGGGACCACAATGGAACCCGGTTAATTCCAAATGTAGATGATCTCCAAACTAAAGAGGCCAAATATTGCGAGAAACACAAATTACTTGACTTTCAGATTTTAGCAGATGGATAAAACATGTCACAAGACACCAATCGATGACCAAAGCGGACTCACTCTACATCTAAGAACAACAATATCAGGAAGAGTAGCCAAGAAGGCCACTCATATTCACAACATTATATATAGTAGAGAGAACAACAGAAGTAATATAAGGTACAACAAACCCATAAAGAAACATCAACCAAATTGCCCATGAAGCACAAGAAACCTCACCAACAACAGCTCACACCAGCTGCGCATGACAGTCCCCATGGAGTGAGATAGTGGAGATGAACAAAGGCGAGGCTTCAACATCCAAGTGGCTTATAGCACCAAAATACAACACAAATAACTACTAGATAAATTAATTACAAACTAATCATCATTACCATGTGAAATATGCCAAAAACTGTCAATTACCAATAATAATGCAACAACCTGCACCTTAATGATCCCGAATTCTGACTAAATCGAAATCCAAGTCCATTAGGACACATATCGTTGGTTTTGGTAATCAGTAATAAACATAAGTATATCAGAGATTGATCGGTATAAACTCACAACGAAATTGAAAATATTATAGAACATAAATACTGACTGGGGCTGTTACTTTGGAATCAATAGTATTCCTTGGATATCTAATTGTTTTGTCAGCGTCGAGCATGATTAAGAAGACTTCTCCACATACCAATCCCGCCTTCCTCCAATAACATGTCCCTCTAATCTATCAGGTAGGTTGTAATGTGGAGGGAGTCAGAACAACGTTCTAGTGATTGGAAAATTACACACTTTACTCATAACACTAATTTATGCCAGTTGATTTTCATTTAAATGTTATGTCTATTATTTATGAATAATCTGTTAAATTCTATATGCACGTACAATTAGGGCTGTCAATTTCCTACATGACCCGAAACACGACCTGAAACCCGCACGGAAATTAGCAGGTTAACTCGACCCGTTAATTTGACGGGTCATTTTCGGGTCAACCCAAATTTGACCCGTTTATAAACGGGTGGGTTTCAGGTTGACCCGCTAACCCGAAATTGACCCGTTAACAACCCGTTTATACTTATATAGGTTGACCCGACCCATTTACGACCCGACCCGACCCGTTTATGACCCGTTTGTATCTTATACGGGTTGACCCGACCCGTTTACGACCTGTTCCGACCCGTTTTTGACCCAATTATACCTTATACGGGTTGACCCGACCCGTTTACGACCCATTTACACCTTATACGGGTTGACCCGACCCATTTACGACCCGACCTGACCCGTTTATAATCGGGTTACACGGGTCGGGTCGGGTCAACCCGTTTATAAACGGGTCGGGTTCGGGTTGAGCTTTTCTGACTCGTTTAATAAACAGGTTGACCCGACCCATTTAAAATCAACCCGAACCCGACTTGACCCGACCCAAACCCGGCCCGACCCGACCCATTGACAGCCCTACGTATAATATACCTAACCTCCTCCGAGGTATAATTATATATATATGTGCATATATACATATATATCTAAATATATACTGTCCAAAAAACCCTGGCCACTTAATACTTCTTGGATAGGAAGGAGGCAGACCCATCGATCATTTAATACCTTAACCTCGAAGCAGACCTTTCGTAACGTAATCGCTAGTCAATTGGCTCTAGCAACAAAGACTGATGACCCCTACATACGACTTTATAATATAATTATCGTATTACTAATGATCTCAAAGGCTCATCTAAGGGTTAACTAGCCCACCTCCGACAACCAACCAACTAAGAAACTTCAACGTCTGTGTGTATCTCATATGAATTCTGCACTAGTAGTAAGCGAAATCCATCAAGGCATAACCAGAGCCTTTGCTACCGACCGCTCAGGACCGCTAGTGGTCATAGCCTATATGCCAGTCCTCTTACTAAATACCAGTCCAACAATAATATTGACATAGCCCGCTGACCTTCCACTGCTGAAATCCTGTTCAGACTAACCTAAGTAAGTCAAAAAAATGCCCCTTTTAGTTATTTAATACCTCTTGCTTGAAATGAAATAGACCTTATTTCGTTAAAAGTACTGGGCCATTTAATACTTTAAATCCGAGATGAACCCTTGGTATATTTTCCTCTTCCTATACACAAACGCACATCCCTTCCCTATGGTCCTATGGTTTGAGATATCCTACATCAATAGTAAGTATACACAATTGCTAATGGCATCTAGGTGAAGGGCAGACTTTTGTTGTGCAACTCTACCGACCTCGAATCCAAAGCCATACTAAACCAAGTCAATTTTCCTAAGCCTAAGTATTGGGCTAAGCACACTAACTCATGCTCGTCCTAAATGTATTATTAAAGTTATATAATTTCCTACTATGAAAATTATATTTCCTCTTAGTATTTAATTCCTATCTTATATGCTTGTTATATATATTCCATAAATGTTAATGGTCTCTAATAAATGATCATTATTATTCTAATTGGACAACCTTTAATGACATTATTTATTCATTATAATTTAACCTATTATGCCTATTTCCCTTTTCCATAAATGCCATATTAATTCCTTTAATCGGTCCCATCAAATTCATTAATGTCCTTATTTTATATCTGTAACTCCAAATTAACTACTCATTTATTACCCTATTAATTTTGGAGTTACTATCGCTTTTTATCTACACCTTCTAATCCTCTAATTTAATAGGCTAATAATAACTAGACATCCTAATTATAATTAATATGAACATCATCGTAAATTACGCAACATATATATATATTTATTTATTTATTTTTAATCGATGAGTGTGATTATACAATATATATATATATATATATATATTCCTATTTCTAGTAGTTAATTCCTAAACTATAATATTCTTTTCCACATTTAAATTTATCAGATCCATCTTTCCTAAAAAGGCTACAGTTATAACTTCTCATAAACTAACCAAAAGTGAGAACTTCGCTTGAAATTACAAGGAATTATTTCTTTTCTTTTATTGAAATAGATAGTACAAAGTACGGAGGAGAACTTCAATACTTTACACATCTCTTTCATTTTTTGTATATTTCTTATTACTTCAAACGATGCACTTCTTATACATTTGTGAAATTGGATAATTTATGGAAATTGCATGCTAGTTTGAAATAAATAAGTTTATAAATTTATAATATTTTAACAAATTTAAAATGTTTAAAGTATATTTTAAAAAGATTTGAATTTAAATGAATTGGTCTAAAAATCTTTTAAATGTTAAGTGTTTCTTTACATTTGGATTTAAAAAGGGTTTGTAAATTTGATTTAAATTTGGTTAAAGTTAAATTTGTAATTTATTTTAAATCTTTAATTTGAAATGAATTAAAAGGAAGATTTAAAAGTAAAATGTTTCAAAACCTTTGTTAATAATAATTTAGTTATAAAGGTTAATACTTTAAATTAAAGATAATTAAGAATTAATGAGTTGATTCATTAAATTAATAAGATAATTTAAAAAGGGTTTTTCTTGGTTCTGCTTCTTGTTCCAGGTTGGATGTGAAGCTCGATTTCGAATTCGAGTGGTTGTCGAAGCTCTGATACCAACTGTAACGACCCGCCATTCATTCCACAAAATGATGCATCGTCAATAAGTGATAATGGACTTGATTGTATAACCCACTTTGTGGCTAGTATGCTGGAATTTAATAATGTAACAATTTCAACTATTTTATATTTATTTGAAAACCCTAGACCCTATTATAATATAACTGGATTTCCTATCAATGTTTTGGTTATTGTAAGGTAAAAAAATTTCCGTGTTTATGTGCGGGAAGTCTTACGAGATACCTTTTCTTTCCAAATGGTTTTCAAAGTTAAGCAACTTTAACCTGTTACTCACACCAGACCCATGTCTGACCCAAGTGTTTATTTTCTGTTTTATAAACTCTTGGGTACTCAAATTTTTACGAGTAGCCAAGGGATTCAGGTTAGCTTTGACGAATTGTGGAGGAGCAATAGAGCAGGAGGCTTCAGCATTCGTAGATATATAGTGTTCCGCTATGTTGATCTTTGTGATAGTGTCTTGTATGTATTTGAGTTGTAATATCTAGACAGATGTTTATAACTGTCTAGTATGTGATGTATATGTTGTGTAACTTTGATAATTGTTGTATACTAGGTAATAGCTTATGTGATTAATATAATTTATTCGTTCCGCTGTTGAGATTCTGATGTTGTTTCTTTCTCTCTTCTCTTCTTTTCTCTTTTCTATCCCTTTCTTTCTTATTAACGATGCGTCATTCTGTGGAATGAATGGCGGGTCGTTACAGTAGATACAATTAAATTGTACCCCACTGCCAATAAATCAAAACATAGAAATTCACATTTTAAGTCAAATTAGGGCATCTAAACTAATACTAACAATTTACAACTCAACTATAAATATAGAATAAACTTTACAAATTTATCAACATTCAACTTTACGAAATTTAGGGACTGATTTTCAAATTTTCAAATTAGGGTGTAAACACCATTTCTATTCCATTTACCTATCTTAGAGAATATGTGGGGGATATTCCTATACGTTCGTTTTAAGCCTACAATTAATTAGATCTTATATATGCATAATAATTAAATAAAATTCAATGATATAAGTTTCAATGTTATAAATAAATTATATAATTTCCCACTCACCTTTTAAGCTTTCCAAATCTCCCAAGACTGAATCCATTCCTTTGATTTGAATCCTTATCCTTTCCAATACAAAAAAATATATATAATAATGTATACAGATACTATTAGAATTAAAGATCTGAGAAGATATTTGGGGTTAAGGAGAATATAGATTTATAATAATGAAATTTACCTTTTTCTTTCACAATGTTGAGTCGCTTCTTCTCTTCTTCTTTTTTATTTTCCGCCCTTCTCTGAATGGTTAAAATATAAAATATTTTATAATTTCTAGAATAGTAAAGAAGGGAAAATGGCAGAGCTTCGCTGCTTTGATCAGAAAATATGAACTGAGAAGTGAGGGGTTAGGCCTATATTTATAGGCGTTCGAATCAACCGTATCCGTTAGATTAAAATAATCAAATTTGCGCCATTCAACCAAGGTTCAAACCCTAGCCACCACAATAGGACCAATCCACCACTCCCCTATAGGCAGTCAAGGAGGGTGGTCGACCGGTGGGGTCCACATTTAATATAATTTATTTTCTATTTTCGTTTTTTAATTATTTTCATTTCGAAATCTTCAAATTCTTATAACTTCTTCGTTCGAACTCCGATCGCAAAACTCCAAATATGAAACTTAATCAAAAAATTACCACGAATGCAATAGTGTAAGTTTCATAGTTAAACTCCAAAATTTGGTTAAATTTTATTTTTTTTAATCTTAATAATTATTTATTAATTACCGTAAATTTTACGGAGTGTTACAAATAACAAACCCCAAACTATCCCCACATGCACACAAAAAGACTACAAACGAAACCACAACCACGCTGGCGTAGAAGGTTTTCACGTTCTTAAGCTCCTGCTCGAAGTCGAGGGGATGAATGAGAGCTTCATCTTAATGTCGTGCACAATCTCGCGCTCTGCGGTTATGGTGAAGGCGTGGCCTCCCTTGGTTAGAATTCCTAGGCACATTTACATTTGTCGACAACTAGTAAGGGAAGGAAAACCAAAGCAAGGGGGCAGAGTTCCAAAGGGGGATCGATTGAGATAAGTAGGAACTGATAGATGAACTCGCATTAAACATGAATATGGAATTAAAGCACTATCATGAGAGAGGAAGAAATGTCACGTCGATGGCAGCAACGAGAAAAGCAAAGGTTATAGGATCGAAGGAGAAAGTGGGAGAGAAGTGGAATAGAAATGGGCGATGGTTAAGGAGCGGTAAAGAAAGGAAAAGGAGATGACGGTAGAAGAAAAGGAAAGGGAAACCCTAGTCCCCATTGTATTATTCATTATTAATCAGTTTATAAACATATATACATGAAGTTGATATTATCCATCGGTAAACTATACATATTGAGTTTATAAACATATATGAAAACAACATGTTTGGTTTAGTTAGTTAATAGTTCAGACTACGAGATTAAAGGTCATGAGTTTGAGCTTCGAAATCGATACTTATTGGCATTAATGAACCATGTTCCCAAAAAATTATAAAAAAAGAGATATTGTACTTATCACCGTATTCAAAAATGTCCTATCAAACTTCCTTTAATTCGTTTCAGCGATAACCCCTCAATCATCCTTAGTGGAAGAAAGCTATGATAGAAGAAATGGAGGTGCGTAGCGAAGAACGATATATGACGGTTAATATGTTTTTAAACAATGAATTTATTAATACATACATGTTATAAACTTCATATAATATCATAAGTATACTTGAGTGTACACACATAGTAATAATATGCACGCTTCAATGCTTATAATATGCGACTGAACATAAACATATTGCAGCCTTTAAAAAAATTTCAGAACGGCATTTGTTCTATAAATTTTGAAACTGTAATTTCAAACTAGGCAGTTTTTGTGATTGGAGAATTAATGACTGAATTTTCTGTCTTTAGTTGGTTTGTAAATGTTAATTAAAGACTAAAATGATAAAATAAAGACCAAAATTATTAGTCTTTAAATCAACATTCTATTGTAGTGATATGAATAATATTAGTCTTAACAGTCCATAATTTAGCTGATACATGGTGAGACTACGCCACAAAATGGAATGAGTTTTCCCCTCTCACTAACATACTCGCTATTATACCCAATTTTTGCAAAAAGATAAGGAAAGAAACATTCCTTGACAAGGGTCGAAAAATATTAAAGGACTATCGAACTTCGAAATATAGGAACTTCCAAAAGGCATTGTTACAGGGGTATCATGTTGACAAATTGCTAATAGTTTTAAAAGCCTACTGTGTCGATAGATTGTTATCGAGCCCACAAGAAAAGAAGCTTTTGGGTTTAAAATATTGGATACTGTCGGGGTTATAACGTAAAGCTATCCTATGAGTCAAGTAAATATGTGTATAAAGCTATCGTGCCTACAAGGATATGTGTAACATCTCACAATTTTAACGATCGAATATTTAAATGATTAATTTAAATATTTAATCGTTAAGCGGCAAAATGCCTCTTATACTCCATTTTTTCAAACGGTCAAATTAGGACTTGAGCCCACTTCCGTTGAGTCCGGATCGATGTTGTGAATTTAAATGAGTATAAGGTTCTATATGTTTGGAGTTTGGAATTTTCTGAGATGAATAGCGATCTTGGGAAAAGAGATAAATTTGGGCTAAGTCCATTTACCTAGCCTATATAAAGCTAACCCCTTCATAATTTCATTCTCACATTCATTTCCACATTCGCTTGTTTTCCTCTCCTCTAATGGCTCCTCTATTTAACCCTTAATCACGTCCTTAATCCCCAAGCCCTAATCCATCTAAATAAATTTCCTAAAATCAAACAAAAATCACTATGAATCATCTCTTCCTATTCTCTACAAAACCCATCAAGTGATTGGTGTGAATCGGACTTTAAATGTGGATTTCGAAATTTAAAGTAAGCAAGAATTGGGTTTTTGATGATTAGAGTTTGGCTTGGGTTTAATTATGGTGGGTGGGATGATTCTCCTTATCAATTTATATGTTATACTTCATACTTTTGTTTATTGCCTAATATTGAATTATATGAAGTGATTTGGAAAATGATTAGGTAAGTTTAAACTTGTATTCATGTTATAAACTTATTTTCCTTAGCTACTTAATTGTTTAAGACCCTAATGCTATATTTTTGAAAATAGTTAGTAAGCTCTAGAATTGATATGGACTAATTGGGTGATTGTTTGTAATGTTGTTGTTTAATTTAAGATTAATTGTGTAGAGTAATGATGTGTACACCATTAGTAATAACTAATTAATCCATTTGAATTGATTTACAAGAAGGTTAGTGTTAACCCGCCTTTTGGCAAGGCCATGGACAAGCGGATTTAAACTAAATCGATTGCTCGTTTGTCGAGGCTGGAATACGATGAGTTTGAGCCAGCTGGATGGAAAGACGATCAGTCATGGATGGTTCGGTGTTGGTCGTTCGGTCTGGGAGGCATGGTTCGGTCAGGATGATGTGTTCGGTCTGGGAGGCATGGTTCGGTCAGGATGGTGTGGACCGACATATTGGAGTGGATCGGCAACAGAGTGGATCGGTCATGTAGGATCGGTTGGAGTAGATAAGTCAGAGTGGATCGGTCAAAGAGGGTCGATCAGACAAAGGAAGGAAGGACATGTCGTTCGATCATGAGTGGCTCAGTGTTGGAGTATGAATATGGTAGTGTCAAGGTGGGTCAGCATAAGTCGGTCGGCATTGATGGTTCGGCCTCGATGGGATCGGTTGTGGTGGTTCGGTTTGGATGGGATTGGCTTCGGAGGGATCAGGTCATGTGGTTCGGCCTGTGGTGGTTCGGCAAGTATGGGGTCGGTATTTACATTTCCTTGGGTCGGTCGGGTGGATAGGATCGGCATTGAGGAAAAGAGGATCGGATCGGCATATGGAGCTTTGGTTCGGCGTTAGCTTTGCTCCGGGTTCTGGCCTAGTTTACTTCGAGTCTTGGATAGGTCTGCTTCGAGTCAGTACCCTGGCTACTTCGGGTCGGCTTATTGAGGACTTGGGTTCGATCGTGATGAAGGGTGTTGGCTCGGCTATGGTCTTAGTGGGCCCGTATCACTCAGGAAGCCTAGTAACTCAGGTCTTGCCTATAAATATAGCAGAAGGGGCTTCAGAAAGGGATCTTCATTCTATTTCTCTTCGTCTTCTATATTAAGGCTGCTCTGCCACTGTTGTTCTAAAAAACTCTAGATTGTAACTGTAATTGATTCTAACATCAATAAAAAGGAAATTTATGGAGTGGACGTAGGTCGGAGTCAGCCGAACCACTATAGATCTTGTGTTACTACTGATTTCTTTTTAATTTTTACTATTCTTCATATTTATACTCTCTACATACATTCTATCTGTTACCTGCGACTGTTGGTTGGTGCTTTCATATGGATTTGGGTGTTAGTGACCAATTTTGGCACTAATATTTTAGTGCTTTCACTGAGAAAGCTAGCACTCAGGTATTCAGAAGCTTGGATTTTGGATTTAAAGGCTTAGGAACTTGGATTCTGGAGACTATGGCAAAGCAATCAAACAGGAGACAGAGGACGGAAAGAAGTCAACAAGAGGGAAGTCAGGAGGCTTCCTCTGGAGCTAATCAAGCCTCCGTCTACATCACTAGGGACGAGATGCAGGTCATGATGAATTCCATGCAGGAGCAATTGATGAAAAGGCAAGAGGAAATGATGCAGACACTTTTGAGACAATTTGGACAAGCAGGAACTGCAGGAGCTCAGATCCATGGAGCTGGATTAGAAGGACTTAACCAGCAAGTAGATGGAGTGGTTCAGCAGGGGGCAGCCCCCAATCAACAAACAACTTTCAATCTGGATGGACCTAGAATCAGCGGCACACTACCAGGTAATGCTGGACCGATCCATAGAGGGATACCAGATGACGCTGTGCAGCCTGGCGCCAACAGGGATACAGGAGTGCGTGATGAGGAGTATGTAACGAAATTCCCCCGAGGGCTTGGAGAGCAGTTAGGAAATATGGATAGGGGGCAACCCTTGGTAGGTAACACTGGATTAGCTGCAATTATCAGGCGAACTATTCGCGGAGGTCTGACAAATAGGGATTTGGAGGGAGTAAACAAAAGTCTGTTTACTCGTAACATCAGGATGGCTAGGAATCCACCCGATTTCAAGTTTCCCACTCTGGAAGTATACAACGATAAGACGGATCCCACAGACCACTTGATGAGGTACATAAGGCATATGGAAGTGCTGGGGGCATCAGAGGAGGTTATGGCCCGGTGTTTTCCCTTGTACTTGACAGATATAGCTGTTATGTGGTTCAAACAGCTGGAAGATGGATCTATTAGAACATGGACAGAACTGGTGGACTGGTTCTTGAAGCAGTTTCGAGTTCACATAAAAAGGCCGAAGAATGTGATGACATTGACGTCAGTTAAACAGAGAGCGGATTAATCGCTCGGGACTTTCTTAACTCGGTTTAATGCTGCAGTTGCTTCGGTGGATCGGCCGGATCCATCAATGGTTCTGACGGCTGCGGTATCAGGAATCAGGGATAATTCAGATTTCAAAGTATCGTTGATACGGGACCCACCAATGGATCTCGGGGAATTCTTTCATGAAGCTCAGCGATTTCTTCAACAAGAGGATGCATGTTTGGATATGAAATCAAAGGAAGTAAACATGGTTAAGGACGGAGGACTGCCCGGTGAAAGCTCGGGTAAAGACAAAGATAAAGGGAAGAGGAAGCGCTGGGGAGAACCAAAATTCTCCACTTACACAGGATTGAATGCAACATTGGACCGGATATACTTGGATACTCGGGATCGCCTTCCTTACCAAAGGCCGGCAAGGAGGGAACCCTCAGAACGCGAAAGAGCATCGGGAAGGCACTGTCTCTTTCATGACCTGGACGGGCATGGGACTAATAGCTGCCGACATCTAAAGGATATAATCAAGGAGCATGTAAGGAATGGTCAGTTGTGACAATATGTAAAAACTCGGACTACGGCGGTGGAATAGAAGCAGCCACCATCTACCTCAAACAACGACAGTGCGAGGCCCAAGAATGATGGTCGGTTGGTCATCAACTGATCAGGGTGGTACGAAATAAGTAGCAAACTATGGGCAGACGGCTAAGTCACTTACTCATGTACGGGGATGGACACAACCCCTAGGCATGCTCTGAGATGATGATAAACCGTGATGCTCTGGTTTGTGAAATCTGTTTTTTCTCTTTGGCTTGGACACTTGCTTTTTCTGGTTTGGTTTTGGAGTTTGGTTTGAACTCCCAGATTTGTTGGTTTTCTGGTTTAGATTTTGGTTTGGATGCTTGATTTTTTATTTTGATTTTGATTTGGACATTTGATATGGATTTTTGGTTTTCTTGTTTGATTTGGATTTCGGATTGGATTTCGATTGGATTTTCCTCTGGTTTTTGGCTATAAGGTCGTCGAGCATGGACTATGCTCGGCGAGGGTTTGGAGAGACCAGGATTCGGCCTAGGACTTAGGCCCCATAATATCTATCGGTTACTATTTCAGGTCGTCGAGTATGGACTATGCTTGGCAAGGGTCTGGAGCGACCAGGATTCGGCTTAGAACTTAAGCCACGGCATTACTTAGCATTCAGGGACACTGAACCAGGAACACCATGGCATTACTTAACACAGGTCGCCGAGTGTGGATTACGCTTGGCAAGAACCCGGAGAGGTTACGGATTTGGATATTGGCTATGAACAGCTAAGGATTTAGGCATGGACCCAGAGCGGTCCCGGATTTGGATACTGACCCGGAGAGGTCGTGGATGTGGTTATTGGTTATTGCATATGGATGGATTAGAACTCGGTTGTCGGGTTCGGATGGATGTGGAATTGGATGAGGATTTGGTGACTGGATTGGAACCGGATATCGACTCAGAGCAATCGCAGATTTGGATAAGGATACGACAATGGCACTTGGATAAAATGGATTGGATTATGAATCGAAAGGTATGGCTATGGATAACATATGGACTTCAGACATCGGATTTGAAGCTATTCAAAACACACCTTGTAATAGCAAGGCATGTTTTGTGGGGCAAATGTTAACCCGCCTTTTGGCAAGGCCGTGGACAAGCGGATTTAAACTAAATCGACTGCTCGTTTGTCGAGGCTGGAATACGATGGGTTTGAGCCAGCTGGATGGAAAGACGATCAGTCATGGATGGTTCGGTGTTGGTCGTTCGGTCTGGGAGGCATGGTTCGGTAAGGATGGTGTGGTTCGGTCTGGGAGGCATGGTTTGGTCAAGATGGTGTGGATCGGCATATTGGAGTGGATCGGTCATGTAGGATCGGTTAGAGTAGATAAGTCAGAGTGGATCGGTCAAGAAGGCCGATCGGACAAAGGAAGGAAGGACATGTTGTTCGGTTATGAGTGGCTCGGTGTTGGAGTATGAATATGGTAGTGTCAAGGTGGGTTGGCATAAGTCGGTCGGCATTGGTGGTTCGGCCTCGATGGGATCGGCTGTGGTGGTTCGGTTTGGATGGGATTGGCTTCGGAGGGATCATGTCATGTGGTTCGTCCTGTTGTGATTCGGCAAGTATAGGGTCGGTATTTAAATTTCCCTGGATCGATCGGGTGGATAGGATCGGCATTGAGGATAAGGGGATCAGATCGGCATATGGAGCTTTGTTTCGGCATTAGCTTTGCTCCAGGTTCTAGCCTAGTTTACTTCGAGCCTTGGATAGGTCTGCTTCGAGTCAGTACCCTGGCTACTTCGGGTCGGTTTATTGAGGACTTGGGTTCGATCGTGATGAAGGATGTTGGCTCGGCTATGGTCTTAGTGGGCCCGTATCACTCAGGAAGCCTAGTAACTCAGGTCTTGCCTATAAATACAGCAGGAGGGGCTTCGGAAAGGGGATCTTCATTCTGTTTTCCTTCGTCTTCTATATTAAGGCTTCTCTGCCATTGTTGTTCTAAAAAACTATGGACTGTAACTGTAATTGATTCTAACATCAATAAAAAGGAAATTTCTGGAGTGGACGTAGGCCGGAATCAGCCGAACCACTATAAATCTTGTGTTATTACTGCTTTCTTTTTAATTTTTACCGTTCTTCATATTTTTACTCTCTACATACATTATATATGTTACTTGCGACTGTTGGTTGGTGCTTTCATCTGGATTTGGGTGTTATTGACCAATTTTGGCGCTAACAGTTAGCAAACTAATTAAGGGTTTAGATGTTCTACATCTTTCACTAAAATGATTAGAGACCCAGTGAGCCTTAATTAGTATTTATAAATGAGTTTATGATTTTATAAATGAAGTGTATATTTTATAAAATGATATAAAGAGATGTTTCACTATTATTAGAAAGATTACTAAAATAAGTAATATTTGGTTGAGTAATGGTTGAATTACCCATTTGAGTATACGTGTGTGTACACATGCACAAGCGGGTATATGTATACGTGTATTCAGAGTTAAGCAACAATCAAAACAACTCTAGTGTTGATGAGAGTTGTGTTTGTTATGAGTGAATATTTATGTAATTGACTATATATGCATATAGGAAAGACCATATGTGTATATGGTCATGTTATGGGTGATCTTATGTAACTATAGCGATCACCGGGTGTGCTAAGTTGCGTAGGAAAGTGCGAGACCGAATAATCGCCCTGGTGAAGCTCGAACGCAATTGTTTGATTATATAGATGTGTTATTGAACATAAGTTCAATGCAGGCATTTTACATAGCCATAGCGACCAACGTGTGTGCTAAGTCGCGTGAGAGTATACCGGATCGAGTAATTGCCCCGGTGAAGTCCGAAAATGTGAATTATGAAGTCAGTGTGTGTTGCATGAGCGTGTGTGCATAGGCATGCACGAATGAGTGCATCGACACATGTATAGGCTACGCACAAGGTAAGAAAAAAATTAAAGTTATGTAGATTTGTGATCTGAAGTTTCTAGATTGAAGAGAATTTCGCCACGATCACAACGGAAGAAACGGCGAGTCATTTGGTGCAAGGATCAAAAGTTATGGGTGTTTGTAGGTTGATTCTACCAATAACAGGCATCCATACGTCTGACCCAAAACCTCAGACATCTAGATAAGCCTTGGGAATAGACAACAACATATATCAGACGTTTGACCTAAAATCTCAAACGTCTGGCTGGTGTTGAAGATGTTTGATAGCCTGTTGTTTGAGTTTTATTGATCGATCGATCAAAATTTCAAAACGCGGTAACTTTCGCTTATAACTCAGATTGAGGCACCGTTTGGACCAATGTTCATCATTTTTCAAGAGCTATAATCTGAAGAATTTTGGTACGTTTTGGAGCACTTTGATTTTGGGGCCCACGCAGGACCCACCCAGCACATATTCCAAAACCGTTGATTTTTAGGTAGACCGGGAGGGTATACCAGAAGAGTATTATGATGTTGAGGTCATGTGTTCCATTTGGAATGCAATTTGGTTTGTATGGAGTTTTGTTAGAGTTGTCCGATGGGTTTTTAGACCGTATCGATTGGAGCCATGCGTGGTTATTCCATATGTTATATGCAGACAGTACTCTAAGATTTCGATCTTAGAGTAATATATGATTTGTTTGGTGTTGTCTTATTGTGACACGCCAAGGGTATAGACTTATATTCGTGACCTACTCTGGGTATGGACTTATATTCGTGACCTACCCAGGTATCGACCATGTTGTGATGGACCTAGAGTGTTGTTGATGGCCATGGCACACACAACATAGTCTTTTAAGACCGTGGATAGCTTTATCTTATTGTGATCGCTTATATGTTTTTCAGTCCTACGTTCGTAATCTTACAAGTGTTTGGTCTTAGTAGTAGTGACCATACGCATCGTGGTATATTGTTTTGGTTTTAGCAGTAGTGACCATACAAGCTGTGGCATACCTATTCGGTCTTAGCAGTAGTGACCATACGCGTTGTGGCATACCTATTTGCTCTTAGCAGTAGTGACCTACGCGTTGGGGCATGCCTTATCGATCTTAGTAGTAGTGATGTTGCTTTGGGATCTTGGTTTGATCATGATATATTGGTATTATATTATTAGTAGTTTTGGGCTAGTGTGGTGCAATAGAAGATATTGTGCTAACTTGTTGTTACAGGAGAAGAGAAGGTTATAGTATGATCCTCTACTTTTGAGATGAATTTACTGTAATCGTTTATAGGCAGTCCGAATTTCCCCTGAGCCACGTTTGTGGAGAGGGCTGGCTATGATTTTGTTATTCCTGTCTTTTTTGTATATAGTTTTTAATATACAATATTTTGAGATAGTTCCCCTCACGCCGAACTTTATGTCTGATCCGAGTTTTTTTCTTTGTCTATTTATGTCATGACAACTCTCGGGTACTCGATTGAGTAGTCTAGGAGTCGTGTGCTTTTGGGGATATGCTAGCAGAGTGCGCGGCTGGAGCATTTTGGAGGGGTGGCATCGTTGTTTTGAGATATATATACTTGTATTTATTGTATATGATAGACGTGTTATTTTTATACGAGACTGCTGTATCATATATTTATTCAGAACTCCATGCTTTTGGAGTTGATGTATTCTGACTATTCTATACTGATATTTATTTGTCAGTTGCTTCCGCTATTGCGGTCGCTTATACATACTGTTATTCTATTTCTGTTCATGTATATTCAGTATTATATGCTGTCATTCCGTTATGAGATCTTACTGATGTATTAGTTTAGTGTTTATTCTAATTTTACCCCAACAATTTGTCTTTTGTGGTATTTGAAAGTAAGGTGATGTTGTAAGGCATCGACTTTTAGGTATCATGAAGGGCTTGTTGTTACAATATGGGAATTGCAAAGCTATCAAGGTCGCAAAGTGCTATCGAGGAAAAAGACATAGAAGAGATGTTTAAGACTTTGCATAGATATAATATGAAGTTAAATCCACAAAAGTGTTCTTTTGGGGTGTAGTTAAGAAAATTCCTAGAATATATAGTCAGTACACTGGAGAATAGATACCAACCCTGAGCAGATAAGAGCAATTAGAGACATGTCAGGGACGAAAACTAGAAAGGACGTAATGAGATTGATAGGTAGAGTGGCTGCACTCAACCAATTTATTTCAAAAGCAATAGATAAATGTATCCCCTTCTTTGAAGTCATCGATAAAGATAGAACATTTGAATGAACAAAAGAATGCATGAAAACTTTCTAAGGATTGAAAAATTATTCAAAAAAGCCTTCGCTATCTAGTCCTGTTAAGTGTGAAGATTTGTTTTTGAATATAAAGATTTCCGAGCATATGAGTTTGGTGTTGGCAAGGGAAGAAAAAGGCATAGAACTTCTAGTGTGTTGTATTAGTAAGAAGCTGAAGGTTGTAGATAATAAATATCTGATCATTGAGAAATTAGCTTATTTTCTGTAATGAACAACCGAAAGTAGACTCGTATGAATTAGCATGAAAGATGATCAATAAACATAAGTGAACACATTCCAATATACATGGATACAAACATGGTGGCCGATGTTGGTGACTAGGGTATCCAATCCCTAATCCTTTGCATCCATGATTTCTCGTAATCTAAATCATTTCTCTTGTCAAGGCTATAGAAATTCTTGACGGGAAAATGCAATGAGAAGATCCAGTTTTGACCGATAGCTAACTTGCTCAATTACTTCTCTCCAACATCACTATGGCTTGTCTCGAGACTCTCTAGCATAGATCCTGACCATACAAGTGTGTCATAGCTCTCTGACTTGCCTCCTTTCCTCTATGCAGTCTGGCCTGCCATGTGTTTAGGAAGTGTGTGGTAATGTAGTGAGACTCCCTTCCCCTACCCCCATTAGCATGGGTGGAACTACCGATGATTATCTATTATGGGGAAAGAGTTGGAAGGACACACTTGTCGATCCATCCTCAAAGTCAGGTGATAAACTACATCATAAATTCATAGCTTTGCGTAATGTGGTTGGGGAAGTCCGAGATTTAGTTAGTGAAAGCATGTTGCAAAAAGCTATTGAAAATGAAGGTATTTCGAAGTTCTTTATGCGGTCTGAGTCAAACCTTGTCATGTTCACTTACGTGCTTATATTTGCCGCACTTGGAAACCAATGGGAGAATTTGAGTTGTGCTAAGGAAATTTGAGAAAGAGAAAGATTGTGAGAGGGTGTTACATGGTGTCCCATTTTATTCGACCATAGATTAATTATCCTTAAAAATTGGAAAAAGGGGATCCATCACACTAAGGAAGCGGTCTCATATTTTCTGATTTGGGTGTATTTGAGCTTGCGCCTTGGGAGAAAGAAGTCATTAGTGTGATCACGAGTGTTTTGGGCACTTCGACTGAGATATAATACAACCGAAAGTGCTATTCGATTTGATTATGCTTGAGTCATTATGGAAAAGCAAGCATCTTCTACTTTTCCCTAAATGATCATGGTAGCTCTCTTCAATGGTTACACGCATTCCATGTTAATAGTTAACGAGTGTTTGCCTCCTTAGTGTGGTGTGTGCAAGGTTTTTAGTCATATGCAAAAACATGGTTGTATGAAACTTAAAGAAATGTGGGTTTCGAAAGTGGCTCTGATTCTTTTGTCTTAAGCTGCATCAATTCACCATTCTACTACCTTCTTCGATCTTGCCATAAAGCCTTTACAAGCAGCACTTCATAGACATGATGTGTATGACCAAGTCCTTGTTACTAATATAAATGCTGCCCCTCCTCTCCAGACTCCTGATTTTTGTGTTAATGTGTTTACAACGCCGACCTTAGTTGATTCGTCGAATACACGACATTGCTCGAAACAGCTAGTGCATTTTTATGCTAATGCACAATAGCCAGTTTCTGATTTAGTTCATGTCGGTGATAATACTCATGATGATGATCACTTTGATGGCATTTCGATCCTTAAGCATGATAATGCACATGGTGCGTTACATGCTAAAACTTCAACTGTCCAAATTTTGGATGACGAATCTCACTCTGATGCCCTATATACACAAATTGATCCCTATTCCCATAATATGGCTATCGCTACTGCTATTTTATCAACTGAATCTTCATATGATGTGCTAAAAGTGGTTGCCTTCCCCCTATATCCCATGCACAAGCTCATTCCTATGGTTTGCTACATATTAACGATCAAGTGTATGCATCTAATTTTCTTGCACAATTGTTGCAAGTTCATGCTATGGTCCTAGCATCAGTACATGCACTGCTGGATCCGGTGCACTGGAAAAGGGTAAAAAGGAGAAATTTCAAAAATAATTTTTTAACTAGTTCACACTTGGTCTTATCATGTGTTTACATAAATACTAATTTGTACTAAATCTTGCTTAGGAGTGATTAATAAAAGATTTTGGGGTTTTAATCTTAGATTAATTAGTTATGTATTAACAAAATTATGTTTATATATTATGATTTAATTATACTATAAGTTATCATTTTAATTTAATTTATTTTATATTTTAATTTCATAATACAAACATTTTAACTACATTCAATATAGTGATCTAACCTACGGGTTTACATGATGAACAAATGTCATAGGTGTATATAATTAACTATTGGGATTTATGGTTTGTATATTTAAAGTATAATGTCTAAAAATAATGATGGTGTCACATGCTTATACACACACACACTTTGTTATAAACAAATAATAAAATTATATATATAGTAATAGAGTTAGGGGGTATACCCTATGGGCAATTATGTAATTTGTTACATATATCTAACTCGTTGACCAATCTTGTTCAAAATACTAGGTATTTTCTTTCTATAATATACCTGATATAATGTGTTATATTAATTAATCAATTTAATTAAAAGTATATTTAATAGAAAATCCATAAATGGTATATTTTATGATAGCAGTTACAAAGTGTTGTAACCGTGAGTGATTTATCACAATGAATATAAATGTACCATTTTTTATGTTCCTAGTCAAGATACATCGAGACTGGATATCGATGTATCCATTGAGACTAGAGTACATAACGCCCTCCAAACGTTGGGCAATGTATTACTCATGACTACTGGGGGCACCAGGGTTTACGTGCTGATAGTTATTGGATAACTATGGAACGACTCACTCGATAGTTTTTTGTTGGTTAATATAACTAAGGTCAGACAGGAAATATCGATGCGATTGATTTACACAGTTCTCTCGACTTGAGAATATTGTCGATCTTAAATACGAAAGCTTTGCATTTATTATAGTCAAATCATGGCATGGTATCCATCAAATGACTATAATTGGGTCGAGTGGAAGTATTGAAAGTGAAGCACTATTCAAGAGAGGATTCGTCTTCTCAATTATATGTGGTTAGTATCATGGTCAACTCAAGTCAACTCAAATCAAAGTCTTCGGTCAGAGCATTTTATTTAATAATAATTGTTATTAATGAACTATAGAGTTGAATATGGACGATGTTGGAATTTTGACCATTACCAAAATCATAAGTCTAAAAGTGATATAGTTTTGATGAAAATAATTGGTGTAAATAAATGTCACAACTGGGTAACACTAATTAAACTAAAATTGGATTTTACCAAAATCGAGTAAGCGATAAATTTGGCCATAATGTCATACCACCTGCTAAGTGACGTGTGAACGTTAACATTCAAATAGTTCGATGTTAATCGCTGATCGAATTTACACCCAAGAGTTACACAACCGAAATGATCAATTCTCTTTTGACCAAATGATTTAATTTGTTTATAATTGTTATAAATTAGTTAAATTAATTAATATTTATGAAATATTAATTATAATATTGAATATGATTTGAGAAATAAATATTGTTATATATATTTATAATAGTTATAAATATATCGATCGATATGAGATATCGATAAAATATTAAATTGGATATAATTAAACATATTTAAATTGGGTTAAATGCGCTAGTAGCCCATGATATAAGAGGCTTGGTTCGGCTACAATAATAGGGCATAGGGGTGGCTAAAAAGAAAAAAAGGGAGTTTTGAAATGAATGGTTGAGATTAAGTGAGAAATAGTATGAGATACTATCCTAGTTTCTCTCTTATTCAACCAATATAGAATCATCTCTAAACCTAACTTGGATTTGATTTTTGGCCGCCTCCATCATCATCTTTATGGCCGATCTCCCTGTCTAAAAACCTAAAAAAAATACTCAAATCAAATTCATTTAATCAAAGGCTATTTAATAACAAAAAGGTCCATGATTCAAGACTAGTAATCTGACGAATCAGGGAATATTAAAGAAAGAGGACTCATCCTTTCATTGTGGATTTGAAGGCATCTGTTGTAGGTAACCATTTATTTATACAATATATAGATAATTATGGTAAAATAATTTATTGCTCATGTATCCTTGTGTGTGTGTGTGTTTTATTGTTTAGTCAATTAGGTGAGATTTCTATAGGTAATGTCGTTGTCACAATTTTGATTGGCTATGTGCATAAATCTAATGTACTCATACATACTCATATTTCATTAATAATCTAATGATATATGCTAAATAAAATTATTTTATTTTAATAACATATTAATAAATACATATATACATTAATATATAAATCAATAGATCTACACAATTTATATCAAAGTGTGTGTGTATGTGTATAATATAAAATTAATCTAATAATTTTTTAATACATGTTCATATCTATTACTAATTTTAGTAGCCGAAAATAACTTTTTTCATTATCATTGTATATTTTTATTATTATTTAAGTACTATAAGATTTAATAAATTCATATAAAATAAATAACATTTAAAAATTCAATTCTATATTTTTTTTAAAATTATTTTACCATATTAGATGCTCTCATAAAAATTTAGATTTTTCACATTTGTTTTTGTATTTTTAAAAATTAAATTAAAAATCGGCTGATTAGTATTTAATTAATTAAAAATATAATTGTTTATTCAAAAAATCTGAAAATTTTTCGCAACCCTTAAAATATCATTCTAGATTTTCGAAATTTTATTAAAAATTATTTTATATTATTTAGTAAATGACAAATTGACTAATTAATACATAACATATATATATATTAATTTATTAAATATATTATAACAAAACTCAGATCTGTAAATTATTCGAACTGGAAAAAAAATTAAATTAATTTTTTACATATATATATATATATATATGCATGTATGTATGTATGTGTATATATATGTATATTTTATTGTAATACAAATTTACATTTATTATTATATTTATATATATATACATATTTATATAATTATTTTATTTTAATTCGAATGTATATATATAGGTAAAATAATTTATTTCCATAAATATATATGATTTCATATGTACATATATATGTTCAATTGTTATTTATAATATATATATATATATATAATATTTTATATAATAAATATATTTATATACATACAAACATATATATATATATATACTTATATATTTATAAATATAAATATAAGTATTTGCACATATTTGGACAACATACGGTACATATAGAATGAGCTAATGTGTCCATTGTGATGTAAATCTCAGCATCTATATAGGGACATGTTAAACCATGCACGGAATATCATTTTACACATGCACACACATATACATATGTATATGATATATATGTGTACTTATACATTAAGTAAAATTAAATCAAATAAATTTCAAACAACAATTTATGAATTTAAATAAAATATATGATTTTATTTAATTACATTTAGAAATGTTCTAAATAAATTAGACTTCATAGGCCCAATAAAGATCCAATAGGGTTTAAAATTTTGAAATTCATCCATTACTTCCACTGTGGGCTGGCCCAGTTCCAATATATATGTATATATGTGTGTGTATATATACATATACACACGCACATACATACATACATATATTATTCGTCCACCAATTTTATTTATTTATATGTATATATATATATATTATTCATATATATATTTATATATATAATTACTTTTGATATGTACATAAATATATATTTATAGTGTATTATTTTATTAAATTTGAAATAATCCATATTAATATCATGCATGCAATACAAAATCAAAGCATGCAAAATAATTTAGATCCCTAAGTAGAACTCTGCCTTAGCAATCAAGAAACCCAGATTAGTAATATCCCAAACACTTCTGGTTTGTCTTAAGATGACATCATCTGAATGTTTTGATTTCCCCTAAATTTGATCTCTACTGCCACCTGCTTCCTCCTTCGGGGTGGCTAGAAAGTGTGATTGCTTCTGAAAACCGTATCACTTCTAATTCCTCCAACCCTTCTCAAACTCCAACCTCCCATATACTTAACAAATATAAAATGAAACCCAGGAAGAACAACAAATAAGGTCCTTTTGATCTTGATGAGGGGTTGTCTACCTCGTTTGAAAACACATTTCATGACACCTCTTTTCCATGCTCCAACTCTTTTCCATGCTCAGTTCATGCATTTCCATGTCATTCTCCCTTCATCAACTTCCTCTATGTATATCACTGCTGTATAGGACATAACACTCCTTTAGTGAGATAACGGATGCTTGAATACATTCCTCTTTTCAGAAATACATCGCTAGTTTGTCCTAGGTAATTTCAACTGCATGTTGAGAACCTCTGATAGGGCAGGTGGTTCCCCTTTATCCTTTAAAGACATCCTCCCTTTAAATGACATGATAGCAAACTCCTCTCTAATTGAAGCTCAAAATTTTTGGCCTAATTACACTTGGAATAATAAAAGCATAAGTGGAATAAGAACTTTAGTAGATTAGACCACATTTTCCTCAATTTCCTCGCTCTCTCCAAATGGTCTCAGCTTACCCATACAGTCCTTCCCCTTTGCTTTCTAATCATTCTCCTATCCTCATTTCCTTTAGGGAGGAAGCCATTAAAAGAAAATCAAATTTTAAAATTTTTAATGCTTGGGCTGAAGATCCAACATTTTTATCTACTGTTAAAATTGCTTGGTCTACTGTTTTTTTGGAAACCCTATGTTTGTTTTTCAATAGAAACTAAAGACTACTAAGGAAGCTTTAAAGATTTGGTCTAAGGAAAAAATTGGTAGAGGATTTGAGATAACCAGTGAGTTAGCTAAGAAACTTGAGCATACTCAGTTGCAAATGCTTGATCAACCCAATAATGCAATTGTCCTTAATGGAGCATGATTTAACTGAGCAATTAAATAAAGCCTTAGAAGTGGAGTGTAGTATGAAAAGACGGGAATTGAGATTACAATGGTTTATGGAAGGGGACAAAAATACCAAATTTTATCATGCTGCTGTTAAGACAAAACAAGCTAGGGCAAATATGTTAAGGATTACTGAAATCAATGGCAAGATATGCAATAATCAGTTTGAAGTTGAAAAGGCTTTCTTGGATTATTATACCGATCTTCTAGGTAACTCTAATGACCATGTCTGTAACATCCCTCATTTTTAGGCCCGAAACTAACCGCTATAGATGCTGCAATTATCTATAGTATTAATTTCCGCTGACAAAATGCGGTCATGTTAATATCAAACACATCAAAGAACATGAATATGAAATTTTCTTAAATACAATTTCAAAACAAACTTTCACATTTCATTTCAAAGATAATATTTCATACTCGTTACATAATCCCAAACGTTTCCCAGGTTCAGATAAAATATAATTATGACAAAATACTCCAAAAGCGCATATGAAGATGCATCCTTGGTTAATCAGAGGTAACCACTAGACAGTTATAACATTTGCTAATACATACATTCCAACAAAATAAAACTTCAACACATCCGATATTAAATAGATAGACTCCTATATAGCTATATCTACCTCCTGAACGTCTCCGGAAGCTTTATTCGTCAACCTAAATAACCTGTGAACCTTACTCTCGAACTACTCAATTAAGTACCAAAGAGTTAAAGGGGAAAAAAAACTTCGGGTCAGACAAAGAGTCTGGTGTGAATAATAATATGCCATCTCAATAAATGGATATCTAGTGAGACCACGCCGCTGAGCGGAATGAGTTTTCTCCTCACCAGTATCCTCTAAAATATGTATTTCATAAACCAAGCACCTGCAACTACAATGGTTAAACTAAACAATAAAAACAATTATATGCATGCATGCAACCTAGGTAATCATGATCAGTCTATCTAAATTAATGGACTATCTGTCCTAACATTTTAGTTATTCCAGGGTAACTACAAACTTATATGGATGACTCAGGCCTATCAGATATATCAAATTCTCTAACCTACTAGTAGAATAAAACTATACGGTCTGGCCAAAACTTACTATTTCTAGGGTCATTCTGATGCTAATGGTTTTGCAGGCCAACCAGTAACCTTTCCTAACTTAGTGTATTCCTTTCTGTGCGCAAACTTACTTTTAGTCTTAACTTTGTCAAAGCCCTACACACTGGAATTTTGGACTAACATGAACTAGGGGCTAACGGCTGAAGTACAGGGCATGACCCTGCACTAGTCCCATCTAGTTTTCTAATCTCTGGGTCAATTTATCCTACCACAATTTATCCAAATGTATAAGAACAATAATTCTTTAGTAAAACTCTGAGCTAAACACCCTTTTCTATTTCCTTGAAAATAAAATCTTTATAAATTATTTAACCCTTGAAATCATACTTAAAACAAGGAAAATTACAGCCCTTTACTTTATCCAAAAATACTTATGCCAAGATATATGCTTTTATAAAATAATATTGATGAACTTTGGAACCACTTAGTGGTTATCGCCACTCAAAACTATAGGCTATAAATCCAAATTTAAAAAACTATCATGTTGATGAAACTCGATGTCAATATCACAACTAGGGATTATCGCCCTCTTCTAAAATAAAATCATGTTAAAGCCTTTAATCTACAAAGTATAAGGCCAAAGAGCAAAAATTATTTATAACGCATAAATAGGTTGTCGATTATCAGCGGCGTTGTTATTAGTTTACATATTATAAAGCCTTAAAACTTAGAGTTATGGGAATGGCGACCTTGATGAATTTCGGTGTCAATGTCTTAAAGAAAAGTGCGGCCTCATTACAGCCGTTATAATACAAGTGACATCATTGCCTTAAAGAAAAACGGGCATCGCTAGGGCAAAGGCTGATAACACGCGGCATCGTTATAGCCGATATGAAAATAAGCGGCATCACTAACTTATAGGTTCGGTGATATTATAGAAAACATGAAGCATCATGCCCTTTTATATAAAATGTGGCACACAGGCACGCGACATAAGAATATATGCATCATCATTGACATCGTTAGTATGCATGTCGACGTCTACTCCAACCCAATTGAATTCATTCCATACACTTGGAACTGATATCCTATGCACTCACTAAGGTCGACATCATTTAATGACATCACCATGGCTTCGGCGCCAATGACTTCAGCGTGGCAAAACCGTAATTATCATGAAAACTGTTTTCTTGCTATTAAAAGTAAATTCTTTTCACCAACTCCTACTGTTTGTCAAAATCTCATTGGATAATAATTCTCTTTATCAAATCCTTTCCAAAAATCTTCTATAGACCAGAAATATCATTCCCAAACATTTGCAAACCTATTATTTTATATTAATATTTTATTATAATTATTAAGCTTCTCTAGCCTAATAAATTCATAATAAATCATAAAAACATGGAAAAAATCTCCAAAAATTATAATAAATCATATTTTATATATTCTTTAACGTATAAAAATTTCAGAACCAAAAACATTATTTAATTATTTTTAATAATTAAAACCCAAATTAAACCATTTTATACACTTAAGAAAATCATAAAATATTCATACTTGATCGAAAAATTATGAAATTAAAAAATCACTTCTAAAATAATGTTTCTAACATCATATAAAAATTTCAAGTCATTTGTGTGTCATACGAAAGGTTTTCACACTTAAACCTATTTAAGAATTTCATAATTAAATTCAATAATTCATCATAAAGCATACAATTATCCAAATATTCAAACATGGCATAATATCGACCATAGTATTTTGGGTTTAATCCTAAAACCAAAATTAAACAAGCATATTAGGGATGGGTATCATTATTCATCTTGATTTGATGAAGGAACTTGAGATTTGAGTTTGAATTTGTTTCCCTAAAGCTTTAATCTTGTTTCCTAACTTTTCTTAATGCTCTCAATAATGGTCGGCTCTTATTTAGTTTAGGTTTGTATGAATAAACGAGAATAAGGGAGAAGGAATGTAAGGGTTTATGTTTAGGAATTATGACATATTCATATTTTGTCCTTAAAATGAATTACTCCTTCTTCTCTAAGTTATAATTCATTCTTAATAACTCATTTGACACGACCTATTTTAGGTATCAAATCTCATTTTTCTTATCCTTTTTTATTATTTTATTTAATTTACCTAACTAAATATCCTAAATAATGTTAACTAAAATTAGAGGTGTTACAATGTCCCTCAAATTTAGTGCCTAAATGATTTACACTTACCTAAAATTAGACCTGAGGATTACTCCTTTTCGAGCTCTGAAGTAAGTAATGTTGAAATCAAAAATAGTATATTCTAGATGAATAAGGATTCTTGTGGGGCACCGAATGGATTCAATTCTTATTTCTACATTGTCTATTGGGAATTATTTATGTTGACTTATTTAGGGTAGTTAATATTTTTTCAAGCATTGTTAAATGATTAAAGGAATTAATGCTACAAATTTAGCTATGATCCCCAAGTCTGATAACCCTTCAAGTATTACCAACTGTAGACTTATTGCCTATTGTAACCTAATCCACAAATGTATCTCCAATATTATAGCTGCTAGATTGAAAAAGGCCCTTCCTCCTCTAATTTCTCTTAATCAAGCAGCATTTTTACCAAACAGAAACATTCTTGTTAATGTGTTATTATCTCATGAATTGCTTAAGGGTACAACATAATTTCCATTACTGCTAGAGCAATGATTAAGATAGATATTAATAAGGCTAATGAATCAATTCAGTTGGAGATCATTATAATCATCATGGCTAAAATGGGGTTTCCAGTACATTTTGTTAAATGGATACACACTTGTATGTCTACTCCTATGTATTCCTTGGTTCTTAATGGCAATCGGGTGGGGAACTTCAAGGGCACACAAGGAATTAGATAGGGGATCCCTTGTCGTCTTACTTATTTATTTTGATAATGGAAGTTCTCACTCAAATGATCAACAGAGAGATTCAAAACAAAACCTTCAAGCTACATCCTAAATGTAGAGATCCTCATATTTCTTCCCTCATGTTTGTTGATGACCTTCTCATTTTTACAAAGCCAACTTGCCAATCCATAAACACAATTACTGAGATTCTGAACAGCTTTTATTCCTTCACTGGTTTACAAATTAATGTTGACAAATCAAGTATTCTAATTGTTGGCCTACCCAGTACTGAAGAAAACCAGATTTAGGTGGCTTCTTCCATGCAGCCTATGGGTATTGAATCGTCATACTTAGGTGTTCCACTTGCTGCTAAAGAAGTATCCTTCAAACAATGTGTAACATCCTCCACTTGGAGGCCCAAAACTAACGGCTACGGATGCTGCAGTCGTCCATAGTTATTAATCCTCGACGACCAAATACGGTAATGTTAGACCATTGATATAACAGAAACACATGGATATGAAAAAAAATTAAAATCAACAAACAACTTTCTCATTCCATTTTAAATCATTTCAAATCCATTACATGATCCCAATACGAGAACCACATTCAGAGAAAATATAATTATTACAACATACGCCAAGAGCGACATATAAAGATGCCCCCTTGGATGATCAGAGTATATATAGGCAATTAAACAACTTTGCCATTACAACAAAACAGCAGAATAAAAAATAGAAAAGGACTCTAAATAGTTATCATGCCTCCTACATGTCTCTAGAAGCTTATCCGTCTAAAGAGGCACCTGAAAACCTCAACTCTCAAACTACTCATAATCAATTGAGCACCGGAGAGTTTAAGGGAAAAACATAAAATTTGAGTCAGACAAAAAGCCTGGTATGCATAATAATCTACCATCTCAAAGCATTTAGATATCTAGCGAGACCACGCCGCTTAGCGGAACGGGTTTTTCCCTCACTAGTATCTTATCCAAAAACTTTATAAAAACCATATATTGTGCTCCTACATCCACAATGGTTAAAACATATCAATTCAAAATATTATGATGATATGCAAACAAGTAAATCAATTCTGGATTACCCATCCCCATTCATTTCGACTATCTGTCTCAGTTATAGTTTCTAGGGTCACTATTAATCTATTAGTTTTCATGGGCTGACTAATAACCTATTTAAAGCTTATGGACTCCCTGTCCGGTTTCATAGTTTTCATAGGATCACTAAGAACCTATTAGCCCCTGCCAATAACTTCATCATTCATGGGTTCTCCCTAAACTTATTGGTATCTCCAATAACTTCCCTCTTATCGTAGTTTTCATGGGTTGATTATGAACCTATTGACTTCTGTCAATAACTTAATTCAGATGTAGTTTCATGGGTTCACTATGAACCTATTGGCCCCTACCAATAACTCTTTCTAATCATACTTTTCATGGGTTTACTATGAACCTATTGGCCCTTGCCAATATCTCTTCCTAAACATAGTTTTCATGGGTTTACTATGAACCCATCTATCTGACAACTTCTTTAATCAGTATTTAGGCATCCTATATTCTGGTCTACCTGACCTCCTAGATGCAATTCTACTCATTCAGGAGTTAACTCAATTTATATTCACTACTGGGTCAACCTAGCTGGTTATTCTACTCTCTTTCCTCAAAATACAGTTATGGATCCATATTAAAGTGAATATGTATATTAGAAGAAGCAAACATAATAACATAATAATACCAACACCTGTGGTTTAATATCCTTGAAATTATTTACATATGAAACATGGTTATCTCTTTAACCTATTATTTTATCAAGGAAAGCTTCTTCAATCCTTGCTTAATTCCCCTTGCTTAAATCTTTGGCTTTAATTTGAATTCCTCAAAATACAGTTATGGGTCCATATTGATTGAGATGAATTCCCCTTGCTTAAATCCTTGGCTTTAATTTTATTTCCTCCTCTTTTCTCCTAAGTGATGGCCTGCTTCTCTTTCTTTTGTTTGCATTTTATGTTTTTAGAAAAATGAACATGAATGGATAGGAAACGAGAATATTAGGGGTATGGGATTATGGTGCGGCTATTTCCTAATAATCCCTTGCATTAATTAATTAACATATAAAACCATTGATAAGCTCATTTGTTTAATTAAGCTCGACCTCTAGTTTATTTTCAAATCTCAATACCCTTATCACTCTAAGATTTTCATTATTCTATTTAATTTATCTAATTAAATCTCCTGAATAATGTTATTAAAAATTAGGGGTGTTACACAATGACTTTCTTTGTATGAAAGAATTTCGGCAACCATGACCTGTTGGGCTAACAGATTTCTGTCTCAAGTGGGTAGACTAACTTTAATTAAGTCAATTATTCTGTCTATGACTGTTTACTGGTCTAGAACATTTATCTTAACTCAGAAGCTAATAAATAATGTTAGACAAGCTATGAACCACTTCTTATGGACTTGAAATATGTTCTCTAAGAAGTTGGTCCCTATAGCTTTTATAAAGGTGGAAAAACCTTTTTCTCATGATGGGTTAGGTATAAGAAGGATAAAGGTGTGGAACGTAGCTTCCTTCAGCAAACACTTAGATAGCATCCTCAGTAGAAGAAGTAATATTTGGGTTTCTTGGGCTATGAAGCACCATCTGGAAAATAACAAGTTTTGGACAATGGATGAACCACATGATTATAGGTGGGTTTGGAGAACTATTTTGAGGTTGAGGAAGATTGGCTTGCCATATATTCAATCGTTATCTAATGATATGGGTAATGCTAATTTCTGGCATGATCCTTGGGCAAAAAAGAATTAATTTTATCAAAAGCCTCGAATTATTCTCAGAGGTAGCAAACTGGAATTCTTTTGAAAGCCAAAGCTTATAACTATATTCACAATTGGCATGATAACCTTACCTTATTCTAGCAACCCCATCATTCGAGATTTATGGACTGAACTTCAAAAAACTATGGTTCTTGTAGTCTCAGTGCAATAGTATGTCTGGAATGATAAAGCTAAGCCTCATAGTATTGCTGTTGTTTACAAATCCTTGGCAAGGTTAGGAGATGGAGAAATATTTGGTTGAAGAATAGGGTTTGGAATTCACACAGTCTTCCGAAGTATAATTTCCTTCTTTGGAGGATATTGAAAATGCTTTACACACTTGTTCAAATTGGGAGGCATGTGGAATCTTAGTTTTAACAACTTGTTCTTTCTGTAATGATAACCACGAAGATAATATGCACCTGTTTTTTAACTGTGTTGAGGTTTTTGACTTATGGAGTAAAATGCTTGATAAGGAGGTATGCATAGTCCGATTAGGGATAGCAAACTGGAGTGGAATCAGATTTTCATAGTTACTAGATGGAGGAATTCAAACTTTGTGTCTCATGATTATCTTAGTTTTCATAAATGTAATATGGAGGGAAAGAAATTGTACAGTGTTCAAAGGTTAAAGGATGCCTGAAGTGGCTCCGTTAAAGCTTATGCAAAAGGAAGTAATTCAGGGTTTTGCTTGCTGTAACTTTGAAATGGAGGATAAGTTCATGGAAACATGGACATCTTAGGGTTCGGTGGGAGTTCCTTTTAATTGTTTGGTTTTTCTTTTATTTCCTATCTTGTTTCCTCTCTGTTCTTGTTTTTAATTGAGCTTCAATCTGTTGAACTCAATTTATTTTCCTTCTGTTTTTAATGCAATAACTGATAAGGGTCCAGTCAATTCTGCTTGCTTGGCAATAAAAAATAATCCATATATAATATACATTTATATTTTATAACTTTGTATCTATTTAAAAAATTCAAATTTTAAATTAGTTTTACCTTTTCAAACTCTTAAAAATGTTTTTCTATTGAAATGTCGTGAGCTAACCGATTTTTTATAAATTACAATTTGTTGGCATAAATATATAAATATAAATAGGTATGTATCTATATATAAACATGTTTATTTACAAAATCCAAATAAAATTTATTTTTCTTTATTTGAAATTGAAACGAGAAAGAATTTTTTTTTTAAATCTTAAAAATCATAAGAAAATTTTCAAGTAATTTAAATTTTGAAGTGTATACATATACATCTAATCTGGATTTTAAAAAAACAATTTTATATGTAGATCATAATATATATATATATATATATATATTATGATCTACATATAAAATTGTTTTTTTAAAATCCAGATTAGATGTATATGTATACATATAATTTGACAAGGCAGGCTGGGTTTTGTAGTTGCCGTACACTTTTATTGAAGTTAATAAAACACGTGTGAGGTAGATAGACCTCAATAACTTCCAACACATGCTAACTCAACACACTCACACTAGACTACAACTAAGAACAGATACTTTACATACGATGTGACATGTAAGCAGGCACATAACAAAACGAGATGGACCCAACTAATCTCCTTTGTAGACCAATTTCAGTAGCTAATCGGTCTCGAAGCACATAGATCATGACAAGAAACTTTTATCGTGGTTCGGCTGTTAACGAAGCCTACGTCCACTTTATAGTTTTATTATGACTGATTGCTGTTATAAGAAATGTTTGATTACAAAGCCTTTGACCATCCTTAGCTAGATTGAATCCGCAGAGTTGGAATCCACTGGAAAATCATAGTAAATTCCCTCGGAGCTTGTTGTGAGGGAGGTAAAGAGTGAAGAAAGTTTTCAAAAGAGCTTCAGCAACCAGTCCGGAGAAAATCTCATTTATGTTGTAAGCATACGGTATTTATAGAGATCGGAGAGCTTTTGGACCAGGCCGCTTCGTCAATTTCTCTTAGATGGGTACAAAACGACCCAGAAAAGTTTAGCTCACGATCCGAGCCAAAACCATGGATCGCTAGCGATCCATCGATTTTGGATCGCTCGCGAGCTAATGACTTAATTGCTCTCTCCATCACTTCGATATGCTAGGTCCCCACAATCACGAATCGTGTATGGATCGCTGACAATCCATCGTGTATGGATCGCTGGTGATCCATACATTTAGTATTTTATGTTTTTGTATTCTAAGCTTCTTATCCCTTTTTCTATCCATGGCCCATTACATTGCATGGATCGCTGGCGATCCACAGGGTATGGATCGTAAGCGATCCAAGCACTTGGATTGTTTTGGGAGTTGCTGGTTTGGAATGCCTTCATGGCTTTGTATTGACGTTGTTCGTGTAATCTCGTTGCACGTTGCTCCGTTTCGATGACGGTCTATTAGCTGGTTGTGCTTTGACTGCTGATTGGATTGAACGGATGCTGGTCTTTTGGTTTAGTTGAACTCAGCCGTTGCTTTGGTAACATGGTTTGGTTTTCTTTAACCTATTGCTTATTCCTTCTTGGTCAACTTCTGAGTCATTCTGATGTCGTAAAATTGCTCTGGCTTCTATTGAATCCTGATGGGTTAAAAACCCGAATAACAGTGTGTGTCATCCCAGCAGAATGAAGCAAACAACCTATTTTAATCCAACATGTTTCATTATAATGACCAACTTGTAACATAAAGACCATTTTCTAAAACGACATTATAATTCCTCCAAGGATGAAGCAGAACTTCATAGCACATATAGCACCAAGCATCGTTGTTTTAAAACACAGTGACCTTATACACAACCTAAAGCTATAGCATAAACATGTAACCATCAGACCATATTACCAGAAATTAACTGCATAACAAAACAAGCCTCGAGAAAATTGCAACAATAAGGACACAACTCATTGCCTCCAACAACGACCAAAGAAGAAGATGACCAAGCAGTAAGGAACCACCATCGAGCTAAGATAAAAACCAAAGATCAGAATATATACCAACAGCGAGCAAACAACATCATTATCAACCAACGAAACTCCCCTATGCGCGTGAGGACAGCTAGAAAAGATTGTGCAGTTGGGATTCTCAACCAAAATCCAGCAAAAGAGAAGGGACTTAGCGCTACTCACCAAGTATAGATTAGGCGAAAGCAACCACCAACTGTAGTGAAGGCACCAACGCACAACACTCTAAATCAACCGCTATAGTCGGCAACCCAACCATGCACAAACCGAAACAGAAGAACACTATGGCCACTTCAGGAACCAGATCAGTGAGGCATCAAAGGATTTCAGAAGCACTGACTAGGCACAAAGGATGCTTATAGATCAACAATTTAGACAAAAGGAGTCGCACGCGACGATCAAAGGAAAACAAATTGGAAGATGCAGACACATATCGATGGGATGCTACGGCAATTGAGAAAACTAGGAATGGGAAAGCAAAGAGGCGAGATGTAGGTGGAAGGATGAGGAGAGATTTGGACGATTGAAAATGAATTAAGGAAAATGACATCGGAAGAACAAAGACCTGTTCCCTTTGATGCAGCATTTAGCCTTTTTTGACGCACGCGCGGGTGTATATGTGCACACAGATGAAATCCATGCTTCGTACACGGGTATTTTTTAGATTGTAGCATTGGTGTGAACCGAGTTTGTAATTTTTAGTTTTATGTCATCACAGAAATTAATTGTAAAAGGTGACATAAACGTTGAAGTATAATGAACATAACATGCAGGATCTGCATATGCATTATAAAAATGTTCTATCAAGAATATCAAGCAAGCATGCAAGCTAAAGTTTTAAAGATCACAAGAATCACATGTTGCAGTCAAATACAAAGCAGGAATTATGCTTAGTTCAAACAGAAATTGTAGACTGCCAAGTTTAAGTATAAACACATGCTTCTGCTGTATAACTAAATATCCTGATTACGTTAAATTGGATTTTATTATACACCCATGAAATCAAGCCAATTTCATGTTTCACTCTTCTAACAATTTCAAGTTGGCTAATCAGAAAAAACAATAATGTTGCTTCATATTTTGTCAGACTCATGCATTCAACCAGTTTCAGTCACCATTTCAGTTCTGGGAACGTAGCCAATGCAGCACAAATCAGACGATTTGTTGTCACACAAATGCACAACACATCAGGTCAGTTTTCAATGATAGTAACCACTTCAGCAGCACACTAAAGCCAGCTTGGAAGAATCTATGGTCCGATATATTATAATCGTTCATTCTCTGCTCCTCTAGGCACTTTGTTGCAGTAGGTACATGTTTTCTTTTCCACTCAGGGTCTGCAACAACGATACAGCAGCAACTCCATGCTTCTCTACATATCAACAGTAGCATCTCCTAGCAAAGCAGCGCCTAATACTCCGGCAACTCCCATCATTCCAACTGCATCGGATTCTGTTGCCAGCACCCTCTCTCCTTAGCATTTCCTTTAACAAAGACTGTCACGTCCGTACCAAACAACATCAGCTTTAGCTTCTATTTCAGAGATGCACAAGGCTGACAGATCTCATCATCTCATTGCACACACTGTTACAGCACGTTCAAAGCACACCTTTTCTAGACTCCAGACCAGCTCTTGTACCAGCCTGCCACATAACAGAGTGATGGATCGACTGTTGCTTCATTACATCAACAATCAGATTCATTTCAACCTCTACTGCTCTTCTGCCTTATACAGCCATGCCAGATCAGACCTCCATTTTCATCTCTCATTATTGTTTGCATTCTGTCAAAGTTACGCCCTACTTCCCGTGCCCAGTCTAAGTGTCGTGCATCTATATATCTGATCCAGAAATGCAGCTCAACTACCAAGTGCTGAGCATGTTTCACTGGAACTGCACACAACTCCTATTGTTGCATGCTTCTGGCAGTATTCTTCTTATAAACATTTCAAATATCAGACCTGAGCCACATTGAAAGACTGTAATGCATCACTGTTTTGGCTAAGCATATCTATGTTTCAGTCTCCACCACAGCATTACTCCGCGGTAAGGCCTGCTGTCATCTCAGCTTTGATGCATACCATTACATCGCTCTCAGTCATCCACTTCTCCAGTTACGCCGCAGTACAAAAACCCAACTATGCCTCAGCCTCACTGTATAAGTGCTTCTGTACTACTAACAATAGTACTCGAATGTCTTTTGTTGCATTATAACTACACGGTCCTCATGCAAGCTACAATAAATCATTTATACCATGTACCTACATTAATTGCTCATGTTTTATCCCTTAGCTTGATCATGAGTGCTCTCTTCTCACTGATGACCACTCCTTCATTACACACACACACGTGCGTGTGTGTGTCTGTATATGTATATGTTGCTTCATATTCACATAAACATATAATGTTGTTGACTGTGCTAGATTAATAGTAAAATACTAAAAACAAAAGTGTAGTAGAATTAGGTATCAAAGTTATATAAAAATAATTCGGAAAACTCAGGTGCAGTCAGATAAATATAGATGTTTTGAGGTCTTCTGCATTAGCTTTTTGACTGAATCCGGACGAGATTCACTCCAAAATCTCCAACATATGTCTTGAAAACAACATCAAGACATGTTAAAACAATGCAAGTTGCATTCAACTTTATCATAAAACATAAGTATCCTAAAATCTTTATCGTCAAAAATCCATGAAAAATGTTAAAAACCTCAAAGTAAAAAAATTTCAAGTTTGTATAGAGCAATCAAAAAAAGCACAAATTATCTTACCAATTGGCAGGTAGTTCCAACCAATCCTTCGATAATCCTAAGAATGAATCTCATTGCAAATCTTTTAAATGATCACCCTTTCTTATATATATGAGATCTTTTGTTATCTGTGTTCCGCATTCTTTCTGTATCTGTGTTATTATTATATACATTATCCTAAACTATTATGAACCATCGTAGTTCGTTTTATACTAGTAATTGGGTATGTCGATGGGAGTAAATAAATAAGAGATGAAAATTGAAAAATATATACCACTCCTATCGAGGTAACCAATGCTAGTGTAAGGCCAACTATGGATGACCGCTCCTATCCAGCCTTATTCTTCGTAATAACAAACAGTATTTCTTTTAATACTCTTTGTTATTGTGAGCATAGAGGTGGGGCGTCACAGTTGCTAGTGCTTACAACTTCATTGACATGAACTACCGATAAAAGGAGTTATTCTCTAGGCCTCCCCGACTCCTTATATAGCCCTGGTTTTCCTTCATCAGTGTATGCCTAAATAATTTTATGAATCGTTCTTGTACTTACCTGTTTAAATAAAATCAATCATAAAAACATAGAAAAAACTGGCTGCATAATAATCAGTTCATTAATCCCAAAAAAGCAAAATGTTTAGTGGACCTATGAAAGCATGACAAATGAAATGAAAAAAATGAAATATTTACCTGAGACTTATTCATGAAATCCGAATCAATACAAGATTTAATTTAGGGTAACGAAAAAATGTAGATTCAAATCTGTATAGATAGTTATGTTTACTATGGCGTAGGTGAAAACGACAATGAAGTTGCAATAAATATTTGGTTGAGAAGTGGAAGTGAGAGAAATAATGAGTTGCCTAAAACAAAGTTACAATTGATAGGATAGTTATCAATTATGTGAAAAGAAATTTCCAAGGGAAGTCTCTACTTCAAATCATAGTTTTGAAAGCCGAAATGCATCAACTCAAGGTTCAAGTTTCGAAGGTTCGATTGGTCGAACCGTCTAAACCGTGTATATGTATTTCACATTAATCACGGTACAAGAGACTTAACGCATAACAAATAAAAAATTCAACCACTAAATAAAACATAAAAATATACATTTTAAAGTGCTAATAAACCGGGTATAGTTTTATAGAGCTGCTAGTATATGTATGCATCCAAGTTCAGCTCTTTGGACATATATTATGAATTTTGTACTTACAATATAAATGATATACACCAAAAGCTCATTAACTTTCATTCCAAACAGAAATATAACCAAAAAAAAATGCAACAATAATGATCTGTTAATCATGAATCTCCATCTCCAGATTTTTATTTTGCCTTTTAACCAGCATATGCTACAACCGAGAAGTATTATATCTCCATAAGCCACAAACAAATTGAAACTGCAACAGAGTACCATTCATCATTGCAGTCCTCTTCGATGGAGATTAATAAAATTTTAATTTCAGTTACAAATTACCTTCACCTCATTAGTCATTAAGATTTTCTAAATTTGTTGGCTAGGAAGCAACAGACTTAATAAAAAATTAAAAAAGTCAAATCGATACCTGTAGCTGCGGATATGGTTGTGGTATAGAGGTTGATTAGTGGAGTTACTTGCGGCGACAACTGCAGATTGGGTGTTGGCATCGATTTAGGGATTAGGGTTTCAGAGATTTGGGTCTATTAAACGGCTGGAAGCTTAGAAGGCACTGCTCAATCTAAGGTTTAGGGATCATACCTCGATTCTTGCATGGGAGAGGCCGAACTCAGCTCCGGACTGCTGTTGTCCATGATAGACGGTTACTCGCGGTTAGACCATGGTTGGGACCGGTTATCAAAACTATGCCTCAAATGCCATATAAGTTGTGTTTACATGTGAGTTATACCTGGTAAATAATAAAGACAACTACATGATTAACACCATGCCATAGTGATGGAAATAATAAATTGTTAACCCTTAACAAAAGTCTGCAACTTCGGAGAATCGAAGATGCAAACTAGAAGTAGTTGTTAACCTTTGGTGTCACAAAAATCTGCAATCAACAATGAACAGATTTTTTTTATGAACATGCATAAATTACGGAGAACAAAATTGTGCAAGCTAAAATATTCAAAAAGCATTTGAAATAGAATAGTAACTATGGTTATGCAAAGAGTAAAATCACATATTCGTCAGTGATACGTAAAACCAGAATTAATCAATTTAACAGTAAAATTACACACTAATCAACACATAAAATCAGTATACAGTGGATATTTCATATAGTGAAGTAGCAAATCAAATCTTAAACAGAATCGATAGAGTAAAATTAATCTGTTTAATAAATAACATTATTAAATATTATGATAGCAAATTTATAGTCCAATTTAACAATAACTTACCACTTTCTGTACAATTCCTAATATAAGGAGTTCAATTTCAAATCTAACACAAAATTTGGATTAGATAAAGAAAAGGGAAAAAAATTAGAACACATATAAACGGATCTTTAAAACCACAAATCACAAATAAAAGGAATAATTACTAAGGAGGAACTCCTGAAAATCGATCGAAGCGAAAACCTAAATTGCTCATCGTTTCTTCAATTGAGTTTGAATCAATTACAAAAGAATTAGATGAAACCATTGCAACGATTGCTGATTAAAGCAGCGCATGATTTAGGGAAATGGGGAATATGAAAAAGAAAGTCGGTTTGGTCAGTTAGATTTGGAGAGTTTGAAAGATATAAGTAGTGTTTAAGTTTCTATTGGTTCGGAAAAAAAAGGCAACTAAACGGTGGTATAGTAGTTTGAATTGGAGTGATACTAATGATGCCACGTAGACATGTTTTATTTTTTGTTTTTATATTTAAATATACCAGTGTATAACCCGTGCGTTGAACACGGTAATGTTGTTAAAAAATATTATTTATATTTTAATTATTGCTAAAATATATTATTATTATGCAATACATGATAAATTTATTATGATATATTAATCATAGACTAAAATGATTTGCAACGCTCAGATATAAAGTTGAGGGTTCAATATTCTCTAACTACATATCTTTGTAAAAATTAATGTCATAACTCAAAAAAAATTATAAGTCAAAATTGTTAATATTGTATATATAAATAATTTATGTTATGTGATATATATATATATATATATTGAAGGAAAAGGTTCTTTATTAATGACGAATGAGAACCTAAATATAGCAGGATTCGCCTCCTTAAAATAACCTTACTATTGTGGTAAGGAAAAAGAGCACGACATCCTCTATATATACAAGCTCTAATACAGTTGATAAGAAACAACAAAAAACACTCGAAATACAAAAAATTCAAAAAATACAAAGGTAAGCCCAAAAATAATAAAAAAAGCTCCGGGCCCAAAATGCTAGGCCAAGAATACACACCTCCTCTTACAAAAAACTACCTGATCCAGCCCATATACGAGAACAAATAGAAAATCCTTATCTCCAAAACCTTCTCTTCACACCGCCATTCACCCCGTATCTCCCAGATCAATTCCCCATTGAAGCAGTACCTGTCTTTCTGCCAAACTTGCCTGCTGGTGGTGGAAAGCCGTGATAATTGTAATCGAACATCTACCTCCAACAGCTTCATTCTTATTTCCCTCGAGCAACATCGTCTTTCGAATCGACGCCTGACACGTTCCAACCAAACAAATGGAGTTGCGGAGACATTTTACTACACCGGAAGATCCGCAATCAAATGGAGTTGCGGAGAGGATGAATCGTACTCTACTAGAGAAAGCTCGATGCTTGAGATTGACATCGGGTTTTTCTAAGGGATTTTGGGCCGAAGCTTTGTCAACCGTGGTGCATATTATTAATCGAATTCCGTACTCGGCTATTGATAACAAAATTCCGGAGGAAGTATGGAAGGGAAAGAGTATTGACTTGAGCTATCTTCGTGTCTTTGGAAGTCCGGTTTATGTGCATGATCCGGGTAATGATAAGCTTGAACCAAGAGCTTTCAAGGGGGTTTTGCTTGGCTATACGGATGGAGTGAAAGGCTATCGAATTTGGAATCCGGAAACGAAGAAGGTGACAAACTCTCGTCATGTTACTTTTGATGAGTCGGCATTGTTCAAGGAGAATGAGAGCTCATCGGATATTCCAGTCTTGGTTCGTGATGAATCGAAGGAGAAGGAAATTATTCCACCATTTCGTCCAAGTGGTAGAGGTAGAGTAGTTGAAGATGCTTGTGAAGAAAATGCGGTTAATGTTACATCACAAAGTCCACGTGGTGCCTCTAGTAGTGTTGGTGATGTACACGAGCCTGGAGAAGTTTCGGTTCAAGGTGGAGCTGAAAGGAGTTTGGGTGAAAATATTGCTACTCGGGTTGGGCGTCGTCCCATAAGACCACCCGAAAGATATGGTGATTGGAACTATCTTAGCTTTTGTGATAAGTTGGACTATGCGCTTCATGTAGTCCAAAATGAGCCTTTGGACCTTGATGACGTCATGAATTCGAGTGATAGCTCGAAGTGGATTTGTGCCATGGAGGAAGAGATGCAATCATTGTTGAAGAATCAAACTTGGGATTTGATTCTACTTCCTAAAGGAAACCGTGCTATTGGGTGCAAATGGATATACAAGGTGAAGGACGATGGAAGATACAAAGCTAGGCTAGTGGCTAAGGGGTTTGCACAAAGGAAGGGTAAGGAGTATGATGAGATATTCGCACCGGTTGTGCGTCATACTTCTATCCGGATATTACTTGCTATAGTTGTTGTTCATGACTTGGAGTTGGAGCAACTTGATGTGAAGACCGCCTTCTTGCATGGTGACTTGGATGAAGACATTTACATGGAACAACCGCAAGGTTTTGTTGTAAATGGTAAGTCAAATATGGTGTGCAAGTTGAAGAAATCACTATATGGGTTGAAGCAATCACCTAGACAATGGTACAAGAGATTTGATCATTTTATGCTTGAAAATGGTTTCAATAGAAGCGTCAAGGATGCTTGTGTGTATTTCAAGAAGTTGGAAAATGATTGTTGGGTGTATTTACTCTTGTATGTGGATGACATGCTCATTGCTTCGAAGGACAAGAATGAAATCAACAAGTTGAAATTGCAATTAAAGTCGGAATTCGAAATGAAGGACCTTGGAGAAGCAAAGAGGATATTGGGCATGGAGATAGAAAGGGATCGAAAGCGTTTTGAGTTGAAATTGACTCAAAAGGAGTACATTAAGAAAGTGCTTTGCCGGTTTAGCATGGAGAATGCAAAGGTGTCAAATACACCTTTACCTTTGCATGTGAAGCTTTCGAGTAAAGGGTCACCTATCTTGGAGAAAGACAAGGCTTATATGGCAAAGGTGACATATGCAAGTGCGGTTGGAAGCTTGATGTACGCTATGCTGTGTACAAGGCCCGATATAGCAAATGCCGTCGGGGTGGTTAGTCGTTTTATGTCTAATCCGGGAAAATCGCATTGGGAAGCTGTGAAGCTCATATTGAGATACCTTAGGGGTACGTCATCTCATGGTCTTGTTTTTGGCGGTAGTGGGAAAAGGAGTTGCAACTTAGTTGGTTATTGTGATTCGGACTACGCCGGTGATAGAGAAAGGAGAAAGTCAACTTCCAGTTATGTCTTCACACTTGGTGGTACGGCCATAAGTTGGAGATCGAGATTGCAAACCGTAGTAGCTTTATCCACTACGGAGGCGGAGTTGATAGCCGCGGTAGAGGCGGCGAAGGAAGCACTCTTTTGAAGCGATTGTTGTGTGACTTGGAGATTGAACACGATAGCATTGATGTTCAATGGGATAGCCAAAGTGCTAATCACTTGGCGGAGAATTTGGCGTTTAGCTCGCGGACTAAACATATAGAAGTGAGGGAGTCATTCTTGGTAGCCATGGATGAGGACAAGCAAGTATATCTTCCAAAGGTGCACACAAAGGAGAACGCGGCAGATATGTTCACTAAGGCATTGCCGATTGGGAAGTTCGAGCATTGCTCGGACTTAATTCGCTTAGAGAAGTGCTAGGTGCCACGGGGTGGCACGTTTGAAAGAGATACTTGTGTAGATGAGGAAGAGTATTGGTATGAGATTGTCGTTCTATCTTCTTGGTGTAGTGCTAGTGTACACTCCTAGTGCTCTTATCTTTGGTGAGACGGTGTTTGAATGTTTTCAACATTTCGTTAGTGGGTGGGAGCTTTGTGCCTGAACTCGTTGATGGAGTGCAATGGGGGGTGGCTATGCCGGAACCCGTTGGGGAAACATTCATGTTTGGTTGAAGATAGAAGTGTTGGTAGTTGGAGCTATCGGTTGTTGATGGTATGGTACCATTGGTGTTGGAGATGGATATAGTGTCAAGGTGGAGTGTTAAATTTTGTGACACTATATGATGGAGAATTGAAGGGGATGAATGTAGCTTCGTGTCAGAGAAGACGGTTCGCAAATCGGAGTCCGGAGGAAGAAGATAGGAGGGAAGAAGCTAGTGTTGTTTTTGTTACTGTTTGAGGTCAGATGTCTGGCTGAGAGGGCCAGACGTCTGACGAGGTTCAGGCTGGTTCCCGAAACCTCCTGCAGATGTCTGGTCCCTCTGGCCAGACGTCTGGGCCTGTCTGGTTCTGTCATATTGAACCTGGCTCAGACGTCTGAGGCCAGAGGTCCGACGTCTGAGGCGGTATAAACCTGTTTTTTCCTGGGCCGGGTTTCTGAGCTGTTTTGTGATTTTTGAAGGGCAAAGTGGTCTTTCGCCAGGGTTTTCTCTATTAGCATATATACTCTTCAGGTCTGATAGAAGGGTGGAATCAACCAATCTAATCTAGGGTTTAGTCCTCCATTAATTAGGGTTTTAGGCAAAACTCTATTTCTTCAATTCTAATCTCCACAAACATTGATTCTTATTGAATAGAACATTGTAATCAATTTCTTGTACTCTTCTCTTTTGGTGATAATAAAATATCTCTCTCAAAGTGGATGTACACTAACGCGACGTTAGTGGAACCACTATAAATCGATGTGTGATTTATTGTTTCGTTATTGCTTATTATTCTCTATTGCTTGTGGTGTTATTGTGATCGTGTTTGGATTTGGTTTTTTTGAATTCTTCGAGTGTTTGGTTGTTTTGCACTATCTATCACGATCTAGCTTTTCCACGTGCGTTTGGGGATTTGAGTTTGAGCGGTCTCGATCGAAATCCACCATAACATTTGGTATCAGAGCTTTGGAGTTGGTAGGTGGTTGTTGAAATGCCGGAAACGGATACCTCTGAAAATTCAATGGTTGGTCCAAGTAGTATAGCGCCATATGTATGTGGGTCGTATGTGGCGTCGGGATCGCAATTAGTAATCGACAAGTGGAATGGCGATATTGATTTTGAAAAGTGGCAATGGAAGATGAAAGCGGTTCTAAGGAGGAATCGGGTACATCGAGTAGTGTTTGATACACATTTGTTGCCGGCGGACATCTCGGATGTCGAGAGAAAGGAAATGGAAGAGTGGGCATTTACTACACTTCAACTTGCTATGGGAGAGAATGTGACCTCCGAAATTAGTGGTGAGACCACCGCTAAGGGTATTTGGGACAAGTTGGAAGAATTATATATGAAGAAGTCTCTAACTAATCGTTTGATCTTGTTGCGAATGTTTTTCACCTATAAGATGAAAGAAGGAACTTCGCTAAAGGCACACTTGAATGTGTTTGATGATTTGCTAATGAAGATGAAGGCGGTGGATTTGAAGATTGAGGAAGAGCAAAAGGCGATGATATTGTTATGTTCGTTGCCGGACCGTTATACGGGTTTCTCAAATAGTTTGATCTATAGCCGGGATACATTGATGTTAGATGATGTCAAGACGGGTCTTCTTAGTGAGGAATTGAGAGATCAAATGAAGGAGTTGAGTGTTGGTGGTAGTAGTGCCGGTAATGGTCAAGGTTTGTTTGTGGAGAAGGAAAGATATGTGAAGAAGGACAACCGGGGGCGTTCTAAATCAAGGAATCCCGGTTGGAGAGGAAAATCAAAGGAAAGGAAAGGCAAGTGCTATATTTGTAAGAAACACGGTCATTGGAGAAATGAATGTCCGGACAAGGAGAAGGGTAAAAGGGAAGTGGCATCTTCATCTGTAGCGGTGGAGAGAGGTGTTGGTGAGGAAGACGTAGATGTGTTGACGGCGGTAGCATCAGATGTTTCCGGTAGTGAGTGGGTGCTCGACTCGGGGGCGTCGTATCATATGACGCCTAATAGGAATTGTTTTTCTTCTCTTGTTGCTAAAGAGGGAAATTCAATTATTATGGGAAATGGTGCTATGTGTAGGTCTCAAGGCATTGGTTCCGTGCAAATTCGAATGTTTGACGGAGTGGTTCGTACTCTCACTAATGTACGCTATGTTCCGGGGCTTCGGAAGTCTCTTATCTCTTTGGGGCAATTGGATTCTCTTGGATGTAAGATCACTATTGAGAGTGATTGTTTACGGGTTTCGAAAGGGGCACTTGTGGTCATGAAAGGTGCTAATGCTCATGGTGTTTATTTTCTTCGTGGAGAGACCGTAGAAGGTGAAACTTGTGTAGGTGTTGATAGTTCTCGTGACTTGGATGCGACAAGGTTGTGGCATTTGAGGTTGGGTCATATCTCGGAGAGGAGTTTGGAGATTCTTCGGAAGAGGGAGATGATCGATGGTGAGAGTTTCAACAAATTGGAGTTTTGCAAAGAGTGTGTCTTGGGGAAGCAAACAAAAGTATCATTCGGTGAAGGAAAACATGATTCAAGAAATGTTCTTGAGTATGTGCACACGGATGTATGGGGACCGGCACCGGTAGCTTCTTTGGGAGGAGCAAGGTATTATATTTCCTTTATAGATGATTTTTCTCGTAAAGTTTGGGTGTATGTAATGAAGGCTAAGTCGGAGGCATTTGCCAAGTTCAAAGCATGGAAGGCTCTTGTTGAGAATGAGAGTGGTAAGTCTTTGAAGGTTCTTAGGTCCGAACATGGCGGGGAGTATGTTTCTGGAGAACTCTTAGAGTTTTGCAACCATCATGGGATTCGGAGACATTTTACTACACCGGGAGATCCGCAATCAAATGGAGTTGCGGAGAGGATGAATCGTACTCTACTAGAGAAAGCTCGATGCTTGAGATTGACATCGGGTTTGTCTAAGGGATTTTGGGCCGAAGCTTTGTCAACCGCGGTGCATATTATTAATCGAATTCCGTGCTCGGCTATTGATAACAAAATTCCGGAGGAAGTGTGGAAGGGAAAGAGTATTGACTTGAGCTATCTTCGTGTCTTTGGAAGTCCGGTTTATATGCATGATCCGGGTAATGATAAGCTTGAACCAAGAGCTTTCAAGGGGGTTTTGCTTGGCTATACGGATGGAGTGAAAGGTATCGAATTTGGAATCCGGAAACGAAGAAGGTGACAAACTCTCGTCATGTTACTTTTGATGAGTCGGCATTGTTCAAGGAGAATGAGAGCTCATCGGATATTCCAGTCTTGGTTCGTGATGAATCGAAGGAGAAGGAAATTATTCCACCATTTCGTCCAAGTGGTAGAGGTAGAGTAGTTGAAGATGCTTGTGAAGAAAATGCGGTTGATGTTACATCACAAAGTCCACGTGGTGCCTCTAGTAGTGTTGGTGATGTACACGAGCCTGGAGAAGTTTCGGTTCAAGGTGGAGCTGAAAGGAGTTTGGGTGAAAATATTGCTACTCGGGTTGGGCGTCGTCCCATAAGACCACCCGAAAGATATGGTGATTGGAACTATCTTAGCTTTTGTGATAAGTTGGACTATGCGCTTCATGTAGTCCAAAATGAGCCTTTGGACCTTGATGACGTCATGAATTCGAGTGATAGCTCGAAGTGGATTTGTGCCATGGAGGAAGAGATGCAATCATTGTTGAAGAATCAAACTTGGGATTTGATTCTACTTCCTAAAGGAAACCGTGCTATTGGGTGCAAATGGATATACAAGGTGAAGGACGATGGAAGATACAAAGCTAGGCTAGTGGCTAAGGGGTTTGCACAAAGGAAGGGTAAGGAGTATGATGAGATATTCGCACCGGTTGTGCGTCATACTTCTATCCGGATATTACTTGCTATAGTTGTTGTTCATGACTTGGAGTTGGAGCAACTTGATGTGAAGACCGCCTTCTTGCATGGTGACTTGGATGAAGACATTTACATGGAGCAACCGCAAGGTTTTGTTGTAAATGGTAAGTCAAATATGGTGTGCAAGTTGAAGAAATCACTATATGGGTTGAAGCAATCACCTAGACAATGGTACAAGAGATTTGATCATTTTATGCTTGAAAATGGTTTCAATAGAAGCGTCAAGGATGCTTGTGTGTATTTCAAGAAGTTGGAAAATGATTGTTGGGTGTATTTACTCTTGTATGTGGACGACATGCTCATTGCTTCGAAGGACAAGAATGAAATCAACAAGTTGAAATTGCAATTAAAGTCGGAATTCGAAATGAAGGACCTTGGAGAAGCAAAGAGGATATTGGGCATGGAGATAGAAAGGGATCGAAAGCGTTTTGAGTTGAAATTGACTCAAAAGGAGTACATTAAGAAAGTGCTTTGCCGGTTTAGCATGGAGAATGCAAAGGTGTCAAATACACCTTTACCTTTGCATGTGAAGCTTTCGAGTAAAGGGTCACCTATCTTGGAGAAAGACAAGGCTTATATGGCAAAGGTGCCATATGCAAGTGCGGTTGGAAGCTTGATGTACGCTATGGTGTGTACAAGGCCCGATATAGCAAATGCCGTCGGGGTGGTTAGTCGTTTTATGTCTAATCCGGGAAAATCGCATTGGGAAGTTGTGAAGCTCATATTGAGATACCTTAGGGGTACGTCATCTCATGGTCTTGTTTTTGGCGGTAGTGGGAAAAGGAGTTGCAAATTAGTTGGTTATTGTGATTCGGACTACGCCGGTGATAGAGATAGGAGAAAGTCAACTTCCGGTTATGTCTTCACACTTGGAGGTACGGCCATAAGTTGGAGATCGAGATTGCAAACCATAGTAGCTTTATCCACTATGGAGGCGGAGTTGATAGCCGCGGTAGAGGCGGCGAAGGAAGCACTCTATTTGAAGCGATTGTTGTGTGACTTGGGGATTGAACACGATAGCATTGATGTTCAATGTGATAGCCAAAGTGCTATTCACTTGGCGGAGAATATGGCGTTTAGCTCACAGACTAAGCATATAGAAGTGAGGGAGTCATTCGTGGTAGCCATGGATGAGGACAAGCAAGTATATCTTCGAAAGGTGCACACAAAGGAGAACGCGGCAGATATGTTCACTAAGGCATTGCCGATTGGGAAGTTCGAGCATTGCTCGAACTTAATTCGCTTGGAGAAGTGCTAGGTGCCACGGGGTGGCACGTTTGAGAGAGATACTTGTGTAGATGAGGAAGAGTATTGGTATGAGATTGTCGTTCTATCTTCTTGGTGTAGTGCTAGTGTACACTCCTAGTGCTCTTATCTTTGGTGAGACGGTGTTTGAATGTTTTCAACATTTCATTAGCGGGTGGGGGCTTTGTACCTGAACTCGTTGATGGAGTGCAATGGGGAGTGGCTGTGCCGGAACCCGTTGGGGAAACATTCATGTTTGATTGAAGGTAGAAGTGTTGGTAGTTGGAGCTATCGGTTGTTGATGGTATGGTACCATTGGTGTTGGAGATGGATATAGTGTCAAGGTGGAGTGTTAAATTTTGTGACACTATATGATGGATAATTGAAGGGGATGAATGTAGCTTCGTGTCAGAGAAGACGGTTCGCAAATCGGAGTTCGGAGGAAGAAGATAGGAGGGAAGAAGCTAGTGCTGTTTTTGTTACTGTTTGAGGTCAGATGTCTGGCTGAGAGGGCCAGACGTCTGACGAGGTTCAGGCTGGTTCCCGAAACCTCCTGCAGACGTCTGGTCCCTCTGGCCAGACGTCTGGGCCTGTCTGGTTCTGTCATATTGAACCTGGCTCAGACGTCTGAGGCCAGAGGTCAGACGTCTGAGGCTTAATCCTGTTTTTTTCTGGGCCGGGTTTCTGAGCTGTTTTGTGATTTGTGAAGGGCAAAGTGGTCTTTCACCAAGGTTTTCTCTATTAGCATATATACTCTCTTCAGGTCTGATAGAAGGGTGGAATCAAGCAATCTAATCTAGGGTTTAGTCCTTCATTAATTAGGGTTTTAGGCAAAACTCTATTTCTTCAATTCTAATCTCCACAAACATTGATTCTTATTGAATAGAACATTGTAATCAATTTCTTGTACTCTTCTCTTTTGGTGATAATAAAAGATCTCTCTCAAAGTGGATGTACACTAACGCGACGTTAGTGGAACCACTATAAATCGGTGTGTGATTTATTGTTTCGTTATTGCTTATTATTCTCTATTGCTTGTGGTGTTATTGTGATCGTGTTTGGATTTGGTTTTGTTGAATTCTTCGAGTGTTTGGTTGTTTTGCACTATCTATCACGATCTAGCTTTTCCGCGTGCGTTTGGGGATTTGAGTTTGAGCGGTCTCGATCGAAATCCACCATAACATAAACTACAGCTAAAACAATAAACCACTGCAGGTGTGCCCACTGCGACAATATTAACTTTTTGGTCCCTATTGTAACTTGTCACCACGAAAGGAACATAAGTGGTGGGGTTCAACTGGGTGTAGAAGTCTGATCAACAGTTCCCATTTCATCATAGGGCGTTTGGCTGCAATTATGCTTATGTTTCATATTCTGAATAATACTGGTGGCAAATTATGCAGAAACGTAAATAGTTGAAAATATGACAGGATAGACAAACAAAATTGGTGGCAAATACATTTTTCTTAGGAACACTAAAAGTAGCACCATAACATCAACTAAAGTAACTCAATTGATCTTAAACCGATGAAGTCTCCAGACATTACTGTAGTGTCTATGCGAAGCGTCTATGTTCACCTTAACACCCTCTACTTAATATTGTAGTGTCTACATTCATGTACTTGAAACAGTTGTTGCTAATCATTGTGATACATATCATGTGTGAACTTAATTTTCTAGACTTATGCTAGCTTATTATGACATGAGTCTAAAGATTTCTAATACTGATCACTGATTTCCTTGATATACATCATTAGCTATAAATCCAAAACAACCTAGGTCATGACAGCCATAAATTTAAAGAAATGCATAGCTTTCGGGTTTTATTTCCTAGGTATTAAGAGGTTCAGTAGTTTATACCCCGGCTAATTGAATGATGGATGTGATATCTTCTTTTATTTTCATCGGCTCTTTGAATTGGCAAACAAATACAGAGGTTCTTATCAAAGCTCTTGTCCATTTTATTGCTCCTACTTTGGCTATCAGGTAAATATGTGCATCTATTACAGTTTCATAATGTCAAATGAAATAGTTATAAGTCTTATACATCGATTATACATACAGAGGATGAGCTTATATAGGCAGCTACATGGCTTTACAAAGCAACAAATCATACTCAATATCTTCAGTTTGTCTTAAACAATCAAGGATGGAGCAATTCTGCGATTGAGTTCAATTGGGACAGCAAAATTGTTGGGACAACAAAAGTAATAAAAATGTTACTATACACTAACAGTTTTCAAATTAGCATTTGTTAACAACTTTTTTTTCCAGGAATACATGACTGGGAGGGAAGATCTGGTTAAATACAAGATAGACTCGGATTCATTTGTATGTTCATTAATGCCTGGCAGTGGCAATGTGCGAATTAAAACCACGCCTGGTGATTACTCGTCTTTGTTCTTTTATCTTTCTTTTGCTTATATTAAATGGATAGTGTTAACTATTTAGGTTTTCCGTCTCCAGAGGGTTTTTGTACACTTGGCTAATTGAATGATATTGAAAGCCTTCAAAATCAATCTTTTACAGATCTTAAAATGGACAACCATAAATTTAACAACGCTTACCAAGTGGTGCTAGTCCAATATGCATACCTATGGTGAGAATGCACTGATGCACTAATGCTGTAGGATTAAAAAAAGATTAACAAAATAGAGAGAATTGTAAAAAGTTTTAAACTTACAATTAGGACAAAAGGAGCTTTCTTTTCTTCTGATCAGTTAACAAACTTTAACAATGGTTACCTATATAAAAGAAAGCGGTACAATGTCAAGAATTAAATCATACAATCAAATATGAATACATTTTAAAATTTTGTATATACAAAAAAAATAATTTATACTTACTAGAACTTGATTCTATCACAACTTTTGAGGCTGGCCACGCCACTGTAAAGCCTACAGCATCTTCAATGCAGACAAGATCAGAAGTTGGTCTCCACATAACTACATCGGGAACTGTAGCATTCACTACCCAAACTTTAACGGCGTCTCTTCCAAGTTGAACAAAATGGACCACTTCATTTGGATCGGTTGAAGCCACAACCCCTTTGGCAACAATTGTTCATGTTCCACCAACATCAATCAGCTTGCATTTGCTTTTGGGGGCTGGCATTCCACTCTATCAAACAAGAAAAGAAAAGTGATGGTTTTAATATATATATTTTAATTAATAAATTTGATAACAAGTTGCTACAATTATGTTTAAACATATTACCATATGAGATGTTACGTTGTCATGACTAGAAACAAATGATGCGGCTTTAGCTTTCTCGACAACCACTTTTGATTTTGGCCAAGCAACTTTATTACCAACGGCATCTCCAGCATATATCATATTATTTATTGGTTTCCATAAAAAGGCATTAGGGTTCTTTAGATTACCAATAGAAACTAACATAGCCGATGGTTCAATAGAAATGCCATTCACAAGCTGGTTGGGATCGCTAGAGTACCAGCGTCCTTCAGCAACTACTTCTTCACCTCCAATCCAATCATATAGCTTGCATGAAGGCTCTATGCTGCTAGTATTATTTTACTCAAAAAGAATATGTATTTATGAAATTAGTAATTGCATATTAAAATAAAAAATATAAATAATGTGATATTTAATTTACCATGTTGTCGATTTGATCTAGTTTATGCATAATAACTTTATTGGCAGGCCATACTACTAACATACCTGCAGCCTCTCTAATATGTATCGTATTAAACATGGCTCTCCATAGAAAAGCATCCAATTTCCTTGGAAACTCAATCAAAACTACCTGTGCATTTGGTCCTAAAGGAATTCTATGTACAAGCTCATTTGGATCACTTGACACGACTCTTCCTTCAGCAACTATTTCATCAGTTCCATTCCAATCCAATAAATCACATTTATCAAATTTATTTCCATAATTGTAACAACTTGAATTCCAGAGGGTCCGGATGTTTCACAAAAATGCTAAAATCCAAGCCCACTGAAGCCCGAGTTGGGTATTTGGTATCCTGCAACTAGGCAAAGACAAATATATCAAAGCTCAAATAATTATCTCACAGCGGAACTGACTAAAATATAATAGTAAGTAAATACTCACCAAGATAATAACACTTTCTAAACAAGTGTCTTAAAGCGGGAAAGTCTCTATCATCTACCTAACATGTAGGATGTTATGAGGAGGGGGTCAGAACTATAGTTCTGGTGAATGGACAAATTATATACTTCTAAGCTTAATTCTACATATACTGTTTTATTTCCATTTTCTGTTATATTAGGTTTATTGGGTTTGTAATACTCTTGCCTCTGTGCGTGAATCGTACCCATCTACTACCTAGTAGATTAAAACCTAATAACTAATATATATGTAGCTATATGGTTAATGACCACATCGGTACTAGGTACTACCCATAGTACCTTCTGTATCCTCCTCGAAAAGGGACTCCATCGTCTTGCTTCTAGAGCGTTCTGTAACTACATCTATAAAGGACAGCTTCGTGAGGCCCACAATATAGCTGTTCCATCGTCAACTATGAAAACGTAAAACTGCATCCGCACTAGCCTATACTAATGCTCGGACATCCACAATGTACCACCCAGTGCGTACTTTGAGGACTATACGTAATCGTTCTGTCTACCCTCTGAATCCCGCCAACAAGGTCTACCTTGTACGAAACTCAGTTAGGGATTTTCTATATTTGTAAAGGACAGCTTTGTTAGACCTACAATACATATATTGTACTTAGTCTGTCTCTTTTCTCATCGTGGCTATGGCCCCATGCAGCCACCCCTCAACTAATCGAAAGACCTCTAAAGAGCTAAGTGGTTGTGCCCTACTCCAAATAATCTAAGCATCCAATAAGTTGTGCCCCTCATCCAATGTCTCGATAGTGAAAGAATCATTAGCCTGTTGGTTTAGCTCTAGTCTTTCCCGAACTCGTTCTTGGTTGATGATGGCTTGATCTCTGCATGCGACTATCCTTTTGAGTCCTGCCCACTAAAACCTACTCGCAAGTCAAAGTACGATGTCATACGAATAACCTACTCCATTCATCAACCTTTTGACTGCCTACAAAGGTCCGCTTCATTAGGCCTGCAATGCAAAAGCAGTCAAGGCATACTCTCTTGATGGAACACCAATAGACCTACCTTCGGGAGTGCAACTTCGTTAGGCCTACCCCAGAGGGCCATCCTAGAGTACCCTCACATCCCGTTGAAGTCTCGTACTTCCTTCTAGCCCAAATTAACTAAGTTCGACTTGCTATTTCTGTGCTAAAAATCTGTGATGAACTGCTTCGTTAGGCTCTTCATCCTTTGGGCTGCTCCAAACGCATCTTACCATTTTATTAGACCCTAAGTCTAATCTTTTATAATGCGTTTAGTTTACTTTTCTAATTCCGTTGGCTACTTATTACCCTAATCAGCATAAGCTTGCCCAGCCTCACCTAACTGTTGTGAGACCATCAGTTCCTGACTTAAAGGGAATGCTGTTGGTATGGGTCTTTCTTCTATGTTTGCTTATTAACTTAGTGTAAGTTTTAAAATAAGCCTTTTCTGTTATCTTTAATTATAACCTATGTTATAATTATACTTGCAATTGTTACTTCTATATTCTTTATAATCTACATGTTATAAATATAATTGCGAGTGTCTCTTTTCTATTCAAGTCTGTCTTCTTTTATTATGATATTGAATTCTCTTTAGTTCTCTTATATTATATGACAAATCTTGGCTTGGGACTACGTCCGACTGTCACAAATTTACTTATCATAATAACTTCTTTGCTTTTTATTCTACTATATGCGCAGTAAATGCAGATCTAAGCACATTTCTTTTTATTGTTTGTAGTCTTGTCAAAATATTAATTTGATTTCTTCTTTAATTTCTTTAACTCTTCACTTTATTTTCTTTTATTCTAGGAAGTAATTCTATTCTATTTGGTTGGTTACAAAAACTGTGCTAAAAATCCATTTCCATATTTTAAATATTAAATGATGATATAAACAATAACTCATAATTGCAAGATATTTCTTTTTATTGTTTCTTTAATTGTTAGGTAATGCAAAATACAGAAATGTCTCTATTTTACACTAAATCCCTTTTTCTTTCTTTTATTCTTGCAATTACGTTTATCGTTATCTTTTAAATATTAAACTATGGAAATGTATTCTGTTTTCTAAACCAACCAATTAATCTATCACTAACTTCCAAAACAAGTTATTGGATTTCCCTCTTTTTATTTCTCCCGTATTAGCATAATTTACTGTAAATTTCTTGCTTTTAGGCTTAAGCCTTTCTCTATAACTGTTAAGCCTAATATTATTCATATTTAATTGGATTTCTTTCTTTCTTTTCCATATAAATAATAATTAAATATAAGCTTTCTTATAAAAATTTACAGTTTTCAACATAACTAATTAATAGAACAAATTACTGAAAATAAATGTTGAATCAAATATTTAACGGGAATCTAACGATAATATATCATAAACGTAAAAGATATTTAATTTAAATCTAGTCACAAATCATCCTTAGCTTTGCTCCATGGTCTTAGCTCTGCTCCATGGCCTTCCTAGATCCCCTTCTAAGGTGTCTAATATTTTTATTAAGAAGATCTTCTCCTGAGGAATATTTTCTATTTAGGGTTCAACCTCAGGCAATGAACCCAATTGGGAGAAAATCTGATTGTGAGAAAATAGCTAGGACTAGGGTTCTATTTATAGTGTGGCTTGGGGGATCTCAGACCGTCAGATTTTTGGATTGAATCTGGAGCCACCACGTCACAGGTTCATTTGGAGCCATCAGATCCATCAACGTATAGCTCCGATTGAATAAAAAAATCTAATCTATATGGTTCGGCACGTCCCTGGACAATTTAACGTCCAGGGGCAAACGCGGGTCGACCTACAGGTCGACCTGTGTTCTCTTTGGGTCGACCTTAGGGTCGACCTGTGGCATTGTGGGTCGACCTATTGGTCGACTAATATATATATATTTTTCTTCTTTCTTGTTCTTTTTGTAACTTCTTCGTACTAACTCGGATTTCGACAAGTTATATGAAAATTGATCATAAAATCGCCACGGACACAATGGTATAAGTTTCGAGGCCATATTTTGAAAATTCCAAAAATGTTTATTTTCACTGTTCATCGTTATTTGATTATTTAATTATCTAAAAATGTGGGGTGTTACATTCTCCCATCCTTTAGGAAATTTCGTCCCCGAAAGTCGATAAGAGTAAAATTATGTAATTCCTCGCATCAATCACATCCATTTTGTGTACATCCAATTCTGCGACCATCCGTGCCCTTGTGCAAAGTGTCATTCAACATAAAATATATGCATGTTCATGAATTTCTAAGCGGTACCTCCTATATGAATGCTTTTCTTCTTTAAAATTTATTTTAAAACATGATGCACACAACCTAAATATACTTGCAATTTCTATATGAATGCAATCATTTGAAAACTCAAAACGTTTTTTATCCAGTTTTTTCCCCACGCTCCTACTGAATAGGGGTGCAGTTCAACGAATTTTACATCCAAATCCTACCACATAACTTTTAATATTCGAATTTCAGAAAAAATCTAATTTTCCAAAATCGATTTCTTATGTCAGAAAGAAGGTAGAAAACGGAAAACCTTACGTTTACCGTTTTACTTTTGTGTACCTCTTTCCCCGTACTTGGAACTTATGCCGCTATTCTATAAAAATCTCTATTTCCTTTCTCAAGCATGGTTTACATAAGAAAAACTTTCCTTTTCAAACTTTTTCCCAAGCTTAATTTATGGGAAAAATGTATTTTTCTTTTCCAATTCTCATTTATTTCTATTGACGTTTCCGTCGCTTTCTTTAGACCATACTGTTTTTCTTTTAGTTACTTTTATCTGCCTTTACTTTTCTTTAATATAGCAGCTAAACACAGCTATGTTCTAGGGCTAGAAGGCCAAGGACCATGTCCACTCTAACACAGAAAGGTCGTACTCTAGGAATCCAAGTAACTCATATGCTCCTCCTGCCGCCTATTACTTTTTCCTAACTTATGTTGTATTACTCACGATGAACAGGATCTATTCATCTCTTCCTTTTCATACTCAAAATGGAATAACCAAGTCTCATTTACTGCAATGAATAAGGATTTTAATCTATGCAGTCTCTATCTAAAAAGGCAACTAAGCTTGGGGAAATTTTCTCTTTACCTTTACTTTTCATTTTTTCTCCAACTAAAGTCTACCTATCCCACCATGTGTGTCTTACTATCTTACTAATATCACTTCACTATTCTTCTATAGTCTACATACATGAAGCAACATGCCTAGGTTCTCACTAGTGTCATATACACTTTACGGGAAATTTTATTATTACTACTAAAATTAATCACTGCTATAGCATTACACTTTTCCCGCCACACCTAGGAAATGATTCCTATCTACTCCATATTTAAAAGTTTGGTTTGGTATTTATCATTTCATTTCAAAAATTAAAGCTTCTACATTTTTGGAACATCAAATCCCAAAGTTCTTGCCTTTAAAAGTGTTACTATGAAGTTTCTATTAAATTCAAAGGTACTTGGTTACTTAACATTTTATCTTTTTAGACTTGCATCTTTACAGCTCTTTGAATTTAAATTATTCCCCAAATCTAGAGGGGAAAACTTACAAATTCTAAGTTCAAAACTTATTTCTCTTTTACTTTTAAAGACCTTTACAGCTTTCCTTAAAAAAAAATTGGACTTCTTAAATTTAACTGTTTACTAAGTTTTTCTCTTCCAAAAACTTATTTACCTTTTCACCAAACCATTTTTCTTTAAAACATGCCTTGCTTGTTCTTAAAACATTTTTCTTTTCTTTCTTGACTTCCAAAAATGTCCACACATGTTTTCAAAACATCTTCTTTTCATAAATTTTCAAATTTACAAAAACTGGAGTAGTTAAGAACAATTATTTTATCAAAAATCCCTTAACTTTCCTACCCTTCCAATTACCTAACATTGAAGGAGTTTCTAATTTACTACAAATGGGGATTTTCTACAAAGGCAAGTGACCAATGCGCATAATCGAGGGAAAAATATAAAATTTTCATTGCTTAGCCTTCCTACTAAGGCTCTCTATAATATCCCTTCTAACTAACACTGTCTCTAATTATTACACTTCTTATTACACCTAATGACTTTATACCTTAATATATTGGAACTACTTTCTCTTATGAGACACCATTAACGCTAAAACCTTCTATGAATCCTTTAAAAGAGGATTTCATCTTTATGTGAAATTACAAGGAACTTATTTTATAATTTATCGAAATAGGCTATACAAAATATGGTGCTTTCCATACCCTTTACATCTCTTTCACGTATTCCTTATAACTTGCACAAAACATATTTGTGTTTTGGTTTCATAGAAAATTATATCATTATTCATTTCATTCCAATAGATTAAAGTATGTTTAATCTATATTCACTTATAATAGACATTTCCTACGAAATTTATTAATTTCCTAATATTGAAATTACATCTTTTTTTTCTTCTTCAAAAGAACTCATTTTCAAAACTGTTTTTAATATTTTTATAACTAGAAAACATTTTCATATACTTACTTAAATAATAAGTGTACTTACAAACCACTTTATTTATATACTTGGAACTTATCTTCAAAACACATTTTTATTTCGGTCAAAACAGATGTTGCGTAAAACACCGTTACTAAAACCCAAAAAAATACTAGTATATGGATTCAATTAAAATAAATATTAATAAATCACATATGTTATATAAAAACGTTTCCTTTGGGAGTCACCTACTATAATAATATGTCAGTCCATGCTTCCTTTATTTTTCATGAAAACATCTATTACAACAATAAATATTTTAACCTACGTTCTCGATACTTAACACACTCTAAGTTTTTATATTTAAAATCTTTGTTTACCTACAAAGAAACTAGCGAGCTATACGTGCTTTATAATTCTTCAAAAAGAATCTAACTTTTAACAAAATTTACATCATATAAAAACCAATTTAAATTTCATACCACTTTTTTTTTCAAAAACCTAATATTTACTTCCTCAAACATATTAACAATTATATTTTTCAACTTTTCAATTCCAAAAAGTTTCGTTTTAATGGGCTAGACGTAAAGTGGATTTTCTTCTTACTACCCTAGGAATACCCTTCCTAAACTTTGGAAATCTCATTCCCTTACTAAAATACTCTCCCTATTATCCCTAGGGAACTTTCCCACTTCTTATGACATATGGATACTAATCTTCTCTCAAAACATAGCTTATTGTACACTATAAATTGGAAATAACTTAGGGCTCAACACTCTTGGGTCATCCCAAACTCGATTAGCAAACTATGCACAAATGTACTTCTAAAAACTTTCCATATGTTAAAATCTATAATTAGGGACTATTTGGATTTTAGTACATAATATATTTATATTTTATTCAAAAATACAAATACGCTCACTCACTATCTACCTAGGAACCCTAAACCTAGGCTCTGATACCAAATGTAACAACCCGAATTCTAGAAGGTCCGGATTTTTCTCAAAAATGCTAAATCCAAGCCCACTGAAGCTCGAGTTGGGTATCTGGTATCCTGCAAATAGGCAAAGACAAATATTTGAGCTCAAATAATTATCCCACGGCGAAACTGACTAAAATATAATAGTAAGAATATACTCACCAAGATAATAACACTTTCTAAACAAGTGTCTTAAAGTTGGAAAGTCTCTGCCATCTACCTAACCTGTGGATGTTATGAGGAGGGGGTCAGAACTAAAGTTCTGGAGAATGGACAAATTATATACTTCTAAGCTTAATTTTAATATACCGTTTTATTTCTATTTTCTGTTATATTAGGTTTACTAGGTTTGTAATACTCTCGCCTTTGTGCGTGAATCGTACCCATCTACTCCCTAGTAGATTAAAACCTAATAAATAATATATATGTAGCTATATGCCCAATGACCGCATCGATCCTAGTGCTACCCATAGTACCTTCCGTATCCTCCTCGAAAAGGGACTCCATCATCTTGCTCCTATAGCGTTATGTAACTACATCTATAAAGGATAGCTTCGTTAGGCCTACAATACAGATGTTCTGTCGTCTACTATGAAAACATAAAACTGCGTCCGCACTAGCATATACTAATGCTCGGACATCCACAATGTACCACCCAGTGCGTACTTTGAGGACTATACGTAATCTTTCTGTCTACTCCCTGAATCCCGCCAACAAGGTCTACCTTATACGGAACTCGGTCGGGGATTTTCTATATCTGTAAAGGATAGCTTCGTTAGGCCTATAATACAGATATTCTACTTGGTCTGTCTCTTTTCTCATCGTGGCTTTGGCCCCACGCAGCCACTCCTCAACTAATCGAAAGACCTCTAAAGAGCTAAGTGGCTATGCCCTACTGCAAACAATCTAAACATCTAATTGGTTGCGCCCCTCATCTAATGTCTCGATAGTGAAAGAATCATTGGCCTGTTGGTTTAGCTTTAGTCTTTCCCAAACTCGTTCTTGGTTGATGATGGCTTGATCTCCGCATGCAACTATCCTTTTGGGTCCTGCCCACTAAAACCTACTCGCAAGTCAGAGTATGGTGTCATACAAATATCCTACTCCATTCACCAACCTTTTGACTGCCAACAAAGGTCCACTTCGTTAGGCCTGCAATGCAAAAGCAGTCAAGGCATACTCTCTTGATGGAACACCTATAGACCTGCTTCCGGGTGTGCAGCTTCGTTAGGCCTACCCCAGAGGGCCATCCTAGAGTACCCTCATGTCACGTTGAAGTCTCATACTTCCTTTAGCCCAAATTAACTAAGTTTGACATGCCATTTTTGTGCTAAAAATCTTTGATCAACTATTTCGTTAGGCTCTTCCACCTTTGGGCTGCTCCAAACGCATCTTACCATTTTATTAGACCCTACGTCTAATCTTTTATTATGCGTTTAGTTTACTTTTCAAATTCTGTTGGCTACTTATTTACCCTAATTAGCATAAGCTTGCCCAGCCTCACCAAACTGTTGTGAGACCATCAGTTCCTGACTGAAAGGGAATGTTGTTGGTATGGGCCTTTCTTCTATGTTTGTTTATTAACTTAGTGTAAGTTTTAAAATAAGCCTTATCTGTTATCTCTAATTATAACCTATGTTATAATTATACTTGCAATTGTTACTTCTATATTCTTTATAATCTACATGTTATAAATATAATTGTGAGTGTCTCTTTTCTATTCAAGTCTGTCTTCTTTTATTATGATATTGAATTCTTTTTAGTTCTCTTATATTATATGACAAATCTTGGCTTGGGACTACGTCCGACTGTCACAAATTTACTTATCATAATAACTTATTTTCTTTTTATTCTACTATCTGCGCAGTAAATGCAGATCTAGGCACATTTCTGTTTATTGTTTGTAGTCTTGTCAAATAATTAACTTGATTTCTTCTTTAATTTCTTTAACTCTTCACTTTATTTTCTTTTATTCTAGGAAGTAGTTCTATTCTATTTGGTTGGTTATAAAAACTGTGCTAAAAATCCATTTCCATATTTTAAATATTAAATGATGCTATAAACATTAACTTGTAATTGTAAGATATTTCTTTTTATTGTTTCTTTAATTGTTGGGTAATGCAAAATACAGAAATGTCTCTATTTTACACTAATTCCCTTTTTCTTTCTTTTATTCTTGCAATTACATTTATCGTTATCTTTTAAATATTAAACTATGGAAATCTATTCTCTTTTCTAAACCAACCAATTAATCTATCACTAACTTCCAAATCAAGTTATTGGATTTCCCTCTTTTTATTTCTTCCGTTTTAGCATAATTTACTATAAATTTCTTGCTTTTAGGCTTAAGCCTTTCTCTATAACTGTCAAGCCTAATATTATTCATATTTAATTGGATTTCTTTCTTTTCCATATACATAATAATTAAATATAAGATTTCTTATAAAATTTATAGTTTTCAACATAACTAATTAACAGAACTAATTACTGAAAATAAATGCCGAATTAAATATTTAACAGGAATCTAATGATAATATATCATAAACGTAAAAGTATATAATTTAAATCCACTCACAAGTCATCCTTAGCTTTGCTCCATGGTCTTAGCTCTGCTCCATAGCCTTCCTGGATCCCCTTCTAAGGTGTTTAATATTTTTATTAAGGAGGTCTTCTCCCTAGAAATATTTTCTATTTAGGGTTCAGCCTCAGGGTAATGAACCCAATTGGGGAAAATCTGATTGTGAGAAAATAGCTTGGCCTCGGGCTCTATTTATAGTGTAGCTTGGGGATCTCAAACCGTCATATTTTTGGATTGAATCTGGAGCCATCATGTCACAGGGTCGTTTGGAGCCATCAGATCCATCAATGTATGGCTCTGATTGAATAAAAAAATCCAATCTATATGGTTCGGTACGTCCCTGGACGATTTAACGTCCAGAAGCAAACCCGGGTCGACCTATAGGTCGACCTGTGTTCTCTTTGGGTCGACTTTAGGGTCGACCAGTGGCATTGTGGGTCGACCTATTGGTCGACCAATATATATATTATTCTTGCTTGTTCTTTTTGTAACTTCTTCGTATTAACTCGGATTTCGACAAGTTATATATGAAAATTGATCAGAATATTCTCACAAACACAGTGGTATAAGTTTCGAGGCCATATTCAGTGTTCATCGTTATTTAATTATTTAATTATCTAAAAATGCAGGGTGTAACAATAATTGCTCTGCAATTAATTAGAAGCGTCTTAAATTAATTAATTACTATATTAAAAAATAGTTTTTAGATAATATCACAATGATAATATATTTGATGTTTAATAGCAAAGTATCATATGCACACATATGTAAACATGATATTATGCATATGCTAATATTTGATGTTTACCTGAGACATTGATTCTTCTCTCCGACATGCATTAACCTAAAAAATCAAGTGTGTGGACTATGGATTAAAAAACCATATGAAAAAATAAAATTGAACAATATCTCTAATATTACCACACAAGTAGAATAACAAGTAAAGATTGATATGTTATATATCAAATTTTTCTTTAACATGTGGACTTCCTCTTCCAACGGTGAAATTCTACCATCTTTAGCTTGTAAGAGCAAGAACTTGGTATAGTTTGCACCTCTTCCCATCTTCTATCAAAGAACTACTGGTTGAGTTTGAATCACTTTCAATTTTTTTTAACCTTTTCCTACAAAAGTTAACGTTTTTCACATATAAGTAGTAGATAAAATGTCAATAAATGATAGGAAGACAATACTGTACAATTTTTATCAATACTGCAGTGTCTTACAATAGTCTCTAGAACATTTGTATTAACTGCTTCGCCAATTTTTCGAGTGTGGGATTTAATCCAAATTTGAGTTCTAGAAATGGGGATGTGACCACCACTCTCCTTTCACTATATTAAGAATGATAGATAAAGTGAATATGGTTGTATTAAATACATAACCGTAACATGTTACACTAATTAAACTAATTGTTCTTTCTCACCATATCTTCCGCTAATCGAGTCATTGCTTTGCGATTTACTGTATGTGGCACTTGAAAACTTCTAATAGCTTTGAATTGATCACTTTGTGCCTAAGATGAAAAGATATAATACACTGATTAATTATAATTATTACATAATACAATTGAATTTAGTATTTATTTACCTTAAACTTTGAGTCTGTTTTCTTTTTTAGAAAATCCCTCCAATCCTTCAAATTTTCGACGTTACCAAGTTTGAGCTTAATCCTTTCCTCCATGTTCTTCGCTTCCAATATTTTCCTAACAAACCTGCTTTTTGAAGCCTTCCATATGCATCCCATTTGCTGAAAAATAGGCGCTTTCTGGCACTTCTCATCCATTTTAAATCTAGCCTGCAAAATGCAAAACAAATAAAATAAATAAAATTAAATAAATAAAAGGAATATCTTAACTTCACAACAACTTATCCACTGACATACTCAAGCTTAAGTTCAAAAGAAATGCAAGAAATGATACAACAAAATTCTGTTTGGTAAAGAGTAAAGAAGACAAGGTATATGCAAGCACTATCCCATTGCGATGCATGAACACAAAACTCTACTTACACACACTAACACAGTGTGCGCACACATATTTATACATTTTTTTTCAAATAACAATCAAAAGAAATTAAGTTCACTTTATAAATTCAGTTAGGCTCTTACTTACATTTATATATATATATCATCTAGTTCATAAATAAAATAATATGGTTTAAGGTAAATATTTTATTTAGTTTAATATGAAATAAATATAGACACATTTATTTAATAATTATAAACTTCAAAAGTTAATGCTTACGTGAAGTTGTATACAAACCCATTTGCAACATACCTATAAAGCTGCTCAAAGATATGCACGTGATTGCATATAGAAGTATAGAAAGTAAAAGGTAAGTTTAGGCTAAATAAAATAGAAAAAAAACAAGAGGAAACGTGAAGACAGAAAACCCAGCACTTCATTAGACAAAAACAACGTAAATGTCTAAAGTTAAATAGGTTGTTCTGGTAGTAAATAATTGCTTATGACATCACTGCAACCTATATTGTTCTTCAATAAGTTCAAAATCACTATAAATACCGCCACATATAAACTAACAATCTGAATAAAGAAAATGAAGTATATCGAAGTGATACCTGAATGGAACTCCACAACACATGTTTTAAATCATCACCAATATTCCACCAATCTTCAATCGTGAATGGAACATGCTCCCGTACGAATGGTCCTAAGTAAGAAGATAGTTTTATAGAACCTTCTCCTATTGGTACAACATTCTCATTAAATTCAACGTTAATCCGAGACACACGATTCGAAGGAAGTCTTTTCATTCTAGTTTGACCTCTAACTTTTTTCTTTTGAATCAGACTTTCATCTATGTGTTGAACAGTCTCATTTTCCATCGCATCATTTCCAATTTCAAATTCATTGTTTTCAATATTTTCTTCACCCTGCATCATATTGTCTCTACATGCTTCAATTCCTTGCTCATTGGTTTCTAAATTTTCTTCATGTTGCTCATTGGTTTCTAAATTTGGTTCCGGTTGCTCATTGGGTTCAATATTTTCTTCAAGTTGTTCATATGGTTCCTCATCTTGTTTTTGTTTGCGAGTAAGCTTCCTCTTCTTTTCCATATCCTGTAGTTAGTAAAAAGATATCAGTAATAAATCCTCAGTGTCTTCTCAAAATCAAGGCAATCAATCTTTACTTCAACCAAGTGGTTCAGCTTCGGAGAATATAGTTCCTTTACCTACTTTTACCATACATACATTGTTTACATTTGCAATCAACAAATGAAACATTAATTGACCCTAATAAATGTATATTGCTTGTTCATTTTTTATTAGAGTTGATGTACATAATAAACCTCTCTAATATTAGAAATATGAATGAGTCATTAGTTACCTAAGAAATAAACCTCTGTAATAAATGATATATCTAATTAAACCTCTGAAATAAACCTCTGTAATCAAGGAGCTAGTTATAATTTGTAGAGTTAAGGGTAGAGCGGGAGAGTTCATGCTTTAATATTATTGAATAAAATCACTTTTGGTAAAGAAATAATTCATATCAAATTTAAGAAATCATGCCTAAAAAGGTAACTTGGAAAGAAAATGCATTTATCCACTAAGGGTACGCACTTTGTTTATGTTTCTATAATAATATTTGTTGTCATCATCATTCATCCACACTCATCCTAAATTTGTTTATCAGAATTCCCTGTGCATTGTATAGGTAAAAACTGATTTATTGCAATTTATTTACAGTTCTATCAAAACAGCATTTATATAACAAGATAGAAAAATATGTATCATATTCCAATGCATCAAACCATATTCCACTGATACTATGTTAAATCATAAATGATTAATCTATACCATAAATTGTACCAAATAATAAAACATTTCAGAATTTACATAGTATGATAGAAAAATATGCATCAAACCATATACCACTGATGCTATGTTAGAAATGATTAATCTGTACCATAAATTGTACCAAATAATAAAACACTTTGTATCTGAAGCTTTTAAGTTAAACACATCCCTGCTAATTTATTGGAATCTATACGTTTAACTCAAATGTCTCTCAATGGACAAATTGTTATATACTTCAAATAATAGTTTATGGAAATAATTGAAGAATTGAAATGTCTGAGAGCATGTATAGTTACTAATAGTAACATGCCTTAGTAGTTTATCAAATAGGTAATAAAAATGCATACAAAGTAAGAATAAATGAAATAAGAAGGAGCATGTGGGATATATATACAAACGAGTCATTGTGTAGACATTATTTCTCAACTTTATTGCTAATTCAATATATTATATCTCAAAGTAAAAATGTTTTGAATTTTTTTTTCCTCTTTCATACAAGTTTTAACTTATTTTCAATAATATGGTCTATGCCATTACATAACAAGAAGCGGCCCAGTTCCAGCTTTCCTCCATGCATTTTGAACAACTTGTTTGTGAAATTTAGCAGAACACTTAATTCCATAATCCTTAATTACAAAAAGTGGTGCCAACAAGGGTCTTTTTTTAAGATTATGAGGACATGATCAGGAAAACAAAAAATGAAAACCAAATGCTTAACATTTTCTAGAAATATTTGGATGGATATTTCTTTCAAAGATTGTTTGTACCAAAATTGGACACAACACTCTTCGGAAGTCTCTGAAGAGATAAAATGAAGAAATTAAATGGAAAAAGAGGATTATCTAACAAACACTTCAAAAACGAACAAGAAAGTACGCAGAAACACAAGAATTTGGAGTGGTTCGGCGTGTTGCCTACGTCCACTATGAAATGATTGATCTTTATTAACTTTTGGTTGCTGGTAACAATGAATTACAGCAGTAAATCTCGAGTACAACGGTGAAATTCGAGTACAATGGTGAATTCAGCAGAGTCTGGACGTCAAAGAGCCAAAAGATCCCTTTTCTGTAGGCTCTGGGATGTTATTTATAGGCGTAGGCTGCAAATATCTCGCTCAGATCTCGGGAGACCTCTTATGGCATGTGTGTGGGCCTACGTGATCGATCCCACGTGATTTGCACTCGGTCCGTGATCGATACGAACCAATTTCATATCGATCAAGATTTGGCCCAATCAAGTCGAAATTGAGCGTGAACATTGTTGATGATGTATGCAAGCTTCTGTGAAAATTTCATAGCATTTGGACTTGTAGATTGTGAGTTATGATCGATGCAAGTTTGGGCTTCACGTATGTTGTTTTCTTCGTATCGATACTTGTTCGACTCGATTCACAATGGCTTTATTCGTATCGATCGAAGTGGGTCTGTTCGACTCGATCATTATTGCGTTGTTCGTATCGATCGTTCATATTGCTTTGTTCGTATCGGTGGCTGGAGGCTGTTTCGTTTCGATAGACCTTATGCTATTTTGGTATCGTTCGTTTGATGTTTAATTCGTATTGATCCTTGGTCGGATGATACGAATTGACTTCCATCGATGGATTCGAAATCAAACCAGGCCAGTTGGATACGAAATAGAGGCTATGTGGTGGATTCGAATAGAGGGACACTTGATGGATACGAACAGAGGGACGCAAATTGATGGACACGAACAGATGGATGCGAACAGCATGGTTATGGATGGATTCGAACAGATCGACTCGAACAATGGTTTTTTGATGGATACGAACAGCTTGTTTACTTGAGTTGTATCGACCATATCTCGAGCATACGAACTCTCATTGACTTGAAACTTGGAACGTTGGCTTTCATAGCTTTGCTTGTCATGTCATATCGATTGTAGCTTGATCCGGATTCAGACAAAATTCATCGACATCCATGGTGCGCCTACGTATAATCGATATTCAAGATGAGTGGTCTTTGATTTTCAGCTAATTCCTTGATATCACGGCCTTGCCAAAAGGTGGGATAACATTTGCCCCCCAAAGTACGTCTTGTGAGAACATAACGTGCTTCGAATGGTCGTATCTTTCATTCTGAATAGTTCTGCTTGACTTGTTGAACGACTATTGTCTTTCCGTAGAAAGCTGTAATCTTTGACTGATTTTTCAGTAATATGAACTGTTGACTGCCAACTGTTGTACCGTGTATTGTTGTAACCAATTGTTGTATGATAGTAGTTTTATGTTTATGGTTGCAATTGCCACCGAATGAGTATCCATTTCCTGTGAATTTTGAAAAGCGGATGTTAGCTTGTCATACATGGATGTACGTTAGCCTGACTCTCGTTAACGTTCGCACATTCATGAGTCGTTGTCAGTTTTCTCATATCAAATTCTGTATCGATCCTCTCCTGAATCAATGTGAAATTCAAGTCATAACAATGTTTGATGGTTGTTTTGGAGTTTTTTCTTTGTATTGATCCTCTCCGGGATCGATTTGAGGAGTTGGAAATTTGTGTTCGTATCGATAATGATCGATACGAGCCTGCTATCCCTTTTTGATCATTTCGCATCGATGGGAAAAATTCAGGCCAAAGTCTCAATTCACTTTGTATCGATGGATGCGAGATTCTGTGGACTCCAGAGCAATGGATACGAAATTGTGATTTCATACCGATGGAAACCTCACTGATGGATACGAGATGGACGCTTCATATCGATGGAGTCACATGGTTCCAGTGCAATCTGGTTGTTCCTTTCGTATCGATGGATCAATGGATATGAAAGGCTTTTTCCGAGATCGACTGTAGATGGATTCGAAGAGAACTCTTTCGTATCGTTCTGGCTCTGACCGTTTCAACCGGTTCAACTAACTGGGAGACAAATCGTCTCTTCCTGTTGAGTTCGAGTCCATATAAATACCTTTTGGACTTAACCAAATTCTTCACATGCTTTCTACTTTTTATTCTTGCCTTCGCATCGATAAAGAACTCGAGAAAGAAAAACTGCCTTCGTTCCCCAAATCAAACTAATCTCTTAAGCTCGTGCAACTACATCTTGACTTAGGTAAACAGTCAACGAATTCATGTTGAAAATGATGAGACTCAAATTTTAACGCTGACTTATCCAAAGTCGTTGCGGATTCCGTCATTGTTTTAGCCGGGATTTGGTCGAAATAAGGTCGAGAAGGAGCAATGGTGTGTTAACTGCTTGGGGAAGAAGAAGTAAGGGGAGGTACGAAGAGGAACTTTCGTATCGATCTGTGACAAAGGGAGGAAACGAATCGATCTGGGCACGACGAAGTTTTGTATCGAACAAAGGAAACGTTTCATTTCGGTTGATGATAGATTCTTCGTATCGATGGATACCCAATAGCGTTCGTATTGATATGCCTTGATCGATACGAATTTTGGAACTGGAGATCAATAATTCGATCGATACGAATTTCTGTGTGTTGATCGATACGAAAGGAAGGATACTTTATCGATACGAAGTATCCTTTTAGTGATCGATACGAAGGGACGTGCAATGATCGATACGAATTGCAACTTTCTGGATCGATACGAATTGCAACTTTGATGGATCGATACGAATTACACCCCTAATGTATGATCCATGTCTTGACCGTGATGGATACGAATATTTTGAATAATTGAACACTTAACTCCGGCGAGCTTCAATCTGGCATAATTGGATTTGACTGTTGAACTGCATATTTGACTATCCTTCGAAGCTCGTCGATGGAACTGTAACTTAACAAAATTTTAACGAACCTTGATTTAGATTGGTCTCTAAAGTCTGGATGGCACGGTTGTGACGGTCAGCGATGACGGTCACTTCAGTTGAATTTCGAAGTCTCGTTGTTTGAATGTTTTCTTTAACTCTGTAGAAATTATTCAAGTAATATGTAGCACTGCACTGCACAACACATTCAAACACTTCACACTGGGGTACACACGGGCTTATTATCATCTAATGACTGTTTTTGATAAGTTGATTAGCTATGGAATCCACAAGTTCACAACAGCAAGAGCTTCAGGATTCATCTCCTTTTGTCCTAGAGATTCCGGCCATCACGGTCGAAGTTATAGACCCAGCTCCGGACGAGCTACCTGGTACCACCTTTATCATGAATCCATAGGATTCTCTGCCGTCTAACGTTTTCGAAGGTATGCTGGGACGAATATGTCTAAGGCACGGTCTACCATTGGACGATGTATTATTACCAGGACCGAATAATAGACCGCATGCTCCCCCAGAAGGGTTTACGGCCATTAATCGCCATGCATGTACAGCGGGAACACTTCCTCCGTTCAACCAATACATTAGGGAAGTGTTGTATTTCCTCGGAATCGCCCTATCACAGTTACATCCGAACGGATACGCTTTGCTCAACAGTCTGTTCATTTTATTTATGGAGCATCATTTCCGACCACCGATCCCGATCGAGATTAGATATCTATTTAATGTCAAGAGTCGGGGAGATAGTCCCTCGTTTACTTTTCTAGAGGCAGTCAGAAATTGTCAAGCTGTGACCGGTTCCTGGACCAGACTGAGTTACTTCAAAATGGAATGGTTCTATGTCCGATGCCCTCCAGGATATGCTAGCCGATGGTTAGCCAGACGTAAGCGCTTCGACTTTTCTGCTAGTCGACAAAATAATTGCAATTGGTATTGGGACTAATACTCTCTTTCTTTTGCAGCCACAATTCCACGACCTGAGGGTGTGCATTTTAAAGAAATTGTGCGGGTCCTTCAAGAAGTGCCAAGCGAAATGAGAGACATAGACTCGGTGCTAACAAACCGAAACTTAAGGACCGTTGGGCTTATTGAGCGAAACCAGAGCATAAGGCTTGAAGGAACGCTAAGAGCGGCCCCGACGAAGCGGGTAAAACGCAAAGCGCCCGGGGTCGTAATTGCTGAGGAAGGTGAGGAAGAGAGAATGCCCACGGATGATGAACTTGTTGCTGGGCCTTCCGCCGGATTTCAGGTTACAGAAGGAAGGAGAAAAGGCAATGCCGCTGCTCACAAATGCTCTAAGTCTTCGAGGTGGAAATCAGTTGTGGTTTCATTACCGGCTCCCGGCATTAGAATCCCAAAGGCTCCTCTCTCGCCAACAGAGAGTCCTTTTGAAGGGCTTGCCGATATTCTGATTCCGGACTTTGTGTCACTTCCACATGATACCGGATTGGAGGAGCTTCAAAATGCTCTAGATTTAAGCGAGTCTCTGCCCATCAGTGCGGCCAACATTACCGGTTGGTCGGGGGGTTGCACACACATACACACTTCACGACACTACATGGTTTCCAGCTTTAAGTTGCCTGTTTCAAGAATTCACTAACTCTGTTTTCCTTTCACTTTACAGATACGATGAATAGACGAGATTCTATGCTCAACAGTCTTCGTTCGGCACGCCAATCATCAGGCTCGTATTATGAGTCCCGCCGGAGGGAGGATGACAGAAACCACGATCGCGGTTATTCTGGTCAGGAACGCTACGAGAGGGATAGAGATAGGGATTACAGAGAACAGGGATATCGATCCCGATTGCGCTCTCCACCCCCTCAACTCCCCACACAACCTTCGGGCCAGGGAAAATAGCCAATAGAGCCCCCTCATCACAAACCATCTTCGCATGCTTCAAGGTCCAAGTCGCAATGCCACAGAACTGAGATTGAGCCTCCAGTCGTCGCTGAGCAAGCTATCACTGAGCCCACTGGGGAAGGGGCTATTAGAATTGCTCAGCTAAAGAAAGATTTTCCAAATATATGCTTTGACGGCAACATTTTCCCTCCTCACTTAAAGAGAATTCCATCGGAGGCGGAGAACACAATGCATGATTACATTCATAACATCTATTACCAGTACAAAGAGTGGGCGAACGCTGTAGAGAAAGCGTCGAAGGTGGCCTTCGAGCGGGCCAAAATAATCGAAAAGTTAGAATCTGATCTCGCCCAAAAAGACCGCATCGTCCAAGTGCTTAATGATGAAGCCGAGTCCTCTCGGATATCAGAGATAGAGGCCACCAAAAAGGCTGATGAGGCGAACTTGGCCATGGAGAGGATGAGGCAGACACACTTTGCCTTGGTGGAGCAGATGGGCCACCGAAACACCACTGTCACAGCTGAATGGGACGCTGCTCTGAAAGAACTTGCCGAGCTTAAAGCTAAAATTTCTGTAATCATCAAAGAAAAGGATGATGCAAACAGAGCCGCCCAGGAAGCATGTGAACAGGCCGTTGTGCTTCGGGGCAAACGGGATGTGGCAACGGCTAAGGTCCGGATGGTGGAGACTGAGGTCGAGGAGAAGATTAAATCGGCTGAGTCCAGGCCAGAGACGGATATAGAAGATCTCTTGATAACTTACGGCGCTAACGTATTGAAGCACAAAAATCTAGCATGGCTTGACAACTACCCGACACATTTATACAATGCTTGGGGTCGATTGGTTGAGAAGGAGAAGGTGGTGCATCTGGGTGTATCAATCGATGAGTTTGGGCTTGAGAATCGTATGCTAAATGAAGACGAACGAAAGATTCTCCATGAGTCGATGATTTCGCATGAAAAAGAGAGGCATGGTACCCAACACTTGGAGACTGGAGAGGGTTCAGCTGTTGAGCACCACGATGCAAGTCCTGAAGTTCCTGTGCCAACCCAGCCTAAATCTGCACCTGTGGTTGATTCCCAATCAGCTCCTGCTAACAACCCGGATCAGCCGTAGTTATCTCCGACTAGAGAGCAAGTTTCTGAAGCCGTTCAGCCATCCACGAGCCAAATTGAGGAAGGTACTCTAAACATTCTCTATGCTTATCCAAAATCGGAATTGTCATCCGAAGTAGTTATTAACGGTTCTTCTTTTGTTTTTGTCCAGTGATTGAAGTTACACCGATCGCGCCTCCTGCAACTCAAGAATTACATCAAGCACAGGAGTCCATCATCACTGAAGCGACCACCACAACTACAATTGCGCCGATTGATGGAACATAAGGGTGCACACTCTATTTCGACAAACAGATGATGGAGGAACTCCTTAGTCATCACAGTGATCCTTTTGCGGATCTACCATTTGCTATGGGTGGAAGCGCACCTGCTACTGGCTCTTCAATGCCAACCACTGATGCTCCCAGCGAGGCTCAAGCGATTCGTGAGGAAGAAATATTGGTCGAAATCGACGCTGAAATAGAAGCAGTAACTCGTGGTGGTAGTTTCGGAGGTGGGATGGCGGCACCTGGTCCGGCTCCGTTAAGGATGATATCACCTGGTGGTACAGATATTGATACCAATGTGCCTATCCCGCCTCCTATAGTCGATCCAGTTCCTCCAACTCCACCTTCAGGGAGCATTCCCGTATACTTGAGCTCGGATGAGGAAGTTGATATCATGCCCCCTACTGGAGATCAGCCACCGAAAGGCAAAGGCTCGAAAAGAAAGATAAGTGGCAGCTCCAGTGGGTCCACACCAAAAAGGAAGCCGAAAAAGAAAAGAGAGTAGACATGCTTCTTTGGTTTATTTTTGGTAGATAGATAGGAATCTACTTTCGTTTTTCTTTTGGAGGACGTGTATAGATGCGGGTTTGGCCCCCGCTAGTAGGAATTTTGGAATCAACTTGTACATAATTTCTTTTCGCAAATAGTTGAAATGAAACTTTATTTTGTTTTGAACTTGATGTGTGTTTATTTGCTTAAGTGTTTCAGCATTCGAATTCTTTGTTCAGTACACTTGTGAAGTTTCAACTTTTGAATCTTGTTTGAGTTTACCCGTCAAGTCCTGAAATCATGGCCACAAGTCATGACTGGATATTAAGTTGAACTCCGATGTTGTACTACTTCTGTCAGCGATTGACACTTAAGTTCTACCCCCAGTTTCAGGGATGAATTGAAAAGTTCGGCTAGCGGTTGTATTTCGGCTTCAACGCATCATGCTTAACATCGTTGAATTGATGTTGAAACAAGGAGAATTCGAGTGGTCGGTTGTATCCATACTCCGGGGATTGCACTTGTGCGTCGGTGGTCGGTTGCATCTGCTCAAGTTTCAAGTGTAAGTTCATACTCCGGGGACATAAGTTATTTTCGCGGGCGATCAGCCACGTTTGCTTGACACTTAGCCTTTCATCCACACTCTGGGGACTTAAACAAATTCGCGGGCGCTTGGTCACACTTGACCTGAGTTTATACTCCGGTCCGCGCTCTGGGGACTTAGAGTCGATTAGCATTTTATAATCCAGTCCACGCTCAGGGGAATTGGAGTTGGTTGACGTTTACTCTTCGGTTCGCACTCTGGGAATCCAGATCATTTTGAAGTCTACACTCCGGTTCGCACTTTGGGAATCCGGAGTTGGGTGATGTTTATACTCTAGTTCACACTCTGGGAACTTAGAGTTAGTTGATGTTTATACTCCGGTTCGCATTCTTGGAATCCGGAGTTGATAAACAGATGGTCAATCACATATGTTGTGAGTTTTTGAATTTTGTTTGCACTCCGGGAACGAAAGGTGCATCAGGATCGTGGATGGTCAGATCACATCCACCCTGAGTTAACAAGTGAGGTCGTTAGGTGGACGGGTCCATCCTCCTCAAACTTGGTCAAGGTACAGGCGAAGTCGTTAGGTGGACGGATCCACCCTCTTCGGGACAGTATTTGTAAGTTTATACTCTAGTTCGCACTCTGGGAACTTAGAGTTATTTAATGTTTATACTCCAGTTCACGCTCTGGGAATTTGGAGTTAGTTAAAGGATTGTCGTGTATCAATCCTTTTTTGACTCCAATGTGATGGCTTGTCCCCGACCTCGGGTTTCACTTAGTGAGTGACTGGTCGTATCATAGTCACTCCCTATTTGAATAAATTCCACCGTATGATGGAACTTAGCTCTCCGTGCATAGTGATGGTCATATGAAGTATTTCAAATCACAGCTTTGGCTCGAAGAGATTGCATTTTATTGCTGAAATAAGAAAATACGGAAAAGTTAGTTGCCTTATTACAAATTCAAATTTCGAAATGCAGAAACAAATTGCAAATGAAAAAATAGACTGAATAAATAAACAAAGCCTGTTATGTGTAGTAGCGATGAAGACTTTCGTTGTTCCAGGCTCTCGGAAGAGTGAGACCGTCAACGGTCGATAATTTGAATGTGCCATATCCGAGCTTTCGTTCAATAACATATGGCCCTTCCCAAGTTGGCTTTATATGCGAAGGGACCGGGTAAATTCTTTTGAGGACGAGATCGCCAAGTTCAAAGGTTCAGGGTCGGACCTTGGCATTGTATAATCGGGCGACTCGACTTCGATATGCGGCTGCCCTTAAATCAGCTTCTTCATGCTTCTCATCCAATAAATCGAGAAATTCAGCAAGTAATATAGCATTTGTCTTTGGATCATAGTATGTCACACGATGAGAAGGTACTTCTAATTCGACCGACATAACAGCTTCTGAACCATAAGAGAGAGAGAATGGAGTGTGACCGGTCGCGAACTTATGGGTTGTTCGGTAAGCCCATAAGGCCATAGGTAGTTCATCGACCCATTTTCCCTCGGCTTTTTCCAGTCGTTTCTTTAGAATAGATTTTATAACTTTATTTACAGCTTCGACTTGTCCATTCGCTTGAGGGTGTGCGACTACGGAGAATTTATTCTGAATGTGGAATCGTTGACAGAAATCTTTAAATTCAACATTGTCGAATTGGGTTCCGTTATCAGTGATGATAGTATGTGGGAGACCAAATCGACAGATGATGTTGCGCACTACAAAGTTGATCACCTTCTTCATTGTAATTGTAGCAAGGGGTTCAGCTTCCGCCCACTTGGTAAAGTAATCAACTGCTACAATGGCGTATTTCGCACCACCTTTGGCCAGAGGTAAAGAACCAATAATGTCGATGCCCCATACTGCAAACGGCCATGGACTGACCATTTGGGTTATTTCGGTAGGTGGGGCCCTTGGAATCCGAGCATGCTTCTGGCATTTGTCGCACTTTCTGGCGTATTTTGATGCATCGCGATTTACGGTTGGCCAATAGTATCCATATCTGAGCACTTTCTTAGCAAGGGCTTGCCCCCCCCGGTGTGATCGCCACATTCTCCTTCATGCACATCATACAATACGCATTTGATCTCGTCGTGAGCGATACACCAAAGTAAGGGAACAGAGTATCCTCTTCTATACATAACTCCATTTTGAATAGTGAACCGTGAAGCTCTTCGAAGAATCTGTCTCTTTTCACTCCTGTGCTCAGGCAGGGTTCCGTTCTCGAGATAATTTCTAAACGGAGTCATCCATGACTCCTTCTTGGAAATGACATCAAATATCCAATCGGTTTCCATCTGATCGATGCTCGGCGAAGATAATGTCTCTACGGGAACGAGTCTCATTTGCTGTGCTTCACATGTACTTGCTAACTTTGCTAAAGAGTTGGCTTTCTGGTTGTGTTCTCGTGGTATGTACTAGATGGCATAATAGTCAAACTGATTCGATGTCTCCTGAACCTGAGCAAGGTAAGCAGCCAGTCTTCGATCTTTGGCTTGGTACTCGCCTCGAACTTGATACACAACCAATTGCGAATCACAATAAATTTCCACCGCAATGATTCTTAAATCTCTGCCAAGTTTCAATCTAGCCAGTAGGGCTTCATACTCGGCTTCATTATTAGTTGCACGGAAGTTGAATTTTAGAGCATAACATATAGATCGACCTTCAGGAGTTTCAAGTACAACCCCTGCACATGAGCAACAGTCATTTGATGCACCATCGGTATGTAGCTTCCAGATATACTTGGGAGATTCACTTGTTTCGGGCAAGTCCTCTGGGATGGTAAATTCAACTATGAAATCTACTAGGACTTGTCCTTGGATGGCTCGCCTTGGAGTGTAAGTAAGGTCAAACTGACTTAACTCGATATTCCATTTGAGTAACCTACCAGACGTCTCAGGCCGCGTAAGGACCTGTCGTAACGGCTGGTCGGTGTAAACAGTGATTGGATGAGCCTGAAAATACGGACGGAGCTTCCTCGAGGCAATGAAAAGACAATAAGCCAACTTCTCTAGCTTCGGATAATTTCTCTCAGCTCAGGTTAGCCGCTTGCTTATATAGTGGACCGGCTTTTGTATTCGGTCTTCCTCTCGAATTAGGGCAGCACTGATCGCGTTTTCTGATACCGCCAAGTAAATGTACAATTTCTCGTGATCGATAGGCTTTGAAAAAATTGGCGGTGTGGAGAGATGTTGAATTAGCGCTCGAAATGCGCCCTCACATTCCGTAGTCCATTCAAAGTTTCGTTTTCCTTTTCGGATCAGATCGAAGAAGGGAATGCATTTGTCAGTGGACTTTGAAATGAACCTGCTCAGTGCTGCTACTTTCCCATTGAGACTCTAGACTTGCTTTATAGTTTTTGGAGTTTCAAGATTTCTGATCGCCCAGATCTTTTCGGGATTGGCTTCGATTCCTCGAGCGTTGACGATAAACCCAAGGAATTTTCCAGATGCAACCCCGAAGTGACATTTCAACGGGTTGAGCTTCATTCTATATTCTCGGAGGATATTAAACATTGACTCCAGGTCGCTGATGTGATCATTGGAAAATCGCAACTTGACTAGCATGTTGTCCACATACACCTCCATAGTTTTTCCAATCTGGTTAGCGAACATTCGATTAACTAACCGTTGATAAGTTGCCCCAACATTCTTGAGTCCAAAAGGCATAACTTTATAGCAATAGAGTCTCATATTGGTTAAGAAGCTAGTATGCTCCTAGTCGGGAAAGTGCATGTGTATTTGATTATAGCCAGAGTACGCATCCATGAAGGATAAAAGTTCATGTCTAGCCATTGAATCTACAAATTGATCAATTTGTGGAAGTGGAAAACTATCTTTGGGGCAAGCTTTATTCAAGTCTGAGTAGTCAACACATGTTCTCCATTTCCGATTTGGCTTTCGGATGAGTACAGGATTGGATACCCATTCCGGGTATAATGCATCTCGAATGAACCCATTCGTTTTAAGCTTATCTACTTCTTCTTTAAGGGCGGCAGATCTCTCTGGATCCATACCACGCCTTTTTTGTTTGAGCGGGACGTGCCGCAGGTCAATGTTCAATGTGTGGTTCGCGATGTCCGACGAGATCCCACACATATCAGAGTGCGTCCAGGCAAACACATCAAGGTTTACCCGGAGAAATTCAACCAATTCCTCTTGCATTTGTTGACTTAGCTGAGATCCAATCTTTATCATTTTCGAGTCGTCATTATCGTCGATTGGAACATCGATCGTCAGTTCAGCCGGAGAAGCTTGACTGTCTTTACATTCATCTTCACTTTCGGTATCTCTCGGGTCAAGATCTCTTTGGAATTGGTTGGGGTGCCCAGGCCCGGGCCCAGGCGTTAATTGTCAATTATCAGCAAAGCGGACGCAGAGAGATTCCTCTACGCCCTTTCCTTTTTCTTTTCGCTGCGCCTTGTGCAGCTCAGCAATGTAACAGGCGCGTCCTACGGCCCGATCCCCCAAAACAATTCCGACACCATTGTCGGTAGGGAATTTCAAAGTCAAATACCATGGGGCAATGGCAGCCCTGAACTCAGCTAGGGCTGGTCGGCCCAAGAAAGCATTATATGGGGAGTTTATATCCAACACAACAAACTGCAATATCCGGACTCTCCGGCATTCATCAATTCCTAACTCCACTGGCAATTCCACCACTCTAGTGGGTATAGTTGCACTCCCGTTGAAGCCATGAATACGGGACTGACATGGTTTCAAGTCTTTAGTCTCGATTCTCATCTGGTCACAGGCTCGTTTAAACAAAATATTCACAGAACTTCCGCTGTCTACCAAGATCCTCTTCATCCAAGCAAGACCTAGTTGAGCTGATATGACAAGCGAATCAATAGTGGGTGCTTCGATCCTGTCGGCATCCCGACCTCGAAATATGATGTCATCCTCCATTGTTCGTTGTTTCTTGGCCGAAGCCCCATCTTCAGAATTACTACAACATTCAAAGTCTGCATGCCTGATAGAGCTGGCATACGACTCCATTTCCTTCCAGCTTCGGTCTGCTAGATGAGGACCACCACTAACAGTGTTTATCACCAACCTCCCGCCAGTACGAGCGGGTTCTTCCTTTCTAGCCGGGTTCGGTACATGATTTTGATTCGTTGGGCCCGCACCTCCAAACTACGGCGCCCGCACAAACTGTTCTAACTTTCTTTCTCTTATCAACTTTTCGATGAGATCGTGCAAGTGACAGCATTCATTCGTGTTATGGCCGTAGCTTTCGTGGAATCTACAAAACTTCCCCGTCCGAATTTGCTTCTCAGATGACTGTTTTAGAGCAGGCTTCTTGTACTGAATGGTATTGCAGGTTTGTAGATATAAGTTCTCCAGCGACGTATTTAGAGGAGTGTAATTATCGAACATAGGAGCTCTATGTCGTGGACCACGGTTCTGATCCCGTTTTCTATTTTGGTTACCATTGCCTTTTTGCTGATCTTGTTTATTCTGAATGTTCGATTGCACTTTTCCGGAACTCTCCCCGGATTGTTTAATAGCAATATTACTCTGAATTCCTTCCACACTAGGCCCCGCATCATCCTTTTTCCTAGACGGTTTTGCATCCTCCCTTCTCAAGAATTCAGCTGCCTTGGAATAGAAACGGCCCAATGATGTAGGGGGTTTTCCGGCCAACCAGTTGCCGAACTAAGAATCGGGCTCAATCCCCTTAGTCAGTGCCATAAGAATAGAATTATCATTTGGGTTGCTGATCTTAGCACATGCAGCATGAAATCTTTCTAAATAACGCCTGAGTGTCTCTCCAGGAGCTTGAGTGACACTAGATAAAGTATTAACATCCTTCGGTCTCGCGACATGCATAAGAAATTGCTTAATAAACTTTGTTGCCAACTGATCAAAGCATGAGATAGATCGAGGTGGCAGTCGGGTAAACCACATAGTCGCTATGCCCCCTAGAGAGATCGGGAAGCTTCGGCATTTAACTGTGTCATCAGCTCGTGCAGCATTCATCAACCATTCATATTTCAAGATATGCTGATTAGGATCTGAGTTTCCTTCATAAACGGGTAGAGTCGGCATCCTGAATCGCCGAGGTGGTTCAGCATAAAGTATCTCATCAGTAAAAGGAGTATGACTCCGGGAGATTCCCTAGTCGTCATTATTAAGACCCTGACTTTCACGGATCATTGTTGGCAGGTCGGGCATCTGGACATTTTGAGCATGTTGGGCCAAGGTGTGGTAGGGTTCCACAATGCGAGGAGGGGCCGGTCGCTGTCAACAGTCCATGTCTCGCCTCCTTGGTTCTATGTCCTTGGGGACGTAAGGCTCAGGAGTATGGTTGCGTTGATGGTGGGTCGGATCCGTTCGGTTCCGAGCGTCAACTCCCAAATCAGTAGCTGTTGTAGTACGGTTATCAGTAATATGGTGTGGGGTAGCGCCTCCTCGGGAGGAGGGTTCAGTCTGATGGCTAGCTAATGGGACCACTCTCAGTTGCCCAACATTCAATGTATGCTGGTGCCCAGTGGCATGTGTGTAACTTCCGTCCAGTCATGGGCGCGTGGATCTTTGATGATAATCAGAAGAAGCTAAACTCTTGGTGGAGGAATAGGAAGCCTGATCGCTCCTGGATCTCCTTCGTCGTTGACGGTTCAGTTGGTTGGTTAGTTCCGCATTAGCATGGAGCTGTTGAGTGAGTTGTTGGTGGCTCTGAGTCAATTCTTGTATTAACATCTGAAATTCTTCCCTGGTGATAGGGCCTTGCGGATCTGATGGTCCGGTAGCATTCTAGTCGGCTGGAAGCGGCTGTATGGGATTCAGTCTGTCTCGTCCTTCTGGATCTGCAGCTGTAGAAGTAGTTCTTGTGTTAACCATGATGGATGGTGAAGCTCTTTCCTAGACTTGATGCAAATCTGAATAGGATGGAAGAACTTTGAACGTGAGATCTGGATCTTCTTCTTAGATTTATGCAATCCGATACCGATAATAGATCCAACGAGCAGGAGAAAAAACTGGTTTTTTCTTAGTGAAAGCACCAAAATGTTTGTACCAAAATTAGTCACAACACTCTTCGAAAGTATTTGAAGAGATAAAATGAAGAAATTAAATGGAAAAAGAGGATTATCTAACAAACACTTCAAAAACGAACAAGAAAGTACGCAGAAACACAGGAATTTAGAGTGGTTCAGCGTGTTGCCTACGTCCACTATGAAATGATTGATCTTTATTAACTTTTGGTTGTTGGTTACAGCGAATTATAGCAGTAAATCTCGAGTACAACAGTGAAATTCGAGTACAATGGTGGATTCGACGGAGTCTGGACGTCAAAGAGCCAAAAGATCCCTTTTTTGTAGGCTCTGGGATGCTATTTATAGGCGTAGGCTGCAAATATCTCGCTCAGATCTCGGGAGACCTCTTCTGGCACGTGTGTGGGCCCACGCGATCGATCCCACGTGATTTGCACTCGGTCCGTAATCGATACGAACCAATTTCATATCAATCAAGATTTGGCCCAATCGAGTCGAAATTGAGCATGAACATTGTTGATGATGTACGCAAGCTTCTGTGAAAATTTCATAGCATTTGGACTTGTAGATTGTGAGTTATGATCGATGCAAGTTTGGGCTTCTCGTATATTGTTTTCTTCGTATCGATACTTGTTCGACTCGATTCACAATGGCTTTGTTCGTATCGATCGAAGTGGGTATGTTCGACTCGATCATTGTTGCGTTGTTCGTATCGATCAGAGTGAGGATGTTCGACTTGATCATTGTTGCGCTATTCGTATCGATCGGTCATGTTGCTCTGTTCGTATCGGTGGCTGGGGGCTGTTTTGTTTCGATAGACCTTTTGCTATTTTGGTATCGTTCGTTTGATGTTTAATTCGTATCGATCCTTGGCCGGATGATACGAATTGACTTCCATCGATGGATTCGAAATCGAACCAGGCCAGTTGGATACGAAATAGAGGCTGTGTGGCGGATTCGAATAGAGGGACACTTGATGGATACGAACAGAAGGACGCAAATTGATGGACACGAACAGATGGATGCGAACAACGTGGTTATGGATGGATTCGAACAGATTGACTCGAACAATAGTTTTTTGATGGATACGAATGGCTTGTTTACTTGAGTTGTATCGATCATATCTCGAGCATACGAACTCCCATTGACTTGAAACTTGGAACGTTGGCTTTCATAGCTTTGCTTGTCATGTCACATCGATTGTAGCTTGATCCGAACTCGGACAAAATTCATCGACATCCATGGTGCGCCTACGTATAATCGATATTCAAGATGAATGGTCTTTGATTTTCAGCTAATTCCTTGATATCACGGCCTTGCCAAAAGGCAGGATAACAAAGATTATTTATGATCATTATTCTTTTTCATAGGACTTATAATAGCTGCATTTATATGTGCTTTAATTACGTTAAATTGAATATCAAGGAAGATCCTGTAGGTTTTTTCCACCATTATCTCGAATTGCTCTACAAAACAGATGCTGAAAATAATGGATTAGCAACATCCAAATAGTTTTAGAATAGCCCACTCCTTAAGCCTAATATAGCACTGGAAATAAAAACCATAGGCAGTTCATTTCAGCTTGCAACAACAGATTTAGCAACCAAAAACTGGTAGCAGCCCAATTTCAACCGCAAACAACAAATGTAAGCAACCAAATAATAAACCTATGTAATATTAGAGTTGATGTACACCAGTCACTAGCTGAATGTTATGCGACATAGGCAATCAAATTTCAAATGTGTGAAATTATAAATTTGCATAACAAGAAGAAAAAAAACACAGTTTCTCTACTTCAAAAAGTAAATCTCCTTTGAACAATAATCTTAATTTTGGTAAAAAAAACTAGTAAAATTCCATGACTAACATTGACAACTTAATCTTAATTGTGCCTTCAAACCATTTTTATGGGTATACAGTTTAACATTGACACGATGCTATTATGCTTCAAAGTGCAGTAACCCCTTTGTTATGCATTTCAGTTTATGTAAACACGATGTTCTTTTCAGTTCACTAACTTGAATTTTCTTTTCCATAATTTGCAGTGATGCATGGTTGCTCCAACAGATATATTAAATATACCCAGATTGCAGTGATGCTCCAATTATCAAATTAACGAGTAAATATAGAGTAGTTAAATCTGGAATTAAATCCGATGCCTGTATATTGCGATCAGATGGGGGCTCTAAATTTGGAAGTGTTTTGGAACAACCTGGAGTGTTTCTATACCTTCAAAGCTGATAGCCAAGCATCTTAAGTTTTTCTGCATATAATGGTTCACACATAAACAACAACCAACATATAAATATGCTTATAAACAGCAAGACATCATATATACATGAAAATGTACATATATAAATTAATACACATACAAGCAGGACATAGGCACAGTAGGACATCAGGACTGGAACCAACAAATAAAAAGAAAATATATATTCAACTGGATTTTAGCATTGGTTAAACCGTCAGCAACTTTATATATAGTTGGACTTACGAAACTTGAACTTATTATAAACTTTCAGCAACTTTATACAGTTGGATGGTTAAATAATTATATTAAGATATGAAAACATACAAAATAATGTAAATTTGGCATTAGAAATATGGAGATCAACAGAGCAAGTTAAGAGATAATAAATCACAAATATATGCAACTGTCAATGCTAAGAAGGTGCACAACATGTTCAAAGGAAAAGCAAAGATCAATTTGTCCCTAAAGTGAATCTCTGGCAGAACTGGAACCACCAAATGCATATTGATTTGAAGATAGATTTTTGATAGTAACAGATCTTAACAAAAAACTTACAAAAATCTCAAAACTACTCAAGTATGCCTTCACAATCTTCTCTAACAAAAGAAACATCGTCAACATCCATATTGATTTCTTGGGAATCATCTTCAACATGGCTTACTTCCTCAAAGGAGTCGTGGATCTCTAAATCGTCAAAAACTATTGAAGGTGCTTCATTACCACATACCAATTAGAAGAATATTCTCTCTTGAATAAATTTTTTTTTGCTTGAGATGCAAGTATATATGAATCTTTTGAAAATGAAGCTTGACTTTGATGTAAATTGACAAGCGTAAATCCATCCTCAACCTTCACACCATTTCTTATGTTTGTCCAATGACACTTAAATATTGAAACATAAAAAATGTTATAGTCTAGCAAAATAATATCGGTAAGTATCCCATTATAAGTGACAACATCAACCACTTGAGAAACACCTTTTGCGCTTGCTCTACACATGGTTGTTGCATCACAAGTCACTCCACTATTTTGGGTTTCTCTCCTAACATCTTTTGTGTGAAAATGTTGTTCATTAATGATGTATCATGTGTAGGACAAAGCATCGTTCTTAGAACCATAAGCAATCCATTTTAACATGTCGTCGTGATCTTTGGAGCTAATAGTGCCTATAAAAAATAATTTCATTTAATAAAAAGATTCGAGATACGGTTTTAAATTAATTAGTAACATTTAAGAATTCAATTGGCCTTCTTTTTAATCTAATTAGAGAACGTAGCTATATGATTTTTCCAAAGTAACGCTGCATTTCTTTCCATGCGCATGTCTGAATTTTGTAACTCCTCCAAATGCAAACTAGCGTATAACAAGAGATGTTATGTTATATTTAAAATACAAACAATCAAACAATGAAAAAAAGGGAATATGGACTTACTCTAAAAATAGTTCTACCACGGTCATAATCACTAGTACAGCCAAATGAGCAGATTCTTTCTCATTAGAAGACAATGTGATTGTCTTACATGCTGATATTGGACGTCCTTCAAGTATTACATTACTTTGGTAATCTTCATTTCTAACTTCTTTCTCCTGTGATTTTGTTAAAAATTCACCAAAGAATCTCATGCATTCTTCTGCAAGATAAGATTCTGCAATACACCCCTCAGAACGAGCATGATTTCTTACGTAATCCTTTAGTGTCTTCATGTACCTTTCAAAGGGGTACATCCAACGAAAATGGATTGGCCCACACAATCGTGCTTTTCTTGCAAGATGAATTGTCAAGTGTACCATTATATCAAAAAAGAAGGTGGAAAGTATTTTTCAAGCTCGCACAAAGTTACAATAACTCGTCGTCAAGTTGATGTAGTTTCTCTCTATCGATAATACACTGACATAATTTATTAAGGGATGAACATAAACGAGTTATTGTTTTCCTTGACTTCTTTGAAAGCAATCCTCTTATTAAAACGGGTAATAATTGTTGCATTAAAACATGATAATCATGAGACTTTAAACCACTAATTTTGCAGTCCTCCAATGATACGCAACCTTTAAATTTTGAACAATAACAATCAGGTCCTCTAAAATCATACAACATTTTACAAAAAAAAATTCTCCTTTTGATAATGTATATGGAGCTGGCAGAAGATATGTCTTGTTCCCACGAAGTTGCGTATGAAGACCATGTTGAATTCCCCAATCCTCTAAATCCTTTCTAGAGTAAACTCCATCTTTTGATTTCTTATCATGCAACATTGTGCCTAGTAGACTTTCACCAACATTTTTCTCGACATGCATTACATCTACATTATGACGTAATGGAAGTTCCTATAAAAATCAATAATGAAACATTTTAGTTGTATAATTCCATAATGTTAGTCTAATAGAATAAAATAGAACGTATGCACTAACCTCCCAATATGGCAATTGAAAAAAGATGGACTTTTTTCCACCTTAGTAGCTCCATTCTCACAGGATCTTTGTCCTTATCATCTTCATTTTCTTGCTATGCTCGATTCTTCTTTTATTCCTTATTTTATTTTGCTCATTCATTTTTTTTACCTTTTCTGTTATTCTTTTTTTGGTTTTCTTTACATTTTCAAAATTATTCGGAAAATCTTTTAAAATGATAGAAATTTTTCTCCCAGTTAGAATCCTAGGTCTACACCCTTCCTCCACGGTGTTATCAAACAAGGCCTTCTGTTTTCTTAAAGGGTTTGAAGGAGATAGAAATCTTCTATGGCCCATATAGACTGTCTTTCTATTGTGATATAGCCATCCATGATGAGTGTTGACACCGCACAATGGACAAGCCTTTTTACCTTTTACACAGCATCCAGCAAGACTACCATATACCGAAAAGTCATTTATCGTCCAAAGCAAAATTGCTTTCATATTAAAGATTGATTGACTATATGCATCATAAACCTCAACTCCGGTATTCCATAAATGATATAAATCTTTTACCAATGGCGCTCAATATACATCAATGTCATTTTTCGGTTGCTTCGGGCCAGAAATCAACAATGTTAACATAATATTATCTTTCTTCATGCACAACATATGCGAAAGATTATATGTCACGAGCATTACAAGCCAACAATTATATTTGGAACTTAACATAGAAAACGGATTGAAACCATCTGTTGCAAGGCCAAGCCTAAGATTGCGTGGATCTGTTGAAAATGGTTTTCATTTCTCATTCACTACATTTCATGTTATAGAATCTACTAGATGTTGCATTTTTCCATCGGTCCTTTTGTTATTGAAATGCCACCGTAAATCTTCCGCCTTCCTTTTGGATCTAAACATTCTTCTAAACCTCAAAATTATTGGAAAATAACACGACACTTTAACTGGAATGTCATGCATAATCTCCTTTGTCCGTTTCTCACATGCATGAATCTTCTCGAAACCCATGTCAAATATTTTAAGAAATTTCTTTAATTCATATAACGACTTGGGAAGTACGTTATTTTTTGGCAACAACAATTGCTGCACATTTAGAAGCTTATCGAAACCATTATCAGACAATCCAGTTTCACATTTAAGGTTATACAAGGTAAAGATAGCAGATAACTTTGTTTGATCCTTGCAACCAGGATACAATAAGGTCTCTGCATCTTTCAAATTTTTGTGTAATTCATCCTCTCATCTTTGTGCATCATCTTCACATTTATCATCATCAAAGAAATTATGATTAATAAAATCTTCATCTTCATAGATAATGACTTTAAGCAAATCATACGCATCACCCAACTTTGTATTCTTGCTTTTATTTATTCGCTCGTCGTGATTGTACCACTCACTGTCCATGTACTTAGGATTCATTCCTCTTATAATCAAATGCTCGACAATAACTTCTCCATGAAGACGTGTAAGATTTCTACAATCTAAACAAGGGTATACATTTTTTTCCACATTTCTTAGCTTTAGCTTTGCATCGTTTACAAAACTTCAAACTGCTTGCTCGTAATCTTTAGTGGTTCTACGATAAAAAATAAAAAATAAATAATAACCTTAGATATTAAAATATGTTTTAAATTCAATATTATACTTAAGTACCATATAATTACCTGTTTAGACGTACCCAGTCTTTATCCATCATTTCTTGCCTTTTCAAATGAAAAAAAGTAACATATTTATGAACAGTAAACACTCTTGACACTAATTTTAAATCAAATTTGATGAAAGCAAGTCACCAAATCAAATATAATATATACTAAAATAGGATATTTGCCCAGTAAAAAAAATGAAAAAAACAAAACAAAACAAAGAAACATACAACAAAAATGTTTATCATCCCAGCTTGTTACTTCATAATTTGTCTTCTAATACTGAATTATTAAGTTAAAGCTTTTGGTAAGGGAACGACTTGGGTGTGTTTCCAATTTAACCGCAATAATACTTTAAGTATGCTTCTTCATGATTAAACTTGAGCTTGAGTTGGTGTATATCGTCATCGTAATTTTGTTTGACCTCAAAATAGAATTCGCTGCTTTTTGGGTCTTTCCATCTCTACCTAGGAAATGCAAACACCAACAAGATTTCTAATAAGGTATCTCCATGTCAAATTTTAATGGAGTCCAGGCTAAATGAACAGGCTTGCTAATAAAAAGAAACACGTGTGCAAAACATGTTTAGAATAGATTGAACTAAGATTAGTTAAATATACAGTAGAGGAAATACTGCAACATCACATAATTTAATGCAGCGATATAAGTTGAAAAGTCATTTGTGGTTTAATGATGATTATGAGTGGAAAAGGAAAGTGTAGACCAAAAGGCAGATGTATCCAATACCCTAATACACAAGTTTATGTAAAGTTGTAATCAAATATATAGAACCAAAATACACTCTACATTACGGTTGCTTAAGCCAGTGCAACAAATGTTGAAAGTTTAGTAATATATGAACAGTAACCACTCAAAAATGTTTTTTAAATCAAAAAATAAGTACTATTTTCTTTTGAATAGTACAAAATAAAAATATTTAACAGAGTTAAATTATAGATCAAATTTTGTTGTTAGAAAAAAAAATTCCTCTTGTTTATTACTTGTTCATTAGCCACTTTTTAAATCAAAATTTAAAGCAATCGCCCAAGTACACACGTAACATATAATCGTTTTCTATGCTTATTTGGTGATCATCTGATCATGTCAAACATTATCTAATATTGGAAGTTATTAATGTCACAAGCTCTACTGAACGAAATTGGCATTGTATAATGAAAAGTTTAGGATTCTACATTTCAACCAGTAAGGGAGTAAAAAAACACAGCTCCTAACATTTAGCAAAATTGTCAATTTGATAATTGAATAATATTTAGCAGGTAATGCACAGAGAAACTAGTGCGGTTAATACACAGAGAAAGTACTAAAGAATAAAAGTAAGAATCTTTACTGCTCTGAATATTTCAAATTTACTATACATTCATTCTATTTCTACCCCTAACATTTACTACCCAATTTACAAACTTCGCAGATAAACAGCACCCAGTAAGAATCATTAATGGCAATTCTACCTGCCCACTAACTCATTAGCTTTGTATTTATACATCAACAGTAACTCCTCTTCACCAGTCACCACTGATCCAAATTCATTTCTAATTTCAAATTCCCAACAACTAATGGCTGCATTGCTATTTGCATTTGCACTTGCATTCTTGACCATCACTTGTTATGGTCAAGAAGGAGGTGAAGTATTTGTACCAAAAGATAGCAAAAGAGAGCTAGTGCCTGCAATGTATGTACCTAACTATTTATGATGTGTCTTCTTGAATTTTGACTCAAATGGTTTAAAAAACTTTAATTTTGTTGGACTTGCAACATCAACAGAGGAAAGATTATCAAGCCAGTGAGTTTCAAATTAAATGAACACTTCTGTGTGTAGTGTATATGGACGAAAGTGAAATATAATATACATTCAAGCCTGTTAACTGTACTCATTTTACTATGGTTTTGTTTAGAAGATAGAATGAAAAAATATTTTTGAATGTTCTAATAACACTTGCGGCTAAAAGCAAGCACGATTTGTTGAGTTACCAAAGTTTAGAAAAATTGTCATAGAAATTCTTATAAATGCTGCTAATGTTGAGGAATCGAAAAGGGTTGGCTAAACAATTAATAAACGTGCCTGCAGTATGATGCTTTTAATGGTTGTTAACCATTCATGTAATGGCTTCGTTTTTTTCCTCTAATTTTGATATACAAGTTCCTGTAATCTATATGATAAATTAAAGTAGGTTAATAATAATAATGATATTAAGGTTCTAATATTCAGCGGTCTTCTCATTTCTCTGCATATAGGAATTGAACACGTTCATGACTTATTCCTACTAGACTTCCTAATCATATTATTAATTAATACGTAGACTAAGTTGAAGGTATGGGTCATCATTTCCTTTTGTTTATGTAAAGATAATAATAGACGAAGTAGAAGATGAATAATTAGTCAGTCTATTCAATAGTAAAAAAACCTAACATAAAAAGTTGATAAAGCGAGTCTAAAGTCAAAATATTTACACCATTGGTTTTTTGGTTTTTTTTTTAAATGTTTACCATAATATTTGAAACTAATAAAAAGATGGCATGCTACGAACACTGAATTGGAGCATGGTGTGTTGTGATAACCCACACACACTTATATAACATGGAGCTGTAAAAAAGTTACAGGTCTTCACTTATATAACACAGACACATTGTCATTCCTGTTCCCTGCTATAACCCACGTTCACAAACAGCAAACACTCACCTATACTCGCGCACTACACATATTCATCTCGACTGCAGCTGACCAGGTACACACACAATATCACAGACACATACTTTCAAACAGCTGACACGCAGGGAAAAACAAGGCACAACAGCTCTGGTAATTATTTTTTTGAAAGGAGGTAAAGGGCCCAGCCCAAAATACAAAAACGGGTCAACAAAAACAAAAACCCGTATCACAATCACCAAAACCCTAACATATTAGGGTTGCCGACAAATACAAAGCAGCTATCAAAGCCAGTAAAAATGGCGATCAGAAATTCTCGAGAGCAAAACTTCAGATCTCTTTCGTCTTCTCTTTTCCACTGTTTTCTCCCATTTCCCAATACGAAAGATTTTGGTTAAACTTGCTTCTCATACCACAATCGTCTTTGGTAATTCTGGTGTATTTCCTCGAGTCTGGATTATGATTCATAGAGCTTTGATTTACAGATCTGATGTCAACGCGACTCAGATCTGTAGGTCTATAGCTGTTATTGCCATCGTTATGCTGATTGATGGTTAGAGGCTCGTTGTTGCCGCGATTAAGCTGCTGAAGAATGCTTAAATCAGTTTGATAGGCCTTCGGATTGAGGAGATAATGTTCGATGTGCTTGCTACCAGCCTCTTTGCTCCACAAATCCGCAGGGAAATCAAATTTGGTTTGGTCTTTAACCTTTTTCTTAGATTTCTGAAGAATAATTCTACTGTCATTCTGAATAATTAGCCATCTTTGCTCTTTGGACAGTTTCAACTTGTTGTGAGTACAATTATTTCTCTCTTTCCATATGTGGTAAACTGCTGTAGTCAATAAAACATGAGCGAGATCTCTTTCGAGAGATTTCCTTTTAAATTGGTTGTAGATATCCATGATAATCTGATTAAGATCCATGCTGCTGTTGTTGAACATGCTCAGCTTAGTCTTAATTTGGCTTCATATGTAATAACTGTAACTGCATTCAAAGAATAAATGAGTAACAATTTCATTTGTTAAGTTGCATAAGGAACAGAGTGACGAAGTCTTTCTTCCCCATTTGTTGATTATATCCAAAGTTGGCAATCTGTTTTTGATAGCAAAATATGTACAGATGGCCATTTTAGGATTATTCACCTTGTTCCATATGCACTTATGCCAATCAACAGTAGGTTGTTTGTTTCTAATATGCTCCCAAGTTTTCTTAAAAGAAAACTTACCTTTGATGCTAGCTAACCATTCCCAATAATCATATTCTGCATTTGGATCTAAAGGGATATAAGTAATAATTTTTTTATGGGGATTAGTAATTGGATGAAGATGAGTTTGCCAGTGATTATTTTTAATAATGATATCAACATTAGCATTAGCATCACCACAAATAACAAGATTATCCCATCCTACCCTATTAATAAAAGAATCATTATGAAACCAAGGGTCAAACCAAAGACTAGTTTCATTACCAGATTTGAAATTTCTTTGAATTAAAGATTTCCCTAAATTTCTGCATTTTAAAATTTGATTCCAAATATTGGATTGATTATTTTTTGGTAGAGCTGTTCAAAAATTACCATTTTTGAGATATTTACAAGTCATCCATTTGGTCCATAAAGAATCTCCACTTATAAATCTCCAAAAAAGTTTTAATTGACAAGTTAAACTAAGATCATTAAGATTTCTGATACCAAGCCCACCTTCATTTTTGGGTTTGCATACATTGTCCCAACTGATTTTATGATATTTTCCTCTCCAAAGAAATTCAGCACATCTGCTTTCAATTTTTTTAATAGTAGCAATAGGAATATGGTGAGTTTGAAACCAATATAGGATAATGGCATAAACTACAGTCTTAATTAACTCAATTCTACCAGCAATAGATAGAAGCTTGCATGACCAAGTTTCCATTTTGTTTTGAATTTTTTCAATCAGAGAAGAAAAATCGCTATCTTTGATTTGATTAGCAGACAAAGGAAGTCCTAAATATTTAATAGGAAGATTACCTTCACTTACTTTAAGAACATCTAGAACTTCTTTTTTGTATCTGCAATATTTACTAAAATATGCCTTTGTTTTAAATTCATTAATTTTAAGACCAGCATATTTAAACATATTATCAAAAACCTCACTGATTGCCTCTGCATTATCTTTGTTAGCTTTAGAGAACAACATAAGATCATCTGCATAAATCAGGTGAGTAATCGAAGGCTGTACTCTATTTATTGGAGAAATATTGTTTTTGATAGTTTCAATATCAATTAGGATAGAAAAATATTCCATGGCTAAGGTAAAAAGATAGGGAGAAAGAGGGTCTCCCTGTCTAATACCCCTGTTACTCTTGATGAAACCCTCAGGTTTACCTTGAAATAAAATGGAGAAGGTGGGAGTATTAATGCATTCAAAAATAAGCCTACAGAATTTAGCAGGAAAATTCATGCATTTCATGATATGAATAATAAAATTTCTGTTAACTTTGTCATAAGCTTTTTGGAGATCAAGTTTGAGACACATCTTATCCCCTTTTTTGTAATTGAAATTCCTGACCATTTCATGTGCTAGCAAAGAATTTTCATAAATTAGTCTGCCAGGTATATAAGCGCATTGATTTTCAGAAATTAAAAAGGGAGAAACAGTTTAATTCTGTTACTTAAAATAGTAGCAATGATTTTGTAAACAAAATCGCAACAAGATATTGGTCTATAATCTTCAATACAAGTTGGATTTTTGTTTTTTGGAATTAAGGTGATGAAAGTATGATTAAAACTTTTGAGCAATTTACCTTCATTCATAAATTCATTAACAACTTTAGAAATATGATCTTTGATATTATCCCAAAGAGTTTTGAAATTTTTTGCATTGAAACCATCTGGACCAGGACTTTTATTATCTCCTGCATTAAAAATAATTGCTTTGATTTCATCTATACTAACAGGAGCTAGTAAGATGTCAGTAGCATTATCATTTAACACATTCTTACACACAATATTAGGAAAACAAATTTCTTTTGAGTCAGAGAAATATAACTGAGAATAGTAATTAATAGCTTCATTGACAATTTTTTCAAAATTATTAATGCACTCACCTTTACTGTCAATAATTTTACCTATGTTGTTGATATGCTTCCTGCAGCTCATTTTAGCATGAAAAAATTTGGTGCACTCATCACCCTTAGTAAGCCAGTCAACTTTAGCTTTTTGCTTGTGATTGACAGAGTTTATATAAAGTTCTTGAGAAAGCTTAGCTTGATTAGAAAAGAAATTATCAATAATATCAGTATTGCCAGGATTATCATCAGCAAGTTTTTGTAAAATTTTCCCTTCCTCCCTTAAATTATTTAAACAGTCATTTTTACTAAAGTTAGCCTTATTCCAGTTTTTGATTGTGTTTTTTGTATTTTTAAGAAACTTGCTAAACTGGACTTGATAAGAACCATTATTTGAAAAATAAAAACAATCTTTTACAATATCATTATAATCATTGCTTAAGACCTAGCCATTTTTAAATCTAAAAGGAGCAGCTTTAGGATTATTATTATTATTAGATTGATTTTGGAAAAAGTTTATCAGTAATGGAGTATGGTCACTAGTATTTTTCTCAATAGAGTAACAACAGAAATTTGGAAAAGAATTACAAAATTTTTCATTAATTAACACTCTATCAAGCTTGCAATGAATATTTTTCTCCTTTCCAGATTTCCAAGTGTATTTATTGCCAATCATATTAGGCTCAATAAGCCCAGATTCAAGTAAAAATTTATTAATTTTATCAAGCTTACTGTGGGGAATTTTATTACCACCAAATTTTTCATTAACATGAAAAACAGTATTGAAGTCACCCAAAATAATCCAAGGGAAATCATAGCTTTGACTAAGAGCTTTTAATCTATACCATAAACTGTTTCTTTCATTTTTGAAATTACTACCATATATATTGGTTATTTGAAGGGAAAACCCACCAACATTTTTGAAATTGCAGTCAATAAATTGAATATCTTTATTAACATTAACGAAATTCCAAATATTAGAATTCCATATGACAAGGATTCTACCTTTACTACCACAATCATTATTGTTTATAGATTTCCAGTTATTGGAGAGTTTAAAACAGAATTTCTCAGTGTTAATATCATCCATCTTGTTTTCAATGAGGGCAACTACAGATGGTTTGTAAATTCTAACCATATTTAAAATGTCAGTTTGTTTAGCAGGGGAATTCATACCCCTAACATTCCAGGCCATGATAGTCATAAAAATTAATAAAAGGATAAAAGAAAAGAAACAGAGTTTCAGATTGAACCTGATACACTGCTACCCTTACCCTTCCTCGTTTTGTCTGATCTTTTAGCTTTAAGCCTTGTGGTCATTTCATTCCAGTCTGGATTGATTGATATGTATTTTTGCCCAAAAGCTTTCTTCTCTTTACCCATGCTTTTGTATTTACCAATAGCTTTAGTCTTAGGAATATGTAGGTCTGATATATCAAATTGCTTTTCAGGTTCCTCCATAACATTATCAGATGTAGATGCAATATAACTTTCTGGGATTAGAATGCGAGAGATGTCAAACTCCTCAGCATTGCGAGGCAAGGTTGAGTGGATGCCACCAATGTTCTCAACTTCTGCAGCATTATCTGATGGAGGTTCACTCTCCATGTTATATTCTGGACTCTGATTAGAGCTCGGAGGCAGAATGTTGTTTGTGTCTGTATCATGATTATTTGTAATTAAACATAACTCTGAAATTGGGGGGATTTCAGAGTTAAAGACCTCTACATTGTTGATACCCTCCTTTGGGCTGCATTGAGAATTGTCTTTTGAATTTTCTTTTATTTTTCCGGTATGATGAACTTCCGAAGCAAGGATCTGATCATCTTGATCAGTGAGCAAATGAGATGTTGTTTCTTGATTGAAGATGATACCATTCTGGTTGATTCGATCTTTATTCTTTTGAATTTTTGATTCTTTTAGTGTCTCTTCATTGAGATGCGAATCTTGAATTGATGTATCAGCATCATTTTCTTGATCAGTGACTATTTCTTTGTTTTGATTGTGAGCTCTGGGCATCCACCTTTGTTCTGCGACACATTGTTCTCTAATGTGTCCAAAACATTTACAGATACTACACTTCGGTGGTACCCATTCATACTCAATCTTTTGGGTGATGTTTTCTCCATTGTATAACGTAAGATTTATTTCTTGAGGAAGTTCATCATCTACAGATACTTCCACCAGAAGACGAGCGTAATTCAATCTCGTTTTCAAGGTTGTAGCTGCATCCATTTTTATGGGTTTTCCGATAATGCTGGCCATTACACTGAATGCTTCACGATCCCATAATTTTACATTGACATTGGGTAACTTAACCCATATCGGCATCGTACTAAGGAGATCCCTGTCCATTTTCAGGGATTCAGACCATCTTCTCATTATGATGAGCTTTCCATTATAAAAGTATGGGCCATTCTGAATGATCGAATTGCAATCTTGAACTTCTTTGAATTTAACAATAAAAAACCCATTTTCTCTGGTAAAAATTTCAAAATCTCCAACAGGTTTCCAAACACGTTGGATGTACGCTTTGAAAAATGTATAATACGGTTTGGTACCAACAACATAAACCAAAATTGAATTTCTCCAACAATCAATTGCTCTTTTGCAAACAGATTCTTTAATCAAACCAAATTTCTTACTGTTAATTTTGATAGGAGCAATAGTTTCAAGATTGCATTCATCATTATTTGGTTCTTTAGATTGCTCAGAAACGATTTCAGCCCAAGATTTTTGCCCTTGTGCTTTATTCAGAGATAAAATTGTGGGTTTCCGCGGTTGATACGATTGATTTCTTGTAATCAGAGGAGGGACGGAAGAACTTTGACCATCTGTCTTCCTTGTTTGAGTATTGTTGCCCCGCGAATTTCTCTGATAATCGGGAAAATAGGGTTGTCGTTTCTTTTGTGATCTTGATTGAACCAATTGAAACCCATCCTTATCTATGATGATTCCATTACTTGATTCTCTGATGTGAGATTCAGGTGGTCTGATAAGATGATTTGAAGAAGAGAGATGAGAGAGATTTCTGTGAGGGGAGAGCTTTTCCCCCATGGCTGAGGAAAACCCTAAATTGCTTATACGGTCAAGCAACATTACTTATAGAGGAAGCAAAAAAAAAATTTGTGTGCACAGTTGTTAAAGTGGTTCCAACATTGACAGAGAGTATGCCAATAATCGACCTCGGTCTCTTTAACAACCAAACGTCATTTTACACACCGGTTGGTACTTCTACATTTCGAAAACGATTCATAGTTGATTTCAAAATACCATATTCACTTCAAAATATCATTCATTTCAAAATCATCATATTTACTTCATATGTCATTTTCACTTGAAAATCATTTCATTCAAATTTCCATTTTGAATTTCAACTTAGGTTATAACTTCATTTTGATGACATTCACGTTTTAAATCAATGACTTAAATAAACGGTTCCCAACTTTAACCAGTTTGAATTTTGAAAATAGTTTGAATAATTTAAATAGTTAAAATAGTTTAGAGATTTAAAACAGTTTGATATAAAATAGTTTGAGTATCGAAAATGGGTTATATATTAAAGTGATTTGAAAATTTAAATAATTTGAGAATTTAAAAAGATGAATTTTTAAACAGTTTATAGTAAAATAGTTTATAGTGAAAATAGTTTCAAATTTAAAATTGTTTCTTTCCATTTCCACTAAATCTAGACTCAAGTCCAAATTTCAATCAAACTGATTGAATTTCAAATCTTCCAATTCAAATCATCTTCAATCTCAAATCAAATCGACTCGATTTTGATTTTAATTCAAATCAACTTCAATTTCGATTTCAATTTAAATCAACTCCAATTTCGATTTCAATTCGAATTAACTTCAATTTCGAAACATTCATTTTTAACTTCAAATCCGATTCAATGGCTTAAGTTTCAATTCAATTCTCATTTTAAACCATTTCAATTTATATAGATTTCAAGTCCAATTTTGAAATACCAATTTAAAATTACTTTAATCCAATTAAACTTCAATGTTCGAATTTAGATTCAAATCTTTAAATTAATTCAATTTCAAATATTTCAATTTCGAATATTTCAATTCCGAGCCCAAATTTGAAATATCAATCTAAATTACTTAACCAGGATAAATTTTCAAAGTTCGAATAAAGTTCAAACCTTTAAAGCAATTCAATTCCCATAATTCAAGTCGTATATCTATTATAACTTCACATTTCAAATTTAATTCTTCAAAACAATTTCTTTTAACCAATTTTGATTTCAAAGTTAAAATTGAAAATAATTCAATCTTTATAAATTCGATTTTTATTTCTTTAAAATAAAATCATTTAAATAGATTCAAATTTAAGAATTTAAAACCATTTAATTTAACCAATCCGGTGTCCGTATATAATTTCTATCATATAACCAAGTGATCAGTTATTTCACTTTTAATTGCAGGGATGGATACATATCATTTCAATCCAAATCAAAGTGTCATAGGTATATATCATTTCAACCTATTTATTAATTTATTCGAAAAACTTCAAATAACAGTTTTATATACTGTCAGCAACATACAGGGTGATAACATGATATATAAATAAACATCCAATTATCCAAGATATCAACCAATAGCATCCAATCTCAATCAATAACCAAATCAGCCAATAAATCAAACAGTTAACTATTTATCAATATGGGGTGTTTAACTAGCAATTCAATTTCAAATTTAACCGTCGATTACAAATTCCTAACAGTTCAATTCATATGTCAATTTAAATGTCAGTTAAATTACCAAACAAAGGTCAATAAAGATAAATAACTTTATGATTTTAATTTAACAAACATCGGAATATTTTAGTATTTCGTGAGTGGTTTAAAACACTCACCTTTATTTGAAGCCAAAATTTTTTTTATAGTCAAACAAATTCAAATCCAACTCCATGTCGTAAACGACTTCGATACAAATCCAATGCAACTTGTTTTGCTCGAATCCGATCTCGTACTAGAAAGTTACGAATTAATTAACATTCAATATAAATTAAAGTTTAATTAACAAAATAATTAACATAAAAATATTAAACCTTTCTTCCCAGCTCCTACACGCGTGCTTCCTTCCCGGCTCACGCTTTTTTTTTTTCAAATCGCGATCGAACAATCCACCACGAACGATGCCGCCGCCGAGCTGACCCACCGCCGCGCGCCCCCTTGGCCAAGCAGCCACAGCATGCGCGTGCCACATGCAAATCGAGATCCCGAAACCCAAAAAACTACAAACGAACGTGAGGGCTTTATTGACGCCTCGATCGACGATAGCTCGATCCAACCGGTAGTTTGCTTCGTATCGACGTGCTCTACGTTTTCCTAGTTGAAGTTGAAGGCTAATTTGGCCTCTAGAGGCTCTGATCGACGGTGGCCATTGGATTGTTTAGTTTTAATGGCGGTTGGATTTTTATTTTAGAGTTAGGGTTTCAAATGGAAGAAAGTTGAGGCTATTTATAGAAAATTTCCCGTGGCACTATTCATCCGTGAAAATTTCGAACTCCAAACAAAGCGTGCCGCCTGATGTTTTATATGTTATACCCCTATTCTGAACACAATGAAATATGTATCGAGAGCCAATTCCATCATATACAGAAGATAGCTTTTCAAAATAAAATTATTTTAATTTAAATTCCTTTAATTAATTCCTACGCGTTTCGAACTCGCACGACCAAACGATACGTCCAATCGCTATGAAATTCGACAGAATATAATAACTCACCATTACGGATCCGATGATACTGGTTACGTCAAAATCCGAGATAGTGCTCAAAAAAGCTATTTTTAGACATTAATTAAAACGAGTAATTTCCAAAATCAAATAATTCGTTTTAAACTCGATTTGAAAAGTTCACCATCTTCATTCTAATTTAAATAGAATTTAAATCAACTTTCGAAATCGTTTTCATTTACATTAAATTCAAGATTCAGTTATTTAAACAATTTCAAATATTAATATAACAATTAAATTGTCAAACAAATCACTATATTGGAAATACAAGTTATTTAACTTATGAAATTTGCTTTTAAAACGAATTAAAATAATAAAACGACTACTTCCATTTTACAGTAGTTCTACATCTTTCCAATTATTATATACAGCAAAAGTTATTCATTTCTTACCAAATAAATGTTTTCTTATTTCTGAAATTTATACTTATCAAAAATACAATTTCATATAAATAAACTTATGCTTTTACTTTTAATAAACATTCATTCGATTCTTTATTAACTTAACATTGACTATTTCAATTTCTGTTATCAATTACTTACATTTCAATATCATTTAATTTACTTGAGTCGGTTCATTATTTTGCTCCTACGACTTTGGCATTTTGAATTTTCTGACTTTGTGATAAAAATTGAGTTCGACTTGTTCAACTCCTTTCTGCCATGACTTGTTCGATGTGTGTGTTCATGCCTGAAACATTTGCGACCTGATGCTTGTAGTTGTTGTGTGATATTGGTCTGGGTTCACTTTGTTATTCTGATTGCACTTGAGTGATGGTGTCACCACTGCTTGTTACACACGGCTTCACTGTCTTCGTTCCATTGGAGTACGTCTGGTGCACTCCATATATGTATACATGTGTATTCACACATGTATATATGTGAGCTGTGTTTTTGTGGTTTTCATGTTGCACTGCATGTTGTTATGTGGTTCCTTTGAGTTGTTGTCTTGTACATGCCTCGTGCTTCACTTTGCTATAATCATTCAGTTCACCACTTTGATTTAACTGCACTGGTTCTTTATCACTATTTTGGTGCACATGCCTATTTTGTTCTTCACCCTGGTTTGAGTTTTACTGCATTGTGAAGTGGTTCTCTGGCATCATCCTTTGTACATGTTGATGTTATAGGTTGCAGTCTTGTTCCATTGAACTCTGGTCTGCATTTGCTCATTTGAGCTGTTGTTTTCACTGTGTTTGTATATGTATTTCCATGTCCAGTTTGCTTGCATATTGAATTGGTCTGCATTTTGCTCATTTGAGCTGCTTTGACTTGTGCATGTGTTTATGTACTGTTATGATGTTGGTTTGTATGACTGTTTTTGAAGTCTGAATGCAACTATGCACTCTACTCTTCTAGACTTCTCTGATGCATGTTGTTCTGGTCGCGCTTAATTTCGATTTTGGAATTTTTCTGCACTTTGGTTGATGGTCTCCATACATACATATATATATATACATATATGTATGTATATATGTGTGTGAGATTGGCATCAATTCTGGTTTGGTTGAGTATTATGTGTTCATGTATAGTCTGGATTTGCCTTTGAGCTTCTGATTATTCATGCTGGTGCTTTTGTATTCTTTGAACTCATATATGTGTATACATATATACGTGTATATATGTATACATGTATATATGTTTATGCGGTCTTTGTGTTCCACTGCTTATGTATTTAGAGTTTGGTTCTGGCCATTTAACTTGTATTCCTTTCACTGTTTTGTAGTGGTTCTGTTGTCATTTACCTTCATATGTATTCATGTGGCCCAATCCATGTCTTGACACATCTGTGTTCACACTTGAAGTCTGGTTTAGCTACTTTCCACTTATGTACATGTTGTGGTCATTCCCAGTTACAATCAAGTCTTCATTGATTACTTGTTGTAACTGTTATGTTAAATTCATGTGTACTGTTCTGGTTCAAGTATGTTGGAGTTTGTTCTAGGAATCATGTGTGCGCAGTCAAGTCTGCACTGTTTTGGAGAACTTGTTGTTTTGTTTTGAATGTCCTAACGAGACTGGGTTTATTGATGATCTTATCTGGTTTTGGTTGATTTGGTCGAGACTCTATGCACTTGAGTTGAATCCAACCTCGGCTCGGGTTAGATCTTGTGCTCACCTGTCCCTGCAGTTTTATCAAGTGTATATCGGTGTGCACGGCCTTGTGGCCTGTACAGTGATACACTGTGCATGTCACAAGTTGTTCGTGTATGATGAATTAAAAAGAAATGATGACGAACAACCCAAATAACTGAGGCAAATAACATTTTCAAAAACACACACTTCATTTTGAACAGCAAAATATTTTCTTTTAAATTTTACTGCATTAGTGTTTATTTTGCTGATAATTCAGATGCTGGACACAAATTGGAATAGAGTTGAAGAACAAATACGAGTGAATGAGTGATATGTAGTGAGGTGAACATTGTAAAGTGAAATTTGTGATGTAATCGAAATTGTATTGTAATTGAAAATGTATATATGTAGTGAGAGCTCAAATTTGTACTATCCAAAATTGTAATAAAATATTTGTCTGAATTTAAATTCTGTGTTATTATTTTATCCAACAAATATTTATTTAATTATGTGAAAAATAAAATAGTACAATATCAAATACATTTAAACGAATATATATGTTTATTATCATCAAACAAAAATCATATACAAGCATATTCTATAATCTTCCCCTTTTGATGATAACAAACATATATTAAGATTTTGACTCTATTAAATGTATTTGATCATTGATGAATTCCATTTTCTCCCCCTATTTGAATGTTCCCCCTACACCAAAGCGCCCCCTTCGCATATGCATAAAAAAATATATGCAAATGAACCTAGATGGGAATATGCAAATAAAAAATATGACTTGACTTATTTGCCAAAATCTTAACTACTCTCTCCCCCTTTTGTTATCAGCAAAAGAGTAATAATTTTAGAAAAAAAAAAATAGAGATAAAGTGATAGACATTAAGACAACATTAATACCCAATCGAGTATAAATATTAAATTTACATAAAAAATCAAACAAAAATCATAAATACTCTGTTAGGCGCATATTCCATTTTAGAGTGATAGGGATGATGTCAGCATATAAAACCATATAGTTGTGTCTACTTATGGTATATTTATATCAAGAATTTGAATATCTACTAACCATGCATAACCGTTAGGACTTTTAGATGAGATTAGTAGTATTCCCAATTTTTATAAGAAAAATGAATTTCAAGTATCTTCTAACCACGCATAACCGTGAGGACTTTTAAATGGGATTAGAATCAACTTGTCTATTTAATAACAAATTTTGATATGTGTTCCATACATACATAACCGTGAGGACTTTTAAATGAGCATGAAAGCACATAAACAAATATTTCAAGTAATTCACCCATGCATAACCGTGAGGACTTTTAAATTAGAGTGAATACTTTGGATTTTTTTTAAATAAAAAAAATAAAAATGAATAATTTCCCGTTTAAAATACCACATTTTGACATATCATATTGGATTTTAACGAGTGATGGTCGTTAGAAATATGATAGAAATAGAGATGGTTATGGAATTTTTACCATCAAAAGTTATTATAACTCTTGTTTAAATTTTTAAAAACATTTACTAAATATATTCTCAAGTCATAATATATGATTAATATCAACACCCATCACTTTTTCAATCACTATTTATCTTTTCGATAATCAGTAGGGAGTCAGATTAGTTAATGTAGTCATTAAAGATCAAATCCAAAAATAATTATAAAATCAAATTTTCTAAAATGCCTAATCTGAAACAAAGTCAACAAAAACTATTTTCTGGAAGGGGTTTTCAAAAAAAATGTCTGCTAATTTAAAATCGGTTGTAATGAAAAATATGCAGATATTTTCTTTGAAAATGTGATGTCTCTACATAAAACACGTTCTACTAGTAATTTTTCTATCAACTAGGTTACCAGTGCAATCTGCATCTGAATTTCTCTTTGACTCAAGATTATCATTAGTTGGATATCATAGACCAGACGGTGAAGTTGCAACAAATACCTTAAAATCCTTTTTACAGCTTTTAAAATGTGGTTCCTTAAGGATTTGATTGAAAACGTGTACATAAACAACTAGTGAACATATTGTCAGATCTAGAAGCAGTAAGATGAACAAATATATCCACGTGTATCTAGAGTAAGCATCAACCAATACAAAACAACATCTCTTACACCTAAAATTGCAATATAGTTAGTCCAAGCTAATCTATATGAAATAGTTCAATGATGAAAAGATGATTGGTCAATATTTTTGCACAAATCTAGAAGCAGAAAACAGATTCAAGTTCAAGCATTAACTGCTAACTTTCCTGAACTTCAAGAATTTCAAAAATCAAAGTTGAGATGTTCAAGATATGGCAGAAATACTTCAACAATGTCGATGAAAACATAATTAACAATATATGAACAAAATTGAGTTGAGAGATCATATCTCACTTTCCTTTGATGTTGTGATATCTGAAATGCGATGATCTCCATCTAATCTTTGTAGGCTAAGGAACATTTAAATTTTAGTTTATCAATTTCCTAGAACAACTCGAAATCTATCTCCATCAAATTTGTTCCTTAGCCCACTTATGTGTCTAAATTTTGGAGAAGGCAAGTGGTCTAACTAAGAATGTAGGACCACTATTATTATCTATTGAAATCTTTGGCATCCAAATTTGTCTATATAACAAACCGCCGTTAGCATCTACATTTGTACCTTTGGAAATCCAAATTTGTTTAAATTTCAAACCATTTATGTTTGTACCTTTTGGAATCCATATTTGTTTAACGGTTTTATGTTTGTATATATTTCGACAATTATTCTTGCCATGTCCAATATTTCCACACTTTACGCATTTGGGTATCACACTTTTCCCCTTAATAGTGTTATTAGTCGTTTGTTCATATTTTGACACTTTTGTAAATCCAATCCTTTCCTTTTATTCTCGAAGAGTTGATTTTCTAAGAGCATATTAAATGATTTTTCTCTAGTGAAAAATTTCCAAGTGATCAACTCAAGTTTATTAACTTTGGATTTTAAAATTTTATTTTCATTCATTATCTTCGAACAACAACTAATGGTACTATCTTTTTTTTCAAAATTATTCATTTTCAATCTCATATTTTCATTTTGAAGCTCTTTAATTTTAGTCTCAATTTCTAACATCTCAGTTTCAAAAAGTTGGAGTTTATTAAATTCAATTTTTTCAAAATCCTTGATTTTTTCAATCTCCTTTTCAAACTCATGATTTAATCGAATAATTTCAGATTTTCTTAAAATCACATTTTCTTTTTCGAAGGTTTTGAAATTTTCGTTGAGCTCATTTAGTTTCTTTTCAAAAATCGCACATTTAGAACTTTCTGACCTCTAAAAACTCTCCAACTCTTTTTGCAAAATATTATTTTTACAAATCAACTCAGTTTTTTTCCCCGGAAATAAATTTCGTTTTCTAACTTTTGAAAGTTTTCATGAAAACAGGCACATTCTTTTTCGTAGTTCAAACATCTTTTACAATTAGAATTTTTATTTTTCTTAATATTTTTAAGCTCATTTTCCAAATCATTATTTTTCTGACGCAGTTTAGATTGTTCCCTTTTCAACTTATTATTTTTCATCTCAAGGGCTTTATTATTTTCAATTAATTTTTGGCACAAGAGAACTAAATCATTGAATGAAATATCACTTATCTCATCGGCTATTGAATCTTCATTACTGCTGTCTTTTGCAAATCCTGCAAGCACGTTTCTTCAACCGAGTCGATTGTGGAGGATTTCTCACCGTTGTTGACTTTTGCATCATATATTGCATCAAAAGTATTCCAGATTTCCTGTGTACTTTCAAAATGAGAGATATAGTTAAAATTATATCGATTAATATGAGAATATAGTATATGCATAGCAAAAGCATTAATTGAAGAATTTTTCTCATCTACTATATCACACCCATTTTTAATAATATCCCAACATTTAAAATTAATAGATTTTAAATAAAATTCTATTTTTAATTTCCAATTTAAAAAATCCGTTCCATCAAAAATAGGGGGAATAATATTGGACTGACTCTCGCTAGATTTGCAACTAGGGTTAGATATCTTTGCTATTAACCATGGTCCGATACCACGTGTAGGTTCGATTTCACCCTAGAGGGGGGGATGAATAGGGTGATACTAATAATAATAAAAATTAATGCGGAAATATATAAAATAAATGCAGTACAGATAATAGCAGAATAATAAAAGCAGAAATAGAACAACACAGATTTACCAAACTTCGGCAAAACCCTGCCTACGTACTGCCCCCAAAGTTTCTACTGGAAATTAAGTAGTCAGACGCTTACACACGTAAACTTGCGACACCCGCTATCGACTAACCTAACTCTACGCTCAAAACCCTACCATAACTCAGCCATTGAGTTGAGAATTCTCAAACTACACCACAGTAGTTCGTAACCTAGTCACACGACTAGAATTTTACAAAAGTTTAAAAGAAAATTAAAAATAGAATAAAAAACTAAACACGAAACCCTATTTAATAAATTAAGCCCAAAATAAAAACACCGGCCCACTTAAACAAATATAATTTGTAAATGATATCTCCCTTATTTTCTTCGACCCGTATCCTCTACTTCGTGAAATTAATGTCTGCCTCTTTTCCTTTGCTCGCGAACAGTCCTTCATTCGTTCCTCTTTCAAAAAATTAGGGTTATGTGATGAAGCCACCACTTTGTGGAATTGATTGTTGATGCTTCGAATGCTTCTTCGATCGATTAATTTGTTCACGGCTGCTTCAATTAAGTCGAGATCGAATTGATGCTCTGAGTTGGTACGTGAATTTTGCCCTTATTAATTCTCGACTTTGATTCGAGTTACAAATTTGTATTTGATTTAAATGTATGCTCTGGATTTTTGTCTCGAACTCGAATACTTCTACCGATGATGATTGGGTTTAAATAGGGATGAAAGCCCTATAACTACGTTCGTATATTTCGTTTGAATTCTTCACGTTGTTTACACTTGTCCATTCGATTTTGCTTGAGTGCTTGTGATTAATCTTGACTGGTTCATTTGTTTACACGTAACTGGTACATTTTTATTTGCTTAAGTCGGTTCCTTATTTTGCTCCTACGACTTTGACATTTGAATTTTCTGACTTTGTGATAAAAATTGAGTTCGACTTGTTCAACTCCTTTCTGCTATGACTTGTTCGATGTGTGTGTTCATGCCTGGAACATTTGCGACCTGATGCTTGTAGTTGTTGTGTGATATCGGTCTGGGTTCACTTTGTTATTCTGATTGCACTTGAGTCATGGTGTCACCACTGCTTGTTACACATGGCTTCACTGTCTTCATTCTATTGGAGTATGTCCGGTGTACTGCATATATATGTATACATATGTATTCACACATGTATATATGTGAGCTGTGTGTTTTGTGGTTTTCATGTTGCACTGCATGTTGTTATGTGGTTTCTCTGAGTTGATGTCTTGTACATGCCTCGTGCTTCACTTTGCTATAACCTTTCAGTTCACCACTTTGATTTAACTGCACTGGTTCTTTGTCACTGTTTTGGTGCACATGCCTGTTTTGTTATTAAATCTGGTTTGAGTTTTACTGCATTATGAAGTGGTTCTCTGTCATCATCCTTTGTACATATTGATGTTATAGGTTGCAGTCTTGTTCCATTGAACTTTGGTCTGCATTTGCTCATTTGAGTTGTTGTCTTCATTGTGTTTATATGTGTATTTCCATGTACAATTTGCTTGCATATTGAACTGGTCTGCATTTTTCTCATTTGAGCTGCTTTGACTTATGCATGTGTTTATGTACTGTCATGATGTTGGTTTGTACGACTGTTTTTGAAGTCTGAATGCCACTATGCACTCTGCTCTTCTAGACTTCTCTGATGCATGTTTTTCTGGTCGCACTTCATTTAGATTTTGGAATTTGTCTGCACTTTGGTTGATGGTCTCTATACATATATATATATACATATATGTATGTATATATGTGTGTGAGATTGGCATCAATTCTGGTTTGGTTGAGTATTATGTGTCCATGTATAGTCTGGACTTGCCTTTGAGCTTCTGATTATTCATGCTGGTGCTTTTGTATTCTTTGAACTCATATATGTGTATACATATACATGTGCATATATGTATACATGTATATATGTTTATGTGGTCTTTGTGTTCCACTGCCTTTGTATTTAGAGTTTGGTTCTGGCCATTTCACTTGTATTCCTTTCACTGTTTTGTAGTGGTTCTGTTGTCATTTACCTTCATATGTATTCATGTGGCCCAATCGAAGTCTTGACACATCTATGTTCAAACTTGAAGTCTGGTTTAGCTGCTTTCCACTTATGTACATGTTGTGGTCATTCCCAGTTGCAATCAAATCTTCATTGATCACTTGTTGTAACTGTTATGTGAAATTAATGTGTAATGTTCTAGTTCAAGTATGTTGGAGTTTATTCTAGGAATCATGTCTATGCAGTCAAGTCTGCACTGTTTTGGAGAACTTGTTGTTTTGTTTTGAATGTACCGACGAGTCTGGGTTCATTGATGACCTTACCTGGTTTTGGTTGATTTGGTCGAGACTCTATGCACTTGAGTTGAATCCAACCTCGGCTCGGGTTTGACCTTGTGCTCACCTGTCCCTGCAGTTTTATCAAGTGTATATCGTTGTGCACGGCCTTGTGGCATGTACAGTGATACACTGTGCATGTCACAAGTTGTAACGACCCGTAGATTTTCGATAATTAAAATAGTTAATTTAATAAGATTTCATGGTTTAATGTTGGAAGAATTAAAAATTTGTAATTTATTTATTTATAATAATAACTGGAATGAATTGAAACAATAATTATCTAAGTAATTATAAATAGATTGAATGGAGTTCCAATCTAATTGAATTGACTCAAATGTTATAACTGGGTTATAAGGGAATATATGGAAAAACAAATGTAAATAAATGAATAAGAATTGTGAATTATTTAGGTAGAAATACAAATTTTAATAGATTGGTTTCGAAGATTTGAATAGTAATAAGTATTGAAAAATAAATGCTACTTAGTGAATGCCTTTGAAATCAATCGTTGGATAGGATAATAAATGTTGAATTCATTGGGTATAATAGAGTAATTGATTGATAAGTAAAATCTATTAAAAATCAAATAATTAAATATTGAACAGGTAAATTATTTAAAGTAAATATTTAAAACTTATTGAATAATTGAATAACTGTAAAATGGAGATAGTGTTCTAAGATGTGAATTTGTTTTAAAAGTTGAATCTTATAAGTTCAATTTCAAATATTTCAAAGGATAATGAATTATTGGATAATCAAAATTGTTTAAATTTAATATTTGGAATTTATTGAATAATTGAATAACGGAAATTGAATAACTAATTAATGGAAATGGTTGTTCTATAATTTGAATTTGTTTTAAAGGTTAAATTTTATAAGTTCGTTTTGAATATTTCAAAAGATAGTGATTTAAGAATAATCAAATTTGTTTAAATTTAATATTACAAATGTTTGAATAATTAAATTCCGAATTTGATATGGTTAATTTGATATTGAAATTTAATATATGAAAATAGAGTGAATAACTGAAATTTGATTTAATATGATTCAAATTGGTTTCCAAAGTGAATGTAAGTTATATTGGGATTATAATAGATTTAATAAGATTTTAAAATTGGAATTTTTAGCAATTCTATAAATTTCGAAAAGCCGTCGATTTAATCGACGAGTTAAAATAGCCTTCCGGGGCACAGTCTCGGAATTTGACAAAACCAGTTCCATTGGATCCGTAATAGTGTATTATTATCGGATTTCAAATTTCGTAACGTTTGGAGTTATCATTTGGTCGTACGGGTTAGAAACACAGTGAACTAAATATCGAAAATTTAATATTTTAATTCGATTTAAAAATCTATCTTCCCCATACGATCAAATTAGCCTCCGAAACACATTCCATTGTATTCGGAATGCAGGTAAAACATTATGAACGCCAGGCGGCACGTCTCGTTTGGAGTTTGTTTGAAAAAGCTTGAATTTTGGAAAATAATTTTTAATAATATTCTATACGTATATATTCACGTTCACACCAGAAAACCCTAGCTATTTGCTCCAACCGCCGTTCTATTGATTAATGGCCGAGACTCTTCCATCTTTCTCCTCCAATTCTCTTCAAATCCGTAAACAATTAGCACAAATCTTCAACTGCAAAGTTCTAGAGCTCGAAGCGATCTACAGATCCAACGGTGGAATTGCGTTCGTTCGTCGTATGGAGGTCAGGGGGTCGCCGCGTTCTCCGGCTGTTTGTGCACGTGGATCGAGAAGCAGGGGCAACCGAGTTTGGTGAGACTCTGGTCGAAGGTGGAGGGGGGTCGTAGCTTTGGAATGGAGGTCTCTGATCGTGTTCTGGAGCGTCGTGGTGGTCGCGACCATCGTGGGTTGAACGACGGCTATGGGTTCTTGGAACCTTAGGGCGAACGAACGGAAGAGGAAGGCATCGAGCGGCCCGGATCTACTTCTTCGAATCAACGGCCACGATCTTTCCAGTGTAATTAAAAGAAGAATTTGTAAATTAACTTTATAAATTTGTATTCAAACTTGAAAATGGCATAACTCCTTCATACTTTATCAAAATTGGACGGAACTTTTTGCATTGGAATCGTGGTGACAAGCTCTACGTCATGGAATTGATTTGGGGACGTTTGAAGCTAACTAAAATTTCAGGTTAAATCGAACGTCGTTCGATTTGAAATTGAAAACCAAGGTGAGTGTTTTATAACGCTCACAATGTACTGAATATCTTTATGGTAGTTAAATTTGATATTATGTAGTGTTATGAACTTTATTAGTCGTTGTTTGATAAAATTTAATTGTCATATAGATTGTCATTTGAATTCACCATTGAAAATTAAATTGACAGTCAAACTGAAATTAAAATTGAATTGCGATTAAATTACCTGACATTGATAACTATGAAATTGCCATGAATTGTATTGTCTATTGGATGATGTATTTCGATGGATGCTATTGGTTGATATTTAAATGTTTGGGCGTTTATTTGTATATATATATATCCTGTTATACATACATATGACACTGTGATTTGGTTTAAGTGATATATATTCATCCCTGACATTTAATTGAAATAAATAATCACTAGGCCATAGGATAGAAAATTATATACGGACACCGGATTGGTTAAATTAATAATTTTTAAAATCATTGATTTGAAATTCATTTAAATGTTTTATTTAAAAGTTATAAATAAAATCAATTTATAGAAATCGAATTTATCGCAAATTGAGTTTGGAATGTTGAAATAAATTTTGGGTTAAAAGAAATTGTTAAATAGTTAAAGTTAAGACTTTGGAATTTGAAATCGGGATATGATTGAATTTCGAAAATTGATTTGTTTTAAAGATTGAACATTATTTCGAGCTTTGAGTATTACTGAGTAAAAGTGATATAAAATGATATTTTGAAATTGAGCTTGAAATTGAATCAGATTTGAAATTTGGATTTAAAAGTTGAATATTGAAGGATAATTTTGTTAAGTGTTATAAATTGATATTTTGAAAATCAAGCTCCAAATCGATATAAATTGAAATTGAATTAATTAAAGGCGAATGTGGAATTGAATTAATTTGAAGTCAAGTTGACATTGATTTGAATTGAAATATAAATTGAATCGGTAGAATGGAAATTGAAATTGATTTGAATTGGGAAGTTATAATTAAAATGGTTTGGTTTTGAAGCTGTTTCATTTTGTTTCCAAATTTCTCTGCTATATAAACCATCTTTAAATACTTAAACTATTTTAATCTATTTTTAATCTACTTAACCCAATTTAAATTATTTTAAACTAATTTATCTATTTGAAATCCATTTAAAGATTTTAAGTATTTTAACTATTTTAATTATTTAAACTACTTTTAAACTACTTAAAACTATTTTCTAAAAATTTCAAGCTGGTCAATAAGGTGAAATGTTTATATTTAAATCTTGAATTTAAATACGAATTGGGTTAAATGAAGTTGCAACCTAAATTGAAATTCGAAATGATTTTGAAATTGAAATGAGATATTGAGGCGAAAATGATTTTGAAATCGAAATGAGATATTAAGGCGAAAAATGATTTTGAAATCGAAATGAGATTTTGAGGCGAAAAACGATTTTGAAATTGAAATGAGATATTGAGGCGAAAATGATTTTTGGAAATGAAATCGTATATTTTGAGTAGATATGACGATTTTGAAATTGAAATGAGATATTGAGGCGAAAATGATTTTGAAATGAAATCGTATATTTTGAGTAGATATGATGATTTTGAAATGGCTTTGATTTTTTAAGCGAATATGATATTTTTGATAATCAATTATGAATTGATTTTGAAATGTAAAAGAGCCATCGGTGTAATAATTACGTAGTTATTGAAGAGTCCGGGATCGGATATGGACATACTCTCTGTCGATACCGAAAACCACTTTAATAACTAGTATACGCGGAGTGTTGATCCCGAACGAAGTGGATGGTTTTGGTGAACGTGTTGATTTGAAGAAAGAGAACGATTTTGGATGACCCCTGACATGACTAAAACAGGAGCCACGCCGGGCCATTGAGGTTCACCACCTCTAGCGGACACACTTCTTCGTTACCATGTCTATTGCTTTTGTGATTCGATTTGGGTGCACCCCTCGATTATGGGAGTGTTGTTTCGCGGTGTTGGGGTGGTAGTTGCTATGCCCAACATCAGTCCGGATCACGCAACTACTAGTATCCTAGTTGGTATCGCCTCATGTACCTTGTCATACTGATTATCCTATTCGCGACCACTACGTTTTGGTTTGTACCTTTAGTATATGGATTGCTCTCTGGTGACTTCCGGTTTTGGGGAAACTACGGTCTTGTATATGCTCTTGGGAATAAAAATGTGTTAAGGGTGGAATGGGCCATGGCTTAACGCTAGTTTGATATTTTACTTTATGATAGACATTATTGTATATAGCGTATTCTATTATATAGTAGATAGTTTAACGGATCCTTGAGAGATGGAAAATCCCGTAACATCTCTTAAGTTATTGCACTCACGTTGACACTGGACAGGAGATGTCAAACCCCGTAAACATCTCTGACGCCGTTGCATTCATATTTATTTACGATTGATTAACTTACATGAGGATATTTTAGTCCTGACTCGAGTGTTTTGTCTTTTCATTACGCTCGGGTCAGTCCTGAGTTTTCAGATTTTTGAAGATCTATTCTGGAGGACGAAGACGAAGATTTGGTATACTATTACTATTATTATCTTTGCATCATGTTGTCTGCTGCATTATTTTATTTGTTCTGTTGTATATGTATAACTCTGATAAATGTTGTATAAATGATAATCAAAAGTATATTAAACAGCTTCATGAACTGTTTATTTGATTATTATATTTTATCTTTCCGCTGCGAGATTCTGTGATTGTTTCTTGTTCCTTTTCTCTTCTTTTCTTATTTACCCCATTAACCATCCGCCCTTTTTAATGGTTTGGAATCGGCATGTGTGTTTGATTTGTCGATTTAAACTGTCCAAAAAAGGTGGGTCGTTAAAGTTGGTATCAGAGCTTTGGTTTAGCGATAACCTTAGCTTTGTGGGGTTTGACTCTTTATGAATAGGGTAGTAATACCCTATGATGAGTCGCTGAGTGTATGTATGAGAGAGCGTATTTGTTAGTGACATAAAATTGTTTTATATTGTGTTGGTTGATTTGTTGAGTGGCTTATGGATTCTGGTCAATACGAGTAATTAACGTCATTGATAGGGGTCTCTAAACACTTGAACAGAACAATTCGACATAGTATTGTTTTGAAATTGGGTAAATGAAATAATTTTGCCCTAATTATATTTTATATATAAAGAAATACTTTTTAGAAATTGTTAAGATTCATCCAGTTTGTTTGGTTGTTAGAAAGGATAATATGGATGGTCATCATAAATGGGATATTGTGTTTTAATAAATAAAGTTTATTACAAAATAAATAATGATAAAACAATTTATAGAATGTTTTAAGGAAGTAAAATTTTGTAAGAATAATTTATAAATGTGACTTATAAATCAAGATAGATTTAAATTGAGAAATATTGAGTTTAAGACCCGGAGATTTTGAAAATGGTTTTCAAAACTTTGAAGAAAAATATATAGTGATATTAGTTGAAAGATGTTTATGGAAATATTTTGAAAGGATTTTTAAAAGAAGGAATGAATTTAGTACTCCTCTCTTCTGTCGCTGGAAAATAATTTCGGTGATTACTGCGCAGCATCATCGACGTTCATTTTCGAGTCTTAAAGTAGGGAAGACTTCTGAGAAGCTTTGCCTTTCTTCGAAATTATTTTGGGTAAATGGGTTTTGGTTTAAACTCCAAAGGGTATGATTTGATATATTAAAGATATAAGTGTATATATTTATTTCAAACGGTTTGAAAAGAACCGGGCATTTAAATTTCTAAGTTCTGTTAATTAATAATTTACAAATTATTTGAATGAAATATGAATAACCAGAACTTATATAATAAGAGGATTAAAAACTCTAAGCTAAATGTTTTGTGAAACTTTAGAGTTGAAGTGTAACTCTTAAAATTGAAAAGTAAAGAAAATTTAAACAAGTTAAAAATTTGTGAACATTCTAATTTAGTAAAATGAATCCTATAAAATTTGTATTGTATCAAATTGCATTCTAATAACATATAATATGACTTACCAAATGTTAAAAAGTTAAAAGAATGATTTGGATATGTAATGGGATATTATACAAGTAAATCAAACCTAAAGGTAATTGAAATATATAAGTAAGCAAAACTTAAAAGTAAATAAAATGTATATAAATGGAAATTTGGTTGTGATAAAAATGTTATATACTTAAGTATAATATGAAATGATGAATGGCTAAATGGAATAAGTAAGTAGAATTTAAGGAAGCCGACAAATGAACCAAATAATATCTTTGTAAATTTGTTATAGAAATTGAATATAAATTTGCGAACTTAGATAAAGTCCAACTTCTTATATATGCCTTTTATAGAATGATTATAAACTAAAGTGATAATTTATAAAATGTTCCACCAATGAATTTGTTATTAACTGAAATTTTTGAAAATAAAGTAAATATTAACAAATGAATTTGGTATAGCTAAGAATCAATTGAAGAAGAAATTGAATTTAATTAAAATACATGGAATGTTTAAAATGAACTTAACTAAGCAAATTGTATGAAATGATGCATAAGAAATGATGGTACAAAAGAATATGTATGCATAAGAAATGGATATACTAAGTAAATAAGGGATATGAATAATGCATTAAGAATAATAAATTGTAAATAAAATAAAGGTAAGTAAATTAATTGAATATAGATGAATTGTATAGAAATCTATTGAAAGTTAATACGTAAGTTGTACGTATGTTATTTTATTCGCATAACAATTTGATCTGAATTCGAGCACAGAATTTCGAGATAAATTTATATCGATTCAAGTTAGGATTTTTCACTCGATTCTCGACGGCGAACCCTGGATATGGATTTTTGATTTGATTCTGGAATTCTCTATCATAGTATATGGCTATGCAAGGAGAATAACAGTTTCCGATCAAGGAACCAAATTCAAGTCCGCACTAGAGAGTCGCGTGAACGATACTAGTTTGGAAGCGAAATTGTGTGATCAAATGAGTGATCAGATTTGATATTGCATACGGATGGTATATGTACTTCGTACAGGTTTAAGTAAAGTTAATATTGAAAATTGAAATGCAAATTATAAACTGATTTTAAATTGTATGATTTGATATCATTAATAAATAAGATGCAGGAATTTAAATCAAGGAAATTGGATTGCCCGACAAAAAGGTACATGTTTATTTTGTCATTGGATTTGGTGATTTTTGATTGGAGCCACTTGGCTTTTGATTTTCTTTTGTTGGTTTGGGGCCCGTAGAGGCATTTTGTAGTTGTACCGATCGAGCCGCGCAAAGGAGACTCTACCGAATTTTTTCGTAAATCCGGGTGTTAGAAATTTTTTCAAGTTTTAAAATTTATAACTTGTTTGATAACTAATTTTAAATTTAGAAAGCCGTTCGGAGTAACTTAGTGGAAGCGTAGTTATGACTTTATAAATGGAATTTCATTGTTTATAAGTTGGTAACTTTGAATAAAATATATCTAATGTTGAATTCTATACTTAGTTCCTATTCCCTTCTTTTCCTTTTCGAGGACGAAAAGTTTTGAGTGGGGGAGAGTGTAACGACCCGTAGATTTTCGATAATTAAAATAGTTAATTTAATAAGATTTCATGGTTTAATGTTGGAAGAATTAAAAATTTGTAATTTATTTATTTATAATAATAACTGGAATGAATTGAAACAATAATTATCTAAGTAATTATAAATAGATTGAATGGAGTTCCAATCTAATTGAATTGACTCAAATGTTATAACTGGGTTATAAGGGAATATATGGAAAAACAAATGTAAATAAATGAATAAGAATTGTGAATTATTTAGGTAGAAATACAAATTTTAATAGATTGGTTTCAAAGATTTGAATAGTAATAAGTATTGAAAAATAAATGCTACTTAGTGAATGCCTTTGAAATCAATAGTTGGATAGGATAATAAATGTTGAATTCATTGGGTATAATAGAGTAATTGATTGATAAGTAAAATCTATTAAAAATCAAATAATTGAATATTGAATAGGTAAATTGTTTAAAGTAAATATTTAAAACTTATTGAATAATTGAATAACTGTAAAATGGAGATAGTGTTCTAAGATGTGAATTGGTTTTAAAAGTTGAATCTTATAAGTTCACTTTCAAATATTTCAAAGGATAATGAATTATTGGATAATCAAAATTGTTTAAATTTAATATTTGGAATTTATTGAATAATTGAATAACGGAAATTGAATAACTGATTAATGGAAATGGTTGTTCTATAATTTGAATTTGTTTTAAAGGTTAAATTTTATAAGTTTGTTTTGAATATTTCAAAAGATAGTGATTTAAGAATAATCAAATTTTTTTAAATTTAATATTACAAATGTTTGAATAATTAAATTCCGAATTTGATATGATTAATTTGATATTGAAATTTAATATATGAAAATAGAGTGAATAACTGAAATTTGATTTAATATGATTCAAATTGGTTTCCAAAGTGAATGTAAGTTATATTGGGATTATAATAGAGTTAATAAGATTTTAAAATTGGAATTTTTAGCAATTTTGTAAATTTTGAAAAGCCGTCGATTTAATCGACGAGTTAAAATAGCCTTCCGGGGCACAGTCTCGGAATTTGACGAAACCAGTTCCATTGGATCCATAATAGTGTATTATTATCGGATTTCAAATTTCGTAACGTTTGGAGTTATCATTTGGTCGTACGGGTTAGAAACGCAGTGAACTAAATATCGAAAATTTAATATTTTAATTCGATTTAAAAATATATCTTCCCCATACGATCAAATTAGCCTCCGAAACACGTTCCATTGTGTTCGGAATGCGGGTAAAACATTACGAACGCCAGGCGGCACGTCTCGTTTGGAGTTTGTTTGAAAAGGCTTGAATTTTGGAAAATAATATTTTAATAATATTCTATACGTATATATTCACGTTCACACCAGAAAACCCTAGCTATTTGCTCCAGCCACCGTTCTATTGATTAATGGCCGAGACTCTTCCATCTTTCTCCTCCAATTCTCTTCAAATCCGTAAACAATTAGCACAAATCTTCAACTGCAAAGTTCTAGAGCTCGAAGCGATCTACAGATCCAACGGTGGAATTGCGTTCGTTCGTCGTGTGGAGGTCAGGGGGTCGCCGCGTTCTCCGGCTATTCGTGCACGTGGATCGAGAAGCAGGGGCAACCGAGTTTGGTGAGACTCTGGTCGAAGGTGGAGGGGGGTCGTAGCTTTGGAATGGAGGTCTCTGATCGTGTTCTGGAGCGTCGTGGTGGTCGCGACCATCGTGGGTTGAACGACGGCTATGGGTTCTTGGAACCCTAGGGCGAACGAACGGAAGAGGGAGGCATCGAGTGGCCCGGATCTGCTTCTTAAAATCAACGGCCATGATCTTTCCAGTGTAATTAAAAGAAGAATTTGTAAATTAACTTTATAAATTTGTATTCAAACTTGAAAATGGCATAACTCCTTCATACTTTATCAGAATTGGACGGAACTTTTTGCGTTGGAATCATGGTGACAAGCTCTACGTCATGGAATTGATTTGGGAATGTTTGGAGCTAACTAAAATTTCAGGTTAAATCGAACGTCGTTCGATTTGATTTGAAATTGAAAACCAAGATGAGTGTTTTATAACGCTCACAATGTACTGAATATCTTTATGGTAGTTAAATTTAATATTATGTAGTGTTATGAATTTTATTAGTCGTTGTTTGATAAAATTTAATTGTCATATAGATTGTCATTTGAATTCACCATTGAAAATTAAATTGACAGTCAAACTGAAATTAAAATTGATTTGCGATTAAATTACCTGACATTGATAACTATGAAATTGCCGTGAATTGTATTGTCTATTGGATGATGTATTTCGATGGATGCTATTGGTTGATATTTAAATGTTTGGGCGTTTATTTGTGTATATATATATATATTCTTTTATACATACATATGACACTGTGATTTGGTTTAAGTGATATATATTCATCCCTGACATTTAATTGAAATAAATAATCACTAGGCCATAGGATAGAAAATTATATACGGACACCGGATTGGTTAAATTAATAATTTTTAAAATCATTGATTTGAAATTCATTTAAATGTTTGATTTAAAAGTTACAAATAAAATCAATTTATAGAAATCGAATTTATCGCAAATTGAGTTTAGAATGTTGAAATAAATTTTGGGTTAAAAGAAATTGTTAAATAGTTAAAGTTAAGACTTTCGAATTTGAAATCGGGATATGATTGAATTTCGAAAATTGATTTGTTTTAAAGATTGAACATTATTTCGAGCTTTGAGTATTACTGAGTAAAAGTGATATAAAATGATATTTTGAAATTGAGCTTGAAATTGAATCATATTTGAAATTTGGATTTAAAAGTTGAATATTGAAGGATAATTTTGTTAAGTGTTATAAATTGATATTTTGAAAATCAAACTCCAAATCGATATAAATTGAAATTGAATTAATTAAAGGCGAATGTGGAATTGAATTAATTTGAAGTCAAGTTGACATTGATTTGAATTGAAATCTAAATTGAATCGGTAGAATGGAAATTGAAATTGATTTGAATTGGGAAGTTATAATTAAAATGGTTTGGTTTTGAAGCTGTTTCATTTTGTTTCCAAATTTCTCTGCTATATAAACCATCTTTAAATACTTAAACTATTTTAATCTATTTTTAATCTACTTAACCCAATTTAAATTATTTTAAACTAATTTATCTATTTGAAATCCATTTAAAGATTTTAAGTATTTTAAGTATTTTAATTATTTAAACTACTTTTAAACTACTTAAAACTATTTTCTAAAAATTTCAAGCTGGTCAATAAGGTGAAATGTTTATATTTAAATCTTGAATTTAAATACGAATTGGGTTAAATGAAGTTGCAACCTAAATTGAAATTCGAAATGATTTTGAAATCGAAATGAGATATTGAGGCGAAAATGATTTTGAAATCGAAATGAGATATTAAGGCGAAAAATGATTTTGAAATCGAAATGAGATTTTGAGGCGAAAAACGATTTTGAAATTGAAATGAGATATTGAGGCGAAAATGATTTTTGGAAATGAAATCGTATATTTTGAGTAGATATGACGATTTTGAAATTGAAATGAGATATTGAGGCGAAAATGATTTTGAAATGAAATCGTATATTTTGAGTAGATATGATGATTTTGAAATGGCTTTGATTTTTTAAGCGAATATGATATTTTTGATAATCAATTATGAATTGATTTTGAAATGTAAAAGAGCCATCGGTGTAATAATTACGTAGTTATTGAAGAGTCTGGGATCGGATATGGACATACTCTCTGTCGATACCGAAAACCACTTTAATAACTAGTATACGCGGAGTGTTGATCCCGAACGAAGTGGATGGTTTTGGTGAACGTGTTGATTTGAAGAAAGAGAACGATTTTGGATGACCCCTGACATGACTAAAACAGGAGCCACGCCGGGCCATTGAGGTTCGCCACCTCTAGCGGACACACTTCTTCGTTACCATGTCTATTGCTTTTGTGATTCGATTTGGGTGCACCCCTCGATTATGGGAGTGTTGTTTCGCGGTGTTGGGGTGGTAGTTGCTATGCCCAACATCAGTCCGGATCATGCAACTACTAGTATCCTAGTTGGTATCGCCTCATGTACCTTGTCATACTGATTATCCTATTCGCGACCACTACGTTTTGGTTTGTACCTTTAGTATATGGATTGCCCTCTAGTGACTTCCGGTTTTGGGGAAACTACGGTCTTGTATATGCTCTTGGGAATAAAAATGTGTTAAGGGTGGAATGGGCCATGGCTTAACGCTAGTTTGATATTTTACTTTATGATAGACATTATTGTATATAGCGTATTCTATTATATAGTAGATAGTTTAACGGATCCTTGAGAGATGGAAAATCCCGTAACATCTCTTAAGTTATTGCACTCACGTTGACACTGGATAGGAGATGTCAAACCCCATAAACATCTCTGACGCCGTTGCATTCATATTTATTTACGATTGATTAACTTACATAAGGATATTTTAGTCCTGACTCGAGTGTTTTGTCTTTTCATTACGCTCGGGTCAGTCCTGAGTTTTCAGATTTTTGAAGATCTATTCTGGAGGACGAAGACGAAGATTTGGTATACTATTACTATTATTATCTTTGCATCATGCTGTCTGCTGCATTATTTTATTTGTTTTGTTGTATATGTATAACTCTGATAAATGTTGTATAAATGATAATCAAAAGTATATTAAACAGCTTCATGAACTGTTTATTTGATTATTATATTTTATCTTTCCGCTGCGAGATTCTGTGATTGTTTCTTGTTCCTTTTCTCTTCTTTTCTTATTTACCCCCATTAACCATCTGCCCTTTTTAATGGTTTGGAATCGGCATGTGTGTTTGATTTATCGATTTAAACTGTCCAAAAAAGGTGGGTCGTTAAACAAGTTGTTCGTGTATGATGAATTCAAAAGAAATAATGATGAACAACCCAAATAACCGAGGCAAATACCATTTTCAAAAACACACTTCATTTTGAACTGCAAAATATTTCTTTTTTAATTTTACCGTGTTAGTGTTTATTTTGCAGATAATTCAGATACTGGACACAAACTGGAATAGAGTTGAAGAACAAATACGAGTGAATGAGTGATATGTAGAGAGGTGAACATTGTAAAGTGAAATTTGTGATGTAATCGAAATTGTATTGTAATTGAAAATGTATATATGTAGTGAGAGCTCAAATTTGTACTATTCAAAATTTTAATAAAATATTTGTTTGAATAAAATATTTGTCTGAATTTGAATTCTGTGTTATTATTTTATCCAACAAATATTTATTTAATTATGTGAAAAATAAAATAGTACAATATCAAATACATTTAAAAGAATATATATATATATATGTTTATTATCATCAAACAAAAATCATATACTAGCATATTCTACAAATAAAATATTTTTTTTTTAATAAATTGAATCAAATTAATAAATTCTTTTCGGATAATATTTTAATATTGAATAAAATGTTTTAATTAAAGGGTGCGTTTGGCATACATCCCGGGTAAGGTTTGAAAATACAAAAAACATCCCTCCATTTTTTTAATAAGTTTTTGGTCCCTGTTTTTAAATTCACGCGCGTACAAAGACCCAAATACCCTTTACTTTTTTAACATTTCAAACGTGTATAACTTTCTGTAAAAAACATCGGACCAGCATACCGTTTTCACAAAAAATCAAAAAAATTATGATATTTAAAATGAGATCCATTGGTGATACCAAATAATCATATTTGTAGTAAATGTGCAATTATTCGATATATTTACAGACAATTCTACAAATTTTAAACATCTTCGATTTTTCCTCAAATCTGCAACTATTGCATATAATTGCAGACATTTCTGCAATTATATGTTATAATTGCAGAATAATTGCAAACATTTCTGCAATTATATGGTATAATTGCAGACATGTCTGTAGTTATTGCATACAGTTGCAACTATTGCATATAAATGCAAACATGTCTGTAATTATTGCATATAGTTGCAGAAATGTCTCCAACTATTGCATATACTTATAGACATGTTTGCAATTATATGGTATAATTGTAGACATTTCTATAATTATTGCAAATAATTGCTGAATTGTCTATAATCATACCATATAATTGCAGAAAATTTGAAAAACATCAACTTAGTGAATGCCACTCGTTAGAATGCCACTCGTTAGAAAGATAATAAAATTTGTGATTTAATGGCTTCCCCCGCTGCTAGAATGCCACTCGTTAGAAAATTGAAGAACACCAATTCCGCAAATAGCTTGTCCTGCCGTTGTATTTACATATGCACAATGTCACTCGTTAGAAAAAAAATAAAATTTGTGATTTAATGGTGAAAACGGTTTGTTAATCCGTTGTTTCTACAAGAAGTTATTGCATTTTAAAGATTGATAATTAATGGGGTGCAAATTTTAATTATGGATGTGAGAATAACATGCATATATGCAGAATCAACATTGGTGCAATGGAGAAGAGGGGTATTCCAGGGAAGAAAATTGTAAGATTTGGAAATAGGGATGTAATTTATATTTTTTTATGAGGAGGATGTTTTGTGTACTAAGTTTGATTTTAGGGATGTGTCCCTTATTTCCACTTAATTAAATATATAATATTTTTAAGGTGTAAATAATTCTTATATGATTGAATAGTTGAAAAATGAATTTATTTGGTAATAATAAAATGAATGATTAAATAAAAATAATCGAGCATTGAACTAAACGAAATTGACCTATTATTGAAATATAATTTGCAAAATGAAGTATAAATCAAATAGAAACTAGATTGCAAGAAATTTTCAAATTAGTTGAATGTGTTGTTGAATGAAAAGGAGAAGAAAAATAATTGGGCAAAAATCAATTAGTTTAAACAAGCCCAAACTTCAAGCCCAAGCCATTCACTATTTCCTCCTTTCTTTCTAGAGAACTCCTCTACATATCTCTCCCTAATAAAACCCAACCCGATTCACCCCATTACTTTTCAAAAATCGATTAATGCCCTAATTGGAGAATCAAAAATCACGACATCATTAGGTTTAAAAAAAATCATGACTAAAGGAAGATTCATGTTTTCTAGTACACAATCGAGCATAGACGTCAGTGCATGGGGGAAGGCTGCGAACGACCTAAGAATGACGATCCCCTGGGCAATGTTGCTATTGATGATCAGGAGAGAGGGATGCACGCGCACGGTTTGGAGGCAGAACTGTTGCAGGCGATGACCATGGTTGGGGCTTGGTTGTTTTGAGCAGTGAAGTGAATGTGAAGTTTGGGGGTGCTGCAGTTGTAGGCAGCGTTCTGGGCATGATAACTGAATGTTGGAAGCGTGCTCGGTGGTGGTTGTAGATAGAAAAATTGAAGATGATGAAATAGACAATAAGGCTTCGTTCGGCAATCCAGTGATTTTTATACTCACACATCTATATTTATATCCACTTGCATCTTATATATATGATTTATCCTGTATATTGATTGCATTGCTTGGTTGAAATTGTTTGAGATTATCGATTGAATTGTTTAGAGTACCAATTGAATTGTTGGATGAATGTTTTTAGGATATTGGTTGAAGTGGATGTTTTTTATATTGGATATGATATTGGATTTGATAATGTGATTTTGTGTTTGTTGGATTGTCCAAAATGCAGAGGAGAGGTTGTTCGATTACATTTTTATTTATATAATTTACATCTTTTAGGGCCATTCAGTTGAGAGAATTTCCTCACATTATAAATGTTGGTCAAGATAGGTTATGAAGTTTTATTTGTTACGTGTGTATTTATGGATGACCGAAATTCGATGTAATTCGATTTGGGTCGAACGATAAAATTTATATTGATGATTTGTTATTGATTTTGGGGTATTTTGCTCCATAATTTATGTTTTATACGATTTACTGATTTTTTGATTTAAAATATTTTTGAAAGTTTTTGGAAATTATTTTTAGTGTTTTAAAACTTATTTGAAGCGTATTTATAAATAAATAAAGTGGTTGTGAAATAAAATGAGTTGTTGGAAATTGATTTGGAAATAAAAGTTGTTTTAAAAATAGAAATAGAGATTTTCAATAGTATTGGAATTTTATAAATACAAATGAAGGGTTTTTAATGATATTTCCAAAAAGGAAATTCCTTTCCAAATTGAATATTTAGAAAAAAAGATTAAAAGAGAATTTCAAAAGGAGATTTTTTATTATAAAAATATAATTTAGGAAGTTCTAAAATATATTCCCCTTTAGATATATTTAATAATTTGAAAGTGATTTTTTTGATTTGTTTGATAAAAAGGGTTCAAGAAATATTTTTGAAAGGGGATTTATAAATTATACAATCTATTTTGAAGATATGTTAAATTGTGAAATATTTAAATGGATTTGAGGGTTTGAATTATAATTCCCTTTCGTACATGGTTTGAATTGAAACGATTTATATTTGATGATTTTGCGATTTAATTCTATATAATGAGGATATGAAATAAATGGATTAGTAGTACCGGGTGGTATAGAACGCTCGGTAATATTTTTCCAGTTATTCCATTGACTCATTTTATAGAATATTTGTTGTTTGACGAGTGTAGTTTATTAACTTCTAGTACATGATCCAATAACACTGAGTGGTATGGGACGCTCAAGTAATACTTGTTCGATTGCTATTGGTGAGAAGATGCACTTATATTCTGGATATGGGTTAGGAATTTGTGTTATCGTCTAGAGGCGACTCCTTAGAGCTTAATAGTCGAGAGTTCCATCGCTCTCCAAGGACTATAAGCTGGAGATATATTAGGATTTGTGGATTTATCCTCTTAGGACTAACTAGTTGAGTATATTATTATTTACACTAGGGCTAGTAGTCGAGGATTTGTTATGTTATATGCCCTCATCGGGACTCATATAGTTGAGGGCAGTTGTTGTCAATCTCATTAGGACTCTTAGAGTCGAGAGTACTGGTAACCATTCTCATTAGGACTTATATTATTCAAAGAGTATTTATTTGGAATCTATGTCACAAGGTTCACGCTACTTGGAGAGCGTGCGAATTAGACCCACCAGATTGGATAGTTATCCATCCTAACGGTCTTGATTGCGGGGTCACGTCCTAGATTCGTGATGTCACCTCGTTGTGTTGTAGGCTGAGAGTTATTTCTCTCATTAGAGCTATTGCCCCGACGTCACTTTAAGGACCAACAGTCCGTTACCAAGGCCAAGTAGGAGTCATCGCCAATGCTTGACGTAGTCCAACATCGTGTTTATGACATGTGATGGATACCAGTGTCATGATTCTGGGAGTAACTTAGGGACTATGGGAAATGGGCTACGGTCATTAGAGTTTCCTGAAGCTATGCTACAGTACATCAGTCCCCCATCTGGATGACTTAGGTAGATTTATTTTATTTGAGAATTTTGATATTACAACCTCACAAGAGACGATAATTATTTGACACTAGAGACTGGATGCTTGTCCATCTATCAATTGATATACCTAACCCAAGACAGCTGCGTGTTTTCTAGTTGTGGCATTAGAGACATGCTAAGAGCTTGTCTGTCATTCTCTCATAAGAGTCTATGGTTGAGAGATCTCCTCTTTGTATGATTTGTTGTTTCTATCTCCTAGGACCATTCAGTCGAGAGTTGTGCCTCTCTAAGGACTGGGGGTTGAGACATATGGTTTTATATATCGAGATTTTGATTGGGTTTGATATTGAGTTGAGTTTATATTTCTGGATATCTTTGAGGGCCTAACAGTTGGAAGTTATCTCTTCCATTATGATTGTAGGTCGAGATAATTATTGGATATTGTTTTCGAGATTTTGTTTGAATTGTGTTTGCTTAGGATTTGGACATGGATTCTTGCTATCTCCTAGGACTAACGGTCGGAAAATTTTACTTCCATAAGGACTGTAAGTTGAGATAGTATTCTTGGATATTGATTTTTATATTTGGTTTGATTTTTCTATTTTGGTTTCATATTTCTTGATTCATCTTTTACAACTTAGCATTCAGAAGTTTTTACTTCCATTAGGGCTATAAGTCAAGATTGGATGCTTTGATTATTTATTTGGGACTCTACATCTCTTGGTTTATCTTTTAGTGCTTAACAGCCAGAAGTCTCACTTCCATTAGGACTGTAAGCCAAGATTGATATTTTAGTTATCGGTTTTTGTATTTGGTATGATTTGTGAATCATTCCTTTATTGGTGGTTTTATGGACACGATGTGTGCTTGTTCATAGTATTTTGTATTTTCGATGAGTTTGATTGTTACCACCCGATTATGGATTATTGCGATTCCCACTTGTTTATATATATTTCATCGTTGATATTTGAGAGATGTGGCATGGTATACTATGATGATGTTATGATGGATGTTACATTGTGTTGTTTTTGTACTTCTCCTTTTATTACCATACATCTGTTGTGTACTTACCTTGGATTTAGATATAGTCTGACCCATTTATTATGTATATAATACTCAAGTCAGTCTGAGACATTACAGGTTCAGGAACAGATGACCATTATGTGGATGTTGGGCATAGATGGTGATAGCATATTTGTATATTATTATACATTTTCCTCTACATGTATTCACGTGTGATTGAGATCTATGTACTGGACATGTTATGTACTATATTTTTATAAACCCACTTGATCTCATGTATATTTATTATTATATATTATCGCTGCGTTGATGACTCTATGATTTATTTTATATTGTGTATTATTCTATCCTGGAGGCACATGTGTTTATTACTTTGTGCCAATACTGTGTACGTATATATGAGTTGTTTATGATTTTTTTAGGATACGTACCAATGTTAGCCCAAGGGAATATTCACATATGTACCCCATACAGCCTTATTCTCCGTATTATCTAACAATATTACCCAGTAATACTCTTCGGTAATATAGGTATAGAGGTGGGGTGTTACATAAATCTTATCAATGAATTCTTTTGATTTATTTACTGTATAATAAGTAATATCTTTAGACCTATAAGGGACTTAATTGTGAAAACCTCTTTTGGAAATGTAATTAAATTACATGAATGCTTTAGAATGAGTTAGATAATTTGAACTTTTCTAATTAAATCAAAATAAGAAGTTTTGTTCTATAAAGGGTTTGGAAGTAAATAAGTATACATCAATTATTTGAGAAACCATTTCTTGTATGGAAAAATAAAGTTATTTGCTTTCAAACTATAAATTCTTATTGAATTTTTTATTAAACTTAGCCTTTGGCTATTTAAATACTATTTTGGCAAATTTGTGTGACGTTTTGGATTTGGAGAAAACTTTTTAAAATAAATATTTTGAAACCTTAATTCTATAATATGGGGAATACCAATGATCGACTTAGTGTTATTGATTGGTTTAAATGCTTTTAAGTAACGCTTCGTCGAATATGGTATAACACATTGAATAGAATGTTTGAGTGGGATATACTAACCTATTTGCGAATACATGAATTTCACCAGGTAGTATGGGATAATTGGGTTAAGTCCTTGTGATTGCCTTTGGAACAGTACTTAACACTTTGGGTTGTATTCTCTTTTGGTGTTCGACATGGGGCTAATGGATACTTAAGAGAATATAATTAAGGTTTTCCAATGGTATCTGAAATAAGTAAGATCTCCTAGCTTCAAGTAAATACTTGAATTTCATTAGACGGTGTGGGACATTTTGGTTAAGTTCTTGTGATTACTAAGAGTGATAGTATTTGGTACTTTAGAGTTTACTCTCTTTTAGTGTTTGGTTGGGCCAATTGACCTTAAGAAGTATACTCCTGGATTTTTATACACGATCCTTGTGATCGGGTAATGTAACAACCCGTATATTTGTACCATTTAAATTGACAATAATCCACACATGTCAACTTAAATAGTATAAAACACGAATCATTAATGGAGTATATGTTATAAATGAGAATCATCACAGAATCACCTCAAGATGATGTAATTCGTTTCGTCAAAAACTGTCATCGCCTGTTCCATTTAAATTGTTTTGCCAAACGAACAATTTATTCGGTGTAAATTCGAGTTTTTATAATACTGTCATATCGCAATTATCTGTGTACCGTTGGAAGCGCCTCGTCGAACTGATGAAAACGGTATATTCATTCGTGCAAATCGGAGTCCGTCGTAAAAAAAAATCAGTCGCGTTAATTTAACCATTCCGAACGGACCGGTTAAACCATATCCAGCTCAAAACAAACAGTCGTATCCATTCAAAGACATTTAAAAATATAATCTGAGCTGATGTATTTAATAAGGTAGTTGGAAGCTAGGGGTTAGCATTGGGAAGGGGAGAGACGTTTGGGGTTACAAAGCACAATTATTTTACTTTAAAATTTTATAAAGTTAATATGAAACGTACCGTTTCATTCTTACAATTCAACTCTACAGGTATTCACCCCTATTTCTTCTTCTTCCATATTATATATTTTTTTCTTTTCTTTCTCTTCTGAAAATTTAAAATGGCCAAAGCAAAGCACCGCACCCTCTCCTTCTCCACTTTACCTCAGCCCACACGCAACGCCTCCCACCACTTCTCCGACCACACGCAATATCGCACGTCCCTACTCTGGCCGAGCCTTCCTCTCGTGCCCAGTCACCAAGAACCTCCAGTACGCACCACAACCTCCACTGCTGCCCCTCTCCACTTTGCCAAGCTTCCACCTGAAACCGAAAAAAAAGAATCCCTCATCAGCCATGGCCGAAGGCCATACTTTTCCTGGCCCACGCATCACTTCCGGTCTCTGACCTTGCTTGGGCCACTACGTGCACACGCGTGTGTGCAGATGATGGTGTGCGTGCATGCTTTAATGTGCGTGTGTTGTATGAGTGAGGGTGCGTGCGTATACATGAAAAGTGAGTTGCATGCTGAGTAGTTGTAGCAGGCAGAAGGAGGAAAGGTGAAGATGGGTATGTGATGGAACGAGCATGCGTTGTGCATGTACGAATAGTGCGTGTTGTAACAGCATGGTGAAGTAGGGGAAAGAATATATGGGTGATTGTTTACAAGTCACGGCTGTTTAAAAAAAATAAGGAAATAGTTTTGCATGCGTGTTATAGCTTTTAGATATGGCAGAAGGAATTGTACGCAAATATCTATTTGGTTGCTGAAAATAGTAACCACTTTTCTTTCTTGTTGTGTGCAGAAGCAACCGGTTAAGCCTTTTGCAGCAGCATCGATTTTCAGTTTTCGTTCCTCCTCCGTCGTCGTGTCCATTGTTCATGTTGTACCGACTTCATTCGTTCTTCTTCTTGCTTTGTGTCAAATTTCTTTATCCACGAAAGGTGAATTTATTTTCACGGCTATATTCTTATACAAGTTTGGTTGATGAATGATTGCTATGTGATGTTAAATTGGGTGTTAATTGTTATGGTTAAGTGATAAATAATATGCAAGTTGAGGTTGATATAGGATAGTCAACAAATTAAAATGGATTATATATATGTGAATATTGATTAGTTAAACTTGACCCCTTCATATGTTAAATTTGATTTGTTAAATATGACCCCTTTTAATTGTTAAGTTGATTGACACTTAGGAAGTGATAATTACACTTTGAACCATTGATCGTATATTGGTTAAATTGTTCTGGTATAAATTTTTTGGAATTGAACGATAAGTGAAAAACCGTAATATAATAATCTTTAATCTACATGAAATGATAGTGTAGATTCTAGAAATAATTATATTAATTTGCATAAATAACAAATGTAAATTAATACGATTATTTCGGGATTATTAGAATAATTGTTGAATTATTATGTATGGATGCTATTGCTTGTTTATTTACTTTGACACCATCCCAGTTATCGCACTGCAAGTTCCCTTTGTTATGCTTTGATTTTTGAATTGAAATGGAATCGGGTTGAAATGATAAATACCCAAATAAACTTTGACTTAGGATAGAAAATTGAATTAAAACCCGATTGGTCAATGTTGATTTAAAATAAAGATTTTATTTGAATAATAATAAGGTTTTGAATTAAAATTGGAATTTAAATTTAAAATGAATGGAAACTGTGAATATTTGAAATTTGAAACAAATATTAACGCAGTAATTGATGAAAGAGCATTGTTTAAAATTTAATTGATTAATAATTAAGTTTTGAAATTATTAATAATTAGGTTTTGGAATTAGTAATAATTAAGATTTGAAATTATTGATAAATTTATGAGATTGAATTATTTAATAATTAAATTGAATTGAATTGAATTTTCTTATAAAAAAATATTTTTGAATTTTCTTTTAAGTGAAATTGAACGTTTGAATAAGTGAAACTAAGTTTCCTTATTGAGTTTGAAATTGTAACTAAAGTAATAAATGTATGAAATTGAATTTCTTTAACAAGAAATAAAAATGCGTTTTATCGAAACAAATGAAAGACTTGAAATTTAAAGAATTGGATTTGACAAATTGAAATTGAATTAAATTTGTAAGTTTTGATAATGAAGTTGAACTTGAGAAGTAAATTTAATGAATTAGAAATTAATGGAAATTGTTTAAATGATAAATTAATTTAACGAATATCGAATGAAATCGATAAATGAGTTTAAATCGATTTGAACGTTGAATTAAATTTAAATGATTGTGGAATGGAACTTATATACAAATTTAAGTGTATACTTGAATTGTTCAAATCAAAATTTGAAATTGAATTATAGAATTTTAAAAATGGAATTTGGAAGACATGAAACGGAAATTTTGGAAATTGGTTTAGAAAGACAAACGGAACGTTGATTTACAAATTCTAATTGTAATTGAATTGATTTGATTTTTGAAGTTTATTAAACGACCAATCAGTGAAATAATTACGAAGGTTAAGCTCTCTATAGTCCACACACATTCTTTTCTGATGTGTTTGGAGAAGTCAATTCTCTACCACCTCCGTGGGAAATCGAATTCCGCATTGATCTTATTCCTGGTGCTCGACCAGTAGTTCTCCCTCCCAAGAGAATGGCTCCTAAGGAGAAGGCAGAACTTAATGCTCAGATTGAAGATTTATTTGCCAAAGGCTTGATTCGACGAAGTCATTCAGAATGGGGAGCTGCAGTTGTATTTGTCACAAAGTCAGACGGCTCTCTCAGAATGTGCTGGGAGTTTTATATTCTCTCTTGACTCTCATCCAAATGAACTAAGCTCTGATACCAACTGTAACAACCTGTATATTTGTACCATTTAAATTGACAATAATCCACACATGTCAACTTAAATAGTACAAAACACGAATAATTAATGGAGTATATGTATATAAATGAGAATCATCACAAAATCACAGAAAATACATCATAACAGAATAGTGCAATGGAATTACAACATAGTCATAAGAGTAGTTCATGAAGCTACCCATAAATACAACAATGTCTCGAATAAAATAAAATAGAACAACATAGATGTCCAATAGAAAGAATAATACTGATAAAGTAAAGATAATGATAGTCTTCGGTCTTCAGCTCCAAGTAGAACAGCAACAGCAATCCTCAGTCTGATCCGAGCATAAGCATAAACGAACACTCGAATCAGGACATATATTATTATACATATAATATGATTCAGAATTTGAAATAACAATAACTCAAAGATGAACGAAATAAACATCTTTCAGGATCCAATAAACTATCTAGACATAGTAGTGTATGATAAATATATAATGCCTAACAGTGAAGTAAAATATCAAAATAGTGTTAAGGCGTCACCATTATTCCCCTTAACACATTTTATATAGCATTACAGACTATACAGCACTGTAAACTCCACCGTAAACTAGTAGGATATCAGGGAGTACTCCATAGGTATAATACAAAACAAATTCGTAGTGGTCGCATATATGGGAATACAAGTATGACAGGGCACATGAGGCAATACCCAAGGTAGTGAAACTACCGTTTGCCTGATCCGGACTGGTGAGAACGCATCGTCGCAACGATCGCAACACCGCGAAACAACACTCCCAATTCAAGGGTGCGCACCAATCAATCACAAAGTAATGAGTAGTTACGAAGAAGTGTGTTCGCTCGAGGTAGGTAACCCCATTTGGCCCGGCACGGCTCCTGTTTTAGTCTTTTCCAATTTGACACAAGTGTTAAGGCTATCCATTATCTTTCACTTTCTTCAATCATCAACGTACGTCAATCCAACCACTTCATTCTAGATCACTCTCCGCGTAAGGTTATTAAAGAGACCGGAATCGGTTAGGGACATACTCACTGTCTAAACCGAATACCACTTTAAAAACTATACGCGGAGAGTGATCCAGAATGAAGTGGTTGGATTGACGTATGTTGATGATTGAAGAAAGTGAACGATAATGGATAGCCTTAACACTTGTGTCAAATTGGAAATGACTAAAACAGGAGCCGTACCGGGCCAAATGGGGTTAGCTACCTCGAGCGAACACACTTCTTCGTAAACTACTCATTACTTTGTGATTGATTGGTGTGCACCCTTGAATTGGGAGTGTTGTTTCGCAGTGTTGCGATCGTTGCGACGATGCGTTCTCACCAGTCCGGATCAGGCAAACGGTAGTTTCACTACCTTGGGTATTGCCTCATATGCCTTGTCATACTTGTATTCCCATATACGCGACCACTACGAATTTGTTTTGTATTATACCTATGGAGTACTCCCTGATATCCCACTAGTTTATGGTGGAGTTTATAGTGCTGTATAGTCTGTAATGCTATATAAAATGTGTTAAGGGGAATAATGGTGACGCCTTAACACTATTTTGATATTTTACTTTACTGTTAGGCATTATATATTTATCATACACTACTATGTCTAGATAGTTTACTGGATCCTAAAAGATGTTTATTCCGTTCATCTTTGAGTTATTGTTATTTCAAATTCTGAATCATATTATCTGTACAAGAATATATGTCCTGATTCGAGTGTTCGTTTATGCATATGCTCGGATCAGACTGAGGATTGTTATTGCTGTTCTACTTGGAGCTGAAGACCGAAGACTATCATTATCTTTACTTTATCAGTATTGTTCTTTCTATTGGACATCTATGTTGTTCTATTTTATTTTATTCGAGACATTGTTGTATTTATGGGTAGCTTCATGAACTACTCTTATGACTATGTTGTAATTCTGCTGCGCTATTCTATTATGATGTATTTTCTGTGATGATTCTCATTTATATACATATACTCCATTAATGATTCGTGTTTTGTACTATTTAAGTTGACATGTGTGGATTATTGTCAATTTAAATAGTAAAAATATACGGGTTGTTACAGGTAAGACTTGATTTTCCTTGACTTTAAAAGGATATAATCTATAAACGGGTTTTGTGATAAGTTAAAATTACATTATGAATCAAGAATTTATATCAAGGAGAAATCTTAGAATTAATCCACAACTTTTGAAAAGGATTAATTAAGCAATGTTTTATAATATTAGGATTAATAAGTATTTTGAATAGAGAAAATACTTTTGATAAATTGAGATTTGAAAACTAAGTTTAAAATCTTATTTGGAAAACTTACAATTAAGAACCTATTTTGAGTTATAACTTTTATTGATAGCCGAGGTTGGAAATTGTAAAATTTTAATTCTTTAACGAGCTAAAGATTATAGAAATTTTGAGAATTTAAATCAATATTAAAGTTTATCTCAAATAAATAATAAGAAAAAGTATATTTAATGGAAAAATTAAATAGAGAACTCTTAATGATTTGAACGTTGATAAATTTTTTGGAATCTACCTAATGTTGTACCTTGACTTGGATAGGAGCCAAGAGGATCATATCTACCTTGATTGAATTTTTCCATTATTGATAGTTTCTAATTCGATATCGATATGACTCCTTTTGAAATCTTTGTTTAGGGAACCATATCGACCATTCTCTTATTGGCTTAAGTCCGGGAGAGAAATTGATCTTGAGTCCCAACTATATTTGTGAATCTTTTGGTAAGATCTTGGAAATTTTTGTTGGAAATCGAATATTTATTCGTGTTTCTTTCTTGTTGGAGGACTTGTAACACCCCTAATTTTGATAACATTATTCAAGAGATACAAGTAGAAAAATTAAATAGAATAACGTAAATAATTAGAGTGATAAGAGGATTGAGTTTGAAAATAAATTAAGGGTCGTGCTTAATTATTTAAATGGGTTTAAGAATGGCTTATAGGCTAATTAATTTACACAAGGGCTTAATAGGAGATAGTCGCACCCTTATATATTCACGGCTTTACCATCCATTCACGTTCATTTTTATTTCATAAAAACATAAACAAAGGAAGGGCAAAGCCGGCCATTAGGAGAAAAGAGGAGAAAATCAATTTAAGGCTAAGGATTCCAGCTATGGGAAATTAATCTTAATCAAATCTCAAATTCCTTCTCCTAATCAAGGTGAATAATAATCTAAATCATCTCTATTTTGTTTTATGATCATTTGTTTTTCGGGTTTAAGATTAAATCCACTATTATGACGGTTTTTGATTGATGATATGCTTGGATTTGGACATGTTGGGTTTAAACAAAATAATTTGATAATTATTTTATACGGTTTTAATGGTAAAACCAATTATAATGATTTTCGTATGCCATGAGAAAATTTTATGTTGTGTAAAACATAATTTTAGAGATGGGTTTTAATATTTTTAATTTTTTAAGCTATGGAAAATTTATTATGAATTTCCAAAGGAAAATATGAATGATTAGGTTTTGAAATTTATTTCGATTATTTTATGAAGAATTTGGGTCTAGAATTTTTATATGTTAGATAACATATCGAAAGTGAATTTTTGTAATTTTTGGGGATTTTTCCTAAGTAAATTACTATGGAAATAAAATTATTTTAGACGAAGGACTTAATTGTTTATTAGTTTTGCTTAATGGAGGGGCTTATTTGTTAAACTAATCCATGTTTAGATCTAAAATTATGTGGTAGTTATTTTGGTAAGAATTTGAAAACGTTATGGAAACCAATCAAATGTTTACAAATAGGCCGGTTAGTTATAAAGTAATTGCTTTAATTAGTATTAAAACAGTCTTTACCCAGAAAAGTGGGTTCCGCCTCTTTCAGAAGCACCTTTCGACCCATTACTTCTGCTTCCACCAAGTCGAAACCTACCATAGCTGTAACTAATACACAAGGTATCACATTAATGATATGTAGTGGATTGGGGAAAGGCGTAAGGCATGGCGTCGAAACCATTGCTTCCGATGGGGTCAAAACCTATGTTTTACTTTCAAATGATAAGCGCCTGTCTTATTTTGCTAAAAGCTTTCAAAGGAGTAGAAATAGGTGCTTTTGAAGGGGTCTTTCTAAATTACTTTTGAAAGGGGTTGCCGCCTCATGTTTAAATTGTAGCTTCCGAAGGAGTTAGTTTTAAATCCAATGCTTTCGAAAAGGGTGGGTTCGACCAAGTCGAAACCCTCATGTCGTTCCTATGCCTTTCGAATGGATTGTAGCCATCAACCAATTCGAAAGGTAGCTTTTTTTAAACCTGTGTTAAGCCACTTCCTAAAAGCTTTCGAATCGGTTAAAGGGTTTCGAAGGAAAATGGCTTCGAAAGGGGGTTTCGATGCTAACCTTTAGATGTTCTATTTAAATACTTTTCGCTTTCGAAAGGATGGTTTCGAAGCCATCAATTTTCCCCAAACAATTTTATATAAAGATTAAAGGTTTTGAAAGGGGTACTTCTGCTTGTATTTACTTAGACCCAATAAGATATGTTTTAAAGTAAACCCAATAGTTTCGAAAGGGGTACTTTCAAATGGTTTCGAAGCTATGCTTCTATAATTGAATGGTAATACGTTAACGAAAGGTTTCGAAAGAAAAGTTTTGAAGTGTATCAAAAGGCATGGTCCTAGAATTTTGAAAAAGAAGATTTTAATGCTTTCGAAAGGAAGTTTTCCAATGGTTTCGAAAGTAAATTTTAAGGTTTCGAAAGCCTTAGTTTTCAAAACAAGTAACCCAATCTCATTTTAAAGGAAAACCATGGTATAATAAAAGAGTTTTGAAATGATTTTAAGTATGGAGTTTTTGAAGAATTTTTTCTTGATTAATAGGTTATAGGGATTAACCAAGTTTTATAAAATGATTTCAAGGATATTAAACCATATGTGTCGGTATTATCATGTTATTATGTTTACTTCTTCATATATATATATATATATTCACATTATAGTGGACCCATAACTGTATTTTGGGGAAGGGTAGAATAACCAGTTAGGTTGACCCAGTAGTGAATATAAATTGAATTAACTCTTGAATGAGTAGAATTGCATCCAAGAGGTCAGATAGACCAACATGTGGATGCCTAAATAGTGTCAGATAGACAGGTTCATAGTAAACCCATGAAAACTATGTTTAGGAAAAGTTATTGGTAGATGCCAATAGGTTCATAGTAAACCCATGAAAACTATGATTATAAAGAGTTCTTGGCAGGGGCCAATAGGCTTGAAGTGAACCCATGAAAACTATATCTGGATTAACTTAGTGACAGAAGTCAATAGGTTCATAGTCAACCCATGAAAACTATGATAAGAGGGAAGTTATTGGGGATACCAATAGGTTCAGGGAGAAACCATGAAACGATAATGTTATTGGCAGGGGCCAATAGGTTCCTAGTTATCCTATGAAAACTATGAAACTGGACAGGGAGTCCATAATCTTTAACAGGTTATTAGTAAGCCCATGAAAAATAATAGGTTAATAGTGACCCTAGAAACTATAAATGAGACAGTTAGTCAAAATGAAAAGGGGATGGGAAATCCAGAATTGATTTTCTTGTTTGCATATCATCATATTATTTTAAACTGCTATGTTTTAACCATTGTGGATGTAGGTGCACAGTATATTGTTTTATAACGTTTTAGGATACTAGTGAGGGGAAAACCCATTTCGCTAAGCGGCGTGGTCTCACTAGGTATCTAAGTGGTTTGAGATGGTAGATTATTATTCATACCAGACTTTATGTCTGACTCGAAGTTTATGTTTTCCCCTTAAACTCTCGGGTACTCAATTGATTTTGAGTAGTTTGAGAGTTGAGGTTTTCAGGTACCTCTTTCGACGAATAAGCTTCCGGAGACGTGCAAGAGGCATGATAGCTATTTAGAGTTCTTTTCTATTTTGATTCCGCTGTATTTTGTTGTAAAGGCAAAGATGTTTAATTGCCTAGTTATATACTCTGATCATCCAAGAGGGCATCTTCATATGTCGCTCTTGGCGTGTGTTCTAATAATTATATTTTCTTTGAACGTGATTCTTGGAATGGGATTATGTAATGAATTTGAAATTCTTTGAAATGGAATGAGAAAGTTGTTTGTTGATTTTAAATTTTTTTTCCATATCCATGTGTTTATGTTATATCAATGTACCTAACATTACCGTATTTGGTCGCCGAGGATTAATAACTATGGATGACTGCAGCATCCATAGACGTTAGTTTTAGGCCTCCAATTAAGGGATGTTACAAGTTGGTATCAGAGCATAGGTTTATGAAACTGAAAAGAAATTTAAACCTAAAAGATTTTAAACATAATCCAATGAGTTAGAAAATAAGATCGGGGTTTGGGTTAACGCTATAATAACGTACTTGTATTTGATATATAGACATATATATATATATATAAGTACGTAGTCATCTATCTCTTAGACCGTTCTTCTGTATCTTACTAAGGTTCGTATGTAGATTTACAAGAAAGAAGATATAGAGGCAGGAAACAGAAGGGGAAATCTCGATGGAGGAAGCACCACAACCAACGGAAATGTTCGACCCACCAGGAGGAACACGAGTCAACAGGCTAATTCTAACCTAAATGCTGATGCCAATGTGGGTGCTAGAAATCCACCAGTGGATATGGAGATGATGTATCAGTTTTTCATCAATATGATGCAAGCTGGAACAGCTGCTGGAGTTGCTGGGAGTGTTGGAGGAGCTAATCCTGTGGCTCCAATTGGAAATAACTATGCTAAGCTAAGCAGAGACTACACCAGTCTTGGTGGGAAACCGTTTATGGGAATGGAGGATGGTATAGAAGGTGAGAATCTTCACTGATTTGGGTTTGGATGATGAACAGAAGAGGAGGCTATCCTCTAGGCAGTTGCAAGCGGCAGCACTTCACTGGTGGAATAGTGTTACTACCGGGGTTCTGGTGGAAGAGTTGACTTGGCCAAAATTTTAGAAGGAGATTCGAACAGAGGTTTTTATCTAAAGTTGCTAAGTCAGCGTTGATGAGAAAGTTTATGGATTTGGTGCAGGGAGAGATGTCGGTAATTGAGTATGTTGCTAAGTTTTATGAGTTGTCCCGATATGGGTATGCTACTATAAACACCGTCATCAGAAGGAATGAGAGGTTCATTCGGGGATTGAGGCCTGAGATTGCTAGGGAGACGCTGACATATATCTGTGATCCTTGTAATGTAGTTGTGGAGATGGCAATCTAATCTCAGTTTTACTTAGGGTTATGATCCTTGTAGTGTGTTTAATTCATTGAATAATCTCAGTTTTACTTAGGGTTATAATTCTTTTCTTTTGCAAATTCCAAAATTAACCTAGGTAGTTGTCAAGAGAAGCTTGCCTAATGGAATCTGGGTCTTTTGCTACTAATTCAAGTTCAAATTTGGGGAGTTTATCTCACACTTCTAGACTATGAATAATGGCAAGTTGCTGCTTCATTGTTTGATTGAATCTATATTGAAATGGCTCTCAAATTTGTTGTGATATTCACATATTTTGTTATTTCATTCACTGTTTTGTTGAAAACCCACAACTTATGAGCATGATTTGCATTAAATAGTACAGTTTTGTTGCTTACATGATAACTTATTCAATCTAGTGGATGTCTAGGTTCAAGTTAGAGAAGAAACCACTATAAATGGGCAATTGGAGCATCGACGGCGTCGCTTGAGACTTAGCCCAGGCATGCCAACAGGTGTAGTGGTCACCATGACCGGTGGACCAGTCATGACTTGGGCTGAGACCTAGGTCACGCCGTATCGGGCTCCGTTTGCGCCCGTTTACTCCTCCGCTCACCCATTCGATCGCTTGAACCTATTTGCTTGATTTTAGTTCTGTTTTCTATGTCGATTTCAATGCTTTTTCTAAATTTTTATTTATGAACTTGTGAATTCATCTTGGAGTCTATTATACCGTAGAATTGCTCTATGGGTCCATGTCACAATACACAATTTTCATCGCATGTTTTCAACTAGAATTTTCAAAAGCATGATTTTAAATCCAAACCGTTTTCCCAAATCATTTTAACAAGGGCTTTCTAACATATATACACGTATATATATTCTAGTTCATAAAACAGTATTTTTGAGAAGGATTTTAATGTAAGTAATTTTATAAAATTTCACGATATCGATCGAATGAGGAATCAATTTAAACGGATTAATAAAACGAGTGGTATGAAATGCTCGCCTTTACTTTTTGATTAATTCCCAGACTTGTTCGATTGAGCCATTTATACACATGAGTGGAGTTTACTAACTTATAGTAAATGTTTAAATAAACCCATGTGGTATGGGACACACAGTTTTTATTTATTTAGTTACTATTCGAAGGTTATAACACTTATCGACGAGTTTATGACTCGCCTTCGAGTGTATAGGACTGGTTCATATCTTGGAGTTTATAGGTTTCGTACCTATCTTGATGTTTATAGGACTTGTTCCTATCTTGATGTTTATAAGACTTGTTCCTAACTTGGTGTTTATAGGTCTCGTGCCCATCTTGCTATTTATAGACTTATACGTCTATCATGGAGGTTCATGCATTTAGGTGAATTTATTCACCAATCTTGGAGTTTTAGCGCCTTTCCCCATTTATGTGATTTTTTGGATTTCTGTTATGATTTCTAGATTTGATGCTATTTGTGTTATCACCGAATGCTTTATGGGATTTTTCTTTTAGAATTTTTTTGGGTTTTGATATTTGATGATTACACACTTGGAGTTTATTGAAGCATTCTTGTTGTTGAACAATTCCTGGCTTTTTGTTCATATTTGAGATTTATATCATTACATCCATTGTTTATCTTGCTTAACACATTTATTATAGTCTAGACTGACCTGTTTATTATTTTATAATACTCGTGTCAGACTGAGTTATTTCAGATGCTCCAGTTTGATAGTTCTAGAGAGGATTTCACTCTAGTTGTCTAGTTATTATTCATCTTATCTTCATTTTGTATATGTGTATATATTCATATAGTGTTGTATCTATTATTGAGCCTAGATTCTTTTGCGTACATATTAGTTTCAGGAGATGTAGTACAAATGTATTATATGGATCATTTGGACCACAGTCTTGTATTTGATATTATGTATCTATTCGATTTGATTAGCTTGTATCTATTGGTATTCCGCTGTGTATATTACATGATCTGTATTATGTGATTTGTATTTGTTATATATTGTTCTGATTTTTATTATATCCATCGTATTTTTGTTTTATGCCTAAATTGTATACGTTGATTTCACTTAATTAAAGAAATGTATAGCATATTAATCGACGTATCGATGGTCGCTTAAAGTAAAATTCATGGATGGTCGCTCCAAACCAGCCCTATTCTCTATACTAGCCGACAATATTACTTTGTAATATTCTCTGTTGGTGTGGGTCTCGGGATGGGGCGTCATAGAACCGGTCGACCATAAGAGGTTTACCGCCCCCAGATATAGCGGTCGACGGGTTGATGATTCAAGATGACGATTTTGAGTGGCCAACGGTCCAGATTTAATCGTATATTTTACTTGGTAGCGAAGTAAACATTTAGCAATCAGGATGTAAACAAATATTTTTTCGGTGTACATCAACTGTCTGTATTAGTTTAAATCCCTATAAATACACAACTAATGTAAACCCTAATTCATCAGAAATTAATCTGTACACCCAAATTCTGTTCATTCCTTTTCTCCTCAACTTAAAATATTCTTTAAAATAAATAAAAATAAAAGTAGAGAGGTCTAAAGAAGTCAAATCAAGCGAAGAGATAACAAACGTGGAGGTTTTCAGACGAGATTCAAAGTGAAAAAGCTTGAATCTGTGGTGAGTGCGTATGTTTTAAATAGGATGATTTATATGAAGATAATTTATGATACCCTATCTGATTTGGATTATTAGAAACTAAATTTAGAATCATGTCGTTTAGATCTGAGATTGAATAATAAATGAAATTGATGCGCACCTGCTAAATAGAAATTAATCTAGGTTAAACCCCTTTTTCTAATCAAGTATGAATTCAAATAACCTGTTAACATAAACTGTTACTATTGATTTCTTATAACCTGATAATATCGATGTTGATAGTAACCCTAGGTTGACCTGTTTTTACTGTAAATTTGTTAACTGAATTTGAATAAGAAATTTTGATATTCGCAAACTTGGGTTCACTTAAATTTCTGTAAGATGAAACTGTAAATTACTATGGAAATTTGGGAACAAACTAATTAATGAACTAATTAAAAACCCTAAAATAGCTATAGTCCCTACTCAAATAATGATGATCGATCGACTTCTCTTTCTGGAGCAGTCGACAGCAAGTGGTTGACCACTCCAGTGGTAGGCGGTTGACTGGTTGGCGTATTACAGGCATTGTATGGACCTCGGCCTAGGGCCTATATTATAAATAAACTAGTTAGTAGTGTCAAGATATTTTTTTTTGAAATAAAAAGGTTCTTTATTAATAACAAATAGAACCTCTAATAGGAAGACTCACCTTCCTAAAAAACCTTACCATTGTGGCAAGGAAAGGAGCACAACATCCCCTATAGTCTGCCTCTAGTACAGGAGTTTACAATCTAACATAAAACAAGGAGAAAACAAAATACAACAACAAAGCCTACAAACAAATTAAAAGATTGCAGGCCCAAAAACGATGAAGCCCAAACCAACAAACACCCCCGCTTTTCATTAAACCACTAACTATAACCCGTAACCACAAACACCCTAAACCTTTGAGAAAAATACGCCGCCATCAACCATTATCATCCAGCTCAATCCCCCATCTGAGCAACAAATTCCTCTTTTCCAATGTCACACGCCGTCGATTTAATCGCCGATACAGCTGCAGCCTGACATCTATCTCCACAAGCTTTAACCTGACCTCCCTCGAGCATCTCAGATGTTCAAATCGCCTCCTAACTCGTTCGACCTAGATGTGGTGAACGAGAGTGGATGCCGTAACAAACGCCAAGTCTCATAATACCGATTTCGTGTTGAAATGAAACCATAATCTGGCCAGGTAGTCCCCCAAAGCAATGGCAGTGAAAGGCGGTACGGCAAGCCGAAGCATAGTGCATCCCCACAGATAAGTGCTGTATTCACAAGTTGTAAATAAATGCTGATGATTTTCTATGTACACACCACATAGGTCACATGTAGAGTCAGTATTAATCCCCTAATTTGTAAGACGATCTTCCATAGGCAATCGTTGTAAATAAGTAAAATATGTTGTGTAGGAGAACTTTCTTGCTATTTTGCTGTACCAAATTACTCTAAAGTTTTCATCACTATCTGTAGGTGATCGTATGTCGTCCATACTTTGGAGAACATGAATTTTTTACTATCACAAATTTTCTAGTAATCCCTGGTGTTGTCAGAGACAATATTCATATTTTTTATCTGCGTAGCTACTTCTTTAGTCTTTGATAACAGTTGGGGTTGAAACCGGCCTTCATGTATAATATGAGAAACTTTACTCTTAGTTGTGTGACTTAAATGGATTCTGTTCCACCCTAGCAAATCAACAAGAGATTTGTGGTTTATCCAAGATTAAACCACAAATCAGTGTCTTCCCCGGTAGTAATTACTCTGGTCATGATGGAGACAGCGATGTCACGTTGTCTTGAAATAGATTTCATTGTCCCGGAGTAATTATTATCAATGGGCAAGACCTAGAAATTTTCTTTAGCCATGTATTTGATCCTCATCCACCTCGACCACAAGCTATCCGTAGTAAGTAGATTCCAAAGGAGTTTAATTCTTGCAGTTGTATTCAAGTCTGTGAATCTACATAAACGTACCCTACCTTCAATTTTGGGTTTACATAAAGTCTCCCAAGAAATTTTATGTAGTTTCCCTTTCCACAAAAATTCTGCACATAACTTATCCACCTTAGTTAACACTAACTGTGGCAAATTATAGATCAAAACCCAGTACATAACAATGGGTGTTATAGTACTGTGGATTAATTATGCTCACCTCATTGTTGTTAATAGATTATAGTCCCAACCTTCTAACTTATTACTTATTTTCTGGCATTTGTAGAATGGTAGCAATTTCAGTCTTACACGTTACACCAACACTAAAAAATAACTGAAATTTTGTTTGATTTATCTTCAAACCCACTATCTCCTCCATAATAGTGAAAATGTTGTTCATGTAAGTAGCATTAGTTGTTGTAGAAGATAAAAGGATCATGACATCATCAACATATAAAAGATGTGTAATAACAGGTTGAATGTGAGAAATAGGTTGTAGATGTCCATCACAAAATTCCTCTTCCATTAATAGGCTAAAAAATTCCATAGCGATGCAAAATAAGTAAGGGGATAAAGGATCTCCCTGCCGGAGTCCCCTGTTGGAGGAAATAAACCCTTCTGATCTACCGTCAATCATAATAGAAAATGTAGGCATAGATATACATTCATAAATAAGCTCCACCAAGGAGGTAGGAAACCCTATAGATGTAAGCATATGAATTACAAATTCCCGATTAACCATATCATATGCTTTCTGGAGATCAATTTTAACACACATTTTCTGTTTACCTCGCTTGGAGAAATCCCGGATTAGTTCATGAGCGAGTAAAACGTTTTCACCAATATTTCTCCCCGGTATAAAAGATGACTGATTTTTTGCAATTAAACAAGGAAGAAACCATTTGGTTAGGCTAGCGGGGTTAACTGGTCCCCTACCAGATTTATTGCAACGAAAAATAAAACACAACATAGAACATGAACTATGTCACGGAAAAGGAGAAAAAAGAAAAACAACAACAACTCTTAGAAAACAAAAGAGAACACACAAGAATGAAAGAGAAAGGGCCAGCACCACAACTACAAACAAGCAATGACATGCACTGAATCATGCACACTGATGCATGCCAAAACAGTTGCAATCCCAACAATAAATAACACAAGCTTTCAACTCCAAAAATTTTGATGTGGAGAGAAACCAAAAAACAAGGAAGAAACCATTTAATTCAATTACAAATGATCTTGGACATGATTTTATAAAAAAACATTAGCATAAGAAATAGGTCGATAATTTAAATAGTTTGAGGCTTATCTTTCTTGGGAACCAAAGTAATAAAATTATGATTCACTCCCTTCGGTAATTTTCTGCTATGAAATATTTCTGACACTGCGTTTATTATACTCTCCTATAGGTTAGTCTAGTGCAGTTTATAGAATTTGGATGAAAAACCATCGGGGCCTGGACTTTTAGCATCATCAATAGAGAATAGAGCTGTTTTAACTTCTTCTGGTGTGACAAGAGAAGATAAGTACTCTTTTCCTATGTCATTTATTTTCAGTCTAGTGTTAATGGTGGGGAAAAAATTCATAATTTCACCATTAAAAAGCCGCTAGTAATAATTTAGAGCTTCGGCTTTTATACCGTTGCAATCATATATGTAATGACCTTCTGCATCCATTAAAGCCTAGATTTTGTTTCTATGTCTTCGCATTGACATTTTAGCGTATAGTGTCTAGATATATATATGGATGTTAGGAGTAGGGATGCTAGTTCCCTATGAGGCAACACTAGGATGTTGTGGGGCTGGGTAAATGCTATTTATCCAACAAGGATCGATATCTAACTAGGGGTGATTCTATTACAAACTGCACTCATAGGTGGTTCTACGGTGAACGCACAACACTGATGATGATGCCTCATGAAGTGTGCGGCCCGGCATAATGAGAGTTTCTTGGTATTGACAGATGACGCGTCGTGATGCTATGTTGTTGGATCCCGACGCATGAAATAAGAGGTGTTACGTTACTATTGAGAGGTGGACATGGATGCAGACGATGAGAAACTTTGATGAGTCGACATTGCGGGCTCCACTCAATGCGTAACCGGGGTACCTGTAGTCGTAGTTTTTGGAAACTTAGTCCCATGGTAAAAATTATAGGAAACCTATGTTGGAATAGTGACGTGTTGTCGTAATATGGGAAATGGTAGGGTAATCCTATGTAAAATAGCTCTAGTAGCTATAAGTCGATCGTTAGTTGTCAGATGTTCGATTAATTGTTCGACCCTTAGTATGAGCCTACACAAGTAGTTAGTGTAGGTGTGTACTGAGTTAAATCCCTTAGGTAAAAAAAAAAGTAACTCATGAACACTTGTAGGACACTCTAGGTCACATATAGTATTACTAAAGTCAATTGCGTGTGATCACGATATATTAATAGTGTACTCGTGCACCAGACTTTTGTCTGACCCATACCTTTTCCTTTCTTTTGCCCTACTAAAAGAGGACAGTGTCACAAGTGATAGGATCGAGATTAGTACGTTGAAAGGTGAGCTCATCATTGAAGTTGCCAATCATTTTATATTACTCCCCATGTAACTATCTATCTTATTCAGTAATTAGTATGCATCAGATTATGTATCGTATTTCTATGTACTTTGGATTTAACTGTAATATTTTCTAAGTTTGTGTTTTGCGATATTTTTTGAGATGGTTATTTACTATATTTATATTTTGTTGCCTTTTGCTATGAGATCTGAAAGTGTGGAATGTCTTAGATTATATCTGTTTACTCTTAGTCTCTAGAATATTATAAAAACCCCGACATTTCATGCTTCTCGGCAACGATGTGAGTACGAAAGTCACCTGAGGCTTTGGACCAATGTGTTGGGAGGTGCGGGTTGTCACAGTTGGTATCAAAGCCTACGTTTTGAAATTCCTTAGGGATTTGGGACGTATCGAGAGAGCATACTTGAAATACTTTTTCAAAAATAAAAGTTTTTTAAATGTTTTTTCAAAAAGGTTTTCAGAATGAGTTTTCAAAGTATATATATGTATGTATACGTAAAAAGTTTCAAAAAGTTTTCCAAAGATTTTATATAAGTATAACGTGAATAACTCTTTCCTTTATTCTTACCAATACTTTCTGTAGAAAAGTTGCTAATAAATTCCTAAATTATAGATAGAAGATAAGTGATATAGCTAGTTTAGGCTCAGGCGACGTGGTTGAGATTTTAGGCATGAACATCCCAATTTGGTTCCGACGGTATCTTCAAGCAAGAGGACAAGCTTAATTCTGATAGAGGATCCACAGAGCGAGCGCCAGGTGTAGTTCCTGCCCACCCACCTACCAATGATTTTGCTAAATTATGTAAGAACTTTGCGAGCCTAGGAGGGAAGCCGTATGTGGGGAATGATTCATATGTAGATTGGAGGACATGGATCTGTACTTGTGAGAGGATTTTTGGATTGATAGGTCTTGCTGATGAGGTGAGGAGACAATTTTCTACTTGGCACTTACATGGAGAGGCCCTAAATTTGTGGGACGTAGTTGAGGTAGAGACCAATGGAGGAGAGATCGCTTGGGATGTTTAGAAGACATTTTGAGATGAAGTTTCTTTCTAGAGCCGAGGAGGGAGTATAATTGGGGAAGTTTATTCATTTACCATAGGGAGAGATGTCGGTGAAAAAGTATGTGAACCAATTCAATGAATTGGTTAGGTTTGGGATAGAGCTGATCACTACCCCTCAACAGGAGGGTTCTTCGATTTGTTAAAGGGCCGAATCAACCTCTTCAAGGTTTGGCTCTTAGTTATATTTTTATGGGTGCCACTTATGATGGTTTGGTTCAGAAGGCCTTGTTGAATACCGTCTCTAAGAAGGAATGGAAGGAAGAACCCAAGAAATCTGGAGGAAAGGTGCAATAGCAAAATCAGTGCAAGGGAGGAATGTGACCCAAGGGAAAAATTAAGAAGCAGGATATGTCGTGCAGGAAGTGAGGTTAGAAGGGGCATTTTGCGAAGGAGTACAAGGCAGATAGTTTGAAGATTAAGTGTTACAACTATAATCAATTCGGGCACATGAGGCGGGAGTGTCAAGTACCTCAAAAGACCTCTACCCAAGTGGTTCCAGCTTATGCATTGGATTTGGTTCCCAGTTCGAGTGCACCTCCAATAGCGGATAAGAGGAAGAAGGTTGTAATCGAAGGTATGTTAACTCTATCTTGTTTATCCATTCGAACCTTATTTTATACTAGGGCATCACAGTCTTTTATTTCCAGTAGACTTGTAGATGAGTTACACCTAGACACTAGCATAGTTACAGACCATATAGTTGTATCAAACCGTGTTAAAGGATCATATTATTTGTTTATGATATGTAAGGTTTTGAAAATTTTCATTTTGGGGATCAAGTTCGATTGCGATGCTTTTGTCTTAGGATTTTCTAGCTTTGGGTTGATTTTGGGCGTGGATTGGATGATGATGTATAGGGTTATTCTAGATTGTGATAGGAAGGTTGTTAGGTTGGGTACTTGTAATGGATGCAGTCTATAGGTTCATTGCAATCCCAGAGGTTTAGTTATGTTGAGTTACCTTTATTCAATGGATCTATCACATGACCAGTTAGATCCAGTATATGTAGTTAAGATTACCTAGATGTCTTTTTCGAGGTTACTAGTCTCTCACGCTAGAGAGATCGAGTTTCGAATTTATCTTATGAGGAACGCCAGACCTATTGCCTTACCCTTGAGGCATATGGCTCCAAAGGAGAGAAGCGAGTTGAATAAACAGGTGAATGTGCTGTTAGAGAAGGGGTTCATTAAGAGGAGTATTCCGGAATGTAGAGCACCAGTCGTTTTTTCCACTAAAGTGGACGGTTCTTTTAGGGTATTGATCGTAGGAGCTGAATAAGATGACAAAGAAGAATAGTCATCTATTGCCCCGTATAGACAATCTCTTTGATCAGTTAGTCAGAGCAAAGGTGTTCTCACAGCTTGATTTTGCTATCAGATTCCGCCAGTTGTGTGTAGCCGAGGATAATACTCAAAAGACTGATTTTCGTACACTCGACGGACTTTATGATTGGTTAGTAATGCCCTTTGGATTGACCAATGCACCGGCTTACTTTGTTTATCCGATGAGCTAAGTTTTAGAGGGTTGCTTAATAAGTTCATGGTGGTATTTGTTGATGACATTTTGGTCTATTCAAGGAGCGAGGAAAATCACAAGTTAAATTTAGAAGAAGTGCTCAATACACTCCGAGCATAACTTGAAAGCGAAGTTTTCTAAGTGTCATTTTTTGCATAAAGGAGTATGCTTTTTCGGACACGTTGTCTCAGATAGTGGGCTAGTAGTTGATCCTAGTAAAGCAGCTGCAGTATAGGATTGGCGTGTGCTGAAGAATGCCATGAAAGTGAAGAGTTTTCTTTAGTTTGGCAGGCTATTATAGGAAGTTCATTAAGGACTTCACTAAAATCTCCGCCCCTTCAACCCGCCTTATTGATAAGAATATGGTTTTCCCATAGGGCGCAAAGTGCAAGGATGATTTTATTAAGCTGAAAAAGGCATCGACTAGTGCACCTATTATAGTGCTACCCGATGGTACAAAGGCATATACTGACGCTTGTGATACGAGATTGTGCGTGGTCTTGATGTAGGAAGGGAGAGTAGTGAGCTATGCTATTCGATAGTTGAAAGTCCATGAGTGAAATTATCATACCCATGACCTTGAGTTAGCAACCATTGTCTTTGCGCTCAAGTCATGGAGACATTATCTATTAGGAGAGTGGTTTAAGCTGTATATAGATCATAAGTCTCTGAAGTACTTATTATCCTAGAAGGGTCTAAATTTAAGGCAGTAGAGGTGGGTAGATTTTTTAGCATCGTATGAATTTGATATCTCATATACCCTAAGCAAGGGCAATGTGGTGGCCGACATCTTGACTAGGCAACATGCGGTGTTGAGTCCTTTGTTCTTAAAGTGGAACCATTTGGAGTTTAGTTCTATGTTCAATTTTCGACCATCATCAGACATTACTCCGGAATTATTAGTAGCTTTGGATATGCATACTACACTTATGGATCGTATAGGATCTAGTCAGAAGAAAGATAAGAAGCTACCAAATATTTTTGAGAGGATTAGTAGAGGAGAGCAGTCGAATCACTTGAGGCATTATACTGTTAACTCGAAGGGGTGGTTACGGAGGGATGGTAGATTGTGTGTTCCTCGCATTATGGATTTGATTGACATGGTACTAGTTAAGTCTTATCGCTATAGGATGGCCATTCATCCCAACGGAGACAAAATGTATCGTGACGTGAAGAGAGTCTTTCGTTGGCCTGGTATGAAGAAGCATGTGGCAAAGTATGTAGCCTGATGTATGACTTGCCAAAGAGTACATGCAGAGCAGAAAAAGACGGGAGGGTTGTTGCAGCCATTGGATATTTTGCAATGGAAGTAGGAGTGTATTTCTGTGGACTTCATCGATGGACTACCAAGGAGTAGTAGAGGGATGAGAGTATTTGGGTCATAGTCGATCGACTGATCAAATGTGCTCAATTTATTCCAGTTAGGATTATGAGGACTACAACATCTTTGGTGACACAATACATGAGAGAGATCGTTAGTTTACATAGAGTTCCTTCTAGCATCGTTAGCGATCGAGATCCGCTTTTCACCAATGAGTTTTGGAGGAGTCTATAGGAGGCTTTAGGCACTGAGTTGAGCTTGAGTACCGCTTATCAGTCACAGATAGACGGATAGATGGAGTGAGCGAATCAGGTGTTGGAGGACTTACTTTGGATGTGCATATTGGATTTTGGAGGCTCATGGGAGGATCACTTGCCACTAGTGGAGTTACATATAATAATAGCTATCAAGAGAGTATTGGGATGTCACAATTCGAGGTGTTATATGGGAGACCATGTAGATCACCGTCATGTTGGTGGGACACCACGAGTAAGATTATTCTTGGACCAAACATGGTGAGAGAGACATTAGAAAAGAAAGACTTGATCCATAGAAGGATGAAAACCGCATAAGATAGGCAGAAGTCTTATGCTGACATGAGACAAATGGATTTGGAGTTTGCAATGGGCAACATGGTCTTTGTGAAGGACTCGTCGCTTAGGCATGTCATGAGATATGGTAGTTCGGGAAAGCTAGCACTTGGTTTGTAGGACCTTTTCCGATTACTAGTAGAGTTGGGAAGTTAGCTTATAGGTTAGAACTTCCTAAGAAGTTAGCGGGAGTACATGACGTTTTCCATATGTCGCATTTGCGAAAGTGCTTACATGATATAGTTGCGGTAGTCAAGTCAAGTCAGCTAGAGGATGCAGAAGTAGAGAGGGAGTCACTTGTTCATCGTGCACCCACTCGTATTCTTGAGCATGGTACAAAGCGACTCTACAATAAGGTTGTAAAATTCCCTATATTGAGGCCCGAAGCTAAGCGCTACAGATGCTGCAGTCATCCATAGTATTAACTTCCGGTGACAAAATATAGTAATATTAATGGTATCCACAACATCAGAAGCACATGAATATGAAACAAAATCACAGATTACAAAAAATAGCAACTTTAGTGATTTCATTTCAAAAACATGTTTCATATTCCATTACATAATCCCAAACGTTTCCCAGGTTTTGATCAAATATAATTATTACAAAATATGCAAAGAGAGACATATGAATATGCCCTCTTGGATGATCAGTACTAAATAGACATAAACTGTCTTAATACATCACAGGGGAAATAGAAATAAAAATAACAACTCCTAAATAGCTATCCATGCCTCATGTACATCTTCGGAATTATTCGTCCACCTACTAAAACCTGTAAATCCTCAACTCTCAACCTACTCAAATCATATTTTGAGCACCCAAGAGTTTAAGGGGAAAAACATAAACTTCGAGTCATACATAAAGCCTGGTGTAAATAATACTATACATCTCGGTTTACTGATATTAAGTGAGACCACGCCGCTTAGCGGAACGGGTTTCCCCTCACTAATATCCCTTTTTAAAACATTCTTTTGCAAATCAAAATCCTACAACCAAACCGGTTAAAGTAATAATAACAATATCATGTATGCATACAAATCAAGTAATTAATGGACTATCTGTCCGAACACTATAGTTTTGTTTAGCGAACTACTAACCTTTGGCTGACTCGGGCCTACTAGAAAAAATAAACAAATAATCTAACTTCTTCTAGATACTCTTCTGGACGGTATGTCCCTAACTTACTTCTCCCAGAATCAACTGATCTTAATGGTTTTGCGAGCTCACCAATAACCTATCTTTCACTATAGACTCCTTTCTTTGTGTAACATCATTTTAGTCTTACCTGTGACAAAGCCCTACACACTCGAATTTTGGACTTATATTAGCTAAGGGCTACTAGCTAAAGTGTAACGACCCACTATTTTGGACCATTCGCATCCATTATAAGTGTATAGGTAGACACTCATGCCGGAATTGAATTGCTCAAAATACCGCGTTGTTAATTTAAATTGGCAAAACTGAACATATACAATAAATAAATAATCACAGATCACAGACACAGAGTAATAAGTGCAGCGGAAATAAAAGAAATAGTAGTTCATGAAGCTACTATATGAATATATAAAATACATCAGAGTTACAACAGAAGAGTAATACGATACATCAGATACAAATCAGAATACATCACTGGAATCATCGAATACTGAAAGCAGAATAGATGGCTGGATCTTCAAGCAAAGCTCCAACTCCAAAGGTGAGTCTCGAAAGCTGAACCACTCAGTCTGACCCGAGCGTAAAGCAAAACACAAGACACTCGAGTCAGGATTAACATTCTTATATTAATAAATCCAACTCAAGTGAAATAGCAATTGAAATACAAGTAACTCAAAGGATGTTTGGAATAACCATCCTTTAAGGATCCGTTAAACTATCTACTAGGTAGTAATGTACGATAAGTAGATAATGTCTATCAGTAATAATAAGATATCAAAATAGCGTTAAGTCATGGCCCACTCCACCCTTAACACATTTTTATTCCCAAAAGCATATACAAGACCGTAGTTTCCCCAAAATCGGAAGTCACCAGAGGGCAATCCATATACTAAAGGTACAAATCAAAATCGTAGTGGTCGCGTATAAATGGAATACAAGTATGACAAGGCACATGAGGCAATACCCAAGGTAGTGATACTACCGTTCGCCTGATCCGGACTAGTGAGAACGCAACGCCGCAGCGCCCACAACACCATGAAACAACACTCCCAAAATCAAGGGTGCACCAATCGACAACAAGTATAAGTAGTTCGAAGAAGTGTGTCCACTTGAGGTAGCTAATCCTCCATTGGCCCGGCACAGCTCCTGTTTTAGTCATTTCCAATTTGACACAAGTGTCAAGGCTATCCATCATCGTTCTCTTTCTTCAGTCATCACGTACATCATTCCACCCACTTCATTCTGGATCATCACTCCGCGTATAGTTATTAAAGGGGTTTTCGGTTTAGATAGAGAATATATATCCATAACCGAATTTCGGTCTCTTTAATAACTTCCGTGATTATTACACCGATTGGTCGTTTAATATATTTCAAAACCAAATCAATTTCAATTCAATTAGAATTCGTAAATCAACATTTCATTTGTCTTTCTAAACCAATTTCCAATATTTACGTTTCAAAACTTCAATTTACCATTTCAAAACCTTATAATTCAATTTCAAATTTCTATTTAAACAATTCAAATATTGATTCAAGTTCGTATATAAGTTTCATTTCGAAATCATTTAAATTAATTCGATTTAACATTTAAATCAATTTAAATTCATTTATCGATCTCATTCAATATTCATTTAGTAAATTTTCCATTCAAAACAATTTCTATTAAATTTCCAATTCATTAAATCCATTATTTAAATTCAACTTCCTTATTTCAAAACTTACAATTTGAATTAAATTAAATTCATCAAATCAAATTCTTTAAATTACAAGTCTTTCATTAACTCCAAAAATATCACATTTTCATTTCTTGTTAAAGAAATTCCATTTCACTTATTTACTTCCTTAAATAATTTTCCAAAACTTACTTAATCAAGAAATCTCAATTTCAATTATTTACGAAGTAAAATTTACTTATTCAAAGGTTCAATTTTACTTATTAAAGAGTTCAATTCAATTTAATCATTAAATAATCCAATCTTATTTAATTATTAAATAATTCAAAACTTAATTATTAAATCATTTCAAAGTTTAATAATTTCAAACTTAATTATAATTCCAAACTTAATTATTAAATCATTTCAAACCTAATTCAATCATTTCTCAAATTAAACAAAATTCTTTCATCAATTACACAAAATTCAATCAAGGGTTTTATTTAATTCTCTATCCTAGGTCAAAGTTTAATTTGGGTATTTATCATTTCAATCCGATTCCAATTCAATTCAAAATCAAAACATAGCAAAGGGAACTTGCAGTGTGATAACTGGGATGGTGTCAAAGTAAATAAACAAGCAATAACAACAATCAATATCAATCCAATAATCAATTTAAATAATCCCGAAATAACCGTATTAATTCGCATTGTTATTTGTACGAATTAATATAATTATTTCTAGAATCTACACTATTATTTCATGTAGATTAAAGATTATTACATTACGGTTCTTCACCATTTCATACATCATCAATTTAACAACATACATTCAGTGGTTCAAAGTGTAATTAAACAAATCCTACGTGTCAATAAATTTAACAGTTAAAGGGGTCATATTATACAAATGTCATTTAATCAAATTTAACATTTAACTATCCTATATCAAGTTCAATTGCATACTATTTATCATTTTAACCTTAACAATTTAACGTCCAATATAAACATCAACAATCAATCAATTATCAGTTAAACTGTATTATCATCGCATAAATAATTAACAGATAATGGTGTCAGATGTCACAGGTGAACTGATACAGGCAATAGCATATATAACAGTGTAATTAACTAACAACAACATTTCAATTGTGGTTTCAATTGAAATCAGATTTAATAAATAAAAGAACATTAATCGTGAGTGAGTGCTCACCTTTCGAGGCTAGAGAGATGCACGAGAATGGAAGCGAATAGACAAAGATGAGCATACAAATCGAGTGAGCGGAACAGCAACAAGTTTGGATTTTACTGCGATAGATTTGATATTGAGGATGTCAGTCAAAAGTGCACTAGATCAATGAAAAAAAAGATATATTACATAAATAATATTGTTCTTTTCTCTTATATTTTAAGATCAGTTTAAACATATTTTAAAATAAAATATATATTTATTTTCAAATCAACATTAAATACCAACATATAAAATATCTACATGCATATTTGAAAACAATTACACGTATACTTATATGTGAAAAATGTATATAATCTTATCTACAAACTCAAATAAAAAAATCAATATTATTATAAACCAGTATTTAGTTTAGATTACATATTTAGAATAACATAAATACCTCACATGTAACTCATATTCAAGTGACCAAACAACTATGAATGTTTTATAATAAAAGCATTATATATATACAAAATAACTACTAGCGTAAAACTATATATACAGTTGTACACATCAGCTTATAAAACAGCTATTTATGAATATTCACATGTAACCAAAACTACAAAATATATACATACATACATATATATACTATTTCTTTATCTAAACTTAAATAGTATAAAATATATATATAAACTTAAACCTGCCCAACACATAACTAATGGCTGTAAAGCAAACATGAACATAGCATGTAAAGTCTTATATACAACATATATATAAACAGTTAGATAATCATACATGTAAGCCGATGGGAAGAAAATGAAAGTAGGTTTGAATATGAAGACGAAATGTATATATATAATATTCTAAAAATCAGTAATTATAATCTCCGGGAACTTATATATACTATTTGAAAATAAAGTCAATGTTATTGTCCAAAAAAAAAGAAGAAACATCTGTAAACAGACTAACACTATAGTATATTATATGTATACAGATAGCAAATGCACAGATACATGTAGATTACTTTATAAACAAATATCTATATATACTTACATGCGAAAATAGGAACTTGACATATATTAGACTATATATTTGAAACTAACAGATGAATCGTATATAACTAACACATAAAAAACAACTTTATATATTAATATGATACAAGAGCAAAGTAAAATCCATATACAATATGCACAGGGTAGTATGATACATATATCACTAACTTAATAATATGCCAGATTAACATATGTTAATATAATGTAAACAGAAATATATTCAGTCTTGGAAGCACATATATATATATATATATATATATAATATACGTACAATTATATACGTAAGTAATAGTGTTGTAAACTTTCATATGTAATAACTAATACATAAACTGATGGATACTATTTTTACCTACAGAGATATTGACGAACAGAAGAATCAAATGCTGGAAACACTGATGGAAAAGGCTTGCACTCTGGAGAGGAACACAGAAATGATGCCATTACAGTACGAGTCTGATACAGATGATGATAGACTAAGCGAGTATTCATGGATTGAAGATGAACTATTATGGCTTGAAGATGAACCACTGGCTATTATGAATTGAAGATGAACCACTATCTACTATATACAGTAGATTTCTACTAAATATTTGTTAATTGCCAAACATTCAACTTAAGGAGGCTGCTGCGGGTGTTGGGGTGTTAGCGTGGGTAGGTTAGGAGATGAAGATAGGTGCGCAAGGCAAAGTGGTGGCTGGGGTGGCTCAGGTGGTAGGTGAATGAAGCGGTGGGGCCGGTTGCTGGAGATGGCTCGGAGGCGTGATGGTGCTTCGGTCATAGGGAGGTTCGAGAGGGGAGGCGATGGGTTTTGGGTTGTTCATGGGTTGGCGAATGGAAGCCAGAGAATAGAGGAGGGTGAGGTGCACGTGGAGAGGGATGGGCGGAGGCTGAACTAGGTGAGCTAATGGGGTTTCGGTGGCGGTGACTGAGATGGGTGGCTGTCAGGGTGGAACACGGTAGTGGATGGAGATGGGTTCGAGCTCGGGTTTGACGCTGTACAGCGAGGTGGTGATAGAGGACGATGTGGAAGCGGTTGGTGGAGGAGAGAGCGGGGACGGTAGGTGGGGCGAAGCATGCAGTGGAAGGCGTTCGGAACAAAATAGCAGAGGCAAACATTTTTATTTAGTTTGAAGAATGATAAGAAAGAGGGTAGGGGAAGTTAATGGGTTTCATTTGTTGAGGAGGTTTGGAAAAATAAAACTACAAAAAAGAGAGATAGGAAAGAACAGTTGTGCTCTGAGTAAACAGAGATATGTGTAAACACATTATTCAATATGTGTTCCAAACGGTGAATAGTGTGAACAGAGGTATGAAACAAAGAGGAAGAGCAAACGTACCACCATAAAAAGAATTGAAATGATGTAACTGTGGACCATTGAATTCTGCACCATTTAATAAAGCAATTAGCATTTGTGTACGTTCAAATTTTGAAACTGAAGAAGCAATAAATTCACAAATTAAGGTACCGTTTCAACGAATATTTTATGGTGTCCGTCACGTAACGGACGTCAAAATACAGAAATAAGTATACCGCTGAGATCAGCACAATAACATGATCAAAAGGGTATACAGATATTAGTGGTATGATTGAACTATAAAAATTCGAATTTTCTACCAACGGAAAATGCAAGAAAAACGCAGAAAAATAAGATCGACGGAGTCAAAGATGTCCGAATTTGAAAAAACGACAAACTGACATCTTGCTCAGAAGATGGTTTAGAATTTTTCTATGTAAAAATATTTAGGTTTCGGAAATATTTTATTTTCATCGCTTTTTAACTGATTAAATCGAAGTGAATTTACGCGCGAAATAAATTTTGATATTTTCGGACGAAAATTTACCAGTTACTATGTTTAACTAGACATATTCCAAATATTAAATTTTTATTTCAAAATTTTATCGTTAAAATTTCACAAAATTTCAACTAGTTACGTTATTAAAACAGTTGAAATTTACGGGTCGTTACACTCTCCCCCACTCAAAACTTTTCGTCCCCGAAAAGGAACGAGGTAGGAGAATAGAAACAACCAGAAAGAAAAACAGATTTTAAAATACAAAATAGCAATTAATTTAAACCATATAAATTCAAATTTAAATTAATTGATATTCAATAATTGATTTAATCCATTTGATTTCACAAAATCAATCTCAACTATTTCTAAATTCATTATCTTATTATCCCATTTCTTCAATTTACAATTCTTAAAACCATAAATTTGAATAGTCTTTTATTATAATCATATTTTCTTCAACAATTTTAAATTCTTCTTTATTCCAAATTACTGTTAAATTATTCTACTTAATATATCTACTCACATATATTTTAAATTAATTTAAAACATAAAGTTTCGATTTAAATTAATTTACATGTATTAATTTCTTTTGAATTCAAGGTATTTCATATGTTGATCAAATTTCAATTTATTAATTCTTTCAAAACAAATTTATTAATTCTTTCAAAACAAATTTATTTCATTATTAACTGAGTTTTACTTATTATCCTATCTAACTCTATTTACATCTTTATAATCAAAATTTTAGTATATAACATTTATTATAAACACCCAAATTTTATTTATAAAATTATTTCATATTGTATATTATCCAATTACATTTTAACTTCTGAATAATTTAGGTAAGTTATATTGAAATGCAATTTAGTACTATACAAATAAAATTATCAAATTCAATTATCTCAAGTTTGAATACTTATTCAAAATTTAGCTTTATTTATACTTGAAAACATCTTTTAACATGATTTTTAAATTTCCGTTTAATTCCAAACCTTTTAGAATAATTATGTATATACTATATATATTAAATCAAATTAAATTTAAAATAATATACCATGTATATATAAATCAAATCATACTAAAGAAATTCAAATTAAAATATTTTCCAAAACAAAACCGTAGCAAGGCTACAGAATGGTTTCTCCACTTCGAAACTCGAAAATGAATGTCGATGATGCGGCCGCCATCACCGAAATTATTTTCCAGCGACAAAGAGAAGAGCACTGATTTCAACATTTTAAAATTCTTTGAAAACAATTTCTATTCGAAAATATTTCAATAATATATACTTTAAAATTTTAAAACCAAAGTTCGAAATCACCGGAAACTAAATTCTCAAATTTATGAATTAAATTCATTTCAAATTCCAATCAATTTATAAACCGTATTTATAAATTTATTTAGAACAATAAATGATAATCAAATATTATCATTTCAAACAAACAATTTAATTTACCTATTAAATTCCAAATTTTTTTTATATTATATTTTCACAATATAATCAAACAAATTTATTTCATTTTCCAAATTTGAAAATAATATTGTGTCAGTTTGCTCTGTTCAAGTGTTTTGGAAATCCTATCGGTAGCGTTGATCAGACGAATCGATCGGAAACCCAAATCAACATCAACAACTCAAACAACACAATATATATAAAACACTTTTAAATGTTAATTTACAATTACACTTCTTCGTTCGACGATACAAGCATGGGTTTCAAAGAAGAATATAGAGATTCAAATTTGATGGACTCAAATTAAAGAGAATTCTGATTGAATATAAGTTCAAAAGGAAAGATAAGATGATTCAATCAACAGAATCGGGAGACTGATAAGCTTATCAAATTCACGGGCAACCTTAACCGGGTCGACCGTAACTTCAAGAATAAGATCGATGCTGAATTCCGAGGTAAATCAACACTCGATCTCAAGAGATGGAATTTAGGTATAGCAGATAATAGATAGCATCGTAAACCGAGGATACAGAAATCTCCGGTAAATGGACGCCTATTATAAAGGAGTTTCACCCCTTTACAAATCATTCGAAGTTTGGCGAGACCGCCGATTCACTATAAGGGTCATTCGAAGTAGAGTTATGTGATGCTCCAGAATTTGAAAGGAGACGAATTAGTGAGGGACACGAATGAAATTTGGAACCGTAGGGAACGTTCCAAAATTCTAAGAAATTGAGTCAAAAGGAAGAGATTGAAACTCGAATGAGAGTGATTCTGTAAATACATTTACCCTATATGTTGAGTTTTGCCTAGAGCTACCAAAGCTCTGATACCAACTGTAACGACCCGCTATTTTGGACCATTCGCATCCATTATAAGTGTATAGGTAGACACTCATGCCGGAATTGAATTGCTCAAAATACCACGTTGTTAATTTAAATTGGCAAAACTGAACATATACAATAAATAAATAATCACAGATCACAGACACAGAGTAATAAGTGCAGCGGAAATAAAAGAAATAGTAGTTCATGAAGCTACTATATGAATATATAAAATACATCAGAGTTACAACAAAAGAGTAATACGATACATCAGATACAAATCAGAATACATCACTAAAATCATCGAATACTGAAAGCAGAATAGATGGCTGGATCTTCAAGCAAAGCTCCAACTCCAAAGGTGAGTCTCGAAAGCTAAACCACTCAGTCTGACCCGAGCGTAAAGCAAAACACAAGACACTCGAGTCAGGATTAACATTCTTATATTAATAAATCCAACTCAAGTGAAATAGCAATTGAAATACAAGTAACTCAAAGGATGTTTGGAAGAACCATCCTTTAAGGATCCGTTAAACTATCTACTAGGTAGTAATGTACGATAAGTAGATAATGTCTATCAGTAATAATAAGATATCAAAATAGCGTTAAGTCATGGCCCATTCCACCCTTAACACATTTTTATTCCCAAAAGCATATACAAGACCGTAGTTTCCCCAAAACCAGAAGTCACCAGAGGGCAATCCATATACTAAAGGTACAAATCAAAATCGTAGTGGTCGCGTATAAATGGAATACAAGTATGACAAGGCACATGAGGCAATACCCAAGGTAGTGATACTACCGTTCGCCTGATTCGGACTGGTGAGAACGCAACGCCGCAGCGCCCGCAACACCGTGAAACAACACTCCCAAAATCAAGGGTGCACTAATCGCAACAAGTATAAGTAGTTCGAAGAAGTGTGTCCACTTGAGGTAGCTAATCCTCCATTGGCCCGGCACAGCTCCTGTTTTAGTCATTTCCAATTTGACACAAGTGTCAAGGCTATCCATCATCATTCTCTTTCTTCAGTCATCACGTACATCATTCCAACCACTTCATTCTGGATCATCACTCCGCGTATAGTTATTAAAGTGGTTTTCGGTTTAGATAGAGAGTATATCCATAACCGAATTCCGGTCTCTTTAATAACTTCCGTGATTATTACACCGATTGGTCGTTTAATATATTTCAAAACCAAATTAATTTCAATTCAATTAGAATTCGTAAATCAACATTTCATTTGTCTTTCTAAACCAATTTCCAATATTTACGTTTCAAAACTTCAATTTACCATTTCAAAACCTTATAATTCAATTTCAAATTTCTATTTAAACAATTCAAATATTGATTCAAGTTCGTATATAAGTTTCATTTCAAAATCAGTTAAATTAATTTGATTTAACATTTAAATCAATTTAAATTCATTTATCGATCTCATTCAATGTTCATTTAGTAAATTTTCCATTCAAAACAATTTCTATTAAATTTCCAATTCATTAAATCCATTATTTAAATTCAACTTCCTTATTTCAAAACTTACAATTTGAATTAAATTAAATTCATCAAATCAAATTCTTTAAATTACAAGTCTTTCATTAACTCCAAAAATATCACATTTTCATTTCTTGTTAAAGAAATTCCATTTCACTTATTTACTTCCTTAAATAATTTTCCAAAACTTAATCAAGAAATCTCAATTTCAATTATTTATGAAGTAAAATTTACTTATTCAAAGGTTCAATTTTACTTATTAAAGAGTTCAATTCAATTTAATCATTAAATAATCCAATCTTATTTAATTATTAAATAATTCAAAACTTAATTATTAAATCATTTCAAAGTTTAATAATTTCAAACTTATTTATAATTCCAAACTTAATTATTAAATCATTTCAAACCTAATTCAATCATTTCTCAAATTAAACAAAATTCTTTCATCAATTACACAAAATTCAATCAAGGGTTTTATTTAATTCTCTATCCTAGGTCAAAGTTTAATTTGGGTATTTATCATTTCAACCCGATTCCAATTCAATTCAAAATCAAAACATAGCAAAGGGAACTTGCAGTGTGATAACTGGGATGGTGTCAAAGTAAATAAACAAGCAATAACAACAATCAATATCAATCCAATAATCAATTTAAATAATCCCGAAATAACTGTATTAATTCGCATTGTTATTTGTACGAATTAATATAATTATTTCTAGAATCTACACTATCATTTCATGTAGATTAAAGATTATTACATTACGATTCTTCACCATTTCATACATCATCAATTTAACAACATACATTCAGTGGTTCAAAGTGTAATTAAACAAATCCTACGTGTCAATAAATTTAACAGTTAAAGGGGTCATATTATACAAATGTCATTTAATCAAATTTAACATTTAACTATCCTATATCAAGTTCAATTGCATACTATTTATCATTTTAACCTTAACAATTTAATGTCCAATATAAACATCAACAATCAATCAATTATCAGTTAAACTGTATTATCATCGCATAAATAATTAACAGATAATGGTGTCAGATGTCACAGGTGAACTGATACAGGCAATAGCATATATAACAGTGTAATTAACTAACAACATCATTTCAATTGTGGTTTCAATTGAAATCAGATTTAATAAATAAAAGAACATTAATCGTGAGTGAGTGCTCACCTTTCGAGGCTAGAGAGATGCACGAGAATGGAAGCGAATAGACAAAGATGAGCATACAAATCGAGTGAGCGGAACAGCGACAAGTTTGGATTTTACTGCGATAGATTTGATATTGAGGATGTCAGTCAAAAGAGCACTAGATCAATGAAAAAAAAGATATATTACATAAATAATATTGTTCTTTTCTCTTATATTTTAAGATCAGTTTAAACATATTTTAAAATAAAATATATATTTATTTTCAAATCAACATTAAATACCAACATATAAAATATCTACATGCATATTTGAAAACAATTACACGTATACTTATATGTGACAAATGTATATAATCTTATCTACAAACTCAAATAAAAAATCAATGTTAGCACCAAAATTGGTCACTAACCTCGTTCAGAAAGATTGTGTAGAGATATAAGTGATGAAAGTAAATTAAACAGAGAAGACAATGCTAATTTAAATGCAGAAAGTAAGAACACCGAATTTATAGTGGTTCAGCGTAATTGCCTACGTCCACTTTGTTCAACTTTATTGATTCCCTTTATAGTTGATTACAAATACAATTCGTGGATCAAATGCTTGAGTAAAGTTGTTAAGTAGAGAAGGTGAGTCTTGAAAATGGCAGAGTCTCCCCGGTGTTTTCTCTCCAAAAAAGGATCCATTTCACTGTGACCCTGCCCCTCTATTTATAGGCAAAGATGGGCTGGACTTCCCAAGCGGGCTTGTTAGCCGAACGTTCGAGCCCAGGCGTTGCGTGCCGAACCAGGTACGCCGAACGCTTCTGTGCCGAACGGTCCTTCCCATGCCGAACGGTCTTTCCCATGCCGAACGGTGCTCCTGATGTATGGGAAGTGTAGGCCTGATGTATGGGAAGTGTAGGGTGATTGCAGTGAAGCCGAGTGTATCTCCCTTTGAAGCTCTTGACCAACCAATGTATGTAGTTCGAACGCTCTCGTTGCCGAGTTATCCTACCGTCGAGCTCCACTGAATGCCGAGTACCGTGGGATGCCGAACACTAGTTGACGCCGAGCATAGGTTGTTGCCGAGTGCTTTCCTTGACGCCGAATGCCCTTACGCTGAGTAGTCTTGACGCCGAGCACCTTGTTATGCCGAGCAGTCTTGACGCCGAGTACCTTGTTATGCCGAGCAGCCTTGACGCCGAGCACCTTGTTATGCCGAGCAGCCTTGACGCCGAGCACCTTGTTATGCCGAGCAGCCTTGACGCCGAGCACCTTGTTATGCCGAGCAGTCTTGACGCCGAGTACCCTGCTATGCCGAGCAGCCTTGATGCCGGACACTAATGGATGCCGAGCACACTTTTCGCCGAGCGCTCATGGATGTCAGTTGCTTCGCCGAACACTCCTGGATACCAAGTGCCTCGCCGAACACTCTTTGATGCCGAGCACTGATTGCCGAGTACTAGTTGCCTGGTCAAATCCCCAGGAAACACTTGCCCCCCAAAGTGTATTGCGTGGCCGAACGTGATGCGCTTTGAATCTGGTACAATCTACCTCGGAGGTACCTTCTCGAGAATGCTAGCGAAGGAGGTGCAAGACGAACGAGATGCAGACGCCGAACGATACGCTCGACGCCGAACGTACCTCGTGTGCCGAACGTCACACTGCTACGACGCCGAACACTTCGGTGTTGACCGGTTCTACCGGGTATAGCCTCTTCAACTTCTACCTTCCTCTATATAACCAGGCCCTCACCGTCACTCTTCCCTTTACGCCTTCTCTTCAGCCATTCCTTAGAGACTTTCAACTCTTCCCATCCTACCGGATATAAAGCCTTCATAATATTTTCAACTTCGATCGTCGAATTAGGTATCCTTCCTCTAACGATCGCACTACTTCCATTTTAGGTTCATCGCGGTTTGCTCGTTTTTAGTTGTCTAAATAGCTCCTCTGTGCCGAACGATAAAAGGGTAGATGGGGTGTCGAACGGCGTAGTCTTTGCCGGGCGATCCGTCTCTGTCGTTCGGTGTGGATGGAGAAGGTGTAGGGTAGAATTGAAATCGTGGTGGAGCACAACCTTTAGTCGAACGATGACATTAGCCGATCAATACGATTGATACGCCGAACCCTGATTTTAGCCGAACAACATACTTGACATACCGAACAACGACTCTAGCCGAATAGCATATTGGCATGCCGAACGATGACTCTAGCCGAACAGCATATTGGCATGCCAAACGATGACTCTAGCCGAACAGCATATTGGCATGCCGAACGATGACTCTAGCCGAACAGCATATTGGCATGCCGAACGATGACTCTAGCCGAATAGCATATTGACATGCCGAACAATGACTCTAGCCGAACAGCATATTGACATCTCGAACAATGACTCTAGCCGAACAGCATATTGACATGCCGAACACTGACTTCAGCCGAACAACCCCTAGGTCGAACCACTACCTTAGTCAAACAAAGCAACTGCCGGACAATTCTTGGGCCGGATAATGTCTTTAGCCGATCAATATAAATGCCGAACAACATTAAAAATGCTGAACACTCTAGAAATCATATGTCTTCTGAATCTGGGACTATAATCCCCTCAAGGCGAGCTTTCTAAGACGGTCAGCGATGACGGTCTTCGAAGGCGATGATTCGAAGCTAAATATTACATCCTTAGAACCTTTAGATTCTTATTGCCTGCACACAATCGCTTGCACTAGTTCACACACCACACGGGGGGGGGGGGAAATCGTGTTGCTAATTCTAACGTTCAACGTTTTTCAAGTATAGCTCTCTCAAGCATTTAGCCAGGTTCATTATTTATTCGGGATGTCGGGAAAATCTAGTTCTGCCACCATATCTGACAGGCCTGGGCCGTCAGCAAAGCAAGGAGCCGCAGATGCTTCCAATCCGTCAATCTCTCCCGCTCATAACTTGGCGCCCGATGCTCTGGAGTCAACCATCTTACTGGACAATCCGGTCGATTCTCAAGCCTCGAAGATCAATGAGGCCGCTCTGCGACGGATATGTTCCATTCACGGGATTCCCTTTGCTGACGTGTTAGTTCCTTCGAGACACGACCGTCCTCATCTGCCCCCAGTCGGGTACACGGCCTGCAACAAGTTCATGTGCTGGATGGGCAGCGTGCCTCCATTTAACCTATTTCTTCGGGATGTGCTGCAGTATATAGACATTGCTCCGTCGCAACTGCACCCGAATGGTCATGCGTTCCTATATGGGACTCATTTACTCTTCATGGCTGTCTTCTCCAGACCTCCAACCCCTGGTGATATCCGATACATTTATATGTTAAAGAGACGGAAAGATAGCCCTTCCTTCATATTCCTCGAGCCATATCACAAGTGCCAGATCTTGACAGGGGCCTGTAGCAAATTCGCCCTGTACAAACAGGAATGGTTCTATGTGCGATGCCCGTCTGGTTTTGCTAGGAGATGGGTTGAAGGCAGTAAGTCTCTCTGCTGAACCGTTATTCGTACTTAATGGGAGTCATGTTTTTCCTAACTCTTCATTTCATCTTTTCAGGTATTAACCCGCGTCCGGAAGGCCGAGGATATTCTGACGCTGTCGACGCGATTAGAGCTCTTCCGGCCGAGGATCGAGATATTCGAGCTATCATTTCAAATGAATCGCTGTCGGGGTTCGGCTTGCTAGCTCCTGACCGTCGGATCAGCCTTCCAGAAGGTGTTACAATTCCCAAACCTCCATCTGGTAAAGGGAAAAAACTTGCCGGCCCGTCGTCGCGTCGTGCTCCCGACACACACGAAGAAGGCGAGCGCAAAGAGGATGACGCACCCGAAACTCAGGGCGAGAACGTGGGTCCCGCTTGGAATCCGGCAATCGAAGTTCAGGATATTGAGACGTCATCCTCCCCTTCGAAGGGAAAGAAAAAGCTGAAATATACGGTTCAGAAAGAGAAAGTTGGTGACACCTCAAAATCTACGCATATCCCTCCTGAGAAAGAGGCTTCCTCGCAGCATCTGGAGAGTTCTCTGAGGGGTCTCTCGAACCTCTCTATTCCCGAAGACATACTGAATTACGGGTTCGATGATCCTGAAGCTCTCAAATTCTCTTCGCCCGCTAGAGGCAATGTAGGAGTTCAACTCCCGGTTCACAGAGACAATACTCCGATTAGCAAAGATAAACGAACGGGTCCGTCGGGGGGAACACTTAGGACACACACGCACATGCGCATTCCATAACATACTTCAAGTCTTTTTAATTCGTGAATTCTCCTTAATTCGTTGTTATCTTCCTTCTTTGCAGGTGATATGGGCCGCTCCCACGGACTTGATCGCCTTCAGGAGTCTTCAATATTTCATCACTCCGGACGGGATTCCGGTTCAGGCAGACGCCGGGACCGAGGTGATTATGAAGATAGGGACAATCGTCCGCGCGAGTCGTCTCACCGCAAGAAAGCACACTATCAATCTTCCCAGTCCCGTGATCTTCCTCCTACAACTGATCCGGATAAAGAGAAGTCTTTGCAGAAGGGTTATCAGTCTGATGCCGCTCGAGAACAACATTCCAGTTCATCGAGTACGAGGCAAGTTCGAGAGCCGCGTAAAAGAACGGAATTCTCTAAGCCTCCTCCTCCTGCTCCTGCCGTGGACCCAACTGTTGCGGAAAAGATGGTCGACCTTAAGGCCAAGTTTCCGAAAATTTGTTTTGACGGTTTGAAATTCCTCCCGGCCATCCATCACATTCCTGGGCACGTGAAGCAAAGTTCCATTGCCTGCAACAATGACGTCTATGTTCAACATGACGCATTCGTGCACTTGGTGGAGAAGATATCAGAAGTATCTGTTGAGCGTCAACACGAGATTGACCGTCTGAATCTGGAGGCTGACAGCGATAAGAAAATCATCAAACTCCAAGACGAAGAACTCGCCTCTTATAAGTTAAAGCTAGAAGCCGCTGAACAAGGTGCAAAAGATACTGCCGAGGCAGATACTCGCTTAGAGGCGGCTCACAAAAAGGAGCTTGACGAAGCAGTTCAGCGCAGCGGCGCCCTTGCCCTAGAAAAAGACTCTGTCCAAAAAGAAAGGGACGCGCTCGCTACTCAAGTCAAAGAGCTGAAAGAACAACTCTCCAAGGAGAAAGAAGACAAAATAGCCGCTCAGGAAGAATCACAGCGGTATTGTGATGAGATTGTTGCTACCCGGCTCCTGAAGGCAAAGCTCGACGGCGAACTTGCCGGGGTCGAGAAAATGAAGGATGAGGCCCGTGAGGAGGGCAAAAGAATGGCTGTGGAGGAGCTTGATTCTCGCCTTGAGGCGGCCGCAGAGACCGGCAGGGAAGAAGTCAAAAGTATGTTTGACCCGTTGATCGCCGAATACGGAGCCCGCGTCCTTATGCACCGTGACCTAACATTCTTGGGCGACGGCTACCATGAATCCCTGGCTGAGGCATGGGAAACTCTGATAAAGATCAAGAAAGTCGAATCAGGCTCCGAAGAAATCGACGAGGATGCACTGGTGAAGGAGTTCTTGAGGGGGAATGAGCCATCAGATTTATCCGTAGCATTGGCTCTCTATGGCAAAGGCTCTTCCCCTTCGAAAGAGAAGAATAACGAGGCTGGCCCGTCAGAGGCCGACGCTACTACTCCTCACATCGCCGCTCCTTATGCTGCTCAATCGGTTGGTCGGTCGACGCTTGATCCATTCGAGCAGCATGCCAGTTACGATCCCGAAGATCCCGGGCTCGGCGTTCATGTGCTGTCACCTATCCTGGAGGGTGAAACCCCACGCGCCACCGACAGTCAACCTGATCCTGGTAGGAGATTCTTCTTTCTCTAGAAGTCGAAGTGATCCCGTCATTTTTTAGCAGTGGTTATTCGTTCTAATGCCCACTTCTTATATTTTCTCACAGGTTGTTCTGACACTGAGCTAACTCCGAGGAGCGATGACGCCAAGGAGGAAGCGGGGAAAACAAGCGACGTTGCTCACGCAGGGGTAACTCCCGGCCCAGACGCTCAAGTGATCGGGGCGCTTGACGATGACAAACTTGATACTTCGTCTCCTGCCGAAGGAAACGACGAAGTTAAAATCACTGGCGCCTCTGAACATACTTCAGAGATGAGCATGAAGGATCGTTTTGCCGACGAGGAGAAGAGAAAGGTCAAAGTCAAAGTTGAATCTGAAGTCCTGGAACTTACTGACCCGCGGAACAGACCTTTGAAAATCATTCTCCCGGGCAGGTCCAAACCATTAGATGTTCCGTCTCCTACTCCTGACTCCGTCTCTCTAGCAAGCAAAAAGTCCAAGAAGAAACGTGAGGGAGAGGAGTCGTCGGAAACAACAAAGGCAGACAAGAAGAAGAAGTCGAAGAAATGATCGATGCACTTGTTCAACAAGTTTTTGCTTAAGTTTGTAACAGTTTCCATCTTCCATAACTTGTAGTTTGTATAGGCCCGAATTTTGTAGGAGTGATCTTGTATCCCCATTTTGGACTTATCGAATAAAATTTTAGTTTCTTCTTGTTTGAATGATTCTCTTGTCTTTATTTGGTTTGCTGACACTGTGCTCCGAGGATTCGGGGACTTGAGACTGTTCATACTCTAGCCCGCGCTCTGGGGACTTGGAGACTTGAAATCGTTTATACTCTAGTCCGCGCTCTGGAGACTTAGAGTACTCCGCTCCGCACTCTGGGGATTCGGAGATTGGAGTCGTTTATACTCTAGTCCGCGCTCTGGGGACTTAGAGTACTCCGTTCCGCGCTCTGGGGATTCGGAGATTGGAATCGTTTATGCTCTAGCCCGCGCTCTGGGGACTTAGAGTACTCTGCTCCGCACTCTGGGGATTCGGAGATTGGAGTCGTTTATACTCTAGTCCGCGCTCTGGGGACTTAGAGTACTCCGTTCCGCGCTCTGGGGATTCGGAGATTGGAATTGTTTATACTCTAGTCCGCGCTCTGGGGACTTAGAGTACTCCGTTCCGCGCTCTGGGGATTCGGAGATTGGAATTGTTTATACTCTAGTCCGCGCTCTGGGGACTTAGAGTACTCCGCTCCGCACTCTGGGGATTCGGAGATTGGAATTGTTTATACTCTAGTCCGCGCTCTGGGGACTTAGAGTACTCCGCTCCGCACTCTGGGGATTCGGAGATTGGAATCGTTTATACTCTAGTCCGCGCTCTGGGGAATCAGAGTACTCCGCTCCGCGCTCTGGGGATTCGGAGATTGGAGTCGTTTTTACTCTAGTCCGCGCTCTGGGGACTTAGAGTACTCCGCTCCGCGCTCTGGGGATTCGGAGATTTAGTGCTGGTATGATCGCACAGAATAGTGTAATTTATCATCCAATTAAGAGATATAGAAACTTCATAGAAAATGTGGCTTCAAGCCTTTATTAATGAAAATCAACTAAATTGCTCGATTACAAATTCAAAAGGAAACTAAGTCATTATTGAATGGAAACATGCAGAAAACAATAGTGCCTATAACAAGAAAGGGAAACATGCTAAATGTAATAGTGCCGCAAATGTTCACTGTTCCATGCTCGGGGGAGTGTCGCGCCATCAACGGTCGCTAGCTTGAATGTTCCTTCTCCAAGCTTCCGTTCAATGGCGTATGGACCTTCCCAGCTGGGATTCATGCGTGATGGTACTGGGAAGACTCGTTTCAGAACGAGATCACCCACATCAAAGATTCTTGGGCGGACTCTGCCATCGTAGTAGCGCTTGACTCGATGTCTGTGCGCCGCCGCCCTTAACTCAGCTTCTTCACGCTTTTCGTCGATGCAGTCCAGTGATTCCAGCAAGAGGTTTTGGTTCGTCTTGGGGTCATAGTATGTCACTCGGTGCGATGGAACTTCAAGTTCCACGGGTATTACGGCTTCAGAGCCGTATGCCAAGGCGAACGGAGTGTGGCCGGTCGCGGACTTGTGGGTAGTTCTATATGCCCATAATGCTGTCGGGAGTTCATCTACCCACTTGCCTCCAACCTTCTCCAGACGCTTCTTTAGTATGGACTTGATTATTTTGTTAACGGCCTCGACTTGTCCGTTAGCTTTTGGGTGTGCAACGGCAGCGAACTTTTTCTCGATGCCGTACTTTAAACAGAACTCTTTGAACTCTCTACTTTCGAATTGCGTTCCGTTGTCTGTAATGATGGTGCGTGGAAGGCCAAAGCGGCATATAATGTTTCGTACAACGAAGTTAATGACTTTCTTAGAGGTGATAGTCGCCAAAGGTTCTGCCTCAGCCCATTTCGTGAAATAGTCGACTGCAACTATCGCGTATTTCGCACCACCTTTGGATAGAGGCAAAGAGCCGATTATGTCGATTCCCCAGATCGCGAATGGCCAAGGACTGATCATTTGTGTGAGTTCCGTTGACGGAGCCCTCGGGATTTTTGCATATCTTTGACACTTGTCGCATTTTCTTGCGTAGTCCGCGGCATCCCGGTTTACGGTGGGCCAGTAATACCCATAGCGGAGGATCTTCTTTGCTAGCGTTTTCCCCCCAGTATGGTCGCCGCATTCCCCTTCGTGGACTTCCCTCAAGACTCGCTTTGTTTCATCATGAGCAATGCATCGTAACAATGGGACTGAAAATCCTTTCCGGTACATGGATCCATCCTGCATTACGTACCGCGCAGCCTTTCGAAGGACCTGTCGTCTTTCGCTTCTTCTTTCTGGTAAAGCCCCGGTTGTCAGGTACAGTTTGAATGGGGTTATCCACGAGTCCTTCTCGATCTCTATTTCCAACACAAGATCGATTTTCATCTCGCCCGCACTCGGGGCATGCAAGACTTCCACGGGATATAATCCCATTTGTTGAACATCGTCGGTACTTGCGAACTTAGCCAACAAGTCGGCTTCTTTGTTTTGTTCTCGCGGGATATGTGAAATGTCATAACGCTCAAGATTTGATAGTAGTTCCTGGACCTGAACGAGGTACGGAGAAAGCTTTCGTCCTTTTGCTTGGTAGTCTCCTCGTACTTGGTAAACCACTAACTGCGAGTCACAAAAGATTTCGACTGAGTTGATTCCGAGTTCTTTGATAAGCTTCAAGCCAGCGATCAATGCTTCATATTCAGCTTCGTTGTTTGTAGCCGAAAAATCGAGCTTCAGGGCATAACAGATCGATCGGTTTTCCGGAGTTATAAGAACTACGCCCGCGCCGGAGCAACGGTCGTTTGATGCGCCGTCAGTGTATAATTTCCATCGTATGGGGGGAATGATGTCGTGATCGTCCGGTTTGATGGGTATGGTAAATTCAGCGATGAAGTCTGCTAACGCTTGCCCTCGGATGGCTCTCCGTGGTAAGTACGCGATATCGAATTGGCTCAACTCGATGTTCCATTTTAGCAATCTTCCAGAAGTTTCCGGTCGTTGAAGTACCTGCCTCAGGGGTTGATCGGTATAAACGCCGATTGAATGCGCTTGAAAGTACGGGCGCAGCTTGCGTGATGCAATCACCAAGCAATAAGCCAATTTCTCAATTTTAGGGTAATTCTTCTCTGCCCCCGTTAAACGCTTGCTAACATAATATACCGGCTTCTGGACTCGATCCTCCTCACGGACCAAAGCTGCGCTTATCGCATGAGGGGATATAGCCAAGTAAACGTACAGCATCTCATGGTCAACTGGCTTAGATAGCATTGGTGGGCTCTCCAGATGCCTTACTAGGTTCTGGAAAGCTTCCTCGCAGCTAGACGTCCATTCAAAATTCCTCTTTCCTTTCTTTATTATGTCAAAGAACGGGATGCACTTGTCAGTTGCCTTGGATATAAATCGACTCAGCGCAGCCACTTTTCCGTTCAAGCTCTGTACCTGCTTTATAGTCCTGGGCGCTTGTACATCTCGTATGGCTTGGATCTTTTCTGGGTTGGCTTCGATTCCCCTAGCGTTGACGATGAATCCTAAGAACTTCCCCGATGCAACGCCGAAAGAACATTTCAGCGGGTTGATCTTCATTCCATAGAACCTGAGTATGTTAAACATTTCAGCTAAGTCTTGAATGTGGTCGTTTGACTGCCGTGATTTCACGAGCATGTCATCCACATAGACTTCCATGGTTTTGCCCAGCTGGTCCTTGAACATTCGATTCACCAGACGTTGGTAAGTTGCTCCAGCATTCTTTAATCCAAAGGGCATCACTACATAGCAATACAACCCGACATTTGTAACGAAGCTGGTGTGTTCTTGGTCCGGAATATGCATTGGGATTTGGTTGTATCCCGAGTACGCATCCATGAATGACAATAATTCGTGTCCTGCTGTGGAATCGACCAACTGATCGATCCTAGGCAACGGGAAACTGTCCTTAGGGCATGCTTTGTTCAAGTCGGAATAATCTACGCAAGTCCTCCATTTCCCATTTGCCTTCTTTACTAGCACGGGGTTAGAGACCCACTCCGGGTAGAGGGCGTCGCGGACGAACCCATTTGCTTTGAGTTTGTCCACCTCCTCTCCAAGAGCGGCGGATCTCTCTGGATCCATTCCTCTCCTTTTTTGCTTGACTGGGACGTATTTCGGGTCTACGTTCAACATATGACTTGTGATGGCGGGAGAAATCCCACACATATCAGAATGCGTCCAGGCAAAAACATCAAGGTTTGCCCGGAGGAAGTCGCTAAGGTCTTCTGTCATTGCGGGGCCTAACTGTGATCCGATCTTCAGTATTCGCGTAGGGTCGTCACGGCTAACTGAAATGTCAATCGTTAATTCAGCCAGTGCCGCCTTCTCTTCCCTGGGTTTCTCATCGTCGTCTCTCGGATCTATATCTCCGTAGATCCGAGAACTATGCCCGAGCCAGGGCTCGGGCACTACTTGTCAATTATTCGTATTGAGGATGCGGACGGGATTGTCCGCAACCTTTCCTTTCTCCCTCCGGTGGGCTTCTCGGAGCTCAGCCACATAACAAGAACGACCAGCCGCTTGGTCACCGTGAACAATGCCTACTCCTTTGTCAGTCGGAAACTTCAAAGTCAAGCACCACGGGGCTAGTGCCGCCCTAAATTCAGCCAGGGCCGGCCGACCCAAGAAAACATTATATGGAGAGTCTACATCTAAAACTACAAAGGGTAGAATTCGTACCCTCCGACGCTCGCCTTGTCCCAGTTCAACTGGTAACTCGACATATCCTACTGCATCAGTCGCAGCGCCGTTAAAGCCGTGGATACGAGCTTTGGATGGTTTCAAGTCTTTTGTCACTAGCTTCATCTGATCATAGGCCTTCTTGAAGATGATGTTGACTGAACTTCCACAATCAATCAAAATTCTTTTTACATATGCTGGTCCGATTGTTGCAGATATGACCATGGGATCGATGGTCGGAGCCTCTACCTGATCAGCGTCTCTGTTTCTGAACACAATATCGTCTGTCATCACGCGCTGCTGCTTAGCAGGGGCCCCGTCCTCTACATTCGAACAGCACTCAAAATCTGCATGCTTCAAGGAGCTCGCATATCGTTCCATCTCTTGCCAGTTCTTATCTGCGGGATGAGGTCCGCCGATAATTGTATTTATAACCAGTCTTCCAACAGTCCGGGCAGGTTCCTCAGGATGACGTGGAGCCGGTGCACGACCTGGGTTGGACGTTCCCTGTCCTCCTTCCTGTGGATCCTTTACAAATTCTTGCAACTTCTTTTGTCTGATCAATTTCTCGATAGCGTCATGCAGGTGTCTGCATTTTTCCGTGTTGTGTCCATAAGTTTCATGGAAGCGGCAATATTTCCCAGTCCGTTTCTGTTCTTCAGTTGATTCTTTCGGACGTGGTTTTCTGTATTGAAAAGTATTGCATGTGGATAGGTAAATGTTCTCAAGTGGGGCGTTTAGCGGAGTGTACTCGCTGTAGCTTGGAATTCTCGACTTCCACTTTCCCGCTTCTTTCCTCTTTCCTTGACTTCTTCCTCCGGACTCTTTGGGCTGCACAGGCTTACTCTGGACGTTGACTTGGACCTTTCCTGAATTGTCTCCAGATTGCTTCACAGCAATGTTGCTCTTAATTGACTCTTGGGCAGGTCCCGGTGCCTTGTCTCGTCGTACCCACCTAGCTTCCTCTCTTCTTATGAACTGGTGAGCCTTGGAGTAGAAACGCTCTAGCGTAGTCGGAGGATTTCCTGCCAGCCAATCTCCGAATTCAGAATCCGGATCTACACCTCTCATTACAGCCATTAGAATTGCATGGTCGTTGGGATTACTGACTTCAGTTGCCGCAACGTGGAATCTTTGTAAGTACTCCTTCAGCGACTCTCCGGGATTTTGGATTACACTTGACAGAGACATCACGTCCTTCGGGCGTGTAGTGTGTATCCTGAATTGCTCAATAAACTTCTTTGCCAACTCCTCGAAATTTGATACGGATCGCGGAGGAAGTCGGGTGAACCACATAGTAGCGATCCCAGATAGAGTAATCGGAAAGCACCTACACTTGGTGGCATCATTTGCTCTGGCTGAATCCATCATCCATTCATACCTCATTACATGTTGTCTGGGGTCAGTCTTTCCTTCGTATGCAGGAATGGTTGGCATGCTAAACTTCTTGGGGTAGGACGCTTGCAGCACAACATCCGTGAACGGAGTATGACTTCTTGACACTCCCCAATCGTCATTTGATAAGCCCTGATTTTCTTTCATCAGTTGCCTGATCATGGCTGTCAGATCGGGTGTCTGTATGGAAGCTGGGAGGTTGGAGTCAGTTCTACGCGCCTGTCCATGCTGATGCCTCCTTTCCTGGCGATCTGCCAATCGTGCGTCATGAGGTTCAACATTGTTAACATCTTGATGATCTGGAGCTCCCTCCTCCATCTGTACTCCGGTTCGGAAGTTTCCAGTTCTGGCTTGGTCGCGGTCTCCTGCTGTTCGAACAGCAGCATCTGCCCTTGCAGCTTCAGTCTTACGGCGTCTGCGCCTGGGTGGCTCATCAGAAGAAGTTGAGCTGTCAGAAGAGGAATAAGCAGCTGGATTGCCCCCAGCATTCTGTTGCTGCTGTTGAGTGAGTTGTGCCATCAGGTTGGCATTAGCTTGCATCTGTTCTCCCAGTTGTCTCCTGCTCTCCCTAAGTTCTCTCATCAAGTTGTTGAACTCCACTCTGGTGACAACTGGAGTCTGTTCTTGAGCGGCAATCCCTGCACTCGGGATCGCTGGTTGATTGCTAGGTCCAGCTTGTTGCACGCTAGCAGTCTCTCGGGCATCCGCATTAAGAGAAGCTGACCTGGTACGTGGTCTTGCCATTGTAGAGTTATTGGTATGAACTCTGAGTAGAATCAGCGGATGTTCTATCAGTAAGTCGGATCTTCTTTGAGGGATTTGCTCAATCCAGTAGCTTCAAAGCAGATCCCTGAGGTCTGAGAATTCGGTTCTCAGTGAAAGCACCAAAGTGTTAGCACCAAAATTGGTCACTAACCTCGTTCAGAAAGATTGTGTAGAGATATAAGTGATGAAAGTAAATTAAACAGAGAAGACAATGCTAATTTAAATGCAGAAAGTAAGAACACCGAATTTATAGTGGTTCAGCGTAATTGCCTACGTCCACTTTGTTCAACTTTATTGATTCCCTTTATAGTTGATTACAAATACAATTCGTGGATCAAATGCTTGAGTAAAGTTGTTAAGTAGAGAAGGTGAGTCTTGAAAATGGCAGAGTCTCCCCGGTGTTTTCTCTCCAAAAAAGGATCCATTTCACTGTGACCCTGCCCCTCTATTTATAGGCAAAGATGGGCTGGACTTCCCAAGCGGGCTTGTTAGCCGAACGTTCGAGCCCAGGCACTGCGTGCCGAACCAGGTACGCCGAACGCTTCTGTGCCGAACGGTCCTTCCCATGCCGAACGGTGCTCCTGATGTATGGGAAGTGTAGGCCTGATGTATGGGAAGTGTAGGGTGATTGCAGTGAAGCCGAGTGTATCTCCCTTTGAAGCTCTTGACCAACCAATGTATGTAGTTCGAACGCTCTCGTTGCCGAGTTATCCTACCGTCGAGCTCCACTGAATGCCGAGTACCGTGGGATGCCGAACACTAGTTGACGCCGAGCATAGGTTGTTGCCGAGTGCTTTCCTTGACGCCGAATGCCCTTATGCTGAGTAGTCTTGACGCCGAGCACCTTGTTATGCCGAGCAGTCTTGACGCCGAGTACCTTGTTATGCCGAGCAGCCTTGACGCCGAGCACCTTGTTATGCCGAGCAGCCTTGATGCCGAGCACCTTGTTATGCCGAGCAGCCTTGACGCCGAGCACCTTGTTATGCCGAGCAGTCTTGACGCCGAGTACCCTGCTATGCCGAGCAGCCTTGATGCCGGACACTAATGGATGCCGAGCACACTTTTCGCCGAGCGCTCATGGATGTCAGTTGCTTCGCCGAACACTCCTGGATACCAAGTGCCTCGCCGAACACTCTTTGATGCCGAGCACTGATTGCCGAGTACTAGTTGCCTGGTCAAATCCCCAGGAAACAATCAATATTATTATAAACCAGTATTTAGTTTAGATTACATATTTAGAATAAAATAAATACCTCACATGTAACTCATATTCAAGTGACCAAACAACTATGAATGTTTTATAATAAAAGCATTATATATATACAAAATAACTACTAACGTAAAACTATATATACAGTTGTACACATCAGCTTATAAAACAGCTATTTATGAATATTCACATGTAACCAAAACTACAAAATATATACATACATATATATATACTATTTCTTTATCTAAACTTAAATAGTATAAAATATATATATAAACTTAAACCTGCCCAACACATAACTAATGGCTGTAAAGCAAACATGAACATAGCATGTAAAGTCTTATATACAACATATATATAAACAGTTAGATAATCATACATGTAAGCCGATGGGAAGAAAATGAAAGTAGGCTTGAATATGAAGACGAAATGTATATATATAATATTCTAAAAATCAGTAATTATAATCTCCGGGAACTTATATATACTATTTGAAAATAAAGTCAATGTTATTGTCCAAAAAAAAAGAAGAAGAAGAAACATCTGTAAACAGACTAACACTATAGTATATTATATGTATATAGATAACAAATGCACAGTTACATGTAGATTACTTTATAAACAAATATCTATATATACTTACATGCGAAAATAGGAACTTGACATATATTAGACTATACATTTGAAACTAACAGATGAATCGTATATAACTAACACATAAAAAAACAACTTTATATATTAATATGTTACAAGAGCAAAGTAAAATACATATACAATATGCACAGGGTAGTATGATACATATATCACTAACTTAATAATATGCCAGATTAACATATGTTAATATAATGTAAACAGAAATATATTCAGTCTTGGAAGCACATATATATATATAATATACGTACAATTATATACGTAAGTAATAGTGTTGTAAACTTTCATATGTAATAACTAATACATAAACTGATGGATACTATTTTTACCTACAGAGATATTGACGAACAGAAGAATCAAATGCTGGAAACACTGATGGAAAAGGCTTGCACTCTGGAGAGGAACACAGAAATGATGCCATTACAGTACGAGTCTGATACAGATGATGATAGACTAAGCGAGTATTCATGGATTGAAGATGAACTATTATGGCTTGAAGATGAACCACTGGCTATTATGAATTGAAGACGAACCACTATCTACTATATACAGTAGATTTCTACTAAATATTTGTTAATTGCCAAACATTCAACTTAAGGAGGCTGCTGCGGGTGTTGGGGTGTTAGCGTGGGTTGGTTAGGAGATGAAGCTAGGTGCGCAAGGCAAAGTGGTGGCTGGGGTGGCTCAGGTGGTAGGTGAATGAGGCGGTGGGGCCGGTTGTTGGAGATGGCTCGGAGGCGTGATGGTGCTTCGGTCATAGGGAGGTTCGAGAGGGGAGGCGATGGGTTTTGGGTTGTTCATGGGTTGGCGAATGGAAGCCAGAGAATAGAGGAGGGTGAGCTGCACGTGGAGAGGGATGGGCGGAGGCTGAACTAGGTGAGCTAATGGGGTTTCGGTGGCGGTGACTGAGATGGGTGGTGTCAGGGTGGAACACGGTAGTGGATGGAGATGGGTTCGAGCTCGGGTTTGACGCCGTACAACGAGGTGGTGATAGAGGACGATGTGGAAGCGGTTGGTGGAGGAGAGAGTGGGGACGGTAGGTGGGGCGAAGCATGCAGTGGAAGGCGTTCGGAACAAAATAGCAGAGGCAAACATTTTTATTTATTTTGAAGAATGATAAGAAAGAGGGTAGGGGAAGTTAATGGGTTTCATTTGTTGAGGAGGTTTGGAAAAATAAAACTACAAAAAAGAGAGATAGGAAAGAACAGTTGTGCTCTGAGTAAACAGAGATTTGTGTAAGAGCAAACGTACCACCATAAAAAGAATTGAAATGATGTAACTATGGACCATTGAATTCTGCACCATTTAATAAAGCAATTAGCATTTGTGTACGTTCAAAATTTGAAACTGAAGAAGCAATAAATTCACAAATTAAGGTACCGTTTCAACGAATATTTTATGGTGTCCGTCACGTAACGGACGTCAAAATACAGAAATAAGTATACCGCTGAGATCAGCACGATAACACGATCAAAAGGGTATACAGATATTAGTGGTATGATTGAACTATAAAAATTCGAATTTTCTACCAACGGAAAATGCAAGAAAAACGCAGAAAAATAAGATCGACGGAGTCAAAGATGTCCGAATTTGGAAAAACGACAAACTGACATCTTGCTCAGAAGATGTTTTAGAATTTTTCTATGTAAAAATATTTAGGTTTCGGAAACATTTTATTTTCATCGCTTTTTAACTGATTAAATCGAAGTGAATTTACGCGCGAAATAAATTTTCATATTTTCGGACGAAAATTTACCAGTTACTATGTTTAACTAGACGTATTCCAAATATTAAATTTTTATTTCAAAATTTTATCGTTAAAATTTCACAAAATTTCAACTAGTTACGTTATTAAAACAGTTGAAATTTACGGGTCGTTACATAAAGTATAGGGCGCGACCATATACCAGTCCCATCTGGTATTCTAATATCTGAGTCATTTACTTAGGGTTAACTACGCCATCAAATTTTCCTTGAAAATATTTCTTTCAAATTGATTTAACCCTATAAATCAACTTAAACAAGGAAAATATACTCTATGCTTTACTCAAAGCACTTTTCCATGTTATCTATACTTTACACAAAACATTGTTGATGAAAACATTCGAAACCTTTGTTTAAAACCTCTAAACAATCTCTTTCAAAACCTTTGAAAGTACCCCTTTCGAAACCATTGAAAGTACCCCTTTCGATACAAGTAAACTACTTTACTTTATAACCTTAGGCCGAAAGGCCAAAACATATCTTTCGAAACCATTTACAATAGACCTTTCGAAAACAATAAAAGTATCCTTTCGAAAGCTTTACAAAACCTTAGACATCCTCTTTTCAAAAAACTTTAAACAAGCCTTTTGAAAACATTGGAAACCCTCCATTTAAACACTAAAGGTAAACCTTTCGAAAACATTGGGGAACCACCCCTTTGAAACCTTTATCATGTACCATTCAAAAGCATTAAGTCCTTTACATAAATCAAACCTTTCGAAAGCATTGGGTTCTAGTAAAAACATATGGAACAACCTTTCAAAACCATTTAATACCATTCCTTTCGAAACCTTTGGATTTAACTTTCAAAATCTCAAAAAGGCCTTAAAAGAACTAAGTCGAAAGCAACTCTTTCGAAAGCAATTTCCTAAGTAAAGAAGTGGATGGTGTCGAAACCAATCCCCTCAAAAGCATTGGAGAAGTGACTCAGGTTTTAAAGCAAAAGAACCCTTTCGAAGGCATTGCTTCGAAATGTAGAATTCGGTAGCAGGGGTTTCAACCCCTTCGAAAGCTTTTTCTTAAAAAAAGGCGACAACCTCTTTCGAAACCTTCCTTTAAAACAATTCACCAAGTCGAAAGCTATCTCATTTGAAAGCATTCTTTTCGAAAGCAAAGAAATCGACATTTCATTTTGAAAGCGAAACAAGGCCTCGACCTCTTCGAAAGCCTTGTTTTGACTCTATACCTTTTGCCTATCTCCAATCCACTACGTACCAAGTCTTTGATACCATGTGTATTGGTTTCGACTAAGGTGGAGGAGAAAGTATGAAGTCGAAAGGTGTTGCCAAAAGTGGCGAAACAGCAAAACTTTACAAAAATTGTTTTCTTTCTTTTTAAAGTAATATCTTTCTGACAAACTTGCTTATTTGTCATCATATAATTGGTTGCCAGTTTCTTTTCCAAAATCTTTTCTAAAAGTGCTGCCGAATTTCAGAGATTAATAATTTAAAACATTTATAAATTGCCCCTTCTCCTTTTATAAACATATAAAACATTAAGTCCCATACCTTAAACAATTTTATATACTTATTAAAACACTTAGGAAAATTCTCCAAAATTCCCTTAAATCACTTTTCATATGTTTTCTAACATATATAAATTTCTGACCCAAAGCTAACATATAATAGACATAATTAATTTTAAACCCAATTAACCATTTTCTTCACTAGAAAATTCATAATAAATCCACATTAATTCAGAAAATTATAAACTTGAAACCATCTCTAAAATAATATTTCTGATCTTATCTCAAAATCGCATGGCATTTGGATGTCATTTAATAGGTTTTTCAAGTTAAACCTTAACATAAAATCTATATGAAATAGCATAAATCATCAACAAGCATATATATCCTTTTAAACAATCAAAACATGGCAAATCATTTGCAAAATAATTTCGGATCTCAACTATAACCGAAGATAAAAAAATATGAGATGTAACCTATTATTCACCTTTAGCTTGTTTGTTAAGGAGTTGAGATTTTCTTCTTGAATGAATTGATTAAGCTTTCATCTTTAGATTCTTTCTTATCTTCCTCTTGCATTATCTTAATGGTGGCCGGCCTCTTCTTTGTTTAGTTTTGTTTATGAACGTGTAAAATGAAGGTGCATGAGTGTTTAGGGTATAAGAATATTACTTATTCCTATTTTACCCTTATCTAATTTCCCTTACTATTTTATTTTAATTTAATTTAGTTTATTGGTTAACTAGGCACCTTGAAAGTTTAAGAGGAAATTTAGTAAAATATTTAAATTTAAATATAACAAGGGAAAAAAATAGTTTTTTTACAAACGTCCGAATCTGGCTTCGAAACTTGCACCATTGTATTCAATGTAACACCCCGAAAATTTAAGCAAAAAATTTAATAAAATAATTAAATTTAAATATATAAAGGGAAAAAATGGAATTTTTGCAAACTTCCGAATCTAGCTACGAAACTTGCACCATTGTGTTCGTAGCAATTTTTTGGATGATTTTCATATATAACCTTTTGAAATCGGAGCTAGTATAAAGAAGTTATAAATGTTTTAAAATTTCAAATTGAAATTAATTAATTAAGAAAATAAGGAAAGGAAAATATACTAAAAACAGAGCTCACCGGTCGACACCCATATTGGGATCGGTCGATCACCTCTAAGTGGCTAGCTAGTTGATGATTCAAAACGATGATTTTGAGCAGCCAACGGTCCAGATTTAATCGTATAGTTTTCTTGGCAGCAAAGCAAACATTTAGGGATCATGATGTAAACAAATTATTTTCTAGAGTCCATTAACGGTCGGTATTAGTTTAAACCCCTATAAATACACAGCTAATGTAAACCCTAATTCATCAGAAATTAGTCTATGCGCCTAAACTCTATCAATTCCTTTTCTCCTCAATTTGTAAAATTCTTAAAAATAAATAAAAATAGAAGTAGCGATATCTAAAGAGGTCAAATCAAGCGAAGAGATAACAAACGGGGAGGTTTCCAAATGAGATTCAAAAGGGAAAAGCTTGGATCAAAGGTGAGTGAGTATATTTTTAATAAGATGATTTATATGCAAATAATTTTAGTATACTCTATCCGAATAAGATTGGTAGAAACTAAATTAGGAATCATGCTGTTTAGATCTAAGATTGATTAATAAATGTAAATTGATGAGAGCTTGTAAATAGAAATTGATCTAGGTTAAACCCTTTTTCTAATCATGTATGAATTCATATAACCTGTTAATGTAAACTATTAATATTAATTTCATATAACCTGATAATATTGGTGTTAATACTAACCCAAGGTTGACTATAAATTTGTAAACCGAATTTGAATAAGAAATTTTGATAATCGCAAACTTGCGTTCAATGCAATTGCTCTAAGACGAAGCTGTAAACCACAATGGAAATTTTGGAACGAACCGATTAACAAAATAATTAAAAACCCTAAAACAACAATAATCCCTAATTAAATAGCAACGATCTATCGACTGCTCTTACTGGAGCGGTCGATAGCAAGTAGTTGACCGCTCAAGTAGGCAGTTGACCTGTTGGCGTATTCCAGGCGTTGTATCAACCTTGGCATAGGGCCCGAGTTATAAATAAAATAGTTAGTAGTATATATAATATATATACATACGGATGTTATGAATAGGGCAGCTAGTTCCCTATGAGGTGACACTAGGATATTGCGGGGCTGGGTAAATGCTATTTATCCAACATGGGTTGATATTTGACCGGAGGCGATTCTATCGCAAGTTGAACTCATAGGTGGTTCTACAGTTGACATGCCACCCTGATGATGATGCCAGATGAAGTGGTTTCCGCCATAATGGGAGTTCCTTGGTATTCATGGATGGTGTGACATGATGCTATGTTATGGTTGGATCCCGATGCATGAAATAAGAGGTGTTACGTTTCCGTTGAGAGGTGGACATGGATGCAGACAATGAGACACTTTGGTGAGTCGGCATTGCATGCTCCCTCTTAATGCGTAACCGACGTACGTGTAGTCGAGTTATGGGAAACATAGTCCCATGAATTGTAGGGAAACCTATGTTGGAATAGTTACATGTTGTCGTAATGTGGGAAATGGTAGGGTAATCCTATGTAGAATAGCTCCAGTAGCTATTAGCCGATTGTTAGTTATCAGAGGTTCGATTAGTTATTCGACCCATAGTATGAGCCTACACAAGTGTTAGTGTAGGTGTGTATTGAGTTAAACCCCTGGAAAAAAGCAACTCATGAATACTTGTAGGACATTCTAGGTCACATAGAGTATTACTAAAATCAACAGCATATATATTAATAGTGTACTCATTCACCATGCTTTGTTTAGTCCACCATTTTTTCTTTCTTTTCCCCACAATAAGAGAACATAGCAGCAGGTGATAGGCCAAAGATTAGTATAGGGAGAGGCGAGCACATCGTTGGAGTTGCTTGTAATTTTATATTACTCTCCATGTAACTATATATCTTATTTATTACTTAATATGTATTAGACTATGTATTGTATTTCAGTGTACTCTAGATTTGACTATGTACTATTTTCTTAGACTGTGTTTTGATATATTTTCTGAGATGGCTATTTACTATATTTATATTTTGTTGCCTTCCGCTATGAGATCGGAAAGTGTAGAATGTCCTAGATCATATCTGTTTACTCTTAATCTCTGGAATGTTATAAAAACCTTAACAACTCATGCTTCTTGGCACTGACGTGAGTTCGTAAGTCACACTTGGCTTTTGCTTGATGTTTCAGGAGGTGTGGGTTATCACAACGTGTGTCAACCAATCAGATTATGAATTTCAACCAAGGTAGATTGGAAATGTCAATCTATGCAGTGCGGGTCCTACGTCCTGTACACGACGAACGATCTATTCTGTGTATATAACCTGCTCATGGTGGGAAGTTAGTTCCATCGCACAATGAAACTGTGTGTTAGATTTTAACCATTATCATGGGATAATCGATAACAGAACCGCTGTTCGGAGCAACGCAGAGCATTCTTTTGTAGGAACATAGGATATTCTAATGATTGGAAGTGTAGTACGATGGAATTGTTCGAAGGTCAACGAGCGTTCCACGTAACCGTTCTTTAATTAAAGAACCGTCTCATTGAACTTCAAAGTGACGACATGTGACCAACCACGTCCCTTTTGGGTGTGCTTTTGCTTGTAAGGTGTACAAGGGAGCAAGGTTATTGCAAAACTGAAGATAGCCCAAAGTAGGAGCATGGAAGCCTCAAAGCCAACACTAAGTAGGTGAAAACCACCATGACTGGAGTCGTCATGGTGCTAACTTCGAGTTGGGCTTGGGGTTTCCCTAAGGGGACTTATACATTCTCAATACCTACAATCTGAACATGGCCAAATCTCGAAGTCCAAGGCTAGTGGCTCATCAATCACCGGTAACCTCCAATAATCAACGGTGACCCAAAAGACCACCTCCAAAGCATGAAATTTTGGCAACCCACCTTCAAATTTGGATCTAGACCTGTAATTGAAGAGGGTTCGAAGTTGAATGTTTTTGGGAGACAATGGTGGTCCAGGCGAAAGCAAGCAGCGATGACGGAAAAATGGCGGTAGCAGCAGCTCTAGGCGAACAACGGCGATCGATTTGGGCTAACGGGATTAGGTCGCAGGAATTCGATACAGGTAACTAAGAAGGTAATGTGAGAGGAAATGAGAACATGAGAAAAAATTAGCTAGGTAATCGATGCTTATAAGCGATTTTTGACTTAGCAAAATAGCTCAGTACTAACTTTATTAGGTTTGTGCCGACATGATGAAATTTTAACCCAAAATCAAAGAGAAAGAGAGGAAGGAAAAAAGGAGAGTAGCAGGCACCTGGCTTAGGTGTGGAATGATCTTCGAAGTACAAATCTTGACCTTGATGCGGAGAGTGGTACTGCTGCTATTTAAAGCTATGGAATAGATACCCTTGGAATGGAGATAAAACTTTAAAGCTACTCTTGGATGACCAATAGAGTTATATGGATAATGGTATGTGCTCGTCTTGATTCAAAGCATGCTTTGTTTCCCACAAAAGCATAGTTTGGGAGGTAAGTGTTATCCAACTTTTAGACCAGACCGCTTTCAGATGAATCTAGACGTAGATGAAGATGAAGTGGTTCAAGGACTTGAAGGAACGCTTAGAAAGATGGTGGCACAAGCTTCAAAGGGTTAGAGTGCCTAATAATGGTCAAGTAATAGTTTGGTACCGACCACTTTTAGTTCAGTACCGATCTGATTTTGTGCATTCTAAAGTGATCGTCCTAGGGCCCATTTTTGAAGTAATAGGTAAACAACTCTAAAGAGCTCTGAAGCAAAGAACAAGTGCTATAGATGTCGCAACCTCTCGACAACGACTAGATTTCTAAAGCAAAAGTTATCATAGCTTGATGGATTGATGTTAAAAGACCAAGTAGAAGAAGATGCCATGATTTGCCATCAACAAATTAGATTGGTACCGACCACTTCAGATCAGTATCGGTATGATTTTTTGGCCCTAGGGACTTCATCTCCCCTCATACATTCTCAGTTATGGAGTTAGACTTGGTATTTCGAGATCCGACGATGTTGTTGGATGATTTTTCTATAAATAACAAGCATATGAAACTTAGAGAGGACTTTTTTGGCACTTCGTCTTCTTTACTCCCTCTCTCTCTCTCTACTTGACCTTGTCATGAAGCTACTTTTTTGCCATTCTAGGCTATTACAGCCAAAAGTCCCATGTACTTGTGACAAAATATCACTATAATAAGATTAAAGAGGAAGCGGGCCTCGGATTTGGCAAACTACCATAGAAATTCACACGTTTATTGTTTTGTTTTACCTTTTATAGCTAGATCTCTTCGTTTTAATTCGGATTTGGGGCGTTGTGCCACACTTAAGCTCAACAAGATGCATCTATATTTTCTATAGCTAACATATCACTATTGTCATGAAAATAAATACATTCATCAAAATACCGAAAATAGATTTATTTTATAATGAATATTCGTGTTAAAATAAAACAACATCTATTTTCGATCGAAACCAAAAATTATTATTATTTCATAAGTGATATTTAATGTACACGAAAGTATTCTTTAAAACTTTTGTGTCCACTGTTTGTGAGATTTTTTTATCCCACGACACCTCGATTGATTAAACTTGTAATTATAAACGTTTATTTGCAAATTTGAATCGACGAACTTAACTTGTATTAAGTTTTCCTTTGGGTAGTAATTATGATGCTAGATGCTTACATAATCATGTAGTTGCACTCCAACTATTTGTTGGAATGTTAAATTGGATTTGTATTTTTATAATAGATTGTAATCCATTATAAACGTAAACAGATAATGATGCATGAAAGTAAAAGAAGATGCTGAGATTTTTACATGGTTCGGATTCATTTTAATCCGACGTCCATGGGTCAAATTCCTTTACATTTCCTTTGCTGCAGAACTATGATTTTCTCAAATAAATAAGAGGATACAATTTCTTATCTTTGAAAAGGGTGGGAAAAAAGTCCCTTAAACATTTCTGACCGTCTCTTATTTATAATGTCGAGGGTTGACGTTGATTACCATCACTCTTACTTTGCCATCACGTTTCCACCTTTAGATCATGTCACGTATTCCCCATCCGCCTTATTGGTTAGGCGTATCCGGATTGCTGACATGTCTTTGGTTGGTAAGCCTTAATTTTGGGCGACTGTATTGTGATCTTTGGCAGGAAGTTCGAATTGGAGGCGGAAACACCCAAAATTGAAGCATGAACGTTTAGAATTGGAGCAGGAGACCTCAGTGGGTCACACCTCTCTGGTCTGATGTGGTGAAGGGTTTGCAAGTTGGCTTTTAGAGTTTCATCGATATACTTGAAGTAAGGCTATGCTGGTTGATGTGAAACATCTGCATAATGCTGCAGTGCTTGCCTGATTCTTTGGTGCTACCATCCTGAGCTTCTTTGAGCTTTATGGTTCATGGTCAGCTTTTCCTATAAATAAGGACATGCGTTGGAGCAATGTTTGAGCGGCCATATGTGCAACCCTTTGGGATGCTTCTGACCCTGCACGATACTGCCTAGGTAGTCCTTGGTATGTGCAGTGCAGATTTGCTCTTAAAGGTATTAACAAAGTGTAAATTCTAGGGGTGCTTGACCGTGTAGTTCAACCACTCATTTATTGTGGCAAGTGTTTATAGTATTTCATTATCAGTTTCCCGTGGCTATGCCTAGTTTAAGCATCTTTGTGTAATATTGAAACTGAGGGATGGGCACAGATCTTTGTGGCCCTTCTTTCGAGCATGATAGTGTATTTTGGTGTAGCTTCTTTGGTTACCGTTTTCTTATGCAGTATTGATCGGGCTGCTTCAACTCTTTCTCTTTCTGTTTTGGTTTTTTACTTTGAAATTTGTTCTCCTATATTCGTACATTGCTCAGCCCATTTTTAACATAAATTAAGGAATACAGGTGTAACACTTTCCTCCTAAGTTTGCAGTGATCACAAACTGGTGTAGACTTCTCTGTAGTTCACTCCGAATCTTCGAAAGCTATTTTCTGTATGTCAACTTTTACGTAAGCTTTTCACTTATGGAGTAGCATACGGTCCTTTACTCTAATTTAGGTGGACTTGCTTTCTCTCCCAGCCTTCACACCTATTTATTTCTTCACTTAGCACCACCATTCTTATCGCTATAATTGTCGTTGTTGTTTACCGGCTATGTTGTCAGTACAGTCATTGAACGACAGCGATGAGCTATGAAAAATCGCTTGTTCATGCACTTGGCATGGTCTTCCCCACTGCTTAAGGGAGGACTGAGGTTGAATTTAGCATCACCATTCTCATTTTAGAGATTTTCGTTTGTCATTTATATACTGCATTGTCAATGCAGTTGTTGAACGATGGCGGCGAGCTGTGAAAACCATTCTTTTCGGTGTAGGCTTGTTAATATTCACATCATTTCTTTTCTTGTCGTCCGTGGAAGAAGTCTTACCGGTTACTTTTATATTTAATGCTCTTGTCCATGTGTTACTTCCCCATTGGGCCATGGTATGAATCGTTGTTAAGTCAAACCTCTCGTTTTTTCATGTAAATCTGTATCAATCTTTGTACTTATTATTTTGGCAGCTTAATCGATTGACGTCGTGCTGGTTCTTTCATCATTTCGATCATGTAGCCATTATTCAAATTAAGGTGCGTATAATTTCTTTTGTCTCCTCTTTGCACCTTTTATACATTTTTATTCAAGAAAGGAAACAGGAAGAAAGAAAATTTTGAAATCAATTCTATCTCTGCATTAGTATTTTATTTTCCGATTGAAATAAGAAATTTGTTTTTTTGTTTTAATTTCTGTTAGCATCTTTTCTTTTGATTAATCTTAGGACCCCAACATGGCTTCCTCCTTATTTTCCCCTATAATTCCGCCTTCGTAAATTACTCGACTAGAGGACGTCATTAGCATTTTAACTTAGTTTCGATTTTCGAGTTATAATGCTAGGGTTCCTGAACCCCATGAGTATTTCAATACTCCCCTGCTTGGGTTTATTCCTATTACTCACGAACATATACGTTGTGGTCTTTATCTTCCTCCACGTCCAATCCTCCACGAATGGCTTGCCTCTATCGACCTTGTGCCTTCTCAAATTGCCCCTCTTTCTTACACTTGTGATTGCCACTTTTGTCCTTTATGCTAAACATGGTTATACTCTTTCTTGCAAAGAGCTTTGGTTTTTTTAACATTAAGAAAAGTCCTAAATGGGGTACTATTGGTTTTTTCTACGTTCAGGCTAAAGAAGTGGTCTTGACAGATGTTCCATGAAAGACCCAAAAGTGGGCTAAGTTTTATTTCTTTGTTTTCAACATTGATGATTTTGTTTCTTCTTTTCACAAGCGTCCTACTTAGTTTGTTTATTCCAGTAAAGACATTGAGGAGTTTGAGAGACCTCGGAAGCGTATTCTAGAAATAAATGAAGATAAAATGGAACTTGGGACATTCTTTACCGAAGAAAACCGATAAAGCATGGGTTCTTACACCCACCTCAATGCTTTTCTCGTTCCATCTTCAAGCCTTCCTTAAATTCATTCGATTCCAGTGGTATATAGTTTCGATAATAGAGTTTAGATTTATTATTGTCACGATTCTATTCTTCATTGGGATCTTCTTTTGATCCAACATTTCCTTTCTATATAGGTACAACGGATGCCACTCTTATTGATGTAGCTTGCAATTTGAGAAAGCCACCGCAAAAGACCAATGGAAAATGAGCGCATGATGCGGCTTATAGTTCTGAACAAGCCCCTGGAGGCTCTCTCTCTTCTTCATCCCCTTCTAGATGTTCCTTCTTCCTCTAACTCAGTGGCGGTAGCTATCCCTCTATTGTAGGGCAGTCCTGCCCCCAGTATTCATTATTTGCCTTTGCTTGAGGGGGTTATATCTGACCTAGTGGAGAGAGTGGGGAAGATGGAAGTGCGCTCAGTATCTCATATTTCCTTACCCGCTTCATCCTTTCCTCTCCCCCTTCCTCTTCTCAAGCTCTCTTCTTTTGAAGTAGTGGACGAACTGGAAAAGTCCTGGTCTTATGTAAGCGACACTCTTTCTGTTTTATTTTATGCCAAACAAATTTATTTTCTTTACTATTTATGTGTATTATTTTTATTTTATTCTAACATGCTGCCTTAATAGTAGAAGCATGAGATCGTAAAAGCGACCTGGCTACCACTCTTAATTGGGTAGCCAAAATTGAAACCGACCACGCTTCATCTAGCACTGAGAAAGCTGGACTCGTTTCCGCAAAGGCCGAGGTAAAGAAGGAGGCTGTAGTTGCGGTGAATCCCTATCCTCAAAAGAATGTGAGTTGTAGGAGACAAAGGAGGAGCTGTCCAAGGTGGGAAAAGAGCTGGCAGATTTAAAGGAAAAATTTAGGATGGACACCTCCAATATGTTTTCAATCTTTATGTTTCAGCTAAGCTTCAGTTCAAGGAAGAGATCGATCTTAGCTTTTTGGGTGAACAATCTATGGTTAACGTAGTATATAAATATTATCAAGACAATCAACACAAAGAGTACGATGATCAAGAGCTTCTCCTGAACATTCACAACACACAGTTAGGGACGAGGTGGTTAAGGAGGATCATAGAGACCTGCCGCTTAATGTTATAGAGGGAACAATTAAGACTGAGGTTACTTCGAATCCCTATGCAGATATTAAAAAGAATTGTATTAATACTTAGATATGCAACCGCATGAGACTTGTTTCTTGATTTTTTATGAATGTTTTGTTGTAGTTTTTTTATTATGTTATTGCTTAACAAATGGTTGGCTCATTTTTTATTTGTTTTAGTCTTCTGAAGGAGCTTTGTTTGTTAAGCTTCTGAAGGAAAGCGAGGACAAACTCAAAACCAAAACTTTAGATCGCCTTGGTCTTAGTGTTGCAGCCATCAATTAGTGTGAGAGAGAATTAGATGAGTCGTATGCCACTCCTAAGCATGAAACCAAAGAGTTTCTTTTGAGAATTGATCAAGTAGTTAAAGAAAAAGAGGCGCTTAGTGATTTTGTACTGGGCTGGTGGCAATATACCCTAGAAAACAATTCCATTTCACCTTATAACCCTCATCTGGAATGGCTTAGGCTTATGTTTAAGAATTTTCCTAAGGGTTGAATTCTATTTTATTTTTGCTACTTTTCTGTACATAGTCATGTTGAATAAATGTGGTTAATAAGAGAAGTTTATATTGGACCTTTGCTTACTATCTTTTAATTGTCTTTGAGGCTATATTTTTTACTAATTAGGCCGACTCATATAATACAGTACCTATGTTCCATTAAGTTTCCATACATGACCTTCCTTCGATACCCATCATTCCTGAGTTGAATGAGATGGGCGTGTCAGAATTTGGGGTTGAAGTGAAGGGTCCTTCTTCAAGCAATGAGGCATGGGTTAGTTACCTCCAAGCCGAGAATGTCAAACTTGGAAGGGAGATAGAGCATGATTGCAGGATGCTTAAAGAAGCTGAAGATGCGCTTACCGTCAATATGAGTAGAACACCAGTTTGCATACTGGGCTTATCGCTGTTGAATTGAAGTTAAATAAGATGCAGTAGTTAATGAAAGATGGGGAGAATCTTTACAAAAATTTTCTTCAAAAGGAGATTAAGTAGCAAATGAAAACTATTGAGGATATGTCTACGGAGATTGCACGTTCAATTGGAGAGAAAGAGGCTGCCGAAAGCGAGAAAGTGGCTTCGGCACCTTACCTTGATGTGGTTCCTGCACTTCCTGCGGGTCCTAGGTCTTCTTCAGTAAGATCAGACAAGGGTTGTGGAGTCGAGTGGGTCTTCCCGTTCACAAATAGAAGGATGGAGAACTGATCCCCATAGATTCTTTGATACTTTTTCGAGATGTACTTAGAAGACTAAGGCTAAACTAATAGATACTTTAGAGAAAACAAGGGAGGAGGCTGTATTGAGGATTTCATGCTCAGGAAGATTCCCTATGCAATGCTCAAGGTAGGATTGCTTCCTACTCGGAGAGACTTATGCGGGAGAAAGCTAAAAGTAAGAGGGGGCAGATTCTTCTATGGCGTGCGAGGGATGTCCTCAAAATTTTCTACCCCTCTCTTGATCAGAACTTCTTATGTAATATTGTGGGTTTTGAAGTAATAGCAAAGGGGCCAACTGACCATTGGGTTGGGGCTTGTTATGACCCCTGAAGGACTTTCTCCACTAATTTGCCCCACTGCCTTAGGCGTTTTAGGGTAGTATTGCTTAGAGAGTGGTTTTTCAACTTACATCATGTTTGAGTTTATATACATGTTATGTGAATTGGTATCCCTTAGTGAAGTTTGCAAATTTTTTCTTGTACTTATTTTATTTATTTGTACTCTCCCTTGATTTTATTTCATGTGAGCTCATTTGATTTTCTGCCCGCTTCTCAAATTTCAAAAGTTGTTATTCTTACAAAGAATTTGGATTCTGCCCTGGTCAGAATCATAGAACTGGAAACTTTACCGAAGGATGCTGAAACGATAACGAGGTTGTATATACGAATGAAATTAAATCTTTGAAAAGTACGTTTGAAGAACTAGATGGGTAGACTGTAAGGCAAATTAGTGCAAAAGACACTCCTTCTGTAAGCTTGGCCAGTGGTTCTTCTTGTAGACTAGGTGCTGCCCTCGCACCCCCTTTTGAGGCCGATCTGGGCAAAGTTTTGAAATGGAAGAGTGACATAAAAGATTATTATGAAGCCAAGTTTAACGATCTGGAGGATCGTTATAAGAAATAATTGGGTACACCAGACACTCTCGTTTCGCCCTTCAATTCTCTTGCAAAAGAGCTTTTTGGTCCCTTCTTTAGGAATACCGAGAAGACGAGGAAGCATCTTTTAGGTGAGATTGAAAGAATTAGAGGGGTAGCTTTGAGGTGCGTGAATGCCTTTGAAAATATGATTTTCAACTTAGAGTGCGAAACTCGCCTGGACTCCATTGCCGTTTTCCAAGGTAGGATGGATAGTGCTTCTTTGGTAGAGCGACTTCATGATGAAAAAGTAAAGAAGGCAATGGAAGAAATCGGTAGGAGGCGAGCAATAAATGTTTACATATAGTTTTTACCTGAACTTGACCTGACTTTCTTATACAACCGCGCGGAATATGAATTTGATCCGTAGGATTGCGACGACCATTGGGCTGGTGCGAATTATGGCCCACATACAGGTTACTACAGTAACACTCATGGCCGTAGTGCTCACGTTTGCTTATTAATCAATATTACTAAATTAGATGATCTGCCTTTTGCTCTCCTTTTGATGGGTCGTTCTTCTTTAAGTTCGGGGTCACACCATTGCATGTCATCCTGCCGCAGAACGAATGTATCTAGCTCTTCTTCTGGGCTTGAATTAGATACTTAGCATAGTTTTTCATTTTGCTATGAAGTTTAACTCGATGAATTTAGTATAATTCTTGTTGTGATTGTTTTTATCTATTTTAACTTGTGAAGTAAGCGTAGGCATGTTGAATTATACAAATCTTTGGCCAGTAGAAATAGAACTAAGTTAACTTGAGTAAGATTTTCCTTTCGATGTTTACCTAGTGAGCTTTAATTTCTAGAATTGCACCTTATTTGTGAGCTACTATACATTCTATGCATTATTTTCCTTTACATTTCTGACTTGACTTCTTGTGCAATTCATGAATGCTAAACTACGCTTAGGGCATGCATGTTCTACTGTATTGTCAAAACACTTAGTAAGTGTCATAAGGTATGCTCCCACTATTTCTGTTATTACAATAACAATGTTAAAACATGAAGCTCCATTCAATCACTCACTCAAGGTATTTATTTCTTCTACTATAACTAATTTATTATTTAGAGTTTTGGACCAAGTATCTTGAACTTAAAGAAATAAGTCTTATAGAGAAAAGTTTCTCTAAGAGAAATACATTTGGAGTGGATACCATATTCTTGTTCACTATTAAGCGTCTAAAAATATTTTAAACAATTCAATTTCTGATGTCTCTTCATAAAGCAATGGTGACCATTCAGTCTCTTCATCCAAACCGTGCCAGCATAATAATCATTCTCAAACTTTCTTTTTTCTCTTTTAAAAGGTCAAACAATCCAAAAGAGAAATTCTTTACATCAAGACTACTTTGATTTCTTTACAAAATGCATTTGGTCATCCTTAACATTTTAAGGATATCAAATAAATTGCATTCAAGTAAATAGATCAAAACCAACATTTCAATGATCAAATTGCTAGGCCTGTCTAAAGTTATAGGTCCAGTGTTGTTTCTGGCATAACAAGATTTTTATCATATTCAATCATATCACACACATGTTCTTGTACAATGGTTTACTTGCTTATTTTGAATGAAACATTTTCAACGGGATTTTGTATATTACGAATGCGACTATTCACCATACAACTTTTGTATATGATCGAATATGCATTGAATATCCATACACTTTTATTGCTTTAAATTTCAAAACTAATTGAAGACAATACATAGTCTCGGGAAACTTATCACTCAAGTGAACAATACATGAATCATTTTAATGGTTGTAAAGTTTGGCTCTTGCATGGGTCTTGAAGCGGCAACATGCCAAAAGATTTTTGGTAAGTAAATTCTTACATTTCTTAGTCAATCTCTAATTCAGTTCATTAAGTATATTTTAATTGATAAACAATTTTATCAATTAAATTATTTGCCCAAATTTATTGAAGTAAATTATTATAATATCACATATGTTCTTATAATTATTAGATTTTCTTACTATTGTTATGTAGTAAGGCTCCCACTGAATTTACACTACTCAAAAACAATAAAAGAGATACAAGAATTTTTATAAATTTTCCTAATGGATGTTTTGGCACATTTATCAGGTTACTAAAACCTTGAGGGTGCTAAAAAAATTATAGTCCCCATAAATGGTAAGTAAATCTTTACTAATTATATCTCGTATATAACACCTAACCATGCTTTACTTGCTCCTAATCATCTTTATGACCTTGAGGATGCTCAACAAATCATAGAGTACATAAGATACCGAAGACCAGCCATTTTGCAATAGTCTTAGTTATGTAACCCTTGAGGGTCCTTAACAAAATCACATAATATTCTTACCTATCCAGGGACAATATAAACTCACTTTATGGCGTGAGGGTTCTTAGCAGCCACAGGTATGTACAGTACTCTGTTTACATTGTAAATGATGGAGAATAACTTTATTTCAAATTAATAATTTAAAATAATATTAATTGAGTATTATTGATATTATATGAGTGGTGTTAGGACATCATATGTCTCTACATCCAATGTATAATCCCTAAAGTTTATATGGATTTGATTCATTTAAACCTCACCTTTTCTTTATAAGAGTGTGTATGTGTTAGTTTATTTTAGCATTTTTAACTCATTAAATTTTATGTGTATATAATCATATTTATATTGAACATTTTGATTAATAAATATAATATTTATTTTTATGTAAATTTAAAACAATTTTAAATGTATTTATTTATAACCTTGTGAATACTAGTTTAAATCAATTTTAAATTATATTCATAACCCTTATAAATTTCAATTTTTATTTAAAAAAAATTAAATTAATTTATTTATAATTTTTATATGTTCTAATTTGAATTTAAACTAATTTCAAATTCTTCAAATTTCATTTATTCAAACACAAGTATTTGAATCAACCTAAACAGAAACACTTTTGACCCTTCCACTAGGGCATGCCCTTGAAAACAGACTACTTAAATGAGCCAGGTAAAGGCCAAGAGAAGGGTGATTTCCTGTTAATAAGAATGTACCTTAATTACAGTAACCTTCTCCTTAGTTAAAAACCTTTTCATTAGACACCCATCTTGATGGATTTTCCATGTGAATGCCTTACGTGTTGGTTAATTATTTATATGAACACAATGCGAGCTCTACTACCATTTTTGGATCAGGTGCGCCAACGGTGGGTAAAGTGGGGAAATTTCAAAAAAAAACATTTTATTAATTTACCAAAGATCTTATTTTGTGTTTACATGAACAATGTATTTTTCACTAAATTATATTTATTGATTTTAATAAAAGAGTTTTGTGTTCCAGTATTATTTTTATTTAGTTCACTTACACAAACATATGTGCTCCAGTGTTATTTTATTTTACTTTGGTTCAATTTAGTCTTTAATTACAAAGTGTTCGCATTCATAAAGATAACAGGGTAAGTATTATAAATATAAAAAATTATTTAAGGTGTACATAAATGAGTAAAGGTCACATGTTAATGAATAACCATTATGATTAATGGTTATTACGTTTATAACAAGTTATGAAGGGATGACAATTTAATATGGGATAGGTCATTCATGTAATTAATAATAAATGTATATGATTAATTAAATTACTTAAGTTTTTTTCATGGCTATTAACTAATTCAATATAATATTTTATATTCACGGATATATATATATATATATATGCAAAAACATACATTATATACATACATACATATATATTTGATTTTAAACATAAAATAAAACCTTTCTTTCAATGAACTTTGATATATATATATATATATATATATATATATATAACAATCTGATTTATAATTTTTATTTTAAATACATGTTTTACTTATTTGATTAAATACAAAAGGCTCGCCATAGCCTTAAGGACTAGAAAAAAGACTTCTAAACCTCAAAACCTTAGCCTCCAATATTACTTTTGCTAGCTAGAAGAGATTTACTAACCCATATTTTTCGATAAATTAAAATATTAAAACAAATTAAATATTTTAATCAGAGGGCAAAATAATCATTTTTAAACTTTTGAATTTGAAAATAAATATAGGACTACTGTAGCCATCTCATTTTTCTTATGCATGTCGTATATTTATTATTTGAATCGAGGTCTAGATGTGGGAGATATCACGGTTTCTGTGTTTCGAAATTTGAATTTAAATTTTAGGCTAACTCAGCATAATTTGAATGGACACCATACTTTCTACAAAATACCTAGTCGGTTTCTCCCGTTTAAAATTTTGAATTATTTTTTTCTATATATTCATTTTGTCTTCTTCTTTTCTTATAAAAATAGAAACATTTTCTCCAATTCAAACCCAATTTCACATATCAATTCTTAGAAAATTTTAATTATTCAACCACTAAATTGAAGAGAAAGGCTAGGGCTATCATCTAGTGCTCATTAGAATTGTGAATTCATCGATTTGGAACAGAGAACGATTTTGAATAGCGAACAAGTTAGGGATTTTCTAACCTATGTGAGTGGATTTAGCCTATTTTACTATATAAACTATTCAATCTTACATAGTTCTAAGCAAATTATTGTTTAGGAATAGAAATTATAATCATATGAATTATGTTTGAAAATTTATAGTGGATATAAGTGTTATAATCTTAAATTAAAATGAGATATAATCATATAAACAATGCAAAACTATAGTTTAACCATATGTGGCCAAACAATAAAGAAATTGGATATGAGGCATATAATAATGAGAAATGCATGGATTATTATGAAATAAGCTTGAGACAATAATATATATCAGTGAATATAAATTCGAAATTATTTGAATACACACACACATATATTGTGTATAAAATTGAATATAAGAAAAGAAAGACACTAGAAAGGAGTTTTTAGATATATATGTATATAAAAACACTAAATTTACTATGCTTGTAACATCCCGTAAATTTTCGACTTTCGAAAATTCAACATCGATACTCACTTTATCGACTGCTGAGCCATCGAATGTCGGAAACCCGAAAAGTTATGGTTTTAAGAAAGAAGAAAAAGGTAGAAGAAGAAGATAGAAGAAAAGAGAAACAATATCAGAACAGAAATAGAAAATCAGAATCTTACACATCGCAGCGGAACAATATACAATAGATAATTGCTAGTCTTTTAAAACAAAGAACTATATCATTTTATACATACATCAATCATCAGAGTCAATATACAACAATGGACAGTTATATAACTTGTCCTCATACAGAATACACAGCGGAATAAATACTATCAGATACAAATACTACGTCTCGCCATCCAGCTTGCTTCCAAAGCTCCAGAATATCCAGAATATCCTGATAACATAACTCTAGGCTGCCCGTGTGGAAATTGGTGGGCACCCAGAGTTTAGAAGGGAACAATAAACTCCGAGTCAGTCATGGTGACCGGTGTGAGATCGTAAAACAGTTATTCTTTAAAAATAAACAGTAGAGAATTTTTAAAGTCAATTCGAAATGCTTTTGGAAAATGAAACTACCATAAGACCTCCCACCACACACACAATGCAAACGCAGACTTGGAGGAGATTTCTTCTTATGATAGTCAAAGATGCTTACTACGCAAAATCAAATCATTTTGATATTATTATTAGTGCATAGTGTAGAAAACATTTCGAAAGTATAATATTAATCTTAGCCAACATACGACCAGTATCGTATGCCTACTATAGCTACTATGTTCAATAGCAGGTTACCGCCACATTCCATAGCGGGTAATACAACTAAAACCGTACACGTCGCGTATTGTTTCTTTGGATTTCCAACAAATGGTCAGGCTAAGGAACTTCCTATCCACGATGGGTACGTCCCTGGAATAGACGACCCGAGAACCTAACCGGATCTCTGCCAACACAAGGCCGGGTTACCTCTGCAAAAATAGGTAACTACTGACACGCGTATGCCATCCCCCGATCGTCACCGATCTTCCCGAGGATCCCCGATTTTCAACAAACCACATAGATAATAATAATGCAGTAACCACAGAGGTTAAGTATCTGGGCTCCATACCATGATACCACCTTTATCCAGAAGGAATGACATACACTAAGGGGCGCTACTCCCTAGAACCTTGCTGCATTCTTCCTGTTTCGACCATTTCCGGGGTGTGAGGCTCGATGAAGTCTCGTCCACAAAGCTACGCTTTCTCAAAAAAGCCCTGCTTCGGGTCAAACAAAATGATCAACCTATGATCACAAAGATATAAGATCAAACAAATGATCATATCACAAATGATCAAACACTGATCATTTCACAGCAACACTCAGTATGCCACGTTACCAAATTGGGATATATCGCTGATAAATTTCAACTACATAACCTCTGAGCTCGTACGTCTCAGAGAAGGGTGTTAAGCTAAGAGAATAAATTCTCCGCCACCAACAGAAATGTATTTGAAAGAAATCAGCTTTATATCTCAAATTGTAACGTCAGACACACAATCCATATAAGTCTGTTCCGGGATCGAACAGAACCGAAGGCACTTCTCACGAAGCCCTTGCATATCCGGATAATTTTCAATCACGTCAGGACTTCCCGTCACTAAGGGTGATAAAAACCTTTAAATCGAAGATCAGTCGATGTAGAGTAACTCGACGGTAATCCTTCCGTTTTCAAAAATATCCGGTCTTCAACACCGGTCTTCAAATGCAATTCATAACGACGTATCACATATTCGGAATGGGTTATACGACCCCATGGTCCTTTCCCGGCTAACCCGAATAGTGAGCGATTATTTAAAAATAAGTGTGGCATTCAAATTCATCCAATTCACAACAAATACCTATCTAAAGGTAATTATTGATAGTCGGTTATTTAACTATCAATAAAGATGCGCAACATCATCAGATTCCAAATAATTTTCCCAAATTATTTATTCTTCAAAAATATCTTTACTAGATATAAAATTTCCACACTTAACCATTTGAAAATAATTTCAAATCAACTTCCACATTTCAATTTATCTTTAAAAGATAAAATCTCAAAACAGTTCATTTCATATTGGAAAAGCGTTTCCATACTTATTTGAAAAAAATAAGTATTTCACAAATCTATTTATTTTCAACATTTGAAAATATTCAATATACTTAAATCAAATTAAGTATATATTCATTCTTTAAGGAAATCATAAATTTCAACATCTATTTGAGTCAAAACGAATGTTACGTAAAACATCGTTACGACGACTCGAAATCACTAGTATAGGGATTCGGATTTAGATAGATATATAAATCCCAATACTACATCAAAACATTTCCTTTCGGAAATCATTTACTATAACAATAGTGTTATAGTCCACCATTTCCTTAAATTTCTCGAAAACGTCTATTTCAACAATAAATGTTGAAATCTATGATTTCGATATTTCACACGTTTTAAAACATCTTTTAAAACAATTACTTCATTTCATATATCATTTTTCCAAAACCATATCCATTTTACTTAATAATATATTCACTGTCCAAAATCGTGAATATACTTCACAAATTACATTTCACTATTTTCTACACGTTTTATTTCAATAATAATTCGCTATCCAAAATCGCGAATATATCTCCTTTAATAATCTTCTATATTTAATTTATCAAATCCCATCGATTGGTTTCCGAATTTATAAAACAACGTTTATAAATTCCATTTTCTATTTTCTATAACAACTCCGGTTTATAAATCTCATTTTATTAACTTCAAAAATTCACTTATAAGAATAAGTGATTTCGGATTTATAAAACAACGTTTATAAATCACATTTGTACTTTATAACGATTTCAACTTATAAAATCATTTCATTTTGCAATTTCTATTTATATCCCATCTAAGTGCAAAAGTCAAATTTATAAGTAAATTTCTTATAAATCTTTTATTCTACAATATCTATTTACTTTATAACTTCACGTTATAAATCTATTAATTTCATTCACTTATGAAATCCATTTATACTTCTTTCTAACACTTATAAAAAATTCGTTTTATAAGTCCAATATTTTGATTTACAAAAATATCAATTTTTATAAATATTCCTATACAAATCGTTTATAGTTATTCAAAAATCCCAACTTAAACCATTTTATAAATAAATCGACTTTTATTTCAAAAAAACGACACTTCGGCTACATTTCACTAAAAATTTATAACTTTTATAACTTTAAAATTTCACGTTTATAAATCGATTCAAAAATCCCATAAAACGTATATTTTCAAAAATCACTTTAAAAACCTTTTTAAAGTAAAAGTCGTTATTTTTACATTTCAAAACTGAATCCGATGATGCAACAACACCAATCAGTCCATCACAACAGTCAATATCATATATCAATATGATAACAGAATATATCAAAATATCTGTAAATAATCAATACGGTGAGGAATCCAGTTGGATCCCTCCAACCTGTTTCCCTGCATCCAAAAACGTCAGCACAATACCAATTCCGCTCCAGTACGGAATTATCGCGGTATATGGGTTTTATAAAAATCCGCTTACTAACGGCGCAATAGGGTCTCATCCGCTATACGAGGCGGGAAATCAATCAATCCAATATATACATATGCCAATATGTATATATTGCTATATATATAGATATATATCCTACTATATCTAATATCACATCCAAACAGTCAATCATCAATCAATAACTGTAAAAGAAAAAATCCACTTTCATTTGAGTGAGAAGATCTCACCGTGATTTTCTGATAGCAATTTGTAGCGATTTATTTCGAATGAAATTAAACGAACGTTTAATTCCACTCAAAATTTTCACTGACTCTGATCGCTTCCAATTCAGTTGCATAGCGTAGAGCTCGACGAAACGAAGACAACGCAATTGGTTTCGTAATTTTTCAATCTCGTATGAAAGAGATATCCTGTTACAAAGATTACACGAATTTAATAAACAATTATTTACAATTTAATTAGTTATTTTTAAACCTTAATTCATCTCTACCATCCATTTCAAAGCAATCAGATCTGGGCCGTGTGCACGAAACCTTCTCCCTTCCTTCACGCGCGTGTTCCATCTCCAGGTCGAAGAATACGAACAAGAACCCACTGCCGCCTCCAAACCCTACATCACGCGACCTCCTACGAGCCTCACCACGTTGATCAGAGACACCCACCGGAACCGCCTCCACGAACTCCACCTCCGCCCCAGTTGCCGCCGAGCTCGGTGGTCCCCACCCCTCACAAAACGCGCGTGACCTGCTGGAGAACGCGGCCTCCTAGCTTCATCTTCGATCAACGAAAATCCATCTCCACCGTTGGATATCCTCGTCTCGTGATGCTCTACAACTTTCATGTTGAAAGTTTCGTGAATTATTGATTGGATTTGAAGAAAAAAAGGAGGAAAGAATCGAACGTTTCTGGCCTTTGAATTTGAAAATGGCGGCCGGCTGTGAAGAAACCCTAGGGTTGATTTTCTTGTTTGCAAATGAGGGAAAAGAGGTGCTTTTATAGAAAATTTAACGATTTACTATTCATCGAATTTTTTCGAACTCCGATTCGAGCGTGCCGGCTGACGTTCGTAAAGTTTACCCCACGTTCCGAACGCAATGGAACAGGTTTCGGAAGCTAATTCGAACATCTGTGCGAGATACGGAGCAAAACGATCGATTTAAAATTAAACCGATTAAATCGATTTCGAGACGTTTTAATTTGTACCGAACAAACGGTAAATCCAAAAATTATGAAATTTGAAACCATGCAATAATTTCACATTACGGATCCGATGAAACTGGTTTTGTCGAAATCCGAGACCGTTTGAAAAATGACTATTTTAACTCGACGATTTAAAATTAAAACGATATCGATGTGTTTCGAGCTGCCACGGTCAAACGATAACTTCGATTGATACGAAAATTGAAATCTGATAATAACTAACTATTACGGATCCAATGGAACTGGTCTCGTCAAATTCTGAGACTGTTCGAAAATTGGCTATTATTACAGTCGATAATTAAATATTAAAATATTCAATTTTCACAGATTAACTCCAAATTCAATTTTAAGAGTTCTAAAATATTTCTATAACTCCAGTATGATTAAATAAAATTTTACAAATCATTTTCAATCATTTTAACTCGATTTTCAATTATTTCTGGAATTTCAATTATTAATTTATCGATTAAATTATCAAATAAAACCCAATATTTGAAAAATAAATCATTCGACTTCTAAATTCCATTTATTAATATTTAAAATCAATTAAATATTCGAATTTTAATTATCAAAAATTCTGGGTCGTTACAGACTTCCCCCCTTAAAAGAATTTCGTCCTCGAAATTACAAGTTAGGAAGAAGATACAAAATCTGTTAACTTTCCAAAACAAATCGTTCAAATTAGATTTTCAAATCTGTTAAGTGTTTAACTTCTCCAAAATTCATAGTTAACTTCTCACAAAATCTTTACTAAGTTTTCAAATCATAACTTAGTTTTCAAAATTTTCAAATTTCTCAAAAATATTCTAACGCCTTAAATTTTCAGAAAATTTCGCCAGCGTCTCCTTTGCGCGGTTAACATGGCACGACTACAAAACATCCCTACGGACTCTCAGATTTCAAAAAGAAGAGAAAAAGCCAAGCGGCTAGAGAAATAAGTCATCAAATCTCATATTCGAATTCAAATACTTACCTTTTGTCGAGCCATTCAAATTTATCTTTGAAAGTAAAATCCCAATTCCTTTATAACACATGTATATCCTACTAGCCATAATATCTAGTTGCATATATTCAAACCATTTTGCAAATTCTATTACAAAATTTCAATACTTATTTCTTATATCATCTTTACTTCACTGTTGAAGTTACATATCTATTTTCGTTCAATTTTTCATTTCAATTTCATTTGAATTCAATTCACAATTCCAATTTAATTTGAATTCTATTCATCTTCAATTCTGAAATATTGAATTTTATCAATTATCTGTCATTTACAACTGCACTATCTTAAATTAGTTCCAATTACTAATTCAAATTGATATCAATTCAATTTATTTTAATTCTACCTTGATTAAATCTACTTACATTTAAACTGGATTTCAAATTCCATACGAATTTTAATTCATCTTTCATTCACAATTATTCAATTCAATTCATTGGCTTACGAATTCGAAATGAATTTCAACTTTCAATTTCATTTTCATTTAATTGATTCACTTATACTTGCTTTGATTTAACTTCATTCTTTTAAGTTAAATTTATTCTACCAAAATTCAATTGGTATAAGTTATCAACTTAGTAATATTTCATAAATATCTTTATATAGCATTCCAGAGTTTACCAACATTTCAAAGCCATTTTGAAAACAATTCAAATTATCCTTTGAATTTCAAAACAAAATCCAAATTTTTCAAACAACTTCTATTTAAAACAATTTGGCAGCAATTTCTCTTTTGGAAACCCGAAAATGAACACCAACGATGTCGCGGTCATCATCGAAGTTATTTTCCAGCGACCGAAAAGAGTTTAGAGCTTTTATCTCTCTAAAATACTTTTCAAACCTTTGAAATTCATTTTCAAACCAAAAAGATTTTAAACTTTTCGAATCTCCAAAATTTACAAATTCCTTTCAAAACATTTCCAAAAACTTTTCTGGAATTCCGTTTTAAATTACAATTCACATTTACAATTTATATTCACAAATTTCATTCGTATGAGAATTTATTTCTTAACTTTGGAGTTACGATTTCAATTTCTTATTCAATTTCATTGATAATAATTTAATATTATCAACTCTAACAACCATGCAACCATATATCATAGTACTTTATAGAAAAACATTTATTTTCTATACAAAAATAGTTTTGGGTAAAATTATTTCATTTACCCTATTCAAAACAATACTGTGCCGAATTGTTCTATATAAGTGTTTAGAGATCCCTATCGATAGAGTTGTACGGACAATACCGACCAGAATCCATATACCACTCAACAAACCAATCATCACAATATAAAACAATTTTATATTCATTAACAAATACGCACTCGTATCTATTATTACACTCAACTCATTCTAGAGTACTGCTGACTCTATCTCTAATGAGTAACACCCAACAGAGCAGGGTTGTCGCTTAACCATATGCTCTGATACCAAATGTAACATCCCGTAAATTTTCGACTTTCGAAAATTCAACATCGTTACTCACTTTATCGACTGCTGAGCCATCGAATGCCGGAAACCCGAAAAGTTATGGTTTTAAGAAAGAAGAAAAAGGTAGAAGAAGAAGATAGAAGAAAAGAGAAACAATATCAGAACAGAAACAGAAAATCAGAATCTTACACATCGCAGCGGAACAATATACAATAGATAATTGCTAGTCTTTTAAAACAAAGAACTATATCATTTTATACATACATCAATCATCAGAGTCAATATACAACAATGGACAGTTATATAACTTGTCCTCATACAGAATACACAGCGGAATAAATACTATCAGATACAAATACTACGTCTCGCCATCCAGCTTGCTTCCAAAGCTCCAGAATATCTAGAATATCCTGATAACATAACTCTAGGCTGCCCGTGTGGAAATTGGTGGGCACCCAGAGTTTAGAAGGGAACAATAAACTCCGAGTCAGTCATGGTGACCGGTGTGAGATCGTAAAACAGTTATTCTTTAAAAATAAACAGTAGAGAATTTTTAAAGTCAATTCGAAATGCTTTTGGAAAATGAAACTACCATAAGACCTCCCACCACACACACAATGCAAACGCAGACTTGGAGGAGATTTCTTCTTATGATAGTCAAAGATGCTTACTACGCAAAATCAAATCATTTTGATATTATTATTAGTGCATAGTGTAGAAAACATTTCGAAAGTATAATATTAATCTTAGCCAACATACGACCAGTATCGTATGCCTACTATAGCTACTATGTTCAATAGCAGGTTACCGCCACATTCCATAGAAGGTAATACAACTAAAACCGTACACGTCGCGTATTGTTTCTTTGGATTTCCAACAAATGGTCAGGCTAAGGAACTTCCTATCCACGATGGGTACGTCCCTGGAATAGACGACCCGAGAACCTAACCGGATCTCTGCCAACACAAGGCCGGGTTACCTCTGCAAAAATAGGTAACTACTGACACGCGTATGCCATCCCCCGATCGTCACCGATCTTCCCGAGGATCCCCGATTTCCAACAAACCACATAGATAATAATAATGCAGTAACCACAGAGGTTAAGTATCTGGGCTCCATACCATGATACCACCTTTATCCAGAAGGAATGACATACACTAAGGGGCGCTACTCCCTAGAACCTTGCTGCATTCTTCCTGTTTCGACCATTTCCGGGGTGTGAGGCTCGATGAAGTCTCGTCCACAAAGCTACGCTTTCTCAAAAAAGCCCTGCTTCGGGTCAAACAAAATGATCAACCTATGATCACAAAGATATAAGATCAAACAAATGATCATATCACAAATGATCAAACACTGATCATTTCACAGCAACACTCAGTATGCCACGTTACCAAATTGGGATATATCGCTGATAAATTTCAACTACATAACCTCTGAGCTCGTACGTCTCAGAGAAGGGTGTTAAGCTAAGAGAATAAATTCTCCGCCACCAACAGAAATGTATTTGAAAGAAATCAGCTTTATATCTCAAATTGTAACGTCAGACACACAATCCATATAAGTCTGTTCCGGGATCGAACAGAACCGAAGGCACTTCTCACGAAGCCCTTGCATATCCGGATAATTTTCAATCACGTCAGGACTTCCCGTCACTAAGGGTGATAAAAACCTCTAAATCGAAGATCAGTCGATGTAGAGTAACTCGACGGTAATCCTTTCGTTTTCAAAAATATCCGGTCTTCAACACCGGTCTTCAAATGCAATTCATAACGACGTATCACATATTCGGAATGGGTTATACGACCCCATGGTCCTTTCCCGGCTAACCCGAATAGTGAGCGATTATTTAAAAATAAGTGTGGCATTCAAATTCATCCAATTCACAACAAATACCTATCTAAAGGTAATTATTGATAGTCGGTTATTTAACTATCAATAAAGATGCGCAACATCATCAGATTCCAAATAATTTTCCCAAATTATTTATTCTTCAAAAATATCTTTACTAGATATAAAATTTCCACACTTAACCATTTGAAAACAATTTCAAATCAACTTCCACATTTCAATTTATCTTTAAAAGATAAAATCTCAAAACAGTTCATTTCATATTGGAAAAGCGTTTCCATACTTATTTGAAAAAAATAAGTATTTCACAAATCTATTTATTTTCAACATTTGAAAATATTCAATATACTTAAATCAAATTAAGTATATATTCATTCTTTAAGGAAATCATAAATTTCAACATCTATTTGAGTCAAAACGAATGTTACGTAAAACATCGTTACGACGACTCGAAATCACTAGTATAGGGATTCAGATTTAGATAGATATATAAATCCCAATACTACATCAAAACATTTCCTTTCGGAAATCATTTACTATAACAACAGTGTTATAGTCCACCATTTCCTTAAATTTCTCGAAAACGTCTATTTCAACAATAAATGTTGAAATCTATGATTTCGATATTTCACACGTTTTAAAACATCTTTTAAAACAATTACTTCATTTCATATATCATTTTTCCAAAACCATATCCATTTTACTTAATAATATATTCACTGTCCAAAATCGTGAATATACTTCACAAATTACATTTCACTATTTTCTACACGTTTTATTTCAATAATAATTCGCTATCCAAAATCGCGAATATATCTCCTTTAATAATCTTCTATATTTAATTTATCAAATCCCATCGATTGGTTTCCGAATTTATAAAACAACGTATAAATTCCATTTTCTATTTTCTATAACAACTCCGGTTTATAAATCTCATTTTATTAACTTCAAAAATTCACTTATAAGAATAAGTGATTTCGGATTTATAAAACAACGTTTATAAATCACATTTGTACTTTATAACGATTTCAACTTATAAAATCATTTCATTTTGCAATTTCTATTTATATCCCATCTAAGTGCAAAAGTCAAATTTATAAGTAAATTTCTTATAAATCTTTTATTCTACAATATCTATTTACTTTATAACTTCACGTTATAAATCTATTAATTTCATTCACTTATGAAATCCATTTATACTTCTTTCTAACACTTATAAAAAATTCGTTTTATAAGTCCAATATTTTGATTTACAAAAATATCAATTTTTATAAATATTCCTATACAAATCGTTTATAGTTATTCAAAAATCCCAACTTAAACCATTTTATAAATAAATCGACTTTTATTTCAAAAAAACGACACTTCGGCTACATTTCACTAAAAATTTATAACTTTTATAACTTTAAAATTTCACGTTTATAAATCGATTCAAAAATCCCATAAAACGTATATTTTCAAAAATCACTTTAAAAACCTTTTTAAAGTAAAAGTCGTTATTTTTACATTTCAAAACTGAATCCGATGATGCAACAACACCAATCAGTCCATCACAACAGTCAATATCATATATTAATATGATAACAGAATATATCAAAATATCTGTAAATAATCAATACGGTGAGGAATCCAGTTGGATCCCTCCAACCTGTTTCCCTGCATCCAAAAACGTCAGCACAATACCAATTCCGCTCCAGTACGGAATTATCGCGGTATATGGGTTTTATAAAAATCCGCTTACTAACGGCGCAATAGGGTCTCATCCGCTATACGAGGCGGGAAATCAATCAATCCAATATATACATATGCCAATATGTATATATTGCTATATATATAGATATATATCCTACTATATCTAATATCACATCCAAACAGTCAATCATCAATCAATAACTGTAAAAGAAAAAATCCACTTTCATTTGAGTGAGAAGATCTCACCGTGATTTTCTGATAGCAATTTGTAGCGATTTATTTCGAATGAAATTAAACGAACGTTTAATTCCACTCAAAATTTTCACTGACTCTGATCGCTTCCAATTCAGTTGCATAGCGTAGAGCTCGACGAAACGAAGACAACGCAATTGGTTTCGTAATTTTTCAATCTCGTATGAAAGAGATATCCTGTTACAAAGATTACACGAATTTAATAAACAATTATTTACAATTTAATTAGTTATTTTTAAACCTTAATTCATCTCTACCATCCATTTCAAAGCAATCAGATCTGGGCCGTGTGCACGAAACCTTCTCCCTTCCTTCACGCGCGTGTTCCATCTCCAGGTCGAAGAATACGAACAAGAACCCACTGCCGCCTCCAAACCCTACATCACGCGACCTCCTACGAGCCTCACCACGTTGATCAGAGACCCCCACCGGAACCGCCTCCACGAACTCCACCTCCGCCCCAGTTGCCGCCGAGCTCGGTGGTCCCCACCCCTCACAAAACGCGCGCGACCTGCTGGAGAACGCGGCCTCCTAGCTTCATCTTCGATCAACGAAAATCCATCTCCACCGTTGGATATCCTCGTCTCGTGATGCTCTACAACTTTCATGTTGAAAGTTTCGTGAATTATTGATTGGATTTGAAGAAAAAAAGGAGGAAAGAATCGAACGTTTCTGGCCTTTGAATTTGAAAATGGCGGCCGGCTGTGAAGAAACCCTAGGGTTGATTTTCTTGTTTGCAAATAAGGGAAAAGAGGTGCTTTTATAGAAAATTTAACGATTTACTATTCATCGAATTTTTTCGAACTCCGATTCGAGCGTGCCGGCTGACGTTCGTAAGGTTTACCCCACGTTCCGAACGCAATGGAACAGGTTTCGGAAGCTAATTCGAAAATCTGTGCGAGATACGGAGCAAAACGATCGATTTAAAATTAAACCGATTAAATCGATTTCGAGACGTTTTAATTTGTACCGAACAAACGGTAAATCCAAAAATTATGAAATTTGAAACCATGCAATAATTTCACATTACGGATCCGATGAAACTGGTTTCGTCGAAATCCGAGACCGTTTGAAAAATGACTATTTTAACTCGACGATTTAAAATTAAAACGATATCGATGTGTTTCGAGCTGCCACGGTCAAACGATAACTTCGATTGATACAAAAATTGAAATCTGATAATAACTAACTATTACAGATCCAATGGAACTGGTCTCGTCAAATTCTGAGACTGTTCGAAAATTGGCTATTATTACAGTCGATAATTAAATATTAAAATATTCAATTTTCACAGATTAACTCCAAATTCAATTTTAAGAGTTCTAAAATATTTCTATAACTCCAGTATGATTAAATAAAATTTTACAAATCATTTTCAATCATTTTAACTCGATTTTCAATTATTTCTGGAATTTCAATTATTAATTTATCGATTAAATTATCAAATAAAACCCAATATTTGAAAAATAAATCATTCGACTTCTAAATTCCATTTATTAATATTTAAAATCAATTAAATATTCGAATTTTAATTATCAAAAATTCTGGGTCGTTACAATGCTCAAACTATATAAAACATACGGAGTATTTTTTGAAGTATTTTAATATATTTCAGAGAATATATATGAATTAAAATGGATTTAATATGGTTTATTATGTGATACTTGATAACATATTTAAAAAATAATCTTTTGGACAAGAAAATAGTTTATATTGAAAATATAATATAAAAATACATAAAAATTATGTAAAAATGTTTATAAATTTTCATATGCTATTTCAGGTCTTATTATAGCTTTATTTCAATTTATAATGGTTTTTAAATGTATTTTAAGTATATATGTAAGAAAGTGTATTTAAAATAATTTGAAAACTAGTTTTTTAAATACCGAATATAATGGTAATTCTAAAATGATTTTTACACAAATCCTATTTTTGGAATTTGAAATTGAATGATAGTAGAAAATCATAACAAAATTTCAAAGAAAATGGCTCGAGAATCAGATCAAAAATGAGCAAGTTATCAAAGAAACAAAAACTTAAAAAAAATGAGTGCTGCAAATACACAGGACTTGTTTCACGACTTAGAACTTACCGAAGGTTAACCACTGGAGTGATTAGAGGTTGACCGCGAGGGCCTTTTGGGTCTAGGAAACCTAGACACCATAGAGCCATGTCATAAAGGAAGCAGCGATCTGTTCAGGGCTTTCCCTTGGATTTTGGGCGATATTTAACTTACATTTTGCAGTGGATTTCTAACCATATTGAATTGGAATGTTTGGAGGTATATATATTGGGACATATGTAATATATGTATAGATATATGTGGATACATATGTATGGATAATCAATTCTTATATGTGATCGTTTGAATATTGATATTGAGATCCTTTATTGGTTATCATGGTAATAAATCGCTCGGTATGTGTAGAAAATTTGATGTACCAGTTGTTGTACACAAATGGGTCCGTAAGCCGTATATGGGACCATATCCATTCGATGATTCAGCCATGTGTTAATGCAATAGGGTGGGCTTGGCTTGTATATAGGCTAGACCATATCATCGACCATTATAATGATATTTGATTTAGACCTTGTTTCATGAAGTTAGCCATGTATTATTGTTGGACGAATTCTCATCACCAAACTAAGGCCACTACCAACCCATCTCTCTCCCTATGCTACCAACCCATCCTCCTTCTTCCAAATGCCTCACCGAACCAGCTCATTCGGCGTCAATCCCTTCAACCCCTCCTCTCCACCGAATGAAGCTGTCCACCGAATGAAGCTGTCCACCGAATGAAGCTCTCCACCGAACAAGCTGTCCACCGAATGAAGCTCTCCACCGAACAAGCTCTCCACCGAATGAAGCTCTCCACCGAACAAAGTTCTACCGGTCCACTCAACTTTTTCCGCCGAACCAATGGAAACCGGACCAAATCCACCAGGCCAGATTGCATCAGCCCAAGCCCACCAGCAGCTATATACATCCAAGATCCCTGCTCCCAGCCTCACTCTATAAATAGAGGGGCAGGGGTACAACAATGGGGGACAAGTTTGAGAGCTCAAGCACGGAGAGAACTTTCAAACAACTTTCTTTTACTTATATCAAAGCTTTGTACTTGTAATCTAAACAAGAGAAGAGAAATAACATATAAAGTGGACGTAGGCACATTCTGGCTGAACCACTATAAATCTGCGTGTCTTTTTATAGTTTAGCCCCTACTTTTCATATATTTGCATAAAACACCCAAATCACTAAGAACAACATAAAATCTACTAAATCATACAGCTTTGAGGTGTTTGTCCATTTTTTGTGCAAACATTTTTGGTGCTTTCACTGAGAAGTAGAAGCTCGAAGCTTCAGCTTCATCCACTTAACATTTTTCCTAACAGCTTTGTTCGGCACTTGGAAAACATGCCTCCCAAACCAAGAAAAGATGTTAACAAAGGAAAAAACATCGCATCCAGCAGTCTTCCAGATCCAGCTATCACGAATCAAGTAAATCGTCCTCCTCCAGCAGCAGTAACAAATGAAGGACAGGCTAATCCGACCCCTCCTGCCACAGAACAGCCCGCAGCAATTACTAGGGCAGATTTAGACAGGGTTGTGGTCGAAGTAACTAACCGCTTCACGTCCCAGCAGGAAGCCTTGGTGGACCATCTCATGTCACGCTTAAGGGATGCTGAAGAGTCCAATCGCAACACTGAATCATGGGGCGAGTCCCAGTCTGGAGGATCTCAGAGACAACAAAGATCTTCCTTCTTCGAAGGAGCTGACGGTAGAAGTAGCCATGGTAGGAGCCGAGATCGAGCACAGCCCGAAGTTAGGCCTGAGGAAACATTTGGTACCGAACCCAACGGGGGAGGTACCGGGCGAAGGTCAACTGTAGCTGAGCCTGTCATACTGCCTAACCACGGAAACGCCAGTGAACGGGGCCGAGCTAGAGTCCAGCCCGAAGTTGGACCCGAGGAAGTGCTTAGATCAGAACCCAGCAGGGGAAGATCAAGGCAAGGGCCAACTATAGCTGACCCTAGCATGCTCCCAGAAGATCAAAGGCATCCATTACAAAATATGAGGAATGATAGACGATACCATCCCTACAGGTCATCTGGACGGAATCAATCCCACAGAACAGAACCAAACTCATTTCTATCTGCTCCAAATTCTGATGAAAGGATGGCACGCTTATTCAGAGAGTGCGTCCAACGGGAGCAAAGGGATCGAGGGATAGGCGCTAGGGTAACCAGCCCTTTCGCCCGCAATATCGAAATTGCTATCACTTCCCGAGAATGGAAGATGCCAACAATGGAACCTTACAAAGGAACCTCCGACCCCGTTGTACACTTACAGAGGTACACACAACATATGCTCATGAGTGGAGCGATAGAGGGAGTACTGTGCAAATGCTTTCCGCTCTTCTTAGTAGATCTCGCTACCTCCTGGTTCTGTCATCTACCCCAAGGATCCATCAGCTCGTGGGAAATGTTGAAAAAAAAAGTTCATCAGTCAGTTCCGCATCCATGTGGAACAACCTAAGGACGCTTATTCCTTATCCAGCGTCAAACAGAAACCTGGAGAGAAGCTGCAGCAATACCTAACCCGATTCAATGCCGCAGCAGCCGCAGTCCAAGATGCCGATGAGAAGCTCATCCTAATGGCCCTCTATAGTGGTGTGCATCCGGACACTAAATTTGCTAGAAGGTTGACGAAAGAAAAACCAGCTACTTTACCCGATTTCTTCCATGAAGCCGGGAAATATATGAGGCTTGAGGATGCCGCCGTTGAGGGGCAGTCAGGACAGCAAAATAAGGCAACTAACAGCAACGCCCCTGCTGTAGCAAGGGACGTTCGAAGAAATGATTCCAGAGACAATGCTGGGGGCAAGAAGGGAGAAAAGCGCCTATATCGGCCTGGACCGAGATTCGACACTTACACTCCTTTGAACGAGACCGTCGAAAATATCTTCCTTGCCACCCAAGGCGAAGTTAGATACAAACGCCCACCATACAAGAAGGAATCAGATAACGCGCAGAAGTCTGGAAAGTTCTGCCGTTTCCACGAATCTCATGGGAATGATACCAATGAATGCCATCATCTTCGGGACTTGATTGAGGAACACATCAGAAGGAAGAAACTGGAACGTTATGTAAAAGGTCAGGACAGGACTCCAGCTCCTACCAATGAGAACCCAGGGCCATCCTCACCGGAGATCGGCAGAGGAAACCGCAACACTAGCAGCTCCAGTCAAGAGAAGATAGTGGTCCATACCATCTCGGGAGGACCGCACATCGCAGACAGAAGATGGAAAGAGATGGAAAGATATGGAAAGTCGCTTAGAGACAATAAAGACTGTGTCAATTCGGTCATAGAAGAGCGCCACCCAAAGCGGAAAGACAGTGATGACATCACATTCGGTAAGCGTGACCTAGAAGGAAGGCAATACCCTCACATGGATCCCATGGTTATCTCTGCCCGACTCGGTCCCGCCGAAGTTTACCGAATCCTTGTAGACACTGGAAGCTCAGTAAACATCCTGTTCAAACATGCATTCAACAAAATGAAATTATCAATGAAGGATGTGTCTCCCTGCGATAAACCACTACACGGTTTCACTGGAGATGCGAAGATCCCCTCGGGCAACTGGACCTCTTTGTTGAGATTGGAAGCCATCCCCGCTCCGCTGTACGGAAACAAACGTTTGTGCTGATAGAGAACCATTCGGCCTACAACGCCTTCTTAGGAAGGCCATCCCTGTCTGACTTCCAAATTGTCCTAGCCCCATGGTTCCTAAAGATGAAATTTCCAACGGACAATGGAGTAGGTGAAGTAGAAGGAGACCAAGACGTTGCTCGAGACTGCTATGTGACTGAACTTCGCAACAACCACAGGAAGGATAAAGGGAAGGGTGTAGAGGTTGCCCTCTGCACGAAAAGTCTAGAAGCATAGCAACTAAAGAAAGCCCCTCCTCTTCGATATACCAGCGACCCTTTCAATGAATTAGACCCCAGGGACAGAGAGGAGGAGGCCACCGCCGAGCCTGCAAAGGCTATGGAGTTTATATCTGTAGACAAGCACGACTCAAGTAGACTATTGAAAATTGGGTCCCAACAAAAAGCAGAATTGAAGGAACAACTCATCGATTTTCTCCGCCACAACTTGGATGTATTCGCGTGGTCACACGCTGACATGACCGGAATCTCCCCCGACGTAGCATGCCACGTACTAAACATTGATCCTACCAAGGCTTTCCTGATGATATTCCGAAGGAGCATTTTAGAGGATTCAACTTCATTCCATACTGGCGGAGTACTTGAAACATCTCGCTTAGGTGGCTTACGTGATTGTCGGCTTTCCTTGACTTTACCAGCATGTCATCCACGTATACTTCCATAGTTTTCCCTATTAGCCCTGCAAACATCTTGTTGACGAGGCGCTAGTAGGTGGCCAGTTTACTTCGTCAGTAAGAGGTTTACGGGGGCAGAAGTCAGATATCCTAAACTTTAGAAGCTAGCATACTGTTTACTAATCACATCACGGAAACTGCGTCACTACTTCCAGTCCCATTCCATCAAAGTTCTGACCGATCAGCCACTGAGGCAGGTACTCCATCGTCCCGACACTTCTGGGCGACTACTTAAATGGTGCATTGAACTAAGTCAGTATGATATCACCTATCACCCTCGCACCGCCATCAAGGGACAAGCCATGGCTGATTTCATCGCAGAATTCACTACCAACGAAGATAAGGAGCAATTGGAGTCGGCAGAAGACATCAAGTGGAATCTCTTTGTGGATGGTGCATCGAACGAACAAGGTTCGGGGGCAGGTGTGGTAATAGTCACTCCCAGGGGAAAAAAGCTGCACTATGCTATAAGGTCGGAGTTCGTTGCCACCAACAACGATGCAGAATATGAAGCAGTGATAGCTGGACTAGAACTTGCCATAGAAATCGGAGCCAATTCTTTGTGTCTTCATAGCGATTCTCAACTTATTGTTAATCAAATACTAGGAGAATTCCAAGCTCGAGAAGAACGACTCATAGCATATTTAAAGAAAACCAAGTTACTTCTCAGCCGATTGGACCACTACCTAGTCAAACACATCCCTCGGGAAGAGAACCAAGAGGCCGACGAATTGGCAAAGCAAGCAAGTATGAGAAACATCGCCATCTTCGGAGCAGTAACCATCCCAAAGCAACTAACTCTAAGTTTTGAGCAAGTGAATCTGATAGCTGCAACTGAAGAAGCAACTTGGATGACTCCCATCCGAGACTACCTACAAAGCGGCACACTACCCAACGAACGTAACGAAGTCAAGAAAATCTTAAGGAAAGCTTCCCGCTACACAATTCAAGAAGACATCCTCTATCGGCGCGGATTCTCTAACCCGTTATTAAGGTGTGTCGCTGGGAGGGAAGCCAAGGAAATCTTATCCAACATCCATTAGGGAAGCTGCAGAGATCACACCGGAGGGCAAACGTTAGCAAAAAAGATACTCCGATATGGGTATTTCTGGCCCACCTTAAGCAAGGACGCCTTAGATTTCGTCAAAAAGTGTGACAGATGCCAGAAGTTTGCTAAGATTCCGCGGCTACCAACAACTGAGATTACTCAAATGACCAGCCCTTGGCCCTTCGCAATATGGGGAATTGACTTAATCGGCGAGCTACCAATGGGCCGAGGCGGGGCCAAATATGCTATAGTGGCAGTCGACTATTTCACCAAATGGGTGGAAGCGGAACCTCTGAATAAAGTATCTTCAGCAAAAGTTATTAACTTCTTGATCAAAAATGTTCTGTGCAGGTACGGAGTCCCACTCAAAATCATATCAGACAATGGACTTCAGTTTGGCAGCGAGGAATTCGCCAACTGGTGCCAAGAGCATGGAATTCACAAGAGCTTCTCATCCGTAGCGTATCCCTAGGCAAACGGACAAGTCGAAGCCGTCAACAAAATTCTGAAAACTCTAATAAAAAAGAAGCTCGAAAAGTCAAAGGGCGCTTGGGTGGATGAACTTCCTACGGCACTATGGGCCTATCGCACATCTTTCAGAACATCAACTGGGCACACTCCTTTCTCTTTGGCATACGGATCGGAGGCTATGCTCCCAGTTGAAACCATTATGCCTTCCCACCGTAGGATCCACTATAACCCAGAAGAGAACGAAGAACTCCTTCACATGTCTTTGGATCTAGTTGAGGAGAGGAGAAATGATGCAGTCCTTAAAGCATCAGCCCACAAGCAAAAAGTGGCAGCACAATACAACTCCAAAGTCAAGCATCGTACCTTACAAGAAGGGGATCTTGTCCTCAAGCGAATCTTCCCTCGCCCCGGAGCACTAGACCCAATCTGGGATGGACCGTATGTAATTCATAAAGATCTCCACAATGGAGCTTATATTTTGTCAACAGTGGACGGAGAGGTGTTCCAGAGGGCATGGAACATCCAACACCTCCGTCGATACTTTTCTTAACTTGTACTGCCCATATGAAGTGAATTAACAAAGAGAATCAGTGGACGTAGGCCTTTTCGTGCCGAACCACTTTAAAAAACCTTGTCTCTTTTTTAACTTGTTCCTTTATATCTTGGCTGCTTGTTAACGTTATCCTTTTCTGTTGAACAAAATCCTACGCGTATAGCAATTCCACTCAGAGCACTCCACGGCACAACTTCACCTGGACAAGACCTAACAGGTACTATGCGAATCTATGCCCTCGCCAATGAGACACTTTTGCTCCGGCATCCCTCTGCTGCAAGTTAACTCATTGCTCGCAACGTCCCTTAAAGCCAACTGTAATGAGCCGATTATAAGCCACCGAGAAGGCCGACTATAGCCGAGGCAGCTCATTACGGCGTTCGGATCGCCGGCAACTGTGAACCGACTATAAGCCCCAACATAAGGTGTGGCCAGCCAGGGGCAGTTCATAGTTGACGATCGGCACCCACGCTAGCCGGCCATAGTAAATCGAATAATACCCACGATTACGGGCCATAATGCCCCGGGTAGTTACTGTGCGCGATCTCGGCTCCGATGTGTCTTAAGTGCGGCTGTGGTAAAAAAGAATTAACTCCTCGCGAAGGCGTAAGATGGGTGACAAATGTCTCCAAGACCCACAGCTAGGGAAAGTGACTACAAAGCCCGTTTGCCACGAACTTAAGCACATCGAAGGCCTTCCGTGATTGGAAGTTTTACTATTTCACATATTTCAATTTTACTTAAGAAACTTTTCTCCTATCCTCTGTAACAATCCCTGAAGTACAGGACACAGAACAAGAGACGCTCGCTAATAGAAGCAGATACCCACAGCAAGATACTGGACCGCGTCCCTTACTCAATCACACAGGATAGTCAAAGCTGCCATCTACAAGCAAAATATAAAGGGCGGTATTTCCTTCTTTCATATATGACTATAATTTATTCACACCTCACGCTAACATTGCAAGTCATGAAATTATGACATCAGACACAATTTAATTACAAGAATATGCATAGCTATATTTCTCATACGACATGTCAAAATAGCAAAAACATTCAAAAGACGACAAAATCAGCTTAAGTTAAAGAATTACACATCAAGAATAGAGCTATTTATTACAAGTAGCAAAAATTACAACCTAAGAGTTACTCTACTGTTTTAAGACTAACATATACAACCATGTCAAGTCCACAAAAAGAATTTTCCAAGTCCAATCAAGGAGCCGGCTGCGTCGGAGTATTGACCTTATCATGTTGCCCACCTGTTCGGTCAGAGAATGGAATCATTAATGATAAGCAAACGGAGTTAACAAAAGAAGAAACTAAAGAAGAAAAGGTTACCATCAACTTCCCCTTGATCATCTTGGTCGTCATCCCCTACTTCCACGCCTGCCTCCTCAGCTGCAAACAACCGCATCCCCTCCTTCACCGCTATCTTCTCCTCCTTGGTGAACTGAGCGGTTACCGCATCCATCCTAAAGGCCGCTCCACCCTCCTTATCTGCCTCAGCCTTGGCCTCCTCTAAAGCCCTGAGGTAAATCCTAGCCATAACCCGGGGGTAGTCGTCCATCCAAGATAAGCTGCCCTGCTTCCAAATGCGAAAGTACATATCCTGCAGCATATCATCCATCATCCCCTCATTTTCCTCAAACTCTCTCATACGAGCCTCAGAAACCAATAGCCTTGCAATGGCAGCATCCCTCTCCAGTCAGTATCGCGAGCAGTCAGCCTGAAGGGACCTCCTCATCGCCTCCATCTCCCTCTTTAGCCTGACCTGAGCAAGCTCTGCAGCTTCAAGTTTCCCCAACAGCTCCTCTACCTGCTCGAGATCCGCCCTCCGAACCTCGTCAACTGTCGAGATGGCCATATTTATCTGCTCCTTGCAGGCAGCCTCCATCTTCCGCAATTCCGTCTTACTAGCCTCCTCCATAGTCTTCCTCAACCTCCCGGAGGCAGCCTCATGCTGAGAAATCTTAATGGCCTGATCAGCAAGTTGTTTGGCCTGGTCCGAAACCATCAATCGTAGTCGGATGTTGGCACTCCCAATCTCCTCTCCAGCCTTAACCAGCCGGGCATGATGCCCCATCAGCTTCCTAGTCTCCTCCGCCACCTGATCAATGTTAGCCTTGGCCTCCTCTCCCATGGTAACTATCCGAGTAGTAAGTAAATCGAGATCTAAGGACTTGGCCTCATCAAGCACCCGTACCATGGGATTGCGGGGAAGAAGGTGCTCATCGGTAATCTCGTCAAAGGTAATATCATGGGAACTTAGATCCATATCAGGATGACCCGCAAATGGATTACGAGCCAAGCCAGGATGATCAATCTGAGTAACGGTAGGATTTTCAGACGGGTGCGGAGAGAGTGCGAACTCAGTATCCTCCTCCGTGATATCATGAAGAGGCTGAACTGGGGGCTGAGGACCAAGTGAAGGTTCGGATAAGGGATGACTCCTTTTTCTCTTTTGAATACCCTCTTCAATAACCCCGAGAAGAGGACGGTAGCCGACTACATCCCCGGAACGGTGGGTCGAAGGCTTCGGCTTGGCGGAAGCTTTGGAGAGCTTGTATTGTTCAAGCCTGTGCCGAAGATCTGAGGCCTTGGCCGTTTTACCTGCTCCTGATATGAGGAACAAGTGTCACAAGCTTACATTGATCCATAATTCGAGAAACGCGGTAAATTAAAAGTTAAAAGAAGAAAGGAAACACATTAGTTATACAAACTCTGGAGAGGAGTAGGATACTGCAATGAGTCCTGGATTTCATTCCAGGACGGGAGCAGATCATAAAATATTCCTAAGTCCCTATCATAAATGGAGCCTGCAGGAGTCAAAAGTTCACCTTGAGTCGTCGGAGCCACCTTAGCTGGAATAGTCTGAGAAGACTCGCTTGCACCGGTCCCGGCCTTGTCAGCTTTTGCGGATTTCTCTACCAAAGCCGGTTCTCCGTCCAGCCCCTCGAAAGCTTGGTGGAATGCATCGTCCGTCCACTCCTGAATCTCGCCTGCTTGCCCAGGAAGCAAGGCCCCGATGCCATTGCCACCATCACCACCTTCCCGGTCATCTCCACCCTCACCTCTCTCCTCCTCCACATCTTCCTTCCCCGGAGTAAGTGGACAAGTGCTGGGGGAAGGACCATCCGACTTCTTAAGCTTCTTACCTCCGACCACTGGAGATTTTGAGAAAGGTTTCCTCTTGCCACTCTCTACTGTGACACCTCCCTTAGCTTGAGCAGCCGCCCTCTCCTCCGCCGCTTCCCTCTGCTTAACTACTGACTGCTGTGGAAGGATCAAATTATACTCCAGAAGAGTCGCATTTCTGATCAGGTAAGCAGCCGATCTATCTCTCCCGGGGATAGCTTCTATCTCAGCCGCCATCTGAACCAGGCGATCAGTCTCCACAACCCCAAAGCCAACTGTTGCTAGCAAGAAATGAAAACGTATGAGAAGAAGCATCGCAACCAGAATGGAAATTATAAATAAAGCATCGACTTACATCCAGAGGTGAAACGTCGAATAGAAACAGAGTCGTCCCTGACGAAGAACCACTCCTTCTTGAACATGCTGTACTTAGAATACAGATCCAAGACCGGCTTGAAGGTTACAGCTGACTCCAAGCTGATGTATGAGGACCCCTTCTTATAGCCCCTCAGATTATATAAGTACCGGATCTCCCGGTTGGAAGGAGCACGCCCATACTTTCTCTGAAAGATGACGAAGAGGCTCACCAGTATAGTATAGGAATTGGGTTGAAGCTGGAATGGGGCCACCTTTAGATATGTAAGAAAGCTGACTACCCAAGCATTAAGAGACGGGATGGCACCGCACATGCAGTGGTATCTGCTGTAGGCAAAGTACCCTTCGGGAGGGTCATATGGCATAACTTCTCTCCCTGGCAACATCATGCGCACTCTATCTATTCCGAATGAACGAGAGATGACATCGAGCTGCTCTTCCTTAAGGGAGCTGGAAAAGCAGTTGGGCGAGGAGTTCAGAAGCTCCTGAGGGCCGTACCCGTCCACTAGTGACCTCGGGGCGGGTCCGTGATGCTCTGGTCCTGATTGAGCTGGGGGCAACGCAGAAGACTCTCCTTCGCCCCTGGACTTCTTTTTGTCTGATCGGGTTTCCACTCTTCGAGACATTTATCTGCAAACACAAGGAAAAGCATGCTATTAGAACAAAGGATGTAGAAGTATAAAAAAACACATAAAGTTTTCAAGTTTATCCGGTACGAAGTTCATTCGGCACTCAGAGTACACAGGTTCATTCGGTGCTCAGAACACTAAAGCTCATTCGGTAGTACGACATAAAGGTTCATTCGGCGGCAAAAAAGATCTCACCTGGTTTGAATAACACTTTGATTCGACTAAACACTTTGATTCGGCTGGCACTTTGGTTCGGCAAAGGCAACACTTTGGTTCGGCAAAGACAATACTTTGATTCGGCTAAACACCTTGATTCGGTTGGCACTTTGGTTCGGCAAAGAAAACACTTTGGTTCGGCAAAGACAATACTTTGATTCGGCTAAACACCTTGATTCGGCTAAACACCTTGGTTCGGCAAATAACGAGGGAGTGGTTCGGTTGATAGAAAAAACGATGGCATGAGCCCCATACTTATAGGCGAGCATGAGATGACCGGACCAGACGGCTCAACGCTTAGGACCGAATGGGACTATCCAATTAACAAAGCGTGGCATACGCTGACATATGCCCCACTTTGGGGGGCAAGTGTTGGACGAATTCTCATCACCAAACTAAGGCCACTACCAACCCATCTCTCTCCCTATGCTACCAACCCATCCTCCTTCTTCCAAATGCCTCACCGAACCAACCCATTCGGCGTCAATCCCTTCAACCCCTCCTCTCCATCGAATGAAGCTGTCCACCGAATGAAGCTGTCCACCGAATGAAGCTCTCCACCGAACAAGCTGTCCACCGAATGAAGCTCTCCACCGAACAAGCTGTCCACCGAATGAAGCTCTCCACCGAACAAGCTCTCCACTGAACAAGCTCTCCACCGAATGAAGCTCTCCACCAAACAAAGTTCTACCGGTCCACTCAACTTCCTCCGCCGAACCAAGGGAAACCGGAACAAATCCACCAATCCAGATTGCATCAGCCCAAGCCCACCAGCAGCTATATACATCCAAGATCCCTGCTCCCAGCCTCACTCTATAAATAGAGGGGCAGGGGTACAACAATGGGGGACAAGTTTGAGAGCTCAAGCACGGAGAGAACTTTCAAACAACTTTCTTTTACTTATATCAAAGCTTTGTACTTGTAATCTAAACAAGAGAAGAGAAATAACATATAAAGTGGACGTAGGCACATTTTGGCTAAACCACTATAAATCTACGTGTCTTTTTACAGTTTAGCCCCTGCTTTTCATATATTTGCATAAAACACCCAAATCACTAAGAACAACATAAAATCTACTAAATCATATAACTTTGAGGTGTTTGTCCATTTTTTGTGCAAACAATTATTATATTGTTTGACTAACTTGTTAGATTCAGGTAAAACAGGAATAAGGTATGACCGATTACCATACTTATGTTGGTATTATTTTTGAATAACTAGAGTATGTAGTAAATTAAATCTACATCACGCAGCAAAGAGTAATATGACCCTCTCCATATTTCCCCTTTTTGTTTCGTCATTAGGCTGATGGAAACAGGTGTATTATATCGAGTGATGCTGGACGGTGCAGATGATGAAGACGTTACCCATGCATATAGATATGTATATAAATAACCATCTGCCATTGACACTGATTGTATGTCTGTTTGGACTTGGATTCGGCTTGACTTTATTTAACTATGTGTATACATTGAATCTATCAATTTGAAATAAAGTGATATTTAACTATATTATATATTGTTACCTTCCACTGTGAGTTCGAAAAGAGATAGATAAATTATATTTTATTGTTTTGTCTCTTGTTATCATAACTTAACGACATGTCATTTTCAATTTTTTCAAGGTTTTCACAACATTAGTTGTGTTAAATCAAAAGGTCAAAAATGGCGTGTGTTACATTTGGTATTAAGGCAAAACTTTCCCTAAACTAAGGATTACGAACATACTAAGAGAGCTTATTTGTTTTTTTTAATGGAAAGGATGTTTGATTTGAAGATCATACAGCCATACTAGATATACACACAAACACACACACAAAAGAAAAGGTATAGAGGTTCCAATCTATCGGCCTGCATCACAGACTAACTGCCAACATGCCTACCGGTGGTAGCCAACATACCATACTGTGTGACATGGTGTAGCAACATGACAAATAAGCATGAAAATACCAACAATAAATAGACCTCCAAAACAAGGAAAACTAAATCTGGCGCAATGTTAGTACCATCCAATAATCTCTGGGCAGGTACCAGGGGAATGGGGGAGAAGATATATTTTCCATCCCAATCTTTAGTTGATAATATTTTCTCATTGTTGGCTTCGAACTCCCCATCATTACACATGACCAGCTCATTGTCCATAGCTCTATATTATAATTTTCACTCATCTTTTTTGTCGTCCAAATTCCATTTTGAAAAGATCTTCCATGAAGTATGGTAGCAAAGACCACTTTCCAAATGTGTTCAGGTCCCAGCTTGCTAAGACTAGACAAGCAGGATTCTTTCGGAGAGCTTATCAGCGGTTCTATCGCTAATAGCTTAGTACTTGGTGAGTCAAACGGAATGACATTGACAAGGCGCTTGCTGAGAGAAGTAATAAGTGAATCAGTGGCAGGAGGTGTAGAGGGGGACTTCGGGGCACAAGTAGTAGAGGATGATGTAGAAGGGTTTGGCGATGCCACTAAAGAAGGGGCTGACGGTGTGACAATCGAGGGTTCGATGGTAGAAGCTGGGTCGGTGTTCATGAAGGAGTCCCGAGGAGAAGACATTTGGGATAAGGTTTTGTCTACCGATTGCATGAGAGGGCTAGTCGGAGAAGCAAGAGTGGGAGAGGTCTTAACACGCCAGCAATGGATAGGAGGCTTAGGAAGAGGAATTATTTGTCCTAGGCTGGAGGGCAGGGTACTTGAGTGGGGGCATGTCAAACTAATATGACCAAAGGAGCAGCAAACAACACATATGGAAGGTTTCCATTAATAAGCAACGCTCACATTCATGACTCGATTCAGGCTAAAAGAATGGGAATCTTAGAAGGCAGTTGCTAAGCAGGAGTAATTTCAATTAGGACCTTGGCATACTCGAGTCGATATCACTTCTCTATAGAGATGTCAAAACAGATCAAGTAGCCAATATGGTTCGCAATCCAATTTATACCCTCTAAAAACAGAAAAACCGAAGGAATATTTGAAAGATGTACCTGGACAGGAATTGACAGAACTTGCTCAAGGGCCAGATCAATAGGAGGGCACCATTGGGTAATAATATATGTAGTTAAAGCCTCGCTAAAGCCCGTAAAATCACCGCTTCAGCGCGTAGCGTTCTTCGACCGCTATTTTTTTATACAGCGCTAGTGAATAGTAGATCAACTTTATGCCTCACTATTTTCCGCTACAGCCACTAAATAAAGTCTTTTTAGCATCCGTTTTAGCTACATTAGTATAAAAAAGTTGATTTGACTAGTTCTTTTTAAAACCAAATCAATAAAGTTACGATAAAGACCTAATTTTAAGGCAAAAGTGCTCAAAATAAGTTAGAAATCTATTGCAGTTACCAAATCTAGACCGCATAAATCATGATATTCTTCAGTTATGTTATATAAGAATAAACAATATTTATTTTTCCTACACAAATGATGTGAGAATGAGAACAAATTAACTTCAAATACTTGGTTTTATATATAATTAAGCCTTTTGCACCTCCGCTATTTTTCGTTATATTCCCGCTTTATCCCCGTTGTAACTTTTTTCATCTCCACCGATATGGAACCGCTAAGTGCTTTAACTGCACAGGTAATAATAAAGACTTTTCCACTAATATTGATCCTGGTTGGCTTCTAGAATTTGGGTTCTATCCCGAGGACAAATCTGCGAAGATCCAAGTTTTGAGTACGCTGCTTAACTGTGGGGAATAGAGGAGGACCATCAAAGAAAAGTCCAACAAGATGGTCCTTCTTGAAAGAAACGTTGGCATCGGTGATCTCTTTAGGTGGAGGGATAGGATTATCAACAAACTCAATCATAGACTACTTGGATGAATACGAGCTAGCATTTCCTAGTTTCTTCTTAAACAAAGAGGACCAACTATTTTTTCATATCAAGATTAACAGCAGTAGGCTGATCCGGTATCAAACAAGATTTAAGAGGACTACAACCTATAGCAAATTCAGAAGATAGAGAAGATACCCGAATAGTCGGATGCAATGAATCCACCAGCATGTCAGAAGTATTCGCACCACCATCGAACCCAAGCATTTTAGGTCAAGAGCTAGATGAAACTTTCTGACCAAGTCCAGGCGTCACAAGAATCACATCGCCTTATGCACATGCAAGTCTAGATCTATCGGCAACGTGGAACCTAGGTAGAGGAGGGAACTCATCAATTGTGCTTAGGCGAGGCAAAGGGCCTACCATCAAACTATGAACCACCGTGAAGAAGCGAACCATCCAATGAGATGTAGAAACCAACTTGTTGCAAGCTCGGGAATTACTGGAATTGGGTTTCGAACGGAAGATTAAGGATGGAGAAAGCCAAAGATTAGACCTTGTTTTGCCAGTCACCATTTTCAAAAATAGTCGCCATTTTGATTGTTTATATTGATATTGTTACATATTTGTATTTTTTATATTATATATATTGCATATATATGTACACATCATTTACCATCCATTTTCATTCACTATATATTAGGGGAGTTGCTAATGAATCCTATTTTCTTTTCAAATAGTTGAATATAAGCAACTCAACTAGAACAGAGACCAACGCTGCCAATCTCGATGGGGTTGAGACAGAGCTAGCACTAGCACCAAGATTAATATTGTAGACATCCCCAGAGTGAACATCCCTTCATGGTTCCGAAGGTACCTGTAAGTATTGGTCAGAACTCTACCGAAACTCCTTCTGCTCCTAATACTATTTCCACCCCAAGGTAGTTCCCATCCAACCAGTACCAGTAGTGGATTTCCTAAAAATAAATATGGATTTCTCAAGTTTGGGCAGAAAACCTTATGTGGGTACTGAATCCTATTCGGTGACCAAGGCATGGTTAAATTCCTATGAGAAGACTTTTAGCTTATTGGGTCTAAGTGACACCACTAGGAGGCAGGTGGCTGCATGGAATCTTCAAGGAGAGGCTGCAAATTAGTGGAAAGTAATCGCTTTGGAAGTGGATGAGGATACCATCGCTTGGATAGATTTTTAAAGAAGGTTTGAGGTTAAGTTTTTCTCCGAGGCAGAGGAGTGATTACTACTAGAAAAGTTTACGCATCTAAAGCAAGAAAATTCTACCATGAGAAATTATGTTTGTATAATGAATCAACAAGGTTTGGTTTCGAGTTGATTGACACCTTAGATAAAAAAGGCACTGAAGTTTACTAATAAAATTAATTCCCTACTAAAAGATCTAGCATTGAATAAAATTTCTATTGGAGCGGCATTTGAAGGAGTAGTCAAAGCCGCATTGCTGAATTCGATTGATGGGAGGTTATTTGCTATAGTTAAGGAAGATGAACCAAATAAGAGAAGTAACTAGAATCAAAATAAGTGAAAAGGTGGACCCCAAGGAATACAGTGGAAAAAGAAGGTTATCATATGTAGGAGGTGTCCCAGGAAGTGTCACATTATAAAGCACTACAAGACAGATCTATCTATGATTAAATGTTATGAATGTTAACAGTTTGCGGACTTCAAGAATAACCACCCACCTCAGTATTAGTGGATAAGTTAAGCCTAAGATCTCAAGTCATTTTTGATTTTATCTCGCTTTCGAATCCTGTCGGATAATCAACCCATCTATTTATGATTTGTCAAAACCTTAAGTTCGTCATATGTAACAACCCGAAATTTAAGCTATAGTAATTAATTAACGAATTAATTAAATAATAAAATAACTTTGTGAAATTATTGGAATTGAGCCACAAGAGTTGCACCATTGTGTGCGTGGTAATTTTCTGGTCAATTTCTATATATAGAACGTCAAAATTCAAGTCAGTATGTAGAAGATATGAATTAATGAGGAAACAAGAAAATAACTCTATCTTCTCAATCTGCTTTCGTCCCACCGATTTCATCTTCTTCCGCTCAATCTGTTTCCTCATCTCTTCCTCTTTCTTTTGTCTCCCATCAGCTTGCTTCTGAGGCGTCTTGTAACAAGAATGTCTCGTCTCCTTTGAATGCTAATTGGTATTCTCTTTTCAAATCTCTCCCTCGTAATGCTGGTTCATACAAGCCGATTCATTTTGATATCCCTAGGTATAAGTCTCCCAATGTTTTACCAGATCTGGTCAAGGAGGAAGGTTTGAAGTATTGGAATAATCATTTGGTTGGATTCTTTTTGGATGGTACGTTTCTTTTTTAACAGTGGTTAATTTCTTGAAAAGGTCATGGAAGCTTAAGGGTGAAGTTGACTTTAAATCCGATGGGTATAATTTCTATTTTAATTTTTCTAATCAAGAGGATAAAGATCGAGTTCTTAATTCTGATCCAATTTTTATAAGGGGTAGAATGTTCATAATTACTAAATGGGATCCTTCTATTGGTATCTCTCAAGTGCAAATCAAAAGAGTACCTATGTGGATTCATTTTCATAGAATTCCTCTTATTCTATGGACGCTTGTAGGGATCAATTGGTTAGCTTGTCATGTTGGTAGACTAATTTGTTTTGATAGTAGTACTGAGAAACTGCAAAGATTTAAGTATGCTAAGGCTTTAGTAGAGATTTCACCTAATTTTGATTTGCCGCAATCTATTGCCATTCCTGAGTTGGAAGATAATTGTCCAGATGTCAAATTGTCATATGATTGGAGGCCAAAAATTTGTACACATTGTAAAATATTTAGTCATGCTACTGTTAGATGTGAGTCAGTAAACAAGACTAAAGAGAATGATGTTAAGAAGGTGGTTAATTCAGTTGAGAATGGTGATAAGAACCAAAGTGATCATGGATTTACTAATAATAACATAATAGATCAAAGCTGGAAAAATGTTGAGAGGAGGAATAAGGGAGTATGGAAGAAAAAGGAGACAGTGGCTAAAGAAAAGGTTCAATTAAGTGTTGATCCTAAAATAAGCATGGAAATTGGAAAAGGAAAGAGCAGTGAAGGAATTAATGTAAATAGTTCTTCATCTTATTCTACTGTAACCTTAAATGCCTTCACAGTTTTATCATATTCCTCTCTTGATTCAACTAATGATAATCCTGATATAATTTTGGAAAGTATACATGGTAATAGTTGTGATGCAACAACCTCTTCTTCATCTTTCTCCTTTGATACTTTATCTAACTCTTCAATTGACTCTGCTAAAGTTTTGTCATCTGCTAAAGTTTTGTCATCTGTTTCTTCTAGTATATCTACTTCTGTTTCTTCTTCATGCAGTTCTCAATTTAGCTTTCAGTCTCCATCTATGTTTGCTTCTAACACTTCATCACCTTATCTGCATTTATCTCCACCTGATCATATTATTCTTCCCCCTTCTTCTAAATCAGGTGAATGTCTGGAAGTCATAATGAGTAAAGGTAATACTAGCACTCACTCCAATTCTGGTGATTTGAATAAAGGAAAAGATTTTTAAGGCTCAGGAAGTTCTTCCTTTATCTTCATCAAAAAGTAATTCTCATTCAAGACATACAAGGAAAAATCCATCAACTTTGCTTCCTCCTCTCCCCTTGAAATGAATAATATTGCCTTTTGGAATATAAAGGGTGCTAACTTGCCCTCTAAACAAGTTGAGATTAGAAATTTTATCAAGGTAAATGATATTCATTTGATGTGTGTTTCTGAAACAAAGTTAGATATTCAGTCTACTCTCAAGGCTGTTAACTTGATATCACCTTCTTGGTTACATGATCATAATTTTGTTGAATCTAATTATGGCAGACTCCTAACATTATGGAATCCATCAATCTTCAAACTTTCTAAGATTATTGCCACTGATCAATTCATTCATTATAATTGTGTTCATTAGCCCACTAATTTGAATTTTCTCTTCACTTCAGTTTATGCCCAAAATTCTTTATCATTGATACAGCTTTTTTTGGATCAACTTCCTTCTCTAAACTCTTCTTCTGATCCTTGGTTGATTGGTGGTGATTTTAATTGTATGCTTGATGGTAATAAAAAATATGGTGGTTGTCCCTTGTCTCTTAAGGATATTGCTCCTTTAAATAGTGCCATCAGTCAATCTAATCTAATCCCGATCAAATCTTTTGGTTCAGTTTTCACTTGGTCAAATAGTAATAGGAGTGGAAATCCAACTCTTTGTAAGTTGGATCAAATTTTTGTAAATATCCCTTTCCTTCAAGTTTGACCCAAATCATTTTATGATACTCTTCAGCCTTCTTTATCTGATCACTATCCCTTAATTTTTCATTGGGGAGTTGATGACAATAGTGGAGATAAACATTCTTTTAATTTTTTTAATTTTTGGACTAAGCATGTGAATTATCCAATTATTCTTAAACAGGTTTGGAATATGCAATTTGGCAGGAATCCTTTAGCTAATGTTTCACTCAAGATGAAGGCTCTCAAATTTCACTTAAAGGTTTGGTCTGCAGCTAATTTTGGTAAAGACTCTAAACTTTCTACTCATATTAGGAATGAGCTCATTAAGGTTCAGGAAGATCTGAGTGCTAAACCACACGATATTCTTTTACACCATGCTGAATTGGAACTAAGAAAGAAACTTGAACAAGTTATAGATAGGGAATTGTTATCCCTTAAACAGAAAGTTCACTTGAGAATGGAGAAGGAAGCTGATAGAAATACTAAGTACTTTCATAATTTTCTAAAAGTTAAGAGAGCTAGAGAAAGCATATTTCAGATTAATGATATGAATGGTAATCTGGTTAAATCTTCTTATGGTATTAATGATGCTTTTGTTCGGTATTTTTCCTCCATTTTAGCACCTTCTAACCCTTTTGAACCTGATATACAACCTCTATTTGATATAACCCTTCCAACCTTATCCTTTTCACAATCTGCTTCTTTGATATGTGCCATTTCTAATGATGAGATTAGATCTGCAGTTTTTAGCTTGGATTCTAATAGTTGTGGAGGTCCATATGGCTACAATGCTCATTTTTTACAGCAAAGTTAGAATATAATTGGTGCTGATATTGTCAAAGCTATTCAATATTTTTTCCTTAATAATAAACTTTATGCTGGTCTCTCTGCTACTGCCATTGCCTTAATTCCTAAGAATGATAATCCTACTTCAGTTGCTGATTTTAGGCCAATATCTTGTTGTAACATCATTTATAAAATCATTTCAAAAGTGTTGGCTAATAGATTGCAGTTAGTTCTCCCATCCATTATATCCAATAATCAGGCTGCTTATATTAGTGGAAGATCCATTAGTGATAACATACTCTTAACTCAAGAACTATTGTTAGGGTATGAAAGGAAAAATATATCTCCTAGATGCATGTTAAAGTTGGACATTAAGAAGGCATTTGATTCTATTGCTTGGAGCTCTATCATAGCTATTATGTCTAGGACGAACTTTCCTAAACCATTTTTAGCTTGGATTTTCACTTGTATTTCATCACCAATGTACTCAATTTCGAGAGAGGGTGGTCTGTGTGGGTATTTTAAAGGTGCACAGGGTGTTAGGCAGGGTGATCCTATTTCTGCCTATTTATTCATTATTGTCATGGAATTGCTCAATTCAATTTTGATGGATCTAGCTTTAAGGAAAGTACTTGATATTCATCCTAAATGTAAACAGCCTCTCATTACTCATCTTCTTTTTGCTGATGATCTCATCATTTTCACAAAGCCTACTCATAGTAATATTCAGTGTATTATGTCTTCTCTGCAATTCTTTTATTCCATTACTGGCCTTCAAATTAATCTCTCAAAATCTAATATACTTGTTGCTAGTTTGCCTATTCCTAAGAAGATTGATATTATTAAATGCTCAGGGCTTCAGGAATTACCTAAAAATTCATATTATTTGGGTTTACCTCTCATAAGCTCTAGAATTACCAAGCAGAATTGTTTGCCACTTTTTGAAAAAATAATTGCAAGGTTGCAGCTATGGCCTTGTAATAAATTGTCACAAGCTGGTAGGCTCACTGTTATTCAATCAATTAATGTGGCTATGACTACATATTGGACAAGACACTACAGTCTTCCAATCAAGCTGATTAATATGATTTCAAGTGCTCTAAATAAATTTCTTTGGCATGGTGATCCTTTCTCAAAAAAGCTCATACCCATATCTTTCTTCAAACTGTTTGATGCTAAAAAGTATGGTGGTCTTGGTATCACTAATATTTTCCAGTGGAATAAAGCTGCTATTTCTGTTTACTTCAATAAAAAATTTGCATCTGATCAAAACTTATGGTCTCAATGGGTTAATCAAAATCTTATTGGCAAGAGGAATTTTTGGATTATGAGAATACCCCAAAATTGTAATTGGAGTTGGAGATGTATACTTAAGCTAAGGGAAACTTTCTTACCATTCATACAATGTAATTATGCATTGATTAAAGGATTATCTTTTTGGCATTATCCTTGGGCTAAACCGGGTCTGATTTTAAGTTCTTTAGTGGATTATAATTTGAGAAGAAACCCTGGAATTTCAGATGAAGCTATAGTTGATCAATTTATACATGATGGTAGTATTGTATTACCTTACTCCAGCTCCTTTCAGTTAAGAAATTTGTGGAATTTTATTACCAATAATCCAATTATCAGTAGTGATAATGCTCTAATCTGGTCAAGTAAAGGTAAAATCCATTCTATCAGGCTTGTATATAATTATCTTTGTAAGAGTGATTCTGTTTTTCCTTGGCATTCAAGAATTTGGAAAACTGGTTGTTCAGCAAAGGAAAATCTGTTGTTGTGGAAGGCAATGGCAAATGCTTTGAATATTAAGGATAGGCTTTGTAGAATGGGTATTATTTCAGAGGATTTATGTGTACTTTGCAAAGCAGAATCTGAAACTAATACTCATTTATTTTTTGAATGTCCTTTTGTTTATCAAATATGGTACAGGCTCTTATCTAATGGTAGTTTTTATAAGCCTTCTATTGTTAGTTCTATTGAATGGTTTAATGTATTCAAAGCAACTAGATGGAAGACATGTACTACCAGGCTTTTGCTCAAGCTTCTTAAGAAAATGATTTATGCTGTGTGGACTGAAAGGAATAATAGAATATATGGTATTGGAGGCAAGAACTCATCTCAGCTTTACTCTATGATTCATGGCAGTATTTTGAGGGATTTAAGAATTGATAATATTTGAAGACTGATGGATTGTGAGGGAAGCAAGTACCTTACTACTAATTGAGTTGGATCAGTGATTTTTGTGGTGTTCATGTTCTGTAGATAGCATGTTTTGATGCTTACTAGCTGCTGGCAATGATTTTGTTCTGACAATGAGGTTTGGTTTCATTACTGAAGATTACTTGCTGCATGAAATGATCAATGTACTCTATACTCTGGCATTTAGTTTGGTTTTGATTCATGGTCAGTTGAGTTTTGTTCATAATTGTTGTAACTAAGTTTGCGTGTTTGGTTTGTATTATGGTCACTGTGTTTGGTTTGCAATGTTCTGTATTTTGTCATGATAATGGGATTGTGTGAGTTGTAATTTCTTGTAATGGAACATTAGTCAATAAAATGAGCTTATGCTCTTGTTGTTCAAAATATATATATATATATATACATAAGGGACTAGGTCGACCCTAGGGTCGACCCTCACATTGGCAAGGTCGACCCTTGCTTGTGATGGTCAATAGGTAGGTCGACCCGCCTACCCAAGAATGCATTCTCTTACGTAACTTTGTTTGAACACGTCATTTTTCTATTTTCGCTTCATCTCGTGTGTCCGTGCTTCCATCTGACGGTTCCTATCGAGCCTATGACGTGGTTGCACTATATTTAATCTCCAAATCCAACGGTCTGAGATCCACAAGTGACACTATAAATAAGACCCTGGGCCTAGCTATTTTTCTCATTCAGATTTTCTCCATCTGGGTTCATTGCCTGAGGTTGGACCCTAACAAGAATATTTTTCCGAGGAGAAGATCTTTTTAATTAAAATATTTTATACCCCTCAAGTGGATCCGGGAAGGCCAAACGAAAGAGCTAAGGACCATAGGTGAGTGTTTAAGTAATTATTTTAGATTTTTAAGTAATTTAAAATAATAGGGTTTCCAATAGTTGTAGTTTTTCTATAATTTTGGGATAACCTTTATGCAAGTTTATTTACAGTTTAGTTTTAAGTAAATTTTAGTCTTGTTTTCCAGTCTATTTTCTTTTAGCTATTCTATTTCAGTTATTTGCAATCATTTACTATTAATTATAGCTTTCCTAATTATTTATGGTTATTTACGGTATTTACATTTTATTTACATCTATTCCACAATGGAATTTATTCTGTAAATGTCAGTTCCTTTTTAATTCCCTTTTTATACGAATGGAATAAATAGAAGAAAATAAGATGCTAATATGGACTAAAATTATAAGAGCACTAAATTTACAGAAAATGGGATGTAAAATAAGAAGAACTGTAATAAATTAGACCTAGACTGAAATAGGCAAATTTAAGATATTTGCAAGCATAATTATAACATGTAATTATAACTAAAAAGAGAAAATAGAAGAAATAGCAAGAAGTGGCTTATTTTCAAACTTAGACCTTGGGTTAAGTAAATAAGCAAAATTATAACACATAGGTTATAATTAGAGAAAACAGAAAAGGCTTATTTTTAAGACTTAAAATAAGTTAATAAGCAAATATAGCAAGGATAACTGTAGAGGCTTATTTAAACAGACTTATACTAAGTTAATAAGCAAAGATAAAAGTAGGACCCGTACCGGTAGCATTTCCCTTGGGACACGCTTATGCTGAAGTGATGGTAAATAAGTGGTCAATAAATAGAAGCTCAAATCAAGGGGATTTGGGCAAGGGGTGCAACTAGATTTTGTTTGTTAGGACCCGTACCAACAACATTCCCTTCAGTTAGACACAGGTGGTCTCACAATAGTAGAGGTGGGGCTATGGCACGCTTATGTTGGAGCTATGGTAAATAAGAGGTCAAAGAGGGAGCAACAGATAGCGCGAGCCTAATGGTGGTCGAGCGTGCGACCTCAATGCAGGTTGATAAGTCGTTATTGAGTTCCAAGCGCTTAGTAGGTGACTTTTGCGTAGGAACCAACAGGATGGGTCTAGATAATAGTAGTATGTGTCTTTTGCGTAGGGACCCATAGGATGTGTCTAGTCTGTAGTAGGCACAGTAGAGATAGAAGGCCAATCAAAGGGTATAATTAGGACTTCAGCCTAATTAAAGTAGGATTAGGAATTCAGTCTAATCAAAGCAGTTATCCAAGGCAAGTGCAAACAATCCAATCGAACTATCTAAGCAAAGAAAAAAGTTAAACTGTATTTTATTCCAACTTAATCTTTTCCTTTATTTCCTTTTATACTAGAACTATTGCCAAGTCTATTATCTTTATCTTGCTTAAAAATACTAGTAATTACTTCCACTTACCAGGCTTATAGTTTGACTCACTCCTCTATTTTCCCCTTTTCCCCCATAGGCCAGTAGAGGCAAGGATGGTAGATTTTGGATTTTCTTGGAGATTCAGCTGTGGAATTTTTCTTCATGTATTCTTCTTCTTCTTTTCAGTTTTTTTTCATGTGACTTTTGGATGTACTGGTAGTTGTTGAGAGGGATGATTTTATTTATGTACTCTGATATTGTGACTAAGATGGTATTCTTCATGAGACATATTTTTGTTATGACTTATTTGTAAAGTTTAATTTTTAATGAAATGTTTCCGCTGTTTTATTTATTTGTCTTATGAATCTTAGTCTCTATAAACTTTTAGCTATACCTATAACGCACCATATCCTTTAGTGTGCCCTTTTTGGGTATACTAAGGGGTGTGCGGTGTTTCATTTGGTATCAGAGCCTAAGTTTACAAGATTCCTAAAAATTTGTTTTAAAAGTAAAGTATTTCTCCAAATAACTTGTTTTAAAAGTATTTTTTAGAAAGAGCTCTTAGAAATAGTTTTCAAGTATAAAAGAGTTTTTATAAAAATCCCCTCAAAGTCCAATTCAATCTTCCTTCTATTCTTTCGAGCCTAAATTTTCTTTTTCTTTGCATAGAATGGCAGATGCCCCTAATCTTTCAGAGGGCGTCCAAGTCCCAGGCTGGTTTCGTAGATACCTACAAGCTACGACTCCAGAGGTGCAAAGGAAAGCGCCCAATCCAGCACCAGCGGGTGGGAATGCCATCAACCCACCTGCAGCAACCGATTTCTCTAAGCTATGCAAGGATTTCTCCAATCTAGGAGGCAAGACATTCTCTGGTACGGAGAATTTGGTGGAGGTGCGAGCTTGGTTAAGGAACATGGAGAGGATATTTGGGCTATTGGGACTGGAGGACCAGCAGAGAGTTCAGCTTGCATCTTGGCGGTTGAAAGGAGAGGCTTGTTATTGGTGGGATGTTGTTGAGTTGGAAGGAGGAGACGTTGGATGGTTTGGATTTCGAGAGAGGTTTGAGAGGAAGTTTTTGTCACAAGCAAAAGAGAGTATGCAGTTGGAAAGGTTTATTAGCTTGAAGCAAGGAAGTCTTTTAATAAAGGAGTATGTCAACCAATATAATGAGTTGTCATGGTTTGGGATGGAGTTAGTGAATACACCACACCAGAAGGCCATAAAGTTCGTGAAGGGATTGAATCGGCCCCTTCAAGGGTTGTTATTGACTCACGTACCAATGGGAGCAACCTATAAGTCACTGGTGGAGATGGCGCTTATGTTTGGTTCAGCTAAGAAGGGAGAGTCTAAAGAAGTCCCTAAGTCGGAAGGTTCTAAGAAGAAATGGTGGAAGAACAATAAAGATAAGAAGAAAGGAGAAGGCCCTCAGAAGCAGATTAAGAAAGGAGGGAAGTGCAATAGTTGTGGGATGGTTGGTCATTACGCAAAAGACTACAAGAAAGAGAAGATGAAGGGAAAGTGTTATGATTGTGGATAGCCCGGTCACATTAGTAGATTTTTCCCTCAGAAGACGGGGCAGGGAGCGGGTGCACCGGTAGCACAGATTCAGGCTTTGGATGCAGCACCTTCCAGCAGCGGACCCGATAGGGGTAGAAAGTCACCATGGAAGGTTTGATTTCTATTTCTGATTTTCCCATTTGGACCCTTTTCGATTCCGGAGCATCACACTCTTTCATTTTGAGTTCTTAGGTTGATTGTTTGCACTTAGATATTTCCTTAGTAGTAGACCCCATAGTTGTTTCAAACCCCATAGGAGGATCGGCACATTTATCTATGATTTGGAGGGGTTTGAAAATTTTTATCCTAGGCATAGAGTTTGATTGTGATGCCTATGTATTGGAATTTTCGGGGTATGGGATGATTTTGGGGATGGATTGGCTATCCACTTATGAAGCGATATTAGACTACGAGAGGAGAGTCATTAGACTAGAGACATGTAGGGTAGGACTCTCGAGGTTTCTTGTGACCCACAGGGGTCAGTCATGTTGAGCTTCCTTTATTCCCTCAATTCATCATCAGTAGAGCTAGATTCCATTCTAATCGTTAGAGATTTCCTAGACATTTTTGAGGAGGTTAGGGGACTACTCCCTAAGAGAGAGATCGACTTTAGGATCTATCTGAATGACAATGCTAACCCAGTGGCATTGCACATGAGACACATGGCACCTAGGGAGAGGAAGGAGTTAAGCAAGAAGATTCATGAGCTACTGGAGAAAGACTTCATCAAAAGGAGTATATCTGAGTAGGGAGAGCCAGTCGTCTTCGCTACAAAGGCGGATGGTTCCCTTCGACTTTGTGTAGACTATAGAGAGTTGAATATGCTCACGAAGAAGAACCGTTATCCACTTCCTAGGATAGATGGCCTTTTCGATCAGTTGGTTGGCTCTTCAGTATTTTCTTAGCTTGATTTAGCCAATGGATTTCATCAACTTAGGGTCGTTGACGATAGCATTGATAAGACGACATTTAGGACACCCGATAGATTCTTTGAGTGATTGGTTATGCCATTAGGGCTAAACAATGCCCCAACATATTTTGTAGATTTGATAAGCCGTGTCTTTGAAGATGTCCTAAATAAGTTCGTAGTAGTGTTTGTGGATGATATTTTGGTGTTTTCCAAGAGTATGGAGGAGCATGATGTTCATCTAGAGGAGGTTCTTTGTACACTTCGCATTCATCAGTGGAAGGCAAAATTCTTGAAGTGTCACTTTTGGCTTAAGGAAGTGTGTTTCTTGGGGCATAGAGAAGGTCAACACATGGAACGAGTTTGAGAAACGGTTTTGTACATTTAGGTTCGGATTGTGGAAATCCAAAGAGTTGAAGGCAAAATTTGGAGATGTACAATAGATTCAGTTGAAAAGAAGAAAGCCCATGTGTAGATAATTGCAAAAATTATAATTGTTTTAGATAAGTGGATTTAACGGTAGTGCCTTGGAATAAGTATAAGCATATAAGAGGAATAAGGATAAAAGACTTTAGCAAGGAAATGAGATTACCAAAGTTTAGGAAGGGTACTCCTAGGGTAGTAAGAAGAAAATCCACTTTATGTTTAGCCCAATAAAATGAAATTGTTAAAATTGAAAATTTTAATTGTTAGCATTTTAGAGGAAGAAAATATTGGGTATGAAATTTAATTGGTTTTTATATAATGTAAATTTTGTTAAAAGTGAAATTATTTTTGAATAATTATAGGGCATATATAGCTCACTAGTTTCTTTGTAGGTAAACAAAGATTTTAAATATAAAAACCTAGAGTGTGTTAAGTATCGAAAACGTAGGTTACAATATTTATTGTTGTAATAGATGTTTTCATGGAAAATAAAGGGGGTATAGACTATAACACTATTGTTATAGTAGGTGACTCCCAAAGAAAATGTTTTTACATAGTATATGAGATTTATTAGTATTTATTTTTGAAAACATACACTAAAAATTTTGGGTTGTAGTAACGGTGTTTTATGTAATATCTGTTTTGACCCAAATAAAAATGTGTTTTGAAAATAATTTCTAAGTATAGAAATAAAGTGGTTTGTAAGTACACTTATTTTTTTAATAAGTATAAGGAAATGTTTTGTGGTTATGGATATATTAAAGCAGTTTTGAAAATGAGTTTTTCTGAAAAGAAAAGTGTAAGTTGAATATTAGGAAATGAATAAATTACATTGAAATTGTCTATCATAAGAGAATATAGATTAAACATACTTTAATCTATTGGGATGAAATGAATAATGGTAAAATTTTCTATGAAACCAAATCACAAACATAGATGTTTTGTGCAAGTTATAAGGAATACGTGAAAGAGATGTCCAAGGTATGGGAAGCACCATTTTTTGTATAGCCTATTTCGAAAAATATAAAAAAGTTCCTTGTGATTTCACATAAACACGAAGTCCTCTTTTAAAGGATTCATAGAAGATTTTAGTGTTAATAGTTTCTTGTAAAAGAACGTAGTTCCAATAAATTGTATAAAGCCATTAAGTGTAATGATTAGAGACAGTGTTAATTAGGAGAGATATTATAGAGAGCCTTTGTAGAAAGTCCCGATTTGTAGTTAGAAACTCCTCCAAGGTTCGGTATTGGAAAGTTAAGGGGTTTTTTAATGAAATAATTGTTCTTATCTACTCCAGTTTTTGAAAAAAAATGAAAATCTATGAAAAGAAGATGTTTTGAAAACATGTTAGGACAGTTTAAAGATAATTTAAAGAAAAATGGTTTGGTGAAAAAGTAAATAAGTTTTTGGTAGCGAAAAACTTAGTAACAGTTAAATTTAAAAATCCAATTTTTTATGGAAAGCTGTAAAGGTCTTTAAAAGACAAGGAGGAATAAGTTTTGAACTTAAAATTTGTAAGTTTTCCACTCTAGCTTTGGGGCAAGTGGTATCAAAAGAGCTGTTAGTGGCAGGGTCTAAAGAGGGGACTCCGTTGTGGGATGAAATATACGCTAGGGGTGTCTGGCGATTGAACAAAACACGAACCTCTGATAGCTAGTTTGGTGATAGATAGTGTAAAGCACAATTCGGGTAAGAACGAAATCCACAAATGGAGGTATACCCTCATTGACTACTTCGATTGTGAACAGACAAGATAAAGGCCGCCAATTAATATACTTTGGCCTTTCCCCAATACTTGTATATAAAAATATAGCTAGAATCGGTGTTCAAACTGCTTGGCCTCAATTCCCTGCGCCGATTTTTTAAATTTCACATCTGAGACCTGTTAGTAGATAGGAATCATTTCATAGGTGTGATGGAAAAAGTGTAAGGCGATGAAGGAGATAGCAGTGATTACTTTTAGAAGTAATAATAGAAGTTTTCGTAAAGTGTATAGGACACTAGTGAGAACCTAGGATTTTTGCTTCATGTGTGTAGACTATAGAAGAATAGTAAAGTGATATTAGTAAGATGGTAAGACACACATGGTTGAGGATGTATATTCTTGATTTTGGAGGAACTTGGGAGGAGCATCTTCCCTTAGTAGAGTTCGCTTATAATAATAGCTTTCAGACTAGCATTGGAATGGCACCTTTCGAAGCTCTTTATGGAAGACCGTGCAAGTCGCCTTCGTGTTTGTTAGAGTCTATAGAGAAGATTCGTACCCTTATCCACATCTTTTCGATAGTAAGTTTTAGAATTTCTTATTTTCATCTTTAGTTTTAAATAGGTTCTTTCCTTTATTATCCTTTGGGAGGGTAGAACTTAGGATTCAACCTATGAATGGTAGGATTTGATGTAAACATGTTATTAGAACATTTTATGTATGATGGATACTAGTGGTTGCAAGTGGTTGCTAGTGGATGCTAATGGATGCATATACTTACACTAGGCACTATTATCTCATAGGGATCGGTCTAACTAGGACACTAGAGCATATGCATATGGATGTGTGCGCATTTGCATTTTTATTTTATTTTATTTTCCATGGTTGCTATAAATGGATGATTATCATATGATTGTTGCATTTGGATGATGATTGTAGCACGCATATAGAACTATCAGTTATTATTTACATTCATTTGGATACATGGCACAGACATGATTGCATAAAAGGAGGTCGACTGAGTCAGTAGACAGCCTAATTTTTTGCATTAGTTAGGGACATTGACACTACACTAATTGCATATGTATCATAAATCGCATTAGAAAAACTTAAGGACAATGGATGTAATGGATGATGGTTGAGTAGTTGGTTGTAAAACTTGGATGAAAATATTTATTTCATTCTTCTATCCTTAGAGATTTCGGGGACGAAATCCCTTAAGGAGGGGAGAATATAACAACCCGAAATTTAAGCTATAGTAATTAATTAACGAATTAATTAAATAATAAAATAACTTTGTGAAATTATCAGAATTGAGCCATGGGAGTTGCACCATTGTGTCCATGGGAATTTCTGGTGAATTTCCATATATAGAACGTCAAAATCCGAGCCAGTATGTAGAAGATATGAATTAATGAGGAAACGAGAAAATAAGAAAGAAAGAAAAATATACATAAGGGGCTAGGTCGACCCTAGGGTCGACCCTCACATTGGCACGGTCGATCTATAGGTCAGCCCTTGCTTTTGATGGTCGACAGGTAGGTCGGCCCGCCTACCCAAGAATGCATTCTCTTACGTAACTTCGTTCGAACACGTCATTTTGCTATTTTCGCTTCATCTCGTGTGTCCGTGCTTCCATTCAACGGTTCCTATCAGCTTATGACGTGGTTGCACCAGATTTAATCTCCAAATCCAATGGTCTGAGATCCACAAGTGACACTTTAAATAAGACCCTAAGCCTAGCTATTTTTCTCATTCATATTTTCTCCATCTGGGTTCATTGCCTGAGGTTGGACCCTAAAAGGATTATTTTTCCTAGGAGAAGATCTTTTTAATTAAAATATTTTATACCCCTCAAGTGGATCCGAAAAGGCCAAAGGAAAGAGCTAAGGACCACATGTGAGTGTTTAAGTAATTATTTTAGATTTTTAAGTAATTTAAAATAATAAGGTTTCCAATAGTTGTAGTTTTTCTATAATTTTGGGATAACCTTTATGCAAGTTTATTTATAGTTTATTTTTAAGTAAATTTTAGACTTGTTTTCAAGTCTATTTTCTTTTAGTTATTCTATTTCAGTTATTTGCAATTATTTACTGTTAATTATTGCTTTCTCAATTATTTACAGTTATTTACGTTTTATTTACATCTATTCTACGTTGGAATTTATTTTGAATGTCGGTTTATTTTTAATTCCATTTTTACGCGAATGGAATAAATAGAAGAAAATAAGGCACTAATATGGACTAAAATTATAAGAACATTGAATTTACAGGAAATGGGATGTAAAATAAGAAGAACTGTAATAAATTGAACTTAGACTGAAATAGGCAAATTTAAGATTTTTGCAAGCATAGTTATAGCATGTAATTTTAACTAAAAAGAGAAAATAGAAGAAATAGTGTTAGCGCCAAAATTGGTCACTAACCCCCAAATCCAGATGAAAGCACCAAATACCAGTCACAGCTCAGAGATAGAATGTATGTAGAGAGTAATAATGTGAAGAACAGTTAAAACTGAAATGAAAGCAGTAAAGAACAACAGATTTTATAGTGGTTCGGCTAACTTCGGCCTACGTCCACTCCAGAAGTTTGTTTTTTATTTCTGTAATAATCGACTACAGTTACAAAATGGCAGAGTTGCCTTAGCCTTAGAAAAGAGAAAGTAAGAGAGCAGAAAGAAGATCCTCCATCTGGAGACCCACACGTTGTATTTATAGGCAAAACCAGGTTGTTGGGCCTCTTGAGTAGTTTGGGCCCATCTAGGTCACAGCCGAACCCTACTTCATTATGCCGACCAATCCTGAGCAGTTGGTATGCCGAACGAGGGGAGGTGCGAGGTATCGAGATACAGAGGTACCGAGGTATCGAGGTGTTGAGGTATCGAGGTACCGAGGTATCGAGGTGTCGAGGTGAGGTATCGAGGTACCGAGGTATCGAGGTGTCGAGGTATCGAGGTACCGAGGTGTGAGGTGCGAGGTACCGAGGTATGGAGGTGCGAGGTACAGAGGTATGGAGGTACTGAGGTATGGAGGTGTCGAGGTGACGAGGTGTGAGGTGCGAAGTGCAATGCCGAGCGAGGTGAGGTATGGAGGTGCGAGGTACCGAGGTATGGAGGTGTCGAGGTATCGAGGTACCGAGGTATCGAGGTACCGAGGTGTGAGGTGCGAGGTGCAATGCCGAGTGAGGTGAGGTATGCCGAACGACCCATCCAATGCCGAACGCTCCCCGATGCCGAACGATCTATCCAATGCCGAACGTCTCCAGATGCCGAACGTCCCATCCAATGCCGAACGACCCATCCAATGCCGAACGAGATTTATGCCGAGCACTCCATCCAATGCCGAATGATCCTTAGTGCCGAACCTCCATCATGCCGAACCATGTCTGATGCCGAATAGTTTCTAATGCCGAGCGCCCATCATGCTGAACGATCTCTAATGCCGAGCGCCTCTAAATGCCGAGCGCTCCTGGATGCCGAGCGCTACTGAATGACGAGTGCTCCTGGAATGCCGAACCACTCATGTATGTCGAACGCTCTATGCATGCCGAGTACTCTTGAATGCTATTCGAACATGAATAGTGAATGCCAGACGAACTATTTGTGTCGAACTTCCATCATGCCGAACCATTGGTCATCCTTTATCTAATCATTTTTCTATCTCCCAAGCACGTTGCGTCACCCATCCATCCAGTCGACTGAATCCATCATGCTCTAGCCTCGACAAACATGCAGTTGATTAAGTTAAACCCGTCTGTCCGCGACCTTGACAAAAGGCGGGTTAACACTTGCCACCCAAAACATGCCTTGCTATTGAAAGGTGTGTTTTGAATAGCCTCAAATCCGATATCCAAAGTCCATGTTTCATCCATGTCCAATAACCAATAACCGACCTTAGGACCTCTTTGGGTCAATATCCAAATCCTCTATCGCCCATAGCCGATATTCATATCCGTAACCTCTCCGGGTTCTTGTCAAGCACAATCCACACTTGACGATCTATGTTAAGTAAATCCATGGTGATCATGGTTCAGCGTCCCTGAACGTCGAATAATGCCATGGCTTAAGTCTAAGCCGAACCCTGGTTACTCCGGACCCCTGCCGAGCATAGTCTATACTCGACGACCTGCAATAGTAACCGATAATATGGGGGCCTAAGTCCTAGGCCGAGTCCTGGTCTCTCCGGACCCTTGCCGAGCATAGTTCATACTCGACGACCTAAAATAGTAACCGATAACCTGGGGCCTAAGTCCTAGGCTGAATCCCGGTCTCTCTGGACCCTTACCGAGCATAGTCCATACTCGATGACCTGAATAAGTCGATTTGCCATGCTTGGACAAAGCGACTTACCCCTTGCCAGGTATGATCCATACCTGACGATCATTTACCAAAAGCCAAATAAAAATCCAATCAAAAGCCAATCCGAAATACAGATCAAATTAGGAAACAAAAAATCCATATCAAAAATCCAAACCAATATCCAAACCAGAAATCAATCATCCAAATAAAAGTCCAAACCAAAAGAAAAAACCAAAAGACAAACAAAACCAGGAGTTCAAACCAAACCAAGAAAAAGCAAATGTCCAAACCGAAAAAGAAAAGGCAAATTTCACAAACTAGAGCGTCGCGGTTTTTCATCATCTCAAAGCATGCCTAGGGGCTATCTCCGTCCCCGTACATGTGTAAGTGACTCGGTCATTTGCTCAAGGTTTGCTACTTATTTCATATTACCCCTGTCAATTGATAACCAATCGACCATCATTCCTGGGCCTCGTGCCATCATTGTTTGAGGTGGACGGTGGTCGCTCCTGTTCCACTGCTGCATTCCGAGCTCCAACATATTGTTGCAACTGTCCATTCCTTACATGCTCCTCAATTATGTCCTTCAGATGCCTGCAGCTGTTGGTATCATGCCCGTCCAAGTCGTGAAAAAGACAGTGCCTTCCTGATGCTCTTTCACGTTCCGAAGGTTCTCTCCTAGCCGGCCTTCGGTAGGGAAGGCGATTCCGAGTCTCCATGAATATCCGTTCCAACGTCTCGTTTAATCCCGCGTAAGTGGAGAATTTTGGCTCTCTCCACCGCTTTCTAGCTTTTCCTAAATCATCATCCAGCTTCCGTTTTCCTTTATCTTTATCTTTATCCAAGCCTCCGCTAGATGGCCCTCAATCATCAGCCGCGTTCACCTCCTTTAATTTCATATCTGAGCATGCATCTTCCTGCCGAAGGAATCTCTCAGCTTCGTGAAAGAATTCCCCGAGATCCATTGGTGGGTCTCGTATTAGAGATACCTTGAAATCTGAATTCTCTCTGACCCCTGACACCGCTGCCATTAGGACCATCGATGGATCCGGTCGATCCACCGAATTAACCTCCGCATTGAACCGAGTTAAGAAAGCCCTGAGTGATTCCTCCGTCCTTTGCTTTACTGATGTCAGCGTCATTACATTCTTCGACCTCTTGATATGAACCCGAAATTTCTTCAAAAACCTATCCACCAATTCTGTCCATGTCCCGATAGATCCTTCTTCTAGCTGTCTGAACCACATAGCAGCTATATCCGTTAAGTATAAAGGGAAACATCGGGCCATAACTTCCTCCGATGCCCCCGCACTTCCATGTGTCTTGTGTACCTCATCAAGCGATCAGTTGGATCAGCCTTGCCATTGTATACCTCCACGTTAGGTAGCTTAAACTCTGGTGGATTCCGAGCTATCTTGACTTCACGAGTAAAAGGACTCCTGTTTACTCCTTCCAGATCTCTATTGGTCAAACCTCCGCGCATAGTTCTCCTGATGATCTTAGCCAATCCAGCGTTGTCCGTCAAAGGTTGCCCCCCGAGTCCCCGAGGGAATTCTGGCACGTATTCCTCATCACGTGCTCTTGCGTTTCTGCCAGCATCTTGTTGTATGGTGTTAACTGGAGTTCCTCCATGAACTGGTCCATTGTCTCCGGGTGGTGTGCCCCCATGTCCGGATCCATCCAGGTTGATAGCCGTCTGCCGATTAAGGGCTGCCCCCTGTTGTGTCGCTCCATCAGCCTGCTGGTTGAGTTCCTCTGGTCCAACTCTAAGACCTTCAACACCCGGAGTTCCCGATTGTTCAAATCGCCTAAGAAGAGCCTGCATCATCTCCTCTTGCCGTTTCATCATCGTTTCCATCTCCTCTCTGGTGATGTAGATGGATGCTCGACCTGCTTCATTTCCAGAGGAAGCCTCTTGACTTCCCTTCTGATTGCTCCTTTCTGTCACTTGCTTCCTCGCTAATGGTCTAACCATTGCTTCCTAAAATCCAAGTTCCTAGCTTCAGAATTCCTGAGTTCAGTTCTCAGTGGAAGCACCAAAGTGTTAGCACCAAAATTGGTCACTAACCCCCAAATCCAGATGAAAGCACCAAATATCAGTCACAGCTCAGAGATAGAATGTATGTAGAGAGTAATAATGTGAAGAACAGTTAAAACTGAAATGAAACCAGTAAAGAACAACAGATTTTATAGTGGTTCGGCTAACTTCGGCCTATGTCCACTCCAGAAGTTTGTTTTTTATTGCTGTAATAATAGATTACAGTTACAAAATGGCAGAGTTGCCTTAGCCTTAGAAAAGAGAAAGTAAGAGAGTAGAAAGAAGATCCTCCATCTGGAGACCCACATGCTGTATTTATAGGCAAAACCAGGTTGTTGGGCCTCTTGAGTAGTTTGGGCCCATCAAGGTCACAGCCGAACCCTACTTCATTATGCCGACCAATCCTGAGCAGTTGGTATGCCGAACGAGGGGAGGTGCGAGGTATCGAGATACAGAGGTACCGAGGTATCAAGGTGTCGAGGTATCGAGGTACCGAGGTGTCGAGGTGAGGTATCGAGGTGTCGATGTATCGAGGTACCGAGGTATCGAGGTGTCGAGGTATCGAGGTACCGAGGTGTGAGGTGCGAGGTACCGAGGTATGGAGGTGCGAGGTACAGAGGTATGGAGGTACTGAGGTATGGAGGTGTCGAGGTACTGAGGTATGAGGTGCGAGGTGCAATGCCGAGCGAGGTGAGGTATGGAGGTGCGAGGTACCGAGGTATGGAGGTGTCGAGGTATCGAGGTATCGAGGTGTGAGGTGCGAGGTGCAATGCCGAGTGAGGTGAGGTATGCCGAACGACCCATCCAATGTCGAACGCTCCCTGATGCCGAACGATCCATCCAATGCCGAACGTCTCCAGATGCCGAACGACCCATCCAATGCCGAACGAGATTTATGCCGAGCGCTCCATCCAATGCCGAACGATCCTTAGTGCCGAACCTCCATCATGCCGAACCATGTCTGATGCCGAACAGTTTCTAATGCCGAGCGCCCATCATGCTGAACGATCTCTAATGCCGAGCGCCTCTAAATGCCGAGCGCTCCTGGATGCCGAGGGCTACTAAATGACGAGTGCTCCTGGAATGCCGAACCACTCATGTATGTCGAACGCTCTATGCGTGCCGAGTACTCTTGAATGCTATTCGAACGTGAATAGTGAATGCCAGACGAACTATTTGTGTCGAACTTCCATCATGCCGAACCATTGGTCATCCTTTATCCAATCATATTTCAATCTCCCAGGCACGTTGCGTCACCCATCCATCCAGTCGACTGAATCCATCGTGCTCTAGCCTCGACGAACATGCAGTTGATTAAGTTAAACCCGTATGTCCGCGACCTTGACAAAAGGCGGGTTAACAAATCGCAAGAAGTAGCTTATTTTTAAACTTAGACCTTGGGTTAAGTAAATAAGCAAAATTATAACTCACGGGTTATAATTAGAGAAAATAGAAAAGGCTTATTTTTAAGACTTAAAATAAGTTAATAAGCAAATATAGCAAGGATAACAATAGAGTCTTATTTAAATAGACTTATACTAAGTTAATAAGCAAAGATAAAAGTAGGACCCATACCGACACCATTTCCCTTGGGACACGCTTATGCTGAAGTGATGGTGAATAAGTGTCAATAAATAGAAGCTCAAATCAAGGTGATTTTGGCAAGGGGCGCAACTAGATTTTGTTTGTTATGACCCATACCAACAACATTCCCTTCAATCAGACACAAGTGGTCTCACAATAGCAGAGGTGAGGATAGGGCATGCTTATGCTGGAACTATGGTAAATAAGAGGTCAAAAGAGGGAGCAACAGATAGCGCGAGCCTAATAGTGGTCGAGCGTGCGACCTCAGTGCAGGCTGATAAGTCGTTATTGAGTTCCAAGTTCTTAGTAGGTGACTTTTGCGTAGGGACCAACAGGGTGGGTCTAGTCCGCAGTAGTAGGTGTCTTTTGCATAGGGACCCACAGGATGGGTCTAGTCCGTAGTAGGAACAGTAGAGATAGAAGGCCGATCAAAGGGTAGAATTAGGACTTCAGCCTAATTAAAGTAGGATTAGGAATTTAGCCCAATCAAAGGAGTTATCTAAGACAAGTGCAAACAATCCAATCGAACTATTTAAGCAAAGCAAATAGTTAAACCGTATTTTATTCTAGCTTTATATTTTCCTTTATTTCCTTTTATACTAGAACTATTGCTAAGTCTATTATCTTTATCTTGCTTAAAAATACTAGTAATTACTTCCACTCACCAGGCTTATAGTCTAACCAACTCCTCTATTTTCCCCTTTTTCCCCCATAGGACAGCGGAGGCAAGGATGGTAGATTTTGGATTTTCTTGGAGATTCAGCTGTGGAGTTTTTCTTCATGTATTCTTCTTCTTCTTTTCAGTTTTTTTTTTCATGTTACTTTTGGATGTACTGGTAGTTGTTGAGAGGGATGATTTTATTTATGTACTATGATATTGTGACTGAGATGGTATTCTTCATGAGACATATTTTGGTTATGACTTATTTAAAGTTTAATTTTTAATGAAATGTTTCCGCTGTTTTATTTATTTGTCTTGTGAATCTTAGTCTCCATAAACTTTTATCTATACCTATAACGCACCATATCCTTTAGTGTGCCCTTTTTGGGTATACTAAGGGGTGTGGGGGTGTTTCATCATACATGATTTTGTGTTCCTTTGTAATGCATATGTACTTAAATTTTTTGGGTATGTATTGATTTTGGAATGGACTGGATGGCGTGCCATTGGGTAATTTTTTATTATGATAAGAGACTTGTACTATCAAGGAATGGTAGGGGTATGTTGTAGGCCTGATGATTCCATGATGACTAGTTGCCCATGTTCCTTTAGTATGTCACAAGATGATATATCTTCAATCCCTATAGTAGGAGATTTTCTAGATATATTTGCTGAAATTTCTCATCTTCCACACTGAAGAGAGATCAAGTTTAGAATTGATCTTGTTAAAGATGCAAGGCCTGTTTTATTAGCACTTATGCATATGACTCCGAAAGAAAGGAGGGAATTGGATTAAAAAGTCTTAGAATTATTAGAGATGTGATTTATAAGAAGAAGAATTTTGAAGTGGGGAGCTGTCTTCTCTGCCACTAAAGCTGACGGTTCCCTTTGGCTTTGCATCAATTATAGAAAGTTAACAAACTGACGAGAAAGAATCAATATACTTTACCTCGCATAGATGACCTCTTTGATCGATTGATTGGGGGCTAAAGTCTTCTCTTAGCTTGATTTGGCAACATAATTCCATCAGTTAGGGTAGTAAAGATAATATTCCAAAGACTTCATTTAGATATCCTGGTGGGTTGTTTGAATGGGTAGCCATGCCATTCAGCTTGACTAACGCTCCTGTTAATTTTGCGGATTTGAAGGGATAACCATTAACCCATCGAATGTAGAAGCAGTAAGAGATTGGAAGACATCGAAGAATGCTTTACAGGTTCATAGCTTCTTAGGATTAGTTGGCTTTTATAGGAGATTTATCAACGACTCAGCAAATATTTCGGCAGCTTTAACTAAGCTTACCAAGAAGAATTTGGTGTTTACCTGGAACTTAGAATATGAGAAGGCATTCGCTAAGTTGAAGGAATTGTTAACGAGTGCACCTATCTTAATTCTTCATAATGGTACCAAACCAATTACCATCTACACTGATGCTTGCAGAATTGATCTTGGGGTTGTCTTGATGCAAGAAGGGAAGGTGGTAGCATATGCTAGTCAATAGCTCAAGGTACATGAGAAGAATTAATCAATACATGACCTTGAGTTAGCTGTCATCATATTTGCATTGAAATCCTGGAGGCATTATTTATTGGTAGAAAAATTTGACCTATTCATGGATCACAATTCCCTTAAGTATCTATTTTCATAGAGGGGCTTAAATTTAAGGCAATAAAGACGGGTGGAGTTTCTTTTTACCGTACAATTTTGGGATTGCCTATACTTTAGGAAAGGGGAACATAGTTGCTGATGCATTGAGTAGGAAGCATGCAACAATGAACTATTTGTTGTTGGAATGGAAGAGTTTGGAGTTTATTTTTTATTTTGACTTCCAAACTTCATCGGGTTAAACATTAGATTTATTGGTTGCGATGGAAGTTAGACCTGCATTAATGGAAGGATTGGATTGAGTCAAAGACAAAATGTAGCAGTAGTTGAATTTTTTGATAAATAGGAACGGGACAAATGATCAAACCATCTAGATCATTACTCCAAAGATCAATAATGATACCTTAGGCATGATGGTAGGTTATGTATACATTAAATCAAGGAATTGACTGAAGAAGTCTTAAGAGAGTGTCACCGTTCTAGGATGACCATTCATCCAAGGGAGGATAGAATATATCTGGATACGAAGAGAACTTTTTACTGGCTAGGTGAAGAAGCACGTAGCGGAGTTTATAGCAAAGTGGTTGACATGCCAAAGGGTAAAAGCAGAATAGAAGAAGCTGAGTGGGTTAATACTTCTACTAGAGTTCCACAGTGGAAATGGGAGATCATATCTATGGAGTTGATAGACGGACCGACTCAGAGTAGGAGAGGTAAAGAGAGTATTTGAGTAGTTGTGGATTGACTGACTAAGAGCCCACACTTCATCACAGTGAAGAGCAAAAGGATAGCATCAACATTGACAATGATGTATATAAAAGAGATAGTGCAGCCACATGGAGTTCCGGTTAGTATAGTAAGTGATCGAGATCCACTCTTCATGGGTGAATTCTTGGTAAGTCTATAGGATGCTTTAGGAACGGAACTAACTTTGAGTACAACAAATCACCCTTAAATGGATAGACAGATAGAAAGGGTGTATAGAGTTTTAGAAGGTCTACTAAGGGCTTGTATACTAATTTTGTAGGAGCTTGGAAGGACTATTTACCACCGATTGAGTTTACGTATAAAAATATTTTCCAAGCTAGTATTAGAACAGAACACTACAACAAAAACAATCATCAATAGCGGCCTAAAACCACAATAAATGATAATTATAGCAATTTAGTAAACGTTGTATATCGACATGTTACAAAAAACAATTACTTATTTATAACACAAAAAAACCACTATAAACACTGTTATCCGGCCTTTTAACCCGGTTATATCCAGACTGATTGGACAAGTTAGACTCGATGACAAATATGGCAAGCATTCCAGAGAGTTGATTATGGAGTCCAGAGATTAGACACAGACAAATATATGAAGCCACGATCAAGTGAGACCAAATGATAGAATCTCCACAGTATTCTAAGTATGGATTAGTGTCTCCCTAAGCATAGGATTGGTACCTATCCCTTCCCCTAGGCAGGGGATCAGATCGTATTACTTCCCCAAATAGGAGATCAGATCGTATTACTTCCCTAGGCATGGGATCAGACGTATTACTTCCCTAGACAGGGGATCATATCGTATTAATTCCCCTAGGTAGGGGATCAGATCGTATCAGCCCAATAATTCAACTCATCACAGATTCATCAATATCTCCAAAAAACTTGTAGACGACTATGCAAACAAACTTTAGAAACACAAAGCCAAAATCAAGATGGGCCTACTGGAGCGATTGCATGGCCCCATGTGGTCATTATGACCGATCAGCCCCAATCGCTCATACTTGGGAGTTGGGCCATGAAACGTTTTGGGTGATCTCGTCCACATCGTGAGATTCTACATGCAAAATTTCAGGAAGATATGCAGTCGTCTTCCCTTATAAATACATCGATCATTCTATATAAGAGGGATCTTTTTTTCGGCTGCAGAGGCTCTGCCATTACTATTATTTATTCTTGTAATACCGGATATAGTTGATCCAAACATTCTTGTAATCATAGTCAAGTTCAAGATCAGTAAAAATATAAAGTGATATAGGCCCAGATTGCCGAACCATTATAAAAATCTTTGTCTGATTTACTTTTTCTTCTCTGGTTTTTTATCCTTCATTTAATCTCTACAAGAAATCTATTGAGTGTTTGTGACCAATTTTGGTGCAAATATATTTTTGTGCTTTCACTAAGAAAAAAATTCTCAGCTTGATTGGATCTCATCATCTACTTCTGGATTCTCATATCCACGAGATAGATCCAGCCTTCTATCGATAAGTTTTCATTTCAACTCAGATTTGAAGGGAAGATCTACAAGGAAGCTATCTACAATGTCTTCTAGGAAGGAAAAGGTCATTGCTACCTCATCACGACCTACTGATGAAGCAGTAGCGAACACGGAGATCGCTCTTTTGGATAACGGAGCGCAACAGGGAGTCCATGGAACGCAGGCCCCCTCTGATGTATAATGCTGATATAGAGAAACCGTGGAGAGAGTTCCATGAGGAACGTGCATAATCGCAGAAACGAATCCGAGAGAACAAGGTCCTCATAACCCACCTCTAAAAGTCCCCTCAATCTGACTCATCGTCGCCTACTCTGCCTCTCAAAGCATAGCCATCCATCATCAAAGCCGTACTTCCCATCATGATACTCCCATCGTCGGGTCATGAGTGGTCATTGAAGAAAATCGTCGAAACGGTCATCGAAAAACTCACTTCAGGGTTGACCCAAAGCCAGATCTGAAGTAATTACCCATTTCACTCGAAGCAAACTCTGGAAATTCTAGCCCAAAGTCAGAGCCACGTAAAACCATGATTTTCTCCAAGAAAACTCAGAGATCGATACCGATCCCTTAATCTATTTTTCTTCCCCTGAAATTTCCCCAACTCAGACCCAAGGTTTTGGCCAAGTGACACAGAGTCCAGCCCAAAGAAAATTCTGGAAATGTTGGCCCAAAGTTAAACTCGGGTAACATCCATCTTTTCTCCAAGCAAACCCCAATGCATCACCGAACTATACGCAGGGTTCGGTACCGAACCCCAAGCAAACATGCAAATGACTCCAAGCACCATTCATCACCGACCCAACACTTCAAATTTCTGCGAATCCAAGCGTACTAAGTGCTGGCTCCAAGCAAATAGCAAATTTTCTCGGGTCAGACTCCAAGTAAATTTCCACTGATTAGTTAACACTGATTCATCTTCTTTTGCCCATAACTCGAGCATATGAACTCCAAATTACCTGAAATTTAAAATGTAGCGTTATGGGGCCTTCCTTATCACTCGATATCGATCTCACGGAGTTTGGGACAAAAATTGGGGATATGTACCAATCCCTCCAGTTGGATTGGTCTACGATGATATCCATCTCCCACGTTCTAGATTCGGAACTCAACTTGAAGATGGTGCATTCTCTCTACTCCCTGTGACTAACCGGGATGTCGGGAACCAAGCGACGACTGTAGAATTACCTTCAAGGAATGAACAAGGAACTGTTGCTCAAACGATACTCCCAAAAGCCACAGAACCAATGTGAGATGGAACAAACCGGGATGGATTACCAGGCCAAGCTTCTGGGGAGATGACGACTACTCCCAATTGACTAGCTTCTAAACACCTGACTTGGCGACTGTAAGGACCCTAATTTTTAGTAGCATTATTTAGGATATTTAATTAGTTAAATAAAATAAAATGATGTGATGGTTAAGGGATTGAGATTTGTATAATCTAAGGGGTAGCCGTGCCTATTTGAACTAATGAACTAAGAGAATTAAAATGAATTAAGTTAAGGTAGTAGACAAGGGAAATATGGGAATAAGTAATAACCTTATACCATAAACCCTTATGCACGTTCATTTTACACGTTCATTCTCACAACCTAAAACAAAATAAGAGGTCGGCCAACATTAAAGAAGAAAAGAAGAAGATAAGCAAGATTTTAAGAGAAAAGCTTAAGCAAGTTAATCAAAGATCAAATCTTAACTCCTTACTCACAAAGCTAAGGTGAATAATAGGTTACATCTAATGTTTTTATTATTTTCGGTTTTAGATTGAAATCCGAATTAATTTGCAACGTTTTGCCATGTTTTTTATTGTTAAAATGGATATATATGCTTGTTGATGATTTATGCTATTTCATATAGATTTTATGATATGATTTAATGTGAAAACCCTACTAAATGACATCCTAATGCCTTGCAATTTTAGTATATGATCAAAAATGATATTTTAGAGATGGTTTTCAATTTTCATAATTTTCTGAATTAATGTGGATTTAATATTAATTTTCTAATGAGGAAAATGGTTATTTGGGTTTAAAATTAATTACGGCTAAAATATGTATGTTTTGGGTAAGAAAGTAATATATGTTAGAAAAGATATTAAAAATGATTTATGGGAATTTTTATAGATTTTTCCTAAGTGTTTTAATAAGTATATAAAATTATTTAAGGTATGGGACATAAATGTTTTATATATTTATAAAAGGAGAGGGGGCATTTTGTAAATAATTTAATTTGTTATTTTTGAAATTTTGGCAGTGCTTTTAGAAAAGAAATTAGCAACCAATCATGTTTTGACAAACAAGGCGGGTTAGTTGAACAGAAAATCTTTAAAAAGTTAAAAATCAATTTATACATGATTTTTACATGTTTCGCCACTTTCGGCACCAACCTTTCGACCAAGTACTTCCACCTCCATCACCATCGAAACCAATGCGCCTAGTATCAAAGACTTGGTATGTAGCGAATTGGACTGAGGCAAAAGGTATGAAGTCGAAACATGGGGTTTCGAAGGGGTCGAAGCCTTACTTTGTTTTTAAATGAAAATGCGCCTGCTTTGCTTTTGCTTTCGACTTAGTTAGCTTTCGACTTAGATAAATGATTTTAAGGAACGGTTCCAAAAGAGGTTGCACCTTTGTTTTAAGTAAATGCTTTCTAAAGGGCCGAAACCCCTTGCTGTCGCATCTTACCTTTCGAAGCAATGCCTTCGAAAGGGTTTCTTTGTTTTAAAACCCAAGCCGCTTTTCCAATGCTTTCGAAGGGTTAGTTTCGACACCATCACTTCTTTACTTAGGAAATAGCTTTCGAAAGAGTGCTTTCGACTTAGTTGTTATATGATCCTTTTGTTCTATTGAAAGTTGAACCTGAAGTTTTCGAAAGAAATGGATTTAAATGGTTTCGAAAGGTTATTCCATATGTTTTACTTGAACTCAAAAGCTTTTGAAAGGTTTGATTTTATGAAAAGGATTTAGTGCTTCGAAAGGTTTAAGGTAAATGTTTCAAAGGTATGGTTCTCCAATAGTTTCGAAAGGTTTTTAATGGAAGGTTCCAATGTTTTCGAAAGGCAATGATTATAGTGTTTTGATAAGAGGATGTCTAAGGTTTTAAAGCTTTCGAAAGAAAGGTTTTTCAATGTTTTTGAAAGTTTTATTAAGAGTGGTTTTGAAAGGAATGTTTTGGCCTTTCGGCCTAAGGTTATAAAGATAAGTGGTTACTTGGTTTCGAAAGGGGTACTTTCAATGGATTCAAAAGGGGTACTTTCAAAGGTTTAGATGTTTTCATCAACAAAGTTTTGTGTGTAAAGTATGTATAACATGGCAAGGTGATTTGAGTAAAGCATAGAGTATATTTTCCTTGTTTAAAATATGATTTAAAGGTTTAAATCAATTTGAGAGAAAATGTTTTCAAGGAAAAGATTATGGGTAGATGACCCTAAGTAAAATGACTCAGATATTAGAATACCAGATGGAATTGGTATGGGGTCGCACCCTATACTTTAGCTAGTAGCCCTAGCTAATATAAGTCCAAAATTCCAATGTGTAGGGCTTTGTCACAGGTAAGAATAAAATGATGTTACACACAGAAAGGAATCTAAAGAGGAGAGATAGGTTATTGGTGAGCTCACAAAACCATTAGGATCAGTTGACCTTAGAGAACTAAGTTAGGGATAGACCGTCCAGAAGAGGAGTGTCTAACAGAAGTTAGATTATTTGTCTATTTTGTCTGGTAGGCCCGAGTCAGCCAAAGGTTAGTACTTAGCCAAACAAAACTATAGTGTCCGAACAGATAGTCCATTTGTTAGCTGATTTATATGCTTTCATGATATTGATATTGTTGTTTTAACCAGTTTTGGTTGTAGGATTAAGCAAAAGATATGTTTTAAAAGGATATTAGTGAGGGGAAACCCGTTTCGCTAAGCGGTGTGGTCTCACTTAATATCATATAACCGAGATGTATTATTCAAACCAGGCTTTATGTCTGACCCGAATTTTATGTTTTTCTCCTTAAACTCTCGGGTGCTCAAAATTGATTTGAGTAGGTTGACGGTTGAGGATTTACAGGTTATAGTAAGTTGACGAATAAAGCTTCTGAAGACGGGCAGGAGGCTGATGGCTAGCTATCTAGGAGTTGTTTTGTTTGTTTTATTCCACTGTGTTGTGTCAAATCAGTTATGACTATCTAGTACTCTGGTCAACCAAGGGGGCATCTTCATATGTTGTTCTTGGCGTATTTATGTAATAATTATATTTGATCTGAACCTGGGAAACGTTTGGGATTATGTAACTTGGATATGAAATGTTGTTTTGAAATGTAATCAGAAAAGTGTTTTAATAATGTGATGTTTTTTTTTCATATTCAAGTGCTTCTGATATTATGGATACCATTAACGTTACTGTATTTGGTCACCGGAAGTTAATACCATAGATGATTGTAGCATCTGTAGCGCTTAGCTTTGGGCCTCCAGATAGGGGATGTTACAACTTAGTATCAGTGCATAGGCTTATGAAAATTTTTAAACTAAAATGATTTTTGAAAACATAATCCTAAGGAATTAGAAATAAGATCGGGGTATGGGATAACGCTATAGTATCGTACTTGTATTTGCTATATATAAGTATATGCCATATCTCTATTCTCCTATCTCTCTTAGGCTATTCTTTTGTATCTTACGAAGACTTGAATATAGATATGGATGCTAGAAGTGGAAGAGTTAACCTTGGAGGGGGAAGCACAATAACAAATGGAAATGCCAGACCAAATACGAGAAGGAACAAAGGTCAAGCACAAGCTGGAAATGTGGGTACTGGAATCCCGCAAGTTGACGTGGGAGCAATGTATCGGTTCTTTGTTAACATGATGCAAGCGGGAGTTGCTGCTGGATTAGTTGGAGGAGGAAACCAAGAAGCTCCGGAGGTGAATGACTATGCTATTCTGAGTAGCGATTATGCTCGATTGGGAGGAAAGCCATTTATTGGTACTAAAGACGCAATCGAAGTAGAGAATTGGCTGCTTCATTGCGAGAGGATTTTCGCTGATTTAGGGCTCAATGATGAGCAGAAGAGAAGGCTTGCTTCTAGATAGCTTCAAGGATCAGCGCTGTACTAGTGGAATAGTGTTATAGTTGGAGTTAATGAGGAGACAATGACATAGGCCGAGTTCAAGAGGAGGTTTGGAGAGAGGTTTATGTCGGAGATTGCTAAGTCTACTCTGCTAAGAAAGTTTGCTGAATTGGAGCAGAGAGACAAGACTATGCTGGAGTATGCTACAAGGTTTGATGAGTTGGAAAGTTATGGCTATGCTGCGGTAGATACTGTGATTAAGAGGAATGAGAAGTTCATCATGGGGTTGAGGCCTGAGCTTGTTAGGGCAATGTTACCACATATCAGGGATCCATGTGATGTTGTAGTGGAAATGGCTTTGAGGAATGAGGAGATGCTTGCTTTTCTAGAGAGAAATCAGGCAAAGGAAGTCTAGGTGGGGCAGAATCAGAAAAGAAAGTTCTTCCATAAGAATGGAGCTCGGAAGGGTGGAGCTGCAAAGAAGGGGAAGTCAGAGGTTGTCTGCTTTAAGTTTGATAAGAAAGGGCATTTTGCTAATGAATGTCGCTTAGGAGATGGAAAGAAGGTGATCAGGAAGGATAATATCATATGCTTCAACTACGATCAAATTGGACATTACAAGAACCAATGCAAGGAGCCTACTAAGGATGGGAAGGGAAAAGTATATGCATTGGAGCCAGCTACCTCGAGGCCAATAGCAGAGAAAAAAGGAAAAGTTGCGTTGGGAGGTGTGCTTCTGATTCATGGTACATCAGTTAGCGTTCTGTTTGATACTGGTGCATCGCATTCTTTTGTATCTCATTGTTTAGTAGATATGCTTAACCTAGAACCCTTATATTTAGTTACTTCCTTAAGGGTTGTAAATCCAATAGGAGGGTATGCGACACTTGGGATGAAGTGTGACCGCCTAGAGCGTGATTTGTTAGGTCATACTTTGTTTGCAGTTTGCATGTATTTGATTTTGTAGGGTTTGGAATTATTTTAGGTATGGATTGGCTAAATAAGTATGATGCTAGGATATTTTTCCATGATAGGAAAATATCACTTAGACACCCTGACTGTAGTGACCGGATTATATACACCGTAGAAAACCCTAGTTGTGAGATGAATGCTTTGTTAGGTGTTGTGGAGGTAGAAGACGAGTTGAATCAAGTTTTCATGGTTAGAGAATTCGCGGATGTTCTTGAACCTATAATAGGACTGCCACTGAAACAAATTATTGAGTTTCAGATAGATTGTGTACTGGGAGCAGAACCAACGAGTAGACCACAAGTAGGATGACACCTACCGAGATGAGAGAGTTGAAGGTGCAGTTAGTGGATTTGGAAGGCAAGAATTTTATTAGGCCAAGTAGTTCTCCTTGGGGAGCAGCCACAGTGTTTGCTAAGAAGCAGGATGGATCGTTAAGGTTATGTATCGATTATCATTTGAATGAGAAAATGATAAAGAATCGATATTCGTTGCCTAGAATTGACGATTTGTTCGATCAGTTGAGTGAAGCCAAGGTATTTTCTCAGTTGGATTTAGCAATAAGTTTCCATCAGCTTAGAGTAGCAGAGGAAAGTATTCCTTTCACGGCGTTTAGAACTAGATATGGATCGTACTAATGGTTAGTGATGCCATTCGGACTAACTAATGCATCGTCGTTCTTTGTGGATTCGATGAACCGAGTTTTCCGAGAGCACTTGGATAGGTTCGTGTTGGTATTTATAGATGATATTTTGATATACTCTAAGGATGAAAGGGAGCATGAAGTTCTTCTTAGAGTGGTGTTTGAGACATTGAGGCAGCATCAGCTAAAGGCAAAGTTTTCGAAGTGTCATTTTTGGATGAAGGAAGTGAAGTTTCTTTGTCACGTAGTCTCAGGGAAAGGGTTGTCTGTAGATCCGACTAAGATTGAAGAGGTGAATAATTGGAAGAGACCCGAGACAGTGACTGAGATAAAGAGTTTTCTTGGATTAGCAGGGTATTATCGAAGATTCATTAAGGATTTTTCGTGGATAGCAGCACCGATGACCAAGCTAACGCGAAAGGATGTGAAGTTTGTTTGGACCGATAAGTGTGAGGAGGCATTCTAGAAGCTGAAACAGTTATTGACTAATGCACCTGTGTTAGTTGTTCCGGAAGGGAATCAGGACTTAGTAGTATATACAGATGCTTGTAGAACTGGGTTAGGAGCTATGTTAATGCAGAGTGGTAAAGTGATTGCCTATGCATCTCGACAGCTTAGACCACATGAGATTAGGTACCCAACTCACGATTTGGAATTAGCTGCGGTGATTTTTGCGTTGAAGGTGTGGAGACATTACCTTTTGGGAGAAAAATTTGAGTTATATACCGATCATAAGTCATTGAAGTATTTATTCTCTCAGAAGGAGCTGAATATGAGACAGCAGAGATGATTAAAAAATTTAGCCGCTTATGATTTTGGAATTTAGTACACACCAGGAAAAGGCAATAAGGTTGCAGATGCACTTAGCAGAATACATCAGAATGCATTATTGGCAATGATAGCTGAGTGGAAATATTTGGAAGAGTTGACGATATGTAGAGTACAGTGGAGATCTGAAGCTAGATCTAGTAAGGAAACTGTTGTGTTATCATGTTTAGAAGTTCGACCGACGAGGATCGAAAAGATTGCTTCTAAATAGATGAAGGATCCAGTATTAGTTGAACGGATCAGGAAGTTAAAGGATGCAACCAAGAACGATGACCTGAAGGATTTTAGCCTTGACCAGAATGGATGATTGAGAAAGAAAGGAAGATTATGTGTTCTGAATGTGGAAGACATTAGGAAGGAAGTTTTGAAGAATGCCATCGTTCAAAGTTCACTATTCATCCAGGTGAAACAAAGATGTATCAGGATATGAAGAGGAGTTTCTTCTGGGAAGGAATGAAGAGGGATGTAGGCTTATGGGTAAAGTAGTGTTTGAGCTGCCAACAGGTAAAGGCCGAAAATCAAAAGCCGAGTGGGTTACTTCAGCCATTAGATATTCCAGTATGGAAGTGGGATTCTATTTCTATGGATTTTATAGACGGTTTGCCAAGATCTAATAGAGGAAATGAAAGTATATGGGTCGTAGTGGATAGGTTAACCAAGAGTGCCCATTTCATTCTAGTTAAGTCAACCAGGACGACGCCTGTTTTAGCTAAGTTATTTATGAAGAATATAATTAGACTTCATGGAATTCCTAGTAGTAGAGTAAGTGATAGAGATTCATTATTCATTAGTGAGTTCTGGAGAAGTTTGCAGGAAATTTTAGGAACCAAGCTTGAAATGAGTACCGCTTACCATCCTTAGACTGATGGCCAAATGGAAAGAGTTAACAAAGTCTTGGAAGATTTGTTACAAGCTTGTGTGCTAGATTTTGGGGGATTATGGGAAGACCATCTACACTTAGTCGATTTTTCATATAACAACGGTTATCAGGCTAGTATAGGGATGGCACCGTTTGAAGCTTTGTATGGAAGACCATGCAAATCTCCAGTTTGTTGGTTAGAGACCGGGGATAGGTTGGTTCTTGGTCCGAATTTAGTTTGAGAAGCCGCAGAGAAGATTGAGTTGATTCGGGCTAGGATGAAGGAAGCTCGGTCTAGGCAGAAGAGTTATGCTGATAGAAGATGGAAAGACTTAGAGTTCTCAGTTGGAGACCATGTTTTCATTACGGTATCACCGATGAAAGGTGTAATCGAATTTGGGAAATCAGGGAAATTGGCACCAAGATTAGTTGGACCATTTCCTATTGTAGAGAGGATCGGGAAACTCGCATATAGAGTAGAGTTACCAAACAGTTTGGCAGGAGTCCATGATGTTTTTCATGTTTCTCATCTAAGGAAGTGTATTTGAGATCCAAAGACTACTATAGCATCGAATGTGTTAGAGGACTTAGTAATAGAACCGAACTTGGCTATAGTTAGAAAACCAGTTCGTATAGTCGCAAGAGATGAGAAGAGGCTTTGGAACAAGACAGTCATATTAGTTAAAGTCTAGTGGAGCAACGATGAGGGAGACTGTACTTGGGAGACTAAGAGCAGGATTGGAGACGCTTATCCTGATTTGTTTGATGGTATGTTTTACCTTTTTGATTGATTTATTGAATACCTTATCGTAATTTCGAGGACGAAATTCTTTAAGGAGGGGAGTCTGTAACGATCCTAATCATTAGTAACATTATTTAGGATATTTAATTAGTTAAATAAAATAAAATAATGTGATGGTTAAGGGATTGAGATTTTTATAATCTAAGGGGTAGCCGTGCCTATTTGAACTAATGAACTAAGAGAATTAAAATGAATTAAGTTAGGGTAGTATACAAGGGCAATATAGGAATAAGTAATAAACTTATACCCTAAACCCTTATACACATTCATTTTACACGTTCATTTTCACAACCTAAAACAAAACAAGAGGCCGGTCACCATTAAAGAAGAAAAGAAGAAGATACGCAAGATTTCAAGAGGAAAGCTTAAGAAAGTTAATCAAAGATCAAATCTCAACTCCTTAATCACAAAGCTAAGGTGAATAATAGGTTGCATCTCATGTTTTTATTATTTTCGGTTTCAGACTGAAATCCGAATTAATTTGCAATGTTTTGCCATGTTTTTTATTGTTAAAATGGATATATAAGCTTGTTGATGATTTATGCTATTTCATATAGATTTTATGATATGAATTAATGTGAAAATCCTATTAAATGACATTGTAATGCCTTGCAATTTTAGTATATAATCAGAAATGATAATTTAGAGATGAGTTTCAATTTTTATAATTTTCTAAATTAATGTGGATTTAATATTAATTTTCTAGTGAGGAAAATGGTTATTTGGGTTCAAAATTAATTACGGCTAAAATATGTATGTTTTGAGTCAGAAATTAATATATATTAGAAAACATATTAAAAATGATTTTTGTATGTTTTGGGTCAGAAATTACTCTGGACTGTACTTGGGGCATCTTCATATGTCACTCTTGGCATATTTATGTAATAATTATATTTGATCTGAACTTGGAAAACATTTGGGATTATGTAAATTGGATATGAAATGTTTTTTTGAAATATAATCATAAAAGTGTTTTAATAATGTGATGTTTTATTTTCATATTCAAGTGCTTCTGATATTATGGATACCATTAACATCACCGTATTTGGTCACCGGAAGTTAATACTATGAATGACTGTAGCATTTGTAGCGCTTAGCTTCGGGCCTCCAAATAGGGGATGTTACAGTGACCATGGCTCGTGAGAAAAAGCCAAAGCTAAACTGATGACGGCTGGGGAAAGTTTCGAAGCCTTAATCCTTTTACTGAAGCCATTCAGTGTTCAGAGTATCCTCGCAAATTCAACATGCCAACCATATTGGCATGCTCAGGTAAAACTGACCCTGGACTATATCTTATAAAATATGAATGGCACATGGATTCCGCCAAAGCGATGAATGCAGCCAAATGCAGATGCTTTCCCATCTTTCTTGAAGGAGAAGCGACCATGTGATTTACATGACTACCGCCCAGGTCCGTCTCCTTGTTCCACCAGATAGCGAAAGTTCGTTGAGCAATTTCGAATACAAGCAGCTAACCATAAGCATGCGATGTCACTATCAAACCTGTTCCAGGCGCCTGAGGAGCTGCTTAAAGAATTCTTGCAAAGGTTTAACGCTAACATAATCGAAGTGAGCTATCCCGATGAGAATACCATACGGATGGCGTTGATTAGGGGAATCGACCCCAGGATAGATTTTTGCAGTTGATTAGTTGGAAAGCCTCTTACTATCTCAGATCATTTTTACTACAAGGCAAACCAGTATTTACGCAAGGAGGAGGCAAAGCTAACTAGGAAAAAGACCAATGTAGGATCGTTGGTCTAAGGAATTCAAAGCAAGGGCATCAATAATAATGTCCTAGATGAGGACTCTGAATCTAGGAGATGACCCAGGATTTCGAAATTTGACTCATATACTTCTTTGAATGATTCAATTGAAAACATCCACCCGGAGACTCGCGACTCGGAGCAATACAGAAAGCCATCCCCAAGAGAGTCCACCGAAACCCAGAAGAAATCTGGGAAATATTGCATACTTCATGTGATCGAAGAGTTGATCCAAAAAAGAAAGCTTCAATAGTATATGCAAGCCCCATAGGATGGAAGGCAGGGGATGTCCGACCCTTACCAATAAATACCTTTGATTATCAACTGGACCACCGACGGTCAACTTCCAGCTGAGAAGTGCTGGGGCAAAGAAGAATAGCGAGTATATGATGAAGAATAGCGAGTATATGATGCTGCTTCACTTATCAATAAGATTTATTTCAATTTGAATTAAACTACTTTATTAAATAGACTTTGTTATTTTCGAATAAAATGGCCTTTCGGTCATATACTTCAATCTTTACGTAATTATGTTGTGAACTACGACCAACTTGAATTAAACAACAGGCGAACGATGCAGATGACCAAGCACCCAGAGTTAGGCGCCAAACTACCTCCATGGACCATGTTCGGACCTTTTGAGTTTCATTAAGATAAGTGTGAGTCGACCGCTCATCAGCTACCATATGCCCCTGACTTGAGGGTAAGAACTCGAAACAGAAAGTGGGTGTGGCTCGACCATCCACCTCCTATTCTGTGCTTCAATGCCGACAGAACATTTATACCTTGCTCAGAGCACGGCAAGGTCAAATTCCAATACAAAGTAGACGCGACTGACCATCCACTCATCAATCTTTGCACTTGACTAGGAGAAAAAGGAAAGACTTAAAGTGGATGTGACCCAAACATCCACTTCCCTACTCGTACTTGAAGTTCGCCAAGATGCTTATGCCTCCTCCGAAGTTTAGCGAGACTGGAATTCAACTAGAAGTGGATGTGACTTGGCCATCCTCACATTGACTCCTATCTTGGACATAAGGGTACCTTGGGAGCTCGACCTAAAGTAAGCATGACTGACTGTCTACTCATCAACCACTGCCCTCGACACAGGGGCACGACTACAACTTGAGGTGGATGTGACTTGACCATCTACCCTGTAACTCTCTCCCTCAACTTGCCAAGAGGAGTACGAAGCAAATTGGATGTGTCATGACCGTCCAACCCAAATATGGATGTGATCCAGCCATCCATCGCTTGCTCTCTTCCTTGACTTGACAAGAGGAGCTACAATCACCAAGTGGACGTGAATCAACCATCTACTCGCAAACTTCTGTCCTCAGAATTGGTGAGTAGAACTCTATTCCATGAATGTTAACCTAAAAAATGGATCAACACCCTGGATCGAGTATGAAAGCACCAGCCTTGTTTATCAAGGAAAACAAAATAGAACAAGCAATAGTAAATCGTAGAAAAGAGTAAATAAATAAGAGATTTTTATAGTGGTTCGGCTATTAGCGAAGCCTATGTCCACTTTATAACTTTTTTTATTGACTGACTGCTATTACAAGTTGAATCTGATTACAACGCAATTGAATTATGTAAGTTAGATCAAGTCACCAATGCTAGATTTCACTGGAGAATCATAGTGAACCCGTACATGACCGTTGTGTGGGTGAAGAAGAATGAAGGGTCATTTCTGCAGAGTTTCAGCAGCCAGTCTAGAAGATCGCATTTATGATGCAGGTAGGATTGTATTTATAGGGTTTGGAAAGCCAATGGACTAGGCTACCTTGCCAGATGCTTGCAAACGAACATATGAAGGTGCACTGGTAGTTTCATAGCGAAGCGAGTCAATCTGATGGATCGCTAGCTATCCATAGGTTATGGATCGCTAGCGATCCATAGCCTTTGGGTCATTGACGATTCAACTGCTTGTGATGCTTTCCTTTATCCTCTTCTTTAAACTTCATGGCAATCTGGCACAATCATATGGATAGCTAGCGGTCCATAGTGCATGGATCGCTAGCGACCCATTTACTTAGTGGATTTTTGGACTTTGTCTTTTGGATTGCATTTTTTGTCTCGTGTTGGTGTTCTCCATATAATTTCGTAGCATGTAGCCTTGTTTTGATGACGATCTATACATTGGTTGCATTGGACTGCTGATTGAATTAGACGAATTCTCACTTGTCGATCTAACTAGCTTGGAATTCCATCAAGCTTAGCCATCATTCCTAGAATACCTATTGGATCATGATGCAAGAGGATTGGTGGACCCACGAAAGAACCTTATGGATCGCTAGAGTTCCATTAGAGATGGATTGCTAGAGTTCCATAAGAGATGGATCGCTAGCGATCCATCACCTTATTATGTTTTTGCTTTTTTTTATCCTTCTTGGTTGGTTCTTCTAGTCCTTTTGGTTTGCTCTTGAGCTGTTCTGACTCGACGAAGCTGTTCTGACTTCCTTTGAATTCTGCTGGGTTAAAAACCTAGATAACATTTTCCCTTAGAGTATTTCTTCATTGGAAATAAGGCGTGCTCTGGAAATAATTGCTTTTGAGTTCGTGCTTGGTGAGGTTCAAGTGATCGTGTTAAGGCCATCACGCGAATTTGGCTTTAGCTGAACGGTTGCTCGTTGAGTTTTGATGTGAATCGACATTGCTCATTATAACAAATCAATTCTGATTCCACAACCTTTATGATGCTTGCTAATAACATGTGGATCATGCTTGACAAATTTGGGGGAGATCAGATGCAATTTGATGGATCGCTAGCGATCCATAGTCCTTGGATAGCTACCGATCCAAAGACTTAGCATTTTTTAAAGCCCAATCTTCTATTTAACTCAGTTGAGCCGACCTATCCTATACTCTTACCTTCCTCTTGCGGCTTGTGCTAATTCCTTGGGACTCGATCCAAACTCGACCAAATCCTAAGTCCATCCATTCTATTGCCATCACCGACCATCTACCACCGAAACCTCTCGCCGTTGATCATTCTGAAGTTCGCCGTCGCTTTGACTTCAACCCTAGCTCCTAAAATCTCATCTTTTGGATCGCCCTCGACCCCACCCATTTGGATCGCCATTGATCTTCTTTTCTTGGATCACCACTGAACTTCCCTTGGATCGCTGCTAACCCTTCTTACCATATGCCACCAATCATTCCAAGTCCATTCGCGTCTTCTTTTTTATTCTTGATTATAGGTGGGTAATGTTGATTTTGGCGTTCGTTTAGCAATTCGACGACGGGGTTGTATTGGTGATGATTGTTGTAGAAAATTCGAATTGATTGTGATTTTGTGGAAGAAGATAGTAAATCGAGTCTTGAGTTCTTCACGGAACGACGCTTGGGCTTTGCCCCGGTGCTCGACATGTTTTGCCGTCTTCGTCCACAGAATCAAAATTGACTTGTACTAAATTACATTGTTGATACAACACGACGTATCACGGATTGGTTTTAATCCTTCCGGAGGGGAATAATAGCTTAGGATAGCGCCTCGCGTGCAGCTTATGTTATTATCACCTTTCGGGGAGTTCAGATTGGTCTCATTATTGCACACTCGGTGTACCTGAACTGGGAAGAGCTTTCCGCGTCGCTTCAGACAACGGATCCATTATCGGTCGTTGATCGATAACGCGTAAGTGTAGAAGCAATAATTATAAAAAATGATACGGAAAGCCCTTTTCATTCTTTACTGTGAGTGAACTATCTACACGGGATAGAACATTTATAGTGTTTAGAACATCAAGCTCGCCCCACATAGATAACATACTGCACTTGCCCCGGTATATACTTGAAATCTGATTTGTTGGTGTAAATCGATATTCCTTCGGAATTAAAGTGTTGTAGGGGAATTTTTAGTTAAAGATAGAACTACCTGACCGCGTTGGATGCAAGTTCTGTTGTATAGAATGAAGTATCCATCTTCTCGCAGTAAGTTCAGTGGAGGAAGTCCGGCACTTTCAAAAGTTGAATCGTCATCCATCGCCTCTTCCTATTCGGTTCCGCAGGCTGAATAGTTCCGGTCGGCTCGGTTGTAGACTAGACCCTTATGAATTTTAGAGTTCTACTTAATCCACCGAAGGGAGCTTCCTCCGTAATCTCCGCTAAGGTTTTACATAACATTTGCACACAAAACAGCATTCCGGAGGACGATGTGCACCTTCCAAAGAAGAATGAGTTTGCCCATACTCCGCCTTCGGGATACACCGCTTGCCACTGGTATATGTGCTTAAATGGAGCAATACCCCCCTTCAATAACTTCTTGAAAGAGACTCTAATGAACTTAGGAATTGCTCCATTCCAAATTCATTCTAATGGATATGCAATTTTAACCTACCTTCATGTCCTTTTTATGTAGATAGTTAATCGTGCCTCGAGTTTCGATGAGTTGAGATATTTTCTCTCGTTTAAGAAGAGAGACGTGTGCCCATCACTTATCGTCATCGAGGCCCATAGGAACCGCAAGATTGTGTTGCAGCTCCAAAGCAATCTGTCTCAGTTCAAGGCTCAGTATTTTTTTGTTAGATGTCCCGAAGGATTTGACCACCTTTGGACGATGGGGGGTAAGATCTCACTCTTACTTACAGAGTTTCGATATGTTACTATAGGATTTCTAATTGATCAAATACTCCTTGCAGTTATTCCAAGGTCGAATAAAGACCCATTACTCGATCAAATTTTCCATACTCTGAAGGCCGTAGAAGCCAAGGAGAGATCAGTTAAATTTTTGCTAACGAACGAAAACTAGCTCCGGTATGGGCTGCTGCTTCCCGAAAGATCCGTCGTAGCCATTGAAGTCCCGTCTGCTTCCCATTCCAGAGTACGAACGTGCTCCACTTCTTCATCGCTTGGCTCTAAAGAAGGTGTTTTCCCAAAAAAGAAGGTCCATTTGGCGAGTCATGTGAAGAAACTGATGAAAGAAGTGGTGTCATGACTGAAGCCAGCTGTCCGGCTAGAATGCCCCCAATTCCGGAGGATGAGGAACAAGAGTTCAAGCAACGAGATGGCAAGGCTGTAGTGGCAACAGAAAAAGAGAAGGGTGAAGTTGAGAGTAGCAATATTCATGATTCCTCCTCCAGTGATGATGATTTCGATGCAGGTTCTGGTGATGGAAACTCCAAATCATGTGATGAGACTCTGGGAATGAGTCTCGTTCTCCCGGATTCGCCTCCCCGAGAAATTCGCAATAAAGATGCTCCCCCAATAGGCGAGCGATGTCAGGGTTCCCCGATTAAAGATGTTGGCGTAAACTTTGGGGATTTGAGCAACATTTACGTGGAAATCGATGAACTTATGGGGGAGGATTTCGAATTCGAGGGAGCGTCTCCTTACCTTGGTCATATCATATCTAGAGTCAGCCCGATTTCAACCATGGTGGCTTCTCGATCCGGTTTGTGATGTCCTTTTAGGCCATCCAAGACACATTTCACTAGGGTCACATTCACTTACACATGCACTATTTAGGCCTCTTTCTTATTGCTAAAGCTCTTTATTTATTCTTTATGTCAGGTACCATGAGAGGCCGTGGACTTTACGATGATCTTGAGCAATTCAACGATTCACAACGTTGGTCAAAACAGTCTACAAGCTGCCATTAGCCCCGTAAGACTGAGGGGAATGGATAAAGCGGAAAGACTCAGAGGTCGAAGCTCGTCGCCGTGATGATAGAGAATGGGGTCGGACGTATAAAAGCAGCTACGAGAAGAGAAAAACCCTTGACGACCAAAGGGAACCATCCAAGAAGTCAAAGGTTAATCATGGTTCTCATCTTTTTGAGCTTCAGGGTTCTACCATGACCCCAGTTTCTATCGGTCTTGAAGTTCCGGTTTCTTCCGTTCAGACTCCGTTTTCATCTCAAGCCTCATCGACTCACATTGTGCCTGCTTTTGGTTCCTCACATCCTCATAGGAGGCCGGCTTACATTCTTCCATCCGGTCCCCCTAGACTCGAAGTTGTGCTCCCTAGGTGGTTTTTAAAGGGAGCTAAGTCTGACTGCGACCATCGCCCAGTCCGCAAAGATTCCTATATTCCCCTACCCTCAGGCGATTCAAAGTGATTTAGAGCAAGCTGAGGGATGGGAAAAGTTATGCAAGCAGCTGGCTGACACGAACCATAATAATTATCAGGAGATCCTCTTTTTTGAATCGAAGAACGACGATTTTGAGAGGGCGTTAGCGGAATGTGATGCTAGAATTGAGCGACTAATACAAGAGGGGAACGCGGCACTCCGGTAGAGTAAGAACAGCGCCAGTTTATTGAAGCAGCTGAAAGAGGCGCATGTAAAAATAGCGATCATGTTTCGAGACGAGATTAAGAAGGCCTACGCGGACGAAGTTACGTTGAAAGAGGAGCTCGAAGCTCGTGACATGATTATTAAAGCCCAAAAGAAGACTATTGCTGATCATGACAACATTATTAAAGGGTATAACAAAACAATTGTTGAATACGCGGACATCATGGAATCCCATAACAAGACTATTTTCGATCAAGCCTGGACGATTGCTTTGCTCCAAGAAAGAGTTGTGCAGCTTGGCGCCGAGAAGACTCGAGTTGAAGTTGAGAAGGTCGCTGTAATAGCGGATTACCTGGAGCTACAGAACACTTTCGTGAAAAAGATGGAGAAGTTGGACGATACCATCTTGAATTTCTATGTTAATTCCTTGCTGCATCAGGGGAGCCTCAGTTATTTGGGCTCCAAATTTCCACGTACTCTCGTCGTGGTGTGGGATGAAATCTTGGCATGTTTCCGAGAAAACATGGACGTATATACCGAGCAAGAGTTGGAGGAGGCCTACCTCAATGAGGCGTCAAAGAAAGACTGATAGAGGGCCGAGAGGTCCTTCGAATCGAGAAGGAACAGGAGGTTGCCGATGCTGCTATGACTGCAACTGCTAAAACATTGTCAGAGCCTTTCATTTCTAGGCCTAGCGGACCATAAAGACAGCCTTGCGATCAGTTGGTGGGTTCTGCTGGTGCTGCTTCGTCGTTTGTTCCTCCAACAGCTGTCTCTGAAACTTCAAGTGGCCCTATAACTTCTCTGAAGATTGTGTAGCCATCCAATGAAGGAGAAGGCGGGGAATACGAGATTGGCATTCTCGGTCATTCCCTTTATGTAGGTAACCTTCTTGTTTCCCCCGATTTTGAGAATTTTTAGCTCACACCGCAAGAACAGGAAAACTTAATTCTTTCATTTTTGATCTTATATGTCCGTCCTCTTTACCTACTGACCCGCTGGTTTCCTCAGTACTTGGGTTTGCTGCTATTTCAACTACTCCGATGCTTATTTCCGTAACCGCTCTGATTGCTGCGCATGCGTTCGGATCGCAGCCTGGGCCGGAATTCGAGAAGATTGCTGCATTTCATGGTCTAGACGATTCTTATGTACCTTTGGAGGGCGACTTCACGGTAGTTGAAGCTCCAGAGCAGGAGGAGCAGACTGTCCAGCTGCATAACTCTGAACAGCAACTGGTTGCCATTAAGAAGGAAAAGGTCGAAGCGATAAAATTTTCGAGGAGCTCTTGCAAATCCCAAAAGTGCAAAGACAAAGTGGAGTCTTCCGAGAAGGTCGGAGCGCAAGGTGGAGATGTCGGTGCCGAGGAGATAGTTGATATTACAGGCAGCGACACCACCCCGGGTTGGGATTCTGAGGGGAAGTAGAAACTTCCAACTAAAGGTGGGAAAGGGAGCGGTGGAAAGAGGCATTGACAGGTCCGGATAGCAGTGGAGCCAGTTATTGGGACATTTTGTTTTGTTTGATACATGTTTTGTTCAAGTGCAGGGTTTGCACTTACTTCTTTGATTGTTGCAGCATCTGTATTTTTTCTTTTTGTTGGCCGATATTGTGTGGGTACAGCCCCCACAATTTTACTTTATATAAAAAACACTACAATGTTGACATTTTGATTGTAACTTTATTCGTCTACTTATCTGCATTTCATGCTCTTATGCCAATTTATTTAATACTATTTTATTTTATCTAGTCCTGTAATTACCGCCAAAATTCTTTGTTTGGAGTGACAGAACCGTGAAGTACTTGGTTTTTTTTTGAGTATTTTTTTTCTAAGTATCGGTGTATGCCCCCAGTTCACGGGGCTGCTTACTTCAAACACTTAACAAATGACCGGTTGATCCGAGTTTGTAATCGGACCTGTTTTGTGGTCCCTATCTTCGAGAACTTGTGATTTGAACGGCTTGATTTCAGATATATTGTCGGTCAACAATAGGAATTCTCTGCTGACTCGTAGTTGTTTGACATTGTTGTTCTGATAGTGGGAGTGGATTGATTCTTGTTATTCCTGTAATGGATGAGTTTCCCGGTATCATCGGGGCAATACCGGTACTTAAGAGTATGCGCGGTTTATGAAATGTGTGGCTTTTGAGAGTGTGTGCGGCTTATGGGGTGCACGGCTTTTGGGTTCGATATGACCCGTCGATTCGAAACAGTATGGAACTGCTCGACGTTGCCAATCTTCGAGCAATGAGAGGAGTTTACCGGTATTGCCGGGGCAATACCGGTACTTAAAAGTGTGCATGACTTATGAAACACGCATCTTTTGAGATTGTACGTGGCTTATGGGGTGTGCGGCTTTTGGGATCGATATGACCAGTCGATCCAGAATGGTTCAGAACTTCTTGACGTTGTCAATCTTCGGGCAACTTGAGGAGTTTCCCGGTATTACTGGGGCAATACCGGTACTTAAAAGTGTGTGCGGCTTATGAAACGCACGGCTTTTGAGATTGTGCGTGGCTTTGATTTGGGCCTTTCCGACGTCGCCGGAGCAACACCGATTCTTAGAAGGAGGGGATCGGGTTCCGCCGATCCAACGGTTTGAGTCGATTTGATTCCATCAACCCGGGGGTAAGTGGGGCATATTTAAGCGTGGTTCCACTATCTCAAGCAGCGATTGGATGGCTTTGAGCCGATTTGACCCGATCGACTCAGCAGGTTACTTTTATGAACACAGTTTTATTGGTTCAGAAAGCAAAGCAATTTTATTAAGAAAAGATGGGCAAGTTCTACCTATTTACAACGCCCTCTGTATTCCGGGATGGCTTATTTGCTGAAAATAAGAAGTACATAAGATAGTTTTAGATAAAGTAATGACGCAGCGATTCGCTATTCCATGCTCGAAGAATTTGTATTCCGTCGACGGTTGTCAGTTTGAAAGTTCCATCCCCTAGCTTTTGATTAATCACATAGGGCCCTTCCTAGTTTGGCCTAAAGGTTCCCGGTACGGGATAGACTCGTTTGAGGACAAGGTCTCCCACTTCAAAGGTTCGGTTGTGAACTTTGGAGTTGAAGTACCGTGCGACCCTTTTTTGGCGAGTAACGGTCCTTAATTCGGCTTCTTCCCTCTTCTCGTCGATCATATCAAGCGACTCGAGTATGAGCTGCTCGTTTTGCCTTTGATTGAAATTCTACCTTCGATGAGAGGGGACTTCTAGTTTGACGGGGATCATTGCTTCTGAACCATATGCCAGAGCGAACGGGGTATGCCCAGTTGCTGCTTTGTGTGTTATTTTGTAAGCCCATAGTACGAGTGGAAGTTCATCAACTCAATTCCCCTTAACTTTAGTTAGCCTCTTTTTGATGGTGGACTTGATGATCTTCTTTATTGCTTCCACTTGCCTATTTTCTTGCAGATGAGCGACCACGGAAAAGCTCTTCTTAATTCTAAAGCGTTCGCAAAAGTTCTTGAACTCGGCGCTTTCGAATTGGGTCCCGTTATCTGTGATGATTTTCTGTGGCACACCGAACCTGCAAATAATGTTTTTAGTAACAAAGTTAATGACTTTCTTTGTGGTAATGGTGGTCAGCGGTTCCGCTTTGGCCCATTTGGTGAAATAGTCAACGACAACTAAGCATATTTAGCTCCTCCTTTAGCTATTAGCAATACGCCAATTAGGTCAATTCCCCATATTGCGAATAGCCATGGGCTGACCATCTGCGTCAGCTCTAATGAGGGAGTTCTTTTGTTCTTGTTGAACCTTTGGCATCGGTCGCACCGTCTGGCATAATCTACTGCATCGCGGTTTACTGTTGGCCAGAAATACCCGTATCAGAGGATTTTCCTTGCAAGGGTTTGCCCCACGGTATGGTCTCCGCAGTCACCTTCGTGAACTTCTCTCGGGATCCTTTGAGCTTCGTCATCGGTTGCACATCCGAGCACGGGGTAGAGAAACCCTTTCGATAGAGTATCCCATTCGGTATCATGAATCGTGGTGCCTTCTGGAGAAGCTTTTTCCGCTGGTTCCTATCTGTAGAAAGAGTTCCCATAAACAAGTAGTCTTCAATCGGTGTCATCCACGTTTCTAGTTCAATGGTTTTCTCAAAAATCGAGTTAACATCCATTTAGCTTATGCTTGGAGTGGTTAGGGTTTAAACCGGGACTAGTCCCAACGATTGAGCTTCCCCGGAACTGGCCAGTTTAGCCAAGTAGTCAGCTTTCGTGTTCTGCTCCCTCGAGATGTGAGTTATTGTGTAATGTTTGATGTCGTTCAACAACTCTTGCACTTTAGATAGATACGGGGCAAGGTTCTCCCCTCGAGCCTGGTATTTGCCTTTCACCTGATAAACGACTAACTGGGAGTCGTTATAGATGTGTATGGATTTTATCTCCAACTCTTTCACAATTTTTAGCATGGCTATCAATGCCTCATAGTCTGCTTCATTATTTGTCTCTGGGAATTCTAATCGTAAGGTGTAGCAGACGGCTCATCCTTCAGGAGTCTCAAGCATTACCCCTGCCCCCAAGCAGAAGTTATTAGATGTGCCATCGACGAAGAGCTTCCATTGTGTTTCCACTTCCGATGTTATTTCCTCTTCACTATCCCGTATGGTAAATTCGACGATGAAATCTGCCAATGCTTGCCCATTGATTGCCTTTCTAGGATGGTAAGTGATTTCATATTGACTCATTTTGATATTTCATTTAATAAGCCGCCTAGAAGTCTCGAGGCAGTACAATATTTTCTTCAAGGGTTGATCGGTCAATACTTTGATCGAGTGTGCCTGGAAATATGGTCGTAACTTCCTGGATGCAATCAAGAGACAATACGTTAGCTTTTCCAATTTCAGATAATTTTTCTTGGCTCAGTAAAATGTTTACTAATGTAATACATGGGTCGTTGGATCCTAGCTTCCTCATGTACAAGAGCAGCATTTAATGTATGAGGGGAGACTGCTAAGTAGATGAACAAGTCATCTCTGTCTATTGGCTTTGATAGGATTGGCGGGGTTTCCATATGTCGTAGCAACTCTTCGAATGCAGTTTGACAAGCGTCATTCTATTCGAAATTCTTATTTCCTTTCTTTAGTGCATAAAAGAACGGTATACATTTGTCGGTGGCTTTGGAGATGAACCGGCTTAGCGCTGCAACTTTCCCATTCAGGCTTTTTAACTCATTCATGTTCTTTGGGGATTCGAATTCTTGTAGGGCAGTAATTTGCTCTGGGTTTGCTTCGATGCCTCTGGCGCTTACTATGAATCCCAAGAACTTTCCGGAGGCTACCCTGAAGTGACATTTGAGTGGATTAAGCTTCATCCCATATTTTTGGACAATTTCAAACATTTCGGTGAGATTATCCACGTGATTGGCAGCCATTCGCGATTTAACCGACATGGCATCCACATAGACTTCCATGGTTTTTCAGATTTGAAACTTGAACATGGCATTTACTAATCTTTGGTTGGCTGCCCAAGCATTCTTTAAATCGAATGGCATTAATCTGTAATAGTATAATCCTAGATTAGTGATGAAGCTGGTGTTTTCCTGATCAGGTTCGTGCATCAGGATCTGGTTGTATCCCGAGTATGCGTCCATAAATGATAGTTGTTCAAGTCCGGCCGTCCCGTCCACAAGCTGGTCAATTCTGGGCAAAGGAAAGCTATCTTTCGGGCATGCTTTGTTTAAGTCTGAGTAGTCGATACAAGTTCGCCATTTCCCATTGGACTTCTTGACCAGGACCGGGTTAGATACCCATTCGGGGTAGGTCGCATCACGGATAAAACCATTGGCCATCAGCTTGTCTACTTCTTCTCTCAACACCTTAGACCGTTCGGGGCCTAGGCTATGCCTCTTCTGCTTTACCGGTGTGTACTTGGTAGCAATGTTGTGTGCATGACATGCAATTTCTGGTGATACCCCACACATATCGAAATGTATCCAGGTGAACACATTTAAGTTGGCACGAAAAAAATTTAGTGAGTTCCAATCGCACCTTGTTTCCAAGGTGCGATCCGATTTTCAAGACCCACGTTGGGTCATCCATGCCGACTGGGATAGCCACCGTCAATTCTGCCGATGATGCCCGGTCCTCCCCTGAACTCTTCTTTCTAAGGTCCAAAGCCTTATCGAAACGGCTATGGTCCCCAAGCCAGGAGCGGCTTTGTAGTTGATATTTAGTAGGTTTGCGAATGTGGGGAGAACATGCGAATGTGGAGAGTTATCCCCACATTCTTCCTCTTTTCCTTTCTCTTAGATTTGCGTAGTTATGCAATATAACATTCTCTAGCGGCACTTTGATCACCCTGACTCCGTTCTCCATTGGGAAATTTATGGTAAGGCGCCACTGGGCTAAAGCAATCCTGAAATATGCCAGTGCGGGTCATCCCAAGAAGGCATTGTATGCGGAAATTTCATCCACATTACGAATGTTTGGATGAGGGTGACTCTTTGAATTTTTGTTTGGCATGCGGAAAAGTCTTTCATGCCGATCTTCATCTGATCAATGGTGCATTTGAAGAGGATATTCACAGAACTGCCGCTGTCTACCAATACTCGTTGAACCACAGCAGGTACGATTCCTACTGTTACGATCATGGGATCGAGAGTTGGAGCTTCTACTCCCTCGGTGTCCCGATTTCTGAATACTATATCATCGTTCAGGGTTCTTTGCTGCTTAGTGGGGGTTCCATCTTCGATTGCAAGGCATGCATCTTTCGAACTATATTTTAATGAGCTCGCATATCGCTTCGTTTCCCCCCAACTCCTCTGTGCGGGATGAGGTCCTCCAGATATCGTTCCAATGATGAGTCTTTGGTTAGTTCGCCTAGATCCCTCTTCGCTGGTTCCAGCTTGGTTTCCTCGATCCCTAGGAGCTTGGGGAGCCATGGGTTGATCAGGATTTTGCGATTTCCTCACGTATTGTTGAAGCTTGTTTTCCTAGATCAGCTCTTCAATCAAGTTCTTTAGGTGACGACACTCGTTCGTGTTGTGACCACGCATTTCGTGGAAGCGATAGTACTTCCCGGAACGCTTTTATTGTTTAGTTACTTCCTTTTTAAGGGGTTTCTTGTACTCCTTTGTCCCCTTTGTTGTGAGATAGATGTTTTCTGGAGTATCATTTAGTAGGGTGTAAACCTCGGGCCTACAGCCTTTAAGCCGCTTATCGTTGCCATTTCGTTTGTTGGAATTCTTATTTTTACTTCTCTGGTTTCCGTCTTTTCCTGCACTTCCTTTAGCGGTCCCGGAGGCATTTATGTCCTGGTTCATCGCCATGCCATTCTGCCTAACGCTCATCGGTTGTAAGCTAGTAGATTTCCTTTCTAATTCTTGCGCCTCTTCTAATCTCAAGTATTGACTCGCCTTACGGTTGGAGTCCTTCCTAGTAGTAGGTTGTTTCATTTTGATCCATTTGCCAAACTCAGGTTCGGGGTGGATGGCACAGACCAAGGCCATAAAAACCATATCCTCATTCGGATTGCTTACCTCTGTCACCACGGTGTTGAATCGATTCATGAAAGACTTTAGGGATTCATTTCGTCCCTAGAATAGACCGGACAAGGACATCACATCTTTAGGCTGCGCCATGTGAAGTCTGAATTGATCAAGGAATCTTGTTTCCAGTTAATCGAAAGTGGAGATGAATCTTGGTGGAAGCCTAGTGAACCACATGTAAGCAATTCCCTCCTAAAAAATCAGGAAACATCTACATCGAACGGTGTTCGAAGCATCCGCTCCATCCATGTACCAACTGTACTTGTATAGATGGGGTTACGGGTCTCTCGTTCTATCATAGGACGGAATAGTTGGCATACTGAATTTTTCTGGGTATCGCTCATTCAAAATCTCATTAGTGAAAGGAGTCCGACTTGGAGCGGATCCCCATTCATCATCCCTTCTGTTCTTACTCTCATCCATCAGTCGCTTGACCATGTCCACGATATATGCCCCAGATGTTCGGTAATCTGGGTCGGCCATAAGTAACTACCACTACACCAGAACAGTCATTTAGCGTTGAAAAAACGCTACCATAACTTTTAGTAGCTTTTCGGTAAACGCTGCGACACGACATGCAACTAAAAGCCTGAAAGTTATAGTTGCGTTGTAGTAAACGCTACCAAAAACAAACATATTGTAGCGTTTTGGTTTGGCACTAAAAATTTTTTTGCAGCGTTTTCAGAATGCAACCAAAATTACCAAAATAGTATTTTTTGTAAATTGCATTTGTTCCCGTAGCACTTTTGAAATGCTAATAAAACTTATTGATTGATGTACAGCACATTTTAAACGCCGCTATTTACTGTTAATAGCTTGTATCATTTCCTACAATCACTTATATATAATAACCATATTAAAACCAATAATCAATCACATAATTATCATTTTCAAACCAACATCGATAATCATCATATTCAAATAATTGAAAAAACATGTTTACCGCATAATCAAATATAATATTCATAATCATTTCAATAATAGTATTTCAAAAAAATAAGCGAATTCACATACCACAACTGTTTACAAACAAGTCTACCCAACTAGTACGAACAAAAGATTATAATATATAACAGTTAAAGTCTTGTTCATGGCTTAATTATCGACAATTCTTTGATGCAGCTGTTCTTCACTTCGAAAATGCTAATTACCTATAGACAAGTATAACGGTCAACAGTTAACATCTAACACGTCTACTAGTTTTATTTTATTTAAAGTCATTAAGGAATTATTATAAAAAAAGGTCTGACTAAATAATCTTAAATTTTCTATTAAATAGATACATACAATCAACTAATATCTACTAGTTCATGTAACAACCATTCAATCTTAGAAGATGACAAGTTTAATGTGTGTGTATGTGTGTATGTGTGTGTGTACATATCACATTCATATCAGCCAATGTAAAAGCACATTCATCATCAAATAACCACGTATATATACAATATACTATGGAAAATGCAGTATATGATATATTAAGTATTACCATGAACATAAAATTGGCGTATTCAACACATAACCTTAATGTGGATGAATAAAGATTTACTTACTTGAATTATTTCATCCAAACAGATCTCTACATCGCTGAAACTACCATCAAATCCAATCTGATCATCTACTCTAACTCCTGTAGTCTATTGTAAACCAAAAGGCGACCATTCAAACTATTATTGTGGATACAATGAATATAAGGCTGAGCTTCTCTCCAAAATGATCATTCAAAATATTTTTGCCAGCTGTAGTTGGTAAATGCTTGTGAGAAACTAAGAATCCAATAACCCATATAATCATGCATTGATGTAATTATGGGAGCATAAGATAAAATCTAGAAGTAGGGTGAAGGGAACTTACGATAAAGCCAGAGTTGTTTTTTTTTTCCATTTAGTCAGAAAATATGAAAGGCTTTCTTTGTTGACTATTTCCACTCAACATACTTAGTTGCATCGCTGCACGCTCCGACCGTAACTGAGGTTCCATATACAATCTTTGTTTGTCCGCGGCTGACTTGACTATTGTAGTTCAGTGGTGGGCCACCAAATCCACGACATGCTTCAATAGGTTTTCCAAATCCTGGAAATAAGACTATGTTTAAATCCAATAACTTCGTAAATATGAAGAAAAAAGGAACTCCTAATGCCAACTTAATATTCCTGGTGTATTTTGAGCTGATATTATAATGATCAAACCTATTGATTTACAGGTTTCATAAAATATAGCTCAATATCAAGCAGATTATGATAATGTAGCAAAATGTTTTGCCATATCGAGAAAAGTTTGCTATGAGATCATACTTTATGGAAAAAATATCAACATAAGTTATATTTGCACCGTTAAATCCAGCATGCAATTTCCAGCACAGTGCATGAAGCTGAATATCAAAAATCTTTGCAGCACGATTCTAAGAACCAACATCCGACCTCGTCGAGCTTAGTTGAACCTTTACAAACACTGCTATATTTTGAGGTAAACATCCAAGTGGACCGGTATTGTGTATCCAAAATCTTCGTGCACCTTGATCGTGTAATTTCTGTACGAAAAAGGATAACACATTGACGTTACTTTGATAAAAGCTTAATCCCAGTATTCTATAAACACTTCAATGCTTAAGTTAAATACCGAGTTACTATTTTTATCAAATTTAAATTTTCACCAAAAAAAGTATCTATAAATATTGATTTTGTATTTAATCCTTCTAAAAATCATTTTATTTTAAAAATTTTAGGTACTTGGTCTTTTCTAGTATTTAAAAAATTTAGAGAAAAAATAGCCATCCATTAGAATGATGCTGTATCATTCGACGATTTCTGCTCTTTACATCCATTAGAAGAAAATTTCCAAAAATTAGGAAAAACAAAATCCAAAAAGTGTAATAATAATATTATTTCGAAAATCGCGAGAATTAAACTAAAAGAATGGTAAATCAGGTTATATTTTTTGCTGATCATTATATTAATCATTATAAAAGTATGGAAGATCTAAACATTCTAAATATAAGAGGTCTACTTGATGTAAAGTTTATAAGAATATGCCTACTCGGCATTATGGTTGGAGCAGCCGTGATTGTTTCTTATGCATAAATGCAATTAACAATGAAAAAAGAAGTTAAAAATTGAGATGAAACATACAGCTCCTTTAAATGCAAACATTTATTCTTAGCTATAGAAGTAAAGGTACAGTTTTAGCACTGGAAATTCCAGAACCAATGTAATCTGTTGATAGAAAAACTAATCTAAGTTTACCACCTTCTGTTTTCACTTCTAACTTACAACCAGAACAATGCAAAATTTATTTTCATTTAACTTTATCTATCAAAAAGAGTAAATTCATTTTAAGAAAATCAATGAGACGTAAACAATATATATGGTGAGGTTAGCTGCTAAGGAAATAGTACTTGAAACACAACACGCAAAAGTTCACTTAGTTCGATGTTATAATTAGTTTGACATGGTGTATGGTAGGGAAATTAACCGTTTAGAGTATAATTTAAAGAAAACATTTATTATGTGTGTATGTATATAGATCTTGGTTTTTGTGTCTGTCATAGGATATAATAATAAAACTTTATTAACACTTATTAATTAAATTTAATGTTTTCATTAACGTCATATGTTTTTGAAACATATGCTATATATGTACAATTTCAAAATTCATACCAAGTTATGCTAGAAATTAAAATACCACCATGTTGTAGAGTAAAAAAGAAGAAATTGCATTCGTATAAATAAGGAAATCTATAGTCTTTTAGTATAAAGTAATTGACAATCTACATTGCATCAAATTGGGACTTAAGTAATTGCATTCGTACAAATAAGGAAATCTACAGACTTTAGTATAAAACATCAAAACTCAATAAGCTCTAATCTCTAATAAATTTTTAACTTTATACCCTCTCCTTTATTGTAACCAATTAAAAAGGATTGTAGTTCCTAAACAAGATTCCCCATGCACAATGTGTAAGAAAATGATAAGATGACAATCCTAAGCTCAGTTTATGCTAAAACAAAGATATTCTTTTGATGATATTTTTATTTGTCAATAACAATAAGAAAACATAAGAACTACTTTAAGACAAAAAAATCTAAAAGGATAAGTCATACGGTGCTTCAAATGAACTCTGTTCGTGAAGGGTTCAATATAAATCAGCGGCAGGAGATACTATTATAATTTTTTAAAGCAGTAAATATTTCGGCATGTTCATGAATGACTATATCCAGTTTTTTCTTGATAAGATTTATAGAATGCCTTCAACTAAATTATGTCATCAAATTATAATATTGTTATTATATGGTCTCTAAGAGAACAAAAATTTAAACATTTACATATAGAATTTGCATGTATTAAAAGAAAACTAATCTAGATAAATCAACAAGATAATATCCAGGAGAAATACCTCAAGAAATGCCTTGAGAATCCATAAGAAGGCCAATATCAGAACTACATTAACTGAAAACCTGACCTAAATACATGTTGTATTGAAAAAGAAAATGTCACAACCAAACCAAAGTTCTAAACTCGGAAGCAGCATATATCCAAACAAAATTCCGCCTATTTGACAAATATGCATCGACACCAAACAATTTATAACTTTATAAAGCTGCAGGAAATGAAAAGCATCCTCATTTTCACAGGTTGGATGTAATTATCAGTTCAAACTAAGACATGAATTTCTCAAGCAGTAGTAACTGAGCATCATTCAAAAAAGTGATCAAAATCATTAGATAACTTACACTTCAACTGAATACACTGCAATTAAGATTATTACATGACATAAGTGCAACTCAAGTTAATTAATTTATAATTACTTAGCTGTTTATTGTAACATAATGACACTAAACGTCCTAACAACAAAATTAATAATTGAATAAAAAGATGACCAAATTACCAGAAAAGTAGCAAGCTACCAATTTGGGAGAAAACGAAGAAGGAAGAACAAGTTTCATGGTCTATCTTGCTTGTCCAGAAATCTTTTGAAAAACGTTCTTCTCAAATTTAAGTTTGCATTTATAGTAATTTACTAAATTAGTTACTTCTGACTAGCAATAACTTATTGTTAATTTCTGCAACGGGAGAATTCAACTATAAACCAAAGACTCGAGAGACAAATTTCACGAAACACGCAACTTCAAAAAATAATTCATATTGAGTTCTACGTTGTAACAACAAAATGAGACCTGACAACACTACTTAAATTAACAAGGGCTAGAGACGAATATTAATTTCAACAAGACCGTTGACCTACCTATCAACAGTTATGAGCATTTATTTCCCATGATATTTGAAAATGATAGACAATAAATTTCAATGTATAACTAGAATAAACAACAATGCCAGGCCAATCTTTTTTTTGAAATGTTACTTAGATACAACATGTCACTGGAACAACAAACCACAAATCATTTGTCAATAATGTTCGAATCACGCTACGCAAGTTTCGAACTTATGACCTCTTGCACCAAGTCGAATCACTTAACCACTGGAACAATGGTGCTTGTCCAGGCCAATCTTAATACCAGTAGTAAAACAATTCAAGGATAAAGATAATCTTACTGCTTTAGTGATGGTTGACTTGGGTTTGTTGTTGCTAGGGGTTTTGGCTTTGCACTTTCCAATCACTACTTCAAATATAGTAGGTAAGTCATTTATCATCCCAAAAAGATGCTTTCTGCATAACATATTGAAGTTTAGTACATGGACAAAAATAAGTGAAATTTGAACAGGAGTAGAAATGATATATGCATGTATTGACCTACTGAAAGAGTACTAAAATGACTATTTCCTGGAGATTTGACCAGGCAACTATTACTCGGCATCCATCCTGTAGTACTCGGCATCAGGGAGTGTTCGGCATCTAGGAGTACTCGACGTAGTACTCGGCATCCAGTGGCACTCGGCATCAGGGAGTGTTCGGCATCTAGGAGTACTCGGCGTAGTACTCGGCATCCAATGGAACTCGGCATCAGGAAGTGTTCGGCATCTAGGAGTACTCGACGTAGTACTCGGCATCAAGTGGAACTCGGCATCAGGGAGTGTTTGGCATCTAGAAGTACTCGGCGTAGTACTCGGCATCCAGTGGGACTCGGCATCCAATAACACTCGGCGTCAAGGAGTACTCGGCATTCAAGAGTACTCGGCATTAGAAGACGTTCGGCGTATATGATTACTCGACATGGCAGGATCGTTCGGCCAAAGGTATCGTTCGGCCAGAATGCATCGTTCGGCCAGAGAGCGTTGCTCGGTTAAGAACTTCGGACAAAGACACGTTCGGCTTCGACTGACAACTACCCTGCACTTCCCACACATCAAACATACCGTTCGGCATAGGAAGGATTGATCGGCATCATTCTGTTCGGCCTACCTGGTTCGGCTTGTAGCGACCACTATAATTGGGCTAGAGTGTTCGGCTACCGAGCCCATCTGGGAAGTCCAGCCCATCTTTGTCTATAAATAGAGGGGCAGGGTCATAGTGAAAAGGGATCTTTTGGGAGAGAACACTGGGGAGACTCTGCCATTTTTGAGACTCGTCTTCTCTACTTAACAACTTCATTCAAGCATTTGATTCACGAATTGTATTGGTAATCGACTATTAAGAAGATCAATAAAGTTTAACCTCAAAGTGGACGTAGGCAATTACGCTGAACCACTATAAATTTGGTGTTCTTACTTTCTGCATTTAAATTAGCATTGTCTTCTCTGTTTAATTTACCTTCATCACTTATTTCTCTACACAATCTTTCTCTATGAGGTTAGTGACCAATTTTGGTGCTAACACTTTGGTGCTTTCACTGAGAATTGAATTCTCAGGACCTCAAGGATCTGCTTTGAAGCTACTGGATTGAACAAATCCCCCAAAGAAGATCCGACTCATTGATAGGACATCCGTTGATTCTACTCAGAGTTCCTACCAATAATTCTACAATGGCAAGACCACGTACCAGGTCAGCTTCTCATAATGCGGATGCCCATGAGACTGCTAGCATGCAACAAGCAGGACCTAGCAATCAGCCAGCAATTCCGGGTGTAGGAATTGCCGCCGAAGACCAGACTCCAGTTGTCACCAGAATAGAGTTCAACGACTTGATGAGAGAACTCTGGGAAAGCAGGAGACAACTAGGAGAGCAGATGCAAGCTAACGCCAACCTGATGGCACAACTCACTCAACAGCAGCAATAGAATGCTGGGGGCAATCCCGCTCCCTATTCCTCATCTGACAGCTCAACTTCTTCTGACGAACCTCCCAGGTGTAGACGCTGTAAGACTGAAGCTGCGCGGACAGGTGCTGTTGTTCAAACAGCTGGAAACCGCGACCAAGTCGGAGCTGGAAACTTAGGAACTGGAGTACAGATGGAGGCTGGAGGCCCAGACCATCAAAACGCTAATAATGTCGAACCTCAAGACGCACGATTGGCAAATCGCCAGGAGAGGAGGCATCAACATGGACAATCGCGTAGAACAGACTCTAAACTTCCGCCTTCCATACAAACACCAGATCTGACAGCCATGGTCAGGCAATTGATGAAAGAGAATCAGGGCTTATCAAATGATGATTGGGGAGTATCAAGAAGTCATACTCCATTCACAGATGTTGTGTTGCAGGCGGCGTACCCCAGGAAGTTTAGTATGCCTACTATCCCGGCGTATGAGGAAAAGACTGACCCCAAACAGCATGTCATGAGGTACAAATGGATGATGGATTCAGCTAGAGCAAATGATGCCACCAAGTGTAGATGCTTTCCAATTACTCTATCTGGGATTGCTACTATGTGGTTCACCCGACTTCCTCCGCGGTCCGTATCCAATTTCGAGGAGTTGGCAAAGAAGTTTATTGAGCAGTTCAGGATACACACTACTCGTCCAAAGGACGTAATGTCTCTGTCAAGTGTAATCCAAAGTCCTGGGGAGTCATTGAAGGAATATTTACAAAGGTTCCATGTTGCGGCAACTGAAGTCAGCAATCCCAATGATCATTCTATTCTAATGGCTGTAATGAGAGGTGTGGACCCAGATTCTGAGTTTGGATACTGGTTGGCAGGAAAACCTCCGACTACGCTAGAGCGTTTCTACTCAAAGGCACACCAGTTCATAAGGAGAGAGGAAGCTAGGTGGGTAAGACGAGATAAGGCACCAGGACCTGTCCAAGAGTCTATGAAAAGCAACGTTGCCGTAAAGCAGTCCAGAGACAACTCGGGAAAGGTCCAAGTCAATATCCAGAACAAGCCTGGGCAGCCTAAGGAGTCCGGAGGAAGAAATCAAGGGAAGAAGAGAGAAGCGGGGAAGTGGAAGTTGAGAATTCCAAGCTACAACGAGTATACTCCGCTAAATGCGCCTCTTGAGAACATTTGCCTATCTACCTGCAATACTTTTCAGTACAGAAAGCCACGTCCGAAAGAATCAACTGAGGAGCAGAAGCGAACCGGGAAATATTGTCGCTTCCATGAGACTTATGGGCACAATACGGAAGAGTGCAGACACCTGCACGACGCTATCGAGAAGTTGATCAGGCAAAAGAAGTTGCAAGAATTTGTGAAGGATCCACAGGAAGGAGGACAGGGAACGTCCAACCCAGGTCGCGCACCAGCCCCGCGTCACCCCGAGGAGCCTGCTCGAACCGTGGGTAGACTAGTCATAAATACTATTATCGGCGGACCTTACCTCGCGGATAAGAATTGGCAAGAGATGGAGCGGTATGCAAGCTCCCTGAAGCATGCAGATTTCGAGTGATGTTCGAACGTGGAGGATGGGACCCCTGCTAAGCAGCAGCGCATAATGACAGACGATATAGTGTTCAGAAACAGAGATGCTGATCAAATAGAGGCTCCAACCATCGACCCGATGGTCATATCTGCGATGATCGGACCGACATATGTGAAAAGAATTCTGATTGATTGCGGAAGTTCTGTCAACATCATCTTCAAGAAGGCTTATGACCAAATGAAAATGGAAACAAAGGACTTGAAACTGTCCAAGGCTCGTATACACGGCTTTAACGGCGCAACGACCGATGTAGTGGGGTATGTTGAGTTACCAGTTGAACTGGGACAAGACGAGCGTCGGAGGGTGCGAATCCTATCCTTCGTAGTTTTGGATGTGGATTCTCCGTATAATGTTTTCTTGGGCAGACCGGCCCTAGCTGAGTTTAGGGCAGCGTTAGCCCCGTGGTGCTTAACTTTGAAGTTCCCGACTGACAAAGGAGTAGGTATTGTTCATGGCGACCAAGCAGCTGGTCGTTCCTGTTATGTGGCTGAGCTCCGAGAGGCCCATCGGAGGGAGAAAGGAAAGGTTGCGGACAATCCCGTCCGCATCCTTAATACGGATAATTGACAAGTAGTGCCCGAGCCCTGGCTCGGGCATAATTCTCGGATCTTCAGAGACATAGATCCGAGAGACGACGATGAGAAACCCAGGGAAGAAAAGGCAGCGCCAGCTGAACTAACGGTTGACATTTCAGTTAGCCAAAACGACCCTTCGCGGATACTGAAGATCGGATCACAGCTTGGCCCCGCAATGACTGAAGACCTTAGTGACTTCCTTCGGGCGAATCTTGATGTTTTCGCCCGGACGCATTCTGATATGTGTGGGATTTCTCCCGCTATCACGAGTCATATGTTGAACATAGACCCGAAATACGTCCCTGTTAAACAAAAGAGGAGAGGAATGGACCCAGAGAGGTCCGCTGCTCTCAGAGAGGAGGTGGACAAACTCAAAGCCAATGGGTTTGTCCGCGACGCCCTCTATCCTGAATGGGTATCGAACCCCGTACTGGTGAAAAAGGCAAATGGGAAATGGAGAACTTGTGTAGACTATTCTGATTTGAACAAAGCATGCCCCAAGGACAGCTTCCCATTACCAAGGATCGATCAATTGATTGACTCCACTGCAGGACATGAGCTGTTATCATTCATGGATGCATACTCGGGATACAACCAAATCCCGATGCATATTCCGGACCAAGAACACACCAGCTTCATTACGGATGTCGGGCTATATTTCTATGTAGTAATGCCCTTTGGACTAAAGAACGCAGGAGCGACTTATCAACGTTTGGTGAATCGAATGTTCAAGGACCAGCTTGGTAGGACGATGGAAGTCTATGTGGATGACATGCTCGTGAAGTCGCGACAGTCAAACGACCACATTCGAGACTTGGCTGAAATGTTCGACATACTCAGGTATTACGGGATGAAGATCAACCCTCTGAAGTGTTCCTTCGGCGTTGCGTCGGGGAAGTTTTTGGGATTCATCGTCAATGCTAGGGGAATTGAAGTTAACCCCGAAAAGATCCAAGCTATTCGAGATGTGCAAGTACCCAGGACTATAAAGCAGGTACAGAGCTTGAATGGAAAAGTAGCTGCGCTAAGTCGATTCATATCCAGGGCAACCGACAAGTGCATCCCTTTCTTTGATATAATAAAGAAGGGGAAGAGGAACTTCGAATGGACGTCTAGTTGCGAGGAAGCATTCCGGGATCTGGTGAGGCATCTGGAAAGTCCACCAGTGCTGTCAAAACCAGTAGACCACGAGATGTTGTACGTATACTTGGCTGTATCCCCGCATGCGATAAGCGCGGTTTTAGTTCGCGAGGAGGATCGAATCCAAAAACCGGTGTATTATGTTAGCAAGCGTTTAACGGGAGCAGAAAGAAATTACCCTAAAATCGAGAAATTGGCCTATTGCTTGGTGATTGCATCACGTAAGCTACGCCCATATTTTCAAGCTCACTCAGTCAGTGTCTATACCGATCAACCCCTGCGGCAGGTACTCCAACGACCAGAAACTTCCGGAAGGTTGCTAAAATGGAACATTGAGTTGAGCCAGTTTAATATCGCCTACTTGCCACGGAGAGCCATACAAGGGCAAGCATTAGCAGATTTTATCGCTGAGTTTACCATGCCCATAGAACCAGATAATCATGACACCATTCCCCCCCGTTCGATGGAAATTATACACTGATGGGGCATCCAACGACCATTTCTCCGGCGCGGGTGTAATTCTTATAACTCCGGAAAATCGATCAATCTGTTATGCTTTGAAGCTTGATTTCCCAGCTACGAATAACGAAGCAGAATATGAAGCATTGATTGCTGGCTTGAAGCTCATCGGAGAACTCGGGATCAAATCAGTTGAGATCTTTTGTGACTCACAGTTGGTGGTTTACCAAGTGCGGGGAGATTACCAAGCCAAGGGACAGAAGCTTGCTACGTACCTTGTTCAGGTCCAAGAACTACTGTCGAATCTCGAGCATTATGACATTTCGCATGTCCCGCGCGAACAGAATAAAGAAGCCGACTTGTTGGCTAAGTTTGCAAGCACAGGCGATGCACAACAAATGGGATTATATCCCGTTGAGGCCTTGCACGCCCCGAGCATAGACGAGATGAAAGTTGATTGTATATTGGAAACGGAAATCGAGAAGGAATCGTGGATAACCCCATTCAAACTGTACCTGACGACCGGGACTTTACCAGAAAAAAGGAGCGAAAGACGGCAGGTCCTTCGAAAGGCCGCTCGATACGTGATACAGGATGGATTAATGTATCGAAAAGGGTTCTCAGTCCCATTATTACACTGCATCGCTCATGATGAGACAAAGCGGGTCTTAAGAGAGGTTCACGAAGGGGAATGTGGCGACCATACTGGGGGCAAACGCTAGCAAAGAAGGTCCTCCGCTACGGATATTACTAGCCGACCGTAAACCGGGACGCTGCGGACTACGCAAGAAAATGTGACAGGTGTCAAAGATATGCGAAAATCCCGAGGACTCCATCAACGGAACTCACACAAATGGTTAGTCCCTGGCCATTTGCAATCTGGGGAATCGACATGATCGGCTCCTTGCCTATATCCAAAGGTGGTGCGAAATACGAGATAGTTGCAGTCGACTATTTCACAAAATGGGCTGAGGCAGAGCCTTTGGCCAAAATCACCTCTAAGAAGGTCATTAACTTCGTTGTACGAAACATTATATGCCGCTTTGGCCTTCCTCGCACCATCATTACAGACAACGGGATGCAATTTGAAAGCAGAGAGTTCAAAGAGTTCTGTTTAAAGTATGGCATCGAGAAGAAGTTCGCCGCCGTTGCACACCCAAAAGCTAACGGACAAGTTGAGGCCGTTAATAAAATAATCAAGTCAATACTGAAGAAGCGTCTGGAGAAAGTCGGAGGCAAGTGGGTAGATGAACTCCCAACAGCACTATGGGCTTATAGAACTACCCACAAGTCCGCGACCGGCCACACTCCATTCGCCTTGGCATACGGCTCGGAAGCCGTTATACCCGTGGAACTTGAAGTTCCATCACACCGAGTGACGTACTATGATCCCAAGACGAACCAGGACCTCTTGTTGGAATCACTGGACTGCATCGATGAAAAGCATGAAGAGGCCGAATTAAGGTCGGCAGCGCATAGACACCGAGTCAAGCGTTACTACGATGGCAGAGTCCGTCCAAGAACTTTTGATGTAGGTGATCTCGTTCTAAAACGAGTTTTCCCGGTACCATCGCGTATGAATCCCAGTTGGGAAGGTCCATACATCATTGAACGGAAGCTTGGAGAAGGAACATTCATGCTAGCGACCGTTGATGGCACGACACTCCCCCGAGCATGGAACAGTGAGCATTTGCGGCATTATTACATTTAGCATGTTTTCCTTTCTTGTTTTAGGCACTGTTATTTCCTATGTGTTTTCGTTCAGTCGCAACTTAGTTTCTTTTTAACTATGTAATCAAGCAGTTTAGTTGTTTTTCATTAATAAAGGCTTGAAGCCGTATTTTCCAAAAATCACTAATGTTCCTATAACTCATGATCAGATGACGAACTACATTATCCTGTACGATTTACGGACTCGTATAAACGATTCCAAATCTCTGAATCCGCAGAGCGCGGATCGGAGTACTCTAAGTCCCTAGAGTGCGGACTGGAGTATAAACGATTCCAAATCTCCGAATCCCTAGAGCGCGGATCGGAGTACTCTAAGTCCCCAGAGTGCGGACTAGAGTATAAACGATTTCAAATCTCCGAATCCCCAGAGCGCGGATCGGAGTACTCTAAATCCCCAGAGTGCAGACTAGAGTATAAACGATTTCAAATCTCCGAATCCCCAGAGCGCGGATCGGAGTACTCTAAGTCCCCAGAGTGCGGACTAGAGTATAAACGATTTCAAATCTCCGAATCCCCAGAGCGCGGATCGGAGTACTCTAAGTCCTCGGAGTGCGGACTAGAGTATAAATGATTTCAAATCTCCGAATCCCCAGAGCGCGGATCGGAGTACTCTAAGTCCCCGGAGTGTGGACTAGAGTATAAACGATGCGAACCTCTGAATCCCCTGAACGCGGATCAACTTGCTCTAAATCCCCGGAGTGCAGATTTAGAAAAAAGTCCAAGTACTCGAGAAATGTGGAACAAGAAGTAATGCCACGTCTGGAGATGTTTGAACAACACGAGAATGGACTGGGAGGTAATACAACTCGTAAGAACTTGAGTTATGACTACAGTTAGTCAGCAAACCAAAGAAAAGCAAGAGAATCATTCAAACGAAAAAGAAACTAAACTTCATTCAATAGTTCAAAATGGGGTTACATAGTTGCTCCTGCAAAACTCAGAGTTAAGAACCTATCTATACAAACTACAAGCTACAAAAGATAAAAGCAACCACAGGACTTAAGCAAGAAGCTCGTTGAACGAGTGTATCGATTATTTCTTCGGTTTCTTCTTCTTGTCTTCCTTTGTTTTTTCCGATGACTCCTCTCCTTCACGCTTTTTCTTAGATTTCTTGCTTGCTAAAGACGCGGAGTCAGGAGTAGGAGACGGAACATCTAGTGGTTTGGACCTGCCCGGGAGAATGATTTTCAAAGGTCTATTCCGCGGGTCGGTAAGTTCCAGTATTTCAGGTTCAACTTTGACCTCGACCTTTTTCTTCTCCTCTTGGGCGAGGCGGTCCTTCATGCTCATCTTTGAAGTATGCTCAGAGGCGCCAGTGATTTCGATTTCATCACTCCCTTCGGTAGGAGATGAAGTGTCAAGCTTATCATCATCTAGCGCCCCAATCACTTGAGCATCGGGACCAGGAATTACTCCCGCGTGAACAACGTCGCTTGTTTTCTCTGCCTCCTCCTTGGCGTCATCGCTCCTCGGAGTTGGCTCGGCATCAGAGCAGCCTGCATGAAAACATAAAGAATGAACATTAGAACGAATAAATGCTGGAAAATAACAAGATCTTTTGACTTCTAGAAAAGAAGAGTTTCCTACCGGGTTCTGGTTGGTTATCGGTTGCGCGTGGGGTTTCACCCTCCAGAATAGGAGATAGCACGTGAACGCCAAGCCCGGGATCTTTAGGATCATAGCCGGCATGCTGCTCGAACGGGTCAAGTGTCGGCCGACCGGCCGGTTGAGCAGCGGGAGGAGCAGCAATATGAGGAGCCGTAGTCTCAGCCCCAGACGGGCCAGCTTCATCACTTTTCTCTTTTGGAAGGGGAGAGCCTTTGTTATAAAGCGCCAAAGCTGCGGATAGATCCGCTGGCTCATTCCCCCTAAGAAACTCCTTCACCAAGGCATCCTCATCGACCTCTTCAGAGCCCGACTCGATTTTCCTGATCTTTACTAAGGTTTCCCAGGCCTCAGCTAGGGATTCGAGATAGCTATCGCCCAAGAATGTTAAGTCACGATGCATAAGGACGCGGGCTCCATACTCAGCAATCAACGGGTCAAACATGCATTTGACCTCTTCCCTACCGGCTTCTGCGGCCGCCTCGAGGCGAGAGTCAATCTCCTCCGCAGCTTTTCTTTTGCCCTCCTCACGGGCTTCGTCCTTCATTTTCTCAACCCCAGCAAGTTCGTCATCAAGCTTCGTTTTCAGGAGACGAGTAGCAACGATTTCATCACAGTATCGTTGTGATTCTTCTTGAGCAGCTACCTTGTCCTCCTTTTCCTTGGAGAGTAATTCTTTCAGCTCTCTGACTTGTATGGCGAGCGCGTCCCTTTCTTTTTGAACGGAATCTTTTTCTAGGGCAAGGGCACCGCTGCGCTGGACTGCTTCATCAAGTTCCTTCTTGTGAGCCATCTCTAAACGAGTAACTGCCTCAGCAGTATCTTTTGCGCTTTGTTCAGTGGCTTCCAGCTTCGACTTGTACGAAGCGAGCTCTTCGTCTTGGTGCTTGATGATGTTCTTGTCGCAGCCAGCCTCCAATTTCAGGCGATCAATCTCATATTGACGCTCAACGGACACCTCCGAGATCTTTTCAACCAAGTGTACAAACGCGTCATGTTGAACATAGACGTCGTTATTGCAGGCAATGGCACTCTGCTTCACGTGCCCAGGAATATGGTGAATAGTCGGGAGGAACTTCAGATCGTCAAAATAAATTTTTGGAAACTTGGCCTTAAGATCGACCATCTTTTCCGCTACAGTTGGATCAACTGCGGGAGTAGGGGGAGGAGGCTTTGGAAGTTCCGCTCTTTTTCGTTGCTCCCGCACTTGCCTTGTACTCGATGAACAGGAGTGTTGTTCTCGAGGAGCATCAGATTGGTAACCCTTCTGTGAAGACTTCTTTTTATCCGGCTCAGTTGGAGGAAGAGGATCACGAGACTGTGAAGATTGAGAATATGCCTTCTTACGGTGAGACGACTCGCGGGGACGATTGTCTCTATCTTCATAATCATCTCTGTCCCTGCGTCTGCCTGAACCTGAGTCTCGTCCGGAATGATGAAATATGGAAGAGCCATGAAGGCGATCGAATCCGTGAGAGCGCCCCATGTCACCTGCAAAGAATGGAGATAACAACGAGTTAAGAAAAATCCGGGAAATAAGAAAAAACTTAAAGTGTATGATGGAATGCGTATGTGCGTGTGTGTCCTAGTGTTCCCCCCTACGGACCAGTTCTTTTATCTTTACTAATCGGAGTATTGTCTCCTTGGATCGGGAGTTGAACTCTCGCATTGCCTCTAGTGGGCGAAGAAAGCTTAAGGGCTTCAAGATCGTCAAACCCATAATTAAGTATATCATCGGGGATAGAGAGATTCGACAAACCCCTTAGAGAACTTTCCAGGTGCTGTGAGGAAGCCTCTTTCTCGGGCGGAATAGGCATAACTTTTGAAGTGCCACCAACTTTCTCTTTCCGAATTTTGTATTTTAACCTCTTCTTTCCCTTCGAAGGGGAGGACGACGTTTCAATGTCGTGAACTTCGACAGCCGGATTCCAAGCAGGACCCACATTCTCACCTTGGGTCTCAGGAGCTTCATCCTCTTTGTGCTCGCCTTCTTCGTACGCATCGAAAGTGCAGCGTGATGACGATCCGGCCTGTTTTTTCCCTTTACCGGATGCTGGCTTGGGAATAGAAACGCCCTCCGGAAGGCTAATCCGGCGACCAGGGGCAAGCAAGCCAAACCTCGACAATGACTCGTTTGAAATGATGGTCCGAATGTCTCGTTCCTCGGCAGGAAGAGCTCTAATGGCCTCAACGGCCTTAGAATATCCTCGGCCCTCCGGACGCTGGTTGATACCTAAAAAAGATGAAAAGAGGAGTTAGAAAAAGCATGACTTCGCTTAATCGCGAATGATGACTCAACGAAGAGATTTACTGCCTTCGACCCATCTCCTCGCAAAACCAGGGGGGCAACGCACGTAGAACCATTCCTGTTTGTACAGGGCGAATTTACTACATGCTCCTGTCAAGATTTGGCATTTGTGGTACGGCTCGAGGAACATGAAGGAAGGGCTGTCTTTCCGTTTCTTGATCATATAGATATATCTGATGTCGCCAGATGTTGGAGGTCTAGAGAAGACGGCCATAAAGAGTAGATAGGTCCCATATAGAAACGCGTGACCGTTCGGATGTAGCTGCGACGAAGCAATGTCGATGTACTGCAACACGTCCCGAAGGAACAAGTTAAACGGAGGCACGTTGCCCATCAAACACATGAATTTGTTGCAAGTGGTATATCCGACTGGGGGCAGGTGAGGATGATCGTGTCGCAAAGGGACTAACACATCGGCGAAAGGAATCCCGTGGATGGAACATATCCGTCGGAGTGCGGCTTCATTGATCTTTGAAGCTTGTGAATCGATCGGATTGTACAGTAGAATTGTTGCTTCCAGGGCATCGGGTGCTAAGTTATGAGCAGGGGAAGTCGACAGATTAGAAGTATTAGCGACTTCTTGCCTTGATGACGGCCCAGGCCTGTCGGATATAGTGGCGGAGCTAGACTTTCTCGACATCCCCAATAAATAATGAATCTGGCTAAGTGCCCGAGAAAACTATACTTAGAAAAACGTTGAACGTTAGAATTAACAACACGAATTCCCCCCCCCCCCCAGCGTGATGTGTAAACTAGTGCAAGCAATCGTGTACAAGCAATAAGAATCTAGAGATTTCAAAGATATATAGATGAGCTTCGAATCATCGCCTTCGAAGACCGTCATCGCTGACCGTCTCAGAAAGCCCGCCTTGTGGTGACTACAGTTTCAAATTCAGAAAACGAATGTTAATCTAAGTTCAGGTTTATGTGTGATAGTGTGCTTAAGTCCTGGTCCTTGTTTTGCTATATGAATAAGCAAGGTTAATAAGTGTTCGGCCAAGTTCTTGTTCGGCTAAAGGTATTGTTCGGCATGTTCGGCTAAGTTTTGTCCGGCCAGAATAGGTTTCAGCATTCACAAGCGTTCGGCATTCATGTGGTTCGGCATCTGTGTTGTTTGGCGTTTGTATTGGTCGGCATTTATATATTGTTCGGCATTTATGGTGTTCGGCGTTTGTATTGTTCGGCATTTATATTGTTAGGCATTTATGTTGTTCGGCATTTATACTGTTCGGCACCTAAGGTGGTTCGGCATTTGTGACTGTTCGGAAAAGCATCATTCAGCCGAAATCTTGTTCGGCCGGGACAACATTCGACATCCTATTTGGCTCAGACTCCTTCCACATCTTTCCATTGCACTGCCCGGCATATGACGAATCGTGCCGAGCCAAGGTTACGCCGAGCGCCAACGCTCGACACACCGTCCTCTACAGCGACCTCATTCCCCCCTTTCTTCCTCCATCCACACCCAACCACAGAGACGAATCGTTCGGTGAGTCACACCGAACCATCCTGTTTGGCATTCTAACCAACTCCTACCTTCCTTCACACCATCTGGCCCTAAAATTCCACGCAACATCTACAATTTACGGACTCAAGCTTCATGTTGGAACCCCTTTGTGGATTTAGTTAGAGGGATTGTTACCTAGTTAGAAGATCACGACTTGGAGAATTTAGGAGTTGAGGCTGCGGTTTTGATTAGCGCCGAATAGGTTAGGAAGAGTTATTAAGTCCTTGAAGATTGTTGACAGACGAGTTTCTCGAAAACAAGATAGGGAAAGTGAGCGTGAAAAGAGAAGGAGGAAGAAGGTATCGACTTTTATAGGACAGAAGGAGAAGTCGAAAAGGCCATATCCGGTGGAACCGATCAAGGTCATATCGTTCGGCATCGGCGCACAATGGTTCGGCACTAAAGTATCGTTCGGCAAGGAAGCGTCGTTCGGTTACGAATGTCTCGTCCGAAATTTGGAACAGGCTTGGCACACACCTGAATCGCTGGAATTCACAAAAGGGGCATCTTGGTTCGAGGTTAGCCAAGGGTTTGAGACGTGACGAAAAGATTCAAAGCGTACCACGTTCGGCCACGCGATACACTTTGGGGGGCAAGTGTTTCCTGGATATTTGACTAGGCAACTATTACTCGGCATCCATCCTATAGTACTCGGCATTAGGGAGTGTTCGGCATCTAGGAGTACTCGGCGTAGTACTCGGCATCCAGTGGAACTCGGCATCAGGGAGTGTTGGGCATCTAGGAGTACTCGGCATAGTACTCGGCATCCAGTGGAACTCGGCATCAGGGAGTGTTCGGCATCTAGGAGTACTCGGCGTAGTACTCGGCATCCAGTGGAACTCGGCATCAGGGAGTGTTCGGCATCTAGGAGTACTCGGCGTAGTACTCGGCATCCAGTGGGACTCGGCATCCAATAACACTCGGCGTCAAGGAGTACTCGGCATCCAAGAGTACTCGGCATTAGAAGACGTTCGGCGTATATGATTACTCGACATGGCAGTATCGTTCGGCCAGAATGCATCGTTCGGCCAGAATGCATCGTTCGGCCAAAGAGCGTTGCTCGGTCAAGCACTTTGGATAGAGACACGTTCGGCTTCGACTGACAACTACTCTGCACTTCCCACACATCAAACATACTGTTCGGCATAGGAAGGATTGATCGGCATCATTCTGTTCGGCCTACCTGGTTCGGCATGCAGCGACCACTATAATTGGGCTAGAGTGTTCGGCTACCGAGCCCATCTGGGAAGTCCGTCCCATCTTTGTCTATAAATAGAGGGGCAGGGTCATAGTAAACAGGGATCTTTTGGGAGAGAACACTGGGGAGACTCTGCCATTTTTTAGACTCATCTTCTCTACTTAACAACTTCATTCAAGCATTTGATTCACGAATTGTATTTGTAATCGACTATTAAGAAGATCAATAAAGTTTAACCTCAAAGTGGACGTAGGCAATTACGCTGAACCACTATAAATTTGGTGTTCTTACTTTCTGCATTTAAATTAGCATTGTCTTCTCTGTTTAATTTACCTTCATCACTTATTTCTCTACACAATCTTTCTCTACGAGGTTAGTGACCAATTTTGGTGCTAACAATGACATACCATATATTTACATTAAAATTAGGTGTGGAAAATAGTAATTATTTTACATTTATCAGGATTTAGTGATTATTGATCATATCTTATCATATTAATTAATATAATAACACTCAATTTGATCCCAATCACCAATTTGAGGCGCTTTCCCACCATATTTTCCTTTTTTTGCAATTTTTAACCTTGAGTCATCTTACAGTGTACTACAAGTTCACTATTATCATTAGATTCACTTACAAATTGAGACAAATAAAATGAATTGAACCTTAAACAACAATCCACTAGTGGTTTATTAATCATTGATCCAAGGGCATTATTTTAACTTGGATATGCAGTGCAATATAAAACTAAATTTTTTATTATTTTAACTAGCTCAAAATGAACTAAATTTTCACATTTATTAATTCTTACTTTAAATGTTAAGCTATATTGCCTATTACAATACTTTTTTACACTTATTTGACTCTTTCAAAATAAATATATGCTATGTGTTGGTTATGTTCATATTCACTCTACATTAATAACATGCACCATCTTAATATATTTGAGTATTGTGCTTAAATGTCATGTGCACAGTTTTCATTACACCACAGTGTCCATCAAAAGCAAATTTAAGACCTTCTAAATTTTTACAGACATTTCAACTTCAATCAACATTAGAGCGATTTTTTTTACTATCAATGTACAGTTACTAATCTACATGCATAATGGAAACTTAAGCATTTTATGTTAACGTATAGTTACTGTCAATGTACAGTTACCAAACACCACCTAAATTTTTTAGTTTCCTTAAGAAATTGTAATTGAATCAATGGTTCCTTTCATATGTAATTTATTGAACGATAAACCAGAAATATAACTTATGAATCAACTTAGTTGTATAGTGAAGCAAGAACATTAAAAAATGGACAATGAATCAATTAAATGAAATTGAAACACGATTATCTAAAATGAAGCAAAATACTACCATCATTAACAAGTGCCTCAGGAAAACTCGGTTTTTTCCTTCTATCATTTGAGATATCTTATCCGCAAATTGTAGTCTGGAAATAATGTGGCTCTAGTGCAAAATAGCAGAATGCATTTTGGGTATTATGATATTGAAATAAATAAAACAAATACCATCGATGATAAGAGATATGATACTATCTTAATTACATGTAATGTAATGTAATGCACTACACACAACACCCAAATTCACACTCAAATTGATCACTTTGTTCACAAATATGAAAACGATGTGTACATACAAAATCAATGTATGGTGTTAAGTTCCTCAAAATGTAACAATTTATTAGTCCTGATCTATCTTTAAGAGCAACATGGTGTGCAGTTTTGTCTTACTAATATACCTTTGCACCTACTAATATATTCCATATGAACACTACATGTATTCTACATGATATACCCTCTGGCTACTCGAAGTTTGTATGATAATAAAGATAATTAAGCATATAAAAATTTTCATTTATGCATATATAGTTTGTATGTATATGTATATCAGTACTTCATTAGAATTCAAAAAGTATAGAGATTCAAGATATATAAGTTATTTCACATGTTACAATACAGGCCCCTCTTGGTTATAGGATCCTATAGGAAACTTACTCAAATCCACACTCTTATCAACAAAAGCTTATGGTTAGTTTCATGTATTAATTCAAAATTTTCTCACACCCATCATATTGCAATAGACTAATCATACCACAAATCCGGTAAAGATAAATTCAAAAATATAAAGAAAATGAATCCAAGAAAATATGGGTGTTGTGTAAGTCTTTAATATCGTGGAATACTACTGCAACTTACGTTTTAGTTAAATAACAATCAATAAACACTGCGTGCAAATACTTGCCTTGGAGTATTGTACAGTGGAGTACTTTCATATATGGTTTTATTCCTCATGCGATGCAAATACTTGCCTTGGAGTATTGTACAGTGGAGTTTTGTTCATTCTCGATGATAGGCAAATGGTATAAATGAAAGGGCCATATTCTTTTTGCAGCCTTCATACAAATGCTGGAAACATGGATGGGAAGTGGTATGCACTATAGATATATTCCACTTGGTTTATAATACATCAAGGAATAGAGTTCTGTCTGAACTTTGATATGGATATTTACATACAAAAATTTAAGGGAAAAAAGCCATTGGAGAAGAAATACACGCATGCGCACACACGCATACATGCATGCATGTATACACATACACACAGATGCCACAAACACACATATACACACAATACACACTAACACTTATAACACACAATCAAACAAACACACACACTTAAACATATACCCACATATATAGATACAATGCACATATACACTACTACCCTTTACAAATAGACACATATAGACATATATAGACACAACACCTACAAATTAATTCACTTCTGATTTTCCTTTGCTCTAAAAGAATTAACTTAAAATTTTGTTATTTTTCTTCACATTTGTCTATTGTGTTATTTGTACTTTAATTTTTTGTTATGTTGCTTTACATTTATTTTTATTTATTTATTTCTATTTTATGGTTCTTTGTTCAGTGTGTTAAAAATAAATGTGCATAATAGAATTTATCTGTTTACGTAAACTTTGTTGGCAGTACATGTAAATTATTTTTTGTAGATTTTGAGATAACTAGTTTATAACTATGATAAAGAAATATTGATTTTTAATATTAATTTATTTTATGGGAAATGGACAAAGCCAAGGGGAGAATAGAAATAGAGAGGAAACGATGCCCTGTAACTAAGGCCAAAATCTTTTTAAAGAAAGAGGTGCTCCTACTACCTTATTTGCTATATTTTTATATTATTTTTTTAAAGATTCTGACTTGTTGCTTCATTACGATATTGGATAGAAATATGATACTTCAATCAAACCTGATTATTCGTCTTGTCTAAGTAGAACAGAAATGATAATGAATTTAGTTTAGGGCATCACTATTTACAGTATCAATTTGGATATGAGCACAATCGAACATGAAAAAAAATCAATTTTTCAGCATTTTATTTGTTATGGAAAATAGTGTAAAAACTAATAGTGCAAAAGGAAAAAAGAAAAAGAATGATATTGCCTTACCCATATTAACACTATCAATAACTGTGAGGCATATTATTTTTCTCGTGCTCTTCCTGTTATGATATTAACCAATGTTGCAATGCATATAATTCAATTAGAAAGACATATAAAGGATCAAATACAGGTGAATGGCGCGCTTGAAAAAGCATTAGGGCATAACCCACCCAGGAAAGACTCTTTGGGTGAGAATTTTATGCCCAAGGTACCCATTTCATTTCAACTAACTACCTAATTTTAATTTAAGTAAACCTATAAAACTATCTATACCAATGTTGAACAATGTTTTGGTATGTCATATCTATAGCCAGTAAAGGAGCTAATCAAGAAAATTGCAATGTTAGAGAAGGAAGTGATGCATCTTGAGCAATATCTTCTTTCTCTATATAGAAAAGCATTTGACTAACAAATATCTATTCTATCTCCTACTAGCACCCATGATGAATAAAAACAAATTGTATTTACGGATAAATCAATGCCTAACTTCTCATCAATTAGATCAAAATCCAAATAAAATTCTAGATATACATTAGGATATCAAAAGATGGATATCAAAAAGTAGATGATATGTGCACAAAAAAACTTACTGGTTCAGGTGCTCTTAGGTGTTATTCTGCTTTATCTCATTATTCAGTTTATTCATCAAGGATATCACCTACAGACGATAACTTATCTAGAGCTCTTCAGGCATGCCACTTTCAGCCTCTGAATTATAATAAGGTAAAGGATATTTTATCAGTTCGTTATAAGTTAGTGAAAATCAGACATAAAAATTAGGACAAATACCAAATACATGGGCATTGGTCATGATCTATGCTTCTTATAATGAACATGAATTGTAATTTTCACTCATAGTTCGTCAATTATACCTTTAACCATTTACTTCTAAACAGGGAGTATATTGTGGTACTTTTGAGAGGAATGCGGAATATGGATCTTAAGGCTAGGAATAACACTAGAGGGGGGGGGGGTGAATAATGTTTTTAAGAAATTACTAAATCTTTTTGAGTTTATGTTAATTTGAACACAAATGTATGCAAAATTCAGACATAGATATAATCACAGAAACAAACACAGATGCAGAAATAAAGTAAATGCAGTAAAGGAAAGAACATACCGGATTTTATACTGGTTCGGGGTTACCCTACATCCAGTCCCGCACAACTATGTACGGATTTCCTTTCAAAAGCAATTCAATAATTACAACCCTCGGTTTCAAGGCTTCGAGGTACACCCTCCAGAATCGCAATCCTTTAGGTAGAGATACTTGATTTTCGGGGCAACAAGTTCACCTAATTGATTTCCAAGGCTACAATCACACCTTTTCTCGCTTGATTGATTTCCAAGGCTACAATCACACCTTTTCTCGCTAGATAGATTACAAAGAAGCCTATAACTCTGAATAGCACTTGGATCTTGTTGAGATAGTGATAGAGAATAAAACCAGAGATAATCTAATTAGATTCAATGTTGATTTCGGTAGAGTAATGATAGGATTTTGAATAAGAAAATGTGGAAGAAGAAGAGAAGTGAAAAACCAGAAAATCTGATATAAAATTCGTTGAAACTAACCCCTATTTATAGAAGAAAAACAGTCATGTCCATTCATGAAAGGTTATGGCGAATAAACACTTCTTTTGAAATTCAAATTTTGAATCTAACTGGCACTATATCGACATGGGGTACTAGGGCATGTCGACATCCCAAAGGAAATTTTGATGTTTTGTTTTTCTTTGAAAATAACCTTTATTTTATAAATAAACTATTTTAAACTTTATAAATATACTTGACTATAGATAAAATACATAGATAAATATAGAGAATAATATATATATAATTTTACTATAATTTTATATTTAAATCTAAGTATAAAGATAGTTTAAAACAAACGAAGTTTAAAAACACGAGTTTATTAAAAACAAAAAACAGAGAATATTTTAAGGCTAAAACATCTTTTTGAAAATCATTTGAAAAGATAATTTTTAAGGCTAAAACATTTTGAAAAGAAATTTTGAAAATCATTCTGAAGTAGTTTTGAAAATCATTTTGAAGTAGTTTTGCAAGCTTCTTCCTGCAGAATATCTCATCATGTCAGGACAAGAGAACTTGTACAAAACCAGGATGCTCGTGGGTTTGTAAGCCACTTGTCGTAGGTTTGTAAGCTACTTGTCGTGGGTTTATAAGCCACTAAAAAGGTAGAAATGGGTTCCATCCCAAAAGAAAAATGGAGTCAAGATTTCAGTGCTATTGTGAAGTTTTAACATAATTATAGACTCAATACTTATGTTGAAATCTTGAACTCATGGTAATCTTGATATTCTTGATACTCATGAGTCTTCAATCTTGATATCTTGAATCTCTATACTGTACAGTCTTCATTCTTGGTACCTGCATGGTTAAATTCTGCATATACATATATATCTAAACTATAATGTTAGTATTTATATTTTATAATCTTATTCTAAGGTTGTTGTCATCAGAACCATCATCTCAAGGACAAACAATCTCCCCCTTTTTGATGATGACAACCTTTGTTTATAAAATATTACTTATATCCTATTGACTCCCCCTAAATCTAATAACTCCCACTTAATCTATGCCTAACTCTCCTATTTTATATTTCTCCTCCTTTGTCATCAACAAAAACAAACAAACTCTAAACTATACAACTCCCCCTCATTCTTGTACTCAAGTAACTGCATTAATAAACTATATAATAGAGTATATTTAAGAAATAACTATAATTATAGACATGATATTCAATCAACGATTATAAATATATTAATGTATATTTATACAATCATCAAACCACACCAATGTATAAATCAAATCAATCAAAACAACCAATTTCAATCAAAACAATCAATTCAAACAAAGTAATAAAGCAAACAAGTTAAACGTTACGGGGAACTTCCACCCATCCTTCTTCTCCGAAAATAGGGTCTGCTTTGATGACATCCCAATTTTCATTGTCATTTGTGAGAGAGACAGGAGGATGTGCTTCGTTATCATCCTTGTGCAGGGAAGAAATCATCCACCGAAGTGCATCGAAATGCCTTTCTTGCTCCTTGATCATCTGCATTTGACTCAACTCTAAGTGTCGCTGGTTACGAAGAATGAACGAGAGAATATTCTTGAATGAATTAAGAGTTTCTTCAAGATTCTCGGATAAGTTATGAATTGGATTAGCCATTTTTGAAATTGTGAGAAGAAAGAGAGATAGAATAGATAAGAAATAATATTCAGTAATGAATTCTGGAAGAAATGGGTATTTATAGGTGTAGAAATTCGTTTGAAATAAATAGACATATGGTAGTTATTCAAATTTCAAATTCAAAAATGAAGTGTCATTTCTGACCAGTACATGTCGACATGGTCAAGGGGGGATGTCGACATGAGGTAATGAAATTTGATGACCATTTTGATTTTGTGAATAATTGTGTGTGTGTGTATATATATATATATATATATTTATATAATATACTAACATTTATTCAAGAGATAAGATAAGCTAGATAACAGAAAGGAAATTCAATTTCATTGCATAGAAGAGTGATACAATGATTAATCATAAACAACTACATAAACACTTAAAAACAAACTTAAACTAATTCGACATGATATGAGATTATAGAACTAGTTAGAAGATGATGAAGATGAAGATAATCCAAGTTTCTTGCTGACTTTGGAGAAAAACTTGTTCATCTTGGATGATATTTTGTCCAACTTCTTACTAACGGATCTTTTAAGAACCCGTTGATTCTCAACAATAATCTTTTGGTTTTTGGGAAGGGTTTTGTTGGTAGGATTGGAGGGATATTCAATACTTTCTAGGGATATTTCTCCTTCTTTTTCTTCTTCTATTTCCATTTCATCCCCTTCTTCTTCTTCTTCCTCTTCCATTTCTTCATGAGCCAAGCGCTCTTCCTTTTCGATAAGAGTTTCATAAGGTTGAAAAACATATGGGATTTCCATGAGAGAAATGTTTGAGATACTAAAAACTTTTCTTGAAATAAATTCTTCTCCTTTGAAATTTACTCCAAAATAGTTGAAAATCCGAGTAAGTTAAATTCCATGATATAAAGTGTTTTCTCCCATTTCAAAATTTTTAGGACGAAGTTCATCCAAAATAACTTGCGCCCAATTGATATCATAATTTCCGAAAATAGCAAAAAGTGCTTTGCACACTTTTGAAGTAGGATTGTTAAAATTTCCCGATCTTGGGGTCAAAGTATGTTGTAAAAGGAGATTGACAATTCTTGCTTTAGGACGAAAGTTTCGGTTTTTAAATTCAAAGTTTTCATCTCCTTCAAAAATATGATGAAATGTCTCACGATCATGTTCATCGATTTGAAAACTAGAAAGATCCATTCCCATGCTTTTGCAATTGAGAATGGTAGCCTAAAGATCACAATTCAAAACAATTTTAGTGCCTTTGACACTACTCCAAATTTCATTATCATTTCCTTCATAAAATTCTCGATTGAGATTTGCATAGAAAATTTTAACAAGATTTTGGTAACAAACAAAATCATTTTGAGAAGAATCAACAAAACTAAGAATTTGATTGTTTGCAAAAAGAGTACCAATTTCATAAGAAGCAAAATTTTGTAAAATAGCAAACTTTCCGGGATGGACTTTTCCATAATTAGCATAATTGATGTATGCTTTTATTGCCTCCGGATTATTGAGGAGTTGCTCTTTCAAGTTTCTGGAAAGTCTCATGGTGGAGGGGTTGCTTGAAGAAGCCATTAAAGTAGAGAATAGAGAGCTTGGAGTTTTGAAGAGAGTTTGAATTTGAAAATGAAAGTGAAAAGTTATGATAAAAGATAGTGAATAAATAGATTTTTGAAAGACATGTTCTCTGGTCAAAAGATGCCTTTTCAGAGTATTGAATGAAGTGAAAAGGTGGAGGGAAATTCAAGCATTTGAATTCAAATTTTGAATTTCAAAATTTGTACCCATGTCGACATCATGGTAGGGACCATGTCGACATGTGCCTGTGAATTTCTATGATTTATTTTTCCTAAGTATTCTAATATATATATATTATTTTAATGTCTATATATATATATCTGGAATATTATTAGAATTATAATATATTCCAGAAAATATTATTATATTATTAAAAAATAATAAAAATAAAATAATAATAAAATTATAATAAAATTATAGTAATAAAAAATAAAATAAAATAAAAAATTTACAATTCAATCAACACACCAATTCAAAATCAATCAATCAAGCAATCAATCATCTAATTCTAAGCATGCAATTTTAATCAATTGTATTCTAAATGTGTACCTTTTTCTGAGTCCGTTTCCTTGAATTTGTTGAAGTCGTGAACTGCCGTGAAACACAAATTTGAGTTATCTGTCTTCTGATCATCATCGCTTGAGGACGAGTCTGAGTCATCTAGAGTAGCAGTAAATGCACGCTTCCATTTCTTTACTGATTCATTGTTTATAGGAGGATTCTGCCTTTCTGGATACGGACAGTCTCTTTTGATATGGCCTGGTTCATCACAGTTGAAACATTTGACATTGTTTGGCACTGCATTCTGATTTCCAGAATTCTTATAGTTGTTTCTCTTGAGATTATTCATCTTTCTATATTTCAGGAATTTTCGAAAATCCCTGGTCATCAATGCTATCTCTTCATCATTATCACTGTTTGAGTCTAATCCGTCGGTTAATGGATTGAATGCCATTGATTTCTTTTCAGATGCTTTGCTTTCTCTTCTCCCGATCATTTGGACTTCAAACGACATTAGATTTCCAATCAATTCTTCTATCTTTAAAGTACTGATGTCATTTGCCTCTTCAATTGCAAGTGTCTTTTGATCCCATTCTGGAGTGAGAGAATTTAAAAATTTTCTGACTTGATCTTCTTCCGAAAATTCCTTTCCCAAGGATATTAAAGAATGCACAATATCTTGAAATCGACTATACATATCTGAAATAGACTCATTAGTATTCATTTTAAATAACTGAAACTGATTTGTGAGCATGGAAATTTTGGTCTGTTTAACTTTGCTTGTTCCTTCGTGAGTCACTTGCAAAGTTTTCCATATTTCATATGCAGACTTACAAACTGACACTCTATTAAATTCATTTCTTGAAAGTGAACCAAACATAATATTCATTGCTTTAGAATTATTTTGTGCAACAGTCTTTTGCTCAGTAGTCCACTGTGAAAAATTAGTTGTAGGTTCAGAATATTCAGTTTGTGTGATATTCCAAGTATCTAATCCTACAGATTGCAAATATATTTTCATCCTACATGCCCAATATGCATAGTTACTGCCATTAAAAAGTGGTGGTCTGGCAGTAGACTGACCTTCTACAAATGAACTAGTGACAGGGATACTAGTGTTAATAACAGTACCAGTGTTGGTAGCTATTTTGAAAAATTTTCAAAATTTAGATTATGAAACTTTTGAAAACCTTGCTCTGATACCAAATGAGAGGAATGAGGAATATGGATCTTAAGGCTAGGAATAACACTAGAGGGGGGTGAATAGTGTTTTTAAGAAATTACTAAATCTTTTTGAGTTTTTGTTAATTTGAACACAAATGTATGCAAAATTCAGACACAGATATAATCACAGAAACAAACACAGATGCAAAAATAAAGTAAATGCAGTAAAGGAAAGAACACACCGGATTTTATACTGGTTCGGGGTTACCCTACATCCAGTCCCGCACAACTAAGTACGGATTTCCTTTCAAAAGCAATTCAACAATTACAACCCTCGGTTTCAAGGCTACGAGGTACACCCTCCAGAATCACAATCCTCTGGGTAGAGATACTTGATTTCTGGGGCAACAAGTTCACCCAATTGATTTCCAAGGCTACAATCACACCTTTTCTCGCTTGATTGATTTCCAAGGCTACAATCACACCTTTTCTCGCTTGATTGATTTCCAAGGCTACAATCACACCTTTTCTCGCTAGATAGATTACAAAGAAGCCTATAACTCTGAATAGCACTTGGATCTTGTTGAGATAGTGATAGAGAATCAAACTAGAGATAATCTAGTTAGATTCAATGTTGATTTCGGTAGAGTAATGATAGGATTTTGAATAAGAAAATGTGGAAGAAGAAGAGAAGTGAAAAACCAGAAAATCTGATATAAAATTCATTGAAACTAACCCCTATTTATAGAAGAACAACAGTCATGTCCATTCGTGAAAGGTTATGGCGAATAGACACTTCTTTTGAAATTCAAAATTTTGAATCTAACTGGCACTATGTCGACATGGGGTACTAGGGCATGTCGACATCCCAAAGGAAATTTTGATGTTTTGTTTTTCTTTGAAAATAACGTTTATTTTACATTAAAACTATTTAAAACTTTATAAATATACTTGACTGTAGATAAAATACATAGACAAATATAGAGAATAATATATATATAATTTTACTATAATTTTATATTTAAATCTAAGTATAAAGATAGTTTAAAACAAACGAAGTTTAAAAACACGAGTTTATTGAAAACAAAAAAACAGAGAATATATTAAGGCTAAAACATCTTTTTGAAAATCATTTGAAAAGATAAATTTTAAGGCTAAAACATTTTGAAAAGCAATTTTGAAAATCATTCTGAAGTAGTTTTGAAAATCATTTTGAAGTAGTTTTGCAAGCTTCTTCCTGGAGAATATCTCATCATGTCACGACTCGAGAACTTGTCCAAAACCAGGATGTTCGTGGGTTTGTAAGCCACTTGTCATAGGTTTGTAATCTACTTGTCGTGGGTTTGTAAGCCACTAAAAAGGTAGAAATGGGTTCCATCCCAAAAGAAAAATGGAGTGAAGATTTTAGTGCTATTGTGAAGTTTTAACATAATTCTAGACTCAATACTTATCTTGAAATCTTAAACTCTTGATAATCTTGATATTCTTGATACTCATGAGTCTTCAATCTTGATATCTTGAATCTTTATATTGTACAGTCTTCATTCTTGGTACCTGCATGGTTAAATTCTGCATATACATATATATCTAAACTATAATGTTAGTATTTATATTTTATAATCTTATTCTAAGGTTGTTGTCATCAAAACTGTAACGACCCTGAAATTTTGATATTGGAAATCAGGATATTTAATTGATTTTAAATATCTGGAACTCAATTTAATTTAAAATTCAAATATCAAAGTGAATTTGGTAAATTAATCATTGAATTTAATTGTTAAATCTGGATAAAAATCTGAATCTTCAGTTTTGAGCTGATTAAAAATAATCTGAAGGCTTAGAAAATTTATATTGATAATTTTGAAGGTACTGGAACTTTCAGAATTGAATTTGAAACTGTTTTGTTCAATTTTGAATTATATCGTTTAAATCGATATTTAAAAATAGCGTTCCGGAGCATAGTCTCGGATTTCGACGAAATCAGTCCCATTGGATCCGTAATATTGAATTGTTACCGGGTTTCAATTTTCGTAGTGATTGGAGTTGTCGTGTGAGCGTACGATAGATAAATGCGTTGAATTTATATCGAAATTTAATTTAAATAGTCGGTCCAAAAAGCTGGTCAAATCCCCACAACTATTGTTTCTTTTCCATCAGCCGACTTACTTTTTCTCTGCTTAATCACGTTTTCTTGTTGCCCTTTCTAACACTTGTCAAGCATGCAAAAGAATTTGAGGCACGTAACAGTTTTAAAATAAAATAAAATATATAAAACAAACGAAAACATTTTTCTTTCGTTTTAAAATAGCCAAGTCTTTCTTTTCATCTTTAAAACAAATGAAATCGAATTCAAAGATAAAAATGGCCGAAGAAAATTTTTCCTCTTTCGTTCAAATTGAAGAAGACGAACCCAATTCCCATCATATTCAAATTCAAACCAAATCGCGTGCGACGTCACTTGGTCGACGAAGGCGGAGGCGCTCTGGGGGAAATCACGATCGATTTCTGGGCCGTGTTCGTTTGTATGACGGCGACCAAATAGGATTTCGATTGGTGGGGTTCGTCGCGACCTGGGAGGCAGGCTCGCGAGGCTGGAGATGTTGGTCAAGCGATTCGAGGTAGTGCGTGGATAGGGCGATGGCTTCGATCGATTGAACGGTGGAAAACGTGAGGGCAACGTCAAGCAGAGATGGTGGTCGTGAGTTCGTTCGCGATCGAAGAATGGACTGCAGATCTCGAGTTGAGCGTGTTGAAGGCCTTGGTTCTTTGAGTTGCAGTCAGGTATATTCCACTTATGCCTTGCAATTTGAATCTAAATTTGTCGTATAAAGTATATACAGTAATATATATTTTTAAACAGAAAATGTATATCAGCAAAATATATTGAAATATATATGTAAATGATACTTTAGTTCAAACAGATGTAGAGAATTAATACAGTAAAGTTAATATCTTTTCTGTTTTGAAATTTAAATTATATGTTAAGAAGATGAATTTAATTCTTTAGAATAAGAATATATATATGTATTTAGGCAAGACAGAAGTTTTATGTATATGGGACTTTGAAACAATATCAAGATTAGATTTTTAAAATAAATATGAGTCATTTTGGGATAAGAAATTACAAAGGAGGAAATTAAAATAAATTTATTTAAACGATAAATAATTATTTGATTTGTTCGAATATTAATAAAATCATATAATTGTTTATACAAGGTCAATATTTGAAAGAAAACAAACTGGATTGGAAATGGATTGCGAATAATAGCGAAGGTGAGATCTTCTCACTCAGATTTAAAATTGTTTTTTGCAGTTATTGATTGATTGCTGTTTGGATGTGATGTTAGATATAGTAGGATATATCAATATATATAGCAATATATATATATATTGGCATATGTATATATTGCAGTTGTTGATTTCTCACATTGTATAGCGGATGAGACCCTATTGCGCCGTTAGTAAGCGGATGATATTTTTATAAATCCTATATACCACGATATTCCACCTCGAAGTGGAATTGGTATTGTGCTAACATCTGTGGATGCAGGGAAACAGGTTGGAGGGATCCAACTGGATTCCTCAAATTGTTTGAATGTTATTTCATATGTGAATGATGTGATTTATTGATAATCTGTGGATGATTTATTGATAATTGAAATTGTTGAAGGCTAAAATTTAGCCGAATGCATTTTTGGTATCGTTGGATACCATAAATGAATATAAATTAGATTTTGAAATTAAAGTGGAAAACTTTAAATAAATTTATTTTTAAGAATTGAATTTAATTGAAAGAAGGAATTTTAAAAGTATTAAAATGGATTGTTGAAATCTTATTGAATAAATTCCAAGATATGGGAAAGGATTTTTATAAATGAATTTTGAATAGTATTATTCTGAAGATTGGAAAATTTATTTGAAATGGAATTTTAAATGATTTGGAAAATATAAAGGAATTTATTTTAAAGGCGATAAATTTGTTGAAATCCAATTGATAATTGATTTTATATTGAAGAAATAAATCTTTGAGAAATCGATATAAAAATCTATTTGGTGTTTGAATGAAAATCGATTTTTTGGTGTTGAGAATAAATTTAGAAATCGATTTGTAAAATGATTTGGGGTTTGAAATAAATTTAGAAATCAAATTTAAAGTTGATATAAAGGAAAGGAAAATTTGTTTTAAAAATAAACGTTGATTTATTTTAAAAGTGTGAGAAATATGATTTGGAATCGGTTTTCAAAGTGATGAAGTATGGAAATAAATTTATAGTTTTGGAATGTAAATTTGAAATAAATCGATAAGGATTTATTTAAAGGGCTTAAATGAATGTAATTTGGAATTTGTTTTCAAATAGTTGAAGTATAAACCATATATCAGGGAGATATTTGAAATTTAATAATTTGGGAAAATTATTTAAATTGGATGATTGTTGTGAATATTGTTGATAGTTAAATCACCGACTATCAATATTTGCCTTGGAAATGGCACTTGAATTTGTTTTTTAAAACAAACGCTTATTATTCGGTTTAGCCGGGAAAGGACCTTTGTGTCAGAAAACCCATTCCGAATAATAATACGACGATATGGATCGTATTGAAGACCGGTGATGAAGACCGGGTATTTGTGAAATGATAGGATGACCCATTGATTGTCTCTGCACCGTTACTTACGGTATTGAGATTTCCTTTGTGATGGGAAGTTTTATCGGGATTGTGAATATCCGGATTGCAAGGACTAATTTGGAAGTGCCTTCGGTTCTGTTCGAACCCGGAACAGACTTGTATGGTTACGTGTCTGACATTACATTTTGAGATATAGAGCTGATTTCTTTAAAATACATTTCTGTTGGTGGCGGAGAATTTATTCTCTTAGCTTAACACCCTTCTCTGAGACGTACAAGCTCAGAGGTTATGTAGTTGAAATTTATCAGCGATATATTCCCAATTTGGTAATGTGGCATGCTGAGTGTTGTTGTGACGATGATCATTTATTGATCATTTGTGATCAAAGCACGGCTTTGTGAAAAAGCGTAGCTTTGTAACGACCCGAAATTTTCGAAGCCGAAAATTCCAGATAGTTATGAAAAAGAAGAAAGAGGTAGAAGAAGAAGAACAGAAACATCAACAACTCACATTCGCAGCGGATAAAATATAATAATAATATAATGACAGTTTACAAAAGATTATTATATCTATCGATTACATTTTCATACATCAGAGTTTTACATATCCACAGTCACTGAAATATACAGTAATCATATCTCAGAATTACAATAATACACTACAGCAGAAATACTCTATATGTACTTGCCATCCAGCTCGTCTCCTGAGCTCCAGAACGTCCTACCTGAAATCTGTAATACTCGGTCTGACCCGAGCATTACATCAAAGTAACACCCGGGTCAGGCTGGAAACCAGCGTGAGTAAACCCAATCAACATGGAATATCCAAGTAATCAACTTATATAAACCCGGGGTAACTTATATCAATTTAACAAATTAACAATTTGCTATAAACAACACTTATTTCACACGTCAATTTCTAAGTACCAAACTTAGGTAAAATAATTCCAATTCACTTAAATCATTTATTTCAGCCTATTGATTTCACAAATTAATTTATAAAATTCGAAGTGGTTTCGGGTATTCCGAATACCCGACCCCGGTCTCTCCGAAACTCATATCGTCCTAACCCAAGTTACCCAAAGCAATACACAACATTTCATATCAGAGATACCAATTCATCCAAAGCAACCAATTCCAATCAATCATCCATAACAAAGCTTAATCACATACATATCAATTCAATTAATTCTAATTGAATTTCAAATCTCAATCACTTAGATTCTTTCATTTATAAATTCCAAATTAATTAATTATCAACCCTGGATTAATTATCTTCCAATTCCATTTAAGTAAATATCTTTAATAAATTTCACGATATTAATTATTCTTAGCCCAAAGTCAATAAGTAATTTTACTTACTTCATAAATTAATTAACTATTTGAATTACATTAATCCTAAATCACTTATTATCTAATTTCTCATAAGTCATTTTTTTCTTGATTTATAATCTTAGTTAACCAATCTTTTATTACGTCATTGGTTTTATAAACTATGATTTTCCATTTACATTTCAATTTATTCTAATCTAATTTAATTACCTTAAAAAATTAATCATTTATTAAACCACACATATTAATCACTTTCGATTTACCTCAACCTGTAATGATCTCCTTGTTATTTACTCCATTAAATACATTAATTAATTACCTTAATTAATCTCTCGATTTATTTCACAAGGTAATTATATTTTATTAATTGCATTAAGTGATAACATATCAAACCATCCATTGATTATTCTACATTAATTAACTTAATAAATGAACTTAAACCTTCATTAATTAATAAAACCCTTAATTACTAATTTAATCAACCCAAATCATTAATTAATTGAATTAATTATCTATTTTAATTTCCCTACTAACTTGATGAATCAGAAATCATTAATCCCTTAACAAACATTGGAATGGAAGCACTTACTTTTTTTTTTATAACTTAAATCTAAAACCAATGAAAACCCGAATACTCCGAGTCAACCCGCAATTAACTCGAAATCCAACCAAAACCAAAGTCACATCATCATCAGCACACATCCAACCAATTTATTCATCCCCATCATTTAAATTTAACCATTTAAATTTAATTAAAAACCCAGAAGAGTGGGTTTTACTCACTTTGATTTTCGTTTTGCAAACCCGATCCAAACTCGACTTGGCTTCACGGTTTCAACCTTGTATAAACATTTTATAATTTATTAATAATTTGATCTAATCTGATAATTTATCTTGAACAAATTTCCCTTTTATAAATTCATTTAACCAAAATTAAATTTAGACAATTGAATTCCCGTTTAATAAAATATTTTTACCAGCTAAAATAATTTAATATGCTTATATGAAGTTAAACAGAACTGTTTCATTTTCTTAAGTAAGTAACAAGACTGTAGCTTCGTTTACAGTAAAAAAAAACTTCTTGAGGGATACCATGAATTCACATAAACGTAGCATAAGTTTAAACATATATAATGATTTAAATGATTAGATCGGAAGTTCATGAGTTTGAAAACTCACTTTTGTTTTACTTGCAGTCATCCCGGTTTGCTCTTCATCATTTCGACCGATGATATCCTACTCTTCAAGCAACTTCGGCCCAAACTCCAAAATCAAAATTTGACAAAACCCTAGTTAGCTTGACCTGCTACCCAACCCATGTCGTGAGCTCAAATCGCGAGCGCCGACCCATGCCACCACGCTCGACCTTCACCGCCGCCACCTTGAAATCATCACAGCAATCGCCCTCCCCTCTGAACGAAAATCAATGCGTGAAGCTTACCCCCCCAGGTCGATCGCGACTTCGACCAGACCCCTTGAGCACGAGCTTGATTTTTTTTTTTGAAGACGAAAATTATTTAGGAAATCAAGCAAAATCGGCTTTGGCCATTTCTTTTTCTTTTTTTTTTTTTTAGAACGGTTTCGATTATGCTTCTCAAAGTAACGAGGGGGCGGTAATGAGATGTATGATGGTGTGAGGCTTCTCGAGTACGCTGGAAATGAAAATATCTTTGACTGATTGACCCTAAATTCTATTTTATTATAAAACTCCCAAAACATCTCTAAATTGCCATATAAAAATTTCGAATACAATAGAACGTGATTCAGAGGCTGGTTTGATCGTACGTAGAAGCTAGCTTTCTGAATCGATTTAAAATATTAAATTATCGATTTTAATTTCAATGTGTTTCTTACTTGTACGAGCAAACGGTAAATCTAAATGCTATGAAAATTGAAATCCGATAATAACTAACTATTACGGATCTAATGGAACTGGTTTCGTCGAATTCCGAGACTGTGCCTCGGAAGACTATTTTTAAATATCGATTTAAACGGTATATTATTAAAACTGAACAAATCACCTTTAAATCAAATTTCAACCATCCTATTATCTTCAGTATCATCGTTATAAATTTTACAAACCTTCAATTTATTTTAACAGGCTTAGAAATTCCAGATTCAACAATTTACCCAATTTTAATTATTAAATGCAATATTGAACTATAAAATTCAATGATTTAATTATCAATTAAATATTGATATCTCGAATTATAGTCAACATCAACTTGTAAATGTTTAAAATAAATTCAATTATCCCATTTTAAATTGTTAAAAATTCCGGGTCGTCACATTCCTCCCCCCCTTAGAATAATTTCGTCCCCGAAATTACTAGTTAGGAAGAATGGTCCAAACTCGTCCACTTTTTCCCCCAACCCTACAGTTCAACATTTTATCAATTATCTTTTATACAAAACCCCATTATCATTCTTATTAACTTCTCAAACCCACCCACAATTTGGAGACAATACCACTTATACTCAATTATTCAAATTTCAATTTAAAACCAATTTTCGAATTATCAAAATTCTCTCAAAAAAATTTCTAACTCTCTAAATTTTCGAAAATTTTTGCCAGCGTCTCCTTTGCGCGGCTAGCTCGGTACAACTACAAAAGGCCACTACGGCTCTCAAAATCTCAAAAGAAACAAAAGCCAAGTGGCTATATCCAAAACTCAATCCAATTTCATACATAAATTTTAAATACATACCTTTTTGTCGAGCATTTCGAATTTATCTTTTGGAATCAAATCCAATTCCTTTTCCCTTTACTACCTGCATATCTTACTTAGCACTAATATCCAATCCCAACTGTCAAAACATTTTATTGACTTCCTTACCCAAGTCAATACTTATCCACCCAAATATCAACTAGGATATCTTTCTAATATTCAATTTCCAATTAAGGATTTATCATTGTTTACTTAAGTTAGCATAAGCATTTTATATGCTCCTTTATTTATTTCACTTTATCACTTTAGTTTATATCTATTTCTATTCAATTTAGTTTTCACACTCCACATAAATTTTAGTTATTTCCAACTTTGAACATTAAATTTTACCTTCCATTTATAACTAGTTTATGTCGTTTTAATTTTGTTTCCTTCACTAATTTATTTCAAATTTTCAGTTAGAAACCGTTTTGTCATTAACAAAATTTTCCAAAAATCTTCAAATTATTCTCCCAAAATTTTCGGAAAATTTTGGCAGAGTCTCCCTTGTACGGAGGGACTTCTGCGATATCGCAGGATGCACAGATATATATACATCGGCCTCAGGCCGGAAATCACAATATATATCAATATTGCAATTCATATCTCCTATTTTGAATTCTTTTGCGTAAGCGTACCTTAATTTAGCATTTTTAAAGCAATCGGCTTATTATTTAGCAATCATCGCATCCAAATCCAGCCAAACGGCCCTCAGGTACCTGTACTATCTCAATTTAAACATGTAAGTGTCATATATAGAAAATATATTAGCATTTCACTTACTTTTAATGGCAAACACAAACATTTCAAAAGCATCAAACGCCAACGCTTACCATAAGCGATTTATATAATTTAAAGCTAATTTCCTTGCTTCCCGCCACATTTATATGCCATTTCATTAAATTTTATTGGCTTATAATTCACATTTCTTACATTCGATTTATTTTTAATCCAAACAAGCTCATATTTACTTTAAATGATTCAAAAATCTATTTTATTTGTTTCTATTAATTCACAGAATTTCTTTACCTTCGTTTACATCAAACGTCAACTATTTTTATGCAAATTTGACGATAGTCACTTAGTAGAGTATCCATTTTAGTTTATAACTACTTCAAATCAATTTCAACTCATTCTGTATGTAATTCCATTTCCCAAATAAATTTAACCCAACTTTTATTTAATGGTCCACCACTTTGCTCGAAACCAAGCTTTTATTGAATTAAATAATTTTACCTTCAAATTTATATGCCTCATAACTTAAGTTCATTTCGAGAACCCAACTTCAATTAGAACTCTGATTTGATTTCCATTCAATCAGACTTCATCCATTCATTATTTAATTCCATTAACCCATTTATTCATCCCATTTTGAATTTTTAACTCATTTACTTTATCCATTTTCGAAGCCATTCTCACTTTATTTTTCTTTACCTGGGTTTTGTTTGCAACACAAATCTTTTCATTAAATATTAATCAAATCTCACTTAAATTCAATGGTAATTCAAACCATCACTTTTTCAATCCAACTCTATTTTATTTTTACAACATCCCCACTTATTTAATTCATTATCAAATCCCAGTCGAATTCTATTTACAATTCAAATAATATTATTAAAATAGCTTTTTATAAAAATACTTTTTATAACTCGATGTCTCAACCAGTCCATCCTTGTTCTCACATAAATTCAGTCATACGTTGATCAGGCGTAGGACTGAAAATCTATAAGTACTTAGCAGACTCATTTTCGACATCCAGTGAAAATACTTCGAAAGTAATTTTACTTGAAAATATCGAAAATAGTTTTTGAAAACAGTTTACTGAAAATATCTTTGGTGAGAATGCTCTGGAAATCATCACACCCATCTATGGTCACAGTTACATCCAGGGTTACGTTGCCGTCGCAGCAAAAGTCCATGTAACTGATTACACCATAGAACCCACGACAGATCGCAGTTACATCCAGGGTTACGTTGCCGTCGCAGCAAAAGTCCATGTAACTGCAGGCTCTCAGCGGCCTCACGATTACGCTGTCGAAATGAAACTTCTCCACTCCTACATAGGTCGCAGTCTACCGATGTAAAATCAAACATAGACTGTTGGCTCTCAGCGGCACACACGACTTTCGCTATGTTACCATAGTGTCACAGTCTACCGATATAAAATCAAACGCAGACTGCTGGCTCTCAGCGGCACACACGACTTTCGCTATGGTATACTACTCATAATCCTCAGGAACTAGTTTTGTCCGGACTCCTCACAGGATCAAATTTAGAACCTCCCCCTAGAGGCTCAAGGCAGTACCACCCAATGGCACTCCTGAGAAGCTCATTTCAAGGGAGCGCCTTTTTCCCCAGAGCCAATCTCAAAACACTTTATACTATACACATATAGTATTTTCAAATCATACACCTAGTATGAATTTCACATAGGTACCTTTACACAAAATCGATTCCCAAAATCGATAATTCACAGATCAGGCTTTTCCAAATTCCAATATTGATTTTACCCAAAAATCAAAAGCCTTTCAAATTCACAGGTTCCCAAAACCTTTTCCAAAATTCTCATAAGATCCTTTATATATATACAGATATATATAATTTTTAAAACTTTGGATCATTTTCAAGCTTGTATAAAACTCCTTTTATACTTCAAACACTTTCAAAAATCCTTTTCTATTTACATTCACTTGAATTTCCATTCACATACTCACAATTGCTTTAATTTCATGGGATTATCACTTCAATCCTTATCTCAATTGAGTATTTAACCAATAACAGTTTGAACTCCGACCGGTTTATATTTAGAAAATAGCTTGAAATTTTTAAAACAGATAAGTAGTTGAAAATAATTAATAGTTTGTAAAATAGCCATAAAATAATTAACTAGTTGCAAAATAATTAGAAAATAGTTAAATAGTTATAGAAATTTTAGATAATTGCAAAATAGTCGTAAAATAACAATTAATTTATAAACTAGTTGAAAAATAGTAATTAGTTTAGAAACATTTGAAAAATGGTTAAATAGCTCTAAAAATATATAAAATAATTTGTCTTAAGGAAGGAAGGTTGTATATATTTAATAGCTTGGAAAAATGAATTTATATTAAACAATTTATACTGAAGATAGTCCAGAGTCAAAACTGTCCACTTTCCCATCAATTCAATTTAAATTTCCACTTCCATTTAAATTGACCCAATTCCAATTTAAATACTCCAATTTCCATTGGACTTGATTCATTCCCAATTCAACTTTAATTAATTCTCAAATTTCTTTCAAATTTCAAATCAAATTCCATTTGATTTTTACTTACTCGACTTTATTTATAACTTCAATTTTACAACTTCTATTTATAATCAATTTCATTCACATTTTACTTTTAACTCGGAATTATACATTTTAATTAGCCAATATATTTTTATTATTCCATAAACCTTTTAATCAAGATTCCAGAGTTTAAACAAATTTCCAAAATTTCAGTATCTCCTTAAAATTCAACTATATCCAAAATTCTTTGGAAAATTCAATTATCTCTTTGAATTTCAAACCAAAACCAGTTCACGAACAATTCCAATTTAAAACAATTTGTTAGCAATTTCTCTTCTAGAAACTTGAAAATGAACATCGATGATGCTGCAGTCATCACCGACGTTATTTTCCAGTGACCGAAAGAGTTCAATGCTTTTATCTCATTAAAAACATTTCCAAATATTTTTAATTTCAAATCTCCCAGATTTCAGATTCAACACAAAAATATTTTTGAAATGATACTATTATTTCTCCAAACCTTTGGAAACCACCTTCAATCCAAGGAATTTTAAATTTTCCCAAAAATCTTCAAATCCCCAATCCATCCAATTCATATTTAAACATTACTCCGGAATTTTCATCTTACTTTATTTTCAAATATTCTCTGGAATTCTATTTCAAATTATAATCCCATTTATTTCAATTTATAAATTACATTTACTATCTATATTTCAAATTCCAATCAATTTGAACTGATACCACCCACTTCAGTTCCAATCACTTCAATTTAATCCAATTCAAATTGTCCATTTGAATTTTTTAAACTTATCCATCTTCAATCACAAATCCAATTAATTCCAACCGAATTCAATTTAAATGAATTCAATTCCAACTTCAAATTTTAACCATCTCGAATTATATAAATTCAAGTTAAATTCTCAAAGATTGGTTTAACTTTTTAAACCAAATCAACCTTGTTCATTCAAAGTTTTAAACAAATTTTTTTTTTTTTTTGAGTTCTAATTCTAGAATTCCATTTTAATCAATTTGAATTTTAATTTGGTTGTATTTTCTGTTACCACTTAATTTAATTTCAATTTTCAAGTTTTCAATTAGGTTATATTTTATATTACTTCTTAATTTAATTTCAATTTAACAACCAATCACCTAAATATTTATTGGAAGGAAATATTGCTTTATATCTCAAAATATATTTTTATATAAAATCATTCAAAACCTTTATATAAGAAAATAACAAGTACGCTCTCATATAAATATATTCAACTCATTCTAGAGTACTACAGACTCTATTAAATGAGTAATTCCCACCAGAGCCAAGGTTCTCGCTTAACCTTTCAGCTCTGATACCAAATGTAACGACCCGAAATTTTCGAAGCCGAAAATTCCAGATAGTTATGAAAAAGAAGAAAGAGGTAGAAGAAGAAGAACAGAAACATCAACAACTCACATTCGCAGCGGATAAAATATAATAATAATATAATGACAGTTTACAAAAGATTATTATATCTATCGATTACATTTTCATACATCAGAGTTTTACATATCCACAGTCACTGAAATATACAGTAATCATATCTCAGAATTACAATAATACACTACAGCAGAAATACTCTATATGTACTTGCCATCCAGCTCGTCTCCTGAGCTCCAGAACGTCCTACCTGAAATCTGTAATACTCGGTCTGACCCGAGCATTACATCAAAGTAACACCCGGGTCAGGCTGGAAACCAGCGTGAGTAAACCCAATCAACATGGAATATCCAAGTAATCAACTTATATAAACCCGGGGTAACTTATATCAATTTAACAAATTAACAATTTGCTATAAACAACACTTATTTCACACGTCAATTTCTAAGTACCAAACTTAGGTAAAATAATTCCAATTCACTTAAATCATTTATTTCAGCCTATTGATTTCACAAATTAATTTATAAAATTCGAAGTGGTTTCGGGTATTCCGAATACCCGACCCCGGTCTCTCCGAAACTCATATCGTCCTAACCCAAGTTACCCAAAGCAATACACAACATTTCATATCAGAGATACCAATTCATCCAAAGCAACCAATTCCAATCAATCATCCATAACAAAGCTTAATCACATACATATCAATTCAATTAATTCTAATTGAATTTCAAATCTCAATCACTTAGATTCTTTCATTTATAAATTCCAAATTAATTAATTATCAACCCTGGATTAATTATCTTCCAATTCCATTTAAGTAAATATCTTTAATAAATTTCACGATATTAATTATTCTTAGCCCAAAGTCAATAAGTAATTTTACTTACTTCATAAATTAATTAACTATTTGAATTACATTAATCCTAAATCACTTATTATCTAATTTCTCATAAGTCATTTTTTTCTTGATTTATAATCTTAGTTAACCAATCTTTTATTACGTCATTGGTTTTATAAACTATGATTTTCCATTTACATTTCAATTTATTCTAATCTAATTTAATTACCTTAAAAAATTAATCATTTATTAAACCACACATATTAATCACTTTCGATTTACCTCAACCTGTAATGATCTCCTTGTTATTTACTCCATTAAATACATTAATTAATTACCTTAATTAATCTCTCGATTTATTTCACAAGGTAATTATATTTTATTAATTGCATTAAGTGATAACATATCAAACCATCCATTGATTATTCTACATTAATTAACTTAATAAATGAACTTAAACCTTCATTAATTAATAAAACCCTTAATTACTAATTTAATCAACCCAAATCATTAATTAATTGAATTAATTATCTATTTTAATTTCCCTACTAACTTGATGAATCAGAAATCATTAATCCCTTAACAAACATTGGAATGGAAGCACTTACTTTTTTTTTTATAACTTAAATCTAAAACCAATGAAAACCCGAATACTCCGAGTCAACCCGCAATTAACTCGAAATCCAACCAAAACCAAAGTCACATCATCATCAGCACACATCCAACCAATTTATTCATCCCCATCATTTAAATTTAACCATTTAAATTTAATTAAAAACCCAGAAGAGTGGGTTTTACTCACTTTGATTTTCGTTTTGCAAACCCGATCCAAACTCGACTTGGCTTCACGGTTTCAACCTTGTATAAACATTTTATAATTTATTAATAATTTGATCTAATCTGATAATTTATCTTGAACAAATTTCCCTTTTATAAATTCATTTAACCAAAATTAAATTTAGACAATTGAATTCCCGTTTAATAAAATATTTTTACCAGCTAAAATAATTTAATATGCTTATATGAAGTTAAACAGAACTGTTTCATTTTCTTAAGTAAGTAACAAGACTGTAGCTTCGTTTACAGTAAAAAAAAACTTCTTGAGGGATACCATGAATTCACATAAACGTAGCATAAGTTTAAACATATATAATGATTTAAATGATTAGATCGGAAGTTCATGAGTTTGAAAACTCACTTTTGTTTTACTTGCAGTCATCCCGGTTTGCTCTTCATCATTTCGACCGATGATATCCTACTCTTCAAGCAACTTCGGCCCAAACTCCAAAATCAAAATTTGACAAAACCCTAGTTAGCTTGACCTGCTACCCAACCCATGTCGTGAGCTCAAATCGCGAGCGCCGACCCATGCCACCACGCTCGACCTTCACCGCCGCCACCTTGAAATCATCACAGCAATCGCCCTCCCCTCTGAACGAAAATCAATGCGTGAAGCTTACCCCCCCAGGTCGATCGCGACTTCGACCAGACCCCTTGAGCACGAGCTTGATTTTTTTTTTTGAAGACGAAAATTATTTAGGAAATCAAGCAAAATCGGCTTTGGCCATTTCTTTTTTTTTTTTTTTTTTTAGAACGGTTTCGATTATGCTTCTCAAAGTAACGAGGGGGCGGTAATGAGATGTATGATGGTGTGAGGCTTCTCGAGTACGCTGGAAATGAAAATATCTTTGACTGATTGACCCTAAATTCTATTTTATTATAAAACTCCCAAAACATCTCTAAATTGCCATATAAAAATTTCGAATACAATAGAACGTGATTCAGAGGCTGGTTTGATCGTACGTAGAAGCTAGCTTTCTGAATCGATTTAAAATATTAAATTATCGATTTTAATTTCAATGTGTTTCTTACTTGTACGAGCAAACGGTAAATCTAAATGCTATGAAAATTGAAATCCGATAATAACTAACTATTACGGATCTAATGGAACTGGTTTCGTCGAATTCCGAGACTGTGCCTCGGAAGACTATTTTTAAATATCGATTTAAACGGTATATTATTAAAACTGAACAAATCACCTTTAAATCAAATTTCAACCATCCTATTATCTTCAGTATCATCGTTATAAATTTTACAAACCTTCAATTTATTTTAACAGGCTTAGAAATTCCAGATTCAACAATTTACCCAATTTTAATTATTAAATGCAATATTGAACTATAAAATTCAATGATTTAATTATCAATTAAATATTGATATCTCGAATTATAGTCAACATCAACTTGTAAATGTTTAAAATAAATTCAATTATCCCATTTTAAATTGTTAAAAATTCCGGGTCGTCACAAGCTTTGTAGACGAGACTTCGTCAGGGCCTCAACAACCTGGAAATGGTCGAAACAGGAATGTTGCGGCAAGGTTATGAGGGTCGCGCCCTTTAGGGTATGTCATTTCCGTCTAGAAAGGGGTGGTATCATGGTATGGAGCCTAGATACTTACTCATGTGGACACACTTTATTTATTATGTGTGATGTTGGTTACCGATTGCTCGGATAAAGGTCCCAAAGGACCGGGGGATGACATATTCGTGAGTTACCTAGTTACAGGGGTAACCCGGCCTTGTTTGGCAGAGAGCAGTTTGTCTCTCGGGACGTCCAGCCAGAGGCGATCCCATTCGGCAGCAGGAAAGGAAGTTCCTTAGCCTGACCATTTGTTGGAAAATCCGAAGAAACAATACGAACCCTTACGATTGTAATTGTATTACCTGCTATGGAATGTGGCGGTAACCTGCTATTGAACATAGTAGCTATAGTAGGCATAAGTGCGGAATGCCTATGCTGGCTAAGATTAATATTATACTTTCGAAATGTTTTCTACACTAGACATTAATAATAATAATCCAATGATTGGCGTAGTAAGCATCTTTGACTATCATAAGAAGAAATCTCCTCCAATTCTGCGTTTGCATTGTGTGTGTGGCGGGAGGTCTTATGGTAGTTTCATTTTCCAAAAGCATTGCGAATCTGTTTTATTCTCTTTGTGAAAATAACTGTTTTACGATCTCACACCAGTCACCATGACTGACTCGGAGTTTATTGTTCCCTTCTAAACTCTGGGTGCCCATAATTTTCCACACGGGCAGCCTAGAGTTATTTTTATCAGGATATTCTGGATATTCTGGAGCTTTAGGGATAAGCTGGATGGTGAGACGTACTTCCGTACTTGTTATTTATTTCCGCTGTGTATTCTGTATGAGGACAAGTTTATATAACTGTCCATTGTTGTATTGAGTTGAATATTGACTCTAATTGATGTATGTATAAACTGATATAGTTCTTTGTTTTAAAAAGACTAGTGATTATCTATTGTATATTGTTCCGTTGCGAATGTGAGATTCTGTTGTTGTTTCTGTTTTTCTGTTCTTTTGTCTTCTTCTACCTCTTCTTATAACCCTAATGGTTCGGTTTTCCGGCATTTGATTGCGCGACATTTGATACAGTGGACGTATTAATGTCGACTTTCGAGCGTCGAAAAATCGTGATCGTTACAAGTGGTATCAGAGCATCCGGTTAAGCGTACACCAAAATAGTCATTTGGCAACACTTTTTTTTCATTAGGCGACACTTATATGGGTTGCATTTTTGTAACATTCCCCCGTTTTGACCGCCTCCAGTCGGTAATTAAACCAACTCGAAACGTTCAAAAAGACGAATTGTTATTTAGTTTATAAGGTTTAAACAGAATCAGCCACAGAAACACAGATAATAACAATCAATTAAAACAAATGAATCTTTATTTCATTACTATAAATCTTTTTATATACATCAGAGTTTATACAATTTTAATACTGATACAGCGGAATATCTTAAAATACAATTTTCTTCTGAAAACTAAAGTGATTCTTTACTCTCTCTCTAACTTCGCTGCTCGAAAATCTTCAAGCTGTAAAAATACTCGGTCTGACCCGAGTATTATATTCAAAAGAAAATAATACACAGGTCAGTCTAATTCAAACCAGTTTATTAGTGCATAGAGGTAGTAATAATTTAAATAGACGACAGTCACAATAATTCCCGTCTATCCGACTCTTTTAACAAAGAAATCGGATGATGGTCGATATAACACTTAACAGAAATTTGTCACTTTAAAACCATCGAAGTTCGATTGGCTGCCGTACACGCACGCGTGTACGGCTTCGCCAATATAACACACGAAAATATGAAACAAATCAATGAATCAAAACAAAAGAAACATCAATTTTTTTTTTTAATTTATACCGAGTGGCTGCAGTACACACGTGTGCATTCGTACCCGTGTGCACTGCCCCGCCAACTCGTGTGCATAGATAAAGGTGCAACATGCAACTGCTACAAATACACAGAGGCAACATCACATAAACATACTGCAACATGAATACAAGTGCAGAAAGAAGACAGTGACACCCCAGAATCAAAGTAAACAAATGGTGGCAACTGTAGATCAGACTTGATGCCATCAAGTGATACAATGCATATACAACTAGACTCGACAATGTCCACAAATGAAACTCACTGACCATATGCAAACTCAAAATGGAAGTGAGACACCAAACCACAAACCAGCAATATACATAGTTAGTGCACCACAAAAATGCAGACAGTATTCAATGCAAAATGAACCAGTAATGCCTCAACAACAACCACACAACAGGTCTAAAAAGTGCAGACAATAATCAAGTACTCAAGAATACCAGATTAGTTGAACCGACTCAAACCAATGCATGATCAACGCTTTATGTGAATATGGAGAATCGAGCACAAATGTAGCAGTGCACATATGCAGACTAAACTATCAAGCTACAGAAGCAAATCCAAATGCAAATAAATGGTCAGAGCATACATCTACATACAGTGATGCAACTAGAATGCAACAATACCAAAGTGATACAAGAACCAGATGTACACAAATGCAAGGGCCACAACAAAGTCAAAATGACCAAGCATGTAATGAAGCACAGAAATAATGCAAATGTTCATGCACCATGACAAAGCCTCGGTGATTAACTATAAAGGCTACATGCAAACTCGACTATCAGGTTGAACATGAACTACAAGCTAACAAAAGCAAACTGTATCCAACATGATATAGTGACAAGAAACAATCAGCAGTGAGCAACTCGAGCTTCAGAAGAGTCAAGTAGAGCAACAAATGTACCAATAAATCAAAACAGTATCCAAGTATTATGCAGACTCAAGTTTGTATGAAGTAAATTGGATACAGCCATCAACATGACTAAAGATCAAATAAAGAACCAGAATGCACAATGGATGCAACATCGAACCAGGAAACAGTTTCACAAATGCAAAGACCAGAGAAGTTAAAAAATGAAGCAATATACAAAACTCATCTGGACAGTGCAGTGGTACATGAAATCGCATGAACAAGTTCGAACAACCAGACAACATCATATTCACAAATGCAATGTTCAAGTGGAGACCAGAGAAGATGGCCAGAGACGAAGACAGGGATGAACACAAAGATGGCCGAAGCCGTGTCATACAACAAGTCGAACAAATCAAACCATAATCAAAATTTAACTCAGTTTATTTTCACATAAATCCAACTTAGCAAGTATACGAATTCGAGCAAAATCCAAGTCAGAAGAATCATCAACATTTTCATAAAAAAAAAATGACAAGGCCGACGTTTTATCAGTCAGTCATAAAGTCGAACCAACCAAAAACGAAACCATGTGGATTGAAAACAACAAAGAAATCAGAAATCACGAATTGGAACAAACTAGGAAACACTAGAAGCTCGAATTTAGATGTGAGTAAAAACTCACCTTTGTTCGACGAGGCGCAGACGAATTCGACCATACAGAAGCGGCCGCGATCAAAGAACGAAGATGAAGCCCTCGATTTACCAAAAATCACGAAAGCCCTAATTTTCAGATCGGAGAAACATCGAAGTAGCCGCCATTTTTTTTTATTTGCTTTCGATTTTTTTTTCGTTCGTCTGATTGAAGAGAAAGGGGGGTGCGGGTTTAACAGAAGAAAGGGTAAGGGGATCGGTATGGTTTTAGGTATGGGTGGTGTAAGATTTTTTTTTTCTTATTATTTTTTTCTTCTTTTTAAAACTGAATTGTTTTTATTTAATTTTGTTGTTAAAATCTAAACTATGCATATATATTCATTCGTACGAAAAAATTTAAATAAAAGAATTTCAATCGATTACAATTCCCAAATTCAAACAGAAATTAACGATCGATATTAAATCGTTAATTTACGAAGATTTTATCGTTATAAAATTTTCCAACAATAAACAGAAATTATCTGTCAACATAGATCGTTTATCGATGATCAAAATTTTGGGTAAAAATTCAGGTTGTTACAGAAATTCAATTTGAATCTAATTTAATTTTCTACGCGTTTATACGCCGTGTATTTACAAAACAATTCCGATAAATACGAAATTGGAAATCCAGTAATAATTCAATATTACGGACCCAATGAAACTGGTTTCGTCAAATTCCGAGACTGTGCCTCGGAAGGCTATTTTTAAATTCGATTTCAAACGATACAATTTCAAAACTGAACAAATCGCTTCCAAATTCAATTCTGAAACTTCTATTATCTTCAGTATTATCAATATGAATTTTCTAAGCCTTTAAATTAATTTTAACCGGCTTACTATTGAAGATTCAAATTTTATTAAATTTCCAATAGATTAAATTCAAAAATTTAATCGCCAATTCATTCTGATAATTTGAAATTCAAGTCAAATCATCATCCAAATATTTAAAATTAATTAAATATTTTCAATTTAAATTGTTCAAAATTCAGGGTCGTTACAAACTCCCCTCCTTAAAAACTTTTCGTCCACGAAAAGGAAAAGTTGTTAAAATTTCACCGATATCTATACCCTACTCAATTTTTTCTAAGCTCGATATTTATTACAAATAGATGAATATAGGATTCATTTCATTTGTTTAATCTCACTAGTTTTGTTTATCTTCTCTTTTATTCATTGATTTTCTAAAATCAAAACACAAAAGTCTTTTACCAAAATTTCTCTATTTATAACTCAGATTCGAACTTTAAAATTCGTCATGTTAGAGATTTATATAATATATCTCTTCCAAAGCTGTGGACTTTCAAAACATTACAAAGATCCTCTTCCTTAGTTCGTTAGGTAGGAATTTCGTAATTTTACTTTCAAATCATTGATTTGCTATTTACAGTTTGAAAATACTTGCTAACTCGAAATTTAACAAGTCTATCGTCGTTCTCACAGACATTAGGCATACGCTGGCCAGGCGCAGGTCTAAATATCTCCAAGTACTAAATATACTTGCTTCAATTCCCAGTGAAAATACTTTTAAAAACTCTTTTAAAAATGGATATGGAAAGCACGTTCCCCCATGGATTACAGTTCCACCCGGCGGTTACGCTACTATCCCAGTAGAGTCGCTTGTGGCTGTAGATTTCACATCTCTTAAATTTCGCCATGGTTGTCGCCATAGATTGCAGTACACACGGCGGTTACGCTACTATCCCAGTAGAATCGCTCGTGTCTGTAGGCATCACGCCCCTCAAATTTCGCCTGGCATTAGATTGCAGTTTACCCGGCGGTTACGCCACTATCCCAGTGGAATCGCTTGTAACTGTGGGCATCTCGTCCCTCAAATTACGCTAATCATCAATCAATCTAATCTCATCGCGATAATCTATCGCGAAGGATTTCCGATTCAAATAGTCACTCTGACTAAAATTCTACGTAGCTACGAATTTCAAATGGACACTCATCGAGAGTTCCAATACCTTCTCTAATAATAAATGGAAGGTACTTTTCCACATCCTCAGTTTAGAAAACATAATATCATATATGTAGTACTTTCATTTCACATTTCGTACATATAACATCTATGTAAACATACATAAGATTTCCATAACAATGTCTTTCTAAACTAACGGTTTCAAATTTACCGCATTCATATATATAAGTTCTAAAAACTTACATATCTCATATTCATAACAAAATAGAGGATTTCAAAATTTTCCTCTAAGTCGATTTGGAAATTTAAGGTTATCTCAAACCTAATTCATATTCATAATTCCATTTATTATCGACTTTCACATTCGATTTGGATTTCACGCTTACATCGTCAATTCTCAACACAGAATTGATGTCTATCGATATATAACCTCTGAGCTCGTACGTCTCAGAGAAGGGTGTTAAGCTAAGAGAATAAATTCTCCGCCACCAACAGATATATATTTAATAGAGATCAATTGCTATGTCATCAATTCACAATGTTAGACATGCAATCCAAATCATCATCTGAAATTCAAAGCTCAACTTATATTGTCCTTGATGTCGAAGTTAAACTCAATTTTAACTCAACGATTCAATCTTTTTGAAAAATTTCAAATTGAACAAATTGTTCAATTTCTCATTTAACTTTTCAACTTCGACTTCGAAAATGAATTTCAAATCATTTATTCCTTATGGAATATATTCACAACATTTCATATTTGGAAAAACATTTCCATACTTATTTAAAAATAAGTAATTCACAAATCCATTTATTTTCAACATTTGAAAATATTCGATATACTTAAATCAAAATTAAGTACATATTTCATCTTTAAGGAAATCATTCTCTTTTACACATTTTTTTATTTGAGTCAAAACGAATGTTACGTAAAACATCGTTACGACAACTCAAAATCACTAGTATAGGGATTCGAAATTTAGATAGATGTATAAATCCCAATACTATACAAAACATTTCCTTTCGGAAATCATTTACTATAACAACAGTGTTATAGTCCACCATTTCCTTATATTTGAAAACATCTATTTCAACAATGAATGTTGAAATCTATGGTTTCGATATTCAATGCCTTGAAAACATCTTTTAAAACAATTAACTTTGTTTTAAAATATCACTTTCCCAAACATGTCCATTTTATTCAATATTATATTCACGGTCCAAAATTGTGAATATACATCATTTAACAAACTATAAGAATTTACTTATCAAAAATAAGTCAGTTTCGAATTTATAAACAATGTTTATAAATTCTATTCCTATTTATAAAGACTTCAATTTATAAAAATTGCTTTATTAACCCATTCCTTTATAACTCAATTTTATATCAGAATTTTAATTTACAAGTAAATTACTTATAAATTCTTTTATTTCGCAACTTCGAATCATTTTATAACTTCACATTATAAAACTTTTAATTCTGTAACTTCCATTCACTTATGAAATCCATTAAACATTTCACTTTAACACTTATACAATTCCAATATTTTATCAACACTTTCAAATCTTCAATTTAAGCCGTTTATAATAATTCAAAAATTCCAATTTAAACTATTATATAAATTTATCAGTTTTCCATTTCCAAGATAATCTACTAGTTCTTTAGTAAACCATTCATCGAGTCGATTTCCAATTTTAATCACATTTGATTCATTCACATTGGATTTTTTTTTACTAACATTCATTCATATCCAATTAGTTCACATTCACTAATTTATATTCAAGTTAGTTTGCTTCAATTCAAATCAAATTTGGTTCTATTTAGATTTCTTACCTTTCAATTTGAATTCAATTTACATAGCTTCCAATTTCCATTAATTCAATTTCATTAACACTTAATGAATTTCCTAAACAATCAACTAACAACCAATGCACATTCAATTTAACCAAATTTATTTACTTTGCTTACATTCAATTTGGTTCAACACACTTAATTTCAATTGGTTTATATTCCAATTCAGATTAAATTTTTTATACTCACCATATTCACAAATTCACTTTTACAATTAAAGTCGAATTTTCCTTATATAACTCAAATTCATATTCATTCTTCACTTTATCAATTCATTTTGATATCAAATTCAATCTCATTTAACATTACTTGAGCTATGTTTCATTTTATCTCCACTTGCATTTATTTTCACCATAAAACTTAAGTTCGCCTCAAATTTATTTGAAATTCTATTTTATTTAACTTTTCTAAAGTCAAATTCATATCACATTTCAAAATTCAGATTTTGTTTTACTTAACAAAACTGTTTAACCATTTTAACAACTGGTTTATTTAAACTTTCTCATTTTATAAGTTAAACAACTTATAATTTAAACTTCCAAATTCATATTATATAATCACTTATCTTTCAAGTTTAACTTTCCATCTCAATAATTTATCAAATCAAATTTATTTATTTAACTTTCCTTTAGTTAAATTTCAAATCCATTCATTTATTAATACTAATTCAATTCAATTTAACTTTTCTTAAGTTAAAAATCTTTATTTTCAAACACAATTTTTATACTTCTTTGGATTTGGAAAACATTCTCCTTTTTAAAGTGTTTCTAGAAACTATTCATATTAAACATCATAAACTAAGCTTTGTGTAAACCAAAGCTCTGATACCACCTTGTAACATTCCCCCGTTTTGACCGCCTCCAGTCGGTAATTAAACCAACTCGAAACGTTCAAAAAGACGAATTGTTATTTAGTTTATAAGGTTTAAACAGAATCAGCCACAGAAACACAGATAATAACAATCAATTAAAACAAATGAATCTTTATTTCATTACTATAAATCTTTTTATATACATCAGAGTTTATACAATTTTAATACTGATACAGCGGAATATCTTAAAATACAATTTTCTTCTGAAAACTAAAGTGATTCTTTACTCTCTCTCTAACTTCGCTGCTCGAAAATCTTCAAGCTGTAAAAATACTCGGTCTGACCCGAGTATTATATTCAAAAGAAAATAATACACAGGTCAGTCTAATTCAAACCAGTTTATTAGTGCATAGAGGCAGTAATAATTTAAATAGACGACAGTCACAATAATTCCCGTCTATCCGACTCTTTTAACAAAGAAATCGGATGATGGTCGATATAACACTTAACAGAAATTTGTCACTTTAAAACCATCGAAGTTCGATTGGCTGCCGTACACGCACGCGTGTACGGCTTCGCCAATATAACACACGAAAATATGAAACAAATCAATGAATCAAAACAAAAGAAACATCAATTTTTTTTTAATTTATACCGAGTGGCTGCAGTACACACGTGTGCATTCGTACCCGTGTGCACTGCCCCGCCAACTCGTGTGCATAGATAAAGGTGCAACATGCAACTGCTACAAATACACAGAGGCAACATCACATAAACATACTGCAACATGAATACAAGTGCAGAAAGAAGACAGTGACACCCCAGAATCAAAGTAAACAAATGGTGGCAACTGTAGATCAGACTTGATGCCATCAAGTGATACAATGCATATACAACTAGACTCGACAATGTCCACAAATGAAACTCACTGACCATATGCAAACTCAAAATGGAAGTGAGACACCAAACCACAAACCAGCAATATACATAGTTAGTGCACCACAAAAATGCAGACAGTATTCAATGCAAAATGAACTAGTAATGCCTCAACAACAACCACACAACAGGTCTAAAAAGTGCAGACAATAATCAAGTACTCAAGAATACCAGATTAGTTGAACCGACTCAAACCAATGCATGATCAACGCTTTATGTGAATATGGATAATCGAGCACAAATGTAGCAGTGCACATATGCAGACTAAACTATCAAGCTACAGAAGCAAATCCAAATGCAAATAAATGGTCAGAGCATACATCCACATACAGTGATGCAACTAGAATGCAACAATACCAAAGTGATACAAGAACCAGATGTACACAAATGCAAGGGCCACAACAAAGTCAAAATGACCAAGCATGTAATGAAGCACAGAAATAATGCAAATGTTCATGCACCATGACAAAGCCTCGGTGATTAACTATAAAGGCTACATGCAAACTCGACTATCAGGTTGAACATGAACTACAAGCTAACAAAAGCAAACTGTATCCAACATGATATAGTGACAAGAAACAATCAGCAGTGAGCAACTCGAGCTTCAGAAGAGTCAAGTAGAGCAACAAATGTACCAATAAATCAAAACAGTATCCAAGTATTATGCAGACTCAAGTTTGTATGAAGTAAATTGGATACAGCCATCAACATGACTAAAGATCAAATAAAGAACCAGAATGCACAATGGATGCAACATCGAACCAGGAAACAGTTTCACAAATGCAAAGACCAGAGAAGTTAAAAAATGAAGCAATATACAAAACTCATCTGGACAGTGCAGTGGTACATGAAATCGCATGAACAAGTTCGAACAACCAGACAACATCATATTCACAAATGCAATGTTCAAGTGGAGACCAGAGAAGATGGCCAGAGATGAAGACAGGGATGAACACAAAGATGGCCGAAGCCGTGTCATACAACAAGTCGAACAAATCAAACCATAATCAAAATTTAACTCAGTTTATTTTCACATAAATCCAACTTAGCAAGTATACGAATTCGAGCAAAATCCAAGTCAGAAGAATCATCAACATTTTCATAAAAAAAAAATGACAAGGCCGACGTTTTATCAGTCAGGCATAAAGTCGAACCAACCAAAAACGAAACCATGTGGATTGAAAACAACAAAGAAATCAGAAATCACGAATTGGAACAAACTAGGAAACACTAGAAGCTCGAATTTAGATGTGAGTAAAAACTCACCTTTGTTCGACGAGGCGCAGACGAATTCGACCATACAGAAGCGGCCGCGATCAAAGAACGAAGATGAAGCCCTCGATTTACCAAAAATCACGAAAGCCCTAATTTTCAGATTGGAGAAACATCGAAGTAGCCGCCATTTTTTTTTATTTGCTTTCGATTTTTTTTTCGTTCGTCTGATTGAAGAGAAAGGGGGGTGCGGGTTTAACAGAAGAAAGGGTAAGGGGATCGGTATGGTTTTAGGTATGGGTGGTGTAAGATTTTTTTTTTTCTTATTATTTTTTTCTTCTTTTTAAAACTGAATTGTTTTTATTTAATTTTGTTGTTAAAATCTAAACTATGCATATATATTCATTCGTACGAAAAAATTTAAATAAAAGAATTTCAATCGATTACAATTCCCAAATTCAAACAGAAATTAACGATCGATATTAAATCGTTAATTTACGAAGATTTTATCATTATAAAATTTTCCAACAATAAACAGAAATTATCTGTCAACATAGATCGTTTATCGATGATCAAAATTTTGGGTAAAAATTCAGGTTGTTACAGAAATTCAATTTGAATCTAATTTAATTTTCTACGCGTTTATACGCCGTGTATTTACAAAACAATTCCGATAAATACGAAATTGGAAATCCAGTAATAATTCAATATTACGGACCCAATGAAACTGGTTTCGTCAAATTCCGAGACTGTGCCTCGGAAGGCTATTTTTAAATTCGATTTCAAACGATACAATTTCAAAACTGAACAAATCGCTTCCAAATTCAATTCTGAAACTTCTATTATCTTCAGTATTATCAATATGAATTTTCTAAGCCTTTAAATTAATTTTAACCGGCTTACTATTGAAGATTCAAATTTTATTAAATTTCCAATAGATTAAATTCAAAAATTTAATCGCCAATTCATTCTGATAATTTGAAATTCAAGTCAAATCATCGTCCAAATATTTAAAATTAATTAAATATTTTCAATTTAAATTGTTCAAAATTCAGGGTCGTTACAATTTTAGTCTCGCTAATAAGTGTCGCTATCCAATATAAGTGTTACTGAAAATAAAAATTTACACTTTTAAATACGGCGACACTTATTTTCGTTGTAAGCCTTGGTTTAATTGGAGTTAATTGAAATATACTAGGGCAAAATTGTAATTGAATAACATATCACGCTTAACCCTAGCCACGCTTATCCCTGGCCGCATTTTCCCCAAATCGGTTCTAGTTATATTTTTGAGGTTGCATTAATGGAGACGATCTCCGAATCCCCACACCAAATAGTTCCAATAAACAATCAAACCACCATCATCGAGAACAAAGTCACCTTCCAGGAACCAAAGCCAGATGTGAACAACGCTTCCGATCATCATCGAAACAAATCCGCTCATGTTACATCTCGTATTTGTCAAGTTCTTTTTAGAACCCTAGCTGCAGGGTTCTTTGAAAATTTACCTCTTCTGATCACACAACAATATGGATTGGGCAAGAGATCCAGTGAAGCAATTGTTGTCATTGAAGCTTACAGGACACTCAGAGATAGGGGTCCTTATCCTGCTACTCAAGTCGTGCGTGGGACATTTCGGAGGGAAATTTGCTTTTATTTTGTTTGATAGCTCAACAAAATCAAACTTCATCGCTGCAGTGAGCAGAACTTAGCACAACTGTTATGTTTGTTTTCTCATAATTGCAAATTTATTTTTGATCGAGTAGATAGTTCATTGTCAAATCATGTCAAATTAACAATAAAAAACAACGCAGTTCGTATCTACTTGCTATATCTGTGTGATTGGGAAATATTGCATGGTCGTTATATTGAGAACTATAGGCAATATCTGCAACAATAATATGCACAAAACATGTCTAGTACAGTAACATCTTTATTCACTCGTTTTTTATATTTAAACAGGATAGGCTGAAGTTTGAGTTTAACAACTTAATTTGTTAAAAATGCATGATTCTGAAGGTGGAGTTCCTTTCTTTTGGGGAGCTGACCCAGAAGGTAATATGGTTCTTTCTGTTGATGTGGAAATTGTGAAGAAAAGTTGTGGAAGATCTTTTGCTCCATTCCCTAAAGGTAACTGCTGTATAACTATCTACTCCATCACCTAATGTAGTGATTATGAAATATATACGTACTTGTTTTTCTTATAAAATCCAGTGGCTGATCCTTCTTTTTAGGATATCTCCTATAATCCCAAGTTCAGAAAATGTTGTATTCTGTGAAATGAAGGAAAGACCTTGCAATAGTATGGCTTACACATTTATATTTGATCAGGTTGTTTCTTCACAAATTTTAAGGGTTTACAAAGTTATGAGCATCCTCTGAGTGAAGTTAAGGCAGTACCCAGAGTTGATAGTCAGGGGGAAGTATGTGGTGCAGATTTCACTGTGGATGAAACGTCCAAAAAGGATATTTCAGGAATTCCAAGGGTGAGCAGTGGTGCAGATTGGTCTTCTCATTATTAGCGCATGCAGTTGATATCCAGACTATCCATTGAAATGGTATCTTGCTTTGATCTGTTCAGTACTTGAACTCTTTTCCAAATTGCCCATTATTATCCATATAGTCAATGAATAATATTATCCATATAGCTAATGAATAATAAATCGATAACCGGTAAAGTGGGATGCAGTCTACAGCTGAAAGTTTATCTAGGTTGCTTTATGCAATGAGCTTAATAGTTATATGATTAGAGAACAATAAACAACCTTAATTACATAGAAATTCTTTAAAAAGAAATATCTTCTTCGTTTTATCCTTTCTATCCATAGGCTATTAGTACATGAGTTAAGACTTATGTTCTTAGTTTATGTGTCTTTATGGGACCAACATAATCTCAATCATGTAAACTATGATTAATACTACTTTATTCACATCATGTAAACTATGCAAGCCAAGACCCTCTTCACTTTTTGGCATGCACGCTTTTGTCCAGCTAATTTGATGTGCTTTACCCTGCCACAGAAAATCATAGCAGATACAGCCAATTTGATTAATGACAATTTTTAGCGTTTGTCCAATTTTCATCCAAAAGTTTACAGTAGGATGAATGCCAGTTTTGATTAATTGCTCTTCCACTCATGGTCAGCAGCTTGCTGCACCAACAAGCAAGTCTATTTTTAATTTTTTCCATGAGTTTGGCAAAATATATTCTTTTTAAAGTTGAACTGCTGAGCGGGACACCTAGGTAAGTAACAGATAGGTTGTCTATTTGGGTCCCAGTCTCTTTTGAAATAGCGTGCTTCATCATGACCCCCTTACTAAAATATATTTTGGATTACTTCTAATTCATTATCAGCCCGGTATTTTGTTGAAGAACTTGCATAGTGCTTTTGATGGTGGTTGCATTGCCAATGCTAGCTTTTGGAAAGGCCGGGAGATCATCCGCATAGAGCAGGTGATTGATGATAGGCTCATATTTGTAAATTTGTGTCAAGTTGCCTTTTATTTTCTCAAGTTCAAACATAATTAAGAGATACTGCATTGCTACTGCAAAAAGATAATTATGATTAGTAGTAGTGTGAAGAATGATGGTTTTGAACGTAGGGGCCTATCCTGGTCTGTTTTCTTTAAAATTGTTTAGTTGCAAGAAAATGTTTGATTTGTATGTTTATTCCTAACTTGAACCTTGTTGAAGCAGGCATGCTACTAGTGAAATTCCAAGTGATTTGTTAGTTAAAGTTGAGGGCTCGTTGTTCCATCTTCACAAGGTAACTAGTTACTTTAATATATTTCTGTCTTTCTTAGTGGAACAGAACGTACAACATTTGTTACATTGAGATTTGAGGTATACTAGAAGATACCTGACTGTAATGCATCTTTTATGCACAACAATTTCATAGTTTGCATCTTTTTATTGATTGTACAATTCTTTCACTTGTATAGTTTGCTGTATATCCTTGTGAAAATATATTTCTAATGTGTTAACTTGACTACTAGGCTTGGTATATAAAATAGTAATTCATCCAAATAAAATCAAAGAGATTTTAGGTGTAAGGACCCAGCATACAAAATTAATTAAAGCTTCGTCTATCTAGTTGTCTAAATGTGCTTGCCTTGTATACTGACCTCAAACATTTTACTTAAATTTAAGTTGTATATAGGCCTTCAGTTAAATAAAAGCCTGTAACTAAAGAACAATAATAGAAGTCCTTTAAAACTTTGAATGTGTACTTTTTCACAAATTTGCATAAGTTGAATCCATTATATGTGTTATTGCTAGTGAAGACTTGGCCCTAAGTATTTTCAGACAGTCTACCACGAAACTGATGAATCAACTTTGAAAAATTAGGACAAAAAGTTATGTCTCACAATAGAAGATTCTAATCTTTTCCGATGGAAAGGTGGGACTAATGACTCATTTTAGCCGTTGTTATTTTTTATGTTATATATTAATTATATTAGGTGTATATATAAGCATGATTTAAATAGAATTTGCACCTTCTATAGAGCAGTTTGAACATTAGCTATAACTAGGTACTAAGTATGATATAACTATGTTAGCTAACTTCTATAATGTAAAAGGCCTAACTAGCATTACATAGAATTTGCACTTTCTATAAAGCAGTTTGACCCAAATAATCTTCTGCAATTTCTGTGCATTTTTTTTCTTTTTCTACAATGATCCTAACTAGCATATACCTAAACAAAGAACGGTAAGAATTAGACATAATTCATATTTCTAACGTATAATGTGTTCTTTTAAAGTATCCTCTACTTGGTGGGCCTGAGTCGTTCGAACTTGCTGCCAAATTCTGCTATGGAATCTCCATCGATCTAACCGCCACCAACATATCTGGCCTTCGATGCACTGCCGAATATCTAGAAATGACCGAAGACTTGGAAGAAGGAAATCTCATATTTAAAACAGAAGCATTCTTAAGTTATGTAGTCCTCTCTAGTTGGAGAGACTCAATAGTGGTGCTAAAAAGCTGTGAAAATTTATCACCATGGGCTGAAAATCTACAAATAGTTCGAAGATGCAGTGAATCAATAGCATGGAAAGCATGTGCTAATCCTAGATCGATACGTTGGGCAATTACTTATATGTTATCAAACAGTTCCGACAGTTTTTCGTATTCGGTATTTGTAGAATTTCACTATGAAATTTACGTTGTTTTTTGTATTCCAATTTGACATTATTATGAAGTAGTTGATTATGAATTGAATTAACCAACTTAATTATGTATTGTACTTGTTATGAAGTAGTTGACACTGTTATGAAGTAGTTGACTATGAAATTTATGTTGTTATTTGATCATGAATATTGTAGATTTTGGGTTCCTATTGAATGTAGTATAATAATGCTGTTAAAGCGTTATAAGCGTTGGCAATTAAAATATACCAACGCTTATAAGCGTCAGCATAGAAAATTAAACAATGTTGAATGGTTAATTTGCCAACGTTTATAAGCGTTGCTAAATAATATACACCAACGTTTATAAGCGTTGGCGAATACAACCTTTCAACGCTTATAAGCGTTGGGAAACTAAACTCGCCAACGCTTATAAGCGTTGGCAATAAATTGCGACGCCCCTACAGCGACGCTAATAAGCGTTGCTGAAACTGTTTGCGACAGTTATACTCGTTGGGAATCACCTGTTTTGGTGTAGTAATTAACCCTTCTCTGTTGGGTGTTACTCATTAGAGATAGAGTCAGTAGTACTCTAGAATGAGTTGAGTGTAATAATAGATATGAGCGCGTATTTGTTAGTGAATATAAATTTTGTTTTGTATTGTGTTGACTTATCGGTTGATTGTTTATAGATTCTGGTCGGTGCAGTCTAGCTAACTGTAATCGATAGGGGTTTCTAAACTCTTAAACAAGATAAACTGACACAGTATTGTTTTAAAAATAGGGTAAATGAAATAATTTTGCCCAAAACTATTTTTGTATAGAAAAGAAATGATTTTCTATGAATTATCATAGTATATGGATGCTTGGTTGTTAGGAAGTGATAATATTGAATTATTATCATTGTTATATGAAAATCAAATAAGAAATAAAATGATATAACCAAAGATTTGAAGATAAATTCATTTAACAAATGAAATTTATAAATATGGATTGAAAAATGAGGAATTTAATTCATATACAAATGAGATTTGTAAAATGTAATTGTAAATGAAATTTATAATTGGAAATAGAATTCCAGAGAGAATATTTGAAAATAAAATTCACAAATGGAATATAAAATAAGTTGATAACTTATAAAATATTTAAAGTTTGATTGTAATAAAATTCAAATTGAAAAGAAATGAATTTGTGAGTGAACCAATGAAGCGACCTTTGTAAATGAATGAATCGGAATATAATAATGAAATGGATTGAATTCAAGTAAATAAACTTGATAATTTATTAATTCACGAAATAATGAATTGGAAATCGAATTGGTTAAACTAAAGTTGAGTTGTAAGCTAAATTTAAAATGGTTTGAATTTGTATATAAATTCAAGTGGGTAGTAGAAATAAATGGAAAATTTCCTTGTTATTGATAAAATGAATTCACGATGAATCAAATATGGAAATGTGAAATTTAAAAAGAATAAGTGAATATACTAATTGAATTAAATTAGTGAATGGAATAGATTTGATAAATAAAAATCAAATCAAGAATTGAAATTGGAAATTGTTTACAAGGAAATGAATTTGAGTTTTGAAGTGAAATAGCTTAAGTAAATATTGAATAAATGCTCAACTTAAGAAAATTTTTGTGAAATGGTTTCAATGAAATGAATGAGAATATGGAATGTAAATTTTATTGAATGGTTTCGATGAAATTTGTTTGATTAGTAAAATGCAAATTTAATTGAATGAAATCAATTGGAAATGAAATGGAATTGAAATAAATTGAATCGGTATCAATTTAAATTAGTTATGAACTAGAATGGATACTCTATTAAGTGAATATCGTTGAAATTTGCATATAAAAGAATTATCGTTTGATAAAAACGAGACTATATATAAATTCTATGAGTTAATAAAAGAAAATAGAAATTGATTTTTGTATCAATTGAAATAGATATGAGTTAGATTCATTTAAAAATGAATAGAATGGAAGAAAATGAATTATAAACCATTGAATTGAATAAAAATGGTATGTGAATTGGCGTAAGCAATTTAAGTTGTATTGAAATTTTATAAATTGCTAATGGAATTTATCTTGAATGTATTGCTAATGAAATATATATATTTGCTATTGGAATAAGTGAAATGTTAATGAATTTCCTATATTTGTTACTTACCTGTTTAAATTAAGTAAGTACAGGTGTAGGGAAGCCGTTTGGCTGGTTTTTGTTGCGCAAATGCTAATAATAAACCGCTTTGTTTTAAAATGCTAAAAGGTACGCCTATGCAATAAAAATAGGAAATATGAACTGTTTTTCTGCTTTTCCGACCGAGTGGGTCAATGTATATATATTTATACTTTTTGTCAAATTGCAAAAGCTCCTCCGTACAAAGGAGACTCCGCCAAAATTTTCTGAAAATTTTGAGAGTTAGAAATTTTTTGAAATTTTTTGGAAATTTTTCACTAATGACAAAATATTTAAAATTGGAATTTGGAATAAAGGTAAATAAAACTCAATATTTAGAATTAGAAGATGAATCGAATTCAAGTAAAATTCGAAATGAAAATCTGAATAAAAATTTGAAAGTAAGATGAATTCAAATAGAATTGAAATTGTAAATCGAATTCAAATGGAACTGAAAATGCAAAGTTGAATGGAAATGAGTATATAACTTTGTTCGTGGAGTGAAAACGAATATAAGAAATGCTTATATTGCACTTAAGAAATGAATGAATGAAATTCTTAAGTAAATTGGTTTTGGAAATCCAATAAGTGAATTTGGACATTATTGTTCAGTAAAATATACAGGGTATTTAGAATTGGATTTTGATTTCGAAGATGAATTTGAATTTGCTCGGCAAAGGTATGTATTTGAATTTCAATATGAAATTTGATGAGATTCTGGTTTTGCCACTTGGCATTTTGTTTTCTTTTTGAAATCTGAGGGTCCGAAAGGACATTTTGTAGTTGTACCGAGCTAGCTGCGCAAAGGAGACGCTGGCGAAATTTTTCAAAAATATAAAGTGTTAGAAAATTTTTGAGAAATTTTTGGATAATTTACAATTTGAATTTAAATTTGAATTTGAATTGTGAAGTAAATTAAGTAATTTGAAACTTCTGGAAAAGTTTGGAAAAATTATGAAGTAATAAGAAAGATTATTTTATCAAGTCGATAAAACTAATTGGGTTTGTTAAAATGATAAACGGGTATTGGAGCATTCTTCTTTACTTGTAATTTCGGGACGAAATTCTTTTAAGGGGGAAGATTGTAACGACCCTGAAATTTTGATATTGGAAATCAGGATATTTAATTGATTTTAAATATCTGGAATTCAATTTAATTTAAAATTCAAATATCAAAGTGAATTTGGTAAATTAATTATTGAATTTAATTGTTAAATCTGGATAAAAATTTGAATCTTCAGTTTTGAGCTAATTAAAAATAATCCGAAGGCTTAGAAAATTTATATTGATAATTCTGAAGGTACTGGAACTTTCAGAATTGAATTTGAAATTGTTCTATTCAGTTTTGAATTATATCGTTTAAATCGATATTTAAAAATAGCGTTCCGGAGCACAGTCTCGGATTTCGACGAAACCAGTCCCATTGGATCCGTAATATTGAATTGTTACCGGGTTTCAATTTTCATAGTGATTGGAGTTGTCGTGTGAGCGTACGATAGATAAACGCGCTGAATTTATATCGAAATTTAATTTAAATAGTCGGTCCAAAAAGCTGGTCAAATCCCCATAACTATTGTTTCTTTTCCATCAGCCGACTTACTTTTTCTCTGCTTAATCCGTTTTCTTGTTGCCCTTTCTAACACCTGTCAAGCATGCAAAAGAATTTGAGGCACGTAACAGTTTTAAAATAAAATAAAATATATAAAACAAACGAAAACATTTTTCTTTCATTTTAAAATAGCTGAGTCTTTCTTTTCATCTTTAAAACAAATGAAATCGAATTCAAAGATAAAAATGGCCGAAGAAAATTTTTCCTCTTTCGTTCAAATTGAAGAAGACGAACCCAATTCCCATCATATTCAAATTCAAACCAAATCGCGTGCGACGTCACTTGGTCGACGAAGGCGGAGGCGCCCTGGGGGAAATCGCGATCGATTTCTGGGCCGCGTTCGTTTGTATGATGGCGACCAAATAGGATTTCAATTGGTGGGGTTCGTCGCGACCTGGGAGGCAGGCTCGCGAGGCTGGAGATGTTGGTAAAGCGAATCGAGGCAGTGCGTGGATAGGGCGATGGCTTCGATCGATTGAACGGTGGAATACGTGAGGGCGACGTCAAGCAGAGATGGTGGTCGTGAGTTCGTTCGCGATCGAAGAATGGACTGCAGATCTCGAGTCGAGCGTGTTGAAGGCCTTGGTTCTTTGAGTTGCAGTCAGGTATATTCCACTTATGCCTTGCAATTTGAATCTAAATTTTTCGTATAAAGTATATACAGTAATATATATTTTTAAACAGAAAATGTATATCAGCAGAATATATTGAAATATATATGTAAATGATACTTTAGTTCAAACAGATGTAGAGAATTAATACAGTAAAGTTAATATCTTTTCTGTTTTGAAATTTAAATTATATGTTAAGAAGATGAATTTAATTCTTTAGAATAAGAATATATATATGTATTTAGGCAAGACAGAAGTTTTATGTATATGGGACTTTGAAACAATATAAAGATTAGATTTTTAAAATAAATATGAGTCATTTTGGGATAAGAAATTACAAAGGAGGAAATTAAAATAAATTTATTTAAACGATAAATAATTATTCGATTTGTTCGAATATTAATAAAATCATATAATTGTTTATACAAGGTCAATATCTGAAAGAAAACAAACTGGATTGGAAATGGATTGCGAATAAAAGCAAAGGTGAGATCTTCTCACTCAGATTTAAAATTGATTTTCGCAGTTATTGATTGATTGCTGTTTGGATGTGATGTTAGATATAGTAGGATATATCTATATATATAGCAATATATATATATATATATATTGGCATATGTATATATTGCAGTTGTTGATTTCCCGCATTGTATAGCGGATGAGACCCTATTGCGCCGTTAGTAAGCGGATGATATTTTTATAAATCCTATATACCGCGATATTCCACCTCGAAGTGGAATTCTTATTGTGCTAACATCTGTGGATGCAGGGAAACAGGTTGGAGGGATCCAACTGGATTCCTCAAATTGTTTGAATATTATTTCATATGTGAATGATGTGATTTATTGATAATCTGTGGATGATTTATTGATAATTGAAATTGTTGAAGGCTAAAATTTAGCCGAATGCATTTTTGGTATCGTTGGATACTAGAAATGAATATAAATTAGATTTTGAAATTAAAGTGGAAAACTTTAAATAAATTTATTTTTAAGAATTGAATTTAATTGAAAGAAGGAATTTTAAAAGTATTAAAATGGATTGTTGAAATCTTATTGAATAAATTCCAAGATATGGGAAAGGATTTTTATAAATGAATTTTGAATAGTATTATTCTAAAGATTGGAAAATTTATTTGAAATGGAATTTTAAATGGTTTTGAAAATATAAAGGAATTTATTTTAAAGGCGATAAATTTGTTGAAATCCAATTAATAATTGATTTTATATTGAAGAAATAAATCTTTGAGAAATCGATATAAAAATCTATTTGGCGTTTGAATGAAAATCGATTTTTTGGTGTTGAGAATAAATTTAGAAATCGATTTGTAAAATGATTTGGGGTTTGAAATAAATTTAGAAATCAAATTTAAAGTTGATATAAAGGAAAGGAAACTTTGTTTTAAAAATAAATGTTGATTTATTTTAAAAGTGTGAGAAATATGATTTGGAATCGGTTTTCAAAGTGATGAAGTGTGGAAATAAATTTACAGTTTTGGAATTTATTTAAAGGGCTTAAATGAATGTAATTTGGAATTTGTTTTCAAATAGTTGAAGTATAAACCATATATCGGGGAGATATTTGAAATTTAATAATTTGGGAAAATTATTTAAATTGGATGATTGTTTTGAATATTGTTGATAGTTAAATCACCGACTATCAATATTTGCCTTGGAAATGGCACTTGAATTTGTTTTTTAAAACAAACGCTTATTATTCGGTTTAGCCGAGAAAGGACCTTTGTGTCAGAAAACCCATTCCGAATAATAATACGACGATATGGATCGTATTGAAGACCGATGATGAAGACTGGGTATTTGTGAAAACGATAGGATGACCTATCGATTGTCTCTGCACCATTAGCTACGGTATTGAGATTTCCTTTGTGATGGGAAGTTTTATCGGGATTGTGAATATCCGGATTGCAAGGACTTCTTTGGAAGTGCCTTCGGTTCTGTTCGAACCCGGAACAGACTTGTATGGTTACGTGTCTGACATTACATTTTGAGATATAGAGCTGATTTCTTTCAAATACATTTCTGTTGGTGGCGGAGAATTTATTCTCTTAGCTTAACACCCTTCTCTGAGACGTACGAGCTCAGAGGTTATGTAGTTGAAAGTTATCAGCGATATATTCCCAATTTGGTAATGTGGCATGCTGAGTGTTGCTGTGACGATGATCATTTATTGATCATTTGTGATCAAAGCACGGCTTTGTGAAATAGCGTAGCTTTGTGGACGAGACTTCGTCAGGGCCTCAACAAACCGGAAATGGTCGAAACAGGAATGTTGCGGCAAGGTTATGAGGGTCGTGCCCTTTAGGGTATGTCATTTCCTTCTGGAAAGGGGTGGTATCATGGTATGGAGCCCAGATACTTACTCATGTGGACACACTTTATTTATTATGTGTGATGTTGGTTACCGAGCGCTCGGATAAAGGTCCCAAAGGACCGGGGGATGACATATTCATGAGTTACCTAGTTACAGGTGTAACCCGGCCTTGTTTGGCAGAGAGCAGTTTGTCTCTCGGGTCGTCCAGCCAGAGGCGATCCCATTCGGCAGTAGGAAAGGAAGTTCCTTAGCCTGACCATTTGTTGGAAAATCCAAAGAAACAATACGAACCCTTACGATTGTAATTGTATTACCTGCTATGGAATGTGGCGGTAACCTGCTATTGAACATAGTAGCTATAGTAGGCATAAGTGCGGAATGCCTATGCTGGCTAAGATTAATATTATACTTTCGAAATGTTTTCTACACTAGACATTAATAATAATAATCCAATGATTGGCGTAGTAAGCATCTTTGACTATCATAAGAAGAAATCCCCTCCAATTCTGCGTTTGCATTGTGTGTGTGGCGGGAGGTCTTATGGTAGTTTCATTTTCCAAAAGCATTGCGAATCTGTTTTATTCTCTTTGTGAAAATAACTGTTTTACGATCTCACACCAGTCACCATGAATGACTCGGAGTTTATTGTTCCCTTCTAAACTCTGGGTGCCCATAATTTTCCACACGGGCAGCCTAGAGTTATTTTTATCAGGATATTCTGGATATTCTGGAGCTTTGGGGATAAGCTGGATGGCGAGACGTACTTCCGTACTTGTTATTTATTTCCGCTGTGTATTCTGTATGAGGACAGGTTTATATAACTTTCCATTGTTGTATTGAGTTGAATATTGACTCTGATTGATGTATGTATAAACTGATATAGTTCTTTGTTTTAAAAAGACTAGTGATTATCTATTGAATATTGTTCCGCTGCGAATGTGAGATTCTGTTGTTGTTTCTGTTTTTCTGTTCTTTTGTCTTCTTCTACCTCTTCTTTTAACCCTAATGGTTCGGTTTTCCGGCATTTGATTGCGCGGCATTTGATACAGTGGACGTATTAATGTCGACTTTCGAGCGTCGAAAAATCGTGATCGTTACAAAAACCATCATCTCAAGGACTAACAACTTTAAGTATAGTAAACCTAGCAAAATATTTAGGCACAAATATACCGGACATTATACCAGAGACACCCAACAGGATTCGAAGGACATGGTTCGATGCATGAGCATGATATTTTTTAAGCTTGAAAATCCACCATTAATGCAATCATATCTACCCAAATTAGATTCTAAAAACATACCCAAACTAAAAACATCTAACAGTCAATTACACAATTATAAAAACCAAAAAGATTATACAAGCATACCCAAACCAGATATAGTGAGAAAAACCTAGAAATTAGTTTTCCTAAAACAAAAATTTTGCTATAAAATTTATGTTGGAAAATAAGTAATCAAATAAAATTGTTACTAAACAGAAGAAAAGTATGAAAAATTGAAGGAAAAGTGAAAAAAAAATCATACATTAGTTTCGAATGGAACTTTATAATGAATCATATCGGATTCCAGTTGACCTTCATCATGGATTACATAGGACTGATGTACTAACTTTCTTCTCTTCACCTTGCAGTTGTCAAGAGGTTAGTCCTTATCATAAAACTTAGCCATAAACTAATTTCCAATAACTAAAATCTATTTCTCTGTATGGAGGAAGAAGAGGCACGACGGAGAAAGAGATACGACGGAGGAAGAGGTACAATGGAGGAGGAGACACCGGCATGGATGTTGGGATGCTAGGTTGAGCGAATAAGGAGAAAAATTAAGAAAAGGTGAAAAAGGAACTAAGGAAAATAAGAACCGTGACAGAGAAGTGGAATGTAGGAAAAGTGGAAGTTCCATGAAATATAATCCCACCGCGTCATTTTTGCTTCCCGCCTTTTAGTTTAGATCTTCAGCGGCATTTCCTATTTTTCCATTTTCATTTAACAAGACTAACATTGCACTTGAGCTTCAATCGTTGCAATACAATGCAACTATAAATAAGTTTTCTTGTAGTGTACACCGAGTATTTGGCTTTGCAAACGATCTTGGTGAGTGGGATGAAGCCTCGGCTCTCTTGTCTTCGGAAGAGCCACTCCCTCGGGATTCCGTTAGGTTGTGGTTGGCCTGATTGGGGCTGTTTGGGTATCCCTGGCATTATCGAATGCATTGGCATTTCCTTCCAACTTGCCATCGTTAAGTAGCTCTCCATCTTCCGAATCGGAGAGATCCATGGCCATATCCTCTTGTGGAGTTTTTGCTCCTAGATTTAAGTTCGCAGCTGGTTGTCTCGCGGTCGGTGGAGTGCTCATGTTTCCTTCTATGTTGATTCCCGCGGTTCCAGCTATCACTCCTTTGTGCGGATGCTTACTGTTCCTTCTGTTTAGGCCGGAAATGGAAGAATTTTCTTTTTCTGCGACAACCGCAGGTCCTGCCATGGTTCTTGGAGCAGGATGTGATTGTAAGGTCAAGAGGGCATTCAGTTTGTCCATAAGAGCTCTCTGACTACTTTCCATTTTCTGATTGATTTCGTCAACCATTTTATTCAATTCATTTCTAGTTACAACTTCGCATTGATTAGAGGATCTTGGCACCTTATCTCCTATGTTAGCGCCATTTACTTCATTTGTTAATGATTCATCTCTTCTTTGGCAATTACCGCCCCTATGGATCTTCCAGAAGCAGTTCTTTTTCTTCATGGAGCCATTGATTCTTAGCAGTAGATCTTTCAAATAGAAATTAAGGATCTAACTTTTGGACCTTGTCTGATCCAAAGTAGATAGCTAGATCTTTTCCTGAGTTGGGCTCTCAGTGAATGGATCAATACCCTGGATCGAGTATGAAAGCACCAGCCTTTTTATCAAGGAAAATAAAATAGAAAAAGCAGTAGTAAATCGTAGAAAAGAGTAAATGAACAAGATATTTCTATAGTGGTTCGGCTATTAATGAAGCCTACGTCCACTTTATAACTTTTCTTATTGACTGGCTGCTATTATAAGTTGAATCTAATTACAACGTAATTGAATTATGTAAGTTGGATCAATTCACCAATGCTAGAGTTCAATGTAGAATCACAGTGAACCCCATAGATGATCGTTGTGTGGGAAAAGAAGAATGAAGGGTCGTTTCTGTAGAGTTTCAATAGCCAATCCAAAATATCCCATTGATGATGTAGTTAGGATTGTATTTATAGGGGTTGGAAAGCTATTGGGCTATGCCGCCTTGCCAGATGCTTGCAAACGAACAGACGAAGGTGCACTGAAATTTTCATTGCAAACCGAGTCAATCTGATGGATTGCTAGCGATCCATAGGTTATGGATCGCTAGCGATCCATAGCTTTTGGGTCGCTAATGATTCAACTGCTTGTGATGCTTTCCTTCATTCTCTTCTTTAAACTTCATGGCAATCTGGCACAATCATACGGATCGCTAGCAATCCATAGTGCATGGATCGCTAGCGACCCATTTACTTAGAGGATTTTTGGACTTTGTCTTTTGGATTGCATTTGTTGTCTCATGTTGGTGTTCTCCATGTAATTTCGTAGCTTGTTGCCTTGTTTTGATGACGATCTATACATTGGTTGCATTGGACTGCTGATTGAATTAGACAAATACTCATTTCTCGATCTAACTAGCTTTGAATTCCATCAAACTTAGCCATCATTCCTAGAATACCTATTGGATCATGATGCAAGAGGATTGGTGGACCCACGAGCAAACCTTATGGATCGCTAGCGATCCATAGGAGATGGATCGCTAACGATCTATCACCTTAGCATGTTTTTGCTTTCTTTTTCTCTGATCCTTCTTGGTTGGTTCTTCTAGTCCTTTTGGTTGGCTTTTGAGCTGTTCTGACTCGACGAAGCTGTTTCGACTTCCTTTGAATTCTGCTGGGTTAGAAACCCGGATAACAATAGACGAACATGACTTGACTGTTCATTTGACAACTCCTGCCTTGATTCGACGAGTGGAGTATAAACTCATAAAAACGGGTGTGATTGACCACCCATCATATAACTCTAGTTCCCAGAGTAGGGACTAGAGTATAAACACAAAAGGATGGACGCGGTCCGACTGTCCATTGATAAACTCTGGTGCCCAGATATTGGATAGGAGTATAAACTAAAGACGGGTGTGAACGACCACCCGTCGAATAACTCTGACCCCTAGTGTGGACTGGGGTATAAACATAACATGGACGCGGTTCGATCGTCCATCGAAAAACTTTAGTTCCCATCGTGAAAGCTGGAGTATAGACACAAACGAATGAGTTTAATTCGACCATTCATTCATCAAATCTGACCCAAATCTGATAGGAGGAGTACAAACACTAAAATATGGATGTGGTTCGACCGTCCATCGATTAACTCTTGTCCCTCAGTGACGATTAGAGCATAAACTCCAAATAGGCACGGTTTGACTGCCCATCAACACACTCTGCTCCCTAAGTATGGACCAGAGTATTAGCAACAAAATCGGATGCGACCCAGCCATCCAGTACAAATCGGACGCGACACGACCGTCCATGCGTCAACTCTCGTCCTCGGCATTGGACCTATAGCATAAATTCATGCAGATGTGCTCCAACCATACATCACTAAATTTCTTTCTTAACTCGACAAAAAGAGTCAAATTCGCAAAACGGATGTGAATGACCGTCTATTCTGAATGGATGTGATTGCCTGTCCAACAGCGAATGAACGTGGCTCGACCATTCATTCGACAACTCCAATCTTTGCCTTGACAGATAGAGTATAAACTCACCAAGTGGATGCAGTTTGACCATCCACTCATCGACTCTTGCTCTTGGTTCGACAGAGGGAGCTTATATAAAAAATAGACGTGGTTCGATCGTCCATCGATAACTCTAGTTGCCAGAGCACGAGCTAGAGTATAAACACCAAACGCAAATGCGACTGACCACCCATCGACAAACTCTGGTCCCCAGTGCATGGATAAGAGTAAAAACAGCAAAAGGACATGACTTGTCCATCCATGAACTAACTCCGCTAACCCAAGATTGGGGCCAGGAGTACAAACTGCTAAAAGCTAAGTACGACAGCTCACTATAGCTTCGGCTTGGTGTTCATTACGACTAAAGGCAACGACCGCAAGGAGGCCTTAATACAAAATAAATCGGAATGACGTCCGAAGTTATGTGTGACTGACTATATCCTACCACCGAATCGACGGGCAATATCGATCCAAACCTTCAATATAATGCCGTTAGATCGACGGTCAATTTCGATCTACACCGATCACAAAGGGATGTGATCAAACCATCCATCACTTAGTCCTTATCCTTAATTCAATAGGGGAGGTATGAATCATTGAATGAATGCAATTTGACAAACCATTCTCCAGTTCCTGCCTAGTGTATGGAGACATCTGCACCAGAAGTGGACGTGATTGACCGTCTAGTGCTTGGCTCATGCCCGAAACTCGATGGAGCATCGATTTCTTGCCCCGGGAGGGTGAGACCAGAATATAATCCAGAATAGGCAAGATTCAGCCTTTCATCAACTAACTCTGGGCTCAGAGTCGGTAGGAGGAGTATAAAACTAAAGTAGATGTGACTTTCATATCCACTTATCGACATTTGGCTCTTGACTTAGGAGCCATGAGCAAGAATCAAGATTAACGTGACCCGACCATTCATCAATCAAATCTGAGTTTTCGAAGCATAAGCATGAATATAAACACAACTAAGATGAGACTTGACTGTCCATGCAGTATATCTACCAACCCGAGACTAGGGGCAAAAGTGTGATCATCCAAAAGCTGACTTCGACAGCTCAATATTGTGACTCATGCTTAGTGTTTACGATGACTTGAGGCTACGACCGAAAGAACGCCTAGAAATAGAATCATCGGACCGACGCCCTGGCTCATGTATGATTAACTATCATTCTAACCTGAGCGACAAGCAACACATTGCGAGTACATTAAATAGAAAGCATGTTACTCGAATACACTAGCAGATTCAAACTTAAAGCAAAAGCTAGCTATGCAACTTTACGCAACAAAAGGATGAACTCTACTCCGCATCTGATTCAATGTGCTTATAAGCTTGATCTTCAACCATTATAGATAATTATTTGAAGCATCTAAAACCCATCACTATCAGACTCAATAGCTCATGGCGAGATCCGAAAATTCGACCGGAGCGACCGTCATCACATGCCATCCTAATCGGCTTACATGTCATTGATTGTGCATTAGAGAAATGCTCGAACATAGGAATCAAAGTCAAATCCAACTGCCGATCTCTGTACCTACATACACCATCAAATTATTGAAATCAAGAGACTTGCCTAAGCAAGGGACCGACACCGATCCTGTCACCTAGGTGACTTTGCATACTCAATTCAAACATCCCTTGTGCTAAGTACAGTTTAGTGCAGTGTTGTGCAATGTAATGCTGTTCAATATTATATGACAGTTATGACGAAACTCAGAAGTTCGACCGGAGTAACCATTATCGTTAACCATCCCAACCGACTATCACGTCATTAATCGTACCTCGAAAATCAGAGTTATGCTCAATAGTTCACATTCAAGTACACATATGCGTATATGTTTTCAGATCACGTGCATGTACATACGCATTCGATTCAGTTCAAGCCCACATGTGCATATATATTCGGGTTCATGATCATGTTCGAAATTTCAAGTTCAAGTTCTACTGGGCGGAAGTGATATCAGAGCAAATCGAAGATGCAAGTCAATTGGAATATATATGTACATGCTGTCAAAGGTACATGCTAACAGGAAGTATATACATTTTCAAAAAAGTAAAAACAAGCCACTACCGATCCCATATGTACATTTGTCTCCACCATATGCAAGCTAACAGAAATAAAACAAGAAGAGGGATTTTTATTCCAGTTTCATTTATATGTAGTTCATTTTGCAATAAGAATTATAATGATTCTATTTCCAATATATTACTTAGAAATATCAAGGTTTGCTCATTCTGTGATCGATCAAATGATTCTTCCAATCGGCCTCAAACCTACATGTGCATTCATCCAAACCAACTCCACTATATCAACTGATTTGGAGTTATGATGAAAAAAGGGGATTAGGCAAATGCAATCATTAATTTTTAGGGAGAATTACAAAACAGTCTCATAAAATATCAACCTACTATCAACTACCCATACAACACACAAACATGTACACCGATCACTTCCCACACCTATCCTCATCTCCAAAACACATCATCGATCCCTTTATTCATCGAACACTTCATGCCAACCAACATATGATCCCATGCCTTATTGCATCCTTAATCAAGAACCAATCCCAAACCTAACATCCACCAACCAACATGAAATCGGTTCAATCCATTAACCACCGATACAAAGCCACTGGAATTTGACTACGGCAAAAGAAAAGGAAGATGGTTACCATCTGATTTATACTCATACTACCAGTTGCCTAAACCAAGCTTAACATCATCTTAAATATGCTACAACCGATCTAAAAGGCCAATACCGATCCCTTATATTCAAATACAATTTTGGTAGGCATAGACTAACATCATCAACTACATCAAGCCAAATCAAACCAACTTCCAATCAAAGTATTACTAACTAGTACCCCTCCAACAACTTTTAACATCATCAACTATCATCGATCGCTCCACTCCAACCATGACTGATCCCTCCATTCCACCACATAATTGATCCCACGTTCAACTGCAACCCTATATGCTCCATCAACCACCAACACAAACTCCTCATGCCAATACCGACCCTTATGCCAACATTCTCCAACGTGAAATTGTTCTCAAGCAAAATCGACCTCATTCACACATTCAATGATCCCTAAAGGCCGATACTCACCTATATGTTCATAGGTGAAATTAGAGTTCGATTTTTAGACATCTGAGCTTGATCAATTAGGGATCGGATTTAGGAACTCCACCCCATGGTAAGGGGTTGGTGTTGAAACTGGGTGGCAAATTTAAGTATTGCGAGCATTGGATTTCCACATTTTGATGATGAAGGCGAATGAGGTTTTTTGTTCGCAATTGTGAAGAAGGATAAGGGTTTAGTTGGTTGCAAGAGGAATGAACAAATGAAGGAGGGAGGATCGGTGAACAAATGCAGGGAGAGGGATCGGTGAGGAAATATGAGAGAAGATATTGATGACAAAAAGAAAAAAGTGAAGGAAATATGATAAGCATATGTTGTATGGGATCGGTTTCCACCCATTTAAAAAAAAATTGAAATTGCAAACACACTTTGATGGAGCATGGAAACAACCTATAGGCACGTGAACATGCTTGGGAGCCAATGACAACAGTGAATACTTGAACGAGCGCATGTGCGTGCTTGATATTCGTTTCCTAAATCGATGAAAATTAAATTTCTACTTGGAATTTTCAAAATGGAAATCAGTTCAAATAACCGAGGCTTACTAACTTAATCAATAAGCTCAATGGAACCAAGCACAGACAAAAACTGAAATATTACACTTTGGATTTATACTGACATATATAGACCAAGCGCCGCAACAAAAAGAGAGAGACATGACTCTTCGAAAAGACAATTCAACGGAAGGGTAACAACTGCTCAGGAAACCGAATGGAATCCTTCCATGCGACTTAACTTGCTTTGATTCAAAGCACACCATGTTTGAAACAAGAAGTACTTTGGGGAGCAAGTGTTATCCGGCCTCTTGACCTAGCTATATCCAGACTGATTGGACAAGTTAGACTTGATGATAAAAAAGAAAAGCAGCCTAGAGAGGTTATCATGGAGTCCAGAGATCAGATACAGACAATGGTATAAAGCCACGATCAAGCGAGACCAAGGGATAGACTCTCCAGAATATTCTAAGTATGGATTAGTGCCTCCCCTAAGCAGGGGATCAGTACCTATCATTTCCACTAGGTAGGGGATCGTATTACTTCCCTATATAGGGGATCAGATTGTATTACTTCATTAGGTAGGGGATCAGATCGTATTACTTCCCTTGATAGGGTATCGAATCGTATTACTTTCCTAGGAAAGGGTTCAGATTGTATTACTTCCCTAGGCAGAGGATCAGATCGTATTACTTCCCTAGACAGGGGATCAGATCGTATTAATTCTCCTAGGTTGGAAATCGAATCCTAACAGCCCAGCAGTTCAACTCATCAAAGGTTCATCAATATCTCCAAAAAACATGTAGGCGAATATGCAAACAAACTTCAAAAACACGAATCAAGACGTACCTACTGGAGCGATTGATTGGCCCTATATGGCCATCTTGATCGATCAGCCCTGTTCGCTAATACTTGGGAGTTGGGCCATGAAACTTTTTGGGTGACCTCTTCTACATTGTGTGATTCTACCTGCGAAATTTCAGAAAGATATTCAGTCATCTTCCTCTATAAATACAGCGATCATTCTCCATAAGAGGGGTCTTCTTTTCGACTGCAGAGGCTCTGCCATTACTATTCTTTATTCTTGTAATATCAGATTCCAGCTGATCCAAACATTCTTGTAATCATAATTAAGTGCAAGATCAATAAAAATATAAAGTGGACGTAGGCCAAGATTGCCGAACCACTATAAAAATCTGTGTCTGATTTACTTTTTCTGCTCTGTTTTAATTTTATTCTTCATTTAATCTCTACTAGAACTCTATTGGGTGCTTGTGACCAATTTTGGTGCAAATAAAAACCAACTTTTATAGGGCTACTTTTTCGCTATTGTAAGTATTTTATAGCAGTTTAATAAACGATGTATATCGACATGTTATAAAAAAATGGCCTATTTGTAGTACAAAAGGACCTCTATAATAAATTATCTTTTGTAGCTTTTTTCCACTGTTGTAAATATTTTATAGAGGTTTAATAAAGGCTGTATATCGACATGTTATAATATATACCGAACTATTCATAACACAAAAAAGCACTATAAATTTATTTACTTTCGATAACGCTTTTCTTGTAAGCTTTCTATAACTTTTTTTAAGTGATATAGTTAATTTTTTCCATTTTTAAAATCTGATCGTCCCTATAAGTCACGATAGTCAATACATATCAAAATGCTGCATTAAGAATATTTATAAAACATAATCCATTTAGATAATGAAAAATCATAGAAAATATTAAACATAATATATAAAGCATTATATTAAACAGAACCAAATGTTCATACACATAAGGTCCCAGAATTTTAATTACATAATATTCTATTGTATGCATACACCAAAAAAATAGCTAGTTGTTTGCATTAAACAGAAGAAATATCCCAAATCTTTCATTGACTGACTTGCAAATGAAATGAATATCTCCATTAGAAATGGATATAAATATGAATAAAATTGAAAAATGAAGTATATGCATTAGAAAAAAAAATTGCTCAATATTCCTTATCAAAAATATTCTAAGTGTCTAAATTTTTGAATTTTTTGCCAAACACTCCTTTGCATGGCTAGCATCGGGAAAATCACAAACACAAGATGTTACTACAAATATTGATACTGAAGATATGGGAGAATATTGAAATCAAGCATGTCGACAATAATGATGTCGTAAGAAAGCATACAAGAGAAGATAGTCGATGTTGAAGGTAAAGCAGAGCTTATAAAAATAAATGCCGCATCCAAAATGTGCCTTAAAGAATATTGCACATCATCAATGCGATATGGAATATCACACTCCATCTGTACGTAAGCCTACAATGATGTCGCATACCATCTATTCTGCATATCATCAGGAAAGTGATGATGTCGAAATGTCGAAGAAAAGCATATCACAGGTCATCGGTGTAATTGAGGATGTCATCGATGCCGCTCGTCATCAATAAAGGAAATTGCCGCATATTAATAGTGCATAGAGGCATGTCGCATGCCATCAAATGGAAAAAGAATATCGGATGTCATATGATATTGTGAATCATCAAAAGGATGCCTCCACTCATCAATACCATCTCTCTACAATGCCGCATATCACCGATGTCACATCTTATTGATATCGCACTTCATTAACAAAGGTCATACACATGCCATCATATGTAAGTCATCGATAAGGTAGAAGCATCATGTATCATCAATATTGTATCTCATTAATGCCGCATGATGTCAGTAACCGATGCCGGATGAAGGGTTTTGAGCCTCCAAAAACATGTATATGAAGTTGCTGCTTACTAACAATATATGTAACAACCCGAAATTTAAGCTATATTAATTAACTAATGAATTAATTAAATAATAAAATAACTTTGTGAAATTATCAGAATTGGACCATGGGAGTTGCACCATTGCATCTGTGGTAATTTTCTGGTCAATTTCCATATATAGAATGTCAATATCCGAGCCATTATGTAGAAGATATGAATTAATGAGGAAACGAGAGAAAAAAAATATACCTAAGGGGCTAGGTCGACCTTAGGGTCAACCCTCACATTGGCAAGGTCGACCTATAAGTCGACCCTTGCTTGTGATGGTCGACAGGTAGGTCGACCAACCTACCCAAGAATACAATCTCTTACGTAACTTCGTTTGAACACATCATTTTGCTATTTTCGATTCATCTCGTGTGTCCATGCTTCCATCTGACGGTTCCCATCGAGCCTATGACATGGTTGCACCAGATTTAATCTCCAAATCCAACAGTCTGAGATCCACAAGTGACACTATAAATAAGACCCAAGGCCTAGCTATTTTTCTCATTCAGGTTTTCTCCATCTGGGTTCATTGCTTGAGGCTGGACCCTAAAAGGAATATTTTTCCAAGGAGAAGATCTTTTTAATTAAAATATTTTATACCCTACAAGTGGATCTGGGAAGGCCAAGGAAAAGAGCTAAGGACCGTAGGTGAGTGTTTAAGTAATTATTTTAGATTCTTAAGTAATTTAAAATAATAGGGTTTCCAATAGTTGTAGTTTTTCTACAATTCTGGGATAACCTTTATGCAAGTTTATTTACAATTTATTTTAGATTTGTTTTCCAGTCTATTTTCTTTCAGCTATTTTGTTTCGGTTATTTGCAATTATTTACAGTTAATTATAGTTTTTCCAATTATTTACAGTTATTTACAGTATTTACAGTTATTTACTGTTATTTACGTTTTATTTACAACTATTCTACGTTTGGATTTATTCTGTAAATGTTGTTCTTTTAACTTCCTTTTTACGCAAATGGATTAGATAATAGAAAATAAGATGCTAATATGGACTAAAATTATAAGAACACTGAATTTACAGAAAATGGGATGTAAAATAAGAAGAACTGTAATAAATTGGACTTAGACTGAAATAGGCAAATTTAAGATATTTGCAAGCATAGTTATAACATGTAATTATAACTAAAAAGAGAAAATAGAAGAAGTAGTTTATTTTTAAAACTTAGACTTGGGTTAAGTAAATAAGCAAAATTATAACACACAGGTTATAATTAGAGAAAACAGAAAAGGCTTATTTTTAAGACTTAGAATAAGTTAATAAGCAAATATAGCAAGGATAACAGTAGAGGCTTATTTAAACAGGCTTATACTAAGTTAATAAGCAAAGATAAAAGTAGGACCCATACCGGCAGCATTTTCCTTGGGACACGCTTATGCTGAAGTGGTCAATAAATAGAAGCTCAAATCAAGGGGATTTAGGCAAGGGGTGCAACTAGATTTTGTTTGTTAGGACCCGTACCAACAGCATTCCCTTCAGTCAGACACAGGTGGTCTCACAATAGCAGAGGTGAGGCTAGGGAACACTTATGCTGGAGCTATGGTAAATAAGAGGTCAAAAGAGGGAGCAACAGATAGCGTGAGCTTAATGGTGGTCGAGCATGCGGCCTCAGTGCAGGCTGATAAGTCGTTATTGAGTTCCAAGTGCTTAGTAGATAACTTTTGCATAGGGACCAACAAGATGGGTCTAGTCCGCAGTAGTAGGTGTCTTTTGCGTAGGGACCAACAGGATGGGTTTAGTCCGCAGTAGGCAAACCAGAGATAGAAGGCCGATCAAAGGGTAGAATTAGGATTTCAGCCTAATTAAAGTAGGATTAGGAATTCAGCCTAATCAAAGCAATTATCTAAGACAAGTGCAAACAATCTAATCGAACTATCTAAGCAAAGCAAACAGTTAAACCGTATTTTATCCCAGCTTTATCTTTTCCTTTATTTCCTTTTACACTAGAACTGTTGCAAACTCTATTATCTTTACCTTGCTTAAGAATACTAGTTATTACTTTCATTCACCAGACTTTTAGTCTGACCCACTCCGCTATTTTCCCCTTTTCCCTCATAGGCCAGCAGAGACAAGGGCAATAGACTTTTATCTTTCCAGGAGTGACATTCTTCACTACACTATATTTGCAGTTTTGCAACCCCCCAACGCGGAAGATTCGCAACGGCTCCAAGCCGTTGCTAAATAACAACGGCTCAGAGCCGTTGCGAAGTTATTAACAACGGCTACCGGTCGTTTTAATTTTGCAGTGGCTCAAAATCGCTGCCAAGTTTCCTTATTTTTTTAATGGTTCCATACCCACTTGCACAACCCCCTCGTTCCCAAATTAATACGCTCCTATCTTAACTTTTGCAAAGAAATAACACTTGCCCTAATCTGATTTCTTATTCCCAAACCAGATCAATCTAAAGTCTAAACCACACTGCTAAATTCACGATCAACTACAAATCCAATTTACTATTCTCTGTTCCAATAAACAGAAATGTCAAAATGAAATCTTATCATATTAAAATCCAAAATTCACCGATCTCTGTTCAACACTAAGCCTCGCCTATCCCCAGATTCAAAATTTTGAAATTTTAAAACTAATTTGTATGCGGTTTTGTGGGAAATTTTATTGACGATGGGTTATGGTGTTGCTTCTTGGAACTGGCAGAGGCGAATTGCAGTTGGGGTAAGAGGAGGAGGTGAAGTTGTAGAGGCAATTGGGGTTTGCGGATTCATGATGGTCAACTATGACATGGTCGAAGTTAGAGGAGGTTAGTGGTGTTTGTTGTGATTCGTGGATATGGAGGAGAGCTGTCAATTTGGATTGTTCAATTTGGGGGTGACTTCGGCTTTGAGGAATTTTATTCAAGCGAGATTGAATTTGGGGTGATTTCGTGGTAGTGAACTGGAAGTGGGTGGAAGCGGTTATACGAGTTGCAGTTGTAGGTGGTGGCGTGCGATTGTTTATGGATGGTGATTGGGTTTCGAAGTGAAGGCTGCAGCTACAGGTAGGGTTGCTCTGGAGGTGGATTGAGAGGAGATGCTTGAACTATAGAAAAGGTGGTAATGTGTTGTAGCAGATGTTTTCTGTAGACACAGTGAGCTGGAAGGAGGTTGCGGGAAGATATTGGTAATAATGGTGAAGGCTGTGAGCAGAGGGGTGCAGAAGTTGATAACGGCTGCAGAATTAGGAAGTGAAATGATGGGTAAATGTTTGCAGAGCACAGTTTGATGTTTATGATGTGTGTGGTATGGTCAGAAGAAATGGACAGAGAAATGAAGTATGTGCACAGTTTTGTTTAACTGTATTATGTGCACAATTATGGAAGGTGGGTCAGTGATGAAATGGTCAGTGATGGTTGAAGATGAAATGAGAGTGGTATGGTGTATGAGGAAGGTGGCTGGAAGTTGCTTGACAACAAGGGGTGAGGCAGTGGTTGTAGCAATTGCTTGTGAAGGAAGTGATGTTGAAAACAATCGATCCAGATCTAGATCCTAATGAGGTAAAATACTGAAATTTATTCATTTATTACTTTAACTAGGATCGAGTTTATATTAGCTTGATCTTGTCTGCTTCACTTACGTGTTGAGTTGACCTATGATATTTCCATCAAAGTCATCATCAATATAGTGATTGTTTAATATTGTTTGGCCAAGCATCGTCATTGTCATTATTTATCATATTTCGTTTCCCTCCTATGTAAGCCCTACTTGTAGGCATAACCAAATGGTGATGCATATATTCATATGAAGGAGGTGAATTTCTGATGATCAGATGCTTTCTATTCTGTTTTATTTTTTAAAAGAATAGCTGAGAAAGTTTTTGTAAGTATTGAATTATAGAAACCGACCAAAGGAATGGATGAACTGTTTTTGTAAACTGCTTATGTAAATTTCATGGCAGCTTCTAATGTTGAAACTGAAGGGATATGGACTGGAGCACAAGCAAAATATCTTAGGGGAAGGGGATCAGTACATCTACCATTCTAAAGGTCATAGACTCATAGTCTCCATCCTGGACAAAGAGACTGAACTAGCTACCGGGCTTGGGAACCACAGCCAAAATCTGAGTAAATTTTATCTCTTGTTTTGATCATAATGACCAAATGGACACATGCCATGCTATTTTAGAGCAACATTTTCTTCCCTATAAAATTTGACTTGATAATTTATAACTGCCCTAATAAGTGTAATCTGTGAGCTATTCTTATGGAAAAAACGTTGTTTTTGACTTTCTTTTGATTGATAATCCATCAGTATGCAAATGTTTGCGTGTTTTATCTAATATGAGTGTATTTCTAGTAACTTCAAAACCAAAATTAGTACATAGATTCTTGGAAAGACGTTTTAAATAGTAATTTCTAAGAAAAAGTATTTGAATAACATTTGAGTTTCAAGTTAATTTTGGTATTTGATTGTTATGATATTAGAATAAATAATTGTATAATAGCATGTTATACCTTAGGCTAAACTTCAACTTTCCAAAGTTTAATAATTCTTGACCTCCGAATGTTTGTGCATGCTGTGGAGTTTTTGGACACCTATATTGAAAAATGAAAACGCCATAGAGCTCAGGTTCCTTCCGGTTCCCTGGTGCACTTTCAACCACCACCAGGGATTCGACCTGCATATACGAAAGATGCAAACGGGGCATGGAGTAACCCCAACCTACTGCAGGCAAACTGAACAATACATCGAAAGAAGTACGATTAAAAAATGAAAATAAAAAACCCAGGAATGGTACTACTAATCAATATGTTTAGTTCCTTAAAGTTGAATAAATGAAATGATAATGACAAAAAAATTACAACAGCTAAATCTTTATCCCATGGTGCACCTAAGGTAACTTATTTAACTTATTGTATAAATATCCTTTATGCTTAGTATAAGGGTTGGAAAAATCATATTCTTTCAGTATTTTCTAACACTACAAAAATAAGGAGATAAAAGGCTATGTTCGAATTCCCTTTGATTGGATGACATTTTTGAATTTGTATGTATTGATTTGTGCTATATTTTTGTAGGTTGTAGTTTTGTTTTGGTTCGGTACTAATTTCAGGTGAGGTTCTTTCAACTAACATTTGAACTTGCTTTTTAAAAAATTATTTTAAAGAATCTTAGGTGAATTATTGTCTCAATTTTGATTCTTTTGTTTTGGTGCTGCTGCTATTTTAGATAGCAAGAGATGAGTTACATTATCTTTTGAGTAAAAACAATCATCTGAATTATTATTTGTTGTATGATTTACCGATGTCATTGATAAAGTCGCAAAAGAGCAAATTACTGAAGTCATTGTTAATGTAGTTTTTATAGGTCACAAACTGTAGTCATTATTTGTTGTACTAATAGCATGGTGTTTTTCCTATTATTTAAACAAACAGCTGTTGAAATTAAAACAAGTGACTTATTTATGTTATCATCATCATTAGGTGTACAAAACTATTTTTAATTTTGTATAGTGAGGAATGTTATGAGTATGTCTATAGACTCCAGGACTCTTTATGCATATGTTTTACCATTAAAAAACTGCTCAACTTTACAATCCATAATGCATAAATAATGAATTTGACAAGCGAGATTAGCGGTTACATTATAAATAATTAGCTTAAAATTTAAAACTGTGCTCAATTATAAATACTTAGCGGTTACATTATAAATACTTATGTTTGCAAAAATAAATGTTATTAATTTATTTTGTTAACAGCTGGCTATTTTTTCTTGATCGATATCAACTCATAATTTTATCGACTTCTCGAAGATTGGCTTTCAGGTATGTACTTTTGGTGCCACTGTCCTCAACTCATAATTTCATAGGAGTTTGACCTTGATCTTGTCAGGAAAACAATATCTGTAGTCGGACAGTTTTTAATTTTTTACTGACATGTGGATTGTTCGTTAAAGGTTGAAGTCATTCATGGTTTAACAATTTTGAAAACAGTGTTAAGAGTGTAATGCATGCAACCATTTGTTCTTACTTTGATGCCTTCAACAAATGTTCTTAAGCTGCAATTGCATTTAGAGATGGCTTAACTGACTATTTGGATTCTTAGAGGTAATTTGTTCTTGGTTGGTTATTTTAATGTACAACACTTGCTTACATTCCAATTCCTATTCCTACATGTTGGTTTGTAAAAATATAAGATAGAGGACAAAATCATTATAGGCTTCATGCATGTTACAAATAGTCACGGGACAGATTTTTTTTCACCATATATATCCCTAGTAGTAAATTAAATTCACAACAAATCCCATTACCAATTTCTTTGGGTCCCTCAGTGCAATTAAATTGCAAGTTTGTCCTCTCCTTTTACAAAAATTTCCCTCAACCGCTTGTAAACTTTAAAGCACAATAACTTTCCCAAAAATTATCAAAACGAAAAACTACTTTCACCATAAATCACATATTTTATGAGTTTTCTAATGAGTGACGTTATATGTGTAACACCAAACTCGTGGAAATAATATTTCAAAATTTAATATTTTATGAAAATAAAATAAAATCATTCCTTTACTATTCAAACGTACACATTGAAGTTTTTCTAAATAATATGTAGTTTGATGAATATAATCAACCTTTCAACATAGAACATTAGTTTCTATGTGGTAGAAAGTTATTTATTTATTTATTTGTTTATTTATTTATAAATATTGGAATGAAGATATTTTTCCTTTTCAAGTAGGAAGTTAGTCTTCTTTTTTAGGGAGGAAGATACTCTTCTTTTTATAAATGTTGGTCACCTAATTAATAAAGTGATGCCAAAAGTAGAAACCATCTGCTTTTAGCTTAAGGGACACATATATATATATATATATATATATATATATATATATTTACATTACGTGTTATAAATTTTTATCGTTTGCTTTTGTGTTCTGCCATCATCAAACGAAGAACATATAGGTGAAATGAAGAGGAAAAAGAAGAAGGCATTTAAAAACAAAGATGGTAACATTTTGCGTAATCAAATATTAATAAGATGAATTAGTAATAAATGCTAATCAAAGGAGAATTTAAGTGTCAGGAAAATTAAATACCAATTTGCTATTAATGCTTTCTATGGGAAATCAAAAAATAAATAAAAATAGATCCTTATTGGAGGTGAATGGAGAGGAAATTTTAAGCTAGATTTCAGTTTCAACTGAATAGTGAGAGAAAAGTGAATTGATAATTAAATTATATTTTTTCCAATAAATTAATCAAGCATACTTAATAGAGAAATTTATGCCATCAAAATATGAACACTCAAATGCTAGGAAGATACATCCATCTAATATGATTCTGAATTGCAAAAATGTAAGAAATCGATTGGTGTATTACTGTTGTAGTAATGGCGACAGGAGGATGACAATGCTGGTTGATATGGAAGAGGAGTTGTGAGGAGGTAATACAGCAGTTTTGAATGGTGTTGGAGTGGATCTTGTTGTGGTAATTGTGAGTAATTGTGAGTTGTAGTTTATTTGTGGCAGTGATGTGAGATGAAGGAAGGTAGTCAGGTATTCAGGTGAGGATTAGATGAATTGCAGTGGAATTGCAAGGTAGTAAACTGGTATTGTTGGTTTGTATGGAGAAGGTTTATGTGCAAGAGGTGATAGTGGCTGATATTATTGAAGGGTAGTTGAGATGACAGTATTGTGTATATGCTGTTGTTGAAGCTGGAAGTAGATGTTGTAGATGACAGTATTATTGAAGGGTAGTTGAGATGACAGTAGTGTGCTGGCAAGTGTTTTGTATGGTAGTTGAGGGAGAAGAGTTGTAGATTGTTGAAAGGTAATGATTAATGGGTGTGTTATAGGGATGTCAGTGTGGTTTGGGAATGTCAGAGTATGGTTCACTATTTGGTCTATGGTTGGGATGTCAGGGGAATGTATGACTGAAGTTGTCGAGCAACGAGTGTAGATGTAGAAGTTTTGTGGTATTGTCGTAGAGTAGAACTGATTGTTTGAGAGAGCAATGGGTTAAACTGTGTGTTATGAGTTGTATCAGGGGTTTTGGTGAAGTGGTGGAGCAGTGATGTGTTGGAGGTTGTATATGCAGCAAGTGATGGCTGGTGGGTGTGTGGTTGATTGGTTAACCTAAACAAAAGCAACGTTCAATTTCAGGATCATCATTATGAAGGTGTGGAAGCTGGGCATGATGTTAACTGGAGAATATTTCTCTACAATTCCAATTTGGATTAGGCTACAAGATTTAAATCTGGAATTATGGAATAAGGAGGCCATAAGTCGAATCGCTAGCACCTATCAGAATGGATAACAACATGGCATAGGAGATACGCTTGCATTTTGCAAGATTTTTGGTAGAGATGGATTCAAAATTCACATACCCTACATCAATACAAGGACAGAACAATAAGGAGAGGTAATAGATATTCTAAGCTCATATGAATATAGACCATTACCTTGTGAAAACTGCAATGTATATGGTCATAGCACTAAAAACTGTAGACTATATTTCATAAAAACATGGCAGCCAAAGCACTATGCAGAAAATGTTTAGAAAATAGCAAGCACAAATGATTCAATGTCTCATGGGGAGCCACTTCTCCCCTTGCACACGTGGGGAATACAAAATGAACAACTGCTAATGAGATGTTTACTACAACTGACACAGAGCATGGTTCTCCAAACGTACATAAAGGAAAATAAGTAACTGGTTGGGTGAATAACAGTGTGGTGTTGAATGGGCCGAGTGTGTTTGTTATCAGCTATGATGGAGGAGGACAGTGCTTGGGTAGGAATGTTTGGATTCACTGCGATGAAATGTACAAGCAAGAGCAGTTTGTGATCGTTATGCACTATGATGAAATGTACCGACGGCTTGAGTATGTATAGGAGTGTAAATGGTGTTAGTAAGCTTGCAATTGGGTTAGGGGTTTGGGTTTATACTGATATGAAGTTTTGGCAATTGTAAATGCTGTTGCTTGAGGGTTTGTATGGAATTTAAAGTGTAGTGGAGATGATATGCTGCTATATGGTGGTGACAGGTGCTATGGGGTAGTTTTTGAACTGATGTGATGAGGTATGTCAGGGCAAGATGGGAAGTGCATTGTATGGCTGGTGCTTGGTTGTCAGAGGGGTATGTAGGTTGGAGATTGGTGATGCACCGTATGTATGCGTAGTGGTTTATGCAGTTTTGTCGGATAGTGCACAGGGTTGGGTGAAATGTGGCAGTTTGAATGTGGGATGAAGGTGTGGCTCGATGGGTGGTTAGGATGTTGCACTGATATGCGGGCAAGAAATGGTTTTTCAAATGACTGGTTGTGAAGGCTGCTTGTGTTGCAGTCTGTAGTGATTGGGTAGGAATTTGGTTGGTAAGCACTGTTGTGCTCAGGCAGTGGTTAGAACAATGGAATGGTATGATGAATAAGGCGATGGTTTGACGATGGCGGGGGAAAGTGTGGTATGTGGAGGAAAGACAGCAGAAATGTGGTTGAGGGGGAAAGTGTGGTATGTGGAGGAAAGACAACATAAAAACGTTTCTTCTAGTACAAAATAATTGTGACAAACATCTTTAGCGTCTGGTTCTACTTGACCTACACTATCAAAATAGAATGATATATTGATGATTTGTATGTTGCATTAGCCCCTGCATTATATATATAATTCAGAAAAAATAATCTACAGCATTAACTGATAGAATTAAAAATTTGAAACAAGTGCACAAAGTACAAACCTTCATTAGCTTTTTATTTACTTTAACAAACATATGATATTTGACCTCTTTAAAAACAAACATCAATTTCTTATTTTGTGCAGGCATGAAACTTATGCTGGCGGGAGCATTAGACGATTGGAGGAAGACGTTATGTACCGTATGTATTGTACTATGCATGTGGTATTATGTAATGATGTCGTTGTTGTACTATGTATGTTATGTATACTTGTTGAACTATTTAGTGGTATGTGTTGATGTTGAACATTATAATTCAAACATTTGTTATGTTTGATTTTTGTGTTTAATCTATGAAAAATATTTGGTTTAATAATCTTTCTTTTGTGATAGTGTTAAATTTGCAAATTTTTGTATTAATTATGATAATGAAATGACTGTCACTACTGCAGAGATAAATTTCGATTTTTTTTTTAAAAATAAAAATAGTAATTAGCAACGGATTAAAGCCGTTGCTAATATTTAAAACATCAGTTATACATCTACATTTCGCAACGGCTTTAAGCCATTGCAAAATAAAATCCGGAACGGCTACAAGCCGTTGCTAAAGAATATTTTGCAACGGCCCTTAGCCGTTGCAAAATATATATTTCGCAATGGATTTGAGCCGTTGCGAAATTTTTACCACTGCCCATTTCGCAACGGCTCAAAGCCGTTGAGAAATTATTTTGCAACGGCTTAAAGCCGTTGCGAAATGAATATTCTGGTGTAGTGCTTGGAGATTCTTCATGTATTCTTCTTCTTCTATTCTAGTTTTCTTTTTACTTTAGTTTGGATGTACTGGTACTGTTGAGAGGGATGGTTTTATTTATGTACTCTGATATTGTGACTGAGATGTTGTTTTTCATAAGACATATGTATTTGATATTTTGAGACTTGTTTTGGTTATGACTTATTTTATGAAGTTTGATTCATAAATAAGTTATTGTTTTAAACGTTTTCGATGTTATTTATTTTGTCTTGTGAATCTTAGTCTATGTAAAGTTTTAGCTATACCTACAACGCACCACATCTTTTAGTGTGCCCTTTTTGGGTATACTAAGGGGTGTGGGGTGTTTCAATAATACAAAAGCATGTCTCATATAACTAATTCAACAAGGGATGCCATAAGTATTGATGACAAACGATCAACACAAGGTGAATGTCGGAGCTTTCCAGCCTCCAATGATGTCGTAACTTATCAGCATATAAAGGAATGTCGAAGATCATAAAATTAGAACCCGATGCCAAATGCCATTAATATGGTTAATGATGTCGAAAGCTAAGTATGCTGGAAATGACATGTGGTAGTTATGCCACACCTCGCAACCTCTATAAATACGGACCTAGGAGCATGAAGGAAGGATCGATGAATTCCTCTCTCATTTCTTACTTTTAAAACTTTGTAACCCTAAATCGTAGGGATTTTTAGTGCCAATTGTAAACTTGCAACCCTTTTTGCAAATAAGGGTTTGTACATGTACAATTGCATAGCATATTGAATAAAGAGGCACGCTTTTTGAATTCCTAACAATTTCATACCATATCAGTGAAGATTTCTTGAGTTGTGACTTGTTTTGAATTCTCAAGCACTTGTGATTTCGATCATAACTTGCTTTGAATTCCTAAGCACTCATGATTTTGAAATTTATAAGGATTCGACATGGAGCATGTGCCTTCCTAGCTAACTAGCCGAGGATTGCCTTAGACTTTTCACCACCAAGTTTCACTCTCCATACAATTTTTGGGGTTAATGAAGAAATTTGTTAGCATTTTGACGCTAGAAGGAGAGCTCGAACCTCTGCCTCTACTTGTCCCGTAAGTGGAACTACCGTTGACCTACATACTTAGGGCATAGAGGATTTAGCCATCCCGCATATTCCATATTTGACCTTTCTTTCCTTATCTTGCATATAAAGGACCTTCCCCTAACTTACATATAAGAAACTTATTGAATTTAGCATATCCCGTTGGACTACAATATTTCTGAACATGGATCTTTTGAATCTTAAGCTAGTTGGCCAATTTACCAAGTCACTTTTGACCTACGGTTTCATAAGGACAAGTGCTAAGGATGATGGCATTGCAAATCATAGAAAAATGAAACAAGTGGCACCCTATGATCCTAATAAATGGAGCATGAACCCATTACATATAGGACCGACTCCAATCTTTGCTTTAGGAAAAGAGACCCCGAAGAAAGGTAGTTGCTTTTTAAAGATAAGGATGGCCATACAATGCCAGTCAAAGCAGACTATCTTCGAATAGGAAATAATGAGTGATTTCGATAAATTTGCCCAGAAATGGAAAAGTGTAAAGATCATCCTCCCACTCCAATCAAAGCTTAGAAGAAAAGGATTGTGGATAATCCTATTATGCCAATCCAATGCTATAAGAAAGTTAAATGGGAATGAAAGGAGCTATATCTTAAGAATTCTTGGATCCATTCTCTCACCACTTCTTACGAACATATCTATCTTTTAACCAAGAGAGAGATAAATTATTGGCCTTTAGAGAAGAAGCGACCTAATAATGAAAGGAACCTTGAAGATGCTTATTGTCAATATCATCAAGCAAATGGACATGAAGCTAATCAATGTCGGGCTTTAAACGGAATGATTGGAGATTTCTTAAGAACAAGAAAACTCGATGAGTTTGTAAGACAAGATTAGGCAAATCTTCAATAAAGTGAAATTATTGATGGAAAGGACGCATAAAAGGAAAACCCTAAATCATTACCTATAAGGTAATTAGGGCGAATAAAGCCTTTTTTCCTACCACAAAGGCCTGGTCAAAGCTCCTCTTGGAAGGAGGTCAGTGTAAGCCTTTAGTCCCGCCAGAAATGGCCTGGCCAAAGCAACTACAAGCCTTCGGTCCCACCTACGTAGCCTGACCGGAACGCCTCCTATAGGGAGGATGGAGTAAGCCTTTGGTCCTGCCTAGGATAGCCTGGCCAAAGCACCAAACTAGCCTTCAGTACTGCCTATAAGGCCTAATGAAGCGCTTCCTAGAGGAAGGTCAGACAAGTCTTTAGTTCTACTTGAGATAGCTAACCAAACGCACTAGAGGAAAGACCTAAATCATCATGTAAGACAGTGATAAGGGGTTCGATCCAAGTTGAGATCATCACCTGAGATGGTGCTAAAGAAATCAATTAAGATCTGTTACCTATTGTGGTAATCAGATATCATCACTTAAGATGGTGCTAAAGAAATCAATCAATCTTTGTTACCTATTGTGGTAATCAGATATTCAATCAGAATTATTACCTATTGAGGTAATCAAATGCCAATCAAGATTTGTTACCTATTGTGGTAATTAGAGATACAATCAAAATCATAACCTAAGATGGTGATAAAGAAATCAATTGCGTCAATCGAACTCTGTCCAAAAGAATGGATGCAAGTAATCTTTTGGAGAAAGATCTATCAAAAATGAGCTATTGTGATTCTAAGCAAAGACAAGGCAATCTTCATTACTAGAATGGTTTTCTGGTCTTCAATTTGGATTACCAAAATGGTTTTCTGGTCTTCTATTCATAAATTATCCTAGCCAGATGATTTTCTTGTCTTTTATTGAGAAATTATTATTGTAAAAAGATTTTTTGGTCTTCTATTCAAAAATTATTCTAGCCAGACAGATTTTATGGTCTTCTATTCATATGAATATTTTGGTCTTCTATTCCGTTATTATTTCCAAAATGGTTTTCTAGTCTTATATTCCATTATTATTGTCAAAATGGTTTTCTGGTCTTCTACTCATTTTATTATCAAATGATTTTCAAGTCTTCTATTTAGAAATTATTATTACTAGACGGCTTTCTGGTCCTTTATTCATTTGATTGTCGGATGATTCTCGGTCTATTGCACAAGATGGTTCTCTGGTCTTCCATTCAAAATTTGATCAACAATTATAAGAAGGGTTTCTGATATTCAATGGGCATCATTAAATCGATTCTCAATCTTTTAAATTTGAATTGGAATTCAACTTTTTATATTAATATATGGAATCAAGCTATGGGATATCTATTAATGAAGAGGCAGACTATTACATCAAGTTCAAAATTTATGGTCTTCATACCAACTAAGATTCTGAATGCTTAATCAGCAAGGCTTCTGGTTCACTTAACAAGTAGATTATTGGCCTATATGTTAAAGGCTCAATACAAAAAGGTAGATTGTGCTCAAAATAGCAACTATAAAACATCAGATTGAAGCTAGGAAGCTAATTGCAAACCTTAGACAAAAGCAAAGAATATAATGTCGATCATTCAGGTATAAGTTTATTTACCATTTAATACATCATGTACGAGATTGCATGAGCAAAAGATTGGATAACAAGAGAATCCAATTTAAAAGTTTACAAATAACTCTTTATTGAGAATCAAACTGTTGAGCCATCCTCTTTAAATCTTCAGCAACCGAAGAAGAATCAGTTATATGACGAATTGCCACATCTAGAAGTTGTTTAAGTTTCTTCTCTTTCTTTCGAAAGACATTTGCATCTTCTATCAAATCAATTTTAATTGTTAATGCACATCAAGTGTTTTATTGGCTCCCTTTAGAAGCTGAATCTTTCTCTTTAATTTCTCAATCTTCTACGTGAAACTATGTTTTTCACGCTCAAGTCTATCAACCTTAGCTTCATAAGTATTAAGATGAGTAGAAACCTTATCACTCCACTGCTTATTCAAAAATTAAATATATTCGAATCTAACTCTTTGGAACCATCTGGTGGTTTCATAGTTATCCAAATTCTTAGGAGGGTTTAATATGGTAGAAAATCGTTCTTGCCCAACTAAAGGAATAGGAGTAAGAAGACTGGAATCGTCTTCACTTGCAATAAGTTCCAAAAATTAACAGTTTGCTTGGCTTTTCAATAGTCTACCTCAAAATTCATCACCTTTTGGTGCAATCGTGCAATTTCTGCATTGGTTTCAATATTTTAGATAGAAGGTCCGGATTAGCTAATTGCATCTATCTTTTCTTTCAACTCCTGAATCTATTCATCCTTCTCTTTAATTTTCTTCTCTAAATCAGAAGTTATCTCTTTTAAACTACTAAATGTAGATCTTAATTTGTAGTATTTATCATGCATTTTTACACATCCGAATTATCCGAAAATCGTAAAGTCGGAGTGCCTTGAGAAGAGAGTTTCTTCTCGAGTTCTGCCCTAAGCCTATCTTTAATAGAATCAAGTCGAGCAAGAATATATGTGCCACTAGGTATAAGGGTTAATTGATTTTCCTAACAAATAAATATGAAAGTAAATCAATAACATAGAAAGTATTTTCTTTATTAAGCGAAAAAAGTATACAACCTAAGCAAATTCAAAATCACATCAACCTTATGAGTTTTATACATTAAATTCTTAAATTTTTAAGAGAGCATTTTTAGCTTTTTTAAATGACCCGATAGACAAGGTAAGGGTAGAGTCAAAAGAAGCTTTAATCCCTTCCAGAGTGTTAACTGGAAAGAATTGATGATAGTCCCACTTTTCGGCTGAAGGGCTGGATTGACCACATAGCATTTTAGCATGATTAGTTCGAATTTCATTAAGCAGTTTATCTTTTTCATCACCCAAGAAATCAAAACGAAAGTGAGGGAATCATGTATAAACTTCCTGTAGATCTCTAAGAAAGCAATAACTAAGATGTTCTAAGAGTTAAGGACTTCTCTTTAAAATCCCTCTTTAACTTGATAAATTTACTCAAGAGTTCTATGGGAACAAGACTACTTAAGGATTCCTTAATCTGTATAATACATGAAAATAAACCAAGAGCAAAGAAACAAAAGTGATAAAGTTTATATACTACTTAAATTATACATTACAATCACACAATCATTCATTTCGTACAATATTGATCCCTTATAAAATTCAGAAATAAATCTCTCCTTGCTATACTTAATCTTCTCGGGAGGAAAGGTATTAGGAGAGAGGGGAACGGTAGAAATCCTAGGAAGATTCCAATAAGCCCCAGGATGAGGGTTGCTTTTATAATCATCTAAGTATCTTTTATGGAGACGTCTAATCAAGCCCCCGTTCTTTCCCTTAAGAAGGAAAAGTCGATGAGGAGATTCCTATTAGGAACTGGAGATAGTGGTTTTGATGACAACAACCATTGTAACTTATTTTATTATAACTTATATACTAACACTATTGTCTAGATATATATATATATATATATATGAATGTTATTATGCATGATATATATAAGGCGGGTACTGATTATTGAAGACTGTACAGTATAAAGATCAAGAATGAAGAAATCAAGTTTGAAGACTCATGAGTATCAAGATCAAGATTTCAAGGTAAGTGTCTAGTTTATTGTTAAAACTTCAAAATAGCACATAAATCTTCATTCCATATTTCATTTGAGATGGAACCCATTTCTACCTTCTTAGTGGCTTACAAACCCACGACAAGTAGCTTACAAACCTACAACAAGTGGCTTACAAACCCACGAACATCCTGGTTTTGTACAAGTTCTCGAGTCCTGATGTGATGAGATATTCTGCATGAAGAAGCTTGCAAAACTACTTCAAAATGGTTTTTCAAAATGATTTTCAAAACTGCTTTTTGAAATGTTTTAGCTTTAAAAATTATCTTTTCAAATGATTTTCAAAAAGATGTTTTAGCCTTAAAATATTCTTTGTTTTTGTTTTTAAATAAACTCTTGTTTTAAAATTCGTTTGTTTTTAAAAACTATCTTCTGATTTTTAAATATTCTTTTATAATATACATACTTGAGATTTAAAATCAAATTTATATATACTTTCTAAAAATATATTTTTCTACTCTTCTTTATTTCAAAACATAGGAAAATTAGTTTATTTTACTCCAGAATCATTTCATCTTGTTTTCCGTTCAATACCATTTTCAAAAAAAAAATTACATTATTTTTAACTTAGGGATGTCAACATCATAGGATACCCCATGTCGACATGGTGGCTGTTAAATTCAAAAGTTTCAATTTTCAAAAGAAGTGTCTATTCGTTTAAATCTCTTCACGAATGATTATGACCGTTACTGGTCTATAAATAGCCTTCACAAACGATTTTTTTAACTAACTATTATCTTATTTTCTTCACTCCTTCTTCTCCACAAAACCATATTCTAAAATTTTCATATTTTTAAGATCGTGCCGAAATTCTGCCGAATTCTCAAGTGAATCAAATTAGAATCTCATTCTTGTTTGATTCTCTGCTCTCTCTCGAAGATCAAAGTGCTATTCAGAGTTATAGGATCAATTTGTAATCAAAAGTTTATCGAGTCTCTCCATAAGGTGTGGTTGTGCCTGGAAATCAATTAGGTAATCTTATGGCTCGTAAATCAAGAGAGTTTGCCCCAGACTCGTAGACAGGAGGGTACCTCAAGGCCTTTAGAAATTGAGGATTGTAATCTCGACATTGATATAATAATAATCTGTATGAGGTGTTTGCCTTGGTACAGGACTAGACGTAGGGTAACTCCGAACCAGTATAAAATCTGGTGTGTTCTTTCCTTTTATTGCTTTTTATTTACTTTCTGCATCTGTTTGATTCTGTGATTGTTCTGTGGTTAATTTCTGCATTTGTTTATGTCATGATTTTTAAATTAGTCCATATAAGTCTTGGAATCCGTTAAACACTATTCACCCCCTCTCTAGTGTTAAATTAGCCTTAAGATCCTTAATTCGCACTCCCTTTCAATTGGTATCAGAGCAAGGTTTTCAAAATTCTCATAATATAATTTTTTGAAAATTTTAAAATGGCAATTTTTTTTAAATTATTAACACTATTTTCATATGAATATGTCACAGAATCATCATGGTATTGTTGTTTAAAACTATATTTAGTTATTTTGAAAATTCATTTGATTCTTTAAAAGATTATGTTGTTTTGCAGGAGAAGAGTTATGTTTAACGACTGTTGGTTAAAAGATACCAGATAATCATTCATCGATCAAAAAGAACAAATGGATATATAATGGCAATCGACAATGAAATGGGTACCAAATCAATACAAAACTTTTGATTCTCATCGACAACTTGATTTGATACTATACTTCTCTCTATCTGCTTCACAATGTCACTGGTTTCATGCAAATCCGTTAAGAAATGACCGAGTTATGGTCAAATGAAGTTTTGGCGAATAAAGAGAAAAAGAATGCAAAACTGTCAATGGTATTCTTCAAATTGCATCCAAAGATATGAGTATTTTGTCCCAACTCCTTTTCCATATTGTAGTTCTTGTTCTCGCGGTCATTTTTATGGGTGGATCATCAAATTCCGATCAAAATTCAGTGAGATATGACAGTTTGAAGTTGGCTATCCAAAACTGAAAACTGTGTATGGAATTTCCTGCATTTCTCTTACTGTTCGGCCTGTTGCACCACAATACCGTCCAAATTCATCACCAAACTATTACTAGATCGTAGCCCTTGTCTTCCTCTTCGATTTGCCGCTAGTTTAATCCAATTCCATTAAGAAACGAAGAAGATATGCCTCCTAGAAGTTTGATAGTAAATAGAAAAACGGGAAGAAGAAGAAGAAGAGAAAGTTTTATGAAAAGTGGTGACTGTTGGGCCTATTTATAGTGGTTGAAGTGTCCATTCATTCAAAATTCAAATTCAAAGTTTTGGCGCCAAGTTGGTCAATCTACTAAATCATCTATATCTTTCTCATACGGTCTTCAAATTCAGCAAATGAATATACTACGATGATCAGAAAAACAAGCCCGTCGCAATAGAACAGATCTCGTCGTCAAATTCTGAAAGATATAAATGTGTGGTTCACGATAATGGAAGAGCAACAAAGTTAGAAAGATAGAAGAGTGCAAAAAGAGGTACGCTTTACTATTATTTCATCTTTATTATTGCATTTAGGAATATATATATTTTTTTGAAACTGGGTAAACCGCCTCATTAAAAACCTTACTAACTATCGGCGTGATAATTAGTAGGGGAAAAAGATTGCGGTGCTTTATTGATAACACATCAATAAAAAGAAACTTACAAAGTATATGTACATACAATCCATAAGAAAATAAAACAGGAAAACAAAGCATCCCGTTACAAACAGCACAGCCACGTGGCAGAGGCCAAAACCACGACTATCAAAAAGAAAAATTCTCACTTCTTTTAAACTAAATGTTTTCCTCCTTCTATTTGACCGGATGAGAAAAAGGAACAAACAAGATCGAAGCTTTAGCCGGTATCCACTAAGTCAATGCCCCATCTTTCTAAAATATTTTCATTTTCTCTCGATCTCATTGTCTGCTTTCTACTTTTAGTCATCTGATATTTAATGTCTAATTCAACTAGGTTCCATCTCCGAAGCTTGTCAATTTCCCTCCCTTCATGGATTCGAGAGTTTCGTTCCAACCATATGTGGTAGATGATCGTGACGAAGCTGCAAAAGGCCAGATCTTATATCTGATTCGCAACTTTAAAGGAGTCGTATAAAGCTGTAGCTTCTACATCAATCAACAAAGGACCATTCAGATTCATGCCAAGCTTCATTTTGTTTCGAGTCCAGAGATAAGCCGAGTATGAACATTGGAAAAACAAGTGATTCCTATCTTCTGATTCACGATTGCAAAGTACACATATAGGATCTATAGAGTATCCCCATTCAATTTGTTTATCTTTGGTAGGAATTCTGTTTAACATAACTTTGTACGCACATAGAGCCATTTTAGGGCTGTTGCAGTAACTCCAGATTAGTTTTGACCAATTAGTTGTCTGAAAATGACTTCTAGCACAATCCCATGCAGAGTAGAAAGTAAATCCATTGGGATTGTTGTTCCAGGTCCAAAAATCTGAGTCATAATTAGTTGAAATTTCCACATTCTTGATTTGGTTAATTTGTCTAGTGAAATGGAATGTCTCTGGATTTATAATGTTATCTTGTATAATGCTACTGACCTTCAAATTGTCGCCACCATTTAAACCAAGGGCATCCCACCCAAGTATATTAACCAAAAGTTCATTGTTAATCCAAGGGTCGTGCCATAGAAGTGTATTTTTCCCATCAACTATATTCCTATGTATGTGTTGAATGCCTTTCTGTCTGTGTTTAAGAATAGATTTCCAGGTACATGAGCTATTATTATCAATATCCATAGTCCAGAAGTATTTATCTTTACAGTATCTTTTGTACATCCAGTTAGACCATAAGTTATTGTTGTTAATAAAATGCCATAACAATTTAAGTGCAGTGGCAGTTCTGATGTCTCTAAAGTTTCTCAGGCCCACCCCTCCTTCAAGTTTAGGTCTACATAGGATATCCCAAGCTATTTTATGGGTTCTGCCTACCCAAATAAAATTAGCACATATCTTATTAATTTTATCAATAGTTGCAATAGCCAGTTGGTATGTCATCATCCAATATAGCACCATAGGAGTAATAACTGAGTGAATAAGATCGATCTTACCTGCATAGAAAGAAGCCTACAGTCCCACCCATCCATTCTGAGCTGAATTTTATCTAGAAGATGACCACAATCAGAGTAGTGAAGATAATTATAGGACAGTGGAACTCCCAAGTATTTGATAGGCAATGCTCCTTCTCTTATATCCAGAATATTAAGCAAGACATTTCTGTTTATCACCCCTCTACTGAAATAAACTTTATACTTCATATTGTTTATATTCAGACCTGCCAAATCTTTTAAATTCTGCATCATCTCTTTAATAGTTCTAGCACACTTAAGCTTGGCTTTAGAAAAGATCATAAGATCATCTGCATATATAAGATGAGTGACATTTGGATCTTGATTGTAAATAGGCTGGAAATTATCAGTCTTTTGAGCTTTGTACATCATCAGTGAAAGGAACTCCATAGCAACACAAAAGAGATAAGGGGAGAGAGGGTCTCCCTGTCTCAACCCTCTATTGCTGGAAATAAAACCCTTAGGACTACCATTAACAAGAATAGAATAAGTGGGGGAAGAGATACAATTTCTTATTAGTTTGACAAGTTTATTTGGGAATCTCATCATATTCAGCATATGGCATACAAACTCCCTATTTATCATGTCGTAAGCCTTTTGAAGGTCTATCTTAAGGCACATTTTATCACCGCCTTTTCTATTGAATTGTCTAATTTGTTCATGTGCAAGCAGGATGTTCTCAGTAATACATCTTCCTGGAATAAAAGCAGACTGGTTCTCTGATATTAGATGAGGTAAAATAGGTTTGATTCTATTACATATAATTTTAGATATGATTTTATATAAGACATTACAGCATGCAATAGGCATGTAATCAGAAATACAAATTGGCTGTTTGGTTTTAGGCACAAGTGTGATAAAAGTATGATTTAAGCCTTTTTCAATTTTACCAGTATTGAATACTTCTTGAATCAGGTTCAGGAGATCAAACTTCAACTCATCCCAGTGAATTTTATAAAATTTTGCAGTGAATCCATCCGGACCCGGGCTCTTGTCATCAGAGATAGAGAATATAGCTTTCTGCACCTCCTCAAGATTGATACCAGAAGTAAGTTTAGTTCTACCTCTATCATTTACTATGCTCATACACTGGATATCAGGGAAGTTATTTGATAAAGGATGTTTGGAGAAAAATATATCAGTGTAATAGTTTATTGCATCAAGTTCAATTTTTCCAGAGTCTTGAATAACTTCCCCATTACTCATAATGATCTGATTCCATTTATTAATGTGTCTCCTTTGTGACATCTTAGCATGAAAAAATTTTGTGCATGAATCCCTATTAGTAAGCCATTCAATTTTTGCTTTCTGTTTGGCCTTTAAAAATTCAGCAACATTTTGAGACTTCCAGTTGTTATAAGCATTACTAAGTTTATCAAAAAGAAAGGAGTTAGTCGAGTTTTCATCACACTCTTTAAGACACTTCTGATATTCTTCTTCATATTTTTTAAGAGGATTCCCCTCTCTGCAGTTCTTGAGATTCCACTCTTTCAGCATAATCTTACAATCTTTAATAAACTTCATGAACTTGTGAAGTTTTGAAGCTTGGTAATTAGGAAAATCTGAATAATATTTGTCTAGAGCTTTATCAATACAAGACATATACCCTTCCCCCAAGTGCCATGAGTTAACATATCAGAATGGAGTATTTCTAGGACCTTTGTTCTCTTTAATAAAACTAATAAAAATAGGGATATGATCACTGATAGCATTAGAGACCCCAAAGGTAGTAATCCCTGGCGTAGTACCCAGTAATAAGTGGTTACAGAGAACTTTATCAATTTTTGAAGCCATACCTTTTTTCCTCCATGTGTATTTGAAACCTGTAATAGGCAGTTCTACCAGACCTGTCCTTGACATACAATTATTAAAACCTACCAGGTGACTAAATGGAACAGCAGTACCACCCTTTTTGTCAGAAGAGGATAACATATTATTAAAATCTCCAAGAATAATCCATGGGGAATTCACCAACCCTGATTCAACAATTAGATCATCCCATAATTTGTCTCTATCTCTAATAAAATTACTAGCATAGACAAAGGTTATTCTACATTTAAAACCACCAGTGTTTTCAGCTAATAAAGAGATATATTGATTTGATTTCTTCTCAATTTGAAAATTCCAAATATTTGAATCCCACAGAATGAGTATACGACCTTTGCTACCACAGTCATTATTATCAATCATCTTCCAGTTTCTCTGCAATCTAACACTCAGTTTCTCTATATTCAAGTTACTTAATTTATTCTCAAGTAAGCCAACAATAGATGGCTTATATTTAGTTAGGAATTTAGACACTTCAAATTGTTTGTCCAAATCATTTAAACCCCTAACATTCCAAGCAACTATGTTCATTCTTTAAACTTACTTTGGCTCCTTGTATTTGCTTTAGGAGGAGCAGGGATTGGTTTTCCTTTTTTACCTTTCATATTCTGCTTATTAGATGTTTCAATTTCCTCATAGAATTTTTGATTTTTTTCCACACAGTTCGAGACATCTTCAAGTTTCTCTGGCGGTTTAGGGACAGGTTCCTCTCTAGCAAGATTGCTGATAAGTTCCTCTTCTTCATACTCACTCAAATCTTCTACCAAACCTTCAATTAGAGGCTGATTAACAGGGATGTCATCTTTCTCATTTATAGTCCTCTCCTTGTTATTGTTAGTGTTTTCGTTCATTATCTCATTCACTGTTGAATTTTCTGCTGCAGGGACAACAACTTGGTCATTGGCAATCACTTCTACATTGCAGTCATTAATTAGGTTAACTTCACTTTCATTTATATTATGTTCATGTAATATAGGGTTTTCAGACCCTTCGTTTGTAATTTCAGAATCCACAATTATAACTTCCTCGTTTAGACCATTATTTGATTTTCCTGCTATTTGCTCTGAACCTACATTATCTTTAATATGTTCTGAATTAGACTCAGAATAGGATGAGGTAGAAGCCTTTTCTTTATCTTTTGGGACCCATTTTTCTTTATTTTTTATTTTGCATTGCTGTGTAGAATGGCCAAACACTTTACATTCTCTGCAACTGGCTGGTTTGTAAAGATAGTCAACTTTGATCTTTAGTTCCTCCCCCGTATAAAGGATAACATCCACTTCATTGGGGAAATCATCATTTGCTTGCATTTCAACAAGTATTTTAGCAAAAGCAACCCTAGTTTCATCAGCTGTAATCTTGTCCATTTTAATAGGCTTTCCTAACACACTTGCAATGGCACTCATTGCTTCTTTATCCCATAGCTCGAGTTCTAGATTAGGTAGTTTTATCCATATAGGAAGAGTTGTCAGTAAGTCTTTCCTAAATCTAGTACCCATCACCGACTTTTTCAGTATAATCACTTTGTTATCAAACAAATAAGGTCCACCCTTCAGCACTTTATCACAATCTAATTTATCATCAAAACGTATTATAAAGAAACCGTTCTCTCGAGTTAATAGCTGAAACTTTCCCACCGGTTTCCATACCCATTCTATGTATCCCTTAAGATGAATATGATAAGGTCTGACCCCATACACGTAGAATATTATGGAATGTTCCCACTTGTTTTCCGCCCTCTTCACAGCGGGTTCAGATATACTAGCCTTCTTTTTATCTTTGACAAGAACTGGTTTAATATATTGTAGATCCAGATATTCATCTTGTTGCTCCCCTATTCCTCCACATGCTGCTTCCTTCCAGGATTTTGAGTTTCTAGAATTTATGTCATTTTGTATCGCTTTCCATTTAATTTCTTCCCTGTTTGAATCATATCTATCGCTATGAACCTGTGGGAATCCAGATCTGGTTCGGGTTTGATCCCCCCCCCCAAATGTGAATCCCTGGATAGACGAACCATCTTGGTGGTATTTTGATTGCCGTGAGGCAATCCCTCCCTTCCCAGGTCATAACGATCAGTATTGTTCGCCACTGCTTTCCCTTTATCCCGATATGATATTGCTTGTGGCATCTTGTTTGAATCGCCATTAGGGTTTAATCTGTGAGCCGCCATTGATATGTGAGCCGCCATTAGGAATATATATTTATGGATTTAGTTAGGTATAGAAATTTATCTATTTTATAAGTTTTGATATTTTGATCCATATATTGACACACCATGGTATACATATCGATATACCAGTCTAAATGTTTTTTAAAAACCTTTTAAAATGTGTTATCTTTCAAATAAAATCTTACTACTAATTTATTACAACTATACTAAGTAGAAAATCATACCCTCATTCGTGATTTCAACTTTTCTAATGTTGTTTTTACTTCTTGTACTCTATTTCTTTTAAGACACTAATTTTATGTCTTTAAGAAATTAATAGAATGATTTTAGAATGTTAGAATAAGGCTCTATTTAAAGATTTCTTCATTTAATAAGATTGCGCCACATCACATGACACTTGTCATATAAATAGATAGTGACATACATGCAAAATGACACGAGTCATTACACTTGTTCTTTAATAAAAGCATTTTTTCATGCATAATGCCGAGTGTCTTTACACATGTTTTTTCATTATTTTTCTTTATATTTTTTATTTACTTTAATTATATTAACTACTATAAAAAATTGGGTCAAAAATCAATTATTTACATGTCAAAATCTAGTCGTAAAATTAGTGCAAAATCATGTTAAAAACAGGCCTAGAACTTTAGATAGCATTTCTAAAATGTTGTCTTTGCTTCTGTTAACGTTTTTTAAGCACTACAAATTCGTTTTTATAGCATTACTATGCTAAGAAACGCTGTAGTGTTTCAGAAACTTTTCACAGTATTTGTTAAATGCTGCAGTTTCTGTTTTATAAATTTTTGAATATATTTTACTGCAAAAACATTTTATAGTATTCTGTAAATGCTGTCTTTTCTATTTGAAACTTTAAACTATGTAAAAATGATATTTAAATTAAGTATTTTTCTCTATTCTTTTTAGAGTTATTTTCTAACTTATATTAGAATATTTTAAAATTAATTTCATGTTTAAATATTTTTTAACTAAAATTTTTTAATGTAAGAGGCCTTAATATAACACATGTTTATTTTAGTTTTTCAATCTTTGTTATTTTATTTAATATTTCATTATGATTTTGTTTTAACTTAAAAGGTGTTTAAACATGTTTCTAAATATTTTAATCAATAATAATTTAATATATATGTTTTAATTAGTAAGTTAAGTATTTTATAAACATGGAAGTTTGGATTCTTAAAAAAAACAATTAAGTTAAAAAAACTATTTTAAAGAAATTAAATAAGGAGGGTATTAATTTAAAAAAAAACCATATTGATCATATATATAGTTTAAATCCATATTTCTTAGCAATTTGGTTTTGATATTGAGTTTGATTACTACCTTTCATGAATATGTTATAGTTTTAATATCATTTATTACCTTTAAACTCTTGTCTTTACTACTCTTCCAGTCTCATTCATTAGTTTCCTTAACCTAAGTCTAGTAATTCGTGTGTATTACCTTTGTTTGGTTGAAGTGATTTATAATAAATAGTTTGATATATGTAGACATACATACATACATATATATATGCTTGTCAATTAGATATTTCTTGTCACTCATGTTTATCTTATAATCTGAATATCTCTTACCATAATATATATCATCATATCATTCTGCATATTATTATTTTTACTTCATTGTCATTTTGTTTCATATTACATATCATTATGCATCCTATTTCATATCACATTTTATTGCATATTACATAATAAATTACAATGCATGAAATATCATAATCATTTGCATCATAAGTTGCACTTCATTCTGCATATCATCTCATGCTACATTACATATGTCATACATTTCATACTGCATTACAAACTACATTGCATACATGTACACATAACAAGTGTATTTTATTTAGGGAGAGTTTGTATTATTGTCTTATAGTATAGGGATATTAGTTTTTGATTTGATTGGATTTGCTTGATTGAAATGTTTGACTTGATTGACTTGTTTGACTTGTTTGACTTGTTTGACATGATTGGATTTGATGTGTGTGTTGATTGGGTTGTCTGAAATATACTTATACATATTTATGTATTGAATAATTATAACATAATTATGTTAATGTCTTGCACAATCCATTTACTATACTTTGTTCTAGTATTAGTTTACGGGGGAGTTTTATAGTTTTATGATTTTAGGATGGTTTTTTTTGACGACAAAGTGGGAGAAGTTATATAAAATAGTAGGCTTGGAGTAAGGGGGAGTTGTTGGTGTATGGGGGAGTTATGGTATGATTGAAGTAGTAAGTATATTTTATAAGGTTGTCATCATCAAAAGGGGGAGATTGTTAGGAACTGGAGATAGTGGTTTTGATGACAACAACCTTTGTAACTTATTTTATTATAACTTATATACTAACACTATTGTCTAGATATAAATGAATGTTATTATGCAGGATATATATAAGGCAGGTACTGATTATTGAAGACTGTACAGTATAAAGATCAAGAATGAACAAATAAAGTTTGAAGACTCATGAGTATCAAGATCAAGATTTCAGGATAAATGTCTAGTTTATTGTTAAAACTTCATAATAGCACGGAAATCTTCATTCCATATTTCATTTGGGATGGAACACATTTCTACCTTCTTAGTGGCTTACAAACCCACGACAAGTAGCTTACAAACCTATGACAAGTGGCTTACAAACCCACGAACATCCTGGTTTTGTACAAGTTCTCGAGTCCTGATGTGATGAGATATTCTGCAGGAAGAAGCTTGCAAAACTACTTCAAATGGTTTTTCAAAATGATTTTCAAAACTGCTTTTTAAAATGTTTTAGCTTTAAAAATTATCTTTTCAAATGATTTTCAAAAGGATGTTTTAGCCTTAAAATATTCTTTGTTTTTGTTTTTAAATAAACTCTTGTTTTAAACTTCGTTTGTTTTTAAAAACTATCTTCTGATTTTTAAATATTCTTTTATAATATATATACTTGAGATTTAAAATCAAATTTATATATACATTCTAAAAATATATTTTTCTACTCTTCTTTATTTCAAAACATAGGAAAATTAGTTTATTTTACTCCAGAATCATTTCATCTTGTTTTCCATTCAATACCATTTTCAAAACAAATTTTACATTATTTTTAACTTAGGGATGTCGACATCATGGGATACCCCATGTCGACTGGTGGCCGTTAAATTCAAAAGTTTCAATTTTCAAAAGATGCGTCTATTCGTTTAAATCTCTTCACGAATGGTTATGACCGTTACTGGTCTATAAATAGCCTTCACAAACGAATTTTTTTAACTAACTATTTTATTATTTTCTTCCCTCCTTCTTTTCCACAAAACCATATTCTAAAATTTTCATATTTTTAAGATCGTGCCGAAATTCTGCCGAATTCTCAAGTGAAACAAATTAGAATCTCATTCTTGTTTGATTCTCTGCTCTCTCTCGAAGATCAAAGTGCTATTCAGAGTTATAGGATCAATTTGTAATCAAAAGTTTATCAAGTCTCTCTATAAGGTGTGGTTGTACCTGGAAATCAATTGGGTAATCTTATGGCCCGTAAATCAAGAGAGTTTGCCCCGGACTCGTGAGATAGGAGGGTAACTCAAGGCCTTTAGAAATTGAGGATTGTAATCTCGAAATTGATATAATAATAATCTGTATGAGGTGTTTGCCTTGGTACAGGACTGGACGTAGGGTAACTCTGAACCAGTATAAAATCCAATGTGTTCTTTCCTTTTACGGCTTTTTATTTACTTTCTGCATCTGTGTTTGATTCTGTGATTGTTCTGTGATTAAGTTCTGCATTTGTTTATGTCATGATTTTTAAATTAGTCCATATAAGTCTTGGAATCCATTAAACACTATTCACCCCCCTCTAGTGTTAAATTAGCCTTAAGATCCTTAATACGCACTCCCTTTCAATTCCTAGTATAAATTTTATAGAGTAACTCTACTAAGGCCTTCTTATCGTCAAAAAGCATCCAGAAAAGGGTCATTAATTGTGCATTCTCTCTCATAATTCTGTCCCGATAAAGCTCTACCCAAGCGAGGGGCGGTCTGCTATTCCTTGAAGCACTTTAACTGTGTAACACTACCAGAGAGGCGCTTGTATTTATCAGAATTTTATTAAGTTCATTAACTAATCAATCAACTTCTTTATTCGATCGACACACCTCCCTTGTACTCTTTTCATACAAAGTTTCATAATAATATTTCTTATTTTTCCTTAACTAAAGTAATAAGCTTAGTAACTAAAAGTTGTCTGGTAATTTTAAGCATTTAAATAAAGAACTCCATACCTAAGAAGCCGGAACTTGAGAAGTTGGAGTTGGAGTCTTTTCTTTTTTATGATGGCTGGGGCAGCACTACCTTTTGGGGAAGTATCCTTCCTCGTAGCATCTTTAGGAAGTTCGATAAAGCCTGCATCATGGTCAGTTGAATCTAAGTTAAGACCACATGATCCATCTCCTCCATCTTTTGGTTCTTCAGGACCCTTGTCATTACCATCACCTCCATCATCATCATCATGGCCAACATCATTGTCATTGTCATCTTCTTCCTTTTCAGAATATGTCCCCTCTTTAGGTAAGGGGTCATCAAAAGATAATAGCTTTCTAGCATCAACCTATTCTTCGGTAAGAAACTCTTCTTGAAGTAACCCTTGAGCTCTTCCCATCATGAGGCTAAACTTTCCTTTGAATTTTTCGTTCCAATCCGAGAGGGAAGGAAAAACTAAATCTGTACATTTTTGAATGTTATCGCCATATGCCAGGTACAAAGCATTCTCGTAACGTTTCTTAGTAGTGGTAGTGAGAGTGTTATCGAGGAAAAAGGCGGCTTTCTTCTTAGCATCCTTGATGATGTTGTTTGAGTAACTCAAGATATCACTTCTCCTTCTTAACTTGTCCTTTAAAGATTCATTCTCATCGGTTAGCTTGGCCTTCTCTTTGTTGGCCTTCTCGAAATTTCTTTTAGTGCTTTCACTTCTTCCTCCAATAATTATTTAGTTTTCTTTTCCTTATCAAGAAAGGAAGTGAGTTTATCTATTTCAAAAATAGCTTCATTTCTTGCTGTAGTAATATTTATTATACCATTGTTAAACGAAGAGATCTGTTCCTTAAGTTCGACCACTTTATTAGAGGGCCTATGAGAAGCCTCTTAGAGGAAGAACATATGCTTGGCCGCCTGAAATAGATAACAAGCCTAAGTCAGAACAAGAAATATAGAGTTAAAAGCTTAGATTAACCAAATGAAAGGAAATGCATACTGATAAGAGCTGTTTGATAATAATAAAAAATGATCCTTAGAATTAATCGAAGGCTACGGTGGCTTGGGAGAAGTCAAAGAAGGTGTAACATCCCTCTACTTAGCGGCCCTAAACTAATGGCTATGGATGCTACAGTCATCCATAGTTATTAATCCTCGACGATCAAATACGGCGGTGTTAGATACATTGAAACACAGATCACAAGACTATGGAAAAAATTTAAAGCATCAAACAAAATCACATTCCATATCAAAAAAATTTCAATTCATTACATAATCTCATAATCACAAATCACGTTAAGAGAAAATATATTTTATTACAACATATGCCAAGAGCAACATATGAAGATGCCCCCTTGGATGATCAGAGTATATACAGGCAATATGACAACTTTGCCTTTACAAACTACACAATGGAATCAAATAAAAGAGAACTCTAAATAGCTATCATGCCTCCTGCACGTCTCTGGAAGCTTATTCGTCTTAAGAGGTACCTGAAAACCTCAACTCTCAAACTACTCAAAATCAATTGAGTATCCAAGAGTTTAAGGGGAAAACATAAACTTTGAGTTAGACATAAAGCCTGGTATGAATAATAATCTACCATCTCAAATCATTTAGATATCTAGTGAGACCACGCCGCTTAGGGGAACGGGTTTTCCTCTTACTGGTATCTTAAAACCTTTATAAAACCATATATTGTGCTCCTGCATCCACAATGGTTAAAACAATTCAAAATAATATAATATGATGATATGCAAAACAAATGAATCAAATCTGGATTACCTATCCCCATTCATTTTTGACTATCTGTCTCAATTATAGTTTCTAGGATTACTATTAACCTATTAGTTTTCATGGGCTAACTAATAACCGGTAAAATATTTAAGGACTCCCTGTCCAATTACATAGTTTTCATTGGGATCACTATGAACCAATTGGTAACTCCAATATCTTTACTTTTATCCTAGTTTTTGTGGGTTGACCAAAAACCGATTGGTGACTCCAATATCCTTTCATCTTACCCTAGTTTTCATGGGCTGACTAGGAACCTATTGACATCTGTCAATATTTTAATCCGAATATAGTTTTCATGGGCTAACTACAAACCTACTGACCCTTGGCAGTATCCAATCATAGTTTTTATGGGCTTACTATGAACCTGTCTTTCTAACATCTTCTTTTATACATAGTTTTCATGGGTTAACTATGAACCTATTGACCCCTGCCAATATCTTTTTCTTATACACAGTTTTCATAGGCTTACTGAGAACCTATTGGCCCCTGCCAATATCTTTCTTTAATATTTTAGCATCTATTCTGTGGTCTTCTTGACCTCTTGGATGCAATTCTACTCATCCAGGAGTTTAATCAAATTATATTCACAACTGGGTTAACCTAGCTGGTTCTTCTACCCTTTATCCCCAAAATACAGTTATGGGTCCATTATAATGTGAATATATTTATATTTGAAGAAGCAAACATAATTACAAAACAATACCACTCATGTGGATTTAATGTACTTGAAACACTTTACACATAAAATATGGTTAATCCCTTTAACCTATAATTTTATCAAGGAAAGGATCTTCTTAAAACCATTTCAAAACTCCAAAAATTGTAGCCATGAGTTTTTCCTTTAAAAATGAGTTTGGGTTATAAAACCATTCGACACCTTCGAAACCTTGCTTTCGACTTTGTAGGATGACCTTCTTCGAAAGCATTAAAATCTATCTTTAAAACATTAGGCTTCTACCTTTCTTATACTTTAAAACCTTCCTTTCGAAACCTTTCGATTGTATTAAAGTATTAACATTTAACTTTAGAAGCATAGCTTCGAAATCAGTTGAAAGTACCCCTTTCGACACCATAGGAAGTAACCCTTCCGAAATCATTGAAAGTATCCCTTTCGAATGCATTGGGTTTATACTTAAAATATTATTTGGGTCAAGTGAATATAGGCGAAAGCATCTCTTTCGAAACTGTAACAACCCGTATATTTGGACCATTTAAATTGACAATAATCCACACATTTCAACTTAAATAATACAAAACACGAATCATTATGGGATTATAAATACATAAATGTAAATGAGAATCAATACAACATCACAGACACAGAACAGTCACAAAATAATGCTGCGGAAAAATACATCGTCATAATAGCAATTCATGAAGCTACTACAGGAAATACAACAATGTCTCAACATAAGGTGACTGAGAAGAAATACATAAATGTCCAACAGACTAGTACATCAATACTAGAATGGAAATAACTGATAAAGATAAATGCAAAGTCTTCATCATCTTCAACCAACCTTGATCAGCAAACTGGATAGCTTCAGACTGACCCGAGCATATACAAAAAGAAACACTCGAGTCAGGACTCAAAATCTTATACAAGATAATCATGTGCAAGGAATAAAGTCCATAACTCAAAGATGAATGGAATAAACATCTCTAAGGATACGATAAACTATCTATATATACAATAGAATACGGTATGTAGATAATGTCTAATCAGTAATGTACGATATTAAAATAGTGTTAAGGCGTTACCATAACCCCCCTTAACACATTTTATAATGTCATAGTCTATACAGCACCGTAAACCCCACCGTAAACTAGTGGTTATCAGAGGGTACCCCATAGGTATAGCACAAAACAAATCGTAGTGGTCGCGAATAGGATAATCAGTATGACAAGGTACATGAGGCGATACCAACTAGGATACTAGTAGTTGCGTGATCCGGACTGATGTTGAGCATAGCAGCTACTACCTCAACACCGCGAAACAACACTCCCAATCAAGGGGTGCACCCAAATCGAATCACAAAAGTAGATATGGTATCGAAGAAGTGTGTCCGCTAGAGGTGGCGAACCTCAATGGCCCGGCGCGGCTCCTGTTTTAGTCTTGTCAGGGGTCATCCAATATCGTTCTCTTTCTTCAGTCAATGCGTTCACCAAACCATCCACTTCATTCTGGATCAACACTCCGCGTATAATAGTTATTAAAGTGGTTTTGGTATCGACAGAGAGTATGTCCATATCCGATCCCGGTCTCTTTAATAACTACGTATCTATTACTCGATGGTCGTTTTTAAGCTAAAGTTTAAACAAATCAAAGTCCAAAAGTCAAGTTGCAAATTCGACTTCCAAATTTTGACATTTCACGATTCAATTTTATTTCAGATATTTAAAAATCATATTTCCAAATGAAATTTTAGTTCAAACCCTTGAGTTAACAATATAATTAAGTATTCAAGTTCAATTTAATAAGATCCAAATTTCACTTATTAAATTTAATTCATAATCCATGGATTCAATTTAATGGTCAATTTAGTTCAAATCATTAAATCAAATTCTATTCATTTCAATTCATATTTACATTCATCGTTACATTAAATATAATCATAAATTCGGTTAAATCAATTTCATTAACTAAATTCCCCTTTTATCAAAACTTCATTGATTTATTTACCAAATTCAATTAAATTTCTATTTAAAGAAATCCATTTCATTTATTTGGTTCCATGATCTACATATCACAAATAAGTTATTTCCGAGTTACAAATCAACTCAATCCATATTCAGTTTACAATGTCCTAGTTTAATTAATTCATTTAAATTTAAAATCATTTTTAAATTTAAATTATCGCTAAATTAAATCCATACACTTTAGTTAGTTTTGTATTCCTCTTAAGTCAATTTGTTACTTAATCTCAAATTAAATTTTATAACAAGTTCCAAATCAATTTAATTAAAACCGAGTTTTAAATCTAAATCTAACAAATCTAATAAATTTTAAATTATTAAATTCTAAAACTTACTTGTTTCTAAATCTCATTTCAATTAAATTTGTCAGTTCATTTTATTCAATTAAATAGATTTATTAATCCGTTTCAATTAAATCCATTAATTAATTTCAATTAAATCCATTAATTTATTTCAATTAAATCCTTTAATTTATTTCAATTAAATTCATTAGGTTCGTTACTTAATTTCCAAACAAATTGTTAAGTTCATTCCTTAATTTCAAATAGATTTCAATTTAAAAATGATTTTTGTTGACCAATCGGGTTTCTTATTTTTAATTAACTATCCTAGGCCAAAGTTGTTTAATTGGGTATTTATCATTTCAACCCAATATCATTAAATAAAAAAACAAAGCATAGCAAAGGGAACTTGCAGTGTGATAACTGGGATGGTGTCAAAGTAAATAAACAAGTAATAGCAACCATACATAACAATACAACAATTTATTTAAATAATCCCGAAATAATCGTATTAATTTACATTTGTTATTTATGCAAATTAATATAATTATTCCTAGAATCCGCACTATCATTTCATGTAGATTAAAGATTATTACATTATGGTTTTTCACTTGGTGTCTATTATCAAATTACTACATCAATCATACATTCAATGGTTCAAAGTGTAGTTAACACTACTTCTACGTGTCGATTTATTTAACATTTAAAGGGGTCAAGTTCAACATAAATAATCTATTTTAAATTGTTAATTATCCTATATCAAATTCAATTTCATATTAATTATCACTTATATTAACAACCAAATTCAACATCACATAACAAATTTATTGTCACAACTATTTACCATAAACTAACATCAAATCACAATTTAACACGTTAAATCTATTCAAATAATACATGGCGTCTATTTAGCAATTTTATATTTTAACAGTATTCAATTTTAACTTGTATAGCAATTAACAGTTTATGTGAACAATTTTAACATCAACCATTTTAACATCCAAATTAATGTTAACAACATCTATCACTTGATTATCATAGCATAATAGATTGAGTCGTGAATGAAATATTCACCTTGCGTGGTTAAAGAAGATGACGACGAAGCACGAAAATGAATAGACTAGATAGACGACACAAGCACGAATCCGAACACGAACAAAGCAAAGAAACTAGATAGATCCGACAAGCTGAATGGAAGCCTAAGTCTCTGAAGCAGTAGCTGGAACAAAACACAGTAAAACACTGTATGTGAGCAACTAGAATTCTCAAAGTTATATACTGTTATATATATACAGTTTCATATATATTTATATATAAAAAACTCTGAAATACAACTGCGGCCAAGGCGAGGACAACAATGACGACGGAGCGGGACATCGCGGGGGTCGGAGAAGGCGAGTGAGGGCTGGGTTCGGCCGGAGTGGTGCGGGCAGTGGGTGGACGCGGGCTGTGGTAGTGGGTCGTGGAGGCGATGGGACTGGGCTGGGCAGTGGGTTCGGGTATGGTCTGGGTTCGGGTGGACGCGGCAGGGCAGTGGGTCGGAGGCGATGGGACTTGGCTGGGCAGTGGTGGCGTGGGGATGCGGAGGGCTGGCTGGAGGCAGGCGTGGGCTGGCGGATGGCGGATGGGAACGTGGGGCGGACTGGGTCTGGGCGGATGGTGGCATGGGGATGGGTGACGTGGATGGACAGTCGGAGGAGGGCGTGGGCTGGTTGTGGGGTTGCGGAGCTGGGCGATGGGTGGCAGTGGGCAGAGGGTCTGGGGCGGATGGTGGCGTGGGGATGGGTGACGTGAATGGACAGTCGGAGGCGGGCGTGGAGCGGGCGGTGGGCGGAACTTGACGTGGGGATGCGTGGCTGGAGCAGTGGGCGTGGAGCGGGCGGTCAGTGGGTAGGGCAGTGGCGTAGGCGGCTGGAGCAGTGGGCGGTGGGCGGAGCGGCAGGACGTGGGGATGCGGGCTGGCGTGGTGGGAGCGGGACAGGCTGGGCGATGGGAGCTCACGGTGGGAGGAGTTTCATAAACTGGAGATGCAAGTTTTCTCTTTTTTTTAAAATAAAATAAAATGAACAGTGGGGAAGAGAAGAAGTATTACCATGTAGTATAATTTGCACGTGAACAAAAGGACAGGCAGCTAGTTTATACCGAAACATTGGGAATCAAAGGTCTTTAATTGATTGTCTCGTTACACTAAAAGGCTGTTGGCTTTCCAAGACATTTGAATAGTCAAAGGCTCCTAGAATTCTAAACTGGGTAGACAATTGGGTACCGGTTTGTGCTGCGTAACGGACCAGTTTGTAATCTGTTAAATAATTATAATTCGCAACGTCGAACTCTGATTGACACAAATAAATATACCGTTTTGATCAGCGCAACGAGGCGAACACAACGGTATATAGATATCTGTGGTACAATTGAATTATAAAAATTCGAATTTTCTACTATGGAAAAATGCAGCAAAAACGCAGAAAAATAAGATCGACGGAGCTAAAGATGTCCGAATTTTGAAAAACGAAAAATGACGTCTCTGTTAGAAGATGGTTTAGAATTTTTCTATGTAAAAATATTCAGGTTCGGAAGATAAAATTTTTTACACGTTTAAAATGAACTTACGTGCAAAAAAACGCGAACGAAATTTACTGTGGTATTTTTCGACGAAACTTTACCCATATCTATAACCATCTAGGCGCAATTTATAAACAAAGTTTGGATGTTAATTGAAATCGTATGTAAGTTTCACATTTTTATAATAAAATAATGGATTTAAATTTTTTAAATTGGGTCGGAAATTCAAGGTCGTTACAGAAGCCATCCTTTTTCATATAAAAATATTGGGGAAAACATGATGGCGTCGGCACCATCCTTTCTAAAGCATAGAACATATGGGTAAAATATTAGAAGGTTGGCTTCGAAATCCCTTTTGAAACCATTGTCTTCGAAACCCTTAACCCCTTTCGAAAGCTATTGGAAGTGGCTTATATTTATAAAAACACAAAGCACCTTTCAACAGCATTGATATCTTCAATACCATCGAAAGGCTTAAAGTTACAGAAGGGTTTCGACTTGGTCGAACTACCCCTTCTGAAAGCTTCAACTTCAAAAACTAAGTAACTCCTTCTGAAGCTACTTTTTTAAAAGGACGGTAGCACTTCTTTGAAAACTTGTTTAAAATACCCTTTCTCAAGCATTGGTTTTGAATCCTTCGAAACCTCTTTGAAAATAGGCAGGCGCTTTTCTTTTAAAAACAAACCAAGGTATCGACTCCTTCGGAAGCGATGCTTTCGACTCCCTACCTTCCACCTTTCTCTAATCCACTATGTACCAACTAAGTGATACCATGTGTTTTGGTCATTGGTTTCGACTAAGAAGGTTTCGACTAGGTTGAAGGCGGAAGCTCTGTGCTGAAAGGTACTTCCAAAGTAGGCGAAACCATCTTTTCTGAGTAAACCTGGTTTAATACTACTTAAAGCAAACCTTTTTCTAACTAACCTGCCACGTGTCAACACCAGATTGGTTATCTTAACTTTTTCAAATTCTTACTACCGCTAATTTCAGATCTAAACCTTGATTAAGTTAATCAACTAAGCCCTTCCATTAAGCAAAACAAATTTTGCAAAGAAGTCCCTGTTCTAAAATAATTTAATTTGCATAGCAAATCACTTTGGAAAAATCTCCAAAAATTCCAGAAATTCATTTTAATCGTGTTATCTAACATACCAAAATTCCAAACCCAAATTATTAATATATTTTCCAAAATAAATTTATAAACCCAAATAACCATATTTTCCTTTGAAAATTCATGACAATCTCTCCATAGCTTGGAAAATTATCAAAATTGAAAGCCAACTCCAAAATCACATTTTACATAACATAAATTTTTTTCCATGGCATTTAAACATCAACATATCTCGGTTTTACCTTAAAACCGTATAGACCCATTTAAACAAACTTGTTTAAATTAAACAAATCAAATTTCAAGCATATCATCATTCAATTCATCTTAAAAACAAATTTATCCCTTAAATCCAAAACATATGGTTCAATACCTAATAGAGATGGAATTATTATTCACCTTGCTTTAGATAAGGAGATTGGATTGAGATTGATTTTCCCTAGGCTTAATTCTCTAGCTTTTAATTGAGTTCCTCTTTCTTAATGGCCGGCCCTTCCTTAATCTTTTGATTTGCATTTCAAAATGACGTGAATGGTGAAATGATAGGAATGAAAAATATATATATAAGAGTAAGGGTTATGGGTGGCAAATTCCTAATATACCCTTATGTAATTTAATTAACCCAAAAACCATTCTTAAGCTCATTTAATTAACTTATTAGGCATGGCCTTAATTAGGTTTATTCAATTATCAACCCCCTTATCGCTTAACATTTACATTATTCTATTTAATTTATCTAATTAAATCTCCTGAATAATATTATCAAAAATTAAGGGTGTTACAGAAGGAGATTGGGAAGCCAATCAAATAAGATCATCAAAACTTGCCACAGGAGTCTGAGCCTGATCCTTCGAAGGAAGGGAGTCATTTAGAGGAAGAAATGGTCCAATCTCATCATATATGGGGCAAAGAGCTATTAGAGAATCAAGAAGAAAAATGTTGAGAAGGGTATTCGAAGACTGAGCCACCTCAGTTGACTTTTGACCTTATGCCCAGGAGAGACAAAATATGCAATATTAGGGACCGAATCAATATTCGCATGTGCCTTCTCAGCCACAACAACAGGAGTATAATCACCTACAAGATTAGGCTTTTTACTAGGGGAGGAGGTGGAATACCAGCAAGAGCGCTAGTCCTTGCTCTCCTTTTAAGCATCTCTACTTCCTTGGCAACAAAATCCTCAATAAGAGCAAGTTTATTCGATTCGGCTAAGACGAGATCATCATCTTTGGCTTCCTTCTCTTGGGAGCAGTAGTGAGAGCAGATGATCCTTAATCAAAGATAGAAGTTTACAAGATAATAACATCAAAGATTCCATACAAGTTGTAACAAAAAAATATACTAGAAGACTCAAGTTGAACGGGAGAGGAAACAGAGAAAGCACTCTGAAACTGATAACCAATAATCATTTTCCTTGAGCATTCTCCTTTATCAATGGAGGTTCTCCAAGTATTATGTAGTTGTCCAAAATTAGGGAATATTTATGGAGATTCACTTTCATCAAAAGTGTGAGTCTATCTCACATGCACTTGGATGTCAGAGTCAAGGATTTAATAGTGTCGTCGACGGTAGAGCTTGGTTGCTTAAAAGTGGGATCTGAAAGAAAACATTCACCATAAGAGAATGAAAGAAATAACACAAATAATAGAGAATGGAAACTTACTGAAAATAGAGAAAGTTCCCCTAATCTTAGGGGAATAGGATCTAATGTAGAAGAATTGGTTCTCCCACTCCTTCATCTTATTAATATAAAGGATGATTAAGCTCTTTGGAGATGGATGAAGTCGATACAACAAACTATCCAAATGCTCGCTTCTCCTTATAAGGGGTGGCAAAGGTATGGAGAATTCCATCACCCAAAGGGGGAGTTTAGCTTTTCTAGCAAGAACTTCTAAGCAGCGCAAGTATGTATACGAGTTGGGAGTCAATTGGATCGGAGCAATATTTAAGTGCTCCAGGAATCTCAAAAGAAAATCAGGAAAAGGAAAAAACCCAGAGTGCTAGATGTGAATAGTGTGAAGGCAAAGAACCCATCTGAAGGGTTACCTATCCTGCTAGAGAGACAGGCAGGCCTGGCTTCCATGTCTTTGATCCTGAATTGTCGAAGGATGGTGTCCACTTCTTCCTGAGTAGTAATGTATGATTGGTTGAGGTGATAATCTCCTTTCTTGGTAGAAGGGAATGACTTAGTGCTCTTACTTTCCTTCTTGCTTGCTTTCCTACCTTCCATTTGCCTGTTGGGTGAAATTGTACAAAGTCGGGGAAGTATTAACTATTTTATGAAATCTAGAATACTTATGATATAAAATAGGCAATTATATTCTAAAACAAAAGTAGCAAATTGATTATAAATTCCCTAAGTCATAACATTAGAGTGTTAAAGTTCATGCTTGTCCATTGCATTTGCAACAAGTCCTTAACCATTAAGTAATCCATGTTGAATTTGTAAAACATTTGGAAATTTATAGGAAATCAAAAAAAATGTTACACAATTGTTAGATCCATGGTGAAAAAGTAAATTTATAGTTATACAAAAGAAATCTGATTGAAAAATTATCTTATCTTGAACAGAATGTCAAAATCAATAAACTGATGTCATATTAAAGGCCACCATCAAAAATTATAATATGATGTCATAACAGTGATCCGATATTGAAATGAGAAATATTCGAAGTCAATGAATGATGTCGAAATGGTCTAAAAATATTTTTATAAAATATCAAATATATAACTAGTTCATGAATTTGCCAAATAATAACTAAATCATAAGTTAGTGATATCACATATAACTTAAACAAGATCATTGAAAATAGTTATTGAAAAAAGGAATAATAACATACAGTAAGGACATCGAATTCATATCATTTAAATTGATGTCGAACACGTGAATGGTTGTCACACCCTTGGGTGTTTGCCGACATGATACAGATTTCTCATTACAATAACTTTTAGACTTTGAGATGATTATCGAGACGATAATAAATAAATAAAAAGAAGGTAAAATTATTTGGTGTCGAGCCTCGGACCAATTTCATAAGGCATTAACTTCGAAATCAAACAAGCTAATAATGGGTTTCATGTTCATCATAAACTATTCATTTTGAAATCGAACTAGAAGCCCCTAGATTTCTAAGTCATACCGCCTACCTTCAATTAACCTATTAAGTTCCCCCAGCAACATGGTAATTCTAAGTTAAAACCCATTCATAAGTGAAACAAATTTATGATTAAATTAATAATTCAAAGATTAACAACAAAAATCTAATTGATAATCTACAATAAGCGATTTGTAATCAGAAAACCCCAAACAAAACCCTAACAGCAATTCGAATGTAAAATCTCCTAATTTAGCTTGTCAACTTATTAATTAAAAAAGAAATTATACCTCGATTTGAATTTGAATGCTTAAAGATAAATATTTTTGAGTAATTTTGAGGGTCTTAAAATTCTTGCTTGAGCTTTGAGTTACAAGTAAAAGAGGAAGTGATGAAGAAGCTCTATTATTTATAAGGAAGAAGAAGAAGTATAGTCGTCGTTGGATCTGATTTAAATGGATGTCTAAGATCTTGAAAAGAATATCAATGCGTGGCAAGCTCCAATATCAAGGCAATGACTTAAAAAGTCACTATTTCCTTCATATTAGGAGGCAAATGTTACTACAAATGTTGATGCCGAAGATATGGGAGAATATCGAAATCAAGCATGTTGACAATAATGATGTTGCAAGAAAGCATACTAGAGGAGATAGTCGATGTTGAAGATAAAATAAAGCTTACAATAAAGAATGTCACATCCAAAATGCGCCTTAAAGAATATCGCACATCATCAATGCGATATGGAATGTCGCACTACATCAGTACGTAAGCATATAATGATGTCGCATACCATCTATTCCGCATATCGTCAGGAAAGTGATGATGTCGAAGGAAAGCATATCGCAAGTCATCAGTGTAATTGAGGATGTCATTAATGCCGCTCTTCATCAATAAAGGGAATTTCCGCATATCAATGGTGCACAAAGGCATGCCGTATGCCATCAAATGGAAAAAGGATATCAAATGTCATATGATATCGTGAATCATCAAGAGGATGCCGCCACTCATCAATACTCTCTCTACAATGTCGCCTATCACCAGTGCTGCATCTTATTGGTATTGCACTTCATTACCAAGGTAATACATAAGGTAACATGTCGTAAGTCATTGATGGGATAAAAGCATCATGTACCATCAATTTGTATCTCATTGATGTCGCATGACGTCAGTTACCGATGCCAAATGAGGGGTTTTGAGCCTTCGAGAACCTATATATGAAGTTGTTGCTTACTAACAGTATACAAAAGCATGTTGTATGTCGCTAATTTAACAAAGGATGTCGTACGAATTGAAGATGAATGATCAATACAAGGTGAATGTCAAAGTTCATCAGCCCCCAATGATGCCATAACTCATTAGCATATAAAAGAACGCCAAAGATTATTAAATTAAAATCTGATGCCAAACGCCATTGATATGGTTGATGATCCCGAAAGCTAAGTATGTCAGAAATGACCTGTGGCAGTCATGTTGCACCTCTCAATCCCAATAAATACGGACCTAGGGGCATGAAGGAGGGGGCGATTAATTCTTCTCTCATTTCTTACTTTTAAAACTTTTTAATCCTAAATCAATTTGGGGAATTTTTGTGCCAATTGTAATCTTGCAACCCTTTTTACAAATAAGGGCTTAGATATGTACAATCACATAACATTATTGAATAAAGAGGCATGCTTTTTAACTTCCTTAGCAAATAAGGCCTTGTACATTCAATAATTTCATAGCATATCAATGATGATTTCTTGAGTCATGACTTATTTTGAATTCTCAAGCACTTGTGATTTCAATCATAAGTTGTTTTGAATTCCTAAGCACTCATGATTTCAAGATTTATATGGATTCGACATGGAGCATGTGCCTTCCTAGCTAACTAGCCTAGGATTGCCTTAGACTTTCCACAACCAAGTTTCACTCTCCATACGCTTTTTGGGGATAATGAAGAAATTCGTTAACACAATAAATATATATACACAATCAAACATGATCAGAATCACACACAAACTAAGTTCAAAACTTTTGTTTACGAACATGATTGGACTCTCAGATATAAAGGATGGAGTGGAAATACAGATAAAGAGCTGATAATTTTAAAAAGAAAATATGTATTATGATATGAACATGCCTCCCTACAAAATAATCAGCACAAAATAAGAGGAAAAGAGGTAATAAAACACTATTTATAGAGACTTCATTACCTATATGGGTATGAAATTATGAATCCCCCCACATTCCATGAACTGAAGTACAATTAACAGGTAAAAGTTGAACAAGATGAAAGACTGACTGCATTGCCCAGTCAACAAGTAATTTTAGATCAAGGAATTCTCCAACACCAAGATCATCGTTGGATCTAATTGAAAACATTGGAACTGCAACACCTGCTCCTCTCCATGGCATATCCTACAAACAAGAACATGATATTATATGACACAACACAAGAAATAAAAGGAAACGATTAAATATGTGATCGTAAATTACCCTAAAAGAGCCATCTGACATAATAATATGTTGGTAATCTGCTTGGTACCAAATTAAGTGCCGGCTTTAGGTTAGGACCAACTTCCATTGAGAAGCCGTTTCCTTCGCACATTTTATAATATTTGTATGTGAACAAACCGTTAAAAATATACTGGAACCTCAATTTATAAAAATGATAAATGTAATAAAAGGAGCAAAATAAAAGAAAAGGATGGAAATATCAAGAAATTAAACAGCTTCCAATAAAAATAATGTTCATTCTTTATGAGTAGAAATTCAGCTTGCCGGATAAAATCTCCAGCATATTTAGGTTTTAGTCTTTTTTTAACCCTCCACTGCCCTAATTGAATTGCATTACCTAGCATGCACACCTGCAAAATAATCCTACTCAAATTTATAAACATACATGCATTCAGGCGCACGAACACACACATATGCGTACATGCATACATGAAAAATAATCCCAATCTAATTTTTATAAACTTGGTTATTTAATTATTATTATTATTATTATTATTATTATATAAATTTAGTTAAATTTTGTAAAACATAGTTAAATTGGTTAATACTATTGTTGTTACTGTTGATGTTGTTGTTCTAAACTTAGTGATTAGCACAATGATTGAGACTGAACACCAATTAGTAGCCCAGTAATCTAGATTGAACACTAATTTGAAAACTGAAAAAGTACATAGTTTGAGCCTGAGCTACAACATTAACCATATTTATTTACATGAATGAATGTTACTGATAGACCTACATCTTTTTGTAGAAACTTGGTTACAATGTCTCATACAAAAACTTTGACATCAAACAAGCCTGAATAAAAATAAAAGTTACCCTTCATGTATGTATACAAAAAAGTACACTTTTTTTCTTTTCTTTTTATACCTTTTTTGCATTGGTATAAAAAAAATTATTACTTTTTGGCTATTTGCATTGATTTGACCGCACTAATTTCTAAGTTTACAATATAGATGTCACTAAGATTTTATTCGGTTCAAGGCACCAAACAACAATACAGAAATACAAACTTAAAATTTGCATTACTTGCTTGGCTTTCTTACGATTGGAGTTCTTGATCATGGTTCGAATCAAAGGGTTCCTGATTCTCTTTCATGTCGGTTTCATCAAAGGGAGTTCCTACAAAACCACTATCAGCTAAAATTGCTTCCTCTACAGTCATCTATAAATAAGCAGGGATGTTTTTGTATAACTCAGTCTGCCCCTGAAACCTAACATATTAAATGTTCATTTAAAGCAATGCATTCTAAAAAAATTGAATGATCACTACGTTTACAATGATATGCTACTAACCTCTCTAGATTACCTATAAATGGAAATGCCATCTCTTGTTTCACCTATGCATAGTCCTGCTCATAAGAACATTGCAACCCATAAGAACACAAACCTATGTGACTAAACATGAATCATAACTTAAATACAATCATGATGAAATATGCTCTGTCCTGGCAAGCTAGCATGATGAAACATTTATCATACTGACACAAAATTTATACTCACTCAGCTTGGCTTAAAATTCATAAGGGTAAGGTAAAACTATGATTTACTTAGCTGATACGTTAACGCCAACTATCAAGTGTAACTTAGCTTCTCAAAAAGTTAAGCTAAACTTAGTTGAGCGCTATTATTTACAAAATATAACAGATACAATGGGAAGGAGTAAATAAAACCATACCTTCTTATTTCCATTTTGAGGATATCCAAAACAATCTTTACATAAACCGTGCCAGGTACACACATATCCACCAACATATCTAATATATTTTTCATTGGATCAACAACCATGGCCGGCCAAGATGGAAACTTTACTTCCAACTTTGCCCAAGAAATGTCGCCAGAAACAATTTTTTGTGGAAAGTAAACTAACTAAATTTAGTTATTTAGTTAATAAACATTAGTTATTGTTGTTATTGTATAAATTTAGTTAATTTTATCAACTTAGTTAATTATTTTTCATAACTTAGTTAATTTTATTGTTATTATTATATAAATTTGTAAGTAATTTTGTAACTTTTAAACAACATTAATTTAGATAGCTTAGTTAATTTTGATAACTTAGTTAACTTTTAAACAACATTAGTTTTGTAGGTAAAGAATAAAAATTCTAAACAAAAGCAAGTTTTCTAATAAAAGCAATGAATTAGCACCTACCATAATGGTCGTGTACGACTTTATAATTTGTTGTTGTTGTTATTATTATTATAAACTTAGTTAATTTATTATTATTATTATCATAAACATATTTAATTTTTATAAACTTATTTAGTTTTGATAAAAATTATTTAACGAAGTTAATTTTTATAAACTTAGTAAATTTATTATTACTGTTATTATTATTATTATATAAATTTAGTTAATTTTCATAAAACTTAGTTAACATGGTTGATATTTTATAAGTTATTATTAGTATTATTATTAAATTAATTAATTTTTATAAAACTTATTGTTAATTTATAGTTATTATTACTACTATGATTATTGTTGTTGTTGTTTTATTGTTGTTGTTATTTTAAACTTAGTTAATTTTCATAAACTTAGTTAATTTTCATAAACTTAGTTAATTTATTATTATTACTATTACTATTACTATTATTATTATATAAACTTAGTTACCTTTTCTTAAACTTAGTAAACTTGATTATTATTTTAAAATTTATATTTACTTTATTATAATTATTATAAATTTAGTTGATTATCATAAACTTAGTTAATTTATTATTATTATAAATTTAGTTAATTATTATAAAACTTAGTTAACAAAGTTAATCTTTTTGAAGTTAGTTAATTTATTATTATTATTATTACATATAAATTTAGTTACTTTTTATAAAATTTGGATAACTTGGTTAATATTTTATAATAATTATTATATAAATTTACTTAAATTTTATTAAACTCGGATAACTTGGTTAGTATTTTATAATTTATTATTAGTATTTTTAGTATTAATATAAACTTAGTTAATTTTTATAAAACGTATAGTTAATTTATTATTAATTATTGTTGTTGTTGTTGTCATTTTAAACGTAGTTAATTATTATGACGCTTGGATAATATTTATAACTAGTTTGTTTATTGTTATTATTACTACTCTAACTCTTGTTGTTGTTTTTAGCATTGTTATTTTAAACTTGATTAATTTTGTAAACTTAGTTAATTTATTATTATTATTATTATTATTATTATTATTATTATATAAACTTAGTTATTTTTATAAAACTTAGTAAACTTGATTAATATTTTAGAATTTTTTACTTTATTATGATTATCATAAACTTAGTTACTTCATTATTATTATTATAAATTTAGATAACATGGTTAGTATTTTATAATTTATTATTACTAGTAGTAATATTATTAATATAAACTTAGTTAATTTTTATAAAACTAATAATTAATTTATTATTATTATTATAACTTAGTTGATTTTTATAAAACTAAGCTATCATCAATATGTACTTCAGGTTGCTTTCAGTTCTTTTATAACATAGTATCCAGCTGTTCTATAAAATTACAATTCCATAATTCATTGAAGAAGTTATCCCACACGGGTTCATATCTATATAAATAAAAGTACAACATATAATAGATTATAGTGTATCCAATATAAACAGTATGGATACCAAGAACTTTGGTAGCTTTGGTTTGTATTTTGCTAAAGTGAAAAAAATTAAACTTCTAAATTACGTAGCTATCGAAACATGCATGTAGAAGCAAAGCAACCAACATTGATCATTATTATTTTTCAATAAAACTAAATCGTTATCATTGATCCTTTTTATGGTGTGTAACGACGGTCGGACCAAGCTCCTCATCTCCTGCACGTGGCGTACGCATATAGGTTGGCACACACTTTATTGTAACAAAAGGAATCCCTAATGTTACATGCCTACCAACCCATATTTATACACCAATTCTTCAAATTATTTAACGATGTGGGACTTTCCAAATCCGAACCGTCGTTCCTCCATTAAACATGCGAGACAATCCTAACATTCTATTCAAAAAAGAAGGCTATATATCATGGACTCCACACAATCAAATTTTATAAGAAACAACATTGAGTGCAGGTATAAAATCTACCTTGAACAGCCTTCCAGTCAGCAACAGTAGCTACATGAGGCAGAATCAATACTTCAGTCCAACCTGCACCAACAACACTCCATTGGCCTGTTGCTCCTATTCTTGTGTATTCAACTGCATTGTACTCTAGACTAGGCAAAACTGCATCTTACCCTCCATTTGTCTTTTGTTCACTTTCAACTTTCTTCAAATAAAAAAAAATGACCATGTTAAAATAGGAATATATGATTGAAATTATGCTATGTTAAGTAACACATATACCAGTTTTTTTTTTCGTTCTCATCTGCACAGCGAAGATTAACGTTATCCAGCTCATATCCAACAATATCCCTTTCATTCTCTTTTGCTTATATTCGCTTTATGATTTCAGCCTACAAAAAATGCAAAGATCGATGCTGGCATAACAAAATAATATGATTGAAGTAAGGATTCCCATATCACAGCTGCTCAATTTTAGTTGCAGACCTTTATTCCAATCTTTGAATGCTTATTGGCTTCAATTTCGTTGCATTTGTTATTTGCTTTTACATATTGTTCGACTACAACTGTATTTCAGTTGATTTCCATTATAAAAGAACACAATTTGTTTAAAATAGTTATATTAATAACTGAACAAACACAATTAGAGCTTGCTGCCAAGTCAACCTGGCCACCATGTCGCCCCAACAACAACTGGGTCAACCCTACATACTTGACTAGTGATGTGACGCTCCTAGTCCAAAGTGATGCAATACCTGTCCAAAAACGATATGCACAAGGATAATTTATCGCTAACATATTTAGTAAGTGCTTCCCTAAACCGTGAATGCTTCCCTAATTGTCAAGGAAAGGAACTACATTTCTTAACTATATATATATATATATATATATATATATATATATATATATATACATTTCTTAACCATATATTTCTTACCCTAACAGACGAAATTAGATGGAAATAAGAAAAAGACAATAAATTTGTCATGCTCTTTATTTATATAATTTTTAATGTTATTGTCCATGGTTCATAAGTAAATGGAATAGTGCCTCCAATCTGAACGCTAAAACTGTAAGTGTTCAAATAACTATAAATGCTACCTTTGCGTAGCTTTTACTAGTCAAATGGATAGTTTAAGCAGTAAGCTTCTTCTTTTTTATATTTCTTAATGTAGAATGTTATCTAATCATTTTGATAATCCTGAAATATTTACAAAATATAGTGGTTAACATTCGGATAAAAACAATTAATGTTGAAAGGAAATAGAAACAAGGCATACAAATACAAATCTCAAGTTCAATTTATTTAAAATAGATTCTCAAACTGTTTATAAAAAGTAATCGCTAGTTTGATTTTTGAAAATACGAATCCAAAAGGCCCATTGTCTAATATTTGATGAGCCCATATGCTTTTATTATCATCCCCCAACTGCACTAAAACCGAAAAACCTTGTTATAAAAAGTAAAATAAAATCCTGGCAAAATTTAACGTATTAATTAATGGGTAAAAGCAGGAGTAGAAAACCCTTTCAAACAAAATTATTTTGAAGTCTATTAAGAAAGCCCAATAAGGGCCCATATAGAAAAAGCCTTTTTCCAGTTATATGTGTTCTATCAAATGACTGTACATATGCACATAACAACATAGTGATGCAATACTTGTCCAAAAACGCTCCTAGTCCAAACTGATAATGCTAATTTTTCACCAGCTTTAATAGAAGAAATAGCTATATTTTATAGTTCTAGAGTAGAGAATCTTATTTCATGTGCCAGTAGTTCTGGTATTCAAATTGCTCAGTTGCCATGTTATATTGAATAACTTCACCACATGGTATCTAACTGAAAATATACTTTGTTTGTAATGTAGGTGATTTTAGAAATGATATGGCATAGAAATTTAGCATGAGAATCACATTCAAATGAACTACCAAACAACCTGAAAGCCATAACATTGACTAACAAATAGATTAGCGTTAAAAAATTCAAACAATAATGGTACGTACTCATTGAACATAACATATGAAACCTCTAAAACTATGATAAAATTAGAAAAGGTTTGTACTGCTCAATATTTTTTCTTCTAATAGTCAAAATGCATGCATTTTCAAGATACCAATTATATACATGGCACATACAATTTTAAAGAAAATAATCTTAACCCACTATATTGACACAACCCTCGAATAAAATGGAAGAGGGCAATTCTAAAAGTAAGCCTAAAAAAATATACATCATAAAAAATACACTAGAAATGAAATCATATTACCAGAAATCCTAAACTCTGGAGAGAGAACATGAGGTAGGATTCATCCAGCATTTGAAAAACACTTTTAACTGTCAACAGCAATCAAAACATATTTCCAAAATAAGAAATTCTGTTACCTTATAAATCAATACTGCACTCAAAACAGTTAAGTGCCAGGCAACTAATGCAAAATCCTAGTTAGTAGAAAATAAGTAATTTGAATGCACAATTCTCTCAATGCGTATTAATGCCTCCAATACTTAGTATATCACAGAATAATGTAATTCTGATACCGATATCAAAATTCTAATCTTTAAGCAAAATTGTAAATCCCAAGCGTTAACTGACAACACACTAGATTAGTACCATTTTACAGCAACCGACCCAACATTTGTTACTTAACTACACAATGCACATGTTTCTTATATAAAATATAAGGTCAGCTGTATTCGTACTAGCATAACCATCTTGGATAGACTAATGGAAATTACTATACTGAATTGACATGCCAACAACTGAAGATAGCAATGCCTAAAAAGAGCAATAGTTATAAATATCAAAGACTTGATAGACTTCTACAAAAGCCTCTATATAAACAACTGACTCGATGCACAAATGAAAAAAAAACAAATAGTACAGCAAAAATCAAATATCTTTTGAGCAGCCAAGTATCCAACAACCGATCTCCAGCAAATAGAAGTGAACAACGCTAATGATCATCGAACAAAGATTAATGCTGGAAACCTAGCACCAGACGCTTCCACTCAACAAGAAGTTGTAACCAGATGGTTAATCAACTTAACCAAAAGATGACTGATAGTCAAAAAGCTCTTATGGACAAGATTGATGCTTTGCTAGCGCTACAACCACCAAATGCCTCAATGACTAGGCCGGAAACTGCAGAGGCTATGGAATAGGATAATTCCTCCGTCTCAGACTTGAATATGAGGGATGGCAAGCCAAAGCAGAAGGAGATAGTTGGTGGAGCGACTGGAATTGTTATTGAAGGTAATGGAAGTTCCCCTCCTACCGAAGGACAACCTGCTGCAAACTCCAACCTTGGAGCAAAGACTCCACAAGGGAATATTGCAATGCTTCACTCCGATTCTGAAGATGATATGCAACTTGATGCTAAAGGACTGAAATTGAATGCTGACATAGGTAGCAAAATGCTAAACAGAAAGTTCTATAAAGCCAACCACGCGCTAACAGAATTCTGCAGGAGTGGTTTTCCTGAAGAATGGAGAATCTAGACTTCAGTTGGCAAACCAAGGCATTTATACAGTCAAACACTTGGCATAGCCCTTGAAAGTCGACCCGTGGACTACCAGACTAGTGAGACATTCATTGTGGACATGGTTAAACGCTTGATGGAAGAAAGTAAGGACAGAAAAGACGACGATTGGGGTTCTGCACCAAACCAAACTCCGTTTATAGATAACATTTTAAGGGAAGAGTACCCCCAGAAGTTTACAATGGCCACTATGCCATCTTACAACATGACGACGGACCCCAAACAACACTTGTACAAGTACAGTTGGCACATGGACAGAGCTTAGACAACGGAACTGTCCGCTATAGATGTTTACTTATCTTCCTGGAAGGTGTTGCTTCTATATGGTTTACCAGACTCCCACCAGGATCCATTTCTACATTTGGTGAGTTGGTGAGGAAATTATTGGAATAGTTCAGGCTTCATACGGCATAGCCAAAAGATGTGATGTCTCTATCTGTCCTTTTCCAGGGACCAAATGCGTTGTTAAAAAACTCTATGAACTAGTTTATTACTGCGGTTACCGAAGTGAGCAATCCTAATGAAGATATGGTATTCATGGCTTTAGTCCGAACTATCCATCCGGACACAGACCTTGGAAGGTGGATTAAAATGAAACAACCAACCACCATGAAGGAGTTCAACCGAAGGCGAGTCAATATCTGAGATTGGAAGAGGCAGACGCATTGGAAGGCAAGACCGCCAATGTACATCCAAAGGAGAAAGTTCAGAGCAATATAGCAGTCAACCAGAATGGAAACATTCTGGAGCCGTGATAGGAAATGCAGGGAAAGATGGAAACTAGAAAAGGAAAACCTAAACCCTAGTAGGTGTGATGGGAATAGAAAGCAGATCAGGAACCTGAGACCTGAGGAGTATACGCCATTGAATGACAGCCTGGAGAACATCTACCTTGCAACTCAAAGAACTGAGCGGTACAACAAGCCTCCTAGGAAGGAAGAATCTAAATGACAGAAGCAATCCGGGAAGTTATGCTGCTTCCATGAGACTTATGGGTATAACACGAATGAGTGCCGACATATAAAAGATCTGATTGAGGAATTGATTACGAAAACAGGCTCTAGTAGTACGTGAAGGAATCACAAAAATCTTACTAGCCAGTTGGACCCAAAGTTCCAAGTACTCAAGGGAACCAATCTGGACCTAGTGGAGAAGGATCCAAATGGACTGAATAGAGACTAGTTACTGGCACTATTTCCGAAGGACCTCACCCATTATAGAAGAGCTAGGGGAAGATGGAGCGATATGCGAGTTCACTAAAGCACGCTTCGAAAGAAATTTGTTTTGCGATTGAGGACGGTCCCCCAGCCAAGCAGCAAAGGACACTCAATGATGATATAGTGTTTCAGACCGAACCACTGGAAGAGGAGAAGAGCCGACTCTCGCCCCAATGGTAGTGATAGTCGAAATTGAACCAGTAGTTGTACGCCGAGTCATGGTGGATAGTGGAAGTTCAGTTAATACCTTGTTTCGACATACATTCGATCAGATGAATATTAGTATAAAGGATGTGTCTGCTTGCCGAATGAAAATCCATGGCTTTACGGGAGAACCAAGACAGCCAATCGAGACGATTGACTTGCTTGTGGAGCTCGAAAAAGGAGAACGAAAGGTAGTCCTTATCCAAACCTTCATGATCGTGAAGAAATGTCAGCTTACAATGCTTTCTTGGGTCGACCGGTCCTTGTTGATTTTAGGATCGCCTTCTCCATGGTGCCTTATCATGAAATTCCCAACGGAGAATAAGGTTGGAATTATAAAGGGAGATCAAAGCGTTGCTAGAGAATGTTATGTTGTCGAGCTACGTGAATCGAAACAAAAGGAAATAAGAAAGAATGTAGGGAAGTCTCTCCACATTCGCGAACCGTCGGCATAGCAATTACAGAATCGTCCCTAGCTCGGGGACCATAGCCATTTCGACAAGGCTTTGGACCATAGGAAAAAGAGTTCAGGGAAGGAACGGGCAACACCGACAGAGTTTATGGTGTCAGTACCTATTGATATGGATGACCAAACTCAAGTCTTAAAAATAGGGTCACAACTTGGGATCAAAATGCAACAAGAATTGATCAAATTTCTTTGCAACAACCTTGACGTGTTCGCTTGGACAAATTCTGATACGTGCGGGATATCATTGGAAATAATATGCCATGCACTCAATATCGATCCCAAGTTCACTCTAGTAATGCAGAAGAGATGCTGTTTGGGTTTGGACCGATCCACTGTACTGACGGAGGAAGTGGATAAGCTGTTGGCCAACGGCTTTATCTATGACGCAATATATCCTAAATGGGTATCAAACCCTGTACTAGTCAAGAAATCGAACAGGAAGTGGCGAACTTATGTCGACTACTCGGACTTGGACGAAGCTTACCTAAAGGGCAGCTTTCCACTACCTAGAATTGACCATCTCGTGGACAGAACTATAGGGCACGAACTACTCTCTTTCATGGACGCCTACTCAAGATACAATCAGATTATGATGCACGAACCCGATCAGGATAACACCAGTTTCATTACTGACCTTGGATTATATCATTACCGAGTAATGCTATTCGGCCTGAAGAACGCTAGGGCAACTTATCAACAGTTGGTGAACACAATGTTCAAAGGTAAGATTAGATGAATACTGGAAGTCTACATGGACGATATGCTAGTTAAATCATGTGTGTCTAGAAATCCTTTGGTTAACCTCTCGGAAATGTTTGAGATTCTTCGAAAGTATGGAATAAAGCTTAACCCACTGAAGTGCTCTTTCGTTGTGGCTTCTGGGAAATTCCTAGGTTTCATCGTAAATGCTAGGGGCATTGAAGCTAACCTCGAGAAAATTAATGCCTTGTGGAATGTCACAGCCCTACAACAAAAAAGGAGCTGCAGAGTCTAAATAGAAATGTCGCTGCGTTGGGCTGATTCATTTCCAAGGCAACATACAAGTGTATACTATTCTTCGACGCATTGAAGAATGGTAAGAAATTGTTTGAATGGAATCAGGCCTGCCAAACCGCTTTTGAGGAATTATTGCGACATATGGAGACCTCACTAGTTCTGTCTAAACTGGTGGACGAGGATGACTTGTTCATCTACTTGGCAGTTTACCATCATGCTCTAAGTGTAGCGTTTGTGCGAGAGGAAGCCAGAATACAACGACCCATCTACTACATCAGCAAACGCTTAACTGGAGCTGAACAGGACTATATGAAGTTGGAAAAATTAGCATATTACTTACTGATAGCGTGAGGAAGTTGCGACCATACTTTCAAGCTCATCCAATTAAAGTATTAATAGATCAACCTTTGAAACAAATACTATATCGACTTGAGACTTCAGGGTGACTTCTAAAGTGGAATATTGAATTAAGCCAGTATGACATGACTTATCACCCCTGTAGGCAATTAACGGACATGCGTTGGCTAATTTTAACATGGAATTCACCATTTGAAATAGAGAGGAGCATAAGACAAAGGAAGTGGTATCGCAATGGAAGCTATTCTTCGATGGCGCCTCAAATGAATTCTTCTCAGGACAAGAATTATGCTTGAGACTCCTGAGGGACGATTAATCTACTATGCCTTAAGACTGGAGTTCCCTGCTACTAACAATGAGATAGAATACGAGGCATTATTAGTAGGATTGAAGATTGTGAAGGAACTGGGAATAAAAGTTATGCATATCTACATCGACTCTCAACTAGTCGTTTTTCAGGTAAAAAGGGAATATCAAGCTAAAGGGGTAAATCTCACTCCCCACTTGTCAAAAGCATGGGAACTGCTCAATGACATTGAACACTACAAGATAGCCCATATTTCCAAGGAATAGAACGTGAAGGCCGATTACTTAGCCAAACTGGCTAGTTCCGGAGAGGCATAATCAACGGGATTGGTTACATTTAACGTCTTAATAGCTCCAAGTATAGATCAGATGGATGTAGATTGGGTTCTGGAGACCATGGAAGGGAAAGAATCATGGATGACGCCAATCAAGGATTATCTGCTTAAAGAAATACTCCCAGTAAACCAGAATGACCGAAAGAAGCTCCTTCGAAAGACACCACGGTTCGTGCTGTACGGGAGAGGCTTCTCCACCCTCTACTAAGATGTGTAACCAAAGACAAAGCCAAGAAGATTCCGATGGAAGTCCACGAAGGCAATTGCGGTGACCACACCGAAGAGCAGCTACTGGCAAAGAAGGTTTTACGTTACGGATATTTCTGGCCCACAATCAACCGAGACGCCGCTGACTACACAAAGTGATGTGATCGATGCCAGATATTTTCAAAGATCCCGAGAACCCCATCCTCAAAACTTATGCAAATGGTCAGCCTTTGGCCGTTTGCAATCTATGGAACCGATCTAATCGGTGTATTGTCGATAGCCAAAGGAGGAGCCAAATATGCTATTGTTGCAGTTAATTACTTTCCCAAGTGGGCTGAAGCAGAACCATTCACTACCTTTACTGCTAAAAAGTGATTAACTTTGTAACAAAAATCATTATTTTCAGGTTTGGAGTGCTACAGAAAAGCATCACGGACAATGGAACTTAGTTCGAGAGTGCTGAATTCAAAGACTTCTGCAAGCGTTATCAGATCGAGAAGTGTTTTTCCACGGTAGCGCACCCGTAGACAAACGGGTAAGTGAAGTCAATGAGAAAAATTATCAAGTCCATCATCAAGAAGCGATTGACGAAAGCTAAAGGAAACTTGGTAGATGAACTTCCACTTGCACCATGGGCTTATAGAATGACACATAAATCTACCACCGGGCACTCATCGTTCACATTGGCATATGGTTCAGATGTGATGATCCCAGTGGAACTGGAATTCCCCTCTCATCGAAGATGACACTTCAATCAAAATGAAAACGAGCAGCTTCTGCTTGAGTCACTTGGCTAGGTCAATGAGAAGCAAGAAGCGGAACTAAGGACCGTTGCTCACCAGAAGAGGGTAGCGACACTACAACAAAATATGTTATTGATAACGCCATTTAATAACGCGTTATTCTAAAGCGCTATTGTTTACGCTTAGTTATTTGTTTTTTAACTCATTTTATTTTGTACAGTGCCGTGTAACGCTCTTAGCTCCAAAATTTTCGTCACCCCTCCAAAAAACCACTTAACCGATTTCGTTTCCCTCCCAAAAAGACCGAACCATTTTGGTCTATAGATTTTTTTATTTTCAGATCCCCAATTTTGTATATCTGACCAAAAACTTCTCAAAACTAATTAATTTTTGAGATCGATCAAATTAAACTGTGGAAATTCCTCCATTTTTTCAAGAGGCACCGAGATGCAACGTATGCAACTATAGCTTCAACACCTACCGTTGTCGTGTAATTTTCCCCCTTTTTTTTGATTTACTTGTACTTTTACTTTTAGTTTTCCGAGATATATATTGAAGTAGTGAAAGATGAGGCTTTGGATTTTCTGAAATATCTCATAGTTAGACTTCAAGTTACGTTTTCAGATTGTGTCTTTGAGCTGAACAAAATTTTCCGTGACATGCAAGCTTAATTGAATTGCTGTAAGGATGTTGTCTTGCATGTTGATATAATGCAAGATTAAACGACCTTTGTTCAAAATTTTCCTAGTTGCTAATTAATATGATTGTCTTAGTGGAACGGTTGAATTTATTAAGTTCATTATATTCGTTTAACACCCACACTCATTGTTATCATGGCTAACTTAACCATCTTGACCACATCCATTGTTTCTGAATTAGCCTTAATCCGATATCGAAATGGGCAGTCAAACTTATCTTTTGTTGCTCTGATCATAAAGTGAAAAAAAAACGTTGAAAAGCAAAATAATATTTAACTAAAGATTCCATTCGTTGACAACAATTTATAAAACCACTTAAAAGCAGTTTTGAGTTGTAATTTTATGTAGTTTTGAATGAATAAAAGATAGAGGTGTTTGGATAGATGTATTAAAATACAGATAAAGGTTCGTTGTATAATACAAATAAAGTATGTTTTTCTTACTTAGACTTATTAACTATTTATTACTGACTTATTCTCAAACAATTCAAGTTATGAGATTTTTCCTATTTAAAATTCATGGCCAAACATGCTTTTATGACTTAAAACTTGTTAAAATATTATGGAGTGACAAATTTTGTTGTTATGGCATATTTTTAAATAAGTAGTTCCATGCAAATTCAGTAACAATGTAGGCTGTCTCATTTTGTTGGACTCTTAATTAACTGTCACTTATTATTCTTAAGAACATAGCGTCATCTTTATATTTAGGAAACCAAAAAACAAAGCATAAGAGTGGAAGTTAAGCTGCTGTCAATGCATAATCTATTAGCGATGAAAGGATCAAGGCTCTTCAGGTTCTTCCTTAATTTATATTGATATAAATATTCAAATTTGTTATCTCATGCTTCATTTAAATTGTTTATGCAAAGTATGCATTTGGCCAAATGGGGAAATAGGATCATGTTCAGAGTTATTTATGAGGGTTTAGTGGGCCCGAAAATAGGTAATTATTTTGATTACCTGCAAAGAAGCACAATATGAAGACAAAATTTAACCTATCTGTTTCTAGAATATAAAAAATATTTAAATAAAAAAATTTCCTCAATAATCTAAGAAAACAGAGTACGAAAAATAACAAACAGACCAATACACCTTAGAAACTGAAATCAATTTGTTTCCAGTTTAAATCTTTTAACCGTGATTGATTCATTCTCATCCTTTACATTTGGTTGAAACTATTGGTAAATTTGAATAAGGTCAGTCATTTGCTTCAACGGTTTCTTATTCAAATTAATTTTTTTTCTAACTAGATCAATAAAAGATCATTTCACAGGCATTAAATTCAACACTAGAGTGAGTGAATTTTAAATATTATTTGGTGCAGGCAAACTCCACGATAAGGTTCGATGGGGGTACTTGCAGGGTAATCACTTCATGTTATGAAGATTTCTTACTATAGCTATTGGTCATTGTTTCCATCACTCATATTTTTCACATCTGCCTCACTCTTTTTTTCTCTCATTTGCATCTCTCTTTGAATCTTAAAGTGCAGTTAAAAACTAAAAGTGTTTTGAATCTCCTAGTGGAATATATATTTCCACTTTGAGGTGTTTTGGAGATTGAAAATTGCCATTTACAAATCATTATTGTTGACATTTAATAATAATATTAGTTTTGTATGAACATAATGTACCCTCAAAATTTAGCTCTTTATTTTTCCCTTATTAAATTTTTTTTGCAGTTTTTTAACTCCACAATTGAGGTAATTGTTGAGGCTCAGTTGCTCTAGAAATTGACAGGCATTTGCTCAATTGTGCAAGACTGATACAAATGCATAATCTATTAGCGATGAAAGGATCAAGGCTCTTCAGGTTCTTCCTTAATTTATATTGATATAAATATTCAAATTTGTTATCTCATGCTTCATTTAAATTGTTTATGCAAAGTATGCATTTGGCCAAATGGGGAAATATGATCATGTTCAAAGTTATTTATGAGGGTTTAGTGGGCCCGAAAATAGGTAATTATTTTGATTACCTGCAAAGAAGCACAATATGAAGACAAAATTTAACCTATCTGTTTCTAGAATATAAAAAATATTTAAATAAAAAAATTTATTTAATTTTTGTCACATATTAGAATAAACAAAGGTTCTTAAAATAGTACTCCTATGACTTTGATTTGAAAAAATTAACATTTTGTGTTTTTCTATTTTTTTAAGCTTACATATTTTATTTTATTTTAAAGATGTACAATATTACAAGCAAAATATAGGCCTTTAGTGTAAAATGACTGTGTGATCGGTAACTGAGAAGGGAAAAAGCAACATTAATAGACTAAGTGGATACATAGTCAATCGTCTTGTCTTGCTTTGTGTACATAGTAAAAACTCAATACTAATTCTCACCAACATTAATAGACTTACTTATGAATTTTGTTACATTTCTAGAAAATTGTATAGTATATTTTGATTTTTTTTTCTATTTTGTTTGCAATCTTTCCAAGAAGCACTCATTATGTATTTCATTTTCTTATTTGATGCCTTTTTGTTCGATAATATTTACTGACAACACTGGAGTAGAGCATACATTAATTCAATAATTGAGTTAAATATGCATGTAGGTAACCAAATCATACAATCCATTACTTTTAAGTACTCCTTCCATTCTGTCTGTGGTGCTCATTTGCATTATTTCAAGTTCTTTGCATCAATTGCAATATCTTGGATATAAAGAAATGAATGAGTGTGAATGGAGCACACAATATTGTTATATTTTGTTTCTATATATACACTTTTAGCAACCCAAGGGAAGGAAGGTGGGTCATTGCTCTGCATAAGGCAATTATAAACTACTGAGATAGAGTGCTCTTTTTTACTATCCATCCAGAGAACCATCGAACTTCCAGTAGGTAAGGGTTTATCATCAATTCTATTCCATAGCTGTCTAATAGACGTTGAGCTACAGTATGGAAGGGTTACATAATTATTGTTAATGTATTCCTTAGCCAAAGCTGTGTCAGGTATACCGGCAATATATCTAAAATTGCCGTCTAGAAATTGTCCCAATATTAACCCAGTACTAGTTAATCAGAAGGATAGGTATTGATTCAAATTTAGGTTACATTGTATTATCGGAAGGAAAGTGTTTCTAAGTTTCAATATGGTCCTCCAGCTCCAGCTGATATTGTCCGGAATATTCTTGGTCCAGAATTTCCTATTCGTGGTCATATTATTTTTAACCCTATTCGACCATTGCTTGTTATTGGTATGATAATGGTAAATTTATCATCAGCGTAACAATCTCAGATTCACTGTTTTCTTTTGGACCCTACTCCAAAAAAATAAATCAAAGTACTCTTTTTCACATGCCTGTAAATTGATGCTAATGGTACGTTTTTCAAAAGTTTCTATTTTGGCCACATTTAATGCATGTCAAATCATTTCAATACTAATCATCTAGCAAACATAAAGTATATCTCATCTCAATTCTAGATAGTTCGGATGCTAAATTATCATTGTACGTCTAAATTGATAGAGCGAGCATATGTCACTGTCGAAAATGGCGTAATTTTCATGAATAGGTAGTAATGACAAGGGACCTCCAAAATCCATAGCGAAATAGAGGCAAACACGTTAACATAATATGTTTGACGCATGTTATGAATAATCAAACGACCACTCTCTCTGTGACGCCCCACCTCTATACCCACGCTAACCAAGAACACTACGATGTAGTGCTGTCAATTAGCACGGAGAATAAGGCTGTGGAGGAGCGACCATCCATGTAACTTCTTTGTGCGAGCACCGATACGTCAGATAGAATAGAATGCATATCTTTTAAGGAGGAAATCCGACATACCGATACAAAAACAAAGCTATCACACGGTGGCTATATATAATCTTCGGAAACAAACATAGAAATAATCATAACATAAATCAGTCACATACATCCATATCACAAAGGCGGAAGAAGATATGAATAAATATATAACACATGAAAGTGTACATCAGAGTAGTGGTCAGAAAGATCCACGATAATACAAAAGAATAGCATCACGTGCTATACAAAAGAATAGATACACAACATAGAGTCTATATCTCAAATGTGTACAACCAAAAACTACTAATCTAAGTAGTTAGCCAAAAGTCAGAGTAATCCAGTAGAGAAGTCAAGCAGAAGCACCTGTAACATCTCGGTCTGACCCGAGTATTATTTATAAGAAAATAATAAACGGATCAGTCTAACTATAAATATCAGATGACATGATATAGGATAAAGGGTATGGCATAAACATATAATAACCATGATGGCATACTACTATAAGTATGTAAATGATAATCAACAAGGGATTAATCAATGTCATAAGAATCTTCTCAAAGATCCAAACACATAAAAAGGTAATGACACACAAATTCACCAATACACAAAAACTGATATCATATCAGTGAAAACCACAAAAGTTGGTGAAGCACTAAATCCAGAAATCAACACACGAAATCCAGAACAAATCCCAGAAATCAACACACGAAATCCAGAAATCACTAAAAGGGGGAAGTCCGAACACACGGACGAGAAGCTATCTCATGGAAGCTATCCATTTAAATTTTCCGAACACACGGATGGCCCGAAGGCAAGTCCGAACACACGGACGAAGAGACATCGCTCAATCGCTAGTCTAAATCACAAGAATGATCGTCATGATCATAAGGAAGTGTCAATCACACTAAGCTAGTAAATATATGAGTTTAGCTTCATGTCCCATAACCACTTGCTTAACTTAAATATTTACGAACAAACTGTAGATCTTCACTAGGAAATTGTCACAAAAGGGTTCAATCGAACAAGTCCAAGAGCTAACCGACGAAGTGAACGCAAGCGTTTCATACCACTCGTTTTACTAAGTCGTTTAAGTCGATTTCTCATTCGAGTGAAGTAAAGGCTTGTATATACTAGTAGATTGAAAATTGGTTTGAGAAAACGAACTTTTGATATTTAAAATAGTGTTGAAATCGCTTTGATGAAAGAGTTTTGATATTTACTATTAGTATTGAAACCTTCATATATCTTTAAAGTGACAAGTCATAAAACGATGGTAGAAACAAATCAATTCACGTTCGAAGACGTGAGTAAAGTCCAAAGAAGTCAATCCCAAAACCATCAAAGTAGAAATTCTGATAAATGTTTTTCAGACGAGATTGCCTACGCAGAGTAATACGGGGTTCGACCTGCCCGGTCAGGTCGCGGGGGTCCAGGGGGCAGTGCCCACGGTGGGGTGCGGGGCAGCGCCCCGTCACGGTACGACCTAGTGAAGGCAAGCGGTCCAGCGACCTAAGGAAAAATAGGTCATACGACCTAAGGAAATCGCGAACTAAAAAGACCAAGTGTAAGGTCGGCGACGACCTATGACTTACAGAGTCCTGCGACCTAAGTGGGATGCGACTTAGTGGGGCATAGGTCGGAGACGACCTACGAGATATACTGGCCGACCTAACTCGAGCGACTTAAAGACTTAGCAGGGTCGAGCGACTTACGAGCTATGACCTAAGGTGACGAGGGCGTTAGGTCGGAGACGACCTAACACTTGACTCGCTATCGACTTATGGAAAAGAAGCTTAGGTCGGAGACGACCTACGAGATAAGCCAGTGCGAGCGACCTAAAGTTTGCCTGGGGAATTATAGGTCGGCAACGACCTAACGTTTTGCCTGGAGATTATAGGTCGGCAACGACCTAACGTTTTGCCTGGGGATTTTATAGGTCGGCAACGACCTAACGTTTTGCCTGGGGATTTTAGGTCGGCAACGACCTAAGACTTAACAAAATTCGAGCGACTTAGTGATTTGCCTTGGAATTTTAGGTCGGCAACGACCTAAGACTTAAAGCTGTTTCGACTTACGACCTATTTCCCTGCGACCTAAGCCAGAACGACCTAAGCACGCAAGCGACCTAAGTCCTAACTCGTGAACGACCTAAGAAAGTGGAGACTTTTCAACACGCGAGCTAGCAGCCTGGACGACCTAAGGAGGGCAGAACGACCTAGGGCCAGAATTTGCAAACAGCACTGAAACTTGAGTTTCTCACCAATTCAATCGAAACCAGTTGCAAACATTAATGCTAAAGTGATAGGAAGTCATTTCCAACAGCCCAATGACAGTTATAGGCGAGATGTGAGATTAAAAATCTCACCTTTTCCACGAAATTGATGAAGATGAAGATTGAAAGCAAGGAGAAGCAATCCAAAGCTTGAATCCACAATCTTCTACTTGAATTTGATGTTGAATCTCGGATTTGCAATAGAATTTGAGTTGGGAGTTTTAATTTCTCTTTCCCACCACCATTTTTGACAAAGCTTGAAGTGTTTGAACAAATGAGAAAGAGGGTTGGGCTGAATTAAGAAGGTGCAGTCCCAACCAAAGTCACAAGTGGGAAAAGTGACGAAAATTTCACTATCTCCAAACATATCGAAGTTTACACTCAAAAAGATCGCAAACGTCATTTTGAACTCAATGGGGGTGGTCTCGAGTCATAATTTGACCGTATGCAAAAAGTAGCTTTTCGGACTAACCTCCGACTAACGATAAAATATTTAAATATAAAATCGATAGATATGCGGGTTGTTACACTCTCCATATTGTACAGCTGCACTCATTGAGCATTATGATTGTTGTCTAGGTTAAATCTTTGCAAGAAGTAGAATATGCTTTAATGTCCTCAAATCTTTGTCTGGCCAAAACATTCATTACATGTTTACGATCTATTGCTAAGATGACTGATCAATATTTCTCAACCACTATACCCTAGCAACCAGATTTTTTAATATGAGTTTTTTGACATATTTCTGCATTATCTGATATTCTGCATTCAGAGTCACTATTGCAACATCATGAAGTAGAATATGCTTTAATGTCCTCAAATCTTTATCTGGCTAAAACATTCATTACATGTTTACGATCTATTGCTAAGATGACTGATCAATACTTCTCTTGCATTTATATTTTTCAATTCGCTTCAAATAAAACACTTGCAATCTGATCAGATCTGCAACTTTTTGTGTTAATGGAAACAAAAGCTATGGATGTTGGAATTCTCGCCGTGGATATCTACTTTCCTCTTACTTGTGTTCAGCGGGTATAATTTTTATTTATATTAAAAAGAAAAATACTAACTTTTTTACCATCATTATTTTGAAACTTTTCGCTGTTGGTTTGATTCTAATTGGTGAGGTTGTGAAGTTGAAGTTCGGTGAAAGAATCGACTATTTAAATTAAGATAATCGTGCTACTCGCTATGTATTTATAATTTGTGCTTTTTGTTGAACTCATCTTTACGTTTTTTGCTATGAATTGAAATAGTTTACACTGATAATAGGTTACACATTTGTCGTATTTAATTTTTGCAATGGATATGAAATGGGCATTCAAATTAACTATTAAATTTCCCTACCAAACAATTTTAGTTATGATATTAAAATATTGAAAATCCTTAACAAGTTGTAACCATGCAAATTGCAGGAAGAGCTTGAAGCTCACGATGGAGCAAGCAAAGGAAAATACCCAATTGGTTTGGGACAAGATTGCATGGCATTTTGTACAAAATTGGAAGATGTTATTTCAATGAGGTTATTCATATCGTTCTGAATTTGGAGTTTCTTTGTATATTTGTTATCTTATGTAATACCCGATTTGGAAGTTTTGTATTTGTTTTCGTGTAGTTTGACTGTTGTTACATCACTCCTTGAGAAATATCAGATTGATCCAAAAATGATTGGTAGATTGGAAGTTGGTACAGAGACGATGATCGATAAAAGCAAATCTATCAAGACTTGGCTCATGCAAATTTTTGAGGTAGGCCCTTTTATCATTTTGTACAAATCTAAAGAAAATAAACTTTGGTTGAGTTCAAACAAATTAGAACTTTGATGTTTAATTGTCTAAAAGACATTCAGTAACTGTGTTCAAACAAATTAGAACTTTGATGTTTAATTGTCTAAAAGACATTCGGTAACTATGTGCAATTTGAGTTTTATATGTGCTGAAGCAATTGAAAAAGTTATTGGTAGCTGTAATACTGATAGTTTAAGAATCAGAAATCCACCGGCTTTGCCTGCCTTAAGTTAAAAATTAAAGTATTTCCATGTGATAACAGAATTAGGTCGTATAATTTGGTTCCTGTTCAAATCCAGGGGTAGGTATACTCTACTGACTTTGGAGCAATTAGGTCAATGATCAGTGCACTTCAGCTATACCCGTGCATTCTAATAGATTTCACTTTGTTAAGATGCACTGTTATTTTTTAAGCTATTAAAATTACTATCTAATGGCTTTAAACCTACAGAGCATCCCTACTCTTGTTTCAAACCAGAGTAGATGATTAAAGGTGATGTCCTTCAGCTATGCTGTAAAATTTTGTCCAATATGAGGTGGTAGAAAGCAGATAAAGAACTTGGTCGATGGATGATGTAACATGCATGAAGAAAGGCTTTGAGCAATTCAAGTTCTTAGTGATGCATTTGGTACTTATAGACGTTAACTTTAAATTATGTTGTCTTTTGTTATCATGAATATGTATTGAATTTGGTAACTCATGTATTGAACTTATTTTTTGTTAGTTGATACTTTATTTTGTTATCATGGATATGCGTTACATTTGCTAATTATTATATTTTTTTGTTCATACATTGTTCAAATTGTTATCTATTTAAAGAAAATTCATTTTGATTGTTATTATTAAAATGTAATAGTGGGGTGCATCAAATATATAGTAAAATAAAACATAGCTCCTAAAAAGCGTTATAACTATATGACATAAGTGCTATAAAAAGATAATGCAATGTATGAGGTTACCGTCAAAGGATAGCATCAAATAGGCGTTATAAATCATGCTCTTTTATAGCGGCCACTTTATGCTATGAAATCATGCTCTTTTATAGCGGCTTTTTTTGTGTTATGAATGTGCAATTCTTTTTTATAACATGTCGATATACAGCGTTTATCAAACCGCTATAGTTGTGTTCAATAGCGGCTATATGCCGCTATAAAAGACTGTTTTTCTTGTAGTGCGAGACACTTAAACACCAAATTCGCAACTGCGCCTTCAAAGTGTGAGATCTTTTCCTGAAACAGATCTTCTAGGGTACGGGAGCACTTGACCCAAACTGGGAAGGATCCTATGTTATCGGCCAAAAACATGGAGATGGAACATTCAAGCTCACAATGATCGATGGGATTCCGATTACCCGTGATTGGAACAGTGACTCGATGCGACACTATTTTATTTAGTACTTATCTATGTATTTCCTATTTTCACAAATAAGCCGCCCAGAGATGCAGAGGGCATTATAAATAGGAAGGACTTGCCTTTCTCTTTATTTTACCAGTAAAGTAATTTTGCTTCTTGAACCAATGGAACCGCGTTGATGTAAGCAACCCACTGAGTCGATGGTATCAAATCGACATAAACCGCCGGGTCGATGGGGAAAACCGACCCCAGCCTTCTAAGAACCGATGTTGCTCCGGCAATATCGAGAAGGCCTAACCCTCGCGCACACCCATTCTTTTACCACTTGAACCGATGGAACTGCATTCAAGTGTGCTCCATTTCTTTGCTTCTTGGACCAATGGAACTTCATCCAAGTAAGCATCCATTATTTTGCCACTTGAACCGATGAAACCATATATGCTCCATTTCTTCGCTTCTTGGACCGATGAAACTGCGTCCAAGTAAGCTTCCATTCTTTTGCCACTTGAACCAATGGAACAGTGTTCAAGTGCGCTTCATTTCTTCGCTCCTAGGAACGATGGAACCACGTTCAAGTAAGCATCCATTCTATTGCTACTCGAACTAATGGAATAACGTTCAAGTGCGCTCCGAATCATCGATGTTAATCTGGTAACATCGTCAATCTGTCAAAATCGCCTAAGTATCGACATTGCTCTGACAGCATTTGAAAATTCATCAGTTGTAGGATTGGTAGAAATCAATCCCCACCTCCCAAAACTGGACATCGCTTGGAGACAGGCGAAGTCAAAAGAGAATCCAAGGGACTGAGCTATCCATTGGTCATTGGAAATAAAGACTGATACGCAAATAGAACCGCAGTGCCAAGCTTGGAGAGAATCAACCACAATCAAAGTATAATGTACTCGGAATCAAGCATCCAAATTACAAGTTCCCGGAGATAGGAGCTGCAATACAACTTTGACTAGGGGCAACCAGAGGGTTGCCTAAAGCACCCAAACTCATATCAAGTGTTCGGAGTAACCAGCCCTATGGCCTAATGGGCACACAACATGTTAACACTTGATCAAAATAAAAATCACTCCACGGTTCTATTATGCCGAACAAAAATTCTGGAAAAGCTAAGTTAAGTAGTAAACTAAATAACTGCAAGTTACACTGTTTACAGCATGAAATTGTGGTAAATAAACACATCGTATATCACATAATACAATAGTATATAATATGGAAATTGCGAGACTAGCAAATTATGTATACGTACAGTGGTATACAAACTGGCACAGTACATAGAATATAGAAAAGAACACAGAAGAGATTATAGTAGAAATGATAACCTTTTCTTTACTTATATCATTTTATGTACAATGCCAAACAGCAGTGGTCGTACCCACACAATATTAGCCAGTTTGGACGTCAAAAAGCGACAAGTACAGACGAAACCGATGCTACAATAAAAGGAAAAAAAAGATTCCAAGTAAAGACTCTGTATTTGTACATGACTCAAAAAGCAAAAAAACAAGGAAAAAAAGACCAAAAAACCCGGCTCCACTAATGCTCAAGCCCATCACTTCTTCCCTCCTTTCCCAAATCCTTTGCTGCCCTTGCCTGGGCGAGTCGGGCACTTATTCCTGCTGTCCTTATTAGTCTCTCCTCCTACAGGGGAGCCGGACCCCACTGACCCTCTAGAAGCCGAACTCCCCTCCTTAGACACCTTCAACATGATGGTAGTGGGAGTCTCATGCTTCCACTCTTCCTTTTCCTTCTTCATCTGCAGCCGCTTCTTTTCCTCCTCCAATCTCTCTGCTATGGTTGTCTTGTCTATCGGCCCTAGCTCACTGGTAACCACCACCTCTTCTTCCACAGATGCTGAAACATCTTCCAAGTTCTGTAGCACGTCTATCTATTCGAAATCGAGCCTAGGCCCAAAGGTGGAGACAGGAAATATACCAGAAGCCACTGTAGAGACAACGGTGGAAGCAGTAAAAATAGCAACAGATCCCAAACCCTAAATAACAAGAGGAAGAGGCGAGAGAGTTGACTGACCTACAAGTTAGGAGAGAGAGGTGCATAATTTAGAAAAGGATTCCGGAGTAAATCGAAGTGTCTGGAGCACCAGAGAGATGAAAGAAATACCTAAGCCAGGGGTTTGGTCATAAACTTCAATCTTGAAGGCTTCACCACTGGTCCCCATCTCCAAAGGTCATACTATAGCTGGAAAAGGGCATGGCTCACCCAAGGCTACGGAAGTTAAAAGGGCATGAGAAGCTTTAGAATTAATAGTCGTGGATATAGGGATGGTCGTCATTTGCTCTTGAGAAGTATGAATAAGTGTTTGGTGCTGACCCGAAGAGCTTGAGCCAACAAGAGCTTTGGTTGTAGCATCAGCAGCTTCCTTCTCCCTCTCTTCTCTAAGGATCTCTCTATGGCAGCCAAGAAGTATATATCTTCAGGACAGAGACAAGAATCCTACAATTCCTCCTTAGAGTGCGTATCCTTGGTTTCCTTAGACCTAACCAATACCTCATCCTACACTACGGAAAGAGTCCAGGGATAGTTATTACCAAGCCATTTCAAGCTTCCCTTATTCATCATGCAGCTAGTATAAAGATGAAGCATACTAGCATCCATTTGGTTTATTGCATTGTCGTATTCCGATCGTAGCTCTGACTTAGTACCTAAATGCTCAATTTCCTGGGCCAGTTTGCTAGATGCAGCCTTTTCATTTTCTTTCACCAACCGCGCATTCTCCTCACAAAGACGAGTGAGCTCAACGACTTGCTCAACAATGACAGCAGCATGACCATCGATAGTTTGGTTTTGAGATCTAATGGTGTTTTCTGCTTTGGTAAGCTGCTCTTTCATTTTCCCAGATTCAATATGAGCATCTTTGAGTTGATCATCACGATAATGGCTCTATCGTGAGCCCAACTTGCCTCAGTCAACAACTTGTCGCTGGTAGCCTTTCCTTTTAGGGTTGTCTCCCTCTCAGTCTTTAACTGGACTATCTCATCATCACGATCTCTGATCGCCTTAGCATGGTCTTCCCTTTTGACCTCAAATGAGAGGATCTCCCGATGGTTAATGCGATTTACATCCCAAAGGGCCTTCACTAAATGTTGCATATCACACCCAGCTTCCAAGTGCTTATGGACTGTCTCGAGATTGCTAAGAGAAGTGGCTCTATTAAGGGGATTTATTTTCTTGTCAAACTTGACTCCCTTCAAGAATAGATTTGGAAAGGTAGCTTGAAGCATAGGTAGACCTGGTGGAAGCACGAACATCTCGGTTCGTTTGGAAAAAGTAGGGGCCATTGCAACGGTTCCTACTTGAGAAGATGGAATTTTTGGCATTTCAATAGTCCAAGCGTCAGTACAGGGATGGGTAATCGATAATAAGGACCCGCATCAGTCATGAAAGTCTCTATGGCGCTTGTGTAAGTCGCTGGGGGCATTACTCTCATCATCTCTTTTTCTCTTCTCTCCCCTCTCTCGCTCTCGCTCCAGGCGGTGAGCCTTATCCTCTTTTCTTTCCCTTCTCTCCTCATCCATTTCACGAGGAAGGTGGTAAGCCAGATCAGAAGTTTTACTTTTGCAGGGCTGGTGTCTTGATGTAACTGATGGTATAACCCACGTACCTTGGTACCTCAAACAAAAACAAGAATGAAGTTAATACTCGAACTTAGGAAATTAATGCGATGTAGAAATGTATGTTTGTGATCCTAAAGTGAAGTGTGTAGTGCCGATGACCCCCTATATACTATACCAACCCTATAGAAAGGGTTTACGGGTCGGAGTCTTTTCACTGTTGCTCACAAATGCACTTCAGGAAATGTCAATCTTTGAGCCAATATCAACTATCATTTCACTAATGGAGATATCCCTGTGTTCATCCACATAGATGGCGACATCTCTCATGAAATCAGAAGTAGACGAATCTTTAGCGGGGATCACGGTAGCTTGACCTTCGACAGAATATGGGGTCTCGATAGCAGGTTGTTCTTGAGGAGGAGAAATCAAGAGTTCAGGGATTAATGCCTTAGTAGTTAACAAGTCTGGAAAGGAAGCTTAGGAAGATCGGGACTCATTCCCGACGACTCGTCGAAAGATTCATCTCTTTTTGCAGAGATGTGAAAGTCACTGTCATCACCATCCGAGCCCTCTTCCTATCCTCCCACAACCGTAAGTTACTTCCTATCTCTCCTTTGAAATGTTTCATCTTCTTCTTTGGGGATCAGAGATATCCTATGGGTTTTATCCCTGTCCCCCATAATGTCCTCTCTTGAGGGTAAGTCTATGTCAGCTCTAGGATCTCTTCGGGACGTGCTTTCTCTGATGGACCAGCCATTTCTTCTTGACCCTCCTTATCAGCGTCATGAGCATAGGTTAAAGAACGAGTACGTCTCCTAGAGCCACTTGAAGTTGAGGGCTCATCATCTACAGCAAATCTACCAGGATGAAGTAAGCCAATCTCTCGGAGATTCTCATTCGTCAGAAGAAACTCTACTGAGCAATCAGAGGCCTTCATAGCCTTGAGAGTTTCAAGCAACGATTTAAGCTCGTTGTTGCTTTCTTGCTTTGGGATTACTGTAACGAAACAAACAAAAAGTTATGAAGTTGAAAAATCATTCGAAATGGCAAACGCTAGGGAATCAAGACTTACTTCCAGATAACCAAAAGCGATTGAAGCCCTCTGGACGCCTAACAAAGAAAAACGCATTCTTGAAAGCTGAACGCTTGTTATGGAGGCCTTCTATTAGTTTTCATCCCCTCCAGGCTTCGATAATTATAAAGGATGGGTAGTCATGCGTTCTCCTGAAGTGTAAAAGAAATGCGAGCTCGTTTAGCCTTGGGGGACGCCCAAATCTGCTCATGAATAGAACGTATAGGGAATATAGGAGCGTATAACCGTTGGGATGGATTTGAAATGGTGCCAATCCTAAATCTTGAAGCACTATAGACAAGAACTGGTTGAATGGTGGTACAGCACCACTCAAGCACATGTATCGATTATAAGCCATAAAACCTTCTGGAGGTTATGGGCAAATTTAGCTTAAGTAGGCAGACGAACGTCACCTTCGGGGATGCCGTGTTGTATACACTCCCAAGCATTTTAGCTGTAAGAATTGAAAGAGCTTGCTCCGAAGGGTCGGTTATAATTCTTAATCCAAGAGGCAACTGGATAAGTATAGGTCCTACCAGAACTAGTGGGCCATAGAATTCAGAAGCTACAGGTTGACTTGGGTCCACAGGAATGGATGGGGAAGCAGTGGTAGTCGTTGACTCAGTTTTCGAAGGAGTGGACGATCAACCAATATACTTGTGGCATGTCGATTAGCACGTCATTCTGGACAATACAACTTGTTGATCACACCTAGTTATGCTCTATTTCTAAAAAGGGTCCCAATGCGATTAATGCTTGAAATCCAAATAAAGTCAGCGTGTGCTGACCAATCGGATTCCAAGTGTTGACTGGGGCAGGTGCAGTTTGTTATCGATATGGAATGAGTCCAGTGCCCCAAACACAAAAACCGGTCCATCCCGTATAGATAGATCATTCGTAGTGAAAAACGATCTGTATTGTTCTTTGAAATCACTTTTTCTATAATTACCCATTATCGATCAATGATCGATAATAGATCCATTGTCCGGAATGACATGGAAAGTTCTTTCTTTTTCAGAGACACTAGATGTGCAAAAATGCAATGTAATGGAATTAACTCTGATATGTCTGAATCTTTGGCGAATTGTCATATCAGAGTTAATTCGATGATCTAGCTTTAGTCGATTCTACGGAAAGAGTTGGTTGAAACTAAAAGGCATGTTTTGCCTCGAGTCATACATGTCCAATATGAAACTAAACCCTAGCTACATCGCTAACAAATCAAGTTTGAATTCAACAATCTCCTTCTCCAAAATTGAAATCTACCAAAGCCAACCACCCTCTCCACCTTCACCATAGCATGAATCCAACATCGTCAAAGTTTCAATTCGTCACCACCAACCTTCAATCTAAGTAAGGGATATGTTCGACCTAGGGTTTAAGAATTAATTCGGATCCGACTCTCTGGGTTGGCGAATCGAAGCAGTGTGAGGACACCAAGAAGTGGCGAGATGTTCACAGAGACGGTGGAGCTCGGTGGTGAGGTTGAAGGATGAACGATGGTGAAACTAGGGCTTGAATCAGCATGGGTAGGCTTAGGGCTTGAATCTTCTTGAAGGTTTCTAAACTCGGGCTAGAAATGATACAAGTGAGGAGTAGTTAAGGGGAATGGTATAAGTAAGAAAAGAATTTTCTAAAAAATAGCCAAGTCCTTAATTCAGGATGAATTAACACCCTCAATTGGTTACCGAATTTACCTCCTTAACCCGATCAACTCCAACTCATAGTAATGGACCCACATGCCGACTTAAAGCCTTGCATAAATTTCAAAGCGAAGATTGCATTGTTAGTACAGAGAATTGAAATTCAAGTTGAAATCAAAAACGAATAGCTGGCCAGAAGTCAATCAGTTGAAAACATCTTGAGATGAAATTCGACAATCTAGTGAAATTCACAGGATAGTAATCCGAACCTTTTCTTGTTCCAGAGCACATTTTGTTTCCAATGAAAGCATACTTTGGGGCGCAAATGTTAACTCGATTTTTGACCAAGCAGAAGTCAATAGGAGTTAGAACGTCGATATGAAGACGAAATGACCTAAAACATGGCAAAGATACTTAGAAGGACAAATGGAAAGGCATGAAAAAGTATGCATCCAAAATATGCTAGGGGCTATATTCGACCAGAATTAACATCCTTAATTCGGTACAAAATATAGGTGCTAAGTCTTGGCACATTCACACTTTGCACAAGTAATCCACTAGTCTTCCTATGTATATTGGTGAAATTTCATAGATTTTGAAAGAGTCTATCCTCAAGAATGAAGATGTGACGGTCCAAATTGCAGGATAGTCCAATTCAGAAAAGAAGGAAGTTCAATACTCATCAATAATCTACAAAATTACATGAAGGACATCTAGACGAAGTATTAAGCTCAAACCAAAAGGACTTGGCCATCCTATAGCTAAGGAATACAACCGGTACCGAATCTAATGACTTAATTTGACACTAAATTTAGCCTTTAACTCAGGAGGTCACAATATTTCTTGTGTTGTCTTGGACTAGTTTTTGGACTTCAATGGCAGCGTGCTTTTGATCTAATATGACTACTACCACTATAAATACAAACCGAAAAGCAACTAAGAGAGGATATGGTTTCTGCCATTACTACGTGGAAACCTTGTCATTTCTTCAACTCTTTCTCTACTCCATAGTCACCAAGGCAGTTCCTTTAGGCAATTTTAGGACTTGAATCTATTAACACTTGTACTTGTGACCAATTCTCCTTCAATCACTTCATAATCATACTCTATCAAGATCAAATCAATAAGTAAAGTTATAAAGTGGATGTAGACTTAGTTAACAGCCGAACCACAATAAAAATCCCTGTCTCATTTAATTTCCTCTTATTTTCTATTATGTTTGCTCTATTCTAACATGGCTGGTGCTTTCATATCACACTCTAGGGTGTTGATCCATTTTTTGGATTAACACCTATTACTATCGCAGTCATGTCATCATCCCATCGATTGGAGTCACCGACTAGTCGCCATCGATTGGAGTAGCCATTAATTGTTGTCGTTGCCCAGTGGGTGTCGTATTTGAGTCACCACCATTGCCGTTGAAGTCTGGAGTTGTGATAAAAAATTGTTCTCCGCTTTACAAAGGCCAGCCCTATATTATAAAAAATTGATGTCGAAGTCTAGAGTCACCATCGTCATTTGAGGATTTGCAAGAGAGATTTTTTTTTGGTTTGCGAGATGCAAAAAAATTGGAATGAAAAGAAAGAGGAAAGTGGGTAATAATTTTAAGGAAGAGGGAAGAGGCGACTAAAGAAACAATCGGTAGGATCCTGGTCTTTCTCAAAGCATTACACAAGACTTTGTACAAAATTAAAAAAAAATAGAACAAACAATAACCCTATAGAATAATGTGTTATATATTGTCATTATAAACAAAAACTTTTCTTGTAGTGGAACCATATAGGGCATTATACGTCGTGTAAATAACCCACATGTTGGTGGGAGTTGAAAGATAAGATAATCCTTGGACCAGAGATGTTAAAGGATACATTAGGGAAGGTGGAGTTGATATGAAAAGGAACGAAGGCCTCAATGGATTGGAAAAATTCATCTGTTCATAAGAGGAGGACTAAGCTATAATTTGCAATTGGATAATTGGCATTTGTAAAAGTTTCACCATTGAAGAAAGTAATGAGGTTTGAAAATTCATGAAAATTAATGCCAAGCTTTGTTGAATCTTTCCCAATATTGGAGCATATTGGAAGTCTAGCTTATAGGGTGGAAGTCCTAGAGAAGATGGTAGGAGTTCATAATGTGTTTCATGTATCACATTTGTAAAAATTTGTGTATGATTCAGCCACTGTTATCAAGCCAAGTCAGTTGGAGGATGTGGAGTTAAAGCTTGAGCCAAGTTCATCATGTATTCCAGGCCATATTGTTGAGCATTGAGTGAAGCGGCTTAGGAGTAAGGTGGTGAAGTTGGTAAGAGTACAGTGGGAGAATGACACATTGGAGAGCATATTGAAGCCTGGAGCAAAAATGAGGGCTTCTCATACTAATCTCTTTACCAGTACATTCCTTAATCAAATTTTGTTTCCTTAGAATATAAGTTTGAATGTTAGAATTTGGATGTCTCGTATTTGGTTGCTTCGTGATTTTCTTAAAGTAGTATAAATTGATAGGATGGTTGAACATTTGACTCATGATATAAAGTAGACAATGCATCCATATAGATTTCATCTATGCTGATATATTGGGATTGTATTGCATCATTCTTATATGTTATCTATATTGCATACATTTAGGAGGCCGATTATCGAAATTGCATTCTTGCATTTAGTCAAATATTATAGGATATGATCGTGCATTCATATATGCTTATCCATAGGTTTTGTATGTAGTGGTTTGGTTAAAACAGAATGTATACCTTGGATTGTTTGTTTTGGATGATATGTTCGTAATTTTGGGGATGAAATTCCTTTTAAGGAGGAGAGATTGTAATAACCGTCTTTTTCAATAATTTAAACTAATGAAATAAATTAAATAATCTTGATCAAAGGGAAAAACAGTCATTTTTCAAACTTTTGAATTTGAAAATGAAAATGGTGCCCGAGGGTTTTATTTTTCTAGTGCGTGTCGTATATTTTTTTATCAGAATTAGAGTCCGAATGTGGGAGATGATATAGCTTTTAAGTTCTGAAATTTGAATTTAAATTTTAGACTAACTCAACTTAACATGAACTGATGCCTTACTTTCTCTATAAATATGTGGTCAGTTCTCTCGTTTGAAAATTTGACCTACTTTATGTACGTTTCATTTTCTCTTCTTCTTCTCTTAGAAAAACAGAAACACCGTCACTAATTCAAATCCAAATTCCCATATCAATTCTTAACAAAAATTAACGACTTAAATACCAAATTAAAGATCAAGGCTAGGGCTATCATCTAGTACTCATTAGAATCATGAAGTCATCAATTTGGAGCCGAGGCCAATTCTGAACAGCGAGCAAATTGGGTATTTTCTAATCTGTGTGAGTGGTTTATCCTAATTTACTATGCAGATTATTCAACCTTACATAGTTCTAAGATAATCATGATTTAGGAATAGAAATTTTAATTAAGTAAATGATTTCTAAAATTTTATAGTGAATATAAGTGTTATAATCTAAAATTAAATTGGGATTTAATCATATAAATAATGAAAAACTATGTTTTAACTCTGTTTTGCCAAACAATGAAGAAATGGGTTTGTATAGTAATGATATGAGGCATATAATCATAAGAAATGCATGGATTAGTATGAAAGAAAGTTTGAGACGATAAAATTTATATGTATGTATGTATGTTATAGAATATAAATTTGAAAAAATGTGAATATATATACATACACACACACACAAATATATATATATATATATAGTGTATGAAATTGGATATAAGAAACGAAAGACATTGGAAAGGAGTTTTGAGATATAAATGTATATAAAAACACTAAATTTGATATATTCAAACCATATATTCAGAAGTATGTTTGTGTATTTCAGAGAATATATGTGAACTAAAATGGACTAAATATGGTTTATTATCTGATATTTGGTAATATATTAAAAACAGTGTTTTTGGACAAGAAACTAGTTTATATTGGAATTTTGATGCAAAAATACATATAAAAATATGTAATTTTAAAAAAATTGTCATATTTTATTTTAGGTCATGTTATAATATCATTTCAGATTTATAATAATTTTATGTGTATTTTAAAGTATATATGTAAGAAAGTATATTTACAAAAATTTGAAAACTAGTTTTATACATACCGACTCTAGTGGCAATTCTGAAATGATTTTGACATGAACCCTCTTCTAGATTTAAAATAGAATGATAGTAGAGAATCATATCAAAATTTCAACGAAATCGGATCGAGAGTAGGATCAAACATGAGCAAGTTATCAAAGTGACAAAAACTAAAGAAAATAAAATTAAAGTGCTTAAAATACACATGACTTGTTTCATGGCCTGTCACTTACCACAGGTCGACTGTTGGGGCCTTTCTGGGTCCAGTAACATAGATCCCATAGGGCCAAGTCATAAAGAGAGCAGTGATCGATTTAGGTTTTTTCCCGTGGCATTTAGGTGACTTTTAGGTGACGTTTTGAGGTGGATTTCCGACCTTATTAAATTGAAATGTTTGGACATATATACATTTGGATGTAAGTAATATATGTGTAGATATATTTAGATATATATATATATATTATTAGTCGATTTTTTATGTGATTGTTTGACTATTGATATTGAGATTCTCTATTGGTTATCATGTTAACATGATTACTCGGTATGTCTAGAAAATATATGGTATGTGTTATTGTACGGAAATGAGCCAGTAAGCCGTGTAAGGAATCATGTCTATTTGATGATTCAGCCATGTGTAAATGCAAGGTTAGGCTTGACTTTATTTATGGGTTACACAATATCATTGACTACTATGATTGTATTCCATTTAGACCTTGTTTAACAAAATTAGCCATGTGTTATTGCAATATTCGACAAACTTATTAGATGTAGGTGAAACTAGAATAAAATATGATTATTTACCATAATTATCTTGGTAATATTTGGAAATGGCTAGAGTATGTAGTAAAGTAGCAATACATCACTCACCAGACTATAGTTTGACCCTCTCCATATTTTTCCCTTTTTTGCATCATTCGGATAATGGAAACAGGTGTATTGTATCGAGCGACGCTAGATGGTGCGGATGGAAAAGGTGTTACCCATGCATATAGATTTGTTTATAAATAATCCTCTTACATTTACACTGATTATATATATGTTTGGATTTAGATTGGTTTTGACTATATTTCACTAACCTATATACTTTAAATCTAATTTGAAATAAACTAATATTTAACTATATTATATATGTTGTTACTTCCACTGTGAGTTCAGATAGAGATATATAGATATATTATATTTTCTTGTTTTGTTTCTTATTATCTTAAATTAATGGCATGCCATTTTCAATGTTTAAATAGCATTAGTTATGTTAAATCAAACGGTGAAAATGGTGGGTTGTTATAAGAGAAGCAGTAGCTTCACTTCCAGGAAGTGGATAGTCTTCAAAAAGGAAAGATAAATCATCTACAAGGTGTTAACAAGGGGCAACATTTTGGTAAGTCATTTTGATCTTAAACTAAAGTACATCATCTCTTAATTAAATTAAACATGTTGTTCGTGTATGTAATCGGCCTTGAAGAAATAACATTTTGCAGTTTTATTTGAGTCCTATAATTAAATTCATATTATATATACATATTGATATTTATAATAATATTGTAATATTAATCGGGTTTCAATTCATAGAAGAAAAGAACAAAAATTCTGTTTTAAATAATTATGTATATAAATTATTTTATCTAAATTTCATTTGAATATGTGTGTTTGTGTGTTGGGTGATTTATAATGCACATTTTTGCAGTGTATAATAGATGGACACACACGCACACAAAAATCCCAATAATTATATCTATATATTTTTGCATGTTGATTGAACATACATGTTCTTTATAATATATATAGTTATGAGTCATATTTCAAATTAAAATGCATGGTCAAGCTTTAGATCATTAGAAAGTAAAAGTATTGTTTGTACCATAAGTTCTAGTTAATTTGCTTAAATAATTCTTTGTACTACATGTAGGTGAGAGAACTAGACCTCTAGTGTTTGTTATTCATATAGAATTGTATAAAGTTGCATTTGATTTTAACATTTATTTCTCCTATGTTGATTTCCCAGTTTTGTAATATTTTTGCTCTGCAATTTTATAAATCATATGTTGGCATCCAATAGCTTAATATATATATATATATATATATATATATATATATATGTGTGTGTGTGTGTGTGTGTGTTAATGGCATTTATTCAAATCACATTAAATATCTCAAGTTGCTAAGATTCATATATTTATCTCCATCTAACTATTATTATTTTTATTCTTACTTCAAATAATTTACTTTTTTCTTATCAAAAGACCATTATATATTCCCGAATACTACTATTTTAAAACTTTTGTATCAAACTGCCTCGTCCTAGTGTTTAAGAATCCCTGTCAATAATGTCGGCCAGACGCATCGACCAGAATTCTTAACCCACTCAATGGATAAGTTAACACAATTTCTTTTCCAAAAATATCCATAAGTAGCACTTTTAAAAATTAGTTAATATACCTATTCAATAAATCTTTTATTAGTTTATTTTAAATCCTGTCTTTGTACTATTCTTCTAATACATATACTTTCCAAATGATTACTTCATATACTTGACTTCCAAACTCACATAATATTAATAATAAACTACATATATATATAAATCTTCACTTTTATCACATCTTTAATAATTTCAAAACAATTTCAAGTTACCTTAAAATACACACAAATTTAAAAATTAAACTCAATACCAGCAATATCAAATACCCAAATAAACATAAGGGACTAAAATAGACATACACAACGGAAACTAATAAATAGATTTTCCCCGCTATGTCATCTGATCAAAATAAAATAAAAAATCAATTACAATTTTAAACCAAACACCATAATGCAATATTAAACCATCCAAATCATAAATACAAATGCTATTGGTTGGATTAACTCCTTTCATCCTTGCTATTCAAACCATTTTATACTTCATACTCAAGGTAAAAGACATTAGTTATATATTCAAGTACATATATTTGTAAAATCACAAATACGTCCCTTAATGATTACCCCAGTAATCATCCTATATATAATAATATACTATCTCTTATAATAGAAAATTACTCAACAATCCCAAGGCCAGGGACTCTAAGTCTTATCTAGGTCTTGACTCGTGTCTCTTTGTATAATGTATTGTTCTAAACTTTGCTCTGATACCAAAATGTGAACACCCCCTTCTATACCCATACTATCCAAGAGTATTGCAGAGTAATGCTATTAAATAATAAGGAGAATGATGCTATATGGGGTACACACGTGAATATTCCCTTGGACTAATACTGGTATGTATTAGAACATTAAATTAATGACTAATTTATATGTACACAATATCGGTACAAAGCAATAAACACGTGTGCCTACTGGACAGAACAATACATAATATAAAATAACATCATAGAACACAGAGTCAGTCGCAGCGACATCATATAATATAATATATAACATAATGGTTTGTATAAATATAAAATATCCTAAATGATGTTTGTCTCACTATAATGTAATAAACTAATACTAAACAATTGAATATCATATATATACACATATAATGATTCAATGTTATACAAGTATCAAATAATAATACTAATATAGTACTCCTATAAGCCCAATAAAATAAACGATGATATGTCATCCCTCTACCTGAAATGTCTCAGACAGGTTCGAGTATTATATAAAGAACACTCGAGTCAGACTATATCTAATCGAGGATCATAAATAAGGCAATGTTGTATAAACAGGGAAGAATAATATGATATCACTATCAGATATATTTAGAACTCCAGACGACATGTTAAAGAGTTTGTGAGTGTGTATAGAATAATCCTCAAGGCATTACATCACCCAAATATCTCAAATCCATATAAAATAATTATATCTGATATCAAAAGATGTCATCACCCACTTAGAAACACATCAAATCAGAAATCACGTAATCAACACAAACGAGTGAATCACACATATCCAAAAACCATTGTCTAAATCCATAACACATCAATAAGTGAGATATCACTAAGTATATCGAGCAACATAAAGCAATGCCCAAATATCCCTCAATCTCATCATTACATCTCTAAAATTAATAAGGAAGATCTGAGCTAGCTCGTAATAATGTCTAAATATAATCAATAATAAGTAGGTTGTCTGCCAAAGAAGGATACGGGGTTGATTATACCCTGGAAACAGTCTCTTGTATAATCTTATCTCATATATGTCTATCTACTACATGTGAACCGATATTAAACATGAGACTCATGGCTGTATGCTGCTCCAGGAACCCATAGTATACATGATGTATGCTATGTAACCGGATCTGTTCCTACAACATTGGTCCATGCGAACCAAAACCAGATGGGAGACTGATAGTCGTATGCCTACTGTAGGAACCTAGGGTCTACTGCCATACGCTTGTAGCCTGATCTATTCCTACAGTCTTAGTTACCTCGATGGAAATCGTTGCTCATATCCACCAATGGCTCGTCAACATGTAGCATTGGTTACGACTCTGTTTGCCCCTATAGGTAACAGACTACTGGCCTAAGCGATACAATGGGCTATCAGTACATACCCATCTACTATGATGCACATCCGATATAATATATAACAACGGTGGCACGGATCTAGGGAGTAACCCCATGATCAAGTCGCCAGGGTGGATACTGATCAATCTGGTTTACTCCTGAACCATAAAAGGAGCTAGACAAAGGTAGACAGACACATAGAGTATATATAATGGCCGCCATATGGCTCTACATATAAGTTACCTCGTTACTATCAAATACACAACGCGACGAGTACCAATATAACAAACCACGTATTGAGTGTCATCCACAAGAAAAGAATAACTGAATAAATAACACTACGGCGTTCCATACCACCGAGTGTTACTAGTCTATTTATTCAGAGCTAATACATCATACTCGCCCTTCTTCATTTTATATAACGTGTCTAAAGAATAACCGAAAAAGTATTACCGAAAGTCTCATCCCAAACAGTACCACTAATACATTTATTCAAATTTCTCATCATACAAAACAAAACAACATAAAATCACATAAGGATGTCATCACGGTATCATATCAAAATCATCAACTAAATCTATATCAATGGTGAATCGCTCATATCATCCAAATCAATATAAAGAAGATAATAAATTAGAAATCATAAATAATGTGCACGTAAAAGTGTATATTTTTACTTCCATGTTTAATCTACTTTTATTTAAATAACTGAGCATATTAGGGTATTTTATATGTTCAAACCAAAATTTAAATTGTTTTCAAATCACCGTTTATTCATCTTCATTTAGGGGGTAAAATGGTAATTTTGTGTATGATTTCATTTAAGAAAATTTATTTGCACATATTTATTTTTATTTGTATGAAATGAAGTGCAAATATGAAGAGCTTTCATGGATAAATGCATGCACACATGTTGAAGGCAAATAAAGAATGGAAATAAATCAATTCATGCAACATAGGGGAGCCCACCTACACGCTAACCCATGGACCACAATTAGAAGCTAATGGAGATTAAAATGCACATGCAAATATTAATGGTGGATTGTGTAGAAGCTAATGATTACATAGAGGTTACACTTCCTAAAGGGCATTTTAGGTAGTTTCCTAAAATATGAATTACGGTTTTAAGCACGTATAAATACCTCTTATGTTTCATGTAATAATCTTCTTACCTTTCATGAAAGTTGTAGCCAAAAATTCAAATATAAGGTAAACTTTCTTTCATGGCTTCTTAGCCTTTTCTTTATGCAATTTATTTATATGCAATTTTAATTCATGCACTTTTAATTCATGTTCCTTTCTTTTATGTTTCTTTTTATGTTAGTAGTTTAGATCTCTTTCTTTAATGCAAGTAGTTTAGAATTATTTTAAGCAAGTAGATTAGCTTTTTAGTTTATTTTAAGCAGATCTCTTCTTTCATGTTGAAATCACTTTGTATTATAATGAATTCAATTATGAGAAGCTAAGCCCCTTCAATTTAGGGGTGATGAAGCTCTCATAAATCACATAAAGTTAACATATTGATTTCATTTGATCTCTTTTTGTGCTTAATGAAATTTTTTGATGTGGTAAAATTTTGTTGTTTAATATTGAATTTGATAGCCTATGTTGTTGACACCAAATAGGCTATGCTTAAGAAAACGTAAACACAAACTACCTCTTCATCTACATATGATTTTGGTAATGAAGTGGATTTAGAATCAAAATTTGATGGTCTATGTTACTAATCAATAGTAAATAGATCATGCTTAGAATAGATTTTATTTTTAATTTCATTATCATTTTCATGAGAGTTGGCAAGTGGTTTGGATGGTGTGTTAAAGTTTGATGGTTAACGTTAGGCTAATAGCACAGATAGACCATACTTAGGATAAACACATCAACTAAATTCACAAATGACTAAAAAAAGAGATTATAATTTCATAATGTTGATTTGTGTGATCATGAGAAGGGATTTGCCTCTAAATTGCCTTCTACTCTCATATTTTTATTCACTTTTATTTGTACTTAGTTTTAGCAATTATAGTTAACACATCTTCAAACTTTGGTCTAATTTGATTGAGTAGAATTTAAAATTAATTCATTTCCCTACGGATCGGCCCGTACTCGCATAAGTACTACAATTGTACGTCGTGCGCTTGCGGTTTATAACGCTATAATTTTTAACGGCGATTTTCTAACCGATAGAAATTTCCCCCGTTATTTAACAAGTTTTTAGTGCCGTTGCTGGGGAATTTGCAATTTAATTTTAATTTTACTCTTAGAATTATTTTGTTTTCTTTTAGTTTGTGTTAATTTTCATTAAAAAAACATTACACTTGTTCTATTTTGTGTATGCCTTGTTGTGTGAATTTTGTTTGTGCGTGTAGTGTTGTGGTGTTAAATTGTTTTGAGCATTACACTGTTCATTTCACATTTCATTGTTCATTTTAGTTTTAACATTTTGATTCACTTGTTTAGTTCACAGTTTTTCAGTTGTTTCATTTGTGTTTTCATTACTTTGATTACATTTCACATATCTGTTACTCCACACTGGAACTTCAGCAAACATTTATTGTCAAACATCTGTTACATTTCACATATCTGTTACATTTATGTTACATATTTGTTTACATAACTGTTACATACTCACTATCACAAACAAACCCCTACATACTCACTATCACAAATTCTTCCTGGTTCAACCTCTAACTGCAAATCCAACTATCAACTGCCCATTTGGCCATACTTCACCACCACCACACCTTCTCCCTCATCTTCTCCAATTCACCTTCACCAATTCACCTTCACCAATTCAAACTACCACCTCCCATTGCCTTGCCACTGTCCACCACTGCCTGCTCCACCTAAATCCCCTACCTACAACTTCCACAACTTCTACATCAACCCAAACCTCTATGTCAACTGCTACTTTCACAACCTACTCCACTTCACCACCACGGCACTACAACATTGTTACGAAATTAAAGAGGGAAAGAAGTTCAAAATCAATTTTATTAATCACAGAACTTAACCAATAAAAGAAAGCTCGAGTTATACTTATACACAAATGAGAAAAGAAAGCCCAACATACATGGCCCAATATAATAACCAAGTCCAGAAAAGAAATGCACGCAAATAACCATACACACTACAAACTAATATCAGCAATACTCTGATGAACTTGAACCACGCAAGCAACGGCATTCTCATAACACTCCCCCTCAAGTTGGAGCATATAGATTCATCATGCCCAACTTGCCACATAAGTAACCTACTCGTCTTCCATCTAATGCCTTAGTCAAAATATCAGCAACCCGCTCTTCACTCCGAACATACTTAGTGCTTATAATTCCTTGCTGAATCTTTTCTCGAATAAAATGACAATCAACTTCGATATGTTTGGTTCTCTCATGAAACGCTGGATTAGATGCAATGTATAAAGCAACTTGATTGTGACAATTCAATACTATTGGTTTTTCAACCTGCAAACCAATTTCAGTCATGAGATGATCAACCCACATGACTTCACACACTGCTTTGGACATAGCCCTATATTCTGATTCAGCACTTGATCGAGCCACTATACTTTGCTTCTTACTTTTCCATGAGATTAGATTACCTCATACAAACACACAATAGCCAGAAGTAGATTTTCTATCCAGTCTTGAGCCTGCCCATTCAGCATCAGAGAAGCATTCTACTCTGATAGGGTGATGATTCGAGTACATGATACCTTGCCCTGCAGTTCTCTTCAAATATCCCAAAATATACTCTAATGCCTTCCAATGATGTTTACTTGGTGTTGCCATATACTGACTAACCACACTAACAAAATATGATATGTCTGGTCTTGTCACTGCTAGATAATTCAGTTTCCCAACAAGCTTTCTATACCTTTCTGGATCTTCAAATGGTTCTCCATCCATTGCTAGATTGCTGTTTGGTATCATTGGTGAGTTATTTGGTCGAACACCTAATTTCCCTGTTTCACCCAACTAGTCAAGAATATACTTTCTTTAAGATAGAAAAATTCCACTCTCATTTCTTGTAACTTCAACACCCAAAAAATACTTCAACTCCCCTAAATCCTTTGTGTGGAATTGTGTATGAATAAAAGCTTTAAGTGAAGAGATTCCCACTTCATCATTCCCTGTTATAACAATATCATCCACATACACAACTAATAGGATAATTCCAGCTGCAGAATTCTTATAAAAGACCGAGTGATCGAATTTACTCTTGGTCACTCCAAATGATTCAATAGCTACACTAAACTTTCCAAACCAAGCTCTAGGACTTTGCTTTAAACCATACAAAGTTTTATTAAGCTTACATACCATTTCATTCTCCCCCTGAGTGGTGAATCTAGGAGTCGGCATATACACCTCTTCTTGAAGATCACCATGTAAGAAAGCATTCTTGATATCCAATTGGTGAACTTCCAATTCTAAACAGCTTCAAGTGAAATGAATAGCCTGATTGAAGTCAACTTAGCAACTGGAGAGAAGGTCTTTAGATAATCAATCCCATAAACTTGAGCATATCCTTTCGCAACGAGTCTAGCTTTATAACGAGCAATAGTCCCATATGGATTTATTTTAACTGAAAATACCCATCTGCAACCAATTGCTTTCTTATCACTAAGTAAAGGAACCAAGTCCCATTTTTTATTAAGTTTTAAAGCATCCATTTCCTCAGCCATTGTAGCATACCATTTGGGACTAGATAACGCTTCATTAATTGTCTTAGGTGTAGAAACAGTGTCCAATGATTTAAGGAATAAGCAAGTGGTAGATGGTAAGTGATTATATGATACATATGATGATATAGGATATGTGCATTGTCGTTTCCCTTTTCTAAGTGCAATGGGTAGATCAAGTTCTGGGTTAACATAAGGAATTGGATCATGAACTGGTGTAGAATTATCAATAGGATCTTCTGGTGGAGTGATCTCTTGAGTAGTATCACTTAGTGAATAAATGAGAAAGTCTTTATTTTCTGGTTGAACTGATTCAGTTGGTTCTCGTGATGATTGAAAATATGGAATATCTTCATGAAACGTTACATCAATAGACACTAAATACTTATCAAGACTAGGACAGTAGCATCTATAACCCTTCTGCACTCGAGAATATCCAACAAAGACACACTTGATTGATTTAGGATCAAGTTTAGAAAATTGTTGCCTTACATCTCTAACGAAACATGTACTCCCAAACATTCTGGGTTTGACTGGATATAAGGGTCTATTAGGAAGTAGAAGCTTATCTGGGATATCACCATTCAACATAGATGAAGGCATCCTATTTATAAGGAAACATGCCGTTGACACTGCATCTGCCCAAAAACACTTAGGCATATTCATTTGAAACAATAGAGCTCTAGTTGTTTCTAAAAGATACCTATTCTTTCTCTCAGCTACACCATTTTGTGATGTTGTATCTACACATGAGGTCTCATGAATCATACCATTGTTTCTCATAAACGTATGAAATAACTCTGATGTATACTCTTTAACATTGTCACTTCTCAAAGTTTTAATTATAGAATTAAACTGTATTTTAATTTCTGCACAAAACTTGCAGAATATAGAATACAACTCAGATCTATTCTTCATAAGAAACAACCAAGTGACATGAGTATAATCATCTACGAAAGTAACAAAGTATTAAAACCAGGTTTTGATACAATAGAAGAAGGCCCCCAAATATCTGAATGTACAAGTTCAAACATAGAATTAGCCCTTCTATTTATTCTTGGACTTGAACTAAGACGATGATGCTTTGCAAATTGACATGATTCACATTCTAAAAACTGTATAGAATTATATTGGGGACACAATTTCTTGAAGACAGGTAAAGAAGAATGGCCTAACTGACAGTGTTCTTTGAGTGCTTGATTAATGCTCATACATGCAACATGAGTTGATAACAAAGTAACCAAAATGTATAAACCTTCTGATTCATGTCCCTTACCAATAATCTGCTTGGTTGTAAATTCCTGGAATACACAATGTGTAGGGTAAAAGGATATGCAGCAATTCAACCTTTTAGTTAATTGACTAACTGATAACAGATTAAAGGTTAGATTTGGTGTATACAAACAGATCCAGTTCCTTTGGTGTTAGATAATGACCCATCAGCAAGTGTAATATTCTGAGTAGAATTATCATTCTGAAAAACTGAGAAAAGATGTGGGTTACCTGACATATGATTAGTTGCTCCTGAATCAATAGTCCACTTGTTTGATTTGACAATAGTTGAAACTGGATTAGAACTCTTCTTTGACTCCTCCTTGTATTCAGAGAATTTTGCATACTCATCAGCTGAAATAAGAACAGATCCATCATCATTCTTCTTTACAACATTCATTGTTTGATTTGATGAGTTTTGCCATTTATTATTTGATCCATTATTCTGTCTTTGCCTAGCTGCCTGTAACTTCCAACAATTCTGATATTTGTGACCAGGCTTCTTACAATATGTACAAAAATTTGGATTCATCACTCGGTTTTCAAATTGTGTATGTGTATTTGGTACAAATCTACTTGCTTCACCCTGGTTCCTTTGACTCATTAAAGCACTACTGTTAGATGCACCGATTTGAGTATTTTGTGCATTCAAACTATCTGATCTTAAGATTCGACTAAACACCTCCTACCACGATGTAACATATGATCCAGATAACACTTGTGCTTTAGCTGATTCATACTCTGATGGAAGACCCCCAAGAAAGCTCATAATTTCCATTTGCTCTCGTTGTTGATGTTGCATCTTCACATCTAAACTAATTGGAAGCAATAAGTTGAATTCTTCATAGGTTTTCTTAAAATTCATAAAGTAGTTCATTAGTGTCAGATCTTGTTTTTCAGCTTGATAAAACGATTTGCAAATATCATACATTCTACTTAAATTCCCTTTTCCTGAATATAAGAATTCCAGATAATCTATTAACTCTTTCAAAAATCCACAATGATTGATCAAACTAATAACATTGCCATCAATAGTATTTCGAATTTGAAGAAATAACTGTGCATCATCTCTGAGCCATATCTGCTCATCCTTATCCTCTGAGTCTTCCTTCGGTGGATCCTTTCGGAGATGGTCATCCTTATCAATACTCCTAAGATACAAGCGAATAGTTTTGCTCCAGTCAAAATAATTCGAATCCCCCAATTTATGATCAGTGATCTTTGACATCACCGGCATCATGTCCATAATTGATTTGCTTTCCGTCATGGCAATACTAGAATCGATGAAGATGAAATCAATCTATATAGATTGTTTGGATCGAGATTGCTCTGATACCATGTTACGAAATTAAAGAGGGAAAGAAGTTCAAAATCAATTTTATTAATCACAGAACTTGACCAATAAAAGAAAGCTCGAGTTATACTTATACACAAATGAGAAAAGAAAGCCTAACATACACGGCCCAATATAATAACCAAGTCCATAAAAGAAATGCACGCAAATAACCATACACACTACAAACTAATATCAGCAATACTCTGATGAACTTGAACCACGCAAGCAACAACGTTCTCATAACAAACATTAAACATCACATGCCTTGCCTTCAACTACCAATTATAGATCATCATTACAAGCCTGTTACCCTCCTCATCTCCCAAAACCAATTACCCATCTCAAACTTCATCACCATACATCCAGAGCATCCTCACCACTGCACTTCACAACCCCACCAGAGCAACCACCAACATACATCCACCACCACCACCAGAAGCTTTACAATCCCAAATCACATTTACTTCCACGTCCACTGCCTGCTTACTTCAAAATTGCTGCCATCAACTTTCCACTCCCACCACCTCTCAAAGCTATCATCCATTGCACAATACTCCATCCCCTGCTCCTCGACCTGCCTGAATTAGCACTCCCTCCATCACAGCATACTTCAACTTCCAAACACCACTGCTCCCTCAACCAAAACTGCTCCTGCAACTTCACCATACATCCACCGTCTCCTACAACTCCAAAACCTAGACATCAACAACAATCAATCACGCAACTAACCTCACCTCAACCACTTTCCAACCAACCACCATAACCACCTCCCCATTCTTCCATCCACCAAATGTAATCAACACTTAATCGCCCTTCTCTAAATCCCAAACAACACATTCTCATCATCACCCGAATACAATGTTTTCAATCACCAACCTGTGAGCAGTCCCCTTATCCTACAAAATTGCAACCTACACCCACATCATTCCTCAAAAACCAAATCGCGACTTGCCACCGCAACCCCTGATCCCAAACCGCCTCCAAAACAACCTGCGAACGTGAACCATCTCAGCTTCGACCAACAGCGGCAACCCAAAAACAAATTGAACAACCCAAACGAACCACGACCTCCAATCACTGTGGCTGAATCGTGGATTTTAGAATTAATGAGTAAATCATGGATTTGTGGATGAATCGTGGAATTTAAGTTGAATCATGGAATTTTTGTATATTGTGATTTGGGAAATCTGCATTCTATATTACTCTCAGAGTGTTTTGATTTGGATTTGTAAATTGGGCTGGGTTGAGTTTTACTTTGCGCTGAAATTAAGTTAAATGGTTAATTTATTTTTTATTTTTCTTAGTGCAACTTCTTTCTTCTCTAAAAAAATATATTTGCCTTTTCTTTCATTTTATCCTTATAAAATATTCGTTTTTGACTTTACCTTTTCAGGTTACAAATAGCAGAAATCCAAAAGGAGAAGAATTGCTTGCTTCGCTTTGCTTGCCAAAAATAAATCGCTTGCTAAAAAATAATATTTTGCTGCTTAAAATAAATTGCTAATAATTCTGCACGCTTTGGTATCATGCTCTTATCTCTTGTTGTTTTCTTTGCATTATTGGTTGCTTGCATTTTAAAAAATTTTAAAAACAGAAACAAAAACAAATCTTATTCGTAGTTGCATTGTTAAATCACGCTTATTTTCAGTTCGCATTCATACCATATTATTTTCTTTTCTAAGGGGAACACCCAAATCCACATAAGGTGGGGGATTTCATCACCCTTCCTTGGGCTACAAATTGTATTTCATTTTAGAACTTGACTAATAATAACGGTTAGACATCGTACTTAAGGGAGTCACGAGCTCACTTAGGGCTTAATTGTATCTTAACAAGTTGTCCTCTTTCGACAATTTAATTTATTGGTGTCTAGGCTACGGTAAAGCAATAATCATATATAAATATTACGGTGATGCATAAATATTATAGTGATTGTTTCTATGAAGGTACTTAAACCTTCGGCTGCATTACTACGATGATTCATGGTGCACCGATAACTCCTCTCCGTTACCTGGCTAAGAATTATTTTGTTGAATTAAGAAAAAGTGTGATTATACAATTTTGGGTTAGGAGCTACTAAGGATAGAAAATTTAGAATTAAGTCCTTGCATTCATTTAATTGCATTAGTTCATGCATATCTAAAAAAAATCAAAATCCAAAAGTAAAAAAATTGTACATGTTATTTAACTTAGTTTTGCTTAAAAATCTTTTTAAATCTTTTCTTTTGGAAAAAAAGAAAAAAAAATTCAAGTAAAATAAAAAATCTAAAAAAAATAAGCATTTTACTTGAGTTAGTTTTTTTAGAAAAACAAAAATCCAAAAAATATATAATCTTTTCAAAAACTAAAAAAAAGAAAAAACATATAAAAAAATTGAAAATCCAAAAAAAACAAAACGAAAATCAATCTCCCTTTTGAAAATTAAATCCTTTTTGGTAAATATTTTGCCTTTCAAAATATATATATATAAACAATTTTTCACTTCATTTTCTAAACATTGTTTCATTCTCTTAACTCGATTCTAACTTCTTTCTCTCCTTGACTTTTTCTTGTGCATGAGTACTTTGACTCGTGACACAACTAATCGTTTAACTCGAACAAATGATACTCCACCAATGGAAAATGAAAATGCCCCTTGAACTCTTATGGATAGAATCTTTCCCGATAGAGTTTCAATTCCTTCTTGTATCACGCTATCCGCCCCAATGGGTAACCATTTCGACATTTATTCCAATCATATTGCCACGCTCCCAAAAATTGGCAATTTTGAACATGATGACCCATACATTTTCTTAACGAAATTCGAACAAGTATGTGCGACCATTAAACTTCAACAACTTTATGATGGTGGAATCAAACTTCGATTAATTCCATTTTCCCTTACTGATTATGTTGAAAAATGGTTGTACAGCTTACCGTCAAATTTGATCAAAACTTAGGATGAATTTGTTAAAGTTTTCTTTAAAAAGTTCTACCCCTTGGAAAAAAACAACTAAAATCCGAAGCGAAATTTTCAATTTTCATCAATTTAGGGGTGAACCATTCGAAAAATATTTTGAAAGATTTAAAGAGCTTTTGATAAAATGTCCACTCCGTAATTTCTAAAAATGAACTCTTTGCCAAATCTTATATGATGAACTTGAAAACAGCTCACGAACCATGCTTGAATTTATGTGCCAAGGCAACTTTCTTGCCCAACATCACGATGATGCTTGGCAATTTTTTGAAAACCTAGCCGAAAAATCATCCCAATGGGAACATTCTAATGAAAAATCCATTTATTCACGATCGAGCGCACACTCGATAGTATCATCTTTGGCTTTGAAACCTAAAATCGATGCAATGATTAATAAATTTGATAACGTTTTCTCATCCAACCAAATGAACCAAGCTTCCCAACTAATGTTTTATAAATGCAACGATCCGAATCCAATGTACATTCCTATTTGGAGAAATCATCCGAACTTTGCTTGGAACCAAAATAATTCCAACACGAATTTGGTTCATCCCAATTTTCAAGCATTTCTGAACAATGCTTCGAATCCTCCCTTTCAACCCAATCATTTTCAACAAAATTTTATGGGTCCATCTCCAAATCAACCGCAACAATCTTTTTCTCCCCAAGACAATAAACGATTAAGTTCACTTGAGAAAAGTCTTGAAACTTAGGCTAAAGCAACTACTCAAAGTCTCCAATCAAACACTAATTTGCAAAATTTATTAACCTTGTACATGCAGAATACAAGTCAAATGATTGCTAAACTTGAAATGCAAATGAGTCAATTAGTCATGTCTGTAAGTGAACGTGAGCGAGGCACATTCCCAAGTTAGCCAGTTCCAAATCCCAAAAACCAAAAAACGAATTCGAATCAAGCCCATGTTATTCAAGATAGCAATGTAACCCAAATGAATGCTATCACGACTTTGCGTTTCGGTAAACAAATCGATAATCAAGTTGTTAACCCAAATGATTTACCGGAAACTCTTCATGACACTTCAAAAACTACAAGCAAATCTGAATAAAACATTGAGCCAAACATCGAATCAATCCAAATTCTTCTTCCACTCAAGTAGACCGACCTACTGAGTATCATGTTCCATTTCCATATCGCCTTCGACCTAAGAAACATTCTGACCAAATGGAAAAGATGTTGGAAAATTTTAAACAAGTGAAAGTTAACATCCCACTCCTTAATATTGTTCAACAAGTCATAACTTACGCTAAGTTTCTCAAGGACTTGTGTACCCAAAAACGACACACTCATGTACCCAAGAAAGTTTTCTTAGCCGCCAGATTTAGCGAAGTCTTGTCCCAATCAATTCCCATCAAATACAAAGATCCTGGATGTCCGATGATCTCATGCATGATAGGAGACAAAATGATTAACAAGTGCTTACTATATTTGGGTGCGACTGTTAATTTGATTTCTTATTCAGTTTACCAGCAACTTGGCTTGGGTGAACTAAAACCGACGAAAGTAACTCTTCAATTTGTCGATCGTTCGATAAAGAAATCCATGGGAGAAATTGAGGATGTACTCATCAAAATTGGTCAGTTCATATTCCCCGTCGATTTCATCGTCCTTGAGACTTAACCTGTGAATAATCCGATGAGTCAAATTCCATTGATTTTAGGCTGACCTTTCTTGGTTACTTCAAATGTTTTAATCAATTATCAAAACAATTTGATGAAATTTTTTTTTTTGGAAACATGACTTTGGATCTTAACATTTTCAATCTTGAAAATCAATCGAATTAACCACATGACCAAACGCTAGAAGTTAGCTTCATTCAAAAAAAATTTGATAACGAAACAGTTGACGTAAACCACGAACTCGAGACCGAATACGAACACCTGTTTCAAGATGAGCCTAATGAAATTGAAACTCCGTTTCCGTTTGAACCCCTTACTATGGAATCAGAACTTCAACCGAATTCGTTGATTGAGAAACCCCCGAGGTTGTAACTCAAACCCCTTCCCAATCACCTTAAGCACATATACTTTGGTGACAACGAAACATCTCCTGTCATAATATCTTCAACCCCTCTCTTGATCAAGAAACTTCCTTACTTTCAATTCTGTCGAAAAACAAAGAAGTAACTAGATGGTCGATCACCGATATAATGGGAGTTAGTCCCACTCTTATTCAACATCGTATCCATTTAGTTGATGATGCCAAGCCTATTCGTGACGCGCAACGAAGGTTTAACCCAAAAATGAAGGATGTGGTTCATGATGAAATCTTAAGCTTCTCGATAACGGAATCATATACCCAATCTCCGATAGTTCGTGGGTTAGCCTAATTCATGGCGTGCCTAAAAAGTCTGGACTTACCGTTATCAAGAACGATTCTAACGAAGTCATTCCCACTCGTGCTCAAATGGGTTGGCATGTGTGCATTGATTATCGGAAACTAAATGCTGCAACATGTAAAAGATCACTTCCTACTTCCTTTTATCGACCAAATGCTTGAACATTTAGCCGACCACGAATTCTACTGCTTTCTTGATGGTTATTCCAGCTATAACCAAATTCCAATCGCTCCTGAAGATCAAGAGAAAATGACTTTCACGTGTCCCTATCACAGTTTTATGTATCGATGTATGCCTTTTGGCCTTTGCAATGCTTCTGCTACTTTTCAAAGATGCATGGTCAGCATCTTTTCCGATATGATCGAACACTTTCTTGAAGTGTTTATGGACGATTTTTCCATCCTTGAAAACTCTTTTCCGAGTGCTTACACCATCTTAAGTTGGTTCTTAATCGTTGCAAGGACAAACACTTAACGTTAATTTGGGAAAAATGCCATTTTATGGTCAAACACGGCATTGTTCTTGGGCATGTCATTTCAAACAAAGGCATTGAGGTAGATAAAGCAAAAGTTGATGTAATTGCGAATCTACCTATCCCCAAATCAGTCAAGGACATTCGTTTATTTCTTAGACACGCTGGTTTTTATTGACGCTTTGTAGACTTTAGTAATATTTCTTGACCTTTGACGACTCTTCTTGGAAAAGACGTTCCATTTGACTTCAATTCCGATTGTGTTTCTGCTTTCGAATGTCTCAAAAACGAACTCATTTCCGCTCCCATCATTTGTTCAGTCAATTGGGATCTTCCTTTTGAAATAATGTGTGACGCTTCTAACTTTGCAGTTGGTGCTATCTTAGGGCAACGCATCAACAAAATTCTTCATGTTATTTACTATGCTACTATGACTATAAATGATGCTCAACTCAATTACATAACCACTGAAAAAGAGCTTCTAGCGGTAGTCTTTGCGCTCGAAAAATTCTGATAGTATTTTATTGGCTCACACATTACTGTTTACACTGACCACTCCGCTCTTGAGTACCTTTTCGCTAAAAATGATGCTAAGTCTCGTTTGATCCATTGGATCCTTTTACTCCAAGAATTTGACCTTGCGATCAAAGACAAAAAAGGATTCGACAATGTCATCGCTGATCATCTGTTATATCTTCCAAATGCGCTATATTCTTTACCGATTAACGAGAACTTTCTGGATGAACAACTCCTTTCTGTTTCTATCGATCCATGGTATGCCGACATTGTGAACTATCTAGTCACTAAGAAAACTCCTTCATTTTAGTCAAAATAAGATAAATATATTTTCTTTCCCAAGTCAAGTACTTCTATTGGGATGATCCATACTTGTTTAAGTACTGTTCCGACCAAATCATTCGAAGTTGCATCCCAGCTTGCGAAATCAAGAGTGTTCTTTTGTTTTATCATGACCAAGCTTGTGGTGGTCACTTCGGTCCTAAGAAAACCGCGGAAAAGGTGCTCCAATGTGGTTTTTGCTGGCCTACGCTTTTCAAAGATGCATTTGAGTTTTGTCAAACTTGCGATTATTGTCAAATGTTAGGAAGAATCTCTCGACGAAACATGATGCCTTTGAACCCCATTCTTATGATCAAAATTGATGTTTGGGGTAGTGACTTTATGGGATTGTTTCCCAATTCTTTTGGAAATCTCTAAATTATTCTTGCTATTGATTACGTCTCAAAATGGGTTGAAGCCATCCCTTGTAAAACAAATAACCACAAAGTTGTTGTGAAATTCATAAAAGAAAACATCTTTTCGAGGTTTGGAACACCTCGCACAATGATAAGCGATAATGGAACCCATACTTGTAATCGTTCGTTTGAAACTCTAATGAAGAAATACTCGATAACCCACATGTTATCCACTCCTTATCATCCTCAAACCTGTGGGCAAGTTGAAGTTTTAGATCATCAAATCAAACAAATCTTGGAGAAAACTATGAACAAAAATCGAAAAGATTGGTCACAAAAATTGACAGATGCGCTTTGGGCTTACAGAACTACGTATAAAACTAATCTTGAAATATCTCCTTCAAGGCTTATATATGGTAAAGAGTGCCATTTTCCCATTGAAATCGAACATAAAGCATTGTGGGCGATTAAGAACTTAAACTTTAATCTTGAAAATGCTAGCGAAAATAGAAAATTGCAACTCAACGAGTTAGAGGAGATTATGAACGACGCGCATGAAAACAAGAAAATTCACAAAAAAAGAACAAAAGTTTTTCAAGTTTATCCTAAGAAAAACGTTTTCGCCAAACCAAAAAGTTCTTTTATAGGACTCTAGAATTCACTTATTCCCTGGGAAATTAAAATAATGATGGACTGGACCATTTTGGTACGAACTGTTTTTCCACCTGGTGCCATAGAAATACAAAACACCCAGGGATGGAACAATTTTCAAAGTCAATGCTCATCGTTTGAAACTTTACTTTGAGTTGCCGAGTGATCGAGAGGAGGAGCTCATGACTCTTCATGAGCCATACTATGTCTAGTAAGAAATGTTAACCCTCTCTTGTAAATATCTACATATTTTTTTCCCGTTACACTCATTATATCATGCATTGACTGTGGGGACACAGTCAAAATTAAGTGAGGAGGGAATCTCATGTTCATTTTTTTTATTTCTCATGGTTTATTTTTTGCATTTTCTTTCCAAAACTCAAGAAAACAATTTTAAAACAAATTTTCTTTTTAGCGTAATGATTTATTTTTGCAGAAACACTATAGGATAAGTAAAGGTTTTTAGTTATTAAATTGAAATTTTTGAAAATTTATATGTCTCAACAAAAATAAAAATAAAGTTCGATTATAAGTAACGATGGTTTAACTAGTATATAGGAAGTTTCATGGATGATAAGTATGAAGTATGTCCTAATTGTAATCTTTGTTTAAAAGAGTGGTTGATTTGAAGTAAAGGCAATAACATTTTTGATCTTTTAAGTTAAATGGTGCTAAGATGATTTTGCAAAACTCTCTCTTCATAAAAAAACAAAAAAAATATCTGAGTTAGGTGTATGTAAATAGATTTAATAAAAATAACCACCTAGAGTCATGTGTTCATGCACAAGTGTGTACACTTGCCACGCTTTGTACTCTTCTCACATAAGCCCGAAAGGTAGTGCATGATCGATACCTTCGACCTCAGTTTATTTGAGTTAGATGTGTAAATAATAATAATGTTAATACTTTTCAAAAATAGAGAGAGCAAGCAATTGAAATCCAAGCACTATTTTCACTTATTTGATTCGACTTGTTATTCAAAAGAAATAAAAATACCACTTTGAAAAACTTTGGTAATCAACTAAGGATCCATTTCATAGTTAAACTGTGTTATCAACCGAAACAACTAGCCATCTAATTGTGATGATAACTTAATTTTTGTTGGAAGTTTTGATAAGTAAAAGGACTAAAATTTCTTGATAATGATCAAAACTTATATTTAACTTACTCGTGTCGATTTAAAATTAAATTCCTTATTTGTAAATATTTTTGAAACTTGCATCATGTAGTTGCATTAGAATCTACATATCGCATTTGGATTTTGTGGGTATTATCCGCTGAAAACCCTCACGAGACAACACTCGTCCTACTAGGGACACCTAGAGGTTTAACGGCTTGTTGCATACGCTCAATGCAATCGTGTTTCCTACGAAAACAGATTTGTCTTAGTTTTAGTTTATTCGAGGACGAATAAAAAGATAGGTGTGGGGGTATGTGATGTGCATGTAAAAGTGCATATTTTTACTTCCATATTTAATCTACTTTTATTTAAATAAATAGGCATATTAAGGTATTTTACATGTTTAAACCAAAATTTAAATTGTTTTCAAATCATCATTTATTCAACTTCATTTGGGGGTAAAATGGTAATTTTGTGTATGATTTAATTTGAGAAAATTTATTTGCACATTTTTATTTGTAGGAAATGAAGTGCAAATATGAAGAGCTTTCATGGATAAATGCATGCACATATGTTGAAGGCAAAGGAAGAATGGAAATAAATCAATTCACGCAACATGGGGCAGCCCACCTACCCGCTAACCCAATGACCACAATTAGAAGCTAATGGAGATTGAAATGCACATGCAAATATTAATGGTGGATTATGTAGAAGCTAATGATTACATGGAGGTTATGTGAGGAATGCGGAATATGGATCTTAAGGCTAGAATGAACACTAGAGGGGGAGGGTGAATAGTGTTTATAAGAAATTACTAAATCTTTTTGACTTATTGTTGATTTGTACACAAATGTATGCAATATTCAGACAAGGATATAATCACAGAATCAAACACAGATATAGAAATAAAGTAAATGCAGTAAAGGAAATAACACATCGGATTTTATACTGGTTCGGAGTTACCCTACATCCAGTCCCGAACAACTAAGTACGGATTTCCTTTCAAAAGCAATTCAATAATTACAACCCTCTATTTCAAGGCTACGAGGTACACCCTCCAGAATCACAATCCTCTGGGTAGAGATACTTGATTTCCGGGCAACAAGTTCACCCAATTGATGTCCAAGGCTACAATCACACCTTTTCTCGCTTGATTGATTTCCAAGGCTACAATCACACCTTTTCTCGCTAGATAGATTACAAAGAAGCCTATAACTCTGAATAGCACTGAGGATCTTGATGAGATAGTGACAGAGAATCAAACCAGAGATTATCTAGTTAGATTCAATGTTGATTTCGCAGAGTAATGGTAAAAATATGTATAAAGAAATGTAGAAGAAGAAGAGAAGTGAAAAACCAGAAAATCTATATGTAAATTCGTTGAAACTAACCCCTATTTATAACAACAACCATGTCCATTCGTGAAATGTTATGGCGAATAGACACTTCTTTTGAAATTCAAATTTTTGAATCTAACTGTCACTATGTCGACATGGGGTACTAGGGCATGTCGACATCCCAAAGGAAATTTTGATATTTTGTTTTTTTTTGAAAATAACCTTTATCTTATATTAAAACTATTTTAAACTTTATTAATATACTTGACTATAGATAAAATACATAGATAAATATAGAGAATAATATGTATAAAATTTTACTACAATTTTATATTTAGATCTAAGTAAATATATTATAATTAAAAGATAGTTTTAAAACAAACGAAGTTTAGAACAAGAGTTTATTAAAAACAAAAATAGAGAATATTTAAGGCTAAAACATCTTTTTGAAAATCATTTGAAAAGATAATTTTTAAGGCTAAAACATTTTGAAAAGCAGTTTTGAAATTATTCTGAAGTAGTTTTGAAAATCATTTCGAAGTAGTTTTGCAAGCTTCTTCCTGCAGAATATCTCATCACATCAGGACTCGAGAACTTGTACAAAACTAGGATGTTCGTGGGTTTGTAAGCCACTTGTTGTAGGTTTGTAAGCTACTTGTCGTGGGTTTATGAGCCACTAAAAAGGTAGAAATGGGTTCCATCGCAAAAGAAAAATGGAGTGAAGATTTCAGTGCTATTGTGAAGTTTTAACATAATTCTAGACTCAATACTTATCTTGAAATCTTGAACTTTTGATAATCTTGATATTCTTGATACTCATGAGTCTTCAATCTTGATATCTTGAATCTCTATACTATACAGTCTTCATTCTTGGTACCTGCATGGTTAAATCCTGCATATACATTTATATCTAAACTATAATGTTAGTATTTATATTTTATAATCTTATTCTAAGGTTGTTGTCATCAAAACCATCTACTCATGGACTAACAATCTCCGCCTTTTTGATGATGACAACCTTTGTTTATAAAATATTACTTCTATCCTAATAACTCCCCCTAAATCTAATAACTCCCCCTTAATCTATGCCTAACTACCCTATTTTATATTTCTCCCCCTTTGTCATCAACAAAAACAAACTAACTCCAAACTATATAACTCTTAGTCTAATATCCTATATGATTATAATGATAGTGTTATCATACATAATCAATACTTACTTGTAAACCTAAAACTTAGTCCTAAACTACTAACATTCCTAACCAAGTACCTATATAATACTTATATATAATATATATAGGAATCATATATAAGAACACACAATATTTATTTTTATATATATATGTTTATATTTACATTTTCGTAAAACGTGACAAATATACACATAACGATGAAAAACGAAAAAGAAGAGACTACTGAGTATCTTTGACAATTGGAGATCTATGGATCGAACAATTTGGATAATGGAAACAGAAATTTCCACGTTGTTCAACCAAGTTTCCGTCCTTGTCAAAACATACTTCGCCAACGCAAATGACTTTGTCGTTGTCTTCCGCATGCTCTTCTTCCATTGGTTCTTCTTCTTCTTCTTCACTTTCCTCTTGTTCATGATCTCCTGAAGAGTCCTCGTCAATCAAGATTGGATTAGCATGATTGTCCATTAGAAATTTTTGTAAATTTCTAAGGATTTTCCCTTGCCTTTCCTGTTCTTTTGCCAGTCGAAGTTGCACCATTTGAATTTCAGTCATTAACTTAATTGCATCCTTCAGAGAATCCTCCATTTTTGTCACTCGGGCGAGCGTAGTACGTTGGAACGGACCAGAGGTAGGAGAAGGGAACGAAAAGGTTGATTTTATGTTTGATTTAGAAGAGGAGGCCATTGATAAATTGATTTCAAAAGATAGAACAGAAAGAGAACAGAGAGAATGAAGGAAATTTCGAAAATAAGAAGAATATATAACCAATTATTTGAATTTTGATGGGAAAATTTTTAAAATTTAAAAAACGTTATATGTCGACATGGGTATAGGGGAGATGTCGACATGGTTCTCAATATTTTTACTATTTGATTTATTTTGATTTAATTTTTAATTATACTTTGTTATTTATATTTTATATTTCAGTTAATGAATAAATACCTAATTCTCTTCTTAATTTAGTAAATGTAGATCCATTTAAGGGATTTGTTAAGATATCAGCAATTTGATTTTCAGAATTGATATAGTCGAGAGTAATTACTTCTCTACTTATATTATCTCTAAGAAAATGGTGTCGATATCAATATGTTTAGTTCAAGCATGTTGAGTAGTATTTTTGGATAAATTTATTGCACTAGTATTATCACAATAAATTGGCGATTTTGAGATATTTAAACCAAAATCTTTTTAAAGTTTGTTGCATATATATTACTTGAGAACAAGCCAAAGCAGCAGAAATATACTCTGCTTCGGTTGTTGATAGAGAAACTGTGTTTTGCTTTTTACTAAACTAGGAAATCAGAGAATGCCCTAAAAAGTGACAAGTTCCACTTGTACTTTTTCGGTCTGATTTACAACCAGCATAATCAGCATCACAGTAAGATATTAAGTCAAACGAATCATTTTTAGAATAAAATAAGCCATAATCAAAGGTGTGTTTAACATATCTTATAATACATTTTACAGCTTTTAAGTGAGTTTCTTTAGGTTGGGATTGATACCTTGCACAGAGACAGACACTATGCATGATATCAGGTCTACGCGCAGTGATATAGAGTAGCGATCCAATCATTCCTCTATATAATTTTTGATTTACATCTTTCGAGAGATCTTAATTACTAAGGTACTCATTGGTTGCTATGGTAGTGGGTTTTCCACTCGCAGTAGTCAAACCAAATTTACTAATTAGGTCTTTAGCATATTTTTCTTGACTAATTAAGATACCATTATCTAATTGTTTTATTTGTAATCCTAAAAAGAAGTTTAATTCACCCATATGACTCATCTCAAACTCCTTTGTCATTATTTCAGAAAATTCTTTATTCATTTCAAAATTAGTTGATCCAAAAATGGTATCATCTACGTAGACTTGTACTAGTTGAATATCATTTTTATTTCTTTTAATAAAAAGAGTATTATCTACTTTACCTATTTCAAAATTTGATTGTAACAAATAAGATCTTAGTCTATCATACCAGGCTCTAGGAGCTTGCATTAGACCATATAGAGCTTTATTAAGTTTGTAAACATGATTTGGAAATTTATCATTTTCAAAAAGTGGTGGTTGTTTAACAAATACTTCTTCTTTTACAAAACCATTTAAAAATGCACTTTTAACATCCATTTGAAATTATTATGATTTGCGAAAGAAAGTAGAATCCTAATAGATTCTAATCTTGCTACGGGGGCAAAGGTTTCATCAAAATCTATTCCTTCTTCTTGACAATAACCTTGAGCGACTAACCGGGCTTTATTTCTAACAACCTCTCCTTGTTCATTCATTTTATTTTTATAAACCTATTTATTTCCAATTATTGTTTTATTTTCAGGTCTAGGAACAAGTTCCCAAACATCATTTCTAATGAATTGATTTAATTCTTCTTGCATAGCCAAAATCCATGAATCATCAGTTGATGCTTCTTCTGGATTTTTGGGTTCAATAGTTGATATAAAAGCTACATTACTCATTTGACTTAGTTGGTTTCTAGTTTTAACAACAGATTGCATATCTCCAAGTATATTTTCTATGGGATGATCTTTTAAAAGTTTAATCCTTTTATTAGGATGATTTAATTCATTATTATTTTCAGTTGACTCTTGGTTTTGAGTGATTAAATCCTCTTCATCATTTATTTCTTCAAATTTTTTGAATTTTCATCAAATGAAACATGCATTGTTTCTTCGATGGTATTAGTTCTTAAATTAAATACTCTGTATGCTTTACTTCTATTAGAATATCCGATAAAGATACCTTTCTCGGATTTAGGATCAAATTTATCTAAGTTATCTTTTGTATTTAAAATAAAACATTTACTTCCAAAAATTCTAAAATAAGATACCTTAGGTTTCTTTGAGTAAATAAGTTCATAAGATGTCTTATCAGTTAAAGATCTAATTAAAATTCTATTTAAAATATAACAGGCGGTAGCAACTGCTTCTGCCTAAAAGTAGTTTGGTAAATTACTATCAGCAAGCATAGTTCTCGCACACTCTTGAATCGTCCTATTTTTACGTTCTACTACTCCGTTTTGTTGTGGAGTTCTTGGAAATGAAAAATTGTGAATTATTCCCTTTTTATTGCAGAATTCTTCAAACTTTTCATTTTCAAATTTACCACCGTGATAACTACGGATGGTTAAATTTTTTTGAGAAAGTTGATTTTGAACCCTTTTTGAAAAATTCTTAAAATATTCAAAAGTATCACTTTTATGTTTTAAAAATATTGTCCATGTAAATCTAGAATAATCATCTACAATTACAAAAAAATATTTACTATTATTTATTGATAGAATTTGAGATGGACCAAATAGATCAATATGAAGTAATTCAAGAGGTTTCGTAGTAGAAATCATATCTTTTAATTTAAAAGAGCTTTTTCTAAGTTTTCCTAGTTGACATGCATCACATAGACTATCTACTTTAAAATTCATTTTAGGGAGGCCTCTTACTAGATCATGTTTTGACAGTCTAGATAAGAGTTTGAAATTCAAATGCCCAAATCTCTTATGCCAAATCCTAGTGTCACTTGCATTTGCCAAAAGACACAAGTTATTATTTGAAATTTTCATACTAAGAATATAAATATTATTTTCCTAATTCCTTCAAATATTATGGTTGAATTATTATCTTCAATGTGACACTTATCTTTTTCAAATTTAATTTTATATCCTTTATCGCATAGTTGACTTATACTTAGCAGATTGTGTTTCAGATTCTTAACTAGCAAAACATTAGTAATAATAGGAGTTTCAGAGTTACAGACTTTGCCGATGCCGATCACATAACCTTTTTAATTGTCTCCAAAGTTAACCAGTCCTCAGTCTTTGTATATTATATCATTCAGCATATCTGGATTCCCAGTCATGTGTCTAGAACATCCACTATCAAGTATCCATTTGTTCTTTTTGATCTGCACAATTTGTTTGTTCTGGATTAATTCCTCAACTCCCATAAAGCATGATTCCTGCACATCAAACAATCTTAGTAGACAACTTGTATTTGAATATTGATTATATGCAGACTCAAGAGACAATGATGATCTGAATATTTCTAAACATGCATTAACAAAATTCTTAAACATAGCCATTTTAAAAAAAAAACTTTTTCAAAAATCAAATTATGAAACTTTTGAAAACCTTGCTCTGATACCAAATGTGAGGAATGCGGAATATGGATCTTAAGGCTAGAATGAACACTAGAGTGGGGTGAATAGTGTTTATAAGAAATTACTAAATCTTTTTGAGTTATTGTTGATTTGTACACAAATGTATGCAATATTCAGACACAGATATAATCACAAAATCAAACACAGATGCAGAAATAAAGTAAATGCAGTAAAGGAAAGAACACACCGGATTTTGTACTGGTTTGGAGTTACCCTACATCCAGTCCCGCACAACTAAGTACGGATTTCCTTTCAAAAGCAATTCAACAATTACAACCCTCGGTTTCAAGGCTACGAGGTACACCCTCCAGAATCACAATCCTCTGGGTAGAGATACTTGATTTCCGGGCAACAAGTTCACCCAATTGATTTCCAAGGCTACAATCACACCTTTTCTCGCTTGATTGATTTCCAAGGCTACAATCACACCTTTTCTCGCTAGATAGATTACAAAGAAGCCTATAACTCTGAATAGCACTAAGGATCTTGATGAGATAGTGACAGAGAATCAAACCAGAGATTATCTAGTTAGATTCAATGTTGATTTCAGTAGAGTAATGGTAAGAATGTGTATAAAGAAATGTAGAAGAAGAAGAGAAGTGAAAAACCAGAAAATCTATATGTAAATTCGTTGAAACTAACCCCTATTTATAGAAGAACAACAGCCATGTCCATTCGTGAAAGGTTATGGCGAATAGACACTTCTTTTGAAATTCAAATTTTTGAATCTAACTGTCACTATGTCGACATGGGGTACTAGGGCATGTCGACATCCCAAAGGAAATTTTGATATTTTGTTTTTTTTTGAAAATAACCTTTATCTTATATTAAAACTATTTTAAACTTTATTAATATACTTGACTATAGATAAAATACATAGATAAATATAGAGAATAATATGTATAAAATTTTACTACAATTTTATATTTAAATCTAAGTAAATATATTATAATTAAAAGATAGTTTTAAAACAAACGAAGTTTAGAACAAGAGTTTATTAAAAACAAAAATAGAGAATATTTAAGGCTAAAACATCTTTTTGAAAATCATTTGAAAAGATAATTTCTAAGGCTAAAACATTTTGAAAAGTAGTTTTGAAATTATTCTGAAGTAGTTTTGAAAATCATTTTGAAGTAGTTTTGCAAGCTTCTTCCTGCAGAATATCTCATCACATCAGGACTCGAGAACTTGTACAAAACTAGGATGTTCGTGGGTTTGTAAGCCACTTGTCGTAGGTTTGTAAGCTACTTGTCGTGGGTTTGTAAGCCACTAAAAAAGTTGAAATGGGTTCCATCCCAAAAGAAAAATGGAGTGAAGATTTCAGTGCTACTGTGAAGTTTTAACATAATTCTAGACTCAATACTTATCTTGAAATCTTGAACTCTTGATAATCTTGATATTCTTGATACTCATGAGTCTTCAATCTTGATATCTTGAATCTCTATATTGTAAAGTCTTCATTCTCGGTACCTGCATGGTTAAATCCTGCATATACATATATATCTAAACTATAATGTTAGTATTTATATTTTATAATCTTATTCTAAGGTTGTTGTCATCAAAACCATCAACTCATGGACTAACAATCTCCCCCTTTTTGATGATGACAACCTTTGTTTATAAAATATTACTTCTATCCTAATAACTCCCCCTAAATCTAATAACTCCCCCTTAATCTATGCCTAACTACCCTATTTTATATTTCTTCCCCTTTGTCATCAACAAAAACAAACTAACTCCAAACTATATAACTCTTAGTTTAATATCCTATATGTTTATAATGATAGTGTTATCATACATAATCAATACTTACTTGTAAACCTAAAACTTAGTCCTAAATTACTACTAACATTCCTAACCAAGTACCTATATAATACTTATATATAATATATATAGGAATCATATATAAGAACACACAATATTTATTTATATATATATATATATATATATATATATATATGTTTATATTTACATTTTCGTAAAACGTGACAAATATACACATAACGATGAAAAACGAAAAAGAAGAAACTACTGAGTATATTTGACAATTGGAGATCTATGGATCGAACAATTTGGATAATGGAAATAGAAATTTCCACGTTGTTCAACCAAGTTTCTGTCCTTGTCAAAACATACTTTTCCAATGCAAATGACTTTGTCGTTGTCTTCTGCATGCTCTTCTTTCATTGGTTCTTCTTCTTCTTCTTCACTTTCCTCTTGTTCATGATCTCCTGAAGAGTCCTCGTCAATCAAGATTGGATTAGCATGATTGTCCATTAGAAATTTTTGTAAATTTCTAAGGATTTTCCCTTGCCTTTCCTGTTCTTTTGCCATTCGAAGTTTCACTATTTGAATTTCAGTCATTAACTGAATTGCATCCTTCAGAGAATCCTCCATTTTTGTCACTCGGGCGAGCATAGTACATTGGAACGGACCAGAGGTAGGAGAAGGGAACGAAAAGGTTGATTTTATGTTTGATTTGGAAGAGGAGGCCATTGATAAATTGATTTCAAAAGATAGAACAGAAAGAGAACAGAGAGAATGAAGAAAATTTCGAAAATAAGAAGAATATATAACCAATTATTTGAATTTTGGTGGGAAAAATTTTAAAATTTAAAAAACGTTATATGTCGACATGGGTATAGGGGAGATGTCGACATGGTTCTCAATATTTTTACTATTTGATTTATTTTGATTTAATTTTTAATTATACTTTGTTATTTATATTTTATATTTCAGTTAATGAACGAATACCTAATTCTCTTCTTAATATAGTAAATGTAGATTCATTTAAGGGTTTTGTTAAAATATCAGAAATTTGATTTTCAGAATTGATATAGTCGAGAGTAATTACTTCTCTACTTATATTATCTCTAAGAAAATGGTGTCTGATATCAATATGTTTAGTTCGAGCATGTTGAGTAGTATTTTTGGATAAATTTATTGCACTAGTATTATCACAATAAATTGGTGATTTTGAGATATTTAAACCAAAATCTTTTAAAGTTTGTTGCGTATATATTACTTGAGAACATGCCAAAGCAGCAGACATATACTCTGCTTCAGTTGTTGATAGAGAAACTGTGTTTTGCTTTTTACTAAACCAGGAAATCAGAGAATGCCCTAAAAAGTGACAAGTTCCACTTGTACTTTTTCGGTCTGATTTACAACCAGCATAATCAACATCATAGTAAGATATTAAGTCAAAAGAATCATTTTTAGAATTAAATAAGCCATAATCAAAGGTGTGTTTAACATATCTTATAATACGTTTTACAGCTTTTAAGTGAGTTTCTTTAGGTTGAGATTGATACCTAGCACAAAGACAAACACTATGCATGATATCAGGTCTACTCGCAGTGATATAGAGTAGTGATCCAATCATTCCTCTATATAATTTTTGATCTACATCTTTCAAGAGATCTTCTTTACTAAGGTACTCATTGGTTGCCATGGGAGTGGGTTTTCCACTCGCAGTAGTCAAACCAAATTTACTAATTAGGTCTTTAGCATGTTTTTCTTGACTAATAAAGATACCATTATCTAATTGTTTTATTTGTAATCCTAAAAAGAAGTTTAATTCACCTATATGACTCATCTCAAACTCTTTTGTCATTATTTCAGAAAATTCTTTATTCATTTCCAAATTAGTTGATCCAAAAATGATATCTTCTACGTAGACTTGTACTAGTTCACTACTAGAAAAGACTTGAATTCCGACAGTGAGGACCGGCGGCTAATTTCCGACGGCTTTCGACGGGCCGTCGGCGGCCGTCGGAAAACTGCGATTATAGGGCTCAATCGAGCCCTCTTCTTCTTCCTCATTTCATACGAAAATTATATCAAAAAATCCCCAAATTCGTTCTCCAAGCTTCCAATCCCTAATTTCGAGCTTCCGGATCCTCCACGGCTGCCTAATCAACCTCCATTACTCTTAATCTCAGGTATAATCTCTTAGTTTTGTAAAAAATTCAGTTTTTACCATAATTTTAGATTTGCATAAATTGATAAATTAGGATGAATTAGGGATTGCAATTGTTTCCTATAGCGTAATAACGGTTTATAGCATCACATGGTATACGTATTTCATCTTTTATCGTGAAATTGTGAAAAACATGTATAATTTGTGGTTGTTCATGTATATGTAAATTGTTGTGTATGCCTTTATTGTACGATTGTATACGTTAGTTGGAATAAGATAAAATGAATGAATGAACTCGGAATATTATATTGTGCACGTATTTACTTATGAAACAAAAAAATGCATTACTCTAAATTATAATTGTGTGTATTAAAAAATGACAAAAATGTTAAACCAGCCTTAAGTTGATGTAATACGTCGAATAAATGTGTTAAATTAATTAATATATATTTTTGTAAATGTGAACAGTGAGTAAAACTGTATTTTTTTGTCAAATGCGCGCATGTAATTGACAAATGTTCCTTAGAGAGTTTTTGGCCCCGTCTGACGAGTGTTGTACATGATCGTTGTATAAATAGTCGTTTTTTTCGAAAAACGACCATTTATATTCATCTGGTACAATGTTTGTCGGATTTGTCCCTGTATTGGACAAGTTATGAACACAGTAAGCATTTACATTTTGTATACTACTTCGTCTCAAGCGGTTCATAAAATTTCGGCCTAACTTTTCTTTTTTGTTTCCTGCGTACATGCATTTCTGTACAATGTAGGGAACAAAAGGGAAATGCTGCCGAAATTTTATAGAATCGTTTGAGACGAAGTAATATACGAAATGCAAATGCTTACTGTGTTTGTAATGGGAAGTAGGATGCCTGACCAATGAAAAAAAAATTTATACAATTTTTTATATCGATACGTTAAAAAATAAAATGTGCCATATTTGAAAATATTTTTAAATTTGTGAAGTTGTTCTTTAAATTCAAATATTATACGACCATGAAAATAATCTTTTTCGAATTTGTATTCTTCAAAATAAATATTAAATTTTGAACTTCTCATTTTGTCAAATAGGAAAATGATCGATTATTTTGTTAATCGGAGGAGATGGATGTATCAAAGAAAAGGACCGAGGGGCTCAATAAAAGAAGATTTTTATAATGGTATAAACGTGTTTGTTGAATTCGCTTTAAGTAATAACGGAAACATATTTCATTATCATGTTATACCGTTGATGGATGTATCAAAGCAATTTATACCGTTGATGTCATTTTCATATGAAATATATTTCATTATCATGTTATTATTGTCTTATATAATGATGTGTATATATCACAGGTTTAGCATTATGTCATATAGAGGTAGGAGCTCTTCACGATCGTTAGGAGGCGATGGCAGTGGCCCATCGCAAGAGCCACAACATCCAGTAGTATCGTTAGTTCCTAGAACATATGGGTAAGAATTAAATTTTATTCAGCATCTTATTTTTTTTATGGTATACGTACTTATCTATATCGTACTTAAAAAACAGGGGGTTCGACCTACTTCCCTCTAAGGTTGTGCTGGACGTCTCTAGAGCTTCTTATCGCAGTAGGATCAGTGCTTGCTGGCCGAAGTGGGATAGCATCCCTCCTCACATCATAGAGTGCATATGGCAGGATGTCTTAGTATGTGTATTTTTCTGTTTTCCATTTTTAATTCATTTTTGTCGTTTTCCTACTGTTTATCGTTTAAAGTGTAATTTTTTTTAACACAGGCTGAGATAGACATCCAGACAGACGATATGATGCTGGCATGAGGATACTGGATGAAGAAGATGCGCAAGAACTACAGGGACACGATATCGGAGATTAAGAAATCTGGTAAGAAACCACGGTGGATGGGAGAGAGCGTGTGGCAAGCTTGGTTGAGATACTGGGAGACGGACGAGGCGAAGGCAAGTATACTAATTTTTTTTGAATTATTAATTTAACGTGATCGAAAAATAATGTATCAAATTTTGAATGTACGGGCAGAGTCGGATAGAAACTCCGCAAATAGAAATAAGAATCCCGTCACTCATCGCGGAGGATCGAAGTCGTTTCAGCAGTATCGACAGGAGTTGGTAAATTTACTGAATAATAAATGTAAATAGTTTATGCTATATGATTTTAAATGTATAATAATTATATGTAACGATCAACTTCAGGAAGCCGAGGCACATGGTCCTATCAGCTATATGGACGTGTTCACCCGTACGCATGCTGTCGAGCACGTTAATTCAGACGAGACTGTTTCGTATACATGGCAGGATGATAAATCCAGCAAAAGCCATGTAAGCATATTTCATTTTATTCGGTATTAGTAATTGTTTTAACTGTTAAACTATAATGATATAAGATATGATATTATTAATTTGTTAATGCAGGAGAAGTTTATGGAGCAGCAGCAGAAACTCCTTGCTGATACGGGTCGAGATCAGCTGACGACCGATGAGGAGGATGCTATTTTTGAGTTCGTTATGGATCCAGCAGAGCATGGTCGACGATTCGGATTTGGAAATCTAGCGGTAAATAATTTACTTTTTCTTAAAATACTTCAAATTTGATATTTTGACCTTTTCAAAACAATAAACTTGAATTTTTTTCATTTTTCCATTGTTGCAGTCCAGCAGTCAGAGACGGGGTCGGCGGAATAGAGGTCAGAGCGATCTAGCCGATATAGAAGAATTGCGGACTAGAGTGTCCCAACTGGAGGAGCAGAACCAACAACAGGCCATGCAGACCACACAGTTGTTAGAGTACATGCAGCAGTTTGGTGGCCGCTTCCCTTCCTCGGCTGGCTCTGGATCTAGCGGAGATTGATTCATTGCTTGCTTGCTTGCTCGTTCAGGTATGTTTTGTTTTAGTTTTGAATGATTTGGTAGACGGGTGATTTAATTGTTGATTTATATATAAATACGTTTGATACACTTGGTTTTATGGTTGTATGACAATGTGGATGAGGATATTGATGATTTTGTGTATTCATAACATGATAGAACACTTACTGTTATGATTATTGTCAATGTTGGGATGATTATGTATATTATGTATTTTTTTGATTTAATTTTATTTATTTGTGTGTTTATTGAATATTGTGTAGTTTGGGTTTTGATATTTGGTTGGAATATTTTATACTGGATTGTGCAGTATTGATATAATAGTGTTTGGAAGAGAAATGTGGTTGGAAGGCTATATTTGCAGCGAAAATTAAAAAAAAACACAGCAGATTTCCGACGGCTCCCGACGACTTACAGGTCAAAATTTCCGACGGCTACCGGCGGCCTGTAGCTCATTATTCCCGACGGTTTCCGACGGATCCCGACACATGTCGGCATCCATCGGAAACCGCCAGAAACCGTTAGAATCCATCGGAAATATGTTCGACAGGCACCGTCGGAAGCCGTCGGAAGTACTGCTCCCCGACGCAGTAAATTCCGACGGCTTTTTCTGAGGGCGGCCGACGGTTTTTGGCCGTCGGAAATCGAGTTTCCCCTTGTAATATCATTTTTATTTCTTTTAATAAAAAGAGTATTATCTACTTTACCTACTTCAAAATTTGATTGTAACAAGTAAGATCTTAGTCTATCATACCAGGCTCTATGAGCTTGCTTTAGACCATATAGAGCTTTCTTAAGTTTGTAAACATGATTTGGAAATTTATCATTTTCAAAAAGTGGTGGTTGTTTAACAAATACTTCTTCTTTTACAAAACCATTTAAAAATGCACTTTTAACATCCATTTGAAATAATTTGAAATTATTATGATTTGCGAAAGCAAGTAGAATCCTAATAGCTTCTAATCTTGCTACGGGGGCAAAAGTTTCATCAAAATCTATTCCTTCTTCTTGACAATAACCTTGAGCGACTAACCTAGCTTTATTTCTAACAACCTCTCCTTGTTCATTCATTTTATTTTTATAAACCCATTTAGTTCCAATTATTGTTTTATTTTCACATCTAGGAACAAGTTCCCAAACATCATTTCTAGTGAATTGATTTAATTCTTCTTGCATAGCCAAAATCCATGAATCATCAGTTGATGCTTCTTCTGGATTTTTGGGTTCAATAGTTGATATAAAAGCTACATTACTCATTTGACTTAGTTGGTTTCTAGTTTTAACAACAGATTGCATATCTCCAAGTATATTTTCTATAGGATGATCTTTTAAAAGTTTAATCCTTTTTTTAGGATGATTTAATTCATTATTAGTTTCAGTTGACTCTTGGTTTTGAGTGATTAAATCCTCTTCATAATTTATTTCTTCAAAATTTTTGAAATTTTTATCAAATGAAACATGCATTGTTTCTTCGATGGTATTAGTTCTTAAATTAAATGCTCTGTATGCTTTACTTCTATTAGAATATCTGATAAAGATACCTTTGTCGGATTTAGGATTAAATTTATCTAAGTTATCTTTTGTATTTAAAATAAAACATTTACTTCCAAAAATTCTAAAATAAAATACCTTAGGTTTCTTTGAGTAAATAAGTTCATAAGATGTCTTATCAGTTAAAGATCTAATTAAAATTCTATTTAAAATATAACAGGCGGTAGCAACTGCTTCTGCCCAAAAGTACTTTGGTAAATTACTATCAGCAAGCATAGTTCTCGCACACTCTTGAATCGTCCTATTTTTACGTTCTACTACTCCGTTTTGTTGTGGAGTTCTTGGAAATGAAAAATTGTGAATTATTCCCTTTTTATTGCAGAATTCTTCAAACTTTTCATTTTCAAATTCACCACCGTGATCACTACGGATGGTTATAATTTTTTTTAGAAAGTTGATTTTGAACCCTTTTTGAAAAATTCTTAAAATATTCAAAAGTATCACTTTTATGTTTTAAAAATATTGTCCATGTAAATCTAGAATAATCATCTACAATTAAAAAACATATTTACTATTATTTATTGATAGAATTTGAGATGGACCAAATAGATCAATATGAAGTAATTCAAGAGGTTTCGTAGTAGAAATCATATCTTTTAATTTAAAAGAGCTTTTTCTAAGTTTTCCTAGTTGACATGCATCACATAGACTATCTACTTTAAAATTCATTTTAGGGAGGCCTCTTACTAGATCATGTTTTGACAGTCTAAATAAGAGTTTGAAATTCAAATGCCCAAATCTTTTATACCAAATCCAAGGGTCACTTGCATTTTCCAAAAGACACAAGTTATCATTTGAAATTTTCGTACTAAGAATATAAATTTTCTTTTTCCTAATTCCCTCAAATATTATGGTTGAATTATTATCTTCAATGTGACACTTATCTTTTTCAAATTTAATTTTATATCCTTTATCGCATAGTTGACTTTTACTTAGCAGATTGTGTTTCAGATTCTTAACTAGCAAAACATTATTAATAATAGGAGTTTCAGAGTTACCGACTTTGCCAATGCCGATCACATAACCTTTTGAATTGTCTCCAAAGTTAACCAGCCCTCCGTCTTTGTATATTATATCATTCAGCATATCTGGATTCCCAGTCATGTGTCTAGAACATCCACTATCAAGTATCCATTTGTTCTTTTTGATCTGCACAATTTGTTTGTTCTGGATTAATTCCTCAACTCCCATAAAGCATGATTCCTGCACATCAAACAATCTTAGTAGACAACTTGTATTTGAATATTGATTATATGCAGACTCAAGACACAATGATGATCTGTATATTTCTAAACATGCATTAACAAATTTCTTAAACATAGCCATTTAAAAAAAAAACTTTTTCAAAAATCAAATTATGAAACTTTTGAAAACCTTGCTCTGATACCAAATGTGAGGATTGCGGAATATGGATCTTAAAGCTAGAATGAACACTAGAGGGGGGGTGAATAGTGTTTATAAGAAATTACTAAATCTTTTTGAGTTATTGTTGATTTGTACACAAATTTATGCAATATTCAGACACAGATATAATCAAAGAATCAAACACAGATGCAGAAATAAAGTAAATGCGGTAAAGGAAAGAACACACCGGATTTTGTACTGGTTCGGAGTTACCCTACATCCAGTCCCGCACAACTAAGTACGGATTTCCTTTCAAAAGCAATTCAACAATTACAACCCTCGGTTTCAAGGCTACGAGGTACACCTTCCAGAATCACAATCCTCTGGGTAGAGATACTTGATTTCCGGGCAACAAGTTCACCCAATTGATTTCCAAGGCTACAATCACACCTTTTCTCGCTTGATTGATTTCCAAGGCTACAATCACACCTTTTCTCGCTAGATAGATTACAAAGAAGCCTATAACTCTGAATAGCACTGAGCATCTTGATGAGATAGTGACAGAGAATCAAATCAGAGATTATCTAGTTAGATTCAATGTTGATTTCGGCAGAGTAATGGTAAGAATACGTATAAAGAAATGTGGAAGAAGAAGAGAAGTGAAAAAACAGAAAATCCATATGTAAATTTGTTGAAACTAACCCCTATTTATAGAAGAACAACATCCATGTCTATTCGTGAAAAGTTATGGCGAATAGACATTTCTTTTGAAATTCAAATTTTTGAATCTAACTGTCACTATGTCGACATAGGGTACTAGGGCATGTCGACATCCCAAAGGAAATTTTGATATTTTGTTTTTCTTTGAAAATAACCTTTATCTTATATTAAAACTATTTTAAACTTTATTAATATACTTGACTATAGATAAAATTCATAGATAAATATAGAGAATAATATGTATAAAATTTTACTACAATTTTATATTTAAATCTAAGTAAATATATTATAATTAAAAGATAGTTTTAAAACAAATGAAGTTTAGAACAAGAGTTTATTAAAAACAAAAACAGAGAATATTTAAGGCTAAAACATCTTTTTTAAAACCATTTGAAAAGATAATTTTTAAGGCTAAAACATTTTGAAAAGCAGTTTTGAAATTATTCTGAAGTAGTTTTGAAAATCATTTTGAAGTAGTTTTGCAAGCTTCTTCCTGCAGAATATCTCATCACATCAGGACTCGAGAACTTGTACAAAACTAGGATGTTCGTGGGTTTGTAAGCCACTTGTCGTAGGTTTGTAAGCTACTTGTCGTGGGTTTGTAAGCCACTTAAAAGGTAGAAATGGGTTCCATCCCAAAAGAAAAATGGAGTGAAGATTTCAGTGCTATTGTGAAGTTTTAACATAATTCTAGACTCAATACTTATCTTGAAATCTTGAACTCTTGATAATCTTGATATTCTTGATACTCATGAGTCTTCAATCTTGATATCTTGAATCTCTATACTGTACAGTCTTCATTCTTGGTACCTGCATGGTTAAATCCTGCATATACATATGTATCTAAACTATAATGTTAGTATTTATATTTTATAATCTTATTCTAAGGTTGTTATCATCAAAACCATCAATTTATGGACTAATCGGTTACACTTCCTAAAGGGAATTTTAGGTAGTCTCCTAAAATATGAATTACGGTTTTAAGCACGTATAAATACCCCTTATGTTTCATGTAATAATCTTCTTACCTTTCATGCAAGTTGTAGCCAAAAATTCAATATAAAGTAAAGTTTCTTTCATGGCTTCTTAGCCTTTTCTTTATGCAATTTATTTATATGCAATTTTAGTTCATGCACTTTTAATTCATGTTCCTTTCTTTTATGTTTCTTTTTATGTTAGTAGTTTAGATATCTTTCTTTAATGCAAGTAGTTTAGAATTATTTTAAGCACGTAGATTAGCTTTTTAGTTTATTTTAAGCAGCTCACTTCTTTCATGTTGAAATCACTTTGTCTTATAATGAATTCAGATATGAGAAGCCAAGCCCCTTTAATTTAGGGGTGATGAAGCTCTCATGAATCACATAAAGTTAACATAGTGATTTCATTTGATCACTTTTTATGCTTAATGGAAATTTTTAATGTGGTAAAATTTTGTTGTTTAATATTGAATTTGATAGCCTATGTTGTTTACACCAAATACGCTACGCTTAACCAAACATAAACACAAACTACATCTTCATCTACATATGATTTTGGTAATGAAGTGGATTTAGAATCAAAATTTTATGGTCTATGTTACTAATCAATAGCAAATAGATCATGCTTAGAATAGATTTTATTTTTAATTTCATTATCATTTTCATGAGAGTTGACAAGTGGTTTGGATGGTGTATTAAAGTTTGATGGTTAACGTTGGGCTAATTAATAGCATACGTACTACAATTGTATGTTGTGCACTTGCGGTTTATAACGATATAATTTTTAACGGCGATTTTCTAACCGATAGAAATTTCCGCCGTTATTTAACAATAAACTAGTATAATAATAGATTATTCAAATAAATATAAATGAACAACTCTATACTCAATAATGAAACAATCAAAACATATAATTTCATATAACAAAACAAATTCTAAGAAATGGATCATATTCCAAAATTAATTAGATAATATATTTTGTAAAGTAAATAACTAATTTCTCAATGTTTTATAAAATTGAAAAATAATTTAGTATTCACAAACAGTGTTAGAAATTTATTTGTTGAAGTCATTCACAATATCAAAATTTGTATAATAAATGAGAAATCAAAAGATTAGAAATCATACTTAAACCCCAATTTTTAATTCAAATATTGAAAATATAAAGTTTGATATAATATTTTTTTAACAATTAAATCAAATACTCTAGTATAAATATTTATAACATTCAAAATCCTTTTATAGAATAAATTCCTTTTCATATATATTATTAAAGCCAGTCAATTATACAAAATCATCAAATAAACTAATTCCGAACATAAATATATTAAAAGGAAATAACTTTCAAAACTCTTAAGGAAAATATTTATAATCAATATCCCCATTTAAAATTACCTTTATAATATTTCCTATTTCCATTTTATTAAATATACGCATTAAAAAAGAATTTCCCTTTCAGCAAGTATTATTAAAACCTTTCATTTATACTTATAAAATTCCACACATTCCAATATATTGAAAATGCTCTATTTTATTTTCCTAAATCAACTTTTATTTTAAAATAGTTCACATAAATGATTTCTTGAAGCTTTCAAAAATATTATAAAATAGGAAAATCTATAAATCGTCTAAAATAAAATCCATGGAATGAAATTCTCTATAAATCAACAACAAAACAACAATACAAATATTATCGTATAGTCAAATCGAATTCCATGAATATCAGCCATTGATAAACTGTACTCACAATATATGTAACGGTTGCGACTTTTCGACGCTCAAAAGTCGACATTAATACGTCCACTTTACCAAATGTCGCGCAATCGAATGCCGGAAAACCGAACCATTAAGGTTAAAAAGAAGAGGTAGAAGAAGACAGAAGAAAATGAAACAGAAACAATATCAGAATCTCACACTCGCAGTGGAACAATATATAATAGATAATAACTAGTCTTTTAAACAAAGAACTATATCAGTTTATACATACATCAATCAGAGTCAATATACAACTCAATACAGCAATGGACAGTAATATAAACTTGTCCTCACACAGAATACACAGCGGGATAAATAAACAAGTACGGTAGTATGCCTCGCTCGTCTCCAAAGCTCCAGAATATCCTGATAACATAACTCTAGGCTGCCCGTGTGGAAAATTATGGGCACCCAGAGTTTAGAAAGGGAACAATAAACTCCGAGTCACTCATGGTGACTGGTGTGAGATCGTAAAATAGTTATTTTCACAAAGAAAATAAAATAGATTCGCAATGCTTTTGGAAAATGAAACTACCATAAGGCCTCCCGCCACACACACAATGCAAACGCAGAATTGGAGGAGATTTCTCCTTATGATAGTCAAATATGCTTACTACGAAAAATCAGTTGGTATTATTATTAATGTCTAGTGTGGAAAACATTTCGAAAGTATAATATCAATCTTAGCCAACATACAACCATTATTGTATGTCTACTATAGCTACTATGTTCAGTAGCAGGTTACCGCCACATTCCATAGCAGGTTATACAACTAAAACCGTACAGGGTTCGTATTGTTTTTTTGGATTTCCAACAAATGGTCAGGCAAAGGAACTTCCTTACACCAAAATGGAAACGCCTCTGGAAAGACGCCCCGAGAACCTAACCGGATCTCTGCAAACACAAGGCCAACGCTACCTCACGCTGTACAGCTGTAACTAGGTAACCAACACACTGACACTACCTCACGCTGTACAGCTGTAACTAGGTAACTAACACACAAGTATGCCATCCCCCCGGTCGTTACCGACCTTTATCCGAGGATCCTCAACCACAAAGTATAATAAATTTGCAGCATAAACATAGGTAAAATATCTGGGCTCCATACCATGATATCACCTTTTATCCAGAAGGAAATGACATACCCTTGGGGCGCGACCCCTAAAAGCCTTGCCGCAGCATTCGTGTTTCGACCATTACCGGGTTGTGAGGCTCGACGAAGTCTCGTACACAAAGCTACGCTTTTTCACAAAGCCATGCTTTGATCAACAAATGATTAACATCACTTCGTATGCCACATTACCAAATTGGGAATGTATCACTAGTAACCTTCAACTACATAACCTCTGAGCTCGTACGTCTCAGAGAAGGGTGTTAAGCTAAGAGAATAAATTCTCCCCCACCAACAGAAATGTATTTGATAGAAACTAGCTTTACATCTCAAAGTGTAACGTTAGACACACATCCATACAAGTCTGTTCCGGGATCAAACGGAACCGAAGGCACTTCCAAAGAAGCCCTTGCAATCCGGATATTCACTAATCACGTCCGGACTTCCCATCACAAGAAGAGTGATATAAATCTCTATACCGGAGCAACTCGGTGCAGAGATATTCGACAGGTTGTCCTTTCATTTTCGAAAATACCCGGTCTTCACACCGGTCTTCAAATGTTATCCATTCACGACGTCTCACTATTCGGAATGGGTTATATGACACAAAGTCCTCTCCCGGCTTAACCGAATAATGAGCGTTTGTTTTAAAAACAAATTCAAGTGCCACTTCAAAGGCAAATATTGATAGTCGGTTATTTAACTATCAACAACATTCACAACAATCAACCAATTTAAATAATTTTCCCAAATTATTAAATTTCAAAATATCTTCACAAGATATATATTTTCCACACTTCATCATTTGAAAACCAATTTCAAATCACATTTTCACACTTCATTACTTTGAAAACAAATTTCAAATCAATTCATTTGCGGAATGAAATTCCCGATATTATTCATTTCCCTTTTTCTTAATAAATTCCCACTGTGAATTTAAAATTTCCAAATATTCACTTATACACGATTTTCAAATCGTTTTCCAAATATTCACTTTCAAACACCAAATCAATTACAAATTGATTTCTAAATTTATTTAAAATCCCAAATCATTTTACAAATCGATTTCCAATTTATTTCAACACAAATCAATTTTTCATTCAACATCAAATAAATTTTCATATCAATTTCCCAAAGATTTATCTTCAAATACTAAATCAATTATCAATTGGATTTCAAACAAATTTATCACCTTTTAAAATAAATTCCTTTATCTCTTCTGAACCATCTAAAATTCCATTTTAATTAAATTCTTCAACTTTTAAACAATATTACTCAAAATCCTTTTATAAAAATCCTTTCCCATATTTTTGGAAATAATTCGATAAGATTACCAAAATCAACTTTATGCTTTTAAATTCCTTCTTTGAAATTGAACCAATTCTTTCAAAAGAGATTTACTTAAAATTTCCAATTTTAATTTCAAAAATCCAATCTTTATTTATTTCTGGTATCCAACGATACCAAAAATACATTCGGCTAAATTATAGCATTCACACATTGAATCACAAATATAATCATTCACAGATTATAAATAAATTATCACACAGCATATGAAACAAATTCATACAATATATATGAAACAAATTCATACAATTTGAAGAATCCAGTTGGATCCCTCCAACATGTTTCCCTGCATCCACAGATGTTAGCACAATACCAATTCCACTTCGAAGTGGAATATTGCGGTATATGGGATTTATAAAATACTACCCGCTATTATGCGGCGCATAGGGTCTCATCCGCTATATAATGCGGGAAATAAACTCCAAATACATATATAATACCAATTCCACTTCACGGTGGAATTATCGCGGTATATGTTTTTAATAAATAACCTCCGCTTAATGTACGGCGTATAGGGTCTATTTTAACACAATAGATAACAACCATCATTCAATTCACACAATCAACAATTTTAAATCTAGCTATTTAAAATTTAAATCGAAACACAATTCGATTGAGTGAGGAGTTCTCACCTTGCTTTCAATAACGGTTGTAGTATTTTATTTCGAATAAAATTAAACAACCGTTTAATTTTACCCAAATTTTTCACTTGCTCCAATTGACTCCAAACCAGTTCCATAATTTAGTGCTCGTCAATACGAACCCAACGCAATTCGTTTTGTGCGAAACGGACCTCGTATGACAAAGATATTGCATTTTAAAGTTCGTACGAATTATATATATAATTTACAATTTCATTTTCAATTTTCAAACCCTAGATATTTCTGGCCGTTAGATTTTGCCACTCCAGATCTGGCCGCACGTGCACATCTTCTTCCGCGGGCTTGTTCGAACGCAACCAAAACCCATTGCCGCCCTTGTTCGTGAATTAACGAGACCCTCCCGATGTACTAGAGAGCGATCGAGTGCCATCATTTCGAAGCCCTTCGCGACAGCTACCCACGCCCAGAACCACGTGCAACTCGGTCCCCTCCTGGCCATCAAAAATCGCGTGCAACGTTGAACAAACTTGGCCAATTTTCCGACGATCCTCTCCACGAATTTCGATCACAGCCGTATGGATCGAAAGATCTCGACGAGCTCTTTAACTTTGTAGTTGATCGTTTCTTAAATTGATGCATGGATTAGAAGAGATTAAAGGAGGAAAATTGACAAATTCTGGCCATTGAATTGGAAAATGGCGGCCAGGCTTTGAAATGAAACCCTAGCTAGGTTTGTTTGCAAATGGAAAAAAACTAGGTCCTTTTATAGAAAATTCTCAAAACACTATTCATCGAAAATTTTCCGAACTCCAAACGAAGCGTGCTAGCTGACATTTCTAGGGTTTTACCCGCGTTCCGGACACAATGGAACGTGTTTCGGAAGCTAATTCGATCATATGCGCGAGTTACGGAAATAAACGATCAAATTTAAATTAAATCGATTAAAACGATTTCAATGCGTTTTTACTCGTCCCGGACAAACCGTAAATCTGATTGACACGAAATTTGAAATCTTACAATAATTTCACATTACAGATCCGATGAAACTGGTTTCGTTGAAATCCGAGACTATTTGAAAAATGACTATTTTTAGTCGTCAATTAAATATTAAAATATTCAATTTTCACAAATTAACTTTTAATTCGATTTTAAAAGTTCTATAACATCATTCTAACTCCAATATGATTTAATATAACTTTACAAATCATTTTTATTCACATTTAATCCAATTTCCAATTATTTACGCAATTTCAAATATTAAATTGTTGATTTAATTAAACAATTAAATCACTATATTCGAAATTAAATTCATTCGACTTACAAATCTTACTTGTTAATATTTAAAATCAATTAAATATACGAATTTCAAATGACAGAAATTCTGGGTCGTTACAAACTTCCCTCCTTAAAAAAATTTCGTCCTCGAAATTGCAAAGTAAGAAAAATGCCAAAATCCATTAACTTTTCAAACAATCCATTCAAATTAGATTTCAAAATCACTTAAGTGTACAACTTCCCCAAAATCCAATAGTTAAACTCTTTCAAAAACTTTACTAAGTTTTTCAAATCTATACTTAGTTATACTTTTCAAAACAAATATATCGTTTAACTTTTAACTCCAAATCCAAAATTTAGTTTTCACAAATTTTCCAAATTTTCCCGAAAATTTTCTAACACCTTAAATTTTCAGAAAAATTTGCCATAGCCTCCTTTGCGCTGTTCAATCGTAGTAGGATCACAATAGACATAAATATATATACATCGACCCACGCGGTCAGAAAAGCAGAAAAACAGTTCATATTTCTATTTTGTATTGCGTAGGCATACCTTTTTAGCATTTTAAGCAAAGCGGTTATTTATTAGCATTTTGCATGACCAAAATGCAGCCACACGGCTTCCAAAAACCTATACTTACTCAGTTTAAACACATAAGTGACATATATAAGAAATTCATTTACATTTCACTTATTTTCAACAGTAAACACATAGTTTTCATAAGCAATACATTCAAAATTATTCCCATAAGCAATTTATATGGTTTCGATACAATTTTAATCGCTTACGACCAATTCACATACCATTTAATTTACATTCATTTCATTTGAAATCATTTCACAAAACTCGACAACAATGCTTTTGTCAAAATATTTCTTAAGTCATTTCAACTCAAAACTCAAATTATAGTTTCCTTGTAAACAATTTCCAATTTAAATCTTTGATTTGATTTTTTTATTTATCAAATCCATTCCATCTACTAATTCAATTCAATTATTATATTCACTTACTCTTTTTAAATTTCAAATTTCCATTTTCAATTAATCGTGGACCTGGATTTACTTTATCAATAACAAGGAAATTTTCAATTTATTTTTTTACTACTTGCATTTATATGCAAATTCAAACCACTTTCAAATTTAGCTCACAACTCAACTTTAATTTAACTAATTCAACTTCCAATTCATTATTTCATGAATTAATACATTATCAAATTAGTTTACCTGAATTCAATCCATTTTACTTTATTTTTCCAAGTTGGATTTTCTCTTCAACTTGATTCAAATCAAATCTCATTTTTCAATTTCAATTCATTTATTTACAAATGTAGCTTCATTTGTTCATTCACAATTTCATTCCTTAAATGAATTTATTCTCAAATACTTTCCTGGAATTCTATTTCCAATTATAAATCACATTTACAATTTACATTTACAAATCCCATTCATATATGAATTTATTTCCTTATACTTTCAATTCATATTTTTAAATTTCATTTGTTAAAGGAATTTATCTCCAAATCTTTGGTTATACCATTATTTCTTATTCAATCCCATATAACAGTGATAATAATTCAATATTATCTCTTCCTAACAACCAAGCATCCATATACTATAATAATTCATAGAAAATCATTTCTTTTCTATACAAAAATAGTTTTGGGCAAAATTATTTCATTTACCCTATTTCAAAACAATACTGTGTCGGTTTATCTTGTTTAAGAGTTTAGAAACCCCTATCGATTACAGTTGGCCAGACTGCACCGACCAGAATCTATAAACAATCAACCGATAAGTCAACACAATACAAAACAAATTTTTGTATTCACTAACAAATACGCGCTCATATCTATTATTACACTCACACTCATTCTAGAGTACTACTGACTCTATCTCTAATGAGTAACACCCAACAGAGCCAGGGTTGTCGCTTAACCAACAGCTCTGATACCACTTGTAACGGTTGCGACATTTCGACGCTCGAAAGTCGACATTAATACGTCCACTGTATCAAATGCCGCGCAATCGAATGTCGGAAAATCGAACCATTAGGGTTAAAAAGAAGAGGTAGAAGAAGACAGAAGAAAAAGAAACAAAAACAATATCAGAATCTCACATTCGCAGCGAAACAATATATAATAGATAATCACTAGTCTTTTAAACAAAGAACTATATCAGTTTATACATACATCAATCAAAGTCAATATACAAATCAATACAACAATGGACAGTTATATAAACTTGTCCTCACACAGAATACACAGCGGAATAAATAAACAAGTACGGTAGTACGCCTCGCCATCCAGCTCGTCTCCAAAGCTCCAGAATATCCAAAATATCCTGATAACATAACTCTAGGCTGCCCGTGTGGAAAATTATTGGCACCCAGAGTTTAGAAAGGGAACAATAAACTCCGAGTCAGTCATGGTGACTGGTGTGAGATCGTAAAACAGTTATTTTTACAAAGAAAATAAAACAGATTCGCAATGCTTTTGGAAAATGAAACTACCATAAGGCCTCCCGCCACACACACAATGCAAACGCAGAATTGGAGAAGATTTCTCCTTATGATAGTCAAATATGCTTACTACGAAAAATCAGTTGGTATTATTATTAATGTCTAGTGTGGAAAACATTTCAAAAGTATAATATCAATCGTAGCCAACATACAACCATTATTGTATGTCTACTATAGCTACTATGTTCAGTAGCAGGTTACCGCCACATTCTATAGCAGGTTATACAACTAAAACCGTACAGGGTTCGTATTGTTTCTTTGGATTTCCAACAAATGGTCAGGCAAAGGAACTTCCTTACACCGAAATGGAAACGCCTCTGGAAAGACGCCCCGAGAACCTAACCGGATCTCTGCAAACACAAGGCCGACGCTACCTCATGTTGTACAGCTGTAACTAGGTAACCAACACACTGACACTACCTCACGCTGTACAGCTATAACTAGGTAACTAACACACATGTATGCCATCCCCCGATCGTTACCGACCTTTATCCGAGGATCCCCAACCACAAAGCAACAACCACAAAGTATAATAAATTTGCAGCATCAACATAGGTAAAATATCTGGGCTCCATACCATGATATCACCTTTTATCCAGAAGGAAATGACATACCCTAGGGGCGCGACCCCTAAAAACCTTGCTGCAACATTCCTGTTTCGACCATTACCAGGTTATGAGGCTCGACGAAGTCTCGTCCACAAAGCTACGCTTTATCACAAAGCCATGTTTTGATCAACAAATGATCAACAACACATCGTATGCCACATTACCAAATTGGGAATGTATCACTAGTAACCATCAACTACATAACCTCTGAGCTCGTACGTCTCAGAGAAGGGTGTTAAGCTAAGAGAATAAATTCTCCGCCACCAACAGAAATGTATTTGATAGAAACCAGCTTTACATCCCAAAGTGTAACGTCAGACACACATCCATACAAGTCCGTTCTGGGATCGAACGGAACCGAAGGCACTTCCAAAGAAGCCCTTGCAATCCGGATATTCACTAATCACGTCCTGACTTCCCATCACAAGAAGAGTGATATAAATCTCTATACCAGAGCAACTCGGTGCAGAGACATTCGACAGGTTGTCCTTTCATTTTCGAAAATATCCGGTCTTCACATCGGTCTTCAAATGTATCCATTCACGACGTATCACTATTCGGAATGGGTTATATGACACAAAGTCCTCTCCCGGCTTAATCGAATAATGAGCGTTTGTTTTAAAAACAAATTCAAGTGCCACTTCAAAGGCAAATATTGATAGTCGGTTATTTAACTATCAACAACATTCACAACAATCAGCCAATTTAAATAATTTTCCCAAATTATTAAATTTCAAAATATCTTCACAAGATATATATTTTACACACTTCATCATTTGAAAACAAATTTCAAATCACATTTTCACACTTCATTACTTTGAAAACAAATTTCAAATCAATTCATTTGCGGAATGAAATTCCCGATATTATTCATTTCCCTTTTTCTTAATAAATTCCCACTGTGAATTTAAATTTTCCACATATTCACTTATACACAATTTTCAAATCGTTTTCCAAATATTCACTTTCAAACACCAAATCAATTACAAATTGATTTCTAAATTTATTTCAACCCCAAATCAATTACAAATTGATTTCTAAGTTTATTTCAAATCCCAAATCATTTTACAAATCGATTTCCAATTTATTTCAACACAAATCAATTTTTCATTCAACATCAAATAAATTTTCATATCAATTTCCCAAAGATTTATCTTCAAATACTAAATCAATTATCAATTGGATTTCAAACAAATTTATCACCTTTTAAAATAAATTCCTTTATCTCTTCCGAACCATCTAAAATTCCATTTTAAATAAATTCTTCAACTTTTAAACAATATTACTCAAAATCCTTTTATAAAAATCCTTTCCCATATTTTTGGAAATAATTCGATAAGATTACCAAAATCAACTTTATGCTTTTAAATTCCTTTTTTAAATTCAACCAATTCTTTCAAAAGAGATTTACTTAAAATTTCCAATTTTAATTTCAAAAATCCAATTTTTATTTATTTCTGGTATCCAACGATACCAAAAATACATTCGGCTAAATTATAGCCTTCACACATTGAATCACAAATATAATCATTCACAGATTATAAATAAATTATCACACAGCATATGAAACAAATTCATACAATATATATGAAACAAATTCATACAATTTGAGGAATCCAGTTGGATCCCTCCAACCTGTTTTCCTGCATCCACAGATGTTAGCACAATACCAATTCCACTTCGAAGTGGAATATCGCGGTATATGGGATTTATAAAATACTACCCGCTATTATGCGGCGCATAAGGTCTCATCCGCTATATAATGCGGGAAATAAACTCCAAATACATATATAATACCAATTCCACTTCACAGTGGAATTATCGCGGTATATGTTTTAATAAATAACCTCCGCTTAATATACGGCGTATAGGGTCTATTTTAACACAATAGATAACAACCATCATTCAATTCACACAATCAACAATTTTAAATCTAGCTATTTAAAATTTAAATCGAAACATAATTCGATTGAGTGAGGAGTTCTCACATTGCTTTCAATAACGGTTGTAGTATTTTATTTCGAATAAAATTAAACAGCCGTTTAATTTTACCCAAAATTTTCACTAGCTCCAATCGATTCCAAACCAGTTCCATAATGTAGTGCTTGTCAATACGAACCCGACGCAATTCGTTTCGTGCGAAACGGACCTCGTATGAAAAAGATATTGCATTTTAAAGTTCGTACGGATTATATATATATATATATATATATGTATATAATTTTCAATTTCATTTTCAATTTTCAAACCCTAGATATTTATGGCCGTTTGATTTTGCCACTCCAGATCTGGCCGCACGCGCACATCTTCTTCCCCAGGCTTGTTCGAACGCAACCAAAACCCATTGCCGCCCTTGTTCGTGAATTAACGCGATCCTCCCGATGTACTAGAGAGCGATCGAGTGCCATCATTTCGAAGCCCTTCGCGAGAGCTACCCACGCCCAGAACCACGTGCAACTCGGTCCCCTCCTGGCCATCAAAAATCGCGTGCAACGTTGAACAAACTTGGCCAATTTTCCGACGATCCTCTCCACGAATTTCGATCACAGCCGTATGGATCGAAAGATCTCGACGAGCTCTTTAACTTTGTAGTTGATCGTTTCTTGAATTGATGCATGGATTAGAAGAGATTAAAGGAGGAAAATTGACAAATTCTGGCCATTGAATTGGAAAATGGCGGCCAGGCTTTGAAATGAAACCCTAGCTAGTCTTGTTTGCAAATGGAAAAAAACTAGGTCCTTTTATAGAAAATTCTCAAAACACTATTCATCGAAAATTTTCCGAACTCCAAACAAAGCGTGCCGGCTGACATTTCTAGGGTTTTACCCGCGTTCCGGACACAATGGAACGTGTTTCGAAAGCTGATTCGATCATATGCGCGAGTTACGGAAATAAACGATCAAATTTAAATTAAATCGATTAAAACGATTTCTATGCGTTTTGGCTCGCCCCCGGACAAACCGTAAATCCGATCGACACAAAATTTGAAATCTTACAGTAATTTCACATTACGGATCCGATGAAGCAGGTTTCGTCGAAATCCGAGACTGTTGAAAAAATGACTATTTTTAGTCGTCAATTAAATATTAAAATATTCAATTTTTACAAATTAACTTTTAATTCGATTTTAAAAGTTCTATAACATCATTCTAACTCCAATATGATTTAATATAACTTTACAAATCATTTTTATTCACATTTAATCCAATTTCCAATTATTTACGCAATTTCAAATATTAAATTGTCGATTTAATTAAACAATTAAATCACTTTATTCGAAATTAAATTCATTCGACTTACAAATCTTACTTGTTAATATTTAAAATTAATTACATATACGAATTTAAAATAACAGAAATTCTAGGTCGTTACAATATAAATAAACAACATTATTCAAAATGTAAATGGACAACATCTCCTTTGCATTTTGGACATCCATCAAACACAAAACTTCATTATTATTCTCAAAAATAATATCTAATGTCGCGACAATCAATCCAATATCACAAACAACTAATTTAACCAATAACCCAAACAACATTTCAAGCAAGCTAATTAATCGGGATAAAAATATATGTGAAGACGCAAGTGGAATTAAATACAGTTGTGAGTGAGAAACACTCACTGAAGCAAATACTCGTTCAACCAAATCGTCAATTACATCATTACTCCTCGCTTTGACAACTATCTTTATCACGCTCCAGCATCCACATGAACAGCAGCCTCGTCACCATCAAGTACCAGTAGTACACGCCTTGTTCTCCATAGCCTGTACCCAAATCGATCTACAGCTACGCACATGGCCAACATCACCTACCATCGTCGAACTCGTCTCTACCTCCTACTCGCTGCCGGCAAGAACAACATCATCACCAAAACTATCCATCAGAACTCCATCACAAGGGTTGTTGCTTCATACCAACATCCGTCTTCGAGCCTAGATCGTGCATGGGTTTTAACTCCATCTTCAAAAATCATCATGGCAATCCCCTCCATCATCGTCACTAACGCACGACCCAGCCCTACCATCCCTAAATCTTGGCATCGCGGTCGCTCTTTAACCCCATGGCGTCGATCGTCGGTGCCCACCCAAAATGGTTAGTGCGCGATTATGTATTTTGTTTTTTTTTCTATTGCAATTTTTCGATTTTAAGAATTTTTTGGAGTCGCCATTTAGGTTAGCCTAACGAATGAAATATACCCCTGACATAGGCTAATGTTTAGGAAAAATGAAGGGGAGGAAAAAGAAAGGGCCTACATTAGTTTGGGCCTATATTTTTTATTCAATTTGACTTAAATTATTTTCCTTCGTGTAAATAAATTTTGATTCAATTCAAATTGATTCACCCTTCATTCTATGTAATATATTTCGATAATTGGACAATTTTATTCAACTTTAAATAAATTATCCAAAAAAAATTATTAATTTAATTCAATTAAATAAATCAAAACCTTATATTAAATAGAATTTAATTAACTAAAATATAATTAAATTTTATCAAATATCAAATTTAAATATTTTTATTTTTATTAAATTTATGTATAATTATGACGTACAAAGCAGAGTTGTTACACATATTCTAAAAAGTTTGATAATGTGACTATAAGTTGGAACATAGACGAAGTTGTAGGTATACATCTATTCCGATTACTCCACGGGAAATAGGTCGTATTATAGGTGTTGACTTAAGATGAGCATGAATGCGACACACATATGGGTCCCTAAAGGTGGATGGTATGTGAGTCCATTGTTGAGCCTGGATTGCCTAATGGTTATAGATCCCTGCATGATTGCCGATTGATGATGTAAATTAGATCTTGATAAAGGGAAAGTAAGAATCTATATGTTGTAGATATCCGGAAGAAAGAATTAAATAAGTTCCGAAAGAAGGTATGCAGTATGATAGCCAAATTTCAATATTCCAGAAGAAGATAAGTTGGTAAACAAGTAAAAAAGAAGAAAAATCCAAAAGAAGTGACAAATAAAAATCCACTTTGAGTCCGACCCCTTATGAAAGAATTTAATATAAGAGTTGAAATGGTTTTAATGCAAAAGTGGAGAATATGTAAATAATATATTTGAAATGATTTTCAAAGAAATTACTTAAAGGTAGAAAAACCCTATTTTTGAAAAGTAGATAAACGTTAATAATTTGAAAAGAATAAAATATATCTGCATTTTATTTAAATAAAAAGTTCTAGTATAAATTAAAAGTTAGCAGAATCGAAGATTTCGGTAAATGAGATTTTGTAAGAAGTTATTTGTTTTGAAATAAAATAGTAGAACGGTCAACACCTTAGGCATGACCAGTCGACCAATAGCAGCCGACCGCCTTAAGGAATAGAGATCGACTAGTTGAGGGTTCTGGCGCATGACCCAAACCTTGAACGTGACATATACTCACGTCCAAATTCGAGCCGCCTTTATTTTCACGAAACCATCCTCTTTCTCAATTGCGACAGCAACCCCTCCTCTCTCTCCTTCTCAAACTCAACTACCAACCTCCCCTAGCACCTGCACGTTGACGACGTCCATCTCCAGTAGCAATGCAACACCTCCACAACCACAAATATCAATCGATTTCAAACCTCCCGATCTAGATCCAAACCAATGCCAAACCAAAACTATGGCAGCTCCATGTGACAATATTTCCTTCCTTTACTCGGGTTTAATCCCATAAGAGATTGCATGGCTCCAGAGTGATGAAGAAATCGTGAAAAGCTACGAAGAATCTACAAATTTTGAATTTCTAAAAAGATGACCGGTGAAGTTTGAAGACTTCACCTCCTATGAATTGGAGCTCTATTTGCGGCTACAGGATTACTATCGATCCTTAGCCATGACACATTCGAGAAGGAGTGCTACCCGAGATGCATGCATTTGTTTGATGCCGATTTGGAATATTTCTTCGATGAGAACATCACCCGCTTCACATTCGAAGTAAAGGGAGTAAAGATTAGGATAACGGTCGAGCGATTTGAAGGAATCATGCACATCTCCATAGTAGGAGAGGATCTGGAGGCTACTGAGACCTCCGATCTTACTATTCTTCCATAGATCTTTCATAGGGGTGTAGGTGTCTGCCACATAGACAACATGCAGGACCAAGCCCGTATGGTTGCTCACATTGTTCAGCACAGTATCATCCCCAAGACAGGGAGCTTCGACTAGATCTTCCCCCTCGTTCAGAAGGCCACTTATGCCATCATAGGTGGTATCAGATGAACTGTGCCAAGGCCATCATGTATCATTACGTAGGCCCAAGAGTTGGTATGAGTAGGAGCTATCTTCCATAATACCATCTTTTTACTCCTGTCTTTCGACCGTTTGGAGTTAGCTTCCGAGGGGAGTTGATGCAGAAGAGCGCCCCAACGCCATTGGATAGGTTCTCCCTTAGGAGGATGAGGATAGAGGGGGCGCATGTGGATTTTAGAACACAATAGGAGGCGGGACATGCACATATGGATTGGGCTTCTTGGCTAGATCAGCGGATCATAGCCGCAATAGCAAGCCCTCGAGTATGGAGTCATCTAAGACTCCCAGGTCCGGATCAAGGTCGAGCTGTAGGAGATTAGGGTGCGATAGTTGGAGATACAAGAGGAGTAGCAACGCCAGGGTCGTAAGCTTGAGTGCACAGTCGCCATGACTCGATCACCCGGTTGTAGTCGTGGTTCTAACTCTCGTGGATTACCATCTCCCAGCCCTTAGGTTGTGGTGGTATTAGTAGTAGTTGTTGTTATTTTCTTCTAATGGTTTTTTTAGGTTTGGGTTGATTAGTAGTTTTTGTTTGTGTAAAACCCATACGATGTTGTTCATTTTTATTTGCTTTCTATGGACCGCGGTATTTATTGGAAAACTGCAAAATAGAAAAATCTCATAAAAGATACTTAACTAATGCAAAAGAAAAACAATAGGAAAAGACTAGAAGTTATAAAATAAATTAGAGATACTAAAAGAAATTAAAATTTGAAGTCCTCCAATGTAGTAAAAAATTTAAGATAAATTTTAACGAGCGAAGAACAAGAAAAGGTTGTTGCGAAGCCACAGGTCCCTATCCCTACGCCTTAAAAGCTAAAATTTATAAATGAACCTGTGTGCTGGTTTTTATTTTGAAATAAAAGAAGAATTTTTAAAACTAAAAATTTTATCATGTAATAGGATAGATTCCAAAATTGAAATTGATCTCTGATTAGCTCTCTCCATTCTAAATAAATGTTTAATTGCACCAAACATTTGGTCTAAACATAAAATGCAACATCGGAATCACAAAACAAGTGAATCTAGTTTTCCACTCCTCCACCAAAAAACAAGCATTTCTCATTAATATTCATTCCTTTCTTCTTCAGAATGCTCATTATATTAAGTTTAAAATCCACATATGGATTTTTACTATTTTAGGGACCTTTTTAACTTTCCACGTAGTCATAAATCCATCAAATTTCCTACTTGAGAAGTTTAGGAAATCTATACTATATTATTATTAGTGAGTTAAATTTCAAGCTCACACAGGTCCCCGTAAAATTTGGCAACTGAACAGTCTCCGAGTTAACCCTAAATCATTTAGTGAGTTGAATTTCAAGAGCAACCAGCCCCTCTCCAATTTTGAACTGAAGCGTCACCGATTTTTTTTTCCTTTGTCCCTCTCTTGCATTCTGGGCCCCAGATAATAAATTCATGTGCTTTTTCCAATCTATCACCTTCTACCTCCCTCCTACCACCGCTCCATCACAATCGTCTTCCCTCCTACTATTGTCACCAGAACAATCCGAAACCAAAATCCAAAACCAAAATTATCCCATCATCTATACTATATTATTATTATTGAGTTAAATTTCAAGCTCACACAGGCCCCCTTGAAATTTGACAACTGAACAGTCTCCGAGTTAACCCTAAATCATTTAGTGAGTTGAATTTCAAGAGCAACCAGCCCCTCTCCAATTTTGAACTAAAGCGTCACCGATTTTTTTTTCCTTTGTCCCTCTCTCGCATTCTAGGCCCCGGATAATAAATTCATGTGCTTTTTCCAATCTATCACCTTCTACCTCCCTCCTACCATCGCTCCATCACAATCGTCTTCCCTCCTACTATTGTCACCAGAACAATCCGAAACCAAAATCCAAAACCAAAATTATCCCATCATCTCATATAAAAGTTATAGTAGATCACTACTTCAGATGCCCACTATTTTCGCTGACCAGATGCACAATATTTTCTCAGCAACAATTCTTCGACAATTTCGATTATCATATAATCCCCAATTATTTCAATTGAATTTTGATTCAAAGTCCAATTTTCGTTTCCTCGGATTCGATTCCTCGGTTCACATGGAAAAAGAAGCTGCTGCCACCTCCATCGTTTCCGCCAACAATGAAAACATGGATGCCATTCAACGGTGCCTCATGTTTGAGGACATGTGAGTAAAACCTATATCTCAAAATATTCACTTTCGAAATTTCTATTTTTTTGGGTGATGATGAATTTTTTATCGTTATTTTTTGTTGTGATTCATGTGACGAGGATAAGAATACGACTGATTGTAAGGTTATACCTTTCCTTGAATAATAAGTAGATAAGTTGAATATAAGACTGGTTTGGTAATCTACAGTTAGAAAATAAGAAAATGGATTTTGGTAATACATTTCTTACTATTTCTTGGTTGTATTTTTTTAACATTGATTCTCAGTTTATGTGATGTTCACGGTATTAATTTTTGGATCATCATTATATTTTCCGTTGTTAGTCCTTAAATTTTTTGATCTATTATTATGCGCTTGATTGGCAAATCAATCTAATTTGTACTATTTTAGCAAAATTTTCGGTTAGTTATGGAGTGAGAGGTCACCTTGGTCAGGCAAACAAATCAAATACAATCAATATAAGTTACCTTATGTCCAAAATCAACATTTATACCTTTTTCTATTTGCACTCAACCTTTTTACTTAAAGATTAAAGAAATACAATCAGTTGTAGGTTTATTGCTGAGGGTGCATAAGATGTTGGCATATATCATTTCTCTTATTTGTATATTTTCCAATAATTTCATTGGCAAAAGATGGATGTGTATAACATATTATGACTAATTATGTATTGAGTTTTATTTCCACCTATTTCTATGCAGTAAGGTTAGGTTCTACTCCTAAAAGAAAAGAAAAAAGATTGTCTTCATTGATGTATAAGTGATAAAGATCTATATAATGAGCTATACGATGTGCATAACAAAAATACAGAATGCAGCTTTAGGCTCAAATATCTAAATATTATTGTACATCAAGAATTAAGAAATTGAAACTATTACCTATCTTTGTCCTAAACTGATATATAAATATATATATATATATATATATATAAATGCGCACCATATCTAGCTTCTCCTCACATGATAGAGGCTTTAGTGCAATTTCTGTGCTTTAAGAAAGAACTGCATAAAATTTCATCATTCATCACAATTTTTTTTCTTATGTTCATCGTTTACCCTATATTGTTTATCCCGTATCTACACTAACATTAACTGGAACCATATTGAGATACTTGGAATAATCTTTGTACTTGAGAAATAAAAGAATGCTATTTGCAAGAATAAACTGTATATGCCATATCTGATTTATGATCGTTAAATTATGTAATTTTGATTTTCGATTGGTTAGATTCAAAAATCATAGCAACACTTGAAATGGATTCAGTAGCTGTATGAATACTAAAATATGTGAACATCCAAAAATGAGAAAGCTTCTTTTCTTCAATTTATTTTGGAGGACATGATTGAGTTTACTTATTATGATTTCTATAATGAAAATTATGATCAGATTGGGATTGGGATAGCTACAATGCTCATAGGACGCTAATAGTCATTAGGCATGCTATAGGATCCTAGGTGAGTTATATACTATTTATTATTGCATATTTTTGTTCCTTTTAGTGCATAAGCCAAGCAGTTTCCTACCGATTTACCAGGCGTGGTGCTAAGAGCACTGTAAATGACGATAACAAAAGGATGCCATAGAATAGTTTATGAAGCTCGGCAAAATCTAGGCAGTAGAAAATGTGCGATGCATGAATTAAAAAAATAAAATAAATTACATGAAAGTACAAAATTTTCTTAGAATTATATTGTAAGCATTTTTTTCCCTTTACCTGGAATAGGTTTAAAACAACAGTGCTTCTTATAGATAAAAGTTTGCTACATCTAACATTAACTTATTGCTTTTGTAGGAAAAATGAGTAGAAGAATATACTTAACCGAATATAATCAGGTTTGGATGACATTAGCATGTTTGAGAATCAGGGTATACTTTCATGAAATGCAAAACATTGTGCTAATATACTCGGTATTTGTGCATATAAATTTGAGTTTAAAAAACTAAATATAATGTGGTGATATCACTTATTTTGCCTTAGGTTGAAGATTTTCCTAAATTTTGTCTCAAATTTAGTCAATGAATTTGTAACTATCTTTTGCATAGGTGGAAAGGTGGACTACAAAGAGAGTAGACGAGTGGGGAAGCTAAAAAAGAAACTTAATGTTTTTGTGAAAAAGGAGATGGTTGACCAAGTTGTGAAGAACCTGTACTAACAAAGTATCATGAAGCATCATATACCTAAACGCATGATTACACCATGCTATGTCTCATACTAAATGAGATGTCATTGTCATTTTTTTCTAAGAAGTAGGCATTATTCAAAATAGAAAAGTTTACATGTTGAATGATGTAGCAAATTAACAAAATTTGTCAAAATGACTGTATTTTGGGTTAAAATATTAATAAGATAAAAAAAGTTATTAGATGACAACTCAATAGCCTAATTTTGCATGTCATAGTCTTCAGCTATCACCTCATAACCATTAATTGTTCCTTCGATGTATTTGGTTGTCTATATTTTTGTTTTGTGAATACCACTGTTAACTTTTAGAAGGCGTGCTTTCTGATAATTAGTTACATTAAATATTCAAACAATATTATGGGTGGGCATAATCATTTGTGATTTTATCTTTTAAATTTAGTTCAAATAAGCAGTAGGCTCTTTGAGTATCAAATTTTTATTTTTTAGTTATAAGAAAATTTCCCTGTCAGTGGAAATATAGAAAAGATTCATACTTTTGAGTAATAGAAAGCACAGGTTAACTTATAATTTAAACAAAAATGAAATTGATTTGAGCTTTCTGTATGTGTACACTGTTGCTTTTTAACTATACCTTCTCTCAAGATTTCATATTTTTACCATTATTAAAAAATTATACAATTTTCGAGAAACTATACAAAAAGCACAGGTCAACTTTCAAGAAGTGGAAGTTACCTTTAGCTTTCAAATTTTCGGAAAATGCGAACTATTTTATAGATTCATCGGTACATAAACTTTTCCTTAAATAACATAAAAAACAAAAAACAACCTTTTATCTGTGAATATTAATATTGAATATTTGATATCTTTTCCTATAAAATTTAACCTTATTATAGTCTGCAATCATTTTTTTATTAATTTGAAATCAAAGTTGGTATATTCCTGAGATATCAAAGCAGTTTCCAAGGCAACCATTCTTTTGACTTCTAATGAAATTGTTTCACAAGGTCGAAAGTTATAAAATATTATTGTATGCATTTGTGAGGTTGAACCATGCAACTAATTCAATTTATTGGTCAAAATACCACAGTGTACTATAATAGTAATAATCATTAACGGTGAAGAACTATTTTATAGTAGGCATAATTAAGTTTTATGAATAATGAATGAAGTGTTGTGTACACAAATATATGTAATCAGACCATATCTTACATGCCAACCCTGATTATGATTTTTTATATTGCTATGATTTTGTAACATTTGATCAGTATTCAGATGGATAAATAAATTATTTTCATTTCGGTTCATTGTTATTTTTCTTCTATATTAAAGCAATAAACATATTGATGGAAATGGGAAAAAAATATCCAACTATTATTATACGCATATGAGCCTAATTCATTATCCGTTTGAGAACTTACAAAGCGAGAGAGACTATCAATAAGGTCTCTATTTTTATTGATAGTCTCTCTAAGAAACTTAAAAAGCGAACTTACAAAGTGAGAGAGACTAAGAGAGACTAATTAGCCGATAGTTCTTTCATGTGTAAAACCGCTCTGTTGTTATGTTATAACTGCTGCCACATACCCGTCCTCTTCAATTGGATACTAATTCTGTTATATTCAAATTTTATACACCATACAAATTTGCTACCAGAGCCATTCTTTCTATTTGTTTATGACGTCTACAATTGCAATATTTTTGCAACAACCGTGTGCGAAGCACGGGTTCACACTAGTTATACATATTATTTACTCTGAATGTCTTCTTACTAGATAGTTGCCAAGTAATCTCATCCCTTCCACCGTTTATTTTTCTATTCTTTAACAAAGAAATAAGCTTCAACACTTAACAGAGTGCTCTTCCCTCCATCATTCTATTAAAAGATAATTTTCATTAAAAACCTTTAGCATGTATATCTTACATATCTGCAACTGAAATCTTCTTATTACTCACCATTTCGAGCAATATGTTAATTCTATAGCAAATAGGATTGGAAGTAACCAATTGTCTAACCAAAAAAGGCACTGTTACCATTATTTACAGATATGCTTATTCCAATTCTGAAATTTTGTGAATAACTCAATATATCTTTCCAAAGATTGGAACTTCTAAAGTCAACATGCAAGGAAAAAGCATCATCATAATCATCTTTTAATATCCATTCTTTCTATAGAGTATTTTTAGTACTCATCGTATCCCGTAACCATTTACATAATAATGAAGAGTTCATTTCCATCAAATTTAAAGTACCCAAACCTCCTTGACTATTTGACTTACACAGCCGATCCTAAGCGATCAAGTAGCTCAACGCATTAGTTTCTTTTTCTTCCAGTCTAGAAAATGTTCCTTCAAATAACATCTATTTTCTTTAAAACCCAAATAGGACAATTATAGAAAGAAAACCAATATAACAAAATCGCTAAAAGTACAGAGTTTACCAAAATTAGTCTACCTACTTTAGATAGTGAACACCCCTTCCATCTAGCAAGCTTATTATCAATTTTATTAATTAATGAAAACCAATCCTCTCTATGCAATTTCTTAGGTCTAACAAAAAATCAAAGATAATTCCGTGGGAAATCTACTGCTTTACAATTAATTATTTCAACAGTCAATTTAGCTATTTGCGACCAAAATTGAACTCTTATAAAAGTTAATTTGAAGACTAGATAAACTTCCAAATGCATATAAAATGAATTTAAGTGCAACTATGTACTTACAATCAGAATCACTAAAGATAACAGTATTGTCGGCATAACACATAGAATTTATACCACCCATAATGTATTCACTCCCAAAACTTTTAAGAATTCCAGTATTGCTATTAACTCTCAAAATCCGTGTAAAAACATCAGCGGGCAAATCAAATAATATAGCTGAAAGTGGATCCACTTTTCTCAAACCTCTCTTTGAACTAATAGTTTTGCCAGCAACTCCATTAACAAAGATATTTGCCTTACTTGAAGAAAGAATATTTGTAATCTGCATTATCCATTCTTCATTCAAACCTCTGGCTCAAAGCAAATAAATTATAAATCTTCAGTCAACAGTATCAATAGCTTTTGCAAAATCTAATTTTAGTAAAGTACAAGGTATTGAATTTTTACTACAAAATGATACAACTTCCTAAACCGATACAACACCTTCAAGTATTGACCATCCTTTTATAAATACAGTTTGTGCTCTGTCAATTAAACTATCCATCTATACTTTAGTATATTAGCTTGTGCTTCAATTATCCACTTATAAGTACTGTTTAATATACTAATAGGTCTAAAATCTGCCAAAGTTACATTCCTTATTTTGGAATCAGCACCACATTTGCATAGCTTAGCTTTCCAAATTTAATGTCCCAATCTCTAAATCATCAAACAATCTTGTTATATCACCTTTTAACCAGTTCCAATATTTTTTAAAGAAAAAGTTTGGAAAGCCATCAGGTCTAGTAGGTTTACCATTAGACATTTCATTTAAAGCATCCCAAACTTCTGCTTCATTAAACTTTTCATCGAGCCAAGACAAATCAGGATTAGAGGGATATAAAATCTTCAAATCTAGTACTATTCTTTTCTCCCTGAATCTACCAAATATTCTTCCATAGTAATCAGTGAATGCTTTGTTTATATCCTCTTGTTTACATATCTCAACATCACTACACATCACACTGCAAATCATATTTGATCTTCTTCTTCCATTGGCTATTCTATGAAAATAACGAGTGTTTTTGTCTCCTTCTTTTAACCATTGGTCTGGATCTTTGCTTCTAAAAAAATTCCTCTTAATCAGTTACTTTTAATAATTCCCTCTCTTTATTTTGCAAATCAAAAATTTCTACTTCATTAGAGTCCTATTCACAGCAAAAATATTCAATTCTAAAATATCATTCTCAAGCTTCTCCTTCTTTAGTTTAATATCTCCAAAAACTTCTCTATTCCATTTCTTCAAAAAAAAATCTTAGATGTTTCGATTTCTTACTCATAATGCATGCAGCTTCACCTTCCTTTCAATATTCATTCCACTTCCTTTCAATCATCTCCTCAAAGTTATCTTCAAGACACCACATTTTTCAAATCTAAAGAAAGCTTTTCTCTTAGTATTCTCACCTAAATCAAATACAATAGGACAGTGGGCTGAAATAAGAATAGCGAATCCTTTTTTATAAGAAAATGGATGCACACTTCAAATTCTGGATTAATGAAAAATCTATCAAGCTTCACTAAAGTAGGACATTCTCTACCATTACTCCAAGTAAACTTTCAATTTGTAAATGGAAGGTCAATCAAATTGCAATTTTTTTTATAAACTCTCCAAAATCTTCAACATCGTGAATGTAATCATTTTCTCTTCTATTTTTTTCATAGGTAAATCTAGTTGCACTAAATTCACCACCAATAATCCAAGGTCCTAGTACCAAACTTCAAATAATGTGTAGTCCTCCCAAAGTATCTCCATCTCCTCTCTAATGTTAGGACCACACAGATTTGTTACAAAGTAATGCATCCCTAAAATTTTATACTTCAATGCCACATGCAGACAATACTTATTCTTTACCTTCTGTATCAATGTCCAATTTCTACTATTCCATCCAATGAACATATCCCAGCACTTCCTCTTATACTATTGTAACTCCATTTATCCAAATAATTTCCTCCCAAGCAAAGAAATTTTTTGTCACTAGGGAAACATATTTTATTTTCTTGTAACATAACAATGTTAGGTTTTGTAGAGTTTAAAGTCTATAACTCTATGGCACTTTAAATCAGTGCCTAAACATCTTACATTCCAGCAAAATACAATCAATTTAAAGAATTAGCCCTCTCCAATTATTTTTCTTTAAATTCTACAATATCATCTTCATTTCTTTTCAATATAAAACCAAAGAATTTTGCAAGTGCATGTAATTGATCATAAGATAAGCTATTTAGAAAAGAGGGGATAAAAACACTACCTTCCAATGGATGGTCAACCTCCAATCGCCTTGCACTTATCCTCAAAATAGTTACCCTAGCTTGTCCATACTGCATTTTCGTTTCTTCTTTGTCATCTTCGAGCTTTCAGGAATTTTTGGTAAACCATCCTCCACATTCATGACTCGTTTCCCTATGCCATGCTGCGAGATTGCAATATCCTCAGCATCCCTAACCATCCTTTCTTCATAATCCTTATTACATCCTATATCAACATCTTCCATATTAATGTTTCTACCCACCTTAGAGTTGCCAGCTTCATCAACATTCTTGTCAGTGGAAGAATTTCTATGGGATTACCAATACCTCATTCATTTGCTTCTTCATTTTCTTCATGAATATCAGCTTCATCTATTTCTAGATTCCTTTTATATATCTAAACTTTGAGTTTTCCATCAATGCCCTTTACGAATACTTTGTTTTTAAAGCTTATTTAGTCCATTATACAACCTGGATCTCCATGTATCTTCTCAAAGTAATTTCATGATAATATTCATCTGTAAGAAGTTTGATTAGCGATGGTAAGAAGCATGGAATTACAACTTCAATTTCTTCTCTTAAAGTGGAAAAATTTGCAGAACTCATGGAATCACTTTGAAGTTTTTTGACTTCTCTAGCCTTTGCTAGCACTCCTCTCTCCATCTCCAAACTTCTATACACTAGGGGTAAATTTTTCAGAACAATTCAAATCCTTTCTCTTGTTCCCATTCTTATACATCCTTCCTGTGAACTCCATCGTTTAAGACTAGAATTCCATTAGCCGAGATTATATAACCAACATTATCACTGGTTAAGAAATTTTGAGGAAATTTAGCAATAAAGTCATCATTTAGTCTTTTCACATCCCAGTTCCAATTTCTTAAAGTGAGATTTCTAAATCTTGTTTTAAAAAGTCCCTTGATCTGAAATATAGTGAAAGCCCCTCTAATTATCGAAATCACCACCCAAGGACAAGCTCTTTGAAGTTCATTTTCAATGTCTTCAGAAGAAATGAAGACTTCACAGTCTTTCTCAGCTTTTATTTTACTTTAAGGAAGAAAACATTTTGCATGCAAAACCCTTATGGCCAGTTCATTTACACTAAAACCAAATCAAGGAATTTCTGCAATCCTTCGCCCAATGATTAGCTAGCCTACATCTGAAGCATTTCTTTTTCGATTAACTTTTTGCAGTAAATCTTTGTGTTATTTCACTTTGTAGATATGAAATGATATCTATTGGAACTCGAGCTTAATTTTTTTAATAATGCTTCTTCATTGTTGAGAAATTGAATGTTTTGCACGTGAAAATCATGATTTGGGGATTTTAAATATTGGACACCATTGATGTCACGTGAGAGAGATGATGCCATTATTAAAATAAATTAATAAATTAAGTTATTAATAAAAAAATTAAACACTATCATTAAATAAATATTTTAATCAAATTAATCATGTTAAAGTATTTGAAATCTCTTTATTAATCTAAATACTAAATTTGATTTGGCATAAAAAAAATATAACTTGCACAAACATAAAATAAAGACCTTATGTAATTTAATAAAAGGTAAAGTTTTTGAAATTCAACCTTTTTAACCCGATTGCAAGTGCAGTCGATCCTACACTACTATTCCACCCCAATCAATCATCGAAAATAGGGGGTAACAATGATAATATTGTTGACATCCAGCCATTAAACATCATACAAATTCAATAATGCTCAATGTTTACACCAAACATCAAATAAATCAACAATGATAAATACAGTCATATCTGTACTAGTCACCCATCATTAGTAATACAACATCAATAACACAATTGCAAGTATAATTCCACCAAATATGTACTAATCATTTCATATTAGTAACATAACATAAACTCATCAAATGTGTACTAACTACTACACATTAGTAACACAAACATCAATATTATCAACATAATAAAATCATAATTAACTACACAACGTCTATGTAGAAATAATGATAAAGCATCGCATAACTCGTACTAATGTGATTCCATCCCACACAATAAACATATATGATATTTTTAACCAACAATTAATCACATATGTAATAGAAATCCAAAATGTTGTATTTACGCTATTATTTCCACTTAACTATAAAATGATTTTATTATTATTTTATATGAAAATACATTTATCTCTGTAATATTAGAACAATACCACTTCCTCAAAACGATAATATACTTAAAAAATCCCCCATTTTCAAAATATTACTTTAAAGATCTCAAAACATCAATTCAATCAAAAATAGTAATTTAAATACAGTTACTTTCAAAAACAATAACAGTGCTATTTCACATCAAAATAATAATGTTTATTAAAATATTCATATTACAACCACCTTATTACTATTTAACTCAAAAATAACAATAATCTGTATTAAAACACAAAAATCTCCTTATTATTATTATCTAAAAAAAAGCAATAGCTAACCAATATTTTCTGAAAAATACATCATCATTATTATTTATATTCTCAAAGCACCTACTAATATTGGTTTGAATAATGATATAAATATCATTATTCCCATAAACCCCACAACAAAGTTGTATTATTAAATAACATTCAAAAAGAATGGAAGGTGCTTCTTTGTAATAAAAACGTTTTGGGTCTCTAATGGTGGAAACCCTACTTTTCGCCTGAACTCTCTTTCAGCTGCCATTTCTCATTTCTCTACCGTTAGCCTCCAGTCTCTTCCCTTTTTCCATAGCCTAATCCACATATTTCGGTGTGTCCTAGCTATAACTCATGTCTTCCTCGGAAGTTCCAAACCCTAAGTCTCCTTCCAGTCAGATCCGTTGACGCCCCCTCCTGATCCGCCTCTAGGCTTTTCACCTCTACCAAACGCCACCGCCACAGTATTGGAAGAGGAGGGATTCATCCCAGTCAGATCTAAACATTGGAAATGTCAAGCCAAAATTCCATAGAGACAGTACAAACCCACCATCGAACATCATACATCTCAATACAAATATGTGCGACCTAATCCTAATCAAAACACTCACAAAAAATTTGCTCGCAACAACGATAATATTAACCGCAAATCCCAGACAGAGAATAGATCAGCTAGCACCAAATGGAATTTTTCCACTACCTCTATTCGAGTGTGAAATGAAGTTGTCAAGGGTGATAATATTCTGGTTTCTATTCTTCTTAAATTCTATCAACCCCGTTATTTCAACTCGATGCATTGTGCCAAAATGTCTGTAGAATTTGTTCAAAATGCAAAAAAAACAATGGGATAAAGCTTTAGTTATTTATGTAGTTGGTCCTAAACCGTACTATCTGTACTTTAGGGATTATATAATTAGAGTGTGGAAACCAGAAGATGATTTCTCTATATATTCCAAGGAAAATGAGTTTTATGTTATTAAATTTAATAACAAAAAAGACTATGATAGAATTCTGGAAGGTGGTCCCTATTACTACAACAAAAAATTGGTGATAATGAAAAGATGGATGCTCAGGATGCAAATTAATAAAGAATTACTTAATTCTATTCCAATTTGGGTTCGTTTCCATAATCTTCCTCTGGACTACTAGACGGAAGAGGGGATTAGTCGTATAGCCTTGGTGCTTGGCTCTCCCATCAAACTGGACAAATTTACGAAAGGAATAATTAAAACAGCTTATGTTAGAGTCTTAGTCAAAATCAATAACTCTTTTGATTTTCCGAACAAAATTCCTATTTGGAAAGAAGTGGCTTACGAATGGAAACCCTCAATTTTTTCTAACTGTGCTAGTTTTGGCCATGCTGAGTCTCATTGTCAATTCAACAAAATTTGGATGCCAAAAAATTCCCCCCAAGAACACTCGACTGTGATAAATGATATGAGTATTGGCGAAACTAGTCAAGACAAAGGTGAAATAGGCGGTCCGTCAATTGTCACAGATAAACAACACTATTTAGAACCAAACACTTCTTATATCAATAATCATAATAAAGGGAATAACAAAAGCAAAGCAGTTCAATCTAAGAAAATCACTCATACAGTCCAGTCGCATAATGTATTCACGGCTATTAATACAAAAGATAGTCTGAATCCAACTTTATTGAGCTCAGAAATAATTACACAGAATAATGATACTAACATAATGACAGAAGAGGCCCTTGACACTCCTGCTGATACCTCTCCATGCATTTCCAATGTTGTCCAGAGCACTGAGCTGTAACAGGAACATAAATCATGAGCTATCCAAAAAGTAAGGTCTGAAGAAACTCCTTTTGAATTCAAAGCAACTTCATCAGTTGACGTTTTAGATAATCCTACATGGAATATTTTAGTTAATCAACTGAAAGGAAAAAGTAAAAAGTTGAAAAAACACAAGGCAGCTGGGACCGCTACCTCCCCTTATGATGGTAGCATTTCAGGTAATACTTAATTTATGGAGTTCCTTTTTTGGAACATCCGGGGCATGAATTCCCTTTCAAAATAGTTAGAAATACTATATTCTATTAATAGTAGGAGATTCTCCTTTCTTGGAATCATTGAAAACAAACTTTCAATGTCTAACATTGAAATTTTTATGGCAAAATTAGATACTAACTGAAATTATTCACATAATATTTCTTCCAACCTCAAAAGTAGAATTCTAATCCTATGGGACACTTCTCAATGGTCGAATATTGTTATCCATACTAGTGACCAATTTATTACTTGTATCCTTCACAACTCCAATGGTATTAGTATGTTAAGTACGATAATCTATGCGTACAATGATGAAGTTATGCGCAAGGAGTTATGGAATTATATAACGGAGCAGTCTAAAACCTTTAATCTTCCTTGGTTAGTGGCAGGAGATTTCAATTCTATTTTATCGCCTAACGAGAGAATAAATGATGGAGTTTTCAACTTAGTGGGTGACTTAGACTTTATGGACTGCATAACATCATCTATGCTAGTAGAACCTAATTTCTCTGGTAACTTTTTTACTTGGAGGGGTGGGCATAATTTTTCTATTCATAGCAAAATTGACCGTGTTTTTGTCAATACATTATGGATGAATAAGTTTTATGACTTTGGTATTCACTTTGGAAACCATTATCTAAGGGACCATGCTCCTATTTTCTTAAAATTTTCAATTCATAATGATAAGAGGAAAAGAATACCTTTTAAATATAGCAACATCTGGCATCTTCAAGAAGGATACCACCCTACTGTTCACAATTGCTTGTCTTAAGTCTTTCATGGCAATCCACTTCATCACCTCCTATGCAGGTTGAGGGCTGCAAAAGCAATTTTGAAAAAACGGATTAAAAATAGAAATACTATTCACTCTGTATTTGCTCTTATGAAGGAAGAGGCCAATGATATATATATAACTAACTTGTTCTAAATCCTTCTAGTAATGATTTGATAGAAAAATACACTTAGAAAACAGAACAGATTCATACTTTTATGAGCAAAATTACCATTGACAATGAACAGAGAATGAAATTCAATTGGTTGGTGAAAGGGGATAGGCCAACAAATTTTTTTCTACAACAAAGTTAATGTTCTTAAACCAAACAGAGGAAGTAATTATATTCTCAATTCGAATGGTACATGGACAACAGCTTCAGAAAATCTTGCAACTGAAGCCATCGACTATTTTTCAGAATTATTTTCTTCATCTCAGGCTTCAAGACAATTTCCAGGTATTATTTGTAAAAAATTCTCTTTGAAAATGCAAGAAGGAATTTATGCAAGCCTTTCCAAATGGAGGAAATACAAGCTGTTGTTTTCCAGATTAATGACAATAGTTCACCGGGGCCTGATGGCTTAAATTCAAAATTTTACAAAGTTCATTGCGAGAAAATTAAAGAGGATATATGGCATGCCATGAATGGTATACTTCAGCATGTCAAAATTATAAAAGAAATTAATCATACATTTATTTGCCTCATTCCTAAAAAACTGAATGCAAATGATATGTCCGATTTCTGACTAATTTCTCTTTGCAATGTCACCTATAAGATTTTAGCCAATCTTCTGTGTAATCGACTAAAACCTTATATGGATGACCTCATATCATATAATCAAAATGCATTCTTCCCTGGAAGAATCATTACGGATAATTCTATTCTTGCTTATGAAATGATTAGAGGATTTAATAGGAAAAATTCCAACAATACTTGCTTGATAATTGACTTGCATAAAGCCTATGACAAAATAAATAGAGATTTTATTCATCATATGCTGCTGGCCATGGGTTTTCCTATATCTTTTGCTAATTTGATATACGAATGCATTTCTACTCCCTCTTTTTTGGTGTTAACTGAAATCTCGAGGGGATTAAGGCAAGGTGACCCTCTATCACCTTACTTATTTCTATAGCCATAGATTTCCTCTCAATCAACCTCGATTTGGAGTACATAAAAGGTATTTTCTCCCCTATTCATAAGATAAACCCCGTGATCACTCATTTATTATATGCAGACGATATCTTATTTATGGCCAAAGCTAACATAGTAAATGCAGAAAGCATCATGCACACCCTCAATAGTTTGAATGTTTTACTGGTCTAGATGTCAATGAAAACAAATCCACTGTTTATTTTAGTAAAGGAGCCAAAAACAAGCGGCAGATAGCAGACATCCTTCATATCAATATTGGTTAACTGCCAGTGACTTATCTAGGTATTCCTCTATCTAACAATATCTGTAAATCAAGACATTTTGGATGCTTAATTGATAAAATCAACAAAATGATTAATCACTGGAACAACAAATTGCTTAATATCAGTGGTCGAATTGAATTGGTGAAAACAGTCATTCATCCAATGATTCTTTTTTGGTTATAGTTTTCCCAATTCCTTGTGTCTGTTATTCATAGAATCAATTCAATTTGTGCCATTTGGAAATCCAAAGCCCAAAAATGTCCTGCGATGATGTATGTAAAACTAAGAATGAAGGTGGGCTAGGTATTAGGAAAATTGATGATATGGCTAAGGCAGTGGCTGTTAAACTACTATGTAAATTTTTACAAGGGAAATCTATTTGGGCCAAATGGATGTTTAATAAATACTGCAATAGTTCTAATTTTTGGTCTGCTACCATAGACAATTATGCTTCTCATACATGGAAAATATTGCTTAATGCAAGGAAATGGTGCACAAGTTTAATTAATAGAAATATTGTAAATGGTGAGAACACAGATATATGGATTGACCCATGGATCAATGGTAGCTCACTGGTGGAAAAATGTGGATGGAATTCAATGGATACTCATGGTGAAAATAACATAAAATTATCCATAATTATAGCTAATGATGAATGGAAGAATCATCTTGAGACTATTCCTATTCATTATCAAGATACAGTTCACCATATTAAAATAAATAAACAGATCAAACATGATTACTGGTATTGGATGCCATGTAATAATGGACAATTTAGCTTAAATTCGGCATGGGAGCATATTAGAAGCAAACATACGGAAGTTAAGTGGTCCAGAGTCATATGAGATAGTAAATGTGCCCCTAAAATGTCGATTTGATCTTTATTGGCTATGTTGAATCGACTGAACACAAAAGAAAGAATATGCAGGTGGAATAATAACATTAATTGTTTATGTGTTCTGTGTTCAAACCAAAATGAGGACAGAGATCATCTTTTTTTCAATTGCTCCTATTCTAAACAACTTCTCGATGAAATTATGCAGAAACTTAGAATTAGTCTCGGTAACAGCTGTGATATCTATCAAGTTTTGGAGATTATGTATCAATCTCAGCCTAGTAATAATTTACATAAACATATTATAAACGTCGCATTTACTTCGTTAGTTTGGCATATATGATGTGAACAAAATTCGAGAACATTTAAAGGAGTAGAAATGCTAGTTAATGTAAGGAAGATCCTCATAACTCAAGACTGCAAAAATTTACTTCAAGAATCAATACAGTTGAAGAAGATTAATACATAATTGGCACGTACCTTGTCTAACTTCGATTTCAAAATTGCCCCGAGAATAGAGATTCACCCTCCTTGAGTTTGAAATTGGCTAGCGTCTGGTTGCGCAGCTTCGCTTGTAGTTGGATCTGCTGTCTTCGTGAAGCTCGGTCGCCATTTTTAGGATATTCTTGAGTTATTTTTAGATCTGAGTTTTGTTAATTAAAGTCATCTAGAAGCTTCCGAGTTAACGTGCCTCTTCATTGAAGATATTTGTTTCTGATGGCTGTTTCCTGTGCTGGATTTTGCTTGCCCCTTCATGTGTCCTTGTTGTTATTGTTTTTCTTTTGTGGGTTGTATTCCTTGAAGATTTTTGGTTTTTTTTCTTTGTTTTTTTACCCCCAAGTTGCACATATGGATGGTTTTGAGTGCGTCGTCATCTAGTTTCTACTCCTCCATCTATTAGTCAACTTGGTTTCGGGCAACTATGTTATTCTACTGTTAATATATGGACATGATATGTACTCTTTTTCCGGCAAGGCACCCATTTAGGTTAGGGGGATTGCTAGGTTTTAATGAAGCATATCATGAAAGTATATGATTTTTTTCATTTATAATACCCTTTGTAAAAAAATACATTCTTTCCAAAAATCATATTATAATATATGTAATTATACTTTATTTTATAAATAATAATAAATCCTATAAATTCACATAGAAAATAGATTTTTCGTTATTATTTATGAATTTCCGTAGAAGTTCATAATTAATAATTTTATTAATTTTTTCATTTATTTTCAGTACAAATTGTTAAATGGAAACTATTTACAAATATTACTCAAAGTTTGTAAATAATCCTATTTACTCTAAACTTACACATTTTTACTTATTTTCTACTAATTAATTATTATTTTCCTAAATCAACTAGTTACTTTTAAATGTCATCATCCAACAATACAACGATTAAAGAGAAAAACAACCAAATTTAAACACATATTGTATCCAAAAAACTCACAACAATTAACCAATCGATAAAAAGGGCATAACATATATCAAAAGATGTATATTTTAATTGGTGATTACTTATTTAATATTCTAAAATATAAATATAGGAAAACAGATACAAGGACAAACTTAAAAAAATTTAAGCTGAAGGACAACAAGTTTAATTTTTAGACTAAAGAACAATGCTAGTTATAACTAGCATTTTGTATATTGTAAAACTGAATATAATGCTAGATATAACTAGCATTTTGTATAGTGTAAAAGTTGAATATCATGCTAATTATAACTAGCATTTGTTCTTCAGTCTAAAAAATAAACTTAGTGTCCTTCAGCCTAATTTTTTTTAAAGTTTGTCCTTTTCCCTAATTTCCTCATATAAATACTTATAGCCATTGAATCCTACCAACATGCTTCCATAAACAACTCCAAATCTCAACAAACCATATGTTAGATTGTCTAGAATCTCACCATGAACCCAACGTAATAAATCGCGCGTGAAACAGAGACCACATTAAGATATGTACCGATTAAAAGTTCGAGGATTTTGTAATAAAAGAATTATAAGGCACTAAACAAAAATTTACCATCTTCTCTCCCCTTCACCAGAAAATACCATAACTCATCACTGGCTGATCAACTTAGCCCAAGCCTCCGCAACAAAGACCGGTTGGCTAAGCCACTACCACCATTGCACTCGATACCTTATCGTCATTTACTCCCTGACCTCCGCTTTACCATTATGAGCGTCACCGCTGCCCGAAAACATAGCCGCCATAAACCATCGAACCTTAATCAAATTTTCGTGTCTAACCACAGCATTTCCGACCCAATCAACCTGCACCGGTGAACTCCATCTCCGTCGCTGTCATAACTATACTAATGGCATCAAGTATTATTGCCGTTGATGAAAAGCCAAAAATAATGCTCCATATTTATTTGTCAATTTCTGATCATCTCGTGCACTACCTCCAAAAATGAATACCAATTCGATGGCATTTGGATACATCGAATTTTGGAACAATTTGTAATTAGAGAAAATTGTCTGCCGCTAAAAAGAGGATTGAGGAGAATTTTAGGATTAGAGAAGGGAGAGGGTCCGGTGGCAGCTAGGGTTTGGAAAGACTCGTATTTATACAAAAATTCGAGTGATTGGGTGTAAAGCAGTTCCGAGCCTCAAAATATCCATTACGACCAACGTGTCTAAACCATATCATATTATATATCACAATTCGGTTCTCGAACATCTGACGCAATAGCAATATCAAAATTACCAAATGGACTACTCTTCCCAAAATTTCATTTTACTGTCAATTTAATCTAAAATCTATTGATAATTAATTTTTTGTGGGTTGTCACATTCTCCTCCATAAAAGAATTATGCCCTCGCAATTCAGAAAAATAACTACTGACCCAACAAAAAAACGTCATGATAAATCATATTTTTAATTATAGAATATGGTAAACATAGTAATCATGAATTAACTACTTCTAAAGTAGTGTAGGACAACTAAATAACATAATCAGATATGACACGATTAAATCCATTTACAACAATGAATGCAGTTTCCTATACACACATACTATAGTAATGCATATACTTACATAACCAGGCAACCAAAATGATAATATACAAAAATAACACTCCGTTGGTAAAGAATGAAACAATTTCAACCATAGGTGAAATTTGTTCACAAGTCATATCATGTATCTCAATAATCCAACTGTAATATTCCAAAAGACAATAAACTCAGTCGGTTTAAACATGCATACACAAGTAAATGTACAAACCAATAATTAGCATAACTAAACAAAATAAGTGTATTACTCAAAAATGTAAAGGTATTACCATCACATTAACAAACCAACAAATGGCGCATATGTGCTAACCTTTATACCGACTACACATCCACCATAATATATGTATCCTCACAATAATTAGTGAACTCGTCATAATCACATCCGCAAAATAATTCACGATCCATCTAGTACTTCATCCTCCAAAATACAATCTGCACCTACTCATGATTATACCCCGTGATAGCCTGATACCTTCCGACACGCTCCAAAAGACCTCGCGTCAAGAAGTGCGGATCGTCGGGTTTTTTTAAACTTTAACATCTCAAGGACTAAGATAAACAGATATAGTCTCAGAACGTATCACATCGGAAAGATAAACTAAGTATTCAAACGTATCACGATGGAATAAATAAGACATATAGATATCATAGAAAAATAATAGACCCAGAAAATATCAAACCATAGCCCCAGAAAAATATCAGTACGAAATCCAGATCAAAGTACGTAGGAAAATATATCCCTCATAGTCTATACACGAAAATAATTGTACTGATATGATAAATTGATACATGAAGAGAACATGTGAGAAAAGCAGACTCAAAGTGAAGCACGGCTCTCTCCAAGTATCCAAAATGCCAAAATCACCTACTGCCCTATCCATCTGTAATGGTCAAAAGATGGAAGAGGAATGGGTCAAACAAAAGTCCAGTAAATGAGAACACATTTAGTAAGAAGATCAAGTACAATTAACTTTAATTTACTCTAAGTGATATAGGATGTGTAGCAAGTGTCTATGGAATCCTAAGGTCAACGCCGAGGGATTCTTATCTAACATAATTGGTTGAACCTACTGATCGAACATCATATAAATGATTGGCCAAAATGAGAACAACCATACCAATATGCCATTTACTGTACTGCATCGGGGCGCCATAAGAACCCCTGTTGGTACCAGGCTCCAATTTAATCAATATCTATAGCGACTTATTATACTACAACGACATCCACCCATACAACGTTGCACTAGATACATGCATACCTGGATCTCCCTTTAGTATTGGGCTCTCTCAGAAAGTGTCCCTGATAATGCTGCACTCACCCATACAGAACACCCCTGAGCCTATTGCGAAATCAATCACCCTAATCAACTCCGTTTATGCGATATACATCTCCCATACCAATACCAAACATCGTGAAATACTTGGCCCAAATTAGCTCAAAAACCAATTAACTAATTACATAATTTTTATCCATTTAATTTGGGCCTTACGCCAAAAAGAAATTTGTGCATTTTTAACTTGCACGGTCGATGTGAGATATCTCAGGCCGACCGTTACTGGTCGACCTAGGAAATTTCAGGTCAATCGTTCACGTTAATTTTGCTTGTTCGATTCTTATTGTCAAAAGATTTTTAATTAACATTGTTAACTTGGGTCGATTAATAACTACTATTAACCATAATTTCCAGTTTAATTAGTTTCCAATTTCAATTATTTCTAGGGTTTGTGAATTGGGGTTACCAATTAACATTAACAAGTATTCAATTTACCCAATTTCATAGTTTAATTCCAATTTAAATTATAGGGTTTAGCCAACTCATTTTCAAATTAACGAGTTAATTAGGGGTATCAACAATTCTAACCACTTAAAATAGTTTATAATCAATTGTATTAACCAAATTATTAACTTTGTGCCCTCTCAGCATTTAGCCTAAGCTCTAGATCCGAGAAAACATGCCTCCAATCGGCAACTCTCCTCTAGATCTCCTTAGCCTCCTCCTTGATTGCTCGACTTGCTCTTTAATTTGATTTTAATTTTTAATTTGGGTTTTATGGTTTGAAAGATTAGGGTTTCGGGAAAAAAATTGGCAACATCTACATACTGTACGTCTAAATAGAAATTAAGGTTTAGGTTTACTAGTTAATTTATAGAGTTAGTCTAGGATTTAGGACCATTAGATCAACTCAGCAGTACATCTAAACCACTCATCCTTCTCTATGTATGCAAGCAACCATCACGAGCATTGATTCATCATGCTCTAGGTCGATTAATCGCCTGATAATACAAGGTTCGGGTCAACCGCCCCTAAGTTATGGTCGACCATCACTGATCCACTTAGCCAAGGCATTGGTCGACCTTCCCATTTTATTTTTAGCGTATATTTTTAATTTCTCATTTATCATTCTGTCGCTCATAACTCTCTCATACTTACTTGGATTACGACAAGTTATATATGAAAATCATCCGGAAAATCGCTATGAACGCAACGGTGTAAGTTTCATAACCGAATTCGAACGTCTGTGAAAAATTACTTTTAAATCCTTGTTTTTTAAAAATTTAATTTTCTTATTAGAATTTACGTTTTAAATTTCTGTTAAATTCCCAGGGTGTTACATTATCCCCCCTTAAAAGGATTTCATCTCCGAAATCTCTAAGAATGGAACAATATGACTCACACATAGAAACCAATACTATCATCCATCATCCACGTGCAACCATAGTCCTTAAAAAAACTAATGCAATATGTTCATTTATATGCGATATGAGATGCACGTGAATCTATACTAATGCAGTAGTCGATCTACAGATTCAGTTAACCTTCCTTTTATGCAAAATACTCATGCTATGCATTCAAATGTATGCAACATCCTAAATGAAATACCGATAATTCAACATGAATGGACAACCATCCAAACATATGCAACATCCATATGCATAACACCCATTAGCATTTCACAACAACAAATATCATGCAACTATATATACAAGTGTGTGTACCTAAAGGATATACTGTCCTAAGTGTAGAGTTATACAAATTATATCCATAAGTATCCATTTTCATCCATTAGCATCCATCACCTATAATATGTCTTATCGACACGTTTACAACTATTCGTATCATCCAAAGATCTCTGCCTAATGGGTATACCACCAAAGTCCTATCACAAAAGCTCTAAACTAATGAAAGATTCAAATTGAAGATGTACCAAAAAAGAGTTGTGGGTGGGATGCTTGGATCTTCTCCTCGAGCTCCTATGTATGCTCTGTTGGATCATCTTCCTACCGAAATTGATAATCGTAATCTCCTTATTGCAGGACCTCTTTATACGAAGCTCCAAAATATAAGTGGGTGCCAGCGAACAAGTGACTCATGCTTAAACTTTACTTCCTCCAATTGACTCGGCTCGACTACGATAGCCATATCGTGTAAGCACTTTTGCGAGTCCAATACATGTAAAACATCATGTACACCCGCCAGCTTCTCTAGAAGCTCTACTCTATATGCCAATTGCCTATTCTAGCTACTATCCGGAGCTACGAATCTCAGTGCTAGCTTCCCCGATACACCAAATCTCATCACATGCCTAAAGGGTGAAACTTTCATGAATACCATGTCTTCCACTACAAACTCTAGCTCCGTACGCCTCCTATCAGTATACAACTTCTGCTTATCCTTTGCAGTCTTCATCATCATTACAGATCAGATCCACCTTCTCTGATGTATCTCTAACTCATGTTTGGCCCAAGAATAATCCTGACCGCCATATCCCACCAACACGATGGTGACCAACATGGTCTGCCATACAACGCCTCAAAGTTGTCATCCCAATACTAGCTTGAGAACTATTGTTGTATGTAAACTCCACCAATGGTAAATGATCCTTCCATGGTCCTCCAAAATCAATGATGCACATCTATAGAAAATTCTTTGAAACCTGATATATTTCTCTATCTGTCTGTGTGCGGATGAAGAGAGGTACACAGACTCAACTCGGTACCTAAAGCCTCATGTAGACTCCTCCAGAACTCACTAGTGAAAAGCAGGCCTTGATCACTAACTGTATCCATTTAGCCTAACGACCTCTCTCACATAAATAGCGGCCAATGATGCCACCGTCCTAGTACTCCTCACTAGAATGGAATGAGCGCACTTGGTCAACCGATCTACTATGATCCAAATGCTCTCATTCCCTTTCCTATTCTCCCACTTCCACCGAGGAATATCCAGTGGCTGCAATAATCCTCCCGACTTCTTCTGCTCCGTCTTCACCCTTTGGAAAGTCATACATCTCTCTACATACTCTGCTACTTGCTTTTTCATACCGAGCCAACAGAAAACTCTCCTTATCTCCCTAAACATCTTGTCACCACCGGGATGAATGGTTATCTTAGAACAGTGAGATTAGGCTAATACTGCATCTATCAAATATGTACTATAAGGAACACAAAGCCTATCATCTCTCCATAACCATCCCCTTGAGTCTAGGGCATGACGCCTCAAGTGACTCGGTGACTCCCCTCTACCAATCCTCTCTATAATATCTACCAGCTCCTCATCCTCCCACTGCCTAGATCCGATACACTCCACCAAAGTAGGCTGCACATCTAAAGCTGCTAGTAACCCAGGGGTAATATCCGATGATGGTCGGAAATCAAAGCTAGATATATACTCTAAATGTCTCCACTCCAAGAACAAGTGAACCATTATTGTTCGTTGCCTGCTCAAAGCGTCTGCAACTACATTACACTTGCCCGGTGTAACAACCCGAAAAATTAAACTATAATAATCAACAACCCGGAAAATTAAACTATAATAATTAATTAACGAATTAATTAAATGATAAAATAACTTTGTGAGATTATCAGAATTTGAGCCACCGGAGTGATAGTAATTATTTTAGATTTCTTTAAGTAATTTAAAATAATAGGGTTTCCAATAGTTGTAGTTTTACAACGATTTTTGGGATAACCTTTTTAGTAGTTTATTTACAGTTTTTAGAATTATTTTCAGTCTATTTCTTTTAGCTATTATTTTCAGTTAATTTTAGTTTATTTCTGTTAATTATAGCTTTTCCATTTATTTACAGTTTATTTACAATATTTTAATTTATTTACTGTTCTTTATACGTTATTTACATCTTTTTCCTACGTTTTGGATTTTCTTCTATTTTCAGTTTTCTTTTATTTCTCCTACTTCTTCACGTATGGACTAGAATAGATTAAACGCGAATATGGATTAAAATTATAAGAATACTAAATAACGGAAGATAAGATGTAAATTGTAAAGACTGTAATAAAAATAGAATTATGGCTAAAATTTAGCCTAATTATGATATTGATGTTAGAATTGGACTAATTAAAGATAATTGGCCTAGTTATAACTTAGAATTATAACTAAATAGAGTATAAGATGAAAGAAGCTTATTTTTACACTTAGACCTTGGGTTAAGTAATAAGCATGATTATAACATAGGTTATAATAAGAAATAGAACAGAGTGAGGCTTATTTTAAGACTTAGGATAAATTAATATGCACAAATAGTAAGAACAAAGGTAAAGGCTTATTTAAATAATTTATCTAAGTTAATAGGCAAAGAATTAAAGTAGGACCTGTACCAAATAACATTCCCCTATTTCTATGGATACGGTGTTTCACATAACCCTGAAGTGAAACAAGGTGTCTCACATAACCCTAAAGTGAGATGAGGTGTCTCACATAATCCTGAAGTGAGATGAGGGGCACACTTATGTTAATAACGGTAGTAAATTGTCAATAAGTAGAAACCTGAATCATAGGGATTTGGGCAAAGGGGCGCAGCTAGATATTGTTTGGATGATGGGCCATACCAACAGCATTTCCCCTATTATTTCTATGGACACGGTGTTTCACATAACCCTGAAGTGAAACGAGGTGTCTCACATAACCCTAAAGTGAGACGAGGTGTCTCACATAATCCTAAAGTGAGACGAGGGGCACGCTTATGCTGGAGCTTGATGTAATAAGAAGACCCAATAGGTGGAACAATAGGTAACATGAGCATGGTTGCGGTTACGCGTGCGACTTCCATTCGGGTGCTCAGTAATCATTATGAGTTCTAAGCACTTAGTGTGCGCCTTTCATAGGAACCAATGTCTACTGCATAGGGAGCTTTAGTATCCGATCCACAGTAGATTCTATGGAGTAGTAGGCCTATCAAAGGGTAATATTAAGGATTCAGCCTAATCTTAGCAACTATCAAAAATAAGTGCAAATAATCAAAGTAAACAATTGTTTTAATTTAGTTAAATCGTATTTATTCCCAGCTTATTCCTTCTTCATATTTCCTTTGTTTCCTTTATATTAGAACTGTTGTAAGGTCTATTACTTTTACTTTGTTTAAAGATTCTTGTAATTATTATCATTCACCGGACTTTTAATCTGACTCACTCCTCTATTTTTCCCTTTCCCCCCATAGGCAATCAGGGGCAAGGAAGATAGACCGCAGCTTCTTGGAGTCTTGGAGTCCTTATCATGTATTCCTTCTTTTTATCTCTAGCTTTTTGTTCTTTTATTGTACTGGTACTGTATTGAGGGAAAGTTTGTGTTTGTACTCTGGTCTTTCTGATGAGACTGGGATTTTATTTCCTTAAGACAATTGTATTTGGTATTTGGAACATATGTGGTTTGTCTGAGGTAATTATGAAGTATTAATTTTAAAATCACTTATTGTTTTTAATTACTTCCGATGTGTTATTATCTATCTATTTTGTCTTGTGAATCTTAGTCTCTGCTAGTTTTAGTTATACCTACAATGCACCACATCTTTTAGTGTGTCGTTTTGGATATATTAAGGGGTGCGGGGTATGGGGTGTTTCACTTGGTATCAAAGCCTAAGGTTACAGGATTCCTAAAAATTTATTTTAAAAGTACAGTATTTTTCAAAATAACTTGTTTTAAAAAGTATTTTTAGAAAAGAAACTCTTAGAAATAGTTTTTAAGTATAAAAGAGTTTTTATAAAAATCCCCTCAAAGTCCAGTTCAACCTTCTTTCGATTCTTTCAAGCCTAAGTTTCCTTTTTTGCATAGTATGGCTGACTGGTTCCGTAAAGCTATGGTACCAAAGGTGCAAGGGCAGGTGCCCAATACAACATCGATAGGTGGAAATCTCTTTAACCCACCTACATCAGCCAACTTTTTAAGCTATGCAAGGACTTCGCTAGTATAGGAGGCAGAACTTTTTCTGGCATGGAGAATTCAGAGGAGACGCAATCTAGGTTGGAGAATATGGAGCAAAGGTTTAGTCAGTTAGGTTTGGAGGACCGACAGAGTGGTCAACCTACATCTTGGCAGCAGAAGAGAGAGCTTAAGGAGGTTCCTACAAGCTCTAAGAAGCAGTGGGGGAAGGACAAGAAGGATAAGGACAAGAGGAAGGAGGGAGGACCTCAGAGGCGAATCAAGAAAAGTGGGAGATGTAAGCATTGTAGAATAACTGCTCATTACACAAAAGACTGTAAGAAGGCAGGAATAAAGGGAAGATGTTTCAGTTGTGGACAGCTTGGTCACTTTAGTAGGATTTGTCCTCAGAAAATGGGGCAAATAGCAAGCGCACCTGCAGCACAGATTCAGATTTTGGATACAGCACCTCCCAGCGGTAGACCAAATCAAGGTAGGAAAATTTGATTTCTATTTCTAATTTTCCCATTTGAACTCTATTCAATTCTGGAGCATCACACTTTTTCATCTCTAGTTCTCTAGTAGATTGTTTGCACTTAGACATCTTTAGTCGTAGACCCCATTGTTGTTTCAACCCCCATAGGAGGATCGGCACACTTGTCTATGGTTTGTAGGGGTTTGAAAAATTTTATCCTAGGCGTGGAATTTGATCGTGACGCCTATGTATTGGGATTTTTGGGGTATGGGATGATTTTGGGGATGGATTGGCTGTCCACATATGGAGTTATATTAGATTGCGAGAGGAGAGTCGTTAGACTAGATACATGTAGCGGTAGGACTCTCAAGGTTTCTTATGAGCCGCAAGGGTCAGTTATGTTGAGCTTCCTATATTTCCTCGATTCATCTTCAGCAGAGCTAGATTCGGTTCCTATCGTCAGAGATTTTCCAGACCTCTTTGAGGAGGTTAGAGGACTACCCCCTAAGAGAGAGATTGACTTCGGGATTTATTTAACTGAGAATGCTAAGCCTATAGCATTACCTGTGAGGCACATGGCACCTAGGGAGAGGAAGGAATTGAGCAAGCAGATCTGTGAGATTTTGGAGAAGGGTTTCATAAGGAGGAGCATATCGAAGTGGGGAGCACCAGTCATCTTCGCTACTAAGGCGGATGGTTCTCTTCGACTTTGCGTTGATTATAGAGAATTAAATAAGCTCACAAAAAAGAACCGATATCCATTTCCTAGGATAGATGATCTTTTCGACCTATTAGTTGGCTCTTCAGTATTCTCTCAGCTTGATTTAGCCACAAGATTTCATCAGCTTAGGGTCGCTGATGACAACATTAATAAGACCGGATTTAGGACACCCGACGGATTTTTTGAGTGGTTGGTTAGGCCTTTTGGGCTAACAAATGCCCCAGCCTATTTTGTTGATTTGATGAGCTGTGTTTTTAGAGACGTCCTAAATAAGTTGTAGTGGTATTCATGGATGACATATTAATGTTTTACAAGAGTATGGAGGAGCATGTTGTTCATCTCGAGGAGGTTCTTCGTACACCTCGCATTCTTCAGTTAAAAGCAAAGTCCTTGAAGTATCACTTTTGGCATAAGGAAGCGTGTTCTTAGGGCATAGAGAAGGTCTACACATGGAAAGAGTTTGAGAAACGATTTTGTACATTTAGGTTTGGATTGTGAAAATCCAAAGAGATGTAGACAAAGATTGGAGATGTATGATAGATTCGGTTGATAAGGAAAGAAGAAAGCCCATGTGTAGATAATTACAGAGATTATAATTGTTTCATATAAGTGGATTTAACGATAGCACCTTAGAATAGATATGAGTATAGGAACAAAAGACTTTAAGAAAGGAAATGAGATTTCCAAGGTTTAGAAAGGATACTCCTAGGGTAGTAAGTAGGAAAATCCACTTTATGTCTAACCCAATAAAATAAAACTATTAGAATTGAAAAGAAGAATTGTCAATATTTTTAAAAGTAAATACTGGGTTTTTGGGAATATGGTGAGAAACTTAAATTGATTTTTATATGATATAAATTTTGCTAAAAGTGAAATTCTTTTTTAATAATTATAGAACGTATATAGCTCACTAGTTTCTTTGTAAGTAAACAGAGATTTTAAATATAAAAACCTAAAATGTATTAAGTATCGATAATGTAGATTACAACATTTATTGTTGTAATAGATGTGTTCGTGAAAATAAAGGGAGCACAGACTATAACGCTACCGTTATAGTAAGTGACTCCCAAAGGAAATGTTTTTACATTGTAGATGTGGTTTATTAGTATTTTTTTTAATTAAATTCACACACTAATATTTTTGGGTTGTAGTAACAATGTTTTACGCAACATCTGTTTTAAACCCAAATAAAAATGCATTTTTAAAAGATAATTTCTAAGAATAGAAATAAAAGTGATTTGTGAATACACCTATTAATTAAATAGGTATAAGAAAATGTTTTTGGTTATGGATATATTAAAACAGTTTTAAAAATGAGTTTTTCTGGAAAGAAAAAGTTAGATATTAGAAGATGTCTATCGTAAGAAAATATAATTCAAACGTACTTTAATCTATTGGAATGAAAAGAATAATGGTATAATTTCCTATGAAACCAATAAAAATGTTTTGTGCAAGTTACAAGGAATGCATGAAAGAGATATACAAGGTATGGGAGCACCATATTTTGTATAGCCTATTTTGAAAAATATAAAATAAGTTCCTTGTAATTTCACATAAACATGAAATCCTCTTTTAAAAGGTTCATAGAAGATTTTAGCGTTAATAATTTCTCATAGGAGAAAGTAGTTCCAAAACATTAAGGTATGAGACCGTTAGGTGTAATAAGAAGATGTTTTGAAAATACATAAGGATATTTTAAAAGGAAATGGTTTAGTGAAAAAGTAAATAAGTTTTTGAAATGAAAAACTTAATAAAAGTAGAATTTGAAAATTCAAATTTTATAGAAAATTATAAAGGTCTTTAAAAGAAAGCGAGGAATAAGTTTTGGACTTAGAATTTGAAAGTTTTTCCCTCTAGGTTTGGGAAATAATGTAAATTCAAAAGGATGTAAGGATGCAAATCAAGAAACATAAAATGTTAAGCAACCGAGTATTTTTGAATTTAAGAAGAACTTAAAGATAACACTTTTAAGGACAAAGATTTTGGGATTTGAAAATTTAGAAGCCCTAGTTTTTGAATGAGAGGATAAATACCAAACCAATTTCTTAAAAGTGGAATAGATAGGAATCATTCCCTAAGGAGTGACAGAAAAGGTGTAAGGCTATAAAGGAGACAGCAGTAATTACTTTTGGAAGTAATAATAGAGTTTCCCATAAAGCATATAGGGCACTAGTGATAACCTAGGAATGTTGATTCATTTGAGCAGGCTAAAGAAGAACGGTAAAGTGAAATTAGTAAAATTGTAAGGCATACATGGTTGAGGACGTGTATTTTTTATTTTGAAGAAACTTGGGAAAAGCATCTTCCTTTAGTGGAATTCTCATGTGATAGTAGTTTTCAAGCTAGCAATAGAGTGGCACCTTTCGAAGCTCTTTAAGGAAGACCGCACTAGTTGCCTTCGTGTTGCTTAGAGTCTATAGAGCGATTGCTACTTGGTCCCGACATTGTTAGAAAGACATCGGAGAAGATTAGTTTGATTAGGAGAAAATTCGTATCTCATATCCGCATTTCTTTGATAGTAATTTTCCGAATTTCCTACTTTCCATCTTTAGTTTTGAATAGGTTCTTTTTTTTATTATCCTTTGGGAGGGTAGAACTTAGGATTTAACCTATGGATGGTAGGATTTGATGTAAACATGTTATTAGAACGTGTTATGAATGATGGATGCTAGCGGTTGCAAGTGTTTGCTAGTGGATGCTAATGGACACATACTTACACTAGGCACTATTATCTCTTAGGGATCGGCCTAACTAGGACACTGGAGCATATGCATATGGATGTGTGCGCATTTTATTTTATTTTCCATGATTGCTATAAATGGATGATTATCACATGATTGTTGCATTTGGATGATGTTTGAAGCACGCATATAGAACAATCAGTTATCATTAGGAATTTTTGCATTCATTTGAATACATAGCACGAGCACGATTGCATAAAAGGAGGTCAACTGAATCAGTAGACCGTCTAGCCTTTTTCATTAGATTAGGGACATTAACACTACACTAATTGCATAAGTGTCATAAATCGCATTAGAAAACTTAAGAACAATGGATGAATGGTTGATGATTGAATAGTTGGTTGTAGATATTGGATGAAAACATTTAGTTCATTCTTTTATCCTTAGAGATTTCGAGGACGAAATCCCTTAAGGAGGGGAGAATGTAACAACCTGGAAAATTAAACTATAATAATTAACAACTCGGAAAATTAAACTATAATAATTAATTAACGAATTAATTAAATGATAAAATAAATTTGTGAAATTATCATAATTGAGCCATGGGAGTTGCACCATTGTGTCCTTGATAATTTTCTGGTCACTTTCCATATATAGAACGTCAGAATCCGAGCTAATATGAGCAAGATACGAATTAAATAAGAATAAAAAAAATATTAGGGGGTCGACCTAGAGGTCGACCATCCCACTACCTAGGTCGACCGGCCGGTCGACCTGGCTATATGGGCGGTCGACCCGCCTCAGCAATTGAACGAAGGAATTATTCCTTCATTCCAATAACGTTCAAACACCTCATTTTGCACTCTTTTGTTTAATCTGGTTCTTCCGTGCTTCCGTCTGATGGCTCCTATTCAGCCTATGACGTGGTTGCATCCTATTCAATCACCAAATCCAACGGTCTGAGATCCACTTCTACACCTATAAATAAGACCCTAGGCCTAACACTTTTTCTCATTCTAGATTTTCTCCACTTGGGTTTACCTTTTCAGGAAGGACCCTAAAAGGAATAATTTTCCAAGGAGAGAATCTTTTTAATAAAAATATTTTAATACCCTCAAGTGGATCCGAGAAGACCAAAAGGGAAGAGTTTAGGACCACAGGTGAGTGATAGTAATTATTTTAGATTTCTTTAAGTTAGGGTTTCCAATAGTTGTAGTTTTACAACGATTTTTGGGATAACCTTTTTAGTAGTTTATTTACAGTTTTTAGAATTATTTTCAGTCTATTTCTTTTAGCTATTCTTTTCAGTTAATTTTAGTTTATTTCTGTTAATTATAGATTTTCCATTTATTTACAGTTTATTTACAATATTTTAATTTATTTACTGTTCTTTATGCGTTATTTACATCTTTTTCCTACGCTTTGGGTTTTCTTCTATTTTCAGTTTTCTTTTATTTCTCCTACTTCTTCGCGTATGGACTAGAATAGATTAAACGCGAATATGGATTAAAATTATAAGAATACTGAAATAACGGAAGATAAGATGTAAATTGTAAAGACTGTAATAAAAATGGAATTAAGGCTAAAATTTAGCCTAATTATGGTATTGATGTTAGAATTGGACTAATTAAAGATAATTGGCCTAGTTATAACTTAGAATTATAACTAAATAGAGTATAAGATGAAAGAAGCTTATTTTTACACTTAGATCTTGGGTTAAGTAATAAGCATGATTATTACGTAGGTTATAATAAGAAATAGAACAGAGTGAGGCTTATTTTAAGACCTAGGATAAATTAATAAGCACAAATAGTAAGAACAAAGGTAAAGGCTTATTTAAGTAATTTATCTAAGTTAATAGGCAAAGAATTAAAGTATGACCTGTACCAAATAACATCCCTCTATTTCTATGGACAATGTGTTTCCTATAACCCTGAAGTGAAACGAGGTGTCTCACATAACCCTGAAGTGAGACGAGGGGCATACTTATGTTAATAACGGTAGTAAATGGTCAATAAGTAGAAACCCAAATCATGGGGATCTGGGCAAAGGGGCACAACTAGATATTGTTTGGATGACGGGCCATACCAACAGCATTTCCCCTATTATTTCTATGGACATAGTGTTTCACATAACCCTGAAGTGAAACGAGGTGTCTCACATAACCCTAAAGTGAGACGAGGTGTCTCACATAACCCTGAAGTGAAATGAGGTGTCTCACATAGTCTTGAAGTGAGACGAGGGGCACGCTTATGCTGGAGCTTGATGTAATAAGAAGACCCAATAGTTGGAACAACAGGTAACATGAGCATGGTGGCGGTTACGAGTGCGACTTCCATTCGGGTGCTCAGTAATTGTTATGAGTTCTAAGCGCTTAGTGTGTGCCTTTCGTAGGCACCAATGTCTACTGCGTAGGAAGCTTTAGCGTCCGGTCCACAGTAGATTATATGGAGTAGCAGGCCGATCAAAGGGTAGTATTAGGGATTCAGCCTAATATTAGCAGCTATCAAAAATAAGTGCAAACAATCAAAGTAAACAATTGTGTTAATTTAGTTAAATCCTATTTATTCCCAGCTTATTCCTTCTTCATATTTACTTTGTTTCCTTTATATATACTAGAACTGTTGTAAGGTCTATTACTTTTACTTTGTTTATAGATTCTAGTAATTATTATCATTCACCAGACTTTTAGTCTGACCCACTCCTCTATTTTTTCCCTTCCCCCCCATAGGCAATCAGGGGCAAAGAAGATAGATCGCAGCTTCTTGGAGTCTTGGAGTGCTTATCATGTATTCCTTCTTTTTATCTCAAGCTTTTTGTTCTTTTATTGTACTGGCACTATATTGAGGGAAAGTTTGTGTTTGTACTTTGGTCTTTCTGATGAGACTGGGATTTTATTTTCATAAGACAATTGTATTTGGTATTTGGAACATATGTGGTTTGTCTGAGGTAATTATGAAGTATTAATTTTTAAAATCACTTATTGTTTTTAATTACTTCTGATGTGTTATTATTTATCTATTTTGTCTTGTGAATCTTAATCTCTGCTATTTTTAGTTATACCTACAACGCACCACATCTTTTAGTGTGTCTTTTTGGGTATACTAAGGGGTGTGAGGTGTTTCACCTGGGGTATAAAAGATATCAAAATTATAGGATGTCAAGAACTTCATCTACCTCTGTCGCCTCAAGTTCAAGTGCTTTTGGGAGAACTAATAATTTAAGGACTTATGATCCGTATATAGCTCAAATCGCTCTTCTAAAAGATAAAGCCACTATGACTTGAGCCCAAAGAAAATGGCTGCCAACTTAAGGTCATGTGTATGATAATACCTCTCATGGGTCTTTAACTACCGACTCACACAACTCACCACCCTTCCATCTTATATCAATACCGCACCCAGCCCCATTCCACAGGCATCGGTATAAACTATAAATGGCTTCATACCATCTGGCAACACCAATACGGGAATACTAGTCAATTCCACCTTCAATCTAATGAAAGCATCCTCATACTTTTCATCCCATGAAAAATATTCTTCTTAGTAAGACGGGTCAGTGGAGTAGAAAATGTTCGCAAAGTCCTTAACGAACTTGCGATAGTAGCCTGCCAAACCAAGGAAACTTCTCACCCCTATGGCATTTTTCGGAACGTGCTAATCCCGTACTACTATTACTTTACTACGATCAAATGCTAAACCACTTTCTGAGATGATGTGTCCCAAAAAGCATACCTCCTCTATCAAAAAATGGCACTTAGAAAACTTCGCCTTTAGCTTATGCAAACTGTACTAAGCACATCTCTTAAATGTAATGCATGCTCCTCTCTACTCCTTGAGTAAACCAGAATATCATCCACAAACACCACTACAAACTTATTCAGCAACCCCCTAAACACGCGGCTCATCAAATCCACCAAATAGGCAGGTGCAATGGTTAGTCCGGAGGGTATGACTAACCACTCATACAATCCGTCAGGCATATGGAATGTTGTCTTTTGAATACTATCCTTAGCTACGTGCAACTGATGGAATCCGGTAGCTAAATCAAACTAAGAAAATACTCTAGCTTCAACTAGGTGATCAAAGAGATCATCTATGCAGGTCAAAGCACAAAGATTCTTCTTCGTCGGTTTATTAAGCTCCATGTAATCGACATAGAGTCCGAGGGAACCATCCACCTTGGTAGCAAAGATAACTGGTGCTCCTCATTTTGAAATAATCCTCCAAATGAAGCTCTTTTCCAATGGCTCATTAACCTGGTTATTCAACTCACGTCTCTCCTTCGGAGCCATATACCTCAATGGCAAGGTGACAGGTCTAGCATTCTCAACTAGATACCTAAACTCGATCTCTCTCCGAGGCAGTAGACCGGTAACCTCAACAAAAATATCAAGAAAGTCTCTAACTATAGGAATTGTACTAAGCTCATCATGTGATAGTCCAATGAGTATAAGTAGCTCAACATAACGGATCCTTGAGGGTCTTAATAAACCTCTAAGCTACATCCCCAACATGTGCTCAGCCTAACAACCTTCCTATCACAATTTAAAATAGCGACATACATAGTCAACCAGTCCATGCCTAATATCAACCCAAACCCAGAGAATCCTAATACAAAGGCATTACAATCAAACTTGACCCCTAAGATAAACAACTTCAAAACCTACACAACATAGATAAATTGACCAGTCCTCCAATAGGGATTGACACAACTATAGGGTCAATGACAATACTAGTGTCTAATTGCAAGTCATCAACAAGTCTACTAGAGATAAAAGAATGTGAAGCTTTTGTGTCAAATAATGAACGAATAGTTAAACCAAAGAGAATTAACACACCTTCAATCACCATCCTTTTACCCTTGTCTACCACTGTATGTGACTTGAGCTTGGGACTACATTTAGTGCATAAGCTGAAACCACCTGAGTAAAAGTCTGGGTAGGAGCTTTCGGTGGTGCTTTTCAAGTTCGCTTCACATGTGCATACTATTCGCGGTTATAATACTTTATCTCGAAGAGATTCACCCCCACTGTCCTTAGCAAAATGTCCTTGCATGCCACATCTATTATATCTCAAGTCCATCTTCTGAATCTTCCCCTTTAGTCCAAATCCTTCCTTATTCTTGCCCTTCTATTGCCCCTTCTCCACAACCTTCGAAGCCTATTCCTTCACTTATTTCTTGGTGATGGTGTTTAACAAGGCCATCTCTACTAGCTTCTCATAGGTAGCATCCATCGGAATATGACTTACAGCTAAATCCTAAAGTGGCTGACTCTATCTCTTAGCAAATTTAAGAGTTTTCTTAAGTGGTGTGAAAATCAACTCCATACTAAACCTAGCCAACTCGTTAATTTGGTTCACATACTCCTTGACTGTCATATTTCCTTGCTTGAGATGGATAAACTTCTCTAGCTACTCGCCTTCCTCTGCTCTAGAAAGGAACTTCATCTTAAACCTTCTACGAAACTCATTCCAAGAAATATTATCCCCATTAGCCTCAGCCTCAATAACCTCCCACCATCTTACCGCCTTACCTTGCACCTGCCGGGTAGCTAGCTGCCTCCTCATAACATTAGTAAATCCTATCAGTCCAAGTATCCTCTCACATGCGCTGATCCATGCTTTCGAATCCACATAAGATTTTGTCCTAATATATGGCTTTCCCTCAATGCTAGAAAAATCTTTGCACAACTTAACAAAATCTGGAGTGGTAGCAGGGCAGGCAGGAACCTCACCCGTTACTCTCTCCATGGGATCTCTTGTAGAATTAAGCTCGGCATGTCCTCTAACCTAAAGATACCGACAGAACCATGCAGAATGTTCATGCCTAGGATTTAGGCTGGATCGCTTGAGCCAGAACCTATGGGATCAGTCATCTCCTATCTGTGATTTTAAGAATTCCATTAGCAACTTTTCACAGATGTTACAGACACGAATAAGAGGAAAAACTTAGACACGATTCAAAGGTAGAATAGGCAATTTCGGATATGAAAATTCTAGAAAGTTTTTGAAATATTATATATATATATGTACATATTTTCTTAAAAGTCCTTTTTTGAAAAAAAATTAAAATCATTTTTGAAAACTACTTTGGAAACCATTTCCTTTTTCAAAAACAATTCAAAATACGTCTCTCAATATGGACATAATCCTAAAGAACATCGACCCTATGCTCTGATACCAACTTTGATAAACCGTACCTCCCGACACACTTCAAAAGCGTTGCGCCAAAAAATGCGGATTGTTGGGTTTTTTTTTAAAAATTAACGTCTTAGAGACTAAGATAAACAAATATAATCTCAGAACGTATCATATCGGAAAGATAAACTAACTATCCAAACGCATCACAACAGAAGACATAAGACATAAGACATATAAATATCACAGAAAAATACCAATCTGGAAAAGTATCTAATCATAGTCTTAGAAAAATATCGTTACGAAATCCAAATAAAAGTACGTAGACCCTCATAATCTGATACAAGAAAATAACTGTACTGGTATGATAAAATGATACATGAAGAGAAGATGTGATGAAAGCAGACTCTAAATGAAGCACGACTCTCTCTAAGTATCCGAAACGGGCAAATCACCTTCTGCCCAGTCCATTTATGGTGGGAAAAATTGAAGAGGAATGGGTCAACAAAAGTTTAGTGAATGAGAACAAGTTTAATAAGATAATCAAGTACAATTAACTTTAAATCAACTCTAAGTGATATAGGATGTGTAAGAAGTGTCCGTGGACTCCTATGGTCAACACCTAGGGATTTTTATCTAACACAATGGGTCAAACCTACTGATCGAACCTCGCACTAATGGTTGGCAAAAATAAGAACAAATATACCAATATGCCACTTATTGTACTACACCGGGGCTCTATAAGAACTCCCGCTAGTACCGGGCTCTAATTTAATCGATATCCATAGCCACTTATTGTACTGCACCGACCCCTACCTATACCACGTTGCGCTAGAAACGTGCATACCAGGATCTCCCGTTAGTATTAAGCTCTCTCAGAAAGTGTGTTCGATAGTGCAGCGCTCACCTGCATGAAATACCCCTAAGCCTATTGCGAAATGAGTCGCCCTAATTAACTCCGTTTATGCGACATAGATCGCCCCTACCAATTTCAAGCATCGCCAAATATTTAGCTGAAATTAGCTCAATAACCAGTTCACTAATTACATAATTCCATGCTTAATTACATAATTTTTATCTTTATAATTTGGGCCTTAGTCCAAAATCAAATTTGTGCATGTTTAACTTGGACGGTCGACCTGAGATATTCGCAGATCGACCGCTATCGGTCGACCTAGGAAATTCCAGGTCAACCGTTCATATCAGTTTTGATAGGGTTTGTTTGATTCTTATTGACGATAAATTTTTAATTAATGTTGTGAACTCAAGTCGATTAATAATAACTATTAACCCTAATTTCTAATTTAATTAGTTTCCAATTTCAATCAATTCAAGAGTTTGTGAATTAGGGTTACCAATTAACATTAACAAGTGTCCAATTTACCCAAGTTCATAGTCTAATTCCAGTTTTAAATTAAAAGGTTTGGGTTTAGCCAACTCAATTTCAAATTAACAAGTTAATTTGGGGTATCAACAATTCTAACCACTTAAAACAGTTTAAAATCAATTGTGTTACCAAATTATTAAATATGTGCCCACTCACCATTTAGACTAAGCTCTAGATCCGAGAAAACAAGCCTCCAATCGGTAACTCTCCTCTAAATCTCCTTAGTCTCCTCTTTGATTGCTCCTTAATTTGATTTTAATTTTTTATTCTGGTTTTAGTGCTTGAGAGATTAGGGTTTCAAGAAATTTTTTGGCAGCATCTACTTGTTTTACGTTTAAACAAAAGAAAGGGTTTAGGTTTACTGGTTAATTTATAGAGTTAGTCTAGGATTTAGGACCATTAGATCAGCTCGATAGTACATCTAAATCACTCATCCTTCTCTTCATATGAAAGCAACCATCACGACCATTGATACATCACGCTACAGGTCGATTAATCATCAGCTAACATGAGGTTTGGATTGACTGCCCCTAGGTCATGGTCGACCGTCAGCGGTCGACCTAGCCAAGGCATTGGTTGTCCTAACTCTTTTTATTTTTAGTGTATATTACCATTCTGTCACTCATAACTCTCTCATACTAACTCGGATTACAATAAGTTATATATGAAAATCGTTTAGAAAATTGCTACGAACACAACAGTCCAAGTTTTATAGCCAAATTCAAACATCTATGAAAATTTAATTTTAAGTCCTTATTTTCTTTTAATTTAATTTTCTTATTAGATTGTTCGTTTTAAATTTCTATTAAATTCTCGGGCTGTTACACTCTCTCAAAATGTTATATGTGCCCACTCATGGTTACATCCTAATAATTATATATGTCTACTCATGGATACATCCTCAAAATAATATAATCACTTACTCCTGCTATAACTACAACAATCCTTATTTCCCAAACCTGCTAAGATGATCAGAAAATCTATACCCACTCAAATGGTCTCAAATCAAGTGCTCTTATATATGATGAAAAAATGACCATCGTTGTAAGGTCAATGAATACTAAACATCGTGACTGCATGAATGCTCGAATCCTTGCCACTCAGATGGCCAAGACCTAGACCCACTCAGACAGTCTACGGTGGACCCACTCAAACGGCCCACGACTAGTATCCCCACATACTACTTCTTTATAAGCATATATCAAAACCTTTAGTCACCAATGGTCCCTCGAAATGTATATCCACATGGGAACCCATCTTATTCCAACCTTCATATGGCATTGAAAATTTAATCACATAATCTTCTTATAGTGACTTCTTCATTACATGATAGAGATGACCCACCCAAAATACTAGAGAGGGATCTCCTAGCCCATCGTTGTTAGCGATGAGGGTACAAACACATCTTAAATTCAAAACACTTATACCAAAATATTTTTATTACAAATAAAAGCTACCATGTTCTCTTCAAATCACAATTCTCTTACTCAAAATATTATCAATTTTAATCATCTTAAAATAATTTTGAGAAAACCACCGCTATATTAAAAAATTCAACTATATAAACTTCTTCAAAAATCAAAATAAAAAACCTTGTTGAAATTAAAACACTTATGGAAGCTGGTAATTTCTCATATAAAATAGGTTTTGAAGCATACATATGTTAAAACTCCATATTTAGGAGATTTATAATGAATCTCCCACTCATTGCTTTGATTCCTTGGTAATGCCTATAAGTCTTTAGTCATCAAAACTCTTCATCACTATTTGTGATGACCATGGGATTCAAACCACTATCGCCTTGGAAAGCAACACCATGCACTAACCAGTATGGTAAAAGATCTTTGTGTTGACTTTCCAAAAGACATGTTACAGACTATCTCCCTTAAAGAGCTTAGTGTACTTGTTGGCTCGGCATCACACACCATCCAAGCATTGGGTTTTGTAACCAACATCAGTACTACACTGATTTACATCCGCAGCATTACAGCACATAATTCTAGCTGAGTACTAGCTCTGATACCAAATGAAACGACCATATAATTTGAACCCTTGCCACCCCAAAAACATCATGCATTAACCACTATGCTAAAAGGTCTTTGTGTTAACTTTCCCAAAAGGATGTTACATTGTTAGTCATCCTCAAGTAACATCATCACATCCTTAGTCAATCCGAATACGTAGTCTTCCTCAGCTTAGGAAACTATGTCATCCACTATGGTGAAACCAAATATGTTCTTTAATATCCCACTATTTCCCCAGTGTATATCCCACAAAAAGTTAACACCAGATAACTACTCCATCCGACGTTTTCAAATTAGAATACCCATTATAAAAATACCTTTCACAGTAGATTTTTTTTCAAAGAATGTTTTCAAACTAAAACAAATTTTAATTGAAATATATTTTTCACCAAAATATTCTTTTGCAAATACTCCAAATTAAATATAACATACTTTTAAATATAATTTCTCGAATTAATCATCCTTCTTACAAAATATCTTTATTTTAAAAATATATTAATACACAAATTAAATACTTTACTTTTACCTATCTAAAAATTTTAGCAAATCATTTTAAATCCAAAAACATATATTCCCTTTCTAATAAAATATGTTAAAACCAAAAAGATTATTTACATTTCATAGCCCTTCAGCAAAAATAAATTTTAGCTAAACTTCTAAAAAAATTAAATAATAAACTCATTATTAAGTTTAGGCCTCAACTGCATAATTTCACATCATGTGTGTGTCACTCGGGTAATAACTAGCACTCAATCCCTTCTATAGTGCTCATTGTAACGACCAATTTTCACGTATTGGAAGATCGTAAAATATTATTTTTAAATTCACATGAGATCGTATGACTCTATAAGTTTGGAAAATGCCTATTAGTGACATTTTCTATAATTAGTATTTTTCCAGATGATTTTACCATTGAAAATTTGTAACGGTTATAACTTTTGATTAAAGTCGAATCAACATCCGAAACCACTTCCGTTGAAATGATACGATGTTTTCCCTTTTCGTAGAGTGGTCAAAATCGCGATTTGGACTTTTTGGCTAGGAGATACACCTATTTGAAGGCTGGTAGTTTGGTGCAGCTTAGTGGGTGATTAATGAGTTTGGGGGCAAGGCCACCAAACCATTTTGAGTTTGGAGGCTATAAAAGGCTAAACCATCATCTCCAAATCACTTTTACCACTTTTCAAATAGATTTTAGCCTCCATTAACCCATTCTCCTCCTAAATCTTCTCTTTTCTCCTCCAAATCAAATCTATAAAATAGATTATGGGTAGATTAGCAAAGGGAATCATAGATGATAGGTAGATTAGTAAGGTGATTCATTAGGTATCTTTAAATCTACATTGTTGGGGAGGAAAAATAAGATCTTTGTTGTTAATTATTGGATTTGCCTCGGTTTGCCTACAAATCTTCACTTATTGGTTGGTTGTTTTGTGAGTGGTTATCATCTTTCACCTCACTATATATTTATATTTATAGGTTTTGACATGTTTTAAACCCATTTTTAAAGACAAACTTAAGTTTTATTGCTGTTTTAAAGTGAAACCTGAAGTAAAAACAAAGTAAAAATATTTTAAAGTGTTCTAATCATGTTAATTTGATGTGTGCTTACCTTAGTGTATGTTAGGCTAGGCTAGAGACATATTACAGGATGATTTGGCATGAATTATTGTATGTTTTCATGTTTGAATATTGTTGGGTGCATGTATTGTGTTTGCTTGTATGTTTATATGGTTGAATATGTTCATCGGGACGACTTAGAGTTAGGAACAACGAAACCGAGCTTTGAGGGATTTACTCAAGATCGTTGAGTTATATCGTTGCATACGGAAGGCATTCAGATCGAAGAATAGAGCGCAACGTTGGAATCGATGCAAAAATGGAAGTTAGAGTCACTGTAGAAGTTTGTTCGGTGGTAGGTATGTTCGGTGCTAGAATGGGTTCGGTGGGTTTGGTTCGGTATTGGTTGGCTGGGCTTGGAATACAGGCTTAGAAGGAGTTGGATCGGGGTGAGGTTGGTCTGACATTGGAAAAAAACCAGACAACATTTGTTGTCTAGTGGCGTCATAAGAGAATGGACATGACTGGTTGTTCAATGATGACATAGAGGACCAGGCTTCATTTGTTATCCTATAGTAGCAAGAAAGACCGGATAACATTTGTTGTCCGATGGTATCATTGGGTAACAAAAAATATTTGTTGTCTGGTGATGCCATAGGAGACCAGACAGACTTTTCTGTCTGGTGGAACTATACCCAAGTATCGAATAAGGAAGGGTACTTAGGGTTGCACCGTGGATGTTGAGGCTTCGGGGCAAGACTTGGGCCGCTTAGGGGTTTTCAAGACTAGGCTTGGGATAGGGGCGGATGACTCCAAGGTAGCTTTGGGACTTTGATGATGGAAACTTGACAATGAATGGAGTTAGGTTTCGAAGATGGCGACTCGATGTTAAAGGGAGTCATGAAAATAGTTATCTACAAAGGGCGGGTTCTAGGAAGGGTGACCCATGGATAGAATGTTGAATGGTTCTATTATGGAATGAAGGAATGTGGAAGCCTTGAAGATAATGGAAACTAGATGGAGCAAGGAAAGTGCTTGGATATGCGTGCTTAGGGATCATTGATAATGAGAATGTTTTTGATGTACTCGAAAGCAGGGGTATTGTGGGGAGGCTCATGGGTACTTTATTGGTTTACCCCGGGTCGATTGTTTGGATCCGTATACCCTGGACCGGGGGATAGGGTCTAGTACCAGCTTCAGGCTAAAGACGAGTACACTAAACATTGGGATTTTCATTATTTCCTAGCATGGGAAAAGCCATACGAGTTATCATATATCTATAGCATAATGAGTGATAGTGAGGATTGTTTGATGGATGCTATGGTTGCTTTGATCGTTCTCTTCCGTAGTCTATCACTCTAGGGATACCACTAGGGATAGGTATTGGGGATAGGGATACTTGGACACCCATCATCATACTTAGTTTGCAGTATATCTTTATGATTTTTGTAGAGTAGCATATTATGTTTGTTATGTGCTAACTCTTTGGTTGCAGTGATAGGTCAAGTATGGTTCTTCGTATTCTATGCCGCTATTTAGTATATATGGTTTTAAAGTATTTTGGAATAATGTATCACTCATACCAAACTATTTTCTGACTCAATGTTTTATGCTTTTCTTCTTATTATCTCGGGTACTCTTAAATGAGTAGATTAGGGATACTAGGTCTAGAGAGTGAATGGAGCTATACGGAGTACGAGCAGGAGGCTATGCTTTCATATATCTATACTTTGGAGCTTACTATAGCTTATCTTCCATTACGCAGTACTGTGGAGCTATGTCAGTACTTGTATTTTGGAAGAATCTTTTAGAGTTTATTTTGGAGATTTAGGATGTATAAACTCTTTATTTCAGTTTTTGTATAGTCTGTGTAACGACCCGGTATTTTCAACCATTCGCATCCGCACGTGTCGGACTTGAATTGCTCAAAATATCAGATTGTTAATTTATATTTGGAAAAACTCAGCATATACAGTAAATAGAATCAATCACAGAATCACAGACACAGAGTAATATAATTTTAGCAACGGAATAGAAAAATAGTAGTTCATGAAGCTACTACATAAACATCCGAGTTTGAAATAAAATACAACAGAATATCTCAAATACAGTGAAGTCTCGAATGCAAACAGATGGCATCTCTGAAGAAATCAACTAGAAAACTGAATAGATAAGACAGATCTTCAAGCAACGCTCCAATCTCCGAATGGTGAGTCTCAAATGCTGTGACACTCAGTCTGACCCGAGCGTAAAGAAAAACACAAAACACTCGAGTCAGGATTAACATTCTTATATCAATAAATCCAACTCAAGTGAAATATCAACTGAAATACAAATAACTTAAAGGATTTTTGGGATAACCATCCTCTAAGGATCCGTGGAACTATCTACTATGTAGTAATATACGCTACTATAATATGTCTATAGTAAAGTAAAAGATATTAAAATAGCGTTAAGGCGTTACCTATATGCCCCTTAACACATTTTTTTATATTCCCATAGTCTATACAGTACCGTAATTCCTCCGTAAACTGGAGGGCTATCAGAGGGCACTCCATAGGTATGGTACAAAACAAACTCGTAGAAGGCGCTCTAGGGCATGTGAACACGACACACGAGGAAATGCCAGGGTAGATATATCGTTTGTGGATCCGGACTGGTGGTAACGCATAGCAGCTACTACCTCCCACCTCGGACACACTCCAATATCAAAATCGAGGGGTGGCCACCAAAACAATCACAAAGCAATAGAATGGTATCGAAGAAATGTGCCCGATCAGAGGAATGACCTCACCTGGCCCGGCGTGACTCCTGGTTTTAGTCACATCTAAGCTGACTCACGGGAGTCAGGGTCACGTCAAACCATATAGAATCGTCGCCAAACCATCCTACTTCATTTCTGGAATCTCCACCACGTATACAGTTGTTAAAGTGGTTTTCGGTATTGGCAGAGAGTATGACAATATCCGATCCCGGTCTCTTTAACAACCAATCATTATTATAACACCGCGGTCATTGCAAAATAGTTTACTTAAAAACCCAAAATATCATCGCCATTTCAAAACCACGATATCATTTCCATTTCAAATATATGCATTTCAAAAAAAAATCATAGCAATTAAGTAATAACACTTTCAAAAACCAAAACACTTGAATTTATAACACTTTGGAAATCACAACACTTTGAAATCATAATACTTTCCATTCAAACCATTTAGATATAGAAAATAGTATATGTATAATAAATAGTTTTAAAGTACAATAGTTTATATAAAAATCATTATATGTTAAAATAGTTTATATTGAAATAATTAGCATATTAAAATAATTTATTAAAGATAATTTATATTAAAAATAGTTTTATATTAAAATAATTTATAGAGTAAAATATAAAATAGTTTAAATATAATTTAAAAATACTTTATATAATAAAATAGTTTCCTCAAATTTCACAAATCGATTCAAATCAACTCAAATTCAAAAATTCCAATTAAATTCAATCTCAACTCATCAATTTAAATTCGATTACGTTCTCAATAAACCATTTCAAATTTTATCGATTTCAAATACATATTTGAACCACAAAATGAACCATTTCAATTTCAATATATTTCAAAGCTTTAAATATTCCATAACTTTAAAATTTAATTTGATAATTTCATATATATCTTAATTTAACATCATTATTATTGGTTTTGAAATATCCACTTGATAAATCCAATATCATTTAAATAAATCTCAAATTACAAATAATCTAAATATTTCCTTCCATTTATTTAAACTTGAAATATTCATTAATCACTTTAAACCAAAATCAATATTTATTAAACCATATATTTATTTCCAAATCCACAGAAATCATTTTCAAAATATTTATTTATATATAGACCAACGGAGTCTGTATATAATTTTCTATCCTATGGTCAAGTGATACGAATATTTATCATTTCAATCCGTAATTAAATTTATACATGGGTATATATCATTTCAACCCGCAATTCCAATTCAATGCAATGAAAATCGCTTGGGTTTATCATTTCAACTCATAACGATTTTCTCCTATTCTACAGATCATTCGGGTATGTATCATTTCAACCCATAGGGATTTCTATACTAACAGGGAACTTGCAGAGTGATAACAGATATAATAATAATAATATAACATTTCAACAACAAAGATATATCATCAATAACAAATTAAATAAACAATAGGATATGGTGTCATATCCCACAGGTGAACAATTACAGATGATAGCATATATATAACAATTAAATAATTAATAGCAGCATATTTCAATTGTCGTTTCAATTGAAATCAAATTTAATAAATATAAGAATTTTAATCGTGAGTGATTGCTCACCTTTCGAGGCTAGAGAGGTTTGACAATTGAAACGAGTTACAAATCCAAGCATGAATTTCAAAGCAAGGCGAGATTGGCACAAATTTGACGAATACGGCTGATAACAAGTAATTGGCGAAATCAAATCAGAACTGGATCGATGATCAAGATAATTGATATAAGCGAACTTATATATTATAATTCTAAACCAATACTTTATATAAACTAATACATGGAACTAATAGATTGTATTCAAACCTATCCAACTTAATTTATATATGTAGAGCTTGGTATATACAATCTTATATAAACAACAGATGTGACTTATACTGTATAAAACATTGAACTGTAATAACACAATATATACTAATATATTGTATGCCAAATTTCGAGACACAAATATATAATCATACTTATATATAGGTAAACTTTATAAACTGTATAGCCTTTATAACTCACTGACATATATACACCAATGTGTATATACCAACTAATATAAACTAACGTTATAGAACCGACATATATAAAAATCTATATAACTAACCTTTGTATAAAATAAGTATATACACGTTACACATCTAAAACAATATATAGACATACATATGTATATTACATATAAGATTTATACTGACCATATACACTTATCAATACTGTACTATATATTTATATATTTTTATGTGAACCGAAATTCATGAGCTCAACACACATGTTATATGAACAGCAAACATACTACATATGGCTCGTATAAAACAGAAGCTGATATAACCTTTACATATATATAACATATAATATGGTTGAAAACTCTTACATACGAACAACATATGATATGGCTTATAAACATATATATATATATATAACGACATAAAACGTAATTTGTAAAAATTATATATATATATATATAATAACTGACAAATATACAGCCAATTAAATAAAATATATATACATAAATACTCAAAAATCAAGTCAGACCTATATATATATTCATACAATCGTATAACGACTTGTGTCAACAACAGATAATATACTTATGTGAGTGAAAAAGTTATATATATGTAAACTAATAGATCTGCAACCATCCAATATGTATCATAATTTTTATGATATAATATACCAAACACAATACACTAATATACGTAATTTATATATTAATAAAACAACAACTCATATAACTTTATAAATATACCAATAAGGCATATACGTACTAGTACCATCAGCCTTATACATAATATACCATAACACAAAATTCAAATCAACATAGAAGTCCAAATTTATACAGGCTGCTACAAGCTTTCAGATTTGCGAACTACCCTTAATATAACCATATATATTTACCTTGTACGAAAGAAGGAGTGGAGGAGGCATCGAACAGGGGATGCAGGCCCAAGCAAATCGAGAGAGGAGGCACCGGAAGGGTTGGCAAGAAAAAGGAGGAGGAGGGAGAGAACTGCTCGAGAGAGAAAAGGTGAACGGAAATGGAGTTTCAGTTGCACCAGTCAGAGGTGAGGCATTCGTTGGCCGGTGTTGGTGGTAGCTTGGCTGCGGTGGGTATTGGTAAAGAGGGGTCTCGGCTGGGCTGTGGCTGTCTCGCATGTTTGCCGAGTTAAAGGCTTCGATAGTGGTCTCGGGTTGTGGCGGAGGAAAGGGGAGTGGTGGATGTCGTTGCTGCTACTGGAGTTCAGGTTCGGCGCAGTCGGGTTTGGTGGTGGATTTCGTTTGAAAAGGGGGAAGGAGCTTCAGACAACATGAGGAAAGAACAAAATAACATTGGTTTCCTTTTTCCTTCTTTGAAATAAACAAGCAGAAAAATCAGTTGTACAGTTTTGTTTTAGTGAGAATGAGAGGAGAGAAGGAGGAGTCAGACAAAAGAAATATAAATATAAACTTATATATAACGTATATGCTGAAATGAAAGAAGAGAGGACCGAATGGAAATGAATCAGATTTGAAATGGGAAAAGCAAAAGTCATAATCAAACAGCTGGCTGACATTATAATAGCTGATGGCTCCTCGATAGACGTGGATAACTGAAGGACTAATGAAGCCAAAAGATTATAAAACCGGTACCGATACGAAATTCCTTTTGCGGATTCCGCTGTGTATCGGACTTCAAAACACGGAATTGAATATACTACGGAGATCAACACGACGAGACGATCAAAATGATATACAGATATCAGTGGTATGATCATCTGACCAAAAGTCGATAATCGGCACCGAAAATACCAATAATACGCTGGAATTAAGGCGAACGGAGCAATAGCAGTCCAAATTTGACACTCACTCAGAAGATGATTTCCAAATTTATTATATAAAAATATTCAAGTTTGGAAAACATTTTATTATCATCAAATATTAACTGATTTAAAATAAATAAAATTACACAATAAAATAAACTTCCATATTATCAGATGAAAATTTATCATTTGCTATGTTTAATTAGACGTATTCCAAATATTAAAATTTTATTTTCAAATTTAATTATTTAAAATTTCACAAAAATTCAATTATATTACGTTATTAAAACCATTAAAATTTTACGGGTCGTTACACTCTCCCCCACTCAAAACTTTTCGTCCCCGAAAAGGAAGGAGGCAGGAGAATAGAAACAACCAGAAAGAAAATAGAATTTAAAAAAAAAATACAAAACACAAACATTAATTCAAAACCCATATAAATTTCATATATTTTAAATTTGGTTTATATTCAATTAATTGATTCCAATTCAATTTATTTAATCAATCACATATTTTAAGTTCACATTTGATTGGTTTTATTTCCCTATATTTTTATTCAATTGATTTGTTCCCATTTATTACAAAAAATTTCACAACCAAATTTGTTTTATTTAACTCATTTTTTTCTATTTGATCAAACTATAGTAAATTCCACTTCAACATTCAACTTCAATTACTCAAAACCATATAGATTCAATTTTTAAATAAATTAGTATTCAACAATTTGGTTTAGTCCATTTTATTCAACTAATAAATAGTCATTCAAATTTAAAATTGAATCTCTTCCATTTCATCAACATTTCTTCAAACAAATTCATATTTTTTTAACTCGTTTATTTTATCCATTTATCTTCAGCTAAGTTGATTCCACAAAAATTCGAGTTCACTATTCTTAAGTTCATAGTCTTCTTTTTATTTGTTTAATATATTCTACTTAACATTTTTGCGACATATATTAGGTGTATACATTTGATAACCATATATTATTCAACAAACAAATTTCCATTTTACTATCCAATTTATTATCAGTAAATTACCTTAAAAAAATATCATTCTTTTGATATCTTATTACCTATCATAGTGTATACCATCCCATTACATTCTAATTAGATTTAAACTTTCTAGGTAAGTTACATTAATGTTTATGAGTGCAATTAAATACTATACAAATTTTCCTTTTATCTACAACATTTATATTAAGCCAGATTTTTAGTTCAAACAATTTATTACTTAAGTTTTCTTCTTGTACAACCCTATTATATCCTAACATTTTAACTTTTTGAATATTTTAAGCAAGTTATATATATTAGAATGTAATTTAGTGTTATGCAAATAAGTTTGTTCAAATTCATTATTTCAGGTTGGTTTAATCTCATTTATCCTTTTTGATATTCCAATTATTCAAACATTTCACTTTATTTCAATAATTGAAACCATTTCTTAATATAAAATTTAAGATTTCAAATTTCCGGTTTCTCTTCAACTATTTTAAAATAATTATATACATATATTTTAAATCAAATCCAATTTTCCAAAACAAAACGTAGCAAAGCTACTAAGGGGCCTCTCCATCTCGAGACTCGAAAATGAATGTCGATGATGTTGCAGTCATCACCGAAATTATTTTCCAGCGACAACGAAGAGAGTACGGACTTAATTCCTTTAAAATTATTCTTTTGAAACAATTTCCATTCGAAAATACTTCCAAATAATATATATCAAAACCTTAAAAACCAAAAATTTGAAATGTCGGAAATTGAATTTCTCAAATTCTTAATTTAGTGCATTTCGATTCCAAATAAATTTATAAATCATGTTTTATAAATTCACTCATTTATATCATGCTGCAATAGAAAATGGTTTACAAAATAATAAATGAAAATCAAGATCCATCATTTCTTACAACCAATTTATTTAACTATTTAATTTCATAAAATTTATACGTATATATAAAATAATCATACAAAATTTATTTCATTTACCAAATTTGAAAACAATATTGTGTCAGTTTGCTCTGTTCAAGTGTTTTGGAATCCCTATCGATAGCGTTAGCTAGACGAACCGATCGAAACCCAAAATTCAAACTTAACAACTCAAACAACACAATATAAAACATTTGTATATTAATTACAAATTCACTCACTCACACGACGATTCAAGAATGATTCTAGAACAAGGATAGAGTTTCAAATTTTTTTGAGAGACCCTAATCAAAGAGAATTCCGACCAGAAGATAGCTCGAAATGAAGATAAGATGATTACAAAGAAAGAAAATAATGGATAAACTTATATAAATCGCGGGCAACCTTAACTGGGTCAACCGTGACTTCAAAAATAAGAATTATGCAGAATTCTGAGGCAATCGACATCCGATCACAAGAGAATAGAATTCAGCATAACAAGAGATAGTAGCATTTAAACCGAGGATACAGAAATCTTCGGTGAATAAATGTTGTGGTAAAGAAGTTTCACCCCTTTACAAATCATTGTAGGATTGGCGGGACCACCGAATTATTATAGAGATCAACCGAAGTGGAGTTATGGGATACTCCAGAATCAAAAGGACACGAATAGGAACATACAAGAATGGATTTCAGAATGAAGATAGGGCCCAAAAGTTTGAAGGGAATCCGAATCAAGAAGGAGAAATTCAAGCTCGAACGAAGGTGATTCTGTAATTAAATTTACTCTATATGTTGAGTTTTTGCCTAAAACCAGAGTTCTTATACCAACTGTAACGACCCGGTATTTTCAACCATTCGCATCCGCACGTGTCGGACTTGAATTGCTCAAAATATCATATTGTTAATTTATATTTGGCAAAACTCATCATATATAGTAAATAGAATCAATCACAGAATCACAGACACAGAGTAATATAATTTTAGCAGCGGAATAGAAAAATAGTAGTTCATGAAGCTACTACATAAACATCTGAGTTTGAAATAAAATACAACAGAATATCTCAAATACAGTGAAGTCTCGAATGCAAACAGATGGCATCTCTGAAGAAATCAACTAGAAAATTGAATAGATAAGACAGATTTTCAAGCAACGCTCCAATCTCCGAATGGTGAGTCTCAAATGCTGTGACACTCAGTCTGACCCGAGCGTAAAGAAAAACACAAAACACCCGAGTCAGGATTAACATTCTTATATCAATAAATCCAACTCAAGTGAAATATCAACTGAAATACAAATAACTTATAGGATTTTTGGGATAACCATCCTCTAAGGATCCGTGGAACTATCTACTATGTAGTAATATACGCTACTATAATATGTCTATAGTAAAGTAAAAGATATTAAAATAGCATTAAGGAGTTACCCATATCCCCTTAACACATTTTTTTATATTCCCATAGTCTATACAGTACCGTAATTCCTCCGTAAACTGGAGGGCTATCAGAGGGCACTCCATAGGTATGGTACAAAACAAACTCGTAGAAGGCGCTCAAGGGCATGTGAACACGGCACACGAGGAAATGCCAGGGTAGATATACCGTTTGCGGATCCGGACTGGTGGTAACGCATAGCAGCTACTACCGCCCACCTCGGACACACTCCCATATCAAAATCGAGGGGTGGCCACCAAAACAATCACAAAGCAATAGAATGGTATCGAAGAAATGTGCCCGATCAGAGGAATGACCTCACCTGGCCCGGCGTGGCTCCTGGTTTTAGTCACATCTAAGCTGACTCACGGGAGTCAGGGTCACGTTATACCATATAGAATCATCGCCAAACCATCCTACTTCATTTCTGGAATCTCCACCACGTATACAGTTGTTAAAGTGGTTTTCGGTATTGGCAAAGAGTATGACAATATCCGATCCCGGTCTCTTTAACAACCAATCGTTATTATAACACCGCGGTCATTTCAAAATAGTTTACTTAAAAACCCAAAATATCATCGCCATTTCAAAACCATATCAATACGATATCATTTCCATTTCAAATATATGCATTTCAAAAAAAAAATCATAGCAATTTAAAGTAATAACACTTTCAAAAACCAAAACACTTGAATTTATAACACTTTGGAAATCACAACACTTTGAAATCATAATACTTTGAAATCATAATACTTTCCATTCAAACCATTTAGATATAGAAAATAGTATATGTATAATAAATAGTTTTAAAGTACAATAGTTTATATAAAAATCATTATATGTTAAAATAGTTTATATTGAAATAATTAGCATATTAAAATAATTTATTAAAGATAATTTATATTAAAAATAGTTTTATATTAAAATAATTTATAGAGTAAAATATAAAATAGTTTAAATATAATTTAAAAATACTTTATATAATAAAATAGTTTCCTCAAATTTCACAAATCGATTCAAATCAACTCAAATTCCAAAATTCCAATTAAATTCAATCTCAACTCATCAATTTAAATTCGATTACGTTCTCAATAAACCATTTCAAATTTTATCGATTTCAAATACATATTTGAACCAAAAAATGAACCATTTCAATTTCAATATATTTCAAAGCTTTAAATATTCCATAACTTTAAAATTTAATTTGATAATTTCATATATATCTTAATTTAACATCATTATTATTTGGTTTTGAAATATCCACTTGATAAATCCAATATCATTTAAATAAATCTCAAATTACAAATAATCTAAATATTTCCTTCAATTTATTTAAACTTGAAATATTCATTAATCACTTTAAACCAAAATCAATATTTATTAAACCATATATTTATTTCCAAATCCACAGAAATCGTTTTCAAAATATTTATATATATATAGACCAACGGTGTCTGTATATAATTTTCTATCCTATGGTCAAGTGATACGAATATTTATCATTTCAATCCGTAATTAAATTTATACATGGGTATATATCATTTCAACCCGCAATTCCAATTCAATGCAATGAAAATCGCTTGGGTTTATCATTTCAACTCATAACGATTTTCTCCTATTCTACAGATCGTTCGGGTATGTATCATTTCAACCCATAGGGATTTCTATACTAATAGGGAACTTGCAGAGTGATAACAGATATAATAATAATAATATAACATTTCAACAACAGAGATATATCATCAATAACAAATTAAATAAACAATAGGATATAGTGTCATATCCCACAGGTGAACAATTACAGATGATAGCATATATATAACAATTAAATAATTAACAGCAGCATATTTCAATTGTCGTTTCAATTGAAATCAAATTTAATAAATATAAGAATTTTAATCGTGAGTGATTGCTCACCTTTCGAGGCTAGAGAGGTTCGACAATTGAAACGAGTTACAAATCCAAGCACGAATTTCAAAGCAAGGCGAGATTGGCACAAATTTGACGAATACGGCTGATAACAAGTAATTGGCGAAATCAAATCAGAACTGGATCGATGATCAAGATAATTGATATAAGCGAACTTATATATTATAATTCTAAACCAATACTTTATATAAACTAATACATGGAACTAATAGATTGTATTCAAACCTATCCAACTTAATTTATATATGTAGAGCTTGGTATATACAATCTTATATAAACAACAGATGTAACTTATACTGTATAAAACATTTAACTGTAATAACACAATATATACTAATATATTGTATGCCAAATTTCGAGACACAAATATATAATCATACTTATATATAGGTAAACTTTATAAACTGTATAGCCTTTATAACTCACTGACATATATACACCAATGTGTATATACCAACTAATATAAACTAACGTTATAGAACCGACATATATAAAAATCTATATAACTAACCTTTGTATAAAATAAGTATATACACGTTACACATCTAAAACAATATATAAACATACATATGTATATTACATATAAGATTTATACTGACCATATACACTTATCAATACTGTACTATATATTTATATATTTTTATGTGAACCGAAATTCATGAGCTCAACTCACATGTTATATGAACAGCAAACATACTACATATGGCTCGTATAAAACAGAAGCTGATATAACCTTTACATATATATAACATATAATATGGTTGAAAACTCTTACATACGAACAACATATGATATGGCTTATAAACATATATATATATATATATAACGACATAAAACATAATTTGTAAAAATTATATATATATATATAATAACTGACAAATATACAATCAATTAAATAAAATATATATACATAAATACTCAAAAATCAAGTCAGACCTATATATATATTCATACAATCGTATAACGACTTGTGTCAATAATAGATAATATACTTATGTGAGTGAAAAAGTTATATATATGTAAACTAATAGATCTGCAACCATCCAATATGTATCATAATTTTTATGATATAATATACCAAACATAATACACTAATATACGTAATTTATATATTAATAAAACAACAACTCATATAACTTTATAAATATACCAATAAGGCATATACGTACTAGTACCTTCAGCCTTATACATAATATACCATAACACAAAATTCAAATCAACATAGAAGTCCAACTTTATACAGGCTGCTACAAGCTTTCAGATATGCGAACTACCCTTAATATAACCATATATATTTACCTTGTACGAAAGAAGGAGTGGAGGAGGCATCGAACAGGGGATGCAGGCCCAAGCAAACCGAGAGAGGAGGCACAGGAAGGGTTGGCAAGAAAAAGGAGGAGGAGGGAGAGAACTGCTCGAGAGAGAAAAGGCGAACGGAAATGGAGTTTCAGTTGCACCGGTCAGAGGTGAGGCATTCGTTGGCCGGTGTTGGTGGTAGCTTGGCTGCGGTGGGTATTGGTAAAGAGGGGTCTCGGCTGGGCTGTGGCTGTCTCGCATGGTTGTCGAGTTAAAGGCTTCGATGGTGGTCTCGGGTTGTGGCGGAGGAAAGGGGAGTGGTGGCTGTCGTTGCTGCTACTGGAGTTCAGGTTCGGTGCAGTCGGGTTTGGTGGTGGATTTCGTTTGAAAAGGGGGAAGGAGCTTCAGACAACATGAGGAAAGAACAAAATAACATTGGTTTCCTTTTTCCTTCTTTGAAATAAACAAGCAGAAAAATCAGTTGTACAGTTTTTTTTAGTGAGAATGAGAGGAGAGAAGGAGGAGTCAGATAAAAGAAATATAAATATAAACTTATATATAACGTATATGCTGAAATGAAAGAAGAGAGGACCGAATGGAAATGAATCAGATTTGAAATGGGAAAAGCAAAAGTCATAATCAAACAGCTGGCTGACATTATAATAGCTGATGGCTCCTCGATAGACGTGGATAACTGAAGGACTAATGAAGCCAAAAGATTATAAAACCGGTACCGATACGAAATTGCTTTCGCGGATTTCACTGTGTATCGGACTTCAAAACACGAAATTGAATATACTACGGAGATCAACACGACGAGACGATCAAAATGATATACAGATATCAGTGGTATGATCATCTGACCAAAAGTCGATAATCGACACCGAAAATACCAATAATACGCTGGAATTAAGGCGAACGGAGCAATAGCAGTCCAAATTTGACGAAACAAAATATGACGTCTCACTCAGAAGATGATTTCCAAATTTATTATATAAAAATATTCAAGTTTGGAAAACATTTTATTATCATCAAATATTAACTGATTTAAAATAAATAAAATTACACAATAAAATAAACTTCCATATTATCAAATGAAAATTTATCATTTGCTATGTTTAATTAGACGTATTCCAAATATTAAAATTTTATTTTCAAATTTAATTATTTAAAATTTCACAAAAATTCAATTATATTACGTTATTAAAACCATTAAAATTTTACGGGTCGTTACACTCTCCCCCACTCAAAACTTTTCGTCCCCGAAAAGGAAGGAGGCAGGAGAATAGAAACAACCAGAAAGAAAATAGATTTTTTTTAAAAAAAAATACAAAACACAAACATTAATTCAAAACCCATATAAATTTCATATATTTTAAATTTGTTTTATATTCAATTAATTGATTCCAATTCAATTTATTTAATCAATCACATATTTTAAGTTCACATTTGATTGGTTTTATTTCCCTATATTTTTATTCAATTGATTTGTTCCCATTTATTACAAAAAATTTCACAACCAAATTTGTTTTATTTAACTCATTTTTTTTCTATTTGATCAAACTATAGTAAATTCCACTTCAACATTCAACTTCAATTACTCAAAACCATATATATTCAATTTTTAAATAAATTAGTATTCAACAATTTGGTTTAGTCCATTTTATTCAACTAATAAATAGTCATTCAAATTTAAAATTGAATCTCTTCCATTTCATCAACATTTCTTCAAACAAATTCATATTTTTTTTAACTCGTTTATTTTATCCATTTATCTTCAACTAAGTTGATTCCATAAAAATTCGAGTTCACTATTCTTAAGTTCATAGTCTTCTTTTTATTTGTTTAATTTATTCCACTTAACATTTTTGCGACATATATTAGGTGTATACATTTGATAACCATATATTATTCAACAAACAAATTTCCATTTTACTATCCAATTTATTATCAGTAAATTTCCTTAACAAAATATCATTCTTTTGATATCTTATTACCTATCATAGTGTATACCATCCCATTACATTCTAATTAGATTTAAACTTTCTAGGTAAGTTACATTAATGTTTATGAGTGCAATTAAATACTATACAAATTTTCCTTTTATCTACAACATTTATATTAAGCCAGATTTTTAGTTCAAACAATTTATTACTTAAGTTTTCTTCTTGTACAACCCTATTATATCCTAACATTTTAACTTTTTGAATATTTTAAGCAAGTTATATATATTAGAATGTAATTTAGTGTTATACAAATAAGTTTGTTCAAATTCATTATTTCAGGTTGGTTTAATCTCATTTATTCTTTTTGATATTCCAATTATTCAAACATTTCACTTTATTTCAATAATTGAAACCATTTCTTAATATAAAATTTAAGATTTCAAATTTTCGGTTTCTCTTCAACTATTTTAAAATAATTATATACATATATTTTAAATCAAATCCATTTTCCCAAAACAAAACGTAGCAAAGCTACTAAGGGGCCTCTCCATCTCGAGACTCGAAAATGAATGTCGATGATGTTGCAGTCATCACCGAAATTATTTTCCAGCGACAACGAAGAGAGTACGGACTTAATTCCTTTAAAATTATTCTTTTGAAACAATTTCCATTCGAAAATACTTCCAAATAATATATATCAAAACCTTAAAAACCAAAAATTTGAAATGTCGAAAATTGAATTTCTCAAATTCTTAATTTAGTGCATTTCGATTCCAAATAAATTTATAAATCATGTTTTATAAATTCACTCATTTATATCATGCTGCAATAGAAAATGGTTTACAAAATAATAAATGAAAATCAAGTGCCAACATTTCTTACAACCAATTAATTTAACTATTTAATTTCATAAAATTTATACGTATATATAAAATAATCATACAAAATTTATTTCATTTACCAAATTTGAAAACAATATTGTGTCAGTTTGCTCTGTTCAAGTGTTTTGGAATCCCTATCGATAGCGTTAGCTAGACGAACCGATCGAAACCCAAAATTCAAACTTAACAACTCAAACAACACAATATAAAACATTGGTATATTAATTACAAATTCACTCACTCACACGACGATTCAAGAATGATTCTAGAACAAGGATAGAGTTTCAAATTTGTTTGAGAGACCCTAATCAAAGAGAATTCCGACCAGAAGAAAGCTCGAAACAAAGATAAGATGATTACAAAGAAAGAAAATAATGGATAAACTTATATAAATCGCGGGCAACCTTAACTGGGTCAACCGTGACTTCAAAAATAAGAATTATGCAGAATTCTGAGGCAATCGACATCCGATCACAAGAGAATAGAATTCAGCATAACAAGAGATAGTAGCATTTAAACCGAGGATACAGAAATCTTCGGTGAATAAATGCTGTGGTAAAGAAGTTTCACCCCTTTACAAATCATTGTAGGATTGGCGGGACCACCGAATTATTATAGAGATCAACCGAAGTGGAATTATGGGATACTCCAGAATCAAAAGGACACGAATAGGAACATACAAGAATGGATTTCAGAACGAAGGTAGGGTCCAAAAGTTTGAAGGGAATCCGAATCAAGAGGGAGAAATTCAAGCTCGAACGAAGGTGATTCTGTAATTAAATTTACTCTATATGTTGAGTTTTTGCCTAAAACCAGAGTTCTTATACCAACTGTAACGACCCGGTATTTTCAACCATTCGCATCCGCACGTGTCGGACTTGAATTGCTCAAAATATCAGATTGTTAATTTATATTTGGCAAAACTCAGCATATACAGTAAATAGAATCAATCACAGAATCACAGACACAGAGTAATATAATTTTAGCAGCGGAATATAAAAATAGTAGTTCATGAAGCTACTACATAAACATCTGAGTTTGAAATAAAATACAACAGAATATCTCAAATACAGTGAAGTCTCGAATGCAAACAGATGGCATCTCTGAAGAAATCAACTAGAAAACTGAATAGATAAGACAGATCTTCAAGCAATGCTCCAATCTCCGAATGGTGAGTCTCAAATGCTGTGACACTCAGTCTGACCCGAGCGTAAAGAAAAACACAAAACACTCGAGTCAGGATTAACATTCTTAAATCAATAAATCCAACTCAAGTGAAATATCAACTGAAATACAAATAACTTAAAGGATTTTTGGGATAACCATCCTCTAAGGATCCGTGGAACTATCTACTATGTAGTAATATACGCTACTATAATATGTCTATAGTAAAGTAAAAGATATTAAAATAGCATTAAGGAGTTACCCATATCCCCTTTAACACATTTTTTTATATTCCCATAGTATATACAGTACCGTAATTCCTCCGTAAACTGGAGGTCTATCAGAGGGCACTCCATAGGTATGGTACAAAACAAACTCGTAGAAGGCGCTCTAGGGCATGTGAACACGACACACGAGGAAATGCCAGGGTAGATATACCGTTTGCGGATCCGGACTGGTGGTAACGCATAACAGCTACTACCGCCCAACTCGGACACACTCCCATATCAAAATCGAGGGGTGGCCACCAAAACAATCACAAAGCAATAGAATGGTATCGAAGAAATGTGCCCGATCAGAGGAATGACCTCACCTGGCCCGGCGTGGCTCCTGGTTTTAGTCACATCTAAGCTGATTCACGGGAGTCAGGGTCACGTCATACCATATAGAATCATCGCCAAACCATCCTACTTCATTTCTGGAATCTCCACCACGTATACAGTTGTTAAAGTGGTTTTCGGTATTGGCAGAGAGTATGACAATATCCGATCCCGGTCTCTTTAACAACCAATCGTTATTATAACACCGCGGTCATTTCAAAATAGTTTACTTAAAAACCCAAAATATCATCGCCATTTCAAAACCATATCAATACGATATCATTTCCATTTCAAATATATGCATTTCAAAAAAAAAAATCATAGCAATTTAAAGTAATAACACTTTCAAAAACCAAAACACTTGAATTTATAACACTTTGGAAATCACAACACTTTGAAATTATAATACTTTGAAATCATAATACTTTCCATTCAAACCATTTAGATATAGAAAATAGTATATGTATAATAAATAGTTTTAAAGTACAATAGTTTATATAAAAATAATTATATGTTAAAATAGTTTATATTGAAATAATTAGCATATTAAAATAATTTATTAAAGATAATTTATATTAAAAATAGTTTTATATTAAAATAATTTATAGAGTAAAATATAAAATAGTTTAAATATAATTTAAAAATACTTTATATAATAAAATAGTTTCCTCAAATTTCACAAATCGATTCAAATCAACTCAAATTCCAAAATTCCAATTAAATTCAATCTCAACTCATCAATTTAAATTCGATTACGTTCTCAATAAACCATTTCAAATTTTATCGATTTCAAATACATATTTGAACCACAAAATGAACCATTTCAATTTCAATATATTTCAAAGCTTTAAATATTCCATAACTTTAAAATTTAATTTGATAATTTCATATATATCTTAATTTAACATCATTATTATTTGGTTTTGAAATATCCACTTGATAAATCCAATATCATTTAAATAAATCTCAAATTACAAATAATCTAAATATTTCCTTCAATTTATTTAAACTTGAAATATTCATTAATCACTTTAAACCAAAATCAATATTTATTAAACCATATATTTATTTCCAAATCCACAGAAATTGTTTTCAAAATATTTATATATATATAGACCAACGGTGTCTGTATATAATTTTCTATCCTATGGTCAAGTGATACGAATATTTATCATTTCAATCCGTAATTAAATTTATACATGGGTATATATCATTTCAACCCGCAATTCCAATTCAATGCAATGAAAATCGCTTGGGTTTATCATTTCAACTCATAAGGATTTTCTCCTATTCTACAGATCGTTCGGGTATGTATCATTTCAACCCATAGGGATTTCTATACTAACAGGGAACTTGCAGAGTGATAACAGATATAATAATAATAATATAACATTTCAACAACAGAGATATATCATCAATAACAAATTAAATAAACAATAGGATATGGTGTCATATCCCACAGGTGAACAATTACAGATGATAGCATATATATAACAATTAAATAATTAACAGCAGCATATTTCAATTGTCGTTTCAATTGAAATCAAATTTAATAAATATAAGAATTTTAATCGTGAGTGATTTCTCACCTTTCGAGGCTAGAGGGGTTCAACAATTGAAACGAGTTACAAATCCAAGCACGAATTTCAAAGCAAGGCGAGATTGGCACAAATTTGACGAATACGGCTGATAACAAGTAATTGGCGAAATCAAATCAGAACTGGATCGATGATCAAGATAATTGATATAAGCGAACTTATATATTATAATTCTAAACCAATACTTTATATAAACTAATACATGGAACTAAAATATTGTATTCAAACCTATCCAACTTAATTTATATATGTAGAGCTTGGTATATACAATCTTATATAAACAACAGATGTGACTTATACTGTATAAAACATTTAACTGTAATAACACAATATATACTAATATATTGTATGCCAAATTTCGAGACACAAATATATAATCATACTTATATATAGGTAAACTTTATAAACTGTATAGCCTTTATAACTCACTGACATATATACACCAATGTGTATATACCAACTAATATAAACTAACGTTATAGAACCGACATATATAAAAATCTATATAACTAACCTTTGTATAAAATAAGTATATACACGTTACACATCTAAAATAATATATAAACATACATATGTATATTACATATATGATTTATACTGACCATATACACTTATCAATACTGTACTATATATTTATATATTTTTATGTGAACCGAAATTTATGTGCTCAACTCACATGTTATATGAACAGCAAACATACTACATATGGCTCATATAAAACAGAAGCTGATATGACCTTTACATATATATAACATATAATATGGTTGAAAACTCTTACATACGAACAACATATGATATGGCTTATAAACATCTATATATATATAACGACATAAAACATAATTTGTAAAAATTATATATATATATAATAACTGACAAATATACAACCAATTAAATAAAATATATATACATAAATACTCAAAAATCAAGTCAGACCTATATATATTCATACAATCGTATAACGACTTGTGTCAACAACAGATAATATACTTATGTGCGTGAAAAAGTTATATATATGTAAACTAATAGATCTGCAACCATCCAATATGTATCATAATTTTTATGATATAATATACCAAACACAATACACTAATATACGTAATTTATATATTAATAAAACAACAGCTCATATAACTTTATAAATATACCAATAAGGCATATACGTACTAGTACCATCATCCTTATACATAATATACCATAACACAAAATTCAAATCAACATAGAAGACCAACTTTATACAGGCTGCTACACGCTTTCAAATATGCGAACTACCCTTAATATAACCATATATATTTACCTTGTACGAAAGAAGGAGTGGAGGAGGCATCGAACAGGGGATGCAAGCCCAAGCAAACCGAGAGAGGAGGCACAGGAAGGGTTGGCAAGAAAAAGGAGGAGGAGGGAGAGAACTGCTCGAGAGAGAAAAGGCGAACGAAAATGGAGTTTCAGTTGCACCGGTTAGAGGTGAGGCATTCGTTGGCCGGTGTTGGTGGTAGCTTGGCTGCGGTGGGTATTAGTAAAGAGGGGTCTCGGCTGGGCTGTGGCTGTCTCGCATGGTTGCCGAGTTAAAGGCTTCGATGGTGGTCTCGGGTTGTGGCGGAGGAAAGGGGAGTGGTGGCTGTCATCGCTGCTACTGAAGTTCAGGTTCGGCGCAGTCGGGTTTGGTGGGGATTTCGTATGAAAAGGGGGAAGGAGCTTCAGACAACATGAGGAAAGAACAAAATAACATTGGTTTCCTTTTTTCTTCTTTGAAATAAACAAGCAGAAAAATCAGCTGTACTGTTTTGTTTTAGTGAGAATGAGAGGAGAGAAGAAGGAGTCAGACAAAAGAAATATAAATATAAACTTATATATAACTTATATGCTGAAATGAAAGAAGAGAGGACTGAATGGAAATGAATCAGATTTGAAATGGGAAAAGCAAAAGTCATAATCAAACAGCTGGCTGACATTATAATAGCTGATGGCTCTTCGATAGACGTGGATAACTGAAGGACTAAAGAAGCCAAAAGATTATAAAACCGGTACCGATACGAAATTGCTTTCGCAGATTCCGCTGTGTATCGGACTTCAAAACACGGAATTGAATATACTGCGGAGATCAACACGACGAGACGATCAAAATGATATACAGATATCAGTGGTATGATCATCTGACCATAAGTCGATAATCGGCACCGAAAATACCAATAATACGCTGGAATTAAGGTGAACGGAGCAATAGCAGTCCAAATTTGACGAAACAAAATATGACGTCTCTCTCAGAAGATGATTTACAAATTTATTATATAAAAATATTCAAATTTGGAAAACATTTTGTTATCATCAAATATTAACTGATTTAAAATAAATAAAATTACACAATAAAATAAACTTTCATATTATCAGATGAAAATTTATCATTTGCTATGTTTAATTAGACGTATTCCATATATTAAAATTTTATTTTCAAATTTAATTATTTAAAATTTCACAAAAATTCAATTATATTACGTTATTAAAACCATTAAAATTTATGGGTCGTTACAGTCTGTGAACCTGATGTACTTTGTTATTCTTATTTATGGTTCATTTGATTATATCACTGTCTTGCTTGTTTTACATCTATGTTATTATATTGTATTTTTTCCATGCAGAGTGAGATATTCTACAGGTTTCGTGCTTGCATTTTTATCACTTTACACCCTTGGTTACCGTCCTACGTCAGCCATGTACCTTCACAGTACATTATTCAAGTATATTGGATACTGAGGGTTTAGGGCGGTCATCGCATTTGGTATCAGAGCTTAGGTTGCATAGACTACCTAAGTAGATACTTAGATCCATTAGTGATAAGGAAGGATATCACCTTAGAATTGATCGAGCGATGTATGAGAGAGTGAATGTATTATATTTTGGTTTCCAAAACTACATAATGGTGTATATATATAGTATTATAGTTGCATTAACACGAGTACTATTGATACGGTTTTCTTATATGAGAGACTGATCATTCTTATTACAGATCAAGAATGTGCTCGCATACAAGAAACACTATAAGGAACTCAATCTCTGGAGTTGAGGAAGTAGTGGGTTTGTGGGTTGCTAACCCTAACTTGCAAGCAACATTCAATGCAATGATGGTGAACATGCTGCAAAATGCCCAAGCGGCCACTCCGAATGTTGTTGTTGTTGGTGGTGCTCAAGTATAGGCGTTGAGAGCAGATTTTCCTAAGCTATGCAAGGATTACTCCACCTTGGGGGGTAAACCATTTCTTAGCATGGAGTCGGCTATAGAAGTGCAGGATTGGTTATACCTGTAAGCATATCTTTAGTGACATGGAAGTATATGATGCCATGAAAAGGAAGCTGACCTCTAGACAGCTTCAAGGGCGAGCCACAAACTGGTGGAATGCCATTACTATTGCTACACCCGAGGATCAATTCAGTTCGGAATAGTTTAAGGCCAGGTTCGAGGAGAAGTTTGATCTGGTTGCTCAGAAGTTGGTACTACTTAGAAGGTTTGCTGATTTAAAGCAAGGAGATATGGTTGTCTTCAAGTACATTTCTAAGTTCAACGCTTTTTCGAAGTATGGGATGTCTTTCATCAACACTCCACTGAGGTAGAATGAGAAATTTCTAATAGGATTGGATGATTATTTGGAGGAGAAGTTAGTAAGCCATATCCATGAGCCGTTTGAGAGACTTGTCGTGAAAGCCCTTTACCGGGAGAGTTTATACCCAAGTCCAAATCAGCTATTGTCGCGAAGGTAGAGAAAAAACTGCAACAAGGAGGTGGAGGCAAGAAGAAATGGAACGGACAAAGAAAGCAGTTTTAGGGAAAGAATGCTCAGAAGAAGGCTAAATAGGAACCCGTCTGTTATGGTTATGGAGGCAAGGGTCACTTGATCCGACACTGCAAAGCTGATGGAAAGAAGAAGTACTACACTAAGGAATGTTTAGACATATGCAAAAAAGTTGTCCAGAACCAGCATAGCAGCAGTAGGTTATGAAGGCATGTGCTTTGGATATTATCCCGACTTCGTCAAGTGCTCCCTCAGCGAAGGACAAAGGGAAAAGCATCGTTATTCAAGTTATGCTTTCCATTTATGATGTTCCTATACTTATTTTATTCAATATCGGGGCTTCACATTCCTTCATATCTAGTGAAATAGTAGATAGATTGGGATTGAAACCGGAAATAGTTGACCGACCTTTGCTTGTGACGAACCCTGCTGAAGGCTCCACGAGCCTGTGTATGGTTTGTCATGGTTTAGTCTTATCGAGTCGTGGATGCTCTTTTGTTTGTGATGACTTTGTTTTGAATTTCGTTGGGTTTGAAATAATCTTAAGAATGGACTGGCTGAGAAAGTATGCGGTAGTAGTAGATTGTGAGAGGCTGTTGGTGACGGTTTGAGCTATAGAGGGGCGGACTGTAGTGATTGGCTACCTTCCAAAGGATAGGGTTATGGTTAGCTTTCTATATTGGATTGAGGTTCCGTAGGATGGGTTGTCATCTATGTCTATCGTTAAAGAATATCCGGATGTGTTTGAGGAGGTGACCGATTTACCGCCACACCGGGTGATCGAGTTTCATTTAGACTTAGCAAAGGATACCAGACCGATAGTTATGCCTTTGAGGCGTATGACACCTAGAGAGCGAAATGAGTTTTAGGTGCAAGTAAATGACTTGTTGAAGAGATGGTTCATTCATAGGAATATATCTGAGTGGGGCGCATATATAGTATTCGCTACAAAGGCGGATGACTATCTGAGGTTGTGTGCAGATTACCTTAAGTGGAATAAGGTGACGAAGTATAACAAGTATCCACTCCAACGTATTGATGACTTGTTTGATAAGCTCCGTGGTGCAATGATGTTCTCCCAATTGGATTTGGTGATGAGATTTCACCAATTGAGAGTAGTAAAGGAGAGTGTGTCAATCATCGTGTTTCATACGTCGTCTGGTTTCTATGAGTGGTTGGATATGCCGTTCGGACTAACTAATGCTTCAGCATACTTTATTGATCTCATAAACCACATCTTCTGGGATCTGCTAAATAAGTTTGTACTTGTGTTCGTGCATAATATCCTTGTTTATTCGAGGATGGAGGAAGAACACAAGGAGCATTTGAGGATTGTGCTCGAGGTGTTGAGGAATCATCAATTGAAGGCGAAGTTTTTGAAGTGTCATTTCTGGAGAAGGGAAGTGCAATTTTTGTGTCACGTTGTTTCTAATTACGGTATTGCTGTAAATCTTATCGGTGGTAGCTGTGCAGGACTGGGATTGACCCATGACCGCTACAGACGTGAGAAATTTCCTTGGACTGGCGGGATAGTATAAACGCTTTATCTAGGACTTCTCTAAGGTAGCAGAGCTGTTGACCAATTTAAAAAAGAAGAATCAAACTTTTATATAGTACATGAAGTGCAAGCATGCATTCATGAGTCTAAAGGAGAGGTTGACGAGTGCGCCAGTATTGACTATTCCAAGTGGGAATGAGGAGCAAAACAAAATACACAAATGCCTGTGGTACTGGATTAGGTGCGGTGTTGATGTAGAAGGGAAAGGTTGTCGCCTATGCTAGTCGACACCTGAAATCACTTGATAGAAAGTATCTGACTCATGATTTGGAGTTGGCAGCAATAGTAATTTCTTTGAAGATATTGAGGCATTATTTGCTTATGGAGACATTCGAGTTGTACACGAACCATAAGTCATGGAAGTATCTATTCTCCTAGAAGGATCTCAACCTTCGCCAGCCGTGATGGTTGGAATTCTTGGCTTCCTATGATTTTGAAATTTCCTATATGCCTGGTAGGGGAAATGTGGTTGCCGATGCATTAAGTAGGAGACATTCTAGTTTGAGAGTGATGTACCTAGAGTGGAAGTAGTTGGAGTATATTGTTGGCTATGACTTTAGACCCCCAGTGCGAGTTAGAGCCAGAGATTTTGATAAGTTTGATGGTCAGACCTACCCTGATTGAGCGAAAAGATACCAATCAGAGGCGAGATGCTAAACTAGCGAAGATCATGGCAAAGATAAAGGAAGGAGTAGAGCTTGAGGATATAAAGCTATATGGAATCGACCATGATGGTTGGCTCCGTAAAGGTGAGAGATTGTTTGTTCTTGATGTCGATGGGTTAAGGGATGAGGTGATATGCGAGTGCCATCATTCAAGATTGACTATACATCTGATGGAAACAAAATGTACCATGACATGAGGCAAATATTTTATTTGAAAAGGTTGAAGAAGGACGTTGGGGCACTCATCTCGAAATGTATGAACTTTCGGTTGGTAAAGGTAGAGCAGAAGAAGATGGGTGGTTTGGTGCAACCGCTCGAGGTTCCCGAGTGGAAATGGGAACAAGTTTCGATGGACTTCATCGATGGATTGCCGAGGAACAGAGGAGGGTATGATAACATCTAGGTCATAGTTGATATATTGACGAAGAGTGCTAGATTTATACCTGTAAAGTGACGCAGCGGATTAATCAAAAATGTGTAGATCGATGAAAGTAGCAATCGATGAGTTGATGTATACTGAAATGCCCAAATTCGTTGATCCGAAGATACCGAATTCTAGCTATCCCTAACACGTTGATCGCGCACGATACCGTGAGAAGAGATCTTCAATTCTTCGAGCGTTGATCAAGCGCACTTGATTCCGCGAATCGGCTTCTGCAATCGTTGAATCGAGCGCACTCGATTAACCGAAAGAGGAGATAGGAGATTACACTCGACTACCAATTTGGCAAAAGCACAAAGCTAACAAAAACAAGAGTTTTATTTCAAATCAACTAAACTATTACAAATGGCACCACCGGCCTATTTATAGAAGTTACAAAACAAAGCAAAATTGTACAACACATGAGTCGTTGCCGACTTAACAACCACGACCTAAAAGCAACCGACTTAAAGACCAGACGACTTACGACTTACTATAGGTCGTACTCGACCTAACCATATAGACGTCTTACGACATACGACTTAAAGAAATACAACACAATACAAGCCCCTGCCGACTTACAAAAGCACGACCTAAAAAATCATACGACTCAATACATATGTACAGAACGACTTACGAATTGTCGACTTAAACACATGCCGACTTACGACTTACTATAAGTCGGTAACGACTTATCTGCAACTCCGTTCTTCGACTTAACTAGCATAGGAGACTTTCTTTGGACGACTTACAACATCCACGGTCCAGATTAACGCGGCATAAAGATCTTCGGTCTTCAGGCTTTAGCGACATAAGATGGTACGACTTAACTAAGTCGAAACTCGGTGCCGACTTATCATTTTCCTTAAGTCGTATCCGACTTATCCCTTGTGCATTCTCAACTGCTCCTCCCATATCATTCTTGTTAAGTCGCGCGAGCGCCTTTCCCTGTAGCTAGTTAACTCGCGTTTCTCCATTAGGTCGGTCACGACTTAGTCCCTTTAGCTTGTTAACTCGCCGCTCTCTACTAGGTCGGTCACGACTTATGGTTGCCTTAAGTCGGTCACGATTTAGGACTTCCTTGCGAACTTCCTTGTTAGCTTCCTCGGTGATAGGTCGTAAACGACCTATCGTTTCCAAACGACTTAAGCTTTTGTTAGGTCGGTCACGACCTAGTACTTGACCTGCATCATAAAGTCTAGTAGAACAACATACAAATTAGCCGAGTTATATGTGAAATGGGTTGTGCGATTCCATGGTGTGCCGAAGAGCATTGTGAGCGACCAAGACCCTTTGTTCACTAGTGGATTTTGAAAGAGCTTGTAATAGGCATTGGGGATAGAGCTGCATACCAGTACATCTTATCACAAACAAATAAATGGGTAAACTGAGAAGGTGGATCGTATCCTAGAGGATCTCTTGTGAGCTTGCATCCTCGATTTTAGTGGCTCGTGGGTCGATCATCTAAACTTAATAGAGTTTGAATACAACAACAGTTATCAATCTAGCATCGGTATGACACCATTTTGAAGTATTATATGGCCAACCATGCAATGCTCCTTTATGTTGGTGGGAAGCAGGCGAGAAAGTAATTAGTGTGGCGGATATGATTAGAGACACCTCGAAGAAGATGGAGATCATTCGACAACGAATAAAAGCTGCTCAGGATAGGCAGAAGAGATACACTGATAGAAGAAAATGCGACTTAGAGTTCTCCTTTGGAGATATGTTGTTTGTCAAGATCTCTCAGCTGAAGAATGTTCTTCGATTCGGTACTAAATGGAAGTTGGGGTCGAGATTCATTGGTCCTTTTCAGATACTAGAGAGGATTGGGAATCTAGGATATAGAGTTGACTTACCTCAAACGATAGCGGGTATGCACAATGTGTTCCACATCTCACTTGCGGAAGTTTTGTGCATGGCTCAAGCATGATAGTTGAATCGAATCAGCTTGGTGATATCGAGATTGAACCAGAAGCTTCGAAACCTCGTAGGCTTATTCATACCATTGAACATGATACAAAGCAGCTTAGGAAGAAGACGGTAAGGATGATGAAGGTTCAGTGGAGTGAGAGCGGAGGCGATTGTACTTGGAAGACCGACGAAAGCACGAGGACCACTTATCTAGAGCTCTTTACTTGGTGATACTTTTGTTTATCGCATTCACATTCACTTTCGATATTATATATGGTAGTATGGTGTCTTGCATGCTAGGTTAGGCATAGATATTATTTCATGATTTTTGTTGCATGTTTAATGTTTGATATAGTTGCTCATGGATGTTAGGCATGTGCGGTAGCTATGTTTGACTTCATCTTGTTTATATTGGGAATTTTAGGGGTGAAATTTCTAAAGGGAGGGAGAGTGTAACGACCTGTATTTTACATATCGGATGATCTTAAAATATTGTTTTTAATTCATATGAGGCTGCATAACTCTATAACTTTGAGAAATGCCTACTAGTGACATTTCCAATATTTATAATTTTCCCAAATGATATTACCCTAGAAAACTTGTAATGGTTGTAACTGCTGATAGAAGCCGAATTAGCATCGAAGACCACTTCCATTGTAAAGATATAATGGTTTTTCTTTTCGTAGAGGGATCATAATGGCGATTTGGACTTTCTGGCTAGAAGATAAGCATGTTTGAAGGTTGGCGGTTTTTAGAGCAGCTTAGTGGGTATTAGTGTGTTTGAGGGCAAGCCCACTAACCAATTTCAGATTTGGAGGCTATAATAGGTTATACCATCATCCCCAAATCACTTTTACCACTTCCCAAATAGATCGAAGCCTTCATTAACCCATTCTCCATCCAAATCCCTATCTTCTCTCCTCCAAATTAAGTCTAAAATCATAAATTAATAGTAGATTAGCAAGAGGATTCATTAGAGATCATCAAATCTACATTTAGTGGAGAAAAAATCTAGTCTTCACTGTTGATTTTTGTATTTTCCTTGATTTGCATGGGAATCTTCACTTTTTGGTTGTTCGGTGAATGATTTATCATCTCCCATATCACTATGTATGTATCTATAGGTTTGACATGTTTTAAACCCATTTTTAAAGTCAAAATTAAGTTTTAATGCTATTTTAAAGTGAAACCTAAAGTAAAAACGGATTTAAAATGTTTTATAGTGTTCTAATCATGTTAATTTGATGTGTGGTTGCCTTGGTGTATGTTAGGCTAGGTTAGAAACATATTATAGGATAATTTGGAATGAATTATTGTATGTTTGCCTGTTTGAATGTTGTTTGGTGGATGTATGGTTTTTGCTTGTATGCTTGTATGCTTGTATGGTTGAAGACATTCGTCGAGACGACTTAGAGCTAGGAACCAAAGAATCGAGCTTCAACGGATTTAGTCAAGATTGTTGAGAGTTATATCCTTGCATACGGAAGGCATTCAGATCAAAGAAGGGAGTGTAGCAGTGGAATCAATGTGAAAAAGAAAGTTGGAGTCACTACATAAGTTTGTTCGGTGGTACGTTTGTTCGGTGGTACGTCTGTCTGTGCTAGAATGGGCTCGATGGGTTTTATTCTGCATTGTCTGGCTCGGCATGGACTTCGTGCTCAGGAGGAGTTGGCTCGGGGTAAGGTTGGTCCGGCATTGGAGAAAAACTGAACATCAATTATTGTCTGGTGGCATCACGTGAGACCAGACAATATTCGTTGTACGTTGATGACGTGAAGGATCAGACATCATTTGTTGTTCGATAGTAGCAAGAAAGAGCAGACAGCATTTGTTGTCCGGTGGTGTCATTGGGTACTGGACAACATTTGTTGTCCGAAGATGCCATAGGAGACCGGAAAGACTTTTTTTGTCCGGTGCACTTATACCCAAGTACCGAAGAAGGAAGGGTACTTGGGCTTGCATCGTGGCATGTCGAGGCTTCAGGGTAGGACTTGGGCCACTTAGGAGTTTTCGAGAGTAGGCTTAGGATAGGGGCGGATGACTTTGGGATAGCATCGGAACTTCGATGATGGCAACTTGATGGTGAATGGAGTTATGTTCCGATAATGGTGACTCAATGTTAAAGGGAGTCATGAGAATGGTTATCCACAAAGGGTGGGTTCTAGGAAGGGTGACCCATCGATAGAATGCTGAATGGTTCTATCGTGGAATGAAGGAATGTGGAATGATTCCTTGAATATAATGGAAACTAGATGGAGTGAGGAAAGTGCTTGGATATGCATGCTAAGGGATCATTGATACTTAGAGTGTTTTCCAATTTACTCGAAAGCAGGGGTATTGTGGGGACGCTCATGGGTACTTTTTTGGTTACCCTTGATCAGTTGTTTGGATCCATCTACCTGGACCAGGGGAAAGGGTCTAGTATCAGCTTTGGGCTAAATTCAAGTACACTAAAAACCGGGATTTCCATTAGTCCCTGACATGAGGAAGGCCATACGAGTTATCATATATCTTGAGCATAATAAATGGTAGTATGGATTTTTTGATGGATGCTATGGTTGTTTTGATTATTTTCTTCCATAGTCTATCACTATAGGGATGTCACTAGGGATAGGTATTAGGGATAGGGATACCCATACACCCATCGTCGTACTTAGTTTGTAGTATACCTTTATGATATTTGTAGGGTAGCATATTATGTTTGTTTTGTGCTAACTCTTTGGTTGCAGGGACAGGTCAGGTATGATTCTTCATACCCTATGCCCGTATTTACTATGTATGGTTTTTACAGTATTTTGAGATAATGTATCACTAACACGGACTGTTGTCTAACCTGAGGTTTTATGCTTTGCTTCTTATTATCTCAAGTACCCTTAAATGAGTAGATAAAGAATAGCGGTTTTGGATAGCACATGAAGCTGTACGGAGTACGAGTAGGAGACCACGCTTTCATATATTTATACTTTAGAGCTTACTATCGCTTATATTCCGTTGTGTCGTACTGTGGAGCTACGTCAATACTTGTTTTTGATAGACAGTTTTAGAGTTTATTTTGGAGATTTGGGATGTATAAACTCTTTATGTTGGTTTTATTATAGTATGTGAACCTGATGCACTCTGATGTTCTTATTTATTGTTCATTGAATTATATCACTGTCTTGCCTATTTTACATTTATTATATTATATTTTGTCTATGCGCTGTGAAATGTTCTACAGGCTTTGTGCTAGGATTTATTTTATTTTACACCCTTGGATACTGTCCTGCATCGTTTGGATACATCCATAGTGCATTATATGTATGTTGGATATAAGGGTTGTAAGGCGGTCGTCACACTCATCCTACCCCACGCATACTATATTTATCACCTACACAAAGGTTATCACAAGTAAACATCATCTTAGAGTAAGGTAATGGTGGTTATACATACATCCTATATACACATGCAAAGTGTAATCATCAATTAAAATGCTCTCTCATTCTACCTTTGACCCAACCTAAGGTGTAAATTAGTCTATTCTAAATAGGTTTTGCATACCCTAGGCTTAAGTAATCACAAAACATAAGCTCTAACATAAAATGAGATGCCCCACTATTCTTAACGTCAAAATTTCATAACAAATGCCATCCAAACACGTGTGCACACGAAGATGTCAATAATAGTTGGTCATTGGTTATATAATTCAAAATCAAATACGAGCAAATGGAAAAAGGAATCTACAATGGAATTAAATAGCAATATAAATATATCTCAACAATGATAAAATACAAGGCCAAACACTATGAGTGAATATCTATTTCTTCATATACATTGGTCGTTAATAAATTTATAAATAATATAGCTATAATATGGGAGAAATATATGAAGTAAACAACGTGTAAGCGTAGCCTACAACCATGCTTCTTTACTTTCCTTTACTTTCACATGAAAGCCTCAATAATGCATAAAATAAAAGGAAAAGGAAAAGGTGATCACTATTATTGGACTGCACCTACTCTATAACCCCAGCCCAACTAAAGGGATCTGGTGGTTATTGCATAGAAAAAGACTATATACGTACACATTCATGATCAAGCCCATGCAACTCTATTTCTTTCTCTTTTCCGTCATCAAATCTTTGTAGCATATAACATTGCGTAACACAATCATCTATGAAACCAATATAAGCAGAAAATATCACGTTCTATTATGCCACCACAATCAATCATCATAAATATAGGGTAATAACAATAATAATAACAACTATCAACCATTAAAGATCACACAAATCCAACAATGCTCAATGTCAACCCCAAACATCAAATAAATCAATAACAACAAACGTCATTTTTGTCCTAATCACCCATCCTTAGTAACACAATATCAATAGCACAAATGCAAATATAAATCCAATAAATGTGTACTGAACATATTATATTAGTAACACAACATTATACTCACCAAATATGTACTAAGTACTCTACATTAGTAACATAAACATCAATGTCATCGAATAGAACAAAACCATAATTAACTACACAACGTCAGCATAGTAATAATGGTTGAACATCGCGTAACTCATCTTAATGTGATTCCATACCGACAAAACAAATAGGTATGATAATTTCAATCAATAATTAATCATATATGTCACAACAACCCCAAATATTACATTTCTCACCTATCATTTCCACTTACGTATAAAATTGTCTTATTATTATTATTATAAAATACGTTTATCTCTATTATCTTAGAAGAATAATATTTTTTAAATGATAATATACTTCAAAAATGCTTCATTTTCCAATATTACTTTAAATATCTTAAAACGTTGTTATTAATCAATAACAATAATTTACATCCAATCACTTTCAAAACAATAGTAGTATTACTTTTACAAAATAATAGTTTTTATTTATTATTGTCTTTCACAACCATTTTGTTACTATTTAACTCAATAATAATAATATTTTTTATTAAATCTAAAATATCCCTGTATTATTATCAATCTCAAAAATAGCAATTGTCTAACCCAAAATATATTAAAAAAATACATTGTTATTATTATTTATTCCCAAAACATCTTTCATTAATATTAGTTTAAATAATGATAATAATATCATTTTCCCATAAACCCCATAAAATAGTCATATTATTAATTGCTCAAAAATAATACACTAATCCCAAGAATCATATTATTATTTATTAAATTATAATTTTTTTATAAATAATAATAAACTCTCTAAATTCTCTTAAAAATAGATTTTAGATTATTATTATTTATGAATTTTCTCAAAAATTCATAAATAATAAATTTATTAAAATTTTCACATGATTTTTTGTACAAATTATTAAATTATAATTATTTACAATGTTACTATTAAATTGTAAATAATCATATTTACTCAAAAATTACATATTTTTACTTGTTCCCTATTAGCTTACTAGTTTTTTCTCAAATCTATAATTAATTACTTCAAAATGTCATCACCCAATAATACAACTATTAAATAGGTAAAAAACAAAATTGGAACACATATCACATCCAAAAACATTACAATAATCAATCGATCATCTAAAGGGAAAAACATATATCAACTGATGTATATTTTTATTAATGATTACTATTAATGTTTTAAAATATATGACCATTGAATCCTACAAATGCACTTTCACAAATAGCTCCAAAGTAAATAAACCACATGCCATAATATTCAAAATCTTGCCATGAATCCAACGTAAAAACTGCACGTGGAATAGAGAATGTTGTAAGAGTACAATAATTAGACATTTAGTGATTAACTTGTAATTAATAAAATTATAAGGGGCTAAATGAAAATTTACCACTCTCCCCTTCACCTGAAAATGTCATAACCCATCACCAGCTGATCAATCACCACTACGGAGCCTCATTCGCCAAGCCACTGCCACCGCTCCACACCTCATCGTCGTTCACTCCTCGACCTCTGCCTTTCCATTAAACCGTTGTCGTCGCCATAAACCTTCTGATCCTAATCGAATTTTCATGGCCAACTATAGCATCTCCAACCCAATCAAACTTCGCCAGTGAATTACTTTCCTCTCTGTCACTAACACAACCATACCACGACGTCACTTATCTTCGCCGTTGATAAAATTCCAAAATTGATGCTCTAGATTTATTTGCTAATTTCTGATCATCTCGAGCTTTATCTCTAAAAATGAATATAGACATCTCCTCATTATGATGAGACAGTCAATTTGATATATAATTAGATGGTATTTGGGCACTTTGAATTTTGATACAATCCGTAATTAGAGAAAATTATCAGGCAATAAAATGGGGATTAAATAGAATTTTGAGATTATTGAAGAGAGTGGTCTGGTCGAGGCTAAGGTTAGGGAAGACTCGTATTATAGGAATTTTTTTGGTATTTTGGATCCAAACCAATTCTGGGCCTAAATATACTCATTTCGGCCAACGGATGGAGCAATATCATATTATATATCAAAATTCATTTTTTACCATTTCGAATGCAATGGTAATATCAAAAATACCAAAAAGGCAACTCTATTTAAAATAGTCTTTTATCATCAATTTAACTTAAATGGTTACTAATAATTAATTAATGATTATTGTATTAAATTTGTGGGTTGTTACAGTACCTATCCATCAAAAAGACAATTTTGTCCCCAAGCTTTTATACTATGGACATCTATGAAAAGATGTTGAAATAGTAAAGTTTTGGTCATGGGGGATGGACCGATATGGATCCATCAAAAAGAGCATTTTGCCTCTGAAGTTCTAAAGCATGAAGACTTGAGTATTAGTGAAGAAAAATAAAGTTTTTGGACCAAAGCAATGGATAGGTACCAATCCATGAATGGATTGATACAGATCCATCGTGCCTCAAGGTTTGGTCCAAACTCAACTTGGTCTTCCTCCTATTATCTCAGATCTCACTGGCTATTGATTTCAAACTGGATTCGACGAGTATTTTGGCTTAGAATAGCCCAAATTAGCTATAAACAGTCGTGTTCTTCAAGGAAAAAGGAACTTTTGGATCTTTTACTAACTTTGGTTAGGGGAAATGCTGCCATTTTTGTACCATGAGTTGGAACGTCAAAAACACATTATAGAATTAGTAGTTTTAGCTTAAGGTAATCGTGAAACGATTAAAGTGAAGGTAGGCCAAAGATTTGCCAAACCGCTATAAAAATCTCTTGTGTTATTTCTTGCTTTTCTCTTTCAAATGCTTAAATATTTCATTTATTTATTATGTTTCTATCAATTGGGTTGTTAAACCAGAAAATAGACTAACATGCATATTCTCTATATTTTCCTTCATTAGGTTTATTTTGCATACCTTGTGTGTTGCTCAGATTATTCATACCATTCTCATTTATCTTCTCCTTAATTTTCCCATTCACAAATACCGATCCGAGTTTGGGCATAACACTTTCCCCTAGACATGTATTGGTGTGAATCAAGGTAGATTTGTGATTGTCATTAGGCTACCACATTTAACGCTTTAGACACATATCTCTCTTAGTTACTTTCTCATGTAGTAACAACTCGTATTTTACGTATCGGAGGATCATAAAATATTAAAATTATTTTATGTTGGGTCATATGATTGACTGTGGAAAATGACGACTAAAGACATTATCCATCCTTCAATTTTTATCGAATGATTTTGACCCTAAAAATCTTGTATGGTCTATAACTTTTGATAGAAGCTGAATTGAGGTCTGAAAGCACTTCCATTAGATCGGGATGATAGTTTCCTTTTCCATAAAGATGGTTATAATAGAAAAACGGACTTATCGTTTGGGAGTTATGGCTGTTTGAAGTTTCACTTGATTTTGAGCAGCGTAGTGGGTAATAAGGGAGATTAATGGCTAAACCCAAGGTCCATTTTGGGAATAGCACCCAAAGGGGGCTGATAGAACTTCTCTTTATCATTTCACACTTCCCAAAATAGTAAGAGTAGCCACTATTATCATTCTCTAGCCGTAAACCACTCTAAACATTACTTAGCCAAATCTTGTGATTAGAAGGAGATTGATGTAATTAGCACCTAGATTTAGAGATTTGATGTTGGAGATTACTTGGAGCCATTGTTCATCACGAGATTTATGCATCTTTGGATTTAGATGAATGGTTAGGACTTCTCACTTACAAATTAGTCATTATACACTTTAAAATGATGTTTTAAAATGAATTTTAGATCCTAAAACGTGTTTCAAACATTAACTAATCACATATTTTATTTTCAAACGATTTGGAAAAGATTTGTAAAATTCATGTTCTTATGAAACTCGCTTGTTCTTAGCTTATGCCTTTATATTTAGGCTTCACTTTGATGTGTATGGATGTATGCTTATTAGGATATATTGTATATAATGATTGCATGGATGTATGATGTCTGAATGGTTGAGAATGTCGATCATATGGTGGTTTACTTCTAGGAGTAAGTCTTGGATAGGTGATCACCCATGCAGGTCAGTTCCTCTAAATGATTTGCTATCCATAGGGTAGGTCAAGGAGGACACCCTAAAGCTTCAAGTCGTTTAGAGTTCATTTGTTGAAGTTATGGGCAAAAGAATATAGCTCGGTGTTGATGAATCAGTAGGAGAATGCTTCGAATTTTGAAGTGGTTTCTTCGAGTTCTATAGGGGTTTGCTTTGGGTCGCACGTGGTTCGCTTGTAGTCATATGTGGGAAGTCAAATTCGATGAAGTGTTGGGTCAGTGTCAAGCTACCTTCGAGCTAAAGGGAGTTGCTTCTAGTCAAATGAAGGGTTGCTTAAAGTCAGTGGAGGAAAGTTGCTTGAGGAGGGCATGAAACAATGAAGTTTCGGATCAATGACCATGCATTAATGGTGGAGCATGGATCGGGATAGTTTAGGTCGATGGTGTAACGACCCATAAATTCAACAATGCAAAATATTAAATTAATTAAATGTGAATCTTCAATAAAATGGTGGACTAGGTATCGTATATATAACCATTGCGAAGGTCTTTCCGAGATGATTGGTTTGACATATAGTTCTGACATATTCGGAGTTATGCGTTGTGAAATAGAAGCGTTACAGTGTTTAAACAACATATGTAGCTGTTCCGGGCCAAACCGGATATACAACTCATAACCTAGCCTACCGACTATATATTTCAGAGTACGAAACCCTAGTCATCGCCTCTATCTTCATTTTCTCCTCTAATTTTTGAACTTTCTTAGTCACCTACTAATGGTAGATGATTATCCATAATTACAAATTGATCTAAAATTAAAGTATCTAAAATAATGAAACTATATATTGTTGGTAAGATCTTGATGAGGCAAAGAGGCATCTAAAATTCGTTTTTCCATCCAAGGCTCTAGTTGACCAAAAATTGGAGATTTATTTTTCACCACCGAATCTAGGGCTTTGCATTTGATGGTGAAACTTTGACCATGTGATTATTGGAAGGTACAAGGTTGTAGAGGACAAAATGGGGAGGGGGTCTACTGGCTTAGATCGGTGAAATAGGCGTCGAGATGGCCAGAAATCGAGAGGGAGAAGTCGATTTTCATGCATGGTCGGAGGTGGATGGAGATGTCGTGAGGGGTGATGGTGGCTCTATCAGGTTGGCAACTGTAACGACCCCGGATTTTAACCAAATTTAAATTGATAGTTTATTGAATTTTTGAATAAAAAATTGTGAAATTAATCGATAAATGAATTCGAGTTTCCCCGAAGCCAAATAAAAATATATTCAAATATGAACAGAATAAAGATATAAATATCTATAAGTTTGCAAAGGAGAAACATTAGCTCAAATTCTAACATCAAATAAACTATGGAACTTCACTCATATTTCAAAGTAAAGGGCCTGCAAAAGAAAACATACAACATAAAGAAAAGCAAAAAGATAAAATATGCAGGCAAGTGCAAGAACATAGACAAAGTAATTAATGCTAGCACCACAACCATATTATCTATCAGCCGAGATCTTGTTTTGTTTGATGAACCAAAGAAAACAAAAATATAAATATACTCAAGTTTGTACAAGCCTAATTTATACAAGTACCTACAGCTGAAATGAAAGGAAAAGTAAATATAAACAAAATTTGTACAACATAATAAATGCAAATCTCTTTAGTCACCAGATTCTTCTCTTATGCAATGTATAAACAAAAGAAAAGATAAGTATGTTTGTACACTTTAATTAATGCAAGGTACCTCAGCCTCTTTAGTACACGAACCAGCCACCAAAACAAAGAAAATATCCCTGCTCATTTTGTATAAGCAAATACATCACTCTGTACACTTCTCTTTATATATTAGCCTTCCCATTTCATTTTCGTTCATCAAAGTTAAGCAAACCAGAAAGAAAAAAATATAGCATATGTATTCTTCTTCAAACTCAAGATCATCTGCATACAAGTTTAAGTCTAGGATCATCTTCATCAAAGTTCATCAGCATGCAGTTTTAAAAATCAAAGTTCAAGCAAATTCCAGGACTCAAGTTTCAAATTCAAACTGCTTTTCAAAAATCAAAACAGCTGCAAATAAACTGCTCTGTCTTCATTTTAAGGTGAGTAACTTCATTTCTTTTAACAACTCTAGGTATCTGAAATTTCACAAGTTTAAGTCTGGAATCAGGTATGTTGAGTTTTGTTTTGTGAATGTATGTGAGTATATGTATATATTTATGCCTGTACAATGAGAGGCATCTCTGTTTTCTTTTTCTTTGGACCCAGTTATGCCAATAAATTCATTTCTCTCGATCTAACAACTATTAGCACTTGGAATATAAACAAAAACTATTTGTTATAGCTTTTGTTTAAGCTTAAAATTTTGTTTGAGTTAAAACGATTTGTAGATATCCCTGGAAATTAAAGAATCTGAGTAAACTTTAAAACTGGTCGAATTTAAAACATTTTAATTTACAAATTCAAGTATATAAATTGAATTTTCATACTTTAATATGAATTTTAAAGCAAAAATCTTAATTTTTAGATCAAAAATAAGAGAGCGGTTTGAGTTTGTCTATTTTGAGCATTTCGAGTTGTCTCGGTTGATCTAGAGGATCGGGGTCATCGTGTTTCTTCCTAGAGGTAGCGGAGTGATCGTCGATGAGGGAAAAATTATTAGATTATGATGTAATTCATTTTGGAGGTGGAGATTGTGATTTGAAGTTTAGAACCCTAGTTTTACTGGGTTAGATAAAATTGATCACTTCGGCATTTGTAGATGACCGAGTTCGATGGAACTTTGGGGAATGGTTGCGGGGACATGGTCGAAGCTGTAGCCAGAGGTGGTGGTACTCCGGTGGTCGGAGTTTGAAGTGCGGTGGAGTTTCCAGGTTTTCGAGGGGGAACCTAATTTTTTTTGTTTCCAGGTTTAGGATGACGAGCTCGATTTTGATTTGAGCGAGAGGGTGGCTTCGGAGAGGTTGCGATCACGTCTGGAAGTGGTGGGCGACGTGTTGAAGTTCGAGTGGGTGGTCGGAGGTGGCCAGAGCCACGGTGCACGTGCACCGTGCCCATTGAAGCGCTGAGGAATTTTGTTGGGTGCAGGGTAATTTTGACTCGGGGAAGACTCGGGTTATTCGTATGCTCGACTCGAGGCAGAGGGGTATGCGACATGAAGTAATTTTGGTTGAGTTGGTCAGTGTTTGTTCCAGGCTTGTAAAACCTGGTAGCAAGAATTTTGTTTATAAATAAATTCAAATGAAAACTTAGATTTGTATACCAGATTCAAATCAAAGTTTAAATAATAAATTCAAGTTTGTCTTAAAACTTAGTTTGTGAATAGATCAAGTTTTAGAGTTTTAAATTGTGTTAATAATTACAAGCGTTTGTAAAAAAAGGAATTTGAATTTAAATTGGAGTTTGAAATGTAAAGAAACGATTTAAACAAAGTTAAATCGTAGTGGTAATCTGATTCAAATCTAAATTTGAATCTTAGTTTTGAAATAAATTTAAGTTCATAAGTTTAAAAGTTTTAACAATTTTGAATGTTAAAATAGAAATTTAAATGTTTTAAACCTATATTTGAAAAGGGTTTATTTTAAATAAAACTTAATTAAATAATTAAGAAGTTGATTAAATGTTTTAATTTGTTAACGTAAAAGTTAAGTTAATTTATATTAATTAATGATTTATAATTAACTAAAGATCAATTAATTATTAATTTAAAGCTAATTAATTTATAATTGAGGATAATTAATTAAATGGTAATAAATTAAGGGTTAATCAATTACTAAATTAAAAGATAATTAAATAATTAAAGGATAATTATTTAATGATTACAGATTGATTGATTAATTAAGACTGATTAATTAATGATTAAAGGTTAATTAATAGATGATAAAGGATAATAAATTAAAATGGGTTGTAATTAATTAACCAGGATTAGTAATTTATTCATAAGAAATTTATCTGATTTGGATTAATTAGATAATTAACTGACCTTACCTATGGATGTTTAGATTCTATTGAATGTGAATTGTTTGATATCCTTGATATATGATGCTTTGTGATACATCCTGATTTATGTTGTGATCTGTAATTTACTTATCTGTGATATATCTTGTGATCTGTGAATGAAGATGAGCGTTATAGTTTATATCGCTTATCAACTATATTCTGTATTCTGATCTGTGATGATTGAATGATGTGTTGAACTACTGTGTGAAACCCCTGGACTACACCTTTACACACACAAATATGGATTTCACGTGGAAATCGGTTAAGTCATAGATAATTTAAATTCGATGTTTTGAAATTGAAATTTTGATTTCAATTGATTTTGAAATTAGAAATTTGGGTTTAAAGTGAAAAGCTTTTGAAATAGAATTTCAAAGAGAAAAATTATTTTTGAATAACTTAATCGAGTTTTGAAAATTTAAATAATTTGATTTAAATTTGAATTCAAGTTTGAAATTGAATCCTATGATTTGAAACTAGGGATTAAAGATACTGTACAAGTTATATATATGGGTTAAACCATTTTAAAGATATTGATTTGGGAATTTGAATTTAATTCAAGGGTTGTAACTCGAGCAAATATAACTAGATTTTTCCAAAACGAAACTATAGTTTTCAAATAGTAATAGCTTTCATTTTAAGAAAGGATTTCTAAATTGTGTTGAAAGGTTTCAAATTTGAAAATAAAAATTGGAATGTTTTGAAAACTATGAAATGAGTCTTTGATTTAAAGACCGAATGAGTTAATCCAACTTGAAATAAAATTGTTTTGAAAGGCTATGAATGAATCTTTAGAAACGAGTTTTGAAAGCTATAAGTTAAATCTTTGATTTAAAGATTTAATGAATTAATCCAATTGAAATGGAAATTGTTTTGAAATATATGAATGGATCTTTGTGAATGGGGTTAACTTTGTGAATTGAATCTTTTTGTTTAAAAGATTGGAAATGGTAATTTGTTTTAACCATTCGAATGAAAAGTTTTTGGGTTTTAAATTGTGATTTAATTGAGACCCCAGTATCCATATGTTTTAAACATTTCGCTCACTATTCGGGTTAGCCGGGAAAGGACCTTTGGGTCGTATAACCCATTCCGAATATGCGATACGTCGTAATGGATGGCATTTGATGACCGGTGTTGAAGACCGGATATTTTCGAAAACGAAAGGGTTTCTTGTCGATTGTCTCTGCACTGGCTGATCCCCGGTATAGAGATCTCCATTTGTGATGGGAAATCCGATCGGGATTGTGAATACCCAGAATTTGCAAGGGCTTCGTAAGAAGTGCCTTCGGTTCTATTCGAACCCGGAACAGACTTGTATGGATTGTATGTCTGACATTGCACTTTGAGATATAAAGCCGATTTCTTTCAAATACATTTCTGTTTGGTGGCGGAGAATTTATTCTCTTAGCTTAACACCCTTCTCTGAAACGAACGAGCTCAGAGGTTATGTAGTTGAAGGTTATCAGCGGTATATTCCCAATTTGGTAATGTAGCATGCTGAGTGTTGCTATGTGATGATCATTGTTTGATCATTTGTGATATGATCATTTGTTTGATCATTTATCTTTGTGATCATTGCTTTGATCATCTGTTGACCCAAAGCATGGCTTTGTGACAAAGCGTAGCTTTGTGGACGAGACTTCGTCGAGCCTCACAACCTGGAAATGGTCGAAACAGGAATGATGCGGCAAGGTTTCAGGGGTAGCTTCCCTAGGGTATGACCATTCCTTCTGGAAAAGGGTAGTATCATGGTATGGAGCCCAGATACTTACTCATGTGGACACACTTTATTTATTATGTGTGATGTTGGTTTCGAGGCGCCTCGGTTAAAGGTCCCAAAGGACCCGGGGTCGCATATCTGAGGTTTTGTATATTCCCTGGGAAAGGGGGTAGCCGGCCTTGTTTGGCAGAGAACAGTTTGGTTCTCAGAGCATCCAACCAGAGGCGTTCTTTCATGGCATAGGAAGTTCCTTGGCCTGACCATTTGTTGGAAATCCAAACAAAACAATACGAGCCCTGTACGGTATTAGTTGTATTACCTGCCATGGAATGTGGCGGTAACCTGCTATTGAACATGGTAGCTATAGTAGGCATAAGTGCGAAATGTCTATGCTGGCTAAGATTTATATTCTATTTTCGAAAAAATTTCTACACTATGCACTAATAATAATATCAAAAATGATTTGATTTTGCGTAGTAAGCATCTTTGACTATCATAAGGAGAAATCTTCTCCAATTCTGCGTTTGCATTGTGTGTGTGGCGGGAGGCCTTATGGTAGTTTCATTTTCCAAAAGCATTGCGAATTGACATTAAAATTTCTCTGCTATTTGTTTTAAAGATAAACTGTTTTTGTTGCTCACACCAGTCCCATGACTGATCCGGAGTTTATTGTTTCTTGCCTAAACTCTGGATGCTCAAAATTTTTCTACACGAGCAGTCTAGAGTTGGGTTTTTCAGATAGTCAGGATTAGTAGATTTTCTGGAGCTAGTTCAGTCTTTGGATATGGACTGCACTTGCTTATCTTTGTGCCTCGTTATTGGGAGTTCAAGCTATTTCTGGATTGGCGCTTTGGAGATGGAGATTATCCGCTGCTGATGTTATCGTTTTCTTTTCCGCTGCTATTTGTTGTATCATATCTCTGATGTATATTGATATTCATTGTATCACTCTATCGTATCAGATATTGTATCAGATATTGTATATCAATGTATTATTCTTTTTCTTACGCTGTGTTATTTACTTAATTGTGTTATAAGCTCCGGCGACTCGGATTTGAACGGTCGAATCTATGGCATTCGAGTACGATGTAAAGTATGGATGTCGATTTTCGAGCGCGAAAATCTAGGGCGTTAAATTTGGTATCAGAGCTAAGGTTGAACTTTAGCTCAGGAGTATAACACGTTAAGTAACTCATTAGAGATAGGGTGAAGTATCCCTAGAATGAGTGTATCCCCAAGATATCCGTTTAAACATCTCAATAAATTCTCTTATTATCCATTGATAGTGAGTATGAGTACAAGAAGAGGACGAGATAGGGGACGGGGGAATACGACTACAAATGGTCAATACCCTACAACAGTGGAAACAATCTTTCTTATCAATTTTCTCTGATTCGTCTTTCCAAATTCTTTTGATTGCTTCGTAGCAGCTACAAGAAGAAGTTTCGGTGTGATGATGGCTCTACGAATCGTTGTAGAAAACCCTTACTTCGTATCTTCGTCGGTTTCTTATCAGCTTTTTGATTTAAACCTTAATGAATTTGAAATTGGAAATTTTAATTTGAGGTAAATTGATTAATAGAATATGAGGATAAAATTGAATTAAATCAATAAAACGATTTCGTTTGAAAACCCAATTTTGAAATTCTATTATAATTTCTTGTGAATACCAAAGTCCGAAGAGGGACAAATTGGTATGTATTCTGAGATATTCCGACTTGAGTTTGGAATTCATATCTTAAGTTTGAGGAATTATAGGAGATCGAATCTGTCTATCTCTGTGTTGTTTTCGTGCCTGCGAATTTCGAGGACGAAATTCTTTTAAGGGGGGAAGTCTGTAACGACCCCGGATTTTAACCAAATTTAAATTGATAATTTATTGAATTTTTGAATAAAAAATTGTGAAATTAATCGATAAATGAATTCGAGTTTCCCCGAAGCCAAATAAAAATATATTCAAATATGAACAGAATAAAGGTATAAATATCTATAAGTCTGCAAAGGAGAAACATTAGCTCAAATTCTAACATCAAATAAACTATGGAACTTCACTCATATTTCAAAGTAAAGGGCCTGCAAAAGAAAACAAACAACATAAAGAAAAGCAAAAAGATAAAATATGCAGGCAAGTGCAAGAACATAGACAAAGTAATTAATGCTAGCACCACAACCATATTATCTATCAGCCGAGATCTTGTTTTGTTTGATGAACCAAAGAAAACAAAAATATAAATATACTCAAGTTTGTACAAGCCTAATTTATACAAGTACCTACAGCTGAAATGAAAGGAAAAGTAAATATAAACAAAATTTGTACAACATAATAAATGCAAATCTCTTTAGTCACCAGATTCTTCTCTTATGCAATGTATAAACAAAAGAAAAGATAAGTATGTTTGTACACTTTAATTAATGCATGGTACCTCAGCCTCTTTAGTACACGAACCAGCCACCAAAACAAAGAAAATATCCCTGCTCATTTTGTATAAGCAAATACATCACTCTGTACACTTCTCTTTATATATTAGCCTTCCCATTTCATTTTCGTTCATCAAAGTTAAGCAAACCAGAAAGAAAAAAATATAGCATATGTATTCTTCTTCAAACTCAAGATCATCTGCATACAAGTTTAAGTCTAGGATCATCTTCATCAAAGTTCATCAGCATGCAGTTTTAAAAATCAAAGTTCAAGCAAATTCCAGGACTCAAGTTTCAAATTCAAACTGCTTTTCAAAAATCAAAACAGCTGCAAATAAACTGCTCTGTCTTCATTTTAAGGTGAGTAACTTCATTTCTTTTAACAACTCTAGGTATCTGAAATTTCACAAGTTTAAGTCTGGAATCAGGTATGTTGAGTTTTTTTTTGTGAATGTATGTGAGTATATGTATATATTTATGCCTGTACAATGAGAGGCATCTCTGTTTTCTTTTTCTTTGGACCCAGTTATGCCAATAAATTCATTTCTCTCGATCTAACAACTATTAGCACTTGGAATATAAACAAAAACTATTTGTTATAGCTTTTGTTTAAGCTTAAAATTTTATTTGAGTTAAAACGATTTGTAGATATCCCTGGAAATTAAAGAATCTGAGTAAACTTTAAAACTGGTCGAATTTAAAACATTTTAATTTACAAATTCAAGTATATAAATTGAATTTTCATACTTTAATATGAATTTTAAAGCAAAAATCTTAATTTTTAGATCAAAAATAAGAGAGCGGTTTGAGTTTGTCTATTTTGAGCATTTCGAGTTGTCTCGGTTGATCTAGAGGATCGGGGTCATCGTGTTTCTTCCTAGAGGTAGCGGAGTGATCGTCGATGAGGGAAAAATTACTAGATTATGATGTAATTCATTTTGGAGGTGGAGATTGTGATTTGAAGTTTAGAACCCTAGTTTTACTGGGTTAGATAAAATTGATCACTTCGGCATTTGTAGACGACCGAGTTCGATGGAACTCTGGGGAATGGTTGCGGGGACATGGTCGAAGCTGTAGCCAAAGGTGGTGGTACTCCGGTGGTCGGAGTTTGAAGTGCGGTGGAGTTTCCAGGTTTTCGAGGGGGAACCTAATTTTTTTTGTTTCCAGGTTTAGGATGACAAGCTCGATTTTGATTTGAGCGAGAGGGTGGCTTCGGAGAGGTTGCGATCACGTCTGGAAGTGGTGGGCGACGTGTTGAAGTTCGAGTGGGTGGTCGGAGGTGGCCAGAGCCACGGTGCACATGCACCGTGCCCATTGAAGCGCTGAGGAATTTTGTTGGGTGCAGGGTAATTTTGACTCGGGGAAGACTCGGGTTATGCATATGGTCGACTCGAGGCAGAGGGGTATGCGACTCGAAGTAATTTTGGTTGAGTTGGTCAGTGTTTGTTCCAGGCTTGTAAAACTTGGTAGCAAGAATTTTGTTTATAAACAAATTCAAATGAAAACTTAGATTTGTATACCAGATTTAAATCAAAGTTTAAATAATAAATTCAAGTTTGTCTTAAAACTTAGTTTGTGAATAGATCAAGTTTTAGAGTTTTAAATTGTGTTAATAATTACAAGCGTTTGTAAAAAAAAAGGAATTTGAATTTAAATTGGAGTTTGAAATGTAAAGAAACGATTTAAACAAAGTTAAATCGTAGTGGTAATTTGATTCAAATCTAAATTTGAATCTTAGTTTTGAAATAAATTTAAGTTCATAAGTTTAAAAGTTTTAACAATTTTGAATGTTAAAATAGAAATTTAAATGTTTTAAACCTATATTTGAAAAGGGTTTATTTTAAATAAAACTTAATTAAGTAATTAAGAAGTTGATTAAATGTTTTAATTTGTTAACGTTAAAGTTAAGTTAATTTATATTGATTAATGATTTATAATTAACAAAAGATCAATTAATTATTAATTTAAAGCTAATTAATTAAATGGTAATAAATTAAGGGTTAATCAATTAATAAATTAAAAGATAATTAAATAATTAAAGGATAATTATTTAATGATTAAAGATTGATTGATTAATTAAGACTGATTAATTAATGATTAAAGGTTAATTAATAGATGATAAAGGATAATAAATTAAAATGGGTTGTAATTAATTAACCAGGATTAGTAATTTATTCATAAGAAATTTATCTGATTTGGATTAATTAGATAATTAACTGACCTTACCTATGGATGTTTAGATTCTATTGAATGTGAATTGTTTGATATCCCTGATATATGATGCTTTGTGATACATCCTGATTTATGTTGTGATCTGTAATTTACTTATCTGTGATATATCTCTGTGATTTGTGAATGAAGATGAGCGTTATAGTTTATATCGCTAATCAACTATATTCTGTATTCTGATCTGCGATGATTGAATGATGTGTTGTACTACTGTGTGAAACCCCTGGACTACACCTTTACACACACAAATATGGATTTCACGTGGAAATCGGTTAAGTCATAGATAATTTAAATTCGATGTTTTGAAATTGAAACTTTGATTTCTATTGATTTTGAAATTAGAAATTTGGGTTTAAAGTGAAAAGCTTTTGAAATAGAATTTCAAAGAGAAAACTTATTTTTTAATAACTTAATCGAGTTATGAAAATTTAAATAATTTGATTTAAATTTGAATTCAAGTTTGAAATTGAATCCTATGATTTGAAACTAGGGATTAAAGATACTGTACAAGTTATATATATGGGTTAAACCATTTTAAAGATATTGATTTGGGAATTTGAATTTAATTCAAGGGTTGTAACTCGAGCAAATATAACTAGAATTTTCCAAAACGAAACTATTGTTTTCAAATAGTAATAGCTTTCATTTTAAGAAAGGATTTCTAAATTGTGTTGAAAGGTTTCAAATTTGAAAATAAAAATTGGAATGTTTTGAAAACTATGAAATGAGTCTATGATTTAAAGACCGAATGAGTTAATCCAACTTGAAATAAAATTGTTTTGAAAGGCTATGAATGAATCTTTAGAAACGAGTTTTGAAAGCTATAAGTTAAATCTTTGATTTAAAGATTTAATGAATTAATCCAATTGAAATGGAAATTGTTTTGAAATATATGAATGGATCTTTTTGAATGGGGTTAACTTTGTGAATTGAATCTTTTTGTTTAAAAGATTGGAAATGGTAATTTGTTTTAACCATTCGAATGAAAAGTTTTTGGGTTTTAAACTGTGATTTAATTGAGACCCCAGTATCCATATGTTTTAAACATTTCGCTCACTATTTGGGTTAGCCGGGAAAGGACCTTTAGGTCGTATAACCCATTCCGAATATGTGATACGTCATAATGGATGGCATTTGATGACCGGTGTTGAAGACCGGATATTTTCGAAAACGAAAGGGTTTCTTGTCGATTGTCTCTGCACTGGCTGATCCCTGGTATAGGGATCTCCATTTGTGATGGGAAATCCGATCGGGATTGTGAATACTCGGAATTTGCAAGGGCTTCGTAAGAAGTGCCTTCGGTTCTGTTCGAACCCGGAACAGACTTGTATGGATTGTATGTCTGACATTACACTTTGAGATATAAAGCCGATTTCTTTCAAATACATTTCTGTTTGGTGGTGGAGAATTTATTCTCTTAGCTTAACACCCTTCTCTGAGACGTACGAGCTCAGAGGTTATGTAGTTGAAGGTTATCAGCGATATATTCCCAATTTGGTAATGTAGCATGCTGAGTGTTGCTGTGTGATGATCATTGTTTGATCATTTGTGATATGATCATTTGTTTGATCATTTATCTTTGTGATCATTGCTTTGATCATCTGTTGACCCAAAGCATGGCTTTGTGACAAAGCGTAGCTTTGTGGACGAGACTTCGTCGAGCCTCACAACCCGGAAATGGTCGAAACAGGAATGATGCGGCAAGGTTTCAGGGGTAGCTTCCTTAGGGTATGACCATTCCTTTTGGAAAAGGGTAGTATCATGGTATGGAGCCCAGATACTTACTCATGTGGACACACTTTATTTATTATGTGTGATGTTGGTTTCGAGGCGCCTCGGTTAAAGGTCCCAAAGGACCGGGGGTGGCATATCTGAGGTTTTGTATATTCCCTAGGAAAGGGGGTAGCCGGCCTTGTTTGGCAGAGAACAGTTTGGTTCTCAGAGCGTCCAGCCAGAGTTGTTCTTTCGTGGCATAGGAAGTTCCTTGGCCTGACCATTTGTTGGAAATCCAAACAAAACAATACGAGCCCTGTATGGTATTAGTTGTATTACCTGCCATTGAATGTGGCTGTAACCTGCTATTGAACATGGTAGCTATAGTAGGCATAAGTGCGAAATGTCTATGCTGGCTAAGATTTATATTCTATTTTCGAAAAGTTTTCTACACTGAAAACTAATAATAATATCAAAAATGATTTGATTTTGCGTAGTAAGCATCTTTGACTATCATAAGGAGAAATCTTCTCCAATTCTGCGTTTGCATTGTGTGTGTGGCGGGAGGCCTTATGGTAGTTTCATTTTCCAAAAGCATTGCGAATTGACTTTAAAATTTCTCTGCTATTTGTTTTAAAGATAAACTGTTTTTGTTGCTCACACCAGTCCCATGACTGATCCGGAGTTTATTGTTTCTTGCCTAAACTCTGGATGCTCAAAATTTTTCTACACGAGCAGTCTAGAGTTGGGTTTTTCAGATAGTCAGGATTAGTAGATTTTCTGGAGCTAGTTCAGTCTTTGGATATGGACTGCACTTGCTTATCTTTGTGCCTCGTTATTGGGAGTTCAAGCTATTTCTGGATTGGCGCTTTGGAGATGGAGATTATCCGCTGCTGATGTTATCGTTTTCTTTTCCGCTGCTATTTGTTGTATCATATCTCTGATGTATATTGATATTCATTGTATCACTCTATCGTATCAGATATTGTATCAGATATTGTATATCAATGTATTATTCTTTTTCTTACGCTGTGTTATTTACTTAATTGTGTTATAAGCTCCGGCGACTCGGATTTGAACGGTCGAATCTATGGCATTCGAGTACGATGTAAAGTATGGATGTCGATTATCGAGCACGAAAATCTGGGGCGTTACAGCAACAAGAAATGGAGCGCGGTGGTGATGTTGGATACTTATGTAGATGGTTGAAGCAGCGGCGGTTGGTGATTGATTCGGTAGCTGAAGTTGGGTATCGGGTTTGTGGTTGGGGTGGGAGATAGAGTACGCGTATGGTATATGGTGCATATCTTTTATATTTTATCTAAAATTATAATCATATCTTCTAATCACGATATCTTCTGCACACGAACTTCGATTCGTGCGTGGTATCTTTTGTTGGACTTATGGCAAAATTCTGGACAATATGGAATTGGGTTTGCTGTGTTTGGAGACTATTGGGAAAAAAGCGTTGGTATGATTTGTTTATTTAATTAATTGTATTTAAATTGTAAAATAGATATTCGTTGATGGAAAATTATAATTACTAATCTGTGTTAAGATATATTGATGATTATTTTGATGTTTTAGACATTTTGGATAAGCTGAGCCTTGGATAGATTGTTTATTCCTAATTGTTGATTTATTGGAGTTTAACTGTAATTAGTTGTGGATTTAAAATATGGAAATTATTCATTAAAATAAAACAAGTGAAATCATATAATAATGAGAACATAAGATAAATAAGTAATTAAAATGATTATTTATAGTTTTTGTGTGATGTTTGTGAATAACAATGTTTAAATGAAATAAAACGAACTTAGCTGGAGAAATTTAATAAGGTTATTATTTATGAATTTATGGAGAAATCCATAAATAATAACTGAAATATATTTTAAACTTAATTGGAAATATGCATTATTATTCGATGAAGTTAAATTTTATAAATAATAATAATATAGTTTTAGTGAAAATTACACTATTTTGAAATAAATGGAAATAAACTAATTTTGGAATATATTAATGAGATTTAATTTGAATATTATTACTTTGGCGTAAAATTGATTTGAAAGGTAATTTAATGAAATTGCTATTTTTGATAAAATATACTATTTGGAAAGATTTGAAGTAATGAAATTGCAACAAAGTATTTTGAAGTACATTATCAATTTGAGAGAATTATTATTGTTTTTAAAGTAAATAAAAGGTGAGTTTATCATAAACAATAATAAAAATGATGTTATGCTTAAAAGAAAACAATGATCGTAAATATGATGTTTTGATGGGTGTAATATGTGATTAACAGTTGATTTTATTTATCACATATGTTATTTTATTTCGATGAGATTGTATTTGGATGTGTTGCCATTATTACTACGTTGTGGTTAGTTGACTATGGTTTTATTCTATTGGTGTTTGTGTTACTAATGTTGTTTGAATTAGTACAAATTTAACGGTTGATATTTTCGGACTATTATGGCATGATTAATATACATTTGATGATTTATACTTACATTGTGAAGTATTACCATAATATATGATTAGTGTGAATGTAAGTATATTTGTGTTGTTATTATATTCTTATTTGATGATTGAATATTGTCAGATGTATATAATGTTTAATGGTTAAGTGTAATATTATTGTTGTTGCCCATATGATGATCTATTGTGATGGATGGGTAGAGGTTTTATTTTCTGCTTCTATTGATTGCATTGATTGCAATGGTTGCATTAATTGTATTGGATTCCATTGACCGCATTGATTGCAGTAGTTGTATTGATTGCATTGATTGTAGGGGTCACATTGATTGTATTGAGTTGCATTAGTTGCATTGGTTGTGATGATTGAATGGATGCAATGGTTGTTATGAACTAGCAATTATTTGGATGTAGGATAAGAGTAGGAAATAAAATTACGTAGGCTTGATCCCTCAAAAGGGTACATAGGAAGCCACCAGATCCTTAAGGTTGGGCTAGGGTGTATAGAAATTGGCGCAGTCTTAAACATAGTTGAAGCCTTTATTATCTTACATAACTATACAGGTGAAAAGTTGCAGATAAGAGCACTAGAGGGAATGGAAAGTGGATAGCTGATTTGGTATATCACTTTCATAACATTGTTATATTGTTCATAAGTTGATAATAATTGATGTATTTGAAACGTAAAATGATGAGATGATTATTGTATTATTGAGTTAATAATTATTTTATTTATGTATATTGATATTTGATTCTGCTGTGGGGCTTTTCTTTTTCTTTTCAATTTTGTTTTAGAATAATTAATTTTATCTACCCACAGTCCACTGCTTTTAGTATCTGAAATTAGTTGTAAGCATATTTGATGTCATTTATAATTGATCTAGACTTTAAAATTAGTAGGTCCTCACATTTAGTATCAGAGCTTAGGTTTACCAATTTCTTGAGCCTTGGGTACGTTGGACCATTAGGTTATAATGATATATACCTTAGTTTGGGTTAAAATATAAAATGAGAGGATTTACAATTGTGTGCTTCGTGTGTATGTATCGTTTGTTAACCAATGTTACCTCATCCAAAAACGACGTTTACTAAGATAATAGAAGATAAATGAAGTAGGAGTGGGGTTTGATGAACATTTATAAGAGAGATTAAGTGTTGATTTTAAATCGAGTGACACAAACACCTGAGGTTAAACTATAATTGAAACCAAACCTTAATAAAACGGAACCATACTTTTTTAAGTGAAAAATATTTGCTTGGAAAATTTATAAAATATACACCTCTAATTTTAAAGATATTTTATTAAAATGGGAAAAGTAGTTATTCCTGGGCATGAAAGTGATTTGTTGAAACTTTAAAGAGAATAAAATATTTGATTTAGGAATAAAATATTTTTATAAAGATATTTTCAAAAGCAAAATTGAACACGATAAAAATATTTTATTTGAAACTACATTTAGTAAAAAGTTGTTTGAATGGGTAATTGTAAGTTGAATTCAGCTTTGGAATAAACATTTTAGTATGGAAAAAACTTGCTTGCTTTTAAAAACATCTTTTGGAATGCATTTTGTTGAAAAGAAAACTTGTCAACACCTCAAATTTCACGGTGGAGTGCGAGTAACACTTTCGGAACGACCCTTCGATTGAGTGGAGTTTGCTAAGGTTTTTCTAGTAGAAAAAGTGGTTAAATCCCACTTTTGGTACCTTTCGAAGCAGTCGAAAAGGTAGTTTTCCTCTTGGGAACAGATTGACTAGAATTCTGCCGAAACCACCTTTCGACACTTACAAGGAAGCATGAGTTAGGGATCTAACGGGTTTAGGAAGTTGCTGGGTTGGAAAGGTTTCAACTCTGTCGAGAGGGGTAGCACTTGCAATCTAATTGATTTGAGCAAAGGTTTCCAGGAAACAAAAGACTTATGGTTTCGACTCAGTCAATGGGTAACCTTCCATCTAGGTCCAAATGTTGACTGGTAACAGTCGTATAACATAAGAACCCCATAACTATAACATGACAAAAATTATTACAATCTTTCTGTTTATTGAACTTAATTGTACAAATTGACCAAATTCCCAATTTTATTTGAGAATTAGGGTTTACAAGTTTAAGAAAAATACAAGTGAGAAGTCGAAGAAATTGGATTCCCTACAACTGACCCCTGGGGTCATATTTATAGGTGTGGGTTGGGAGCTTTCGACCTCAAGCTTTCGTCGTGGTCGGAAGGTCAACCCTTTTGCTTTCGTGAAGGTCCACTGCGCCATACCTTTCTACCTAGTTGAAAGGGTTTTATTACTGAGCTTCCCTTTCTTGCTTCGTTCCATTTCGATGCTTGATAGCCTTACGACCTTGTCGGAAGGTCTATTGTTGCGCCTTTATCTTTTGAATGCCGATGTGTCGAATGAGTTAATCTGGGCGCTAGCCTTCGACACTGTCGAAATGTGCCTTCCTTTTGGTTTCGAGTGAGCCAAAACTCCTAAAATGTTTTACCGCGAATGGTCTTTGTTGAAAGCCTCTACCTCAACTTATTCGGAACCTCATGCCTTTATGGAAATGGACGTGTAGTTCTTCTTTAGGTGAGAGTGGCCCTAACCATTTCAAAAGGCTATGTATGCTTTCGAATGGATCAAATTTGTTGAATACTTCTCTGGCGGAAGTGAATGAAGGTGAAACCAAGACGTTTCGAATGGTTTGGCGCAAATGGTAGAGTGTTTGCTATCCATTCCCTTCGAGAGGTGTCTTTTTGAGTACTTTGGATGTTGTAATCATGTTTGTTATTACCTTTGAATGGTAGCCTCCGACCTTGTCGACAACTTTCTGTTGACCTTGTCGACAGCTTTCTGTTGACACAGTCGAAACGTCCTTCTAACCTTTTCGAAAGGTGCTGCTCGCACTGCCACCTCCTTGTTGAAAGCTACGTTTAACTAGACCATCTTGGTGCTTTCTGACCTTTATCAATGCTCTCGTGTTCCTTCTTTCATACCTTTATTCCTGGTGATATTTTATGGATAACACATTTTTATAATGGTTTGGGAATGCCTTGTTAATAAAGGAATATTTTTACTAAAAAAGTGTTCCTGAAAATATATTTTATGAAATGATGATTTGGTTTAAAATATTTTGGGAGGATATATTTTTGTTAAAGAATATTATATATATATATATATATTGTAAGTTTTGAGGAATACTTGTTTCATAAGTTGTCTTAAGGAAGAGAAAACTATATTGGTAATAGTATAGAATTTAAAACATTTTTGTCAGGAGTACCTTGTTAAAGAGTGGTTATTGAGCTCTTATTTTTTTAAAGAAAATAATATTTTTTGAAACATTCTTTATAGTAAATATTATATGTTTTGAAGAAGGTTTATTTTAAAGGTACTTTACAGGAATGTTATTTCCACAAAAATATGTTTTTATTCTAAAGTAATTATTTTCTCAATAGAAGTATTTAAAAATATATAGAAAGGATACCATTTTTCTAATTGAGAAATTAGATTAATGGTTAAAATAGTTTGGTGGATTATATTTGAAAGGTATCATTTTGAAGTAAAGAATGCGATAAAATATTTAATTTAGACAAATTTTTTTATAAACGGGGCATATTTAATTTCAGAAAACTTTTGTTTGGAAATTGATCTCGGTCGTAAGAATTTCCACCTAAAGGATACTTTGATAAACTACGGTATGAAAATAAAACATTTTGGGTTGAGTAACGAGTTGTTGAAAAAGGATCTAACTCGAAAATTGTTTATTTTGAGAATATATTTGGAATGAAATTATGTTATATAAAATTTCTATTTTACAATACCTTGAAAAAAGTGAGCAAAATAATTTACTAAAAAGAGGATGATTTAATTTGAAAGGTAAATGTTTAGTTGAATAACAATCTTTGAAGGTGTTTGTTAAAAAGGTTGTTTTATTTATGAATTTTAACTAAGGATACTGAAATTATACTTTGTAACATGAGGTGTAAGACGATGGGGTAAGATTAGTTTTGAGTTAGCCCGGCACCCATTATGACTATGTTACCTTATGACTGTTGTGTATGACTTTCCCTTACGAGTTGTGGGAATGTCTAGTTATTCCCTTCCACATAAAGGGATGATAAATGATTAGAGATAGTCCAATTGGTGAGTGGGATGGTGACCTTTTATAATTAAGAAAATGTTACTGCTTGTTTGTTTGTGTTCACATATTACTCTATGTCATGCTTATTTAAATTGTTTTCTCCTACTTATATTATGTTGTTGATTAACTTTTTCCTCCAGTTGATAGAATTATTTGTTTGATTTCTTGTGTTTATTAGTTTGATTGCTTGTTATCTATTTGGTTGTTCACTTGTTGATTGCTTGTTTAATATAATTGGTTTGTTTGATTATTTATTATTTGCCTGTATATTGTTTGCTTGATTATTTGTCTACTATGTACGATAATTGTACGATTGGAAGAGGTAAAGGGACATATTTGACTTAGTCATAGTGTAATAACGTAGTTTCCTAAGCCGTGGAAGACAGGGTATCAGAATTGGTTAAGAGGTATGAAGATGTTCCTTGAAGATGGATAATAGGGGCTAAAAAAATTTGATGGCTATAGACTTGATGGGTACCATTGATGGATTAAGGATGAGCGAAAAGTTCATGAAAAAGTTTTTAAAAATGTGTGTTTATAAATCAAATTTTTTTTAAAACATTTACTGACTTCTATAAAAATTTAAAACAAAGAGTTTCTATTAAATGAAATTTTCGTGAAAAATATATAAAATAATGATTTTTTTCAAAATTAATTTTTTCTAGTAAGATTGTTTTATAAATCGATGTCGGTATGTATAGAAATAGAATGATTTTTTTTAGAAAGAAGATGGAAGCTTTGATTTGGAATGAAAATATTTTGGTAAATATTCTGTTGTTAAAATGTATTGAATTCTCTTCGCTAGCACATCCCTCTTTGGCATCTTGGGTAAGTCATCCTTGTCATCAAATGAAGGAATCACTATAAGAGGATTTATTAATCGGATTTTTTTGAAGGGATCTAAAGATTGGTATAAGATGACTCTATAAAGGTAGGTTCTTAGAAGGGTGATCTGTAGATAGAATGTTGAATGGTTCTATCATGGAAGGAAAGAAAAATTATCCATAAGGGCAGGTTCTTGGAAGGGTGACTCATGGATATTATGTTGAATGGTTCTATCATGGAAAGAAAAGGATGTGGAATGGTCCTATGAGGATGAATGGAAAAAAGATGGAGCAAGGAAAGGGCTTGAATACATGAGTGAAGGGATAGTTGATACTCAGAGTGTTTTTTGATGTACTTGCAAGCAGGGGTATTGTGAGGAAACTCATTGGGTACTTAAAAAGCCTACCCTAGATCGGTGGAATGGATCTTTATACCCTGGGTCAATGGAAAGGTCCTAATATCAGCTTCGGATAGTGAGCAGGTACATTGAAAACCGAGATGTATCCATTAATCCCTAGCAGTGGAAAGGTCATACGAGTTATCATATATCCAAAGCACAATAACCTTATAACGGTGGCCACTTGAAAGAAACCTTATGATATGGGTTTGAAGATCGAGGGCTGATGTAGCTGCAGCATGTATTTTGCGGGTGTTGTTTTACTAGTCACATGGATTATTTTGGAAGGTACAACAATTATTTGAGGATGAGAGCATAAGAAATTTCATCGGCGACATTGGAGATACACATATTTAAATGGATGTGTAGTCAGCATAGGGATTAACACACATGTGTTATTTGTTGATACGACGATGTGGTGACTGCTCTTTTTAATGTGTGTGTGCTTTATTTTTTATGGGTTATGCTGATTGTTGGTTTATATGTATTCATTTATTTGAACATGCATGTTTGGATCAACCTCTACTTTTTTGTGGACTTTAATTTTTATCTTTAACCTTGAATTATTATGGTGTATGATGTGAACTAATATGTGATTGATATTCTTTCAGCCTTTGTTGATGGAGTGTTTTTTCTACATAATGTAGTTTGGATTGAATGATGAGAAAGTGCACGTGTTACTATAGTATGTATATGTAGAAAAGTAAATTCATTATTGTGAATGAATTGTTTTGTATTGTAATCAATGATGTAATATGGTCGTTATATACTACTTTATAAGTAGTTGACTTGTGATTGATGTATTTCTCCTATATTTCATGATTAAACCAATAATGATGACTTATTAATTTGGTCAAATGATGTACTTGGGTAATTAAGAGGGCATAATTCTTTTAAGGGGAGAAAATGTAACGACCCGTAAATTTAACACTTCAACATAATAAATTGATTAAAAGTAAATCTTTAATAAAATGGTGAATTGGATATGGTATTTATAATCGTTGCAAAGGTCTTTCCAGGACGATCAGTTTGATATATAGTTTTTATACATTCGGAGTTACCCGTTGCAAAATAGAAGCGTTACAGTATTTAAACAACGTACTTAGATGTTTTGGGCCAAACAGGATATACAGCCTATAAACCAGCCTACTGACTATATATTTAAGAGTACGAAACTCTAATCGTCACTTCTATCTTCATTTTCTCCTCTAATTTTCGAAATTTATTAATCACCAACTAATGGCAGATGATGGTGCTTAATTACATATTGATTTAATAATAAAAGTGTCCAAAGTATATCGAATTATTTATCATTAAAAAGCTCTTGACAAGACGAAAAGGCGTCTAAAATTCATTTTCCATCCTAGGCTTTGGTAGACCAAAAATTGGTGATTTATTTTTGACCATCAAATTAAAGGCTTTGCATTTAATGATGATACTTTGACCATAGGATGATTGGAAGCTACAGGGTTATAGAGGATGAAAAGGAGAGGGGATCTATCGGCTTCGATCGGTGAAATAAGCATCGAATGGCCAAAAATTGAGGAGGAGCGGTCAATTTTTGTGCATTGTCGGAGGTGGATGCCGACGTCGCGAGGGGTGGCGGCAACACTGTTGGATTGGTAACGGGACATGGAGCACGGTTGTGGTGTTGGATCCCTGTGTAGATGGTCGAAGCGGCGACGGTTGGTGATTGATTTCGATGGCTGAAGTTGGGTATCGGGTTCGAGATTTAGGGTGGGAGATAGAGTACGCGTATGATATATGGTACGTATTTTTTTATTTTATCTAAAATTATAATCATATCTTCTAATCACGATATCTTCTGCATACGAACTCTGATTCACGCGCGATTTCTTTTGTTGTACTTATGGAAAAATTCCTGACAATATGGATTTGGGTTTGCTAAGTTTGAAGATAGCTGGGAAAAGCACGTTGGTATAATTTATTTATTTAATTAGTTGAATTCAAATTATAAAATAGATATCTATTGATGGAAAATTATAATTATTGATTTGTGTTGAGATATACTGATGATTATTTGGATGTTTTGGACATTCTGGATAAGTTGAGTCTTGGATTGATTGTTTGTTGCAGATTGTTGTATTATTGGAGTTTTAATCGTAATTAGTTGTGGATTTAAAATATAGCAATTATTCGTCAAAATAAAATAAGTGAAATTATGTAATAATGACAAAATAAGATAAATAGATAATTAAAGTGATTATTTATGGTTTCTGTGTGATGTTTGTAAATAACAATGTTTGAATGAATAAAACGAACTTAACTAGAGAAATTTAATAAGGTAATCATTTATGAATTTCTAGGGAAATCCATAAGTAAAAGTGGAAATATATTTCAAACTTAATTTGGAAAGTGTATTATTATTATTATTATTCGATGAAGTTGGATTTCATACATAATAATAATATAGTTTTAATGTTGAAATAAATGGAAATGAACTAATTTTGGAATATATTAAAGAGATTTAATATGAGTATTATTACTATGGCGTAAAATAATAATACTGTTGATTTGAAATGTAATTTGATTAAATTTATATTTTTGGTAAAATATATTGTTTGGAAAGATTTGAAGTAATGAAATTGCAACAAAGTATTTTGAAGTATATTATCAATTTGAGAGAATTATTATTTTAAAGTAAATAAAAGGTGAGTTTATAATAAACAATAATAAAAATGATGTTATACTTAGAAGAAAACAATGCTTATAAATATGATGTTTCGAATGGGTGTAATATGTGATTAATGGTAGATTTTATTTATCACATATGTCATTTTATTTCGATGAGATTGTACTTGGATGTGTTGCCATTATTACTACGTTGGGTGTAGTTGACCATGGTTTTATTGTGTTGGTGTTTGTGTTACTAATGTTGTTTGGATTAGTACACATTTGATGGTTGATGTTTTGAGACTATTATGGGACGTTTAATATACATTTGATGATTTATACTTACATTGTAAAGTATACTATAATGGATGATTAGTATGAATGTTAATATATTTGTGTTGTTATTATAGTCTTATTTGATAATTGAATATTGTCAAATGTATGTTATGTTTAATGGATAAGCATACTAATTTTGTCGTTGCCCATATGATAATCTATTGTGATGGATGAGTAGAGACATTGTTTTATGCTTCTATTGATTGCATTGGTTGTAATGGTTGTATTGATTCCATTGATTACATTGATTGCAGTGGTTGTATTGATTGCATTAATTGTAGTGGTTGCATTGATTGTTTTGAATTACATTGGTTGCAATGGTTGAATGGATGTAATGGTTGTTATGAACTAACAATAATTAGGATGTAGAAGAAGAGCAGAAAATAGAACTACATGGGCTTTATCCCTCAAAAGGGGTACATATTCAGCCTTTTTCTATACATAAACCACCGGATCCATTAGGTTGGGCTAGGGCGTATAGAAATTGGTGCAGTTCAAAACATAGTTGAAAAGTTTTTTCTTTTTATCTTATATATCTGTACAGTTGAAAAGTTGCAGATATGAGCAGAAGAGGGAATGGAAAGTGGATAGCTGATTTGGTATATCACTTTCATAGTGTTGTTACATTGTTCATAAGTTGATAATAATTAACATATTTGAAATGTAAAATAATGAGATGGTTATTGTATTATTAAGTTAATAATTATTTTATTTATATATATTGATGTTTGATTCCATTGTATGGCTTTTTTAGTTTGTTTTAGAATATTTAATTTTTATCTACCCACGGTCCCCTGCTTTTAATATCTGAAATTAGTTGTAAGCGCATTTGACATCGTTTATAATTGATTTTAGACTTTAAAATTAGTGGGTCATCATAGGTGGTGCTTTGTTCGGGGTCGCATGGGTCGGTGATGGAGATATGTAAGGTGGCTTTGAGTCATGCCTGCTTGCTTCGAGTCCCATGAATAACTACTTCGATCCGTTTATACGTTTGCTTCGGGTCTTCATACATAAGCTTGCTTCAAGTCACACCTTCAAATTTTTTAGCTAAGGCTCAGATCGATACCAAACCATGAATTTCAATGATGAATTTTCAATGAGGATGACGCATGATTTAACAATGATGATTCCATGATGAGAAGTGATGGCTTCGACAATGGAAAGTTGTACATCGAGACGTACAGTAAGTGACTATGAGATGGATTGAAGGAACTATTGGAGGAAGGTTATGAGATGAACGAAGATATTCTATGACTAACGATGGCTATCTAAAATAATTCCCAAGCGTGATGACTTCAGACTGGAGTTGTAAGAATAGTTCCTGGATGTGCTCAGCTGCGGATGACATATGCAAAGAGATCGTTGATATTCGTAGGTTTCGAAGCGTACTCGTAATGCAGGGGTATATGAGGACACTCACTTTGGAGTGTGATATGCCCTGGATCACTTGATGTTTCGATCCATTTTACCCTAGACTAAGTGCGATGGCGGTCTATTTCCTAGCATAGTGAGTGGCATGGAATCGAGTACCGAGAAACTAGGACGTTGTGTAGTCCTTGACTATGCGATTAGGGTTATATGACTATAATATATACAACACATTGAGCGAGTGAATGTGAGGATGGATGATGGATGTCGTGTTTACTTATTTTTTATCACCCTAGGGATGTCACATGATGTAGATATTATCGACGTAGATATATAACCACCCTTAGTATTTTGACTTTATAGTACACCATGATGATTACGATGTAGAGTAGCATATATTTTGTGCTATGTGCTAACTCTGTGGATGCAAAAACAAGTCTAGTATGATTTTCCACACCATTTGTCTTAGTATATTGACTTTATAGTATTTGGATTTTCTACCGCTCACACCAGACTGTTGTCTGACTTGGGATTTTATGTTTTGCTTCCTAGTATTCCAAGTACTCTTAAATGAGTAGATTAGGGATATTAGGTCTAGTAAGTACATGGAGTTGGAAAAGTGATGAGCCGGAGGCTATACACTCGTATTACTAGATTTAGTTGTTATTGCTTATCATTCAGTTGTGTAGCACTATGGAGCTTACTAGTGCTATTATCTATTTTGAGGCAGTTATCTATTTTGAGCTCATTATCAGTTGCATATACTCTATCACTTGTGTTGTCTAGTTGTATGGATTTGAGTATTTTGATTTCCGTCATTCATTAAGTAATTACAATTCTTGCCTGTTTTATATCCGAGATGTTTATTATTATATTTTATTCGATGCACTATGAGATATATGAGGGTTATGTGTGATGTCCATTTAGTTTAACTTACAACCTTGATGATCGTCCTGCATCGACGAGGTATCGTTGCAGCACACTCTACAGGTTATTATTTTGGGAGCCGGTAGTGTAGGGCTGTCTTCACACACGTCCTTTCATGGATCCATGGCTATTGATTTGATTTCTTTGAATCGATTATCATTTAATGAATGCGATTCTTTATATCCCTTCATGATTAATGGCTAAAAATATAATTCATTTTCTATGAAATCTATTTTCCTTAACTTTGCTATTCTTTTTTCTTACTTTTCTTTCCATATACTCCAGCTTGAAGAAGAGTCATCTAAGAATCTGCTTTATTTTTCCTTGTTATTACACTAACGAGTCTTCTTGTTATGCTTGGTATTTATGAGTTTCCTTTTTTGGCTGCTTCTTATTTTTGACACTTTCCCTACTTACTCGATTAAATGGCCCACAAAATTCTTATTTCTTGTCCTCGTTTGTAAATTTGACATTACATGAATTGTTCAAAGTATACATTAAGAATAATTTTGTTTAATTTGAATCATAACTACAAATATTGCAATAGGTTAAACGAATTAAGTGAATGATGAAAAAAGGAAAAATAGTAACCTTTCAAGGTTGTGGGGCTTCTATAACATCTAACACTTTGAACAATTTTTTGCTTTGGTAGGCTATGCCTATCCAAAATCCTACCTCTACAACTCTGGGTGGCTCTACTAAGCTTAAACACATAGACACTCCTTCAATATTTCACCTGCATAAGCAAATCGACATAGTGCTATCAAGATTTGGTGTTATTGGATATGCTACCAAAATCCCTCAAGCCACTGACCGTATGAACCATCCTTCACTAATAAACACATGCCAGGTAGCTTCTACCTGTCGACATGCCCCTTGTTGAGGGAATGAACTTCTTTATATGTTGTTGCTCCTATTCAACTCATTCTTATGGCCTAATCTTACTTGATCGATGCATACATTTTGTATGTTGAGAACTTGGACTTTCCCCTTCCTTAAGAGAGCTACAATACTTTTTTCTATGAAGAATACCTTTACTTAAGGAGGTAACACCTTATATTACCTTTATACCAATGATATATTCTTCATTTCTCCTCCACGTAAAGCTGAGTGGCGATCGTATCAATATTTCTTCATTGTTAATTATGAAATTGCTACTCACACTCGACCATATGGTATGTAAGATTTCTTTCATATTCTCATACATTTTGTTTACTCACTATCATCTTCATCTCTTCCTCTTTAAACTGTGGAGAAATGCCTATCTCAATATTTTAGGATATTGAGAATAATTTTGCTAGGCATAGATCCTGATTATGAGACTGAGCATCAGGCCGGTCCAGCATAATTTTGGGCCATAGGCAATGATGGTCAAAGTGAGGTATCTTATATTGGGCCCTTAATAATGTAAGAAAACAAATAAAAGCAACGCAAAGGATAGGATTTGAACCCTGCTCACTTGACTAAATATGTTACATCTTTACCACACCAGCTAATGCACAAAAACAAACCTTACACTAACTTATTTATAGTATTATTCATGCAAATCGGGCCCTTACCTTAAACAAGGCCCTAGGCCATCCCCCAGCTTGCCCATGCCCAGGGTCGGCCCTGTTGAGCATTGAATTTCATGAATTTTCCAATGTTGTTACAGATGAAAAACTTTGTCATCATGGTTTTATTCAACCGACTCAAACCATTTTCGACTCTACAATTGAGTTTAAAATAAAGGATGTGACTACGCATATCAATGATGCTAAAAATTTGCCGTGGTGAGAGACCAGTGTATAGGGAGGCCTACACCTTAAACTTGCATTGTTTTTCTTTGTTGTTACATATATTCATTTGTTCATTTCTTTTTTTGTATATCCATCTATATTGTTGTTATCTTAATTAACACTCCATCATTTCCCTTTGCAGATGGTATGTTAAAGAAATCAAGCGTAGCCAACCTAGTGGACCAGGGTAGCAATGTCGAAGACGTTGCTTAACATGAGGTCGGTATCAACCCCTTTGCCAATTATTTCTTTGCTCACCTTAGGAAGAAGAGAAAAAGATACATTAAGTAGATACATATCTCCAAAAAAGAGACTGGGGACAAATTCAATAATGATCAAATGCATTCCATAGATCTTTCTTTTTCCTAGCCCATTCCATCTTCTAACCGGATAATGTCTGGTATTTCTCCTTCTATGATGTACATAGCCATGGTTAATTTTAAAGTCAATAAAAAATTCGCATATTAAAGAGGTGAGTTGATACGTTATCTTAGATCTTTATGCATATTCTTTTGATTCAGCCGCCGGTTTTTATTCTACATGCCCGGACAATACTCAATTTATAAGATTAGATCAACTTCGAAGTTCCTTTATGAGAATCTTGCCCTTACCTTTTTCTATTTTCTTTTTCTAATGGGTGATATTATACCCTATATCTCCCTTTCTTTTTGTAAGAATATGGCACATCCCCACGAAATTAGAAAGCAAATCTTTGCCATCATTGAGGAGTCATCTCAAGTTAATAAACAAGGTGAAGACCCGAACCTCTCCCATATCAACCTTCAAAGTGGTTAAACATCATACAGACCTGATCTCTCTCAAGATGTTAGATCCGATCCATATAGTAGATCACTCATATGGAAGAGGAGACAAATCAGAAAGATTTGCTCTTACTGGCACTAAAGAGAAGATCTAAACCATGATCTCCTCAAAAACCCTCCAAGAGAAGCTTAAAGAAATTACAAATAATGTATATATTGTAAGCTAGTGTATTTTTGTAATCCTCATGCACGTGACATTCATGATCCTCCTTTTCCTTCTAATATTTTTTATTTCTTTATTGTTTATGTTTATATAAGTATAGCTCTATTGACTTGCATTGTCTTTTATGTCTTTCCTTCCTGTATCTTCACTTTTTAATTTAGCATGTGTGTTTTTTAGAAGGAAAGACAATGCAACAAGCTTATCATCCTTAAATAAGGAAGAGCTACCTACCATTATAAAACAAATACCTACTTAGGAAAACGATAAAGTAGAAGTAAACAACATTGTTCTTATCTTGAATATAGAATATCCAAGCAGTAAGATATACTTCGTTCTTATAAAAATATTTGTTTCCTATAAAAAAGCTCTGGAGAAACTCAAAGTGTATGAGGACTAGATCAGGAGAAACGAGGAAGTCGCTTGGTTACAAGTTATAACCCAGATGTTGAAATCGAACCTTTAAAGGAAAACCATGGATTAGTGTTACAAGCTAGTAATCAAGGCTTTGTGTCACATGGATTTGAAAGGAATCCTTATCACACAGGTTTGGAAGGACTCCTTGTACATCTACAAAAGTTAAGAAGACTGAAGCCGATGTCCAGTGCAGTCATTATATTGATGTCCTTCTTTCCCTTCACAAGGATTTGGACCTTTTTTATAACCATAAAATCCCTCCCTCCCCAGGTGTGTTGGGGATTATTGGACTAATCCCTAACCTAATTCGGATATTAGTATGCAACACCCATCCACTGTGTGGTTTAAGGGACTTAGAAGCTATAGATTCTTACAAATCTTCTTGAGGGGTGACCACATCCAATACTCACACAACTAGGGGCCCAGTTCAAGCTCTAGCTTATATTATGAGAGAAAAATAGCTATTAAAAAGAGTGGTCATATCCGATTCTAATTCCTACCAAAAAAATTTATAGTACAAATGTACAAATGTATAAACTTCATAGAAAAATGTACTATAAAGTTTAAAATTTAACTTTCTTGGCCTATTACTTGGCTTCTCTAATCAGTTGCCATTTATCAACCTTTTTTGTACTATACCATTTTTTATTTTTTATTTCTGTGTGCACATGTTCTCTATCAGACTATCAGTTTGTTTTAACTCAACCTACTGATCAAGAAACTTATTCATTTACCTCAAGCTATTTTGGATTTCCATTCAAGGTTGATAGAAACATCAACTTAGAGGATTCACTAATTGTTGCTTTCTAGTTCCTTGGAGTATTTATCGGTTATTGCTTTTTACTTCCTTATGCATTTCCTTCCTCGAGGAAGGAGAAGAGTCTATAGTTATTTTCAAGTTTTAACCAAGGGCCTACATAAGAATAAAGTTTATAAACTACTGCCTTTTAGCAAGCTTGTGATTACTTATTATATTTATTTTTGTATGTGTTTGAGGGGGTGGGGTGGATGGGAAGGGCGATAGGGAGTAGCTTGTGCTCAACTTGGGTCAATGTTTATTTTGTGTGCTTCTCGAGCCCTCATTGTTGGATATAGCGGTTCACATGATGAAGTAAAATTGTTGATTCAAAAAATCTTTTATTAAATTTACCTAAAGATTAATTTCATGTTATTTCAAAAAAAATGCAAATTATATTTAATCATATTTAATAAAAGTTCGACTATGATTTGATTTATTATTAAATTGATTAATTATTTTATGTGAGTATCAATATACTCAACATAAGCATTAGTTTAATTTCATGAGAACATAAAAATATGATAACAGAGATAAACATATAGAATATATAGCGTGTGTGTGCGTGTGTGTATAATTACTGAGCTATGTATGCATGTATGTATGTTTGTATGTGTGAGTGTGTGTGTTTATAAGAAGCACTATACGCATTATACTTGGTATTTAATATAAATGCATATTACAAAGGTAATTATATGCACATATATGCATGTATATTGATTTATATATGTGTGTGTGTATATATATATATATATATTCATATTTTTGGCTATATGTAATTTACATGTATATGCATGGATGTATAATATTAATATGTGAATAGATTTAATCACATGTGTGTGTATATGCATAATATATATATATATATATATATATATATATATATAACATGTATATATTTATATAAATATTCTACATGGAAAAATATCTACTTAGATATTATTAACTATAAAATAGGTGCTTTAAAGATATTTACCCAATCATGATAATTAGTCAAATCTATGATCAAATTAAATCCTATTATTTAAGATCCCCATTTAATTTAAATTTTAAAAGACTATTTAAATCATCAGTGTATTGAAATATATTTCATATATTATAATCGAAATTTAAGACATACGTATATATAATTTTTTAGTTTAATTAATTACTAAACCATATATATATATATATATATATATATATTTGTGTGTGTGTGTGTGTGTTTAAATAGATAAATAAAACTAATATATACAATAGAAAATTTTCGCATTAAAAAAGTACTTTATATGCATACACATAAAAAAATTATATGAAATGTATATTTATATATAAACACTATATATTAATTCAACATAAATATATTAAATTTTTTTATATGTTTATACACATATACATCTAGCAACAACATGTGTGTGTATATTATGAAAATAATTTTTTTAATGGTTGAACATATAAAATATATTAAACGGGTTTAGATAACATAATTAAATTGATGATTAATGAATTACGTTGACGAAAGTGCCTAATTTGAAAACTCCTTTTCTATTCTAATTATGGTTAACATGGCCTAATTTAAGTTCTATAGTGGATGAGATGAAGAATAATTTTTTTTCTTTAGATTAGAATATAATTGTTCGAAAATAATCGGCCCTTTTAGGTCTATTTATAGTGGGAAATAAATGTAATAGATCTCCTTCAAATTCACCACATTTGACCCTTCCTCTTACTATATTAGAGCTCACCATTATATGTGAATAAATATAAAATTTATCTATATTTTATTCAGTTACTAATATATAATACATATATATATATATATATGTAATACAATTAACTGAAAATTTAATAAAAGAAATAAAAATTTAATTATAATAAGGGTAAAAAAGGAATTTTCAAAAAACGTTCGGATTTGGCAAAGAAATTCCACTGTTGCGTTCATACTGATTTTTCGGATAATTTCCGTATATAAAGTTTGTAATCTGATTAAAATATATAAATACAGAAAGAAATAAATTAAAATAGGAAAATTAACCAGTCGACACCTTGGTTGGGACCAACCGACCCTTAGCAATCGATCGTCCTGAACCCACCAGTCGACTAGTTGTGAGTAATTGGCTATAGTTTACCTAGGCCGAACGGCCTAGATTCTATATAATTAAATTAAACAGCCCAGGTCAATTTCTATCCCTATAAATACGTTAATTTGAGACTAAGAATCCTAATACAATTATGTACGCTCCAAAACTCTATCTCTATCAAAATTTTATGTTTCTCTCCAAATCAATCTATTCTTCAAAAATAGAAATTTAAAAATCAAAGATTAGAAGAAGAGAAGATAATCAAATTTAGGACAAAGGAAAATGGGAAGGAGAGAGATCGATGAATCGAAGCGGAGGCGATTCAAGGCGGATTAAAAGGGAAAAGCTAATAAGAGGTGAGAGGGTCCGTTATTAAATACGTTGATATATATATATATAGTCAAATTTATCTATACCGATTTGATTTAGAATTTGTCTAGTTTTATATGAGATATTGCTTATCTAGAAATTGGAACTAATTGGGAATTTGACAAAAAATCTAAATTATATGAATATTATCCCTTTTTAATGATTAAAGTAGAATTGGAGATATAAGTTTGATTGTAGTATAAACGCCCTTTTGTTCATCTTGAATATTGAATCTGGAATTTAATGTGCATATAACTATACCTCATTGATGTTGATTTTAACCCTAAAATAGATTGAGATACAAATATACAAAAATAATTATGAAATTTATAAAATTAGGGTACTAAAAATGAAGTAAAGTTTACTGTTGAAATTATACAGCAAAAAGTATTGTCACGACCCGTTTTTCTGTACCCTTTGAATTGACAATAAACTACTCATGTCCAACTCAAATTGCATGAAAAGACAGAACATGAAGGGTAATAAAGAAAATAGACAGAACATAATCTTAGACGAATGGAATAACATATAATATTGAACAATATTTTTTTTACACCGGAAAAACCTTTACATTACATATATTAGAGTCTAACCTAATTTCAGCTTGGACAGTTATAAACATATGCCCTTACAATTGCTGATGAACATCAAACACAAACAAACCACAGCGGATAATAGAATATGTCCATACGTAGATGAATATCTCCAGCTTTCCTCTAGAAACTCCAACCATCTTCGACGAAACCTGAAACTACTCGGATCTGACTCGAGTATTGAAAATACCCGGATCAGGCTTGATAAACCAGCGTGAGAAAAACTCAATAATAAATGACAGTGTCGTATATCAGCCTTTAAATAAAATCCTTCGAAAAGAAAAAGTATCTCATAAGACCATGTCCACACATAAACACGGACGGGTTTATATCTTATAATAACTTAAAACACTTTTATCTATCAAAACATTTGATATTATTTCTAATGAAATATCTTTGAAAACATTGCAAATAAACTTATTAATCTTAGCCTAAATTGTTACCATTATTAAATTCCGGATACTAGGCTCTACAAACAAATCCGAAGGTACTTATTGGAGAATTGATTTGCATACAAATGAACAGGTGAAGGGACTACCTTACGATGGGTACACCTCTAGATGGATGTCCCAAGGAACCATCACAAAGCTCCTCTACCAACACAAGACCGGCCTACCTCTATAACTAGGTAGTACCGAATATTACATCCCCCGGCCGTTACCGACCTTTAACCGAGCGCTCGTTTTCCATACACCACATTAATTTACATCCCGAACGTCATAGCAGGAAGAAATATATCTAGAAGGGGATGATCATACCCTAATTGGGAATGACCCACTTAGCCTTGCCGCATCTAACCCAGTTTCGGTCATTTCCAATTGATGAGGCTCGAGGCAACAATTACCTTTTCACATAGCATATTTTCTTTCACTTTTGAATGCCACATCGCCATTCCATGTTCACACGATAGATTTCTACAAACGTATAACTCCTGAGCTCATACGTCTCAAGAAAGGGTGTTGAGCTAAGAGAAGGTGTCTTCTTCACCACCAAACAGATTTACATTTATAGAGATCACTCATTGTGATTTAGAATGCAAGGTCGGACACTCATCCATACAAGTTCGTTCTAGGACCGAACGAAACCGAAGGTACTTTCCTCGGCCATTACTAGGCAAGAAGTCCTTGTGGTTTTGAGGTTTTTCATAACAAAGAGACCAATGCTACAGTATAGTAAATCAGGAGTTTATCCCTAATTAATCAACAAGTAGTCCCTCGTTATTATTTGTCTCAATATCTCCATCTTCAAACATCTTCAATCTTCGAACACGTAAACTGGTTCGAAGTGATCTTCGGATAGGAATCACCCAAATCCGACCTCAGTTCCTTCGAAATCCAATTATCGAAAAAAGTGAATATGAGTATACAGGATTTATTAAGTCTATTTTCACTTTAAATTCTTTTCGGATGATTCGAAATCTCTTTCTTCTGTCTTAGAGTAATTCTAAGTAATTCATTCTTTATCTTTAGATAATATCTCAATCTTCTTTTATTTTGGAAAAATCAATACAATCATTTTAGAACATCCGGATTTCCATTCGATCTGTTTCACCCCTCGCCTAAGAGAAGAAAGCATAGGCTAGGTAAGTTCAGGGCACTGGTTGCTCCATCCCTAACCTTAGTTAAACACCTTGTTTTATCTTTCTAGATCTCACAGGCAGGACAAATGTACTAGTTGTTTCCGCATACTCAGTTATCAACTTTATTTTGGAATTGATTATAAATATTCCAAATTATCTTTTAAATACTTAGTTTTCCTTTTAAAAACGTTCACAATTGGTTCCAGGAAAAATCGTCTGTTTAAACTCATATTCAAAAAGTTATAGAATTCGCAGCATAAAAGTGCTGCGGAAAGTGCTATATAAGCTTATTAGATTTAAACAACTTTTAAACATTCGATATTTCATATTTTCCAATCCAAATCTCTTCTAAGCTATATAAATAGATTTATTAAATTTATTCCATATTTTTCCATAGTTAAAAATGTTCATTTAAATAGATTTCCCGTTATGGTCACTTAACTGCACTAGCATGATTTTTCTAGAAAATTGATTTGGATATATTTCAAAATCTACTCAACCGAATTTTGATTTTCTTTCTTCGTTTAAAAGATATGGGTATAATAGTCCGGAATTTTCTTATCTTGAAGAATTCCGAGCTATATTCTACTTTATACACTCATTTGAACTTTTCGGCGCGAAATCGCGAACTACCGTTGCACGACGCACCTATTTTTAACTCATTTTCAACATTTGAAATAATCTATTCAAATTGAATTTTATTACTTATAAAATCATTACAAATCATTTTAAATCAATATTTTCACTTTTTAAAGTATTAAAAATGTATTTTCACAATTTCCATATTATAATATTATTATATTCCTATTATTTTAATATTAAATTTTAAATTCCAATTTCAATTCAATTTCAATTCTAACTTCAAATTAAACTCAATTAAAACTTAGATTTCTAAATCTAATTTCAATTCTAATTTAAATTTCAACCTTAATTTCAAATTCAATTTCCAAAATCGATTTAAATTTCAATTTCACTATTCATCTCAATATCAATTTCAATTTCACTATCCTTTTTAATCCCGTTTCACTTCAAATTTAAAATTCTCTTTTATTTCTACTTTTATTTCTACTTTAATTTCAATTCCAATTGAAAAGAGACTTATTTTTCCAAAGTATCTCACATCACTAAAATTCGGTCTTTAACAAAGAGATCACTTAGTCAAAAATGATAGAAATTTGATGTCCATATTAACATCACATCCATACAAACAATCATACGGCATTAACATATTTAATACGGGTATAGTACGATAAAGGTCATAACATTACTATGGATTATCCAATATTCAAACAATTATTCAAACATCCATATCATAAAACGATGATTATCTATCATAGCAAATCAACTCAAAAATTAATATAAATTATATAGCGGTAAGAATTTTCTCACCTTCATATCCACTCCGTCAATCATTTATCTGAACCAGCGTGCTCCTTCTCGACCGTCTTGAATTCTCGCCTTAATTTATTTTCCTTTCGAACCGCTTTCGTTTTCTTCTCTCTCTCTCTTTTAATGTGGCCGTGGGCTTAAGATGGGGTTTGGAGTTAACGGCCTAGGCTATGGGATGTGTGTGGCTTTGGGTAGGCGGGTAGGTGGGGTGTGCATGTGTTTTGAGGTGGGTAGGTGGTTTGGAGGGCTTGGCCTTGGCTATAGGTGGCGGGTGGAGCTCGGGTGTGGGGTAGTGGAGCTTGGCCGTGGGTTTTGGGAGGTAGGTAGGTGGTTGGCCGAGGGGTTGTGGGGATGGTGATGGTGTAATGGTGCTTGGTTGAGGTGGTGGAAGGAAATGGAGGAAGGAGGAAGTAATGGAAGAGGAAGAGAATGGAGTTTAGAATTTTGTAGAATGAAAATGTAGTGAAGAAAGAAGGGGTTTAGACTTGTATGTATAAGTGGAGTTTGAGTGGCTAATGTCCTAAATACCATTGCCTTACTTTTTGACTTTTGCTTAACATGATAAGAAGTGCATTTATGGTGAAAGATGTCATGATTTGATTCATGTAATGATGCTTGCCTCTTTTCCTTAATTTACAAAATGTTTAAATATTATTTTGCTTAGTTTCCATGTATGAAGAGACTTGCATTAATGGTGAGAAGATAGGTTTTAGGAAGAGTGTGTTAAGAGATAAGAAGGTGTCATTCTCTTATGGTTTGTAAATATTTAAATGTATAAGTTTGCTCCTTTTCTATGTATATGCATAACCTCTCATTAATGAGATAAGATATAAGTAATGATGTTGTTAATAAAGATTTTAAAATTAAATAAAATTAGTTAAATCATACCTTTTTATTTCTTTATATATTTATTTAAACTTTCCTAATATAAATATTTTGTCTTTTAGTGATAAATGTAATGTGTTTTAAAGTTTGTAAAGTTTTTATTATATAGGTTATAAAGTGAACACATTTATTCAACGTTGCGACAACTTGTTACGGTTGAAAACGGTGTTTTTATTGATAAATTTTACAGTCAAAATTTAACGTTTTTGTTAAACTAAATATTAAAGTAAACCAAACTTAAAAATGAACTTTTTACTTCTTTTAAATAAATTAAAACATGTATATTCATATTTTAAAATCATATTTAAATAATATCAAAATCTTTATTTTTACAGTGTATGTAAAACTGACAAAATAGGACAAAATCTGAACATTTTTGTAAAACGATTATAAACATATTTTTAAATCCTTTAATATACTTTTATTATCTTTATTAAGTGTTCTTAATATGATTTATCTTTTTAAATAAATATTTAAACCTTTTTATTTAAGCCTTTATTTATTTTTAACAAAACTTAACTTTTGCTGATTTGTTCTAAAATTCAAACTTATACTTTTTAATTAGTAATTATAAGAATAAATAACTCTTCTATTATTATTTATTATATATAATTTATTTATTTAAGTTTTAAATTCTTTTAAATTTAAAATAAGCAAAATCTCTCATCTTCGAAGTAGCGAAATTATGGGTCGTACAAGTATAGTGCATTATTAAACGAAGAAATTAAAATGAAAATTAATGTTTTACACAAATAATATCGACCGGTCGACAGGATTACTATAGCCGGTCAATTGCGAGCGGTCAACCGTTGTAATAGCCAATGGTCGACCGGTTATCAATTTTCAGATGCAGGTTGAACCTTGGCCTAATTCTTAGGTTTTACATGTATATATATATATATACATACATACATACATACATACATGCATGCATACATACATACATTATATACATATAATAGTATATTAGTGGGCAAATTAGTTCCCTAATTCTCGACTCTTGAATGTTACGGGACTAGGTTGATGTGTACGTGGGCAATTAGACCTAGACACTATTTGTTCAGTGAATTTGACCTTCGATATAAGGTGGTTTGATCGCGAGGGGGTGCTAAGCACATGGCACTAATAGGAGGTTCCTCGATGTATGCACGACACTCTTGGTGGATGCCTAGTGCGGTGCATGGTCCGGTACTAACGGAAGGTTCCTCGATAGATACGTGACACTATTGGTGGATGCCCCACGCAGTATAATAAATGGTGTTACCACTGAGCTTGGACAAGCACTATAAGAAAATCGGCCTTTCGTTGCATAAAATGGTGGCATTTGTCCCTAAATGCAACCAATAGCATTTCAGCCTGTATTATTAACGCGGCAAAAAAATTTCACTATCCCGCGCATACCAAAATGTTTCCGCGTAAATATAATAAACGTAACCAGTATGTTTGCGCTCTCTCACTTAGAAAATTTTAACCTAATTCCAAATTGCTTCAACAAAAGCAAACAAACAAAGGTCGATTCTCATTCTTCTCTCCGCATCGTCATTGCAGCACGTCTCTACATTGTAGTTTATTGTCATCGTTGCTTCTACTCTTCTATGGTTTTCTCCTCATCAACGATTTTCTCCTCATCGTAGAAAATTTTAGGTATGATTTTTATAAATCGATTTTGTTATTGTGATTAAAGTTAATTGGTTGAAACAATAATGAAGTTGAACTGTTCGTTGCCTCTTTTCTTAATCTCGTTGAAACTTGCAGTTTCGAATTTTTTTTTAATCACTGCAAAATTTGTTTCCGACTTTAGGTTTGAGAAATTAAAATTTAAAGGCCGTAATTTTCTCTTGGAAATATCAATTTTATTTATTTATTATGAGTTATGCTTCGCATACAACTAATTTTTACAACACCAATTAGATGGGAAAAGAGAAACAAATGTAACCATCACCTCCAAGCTCGACCTTAAACTACTTGCAATAATTGTTGTATGTATAACATTTCTCGTTTATTGCTGCATTAGTATGCATTTTAGAGAAGTTAACGGCACAAATTTTAGTTAGTTGATGTTTAGATGTTTTGTATTTTGGTACCATGAACTATGAAGTATAATTTATTGCAAACTGCAAACTTTTGGATGCTCCAACTGTACTGCATATAGTATAGATATAAGCATTTTCTGATGAAGTTATGATAGCACGATCCATTAAAAAAAGAAAAAGAGAAATCATAATCTTCCATTTCATTGCGCCCAAGTAGATGGCAAGGGTCAGGCCCAATTTATGACCTATAAGATCTGGTTAGGGATCAGCTGAGTTCAACTCGCTCACAAATTGGGATAAGCTAGATAAGGAACAGGTTGAAACTTGAAACCTCAATTTGCCTGGTCCATTTTTGACTTAGGGTTGGAATGCGGACAGGTTTGGTCTATTTTTAGCTATTTTGTTTGCTGAATATTTGAGTTATGAACATCCTAATAATTATAGTATTGGTAAAAAAAGACTTTGAAGTTGTAAAATCAATTATATAACTTTATTGTTTACCTATCATCTCCGCACATATGTGCATATGGCAATATTATTTATCATATTGCACTTGCACTAATTTATTTATTTTGCATTACTTCAGCATTTGTTTCTTGTTCGTTATATACAAGTGCTTTGGATTCAAAATATTCAACTTTTGTAAGTATTGTTTGTTTAGTTAGTTTCTACTTTCTACAACACAACAAATCAATCAATTATAGTGATTATTTATGTTACAGGTTTGCCCTCTCACCAAGGAAAGTGGAAAGGGAATCCTCAAGGAGAGAGCGAAGTGGGAAAAGTGATGCAACCCTTCTTTTAAAAGAGAATGATGAGATGATTAGTCAAGTCATGGATGAAGGTAGGTTGACAAAAATACCCATGCTTCCATCCTTAATATTTTGGATTGCCTTGATGTTAAATTTAACTGCTATATGACCATTCTCAGAGTATGACATACGAGCTGATGATTATGTTTAAGGTGTGGAACTTTAGGGGTTCACTTGATTGGTTTGAGTAAGAAACTAGTTCAGGAAGCAACTAGCCAGTTTTGTTGCATCAGATCTGCAATCGGTAAGGTTGTTATACAGAAGGTTCTCTTAATCCGAAAATAACTATGCTACAGTCATTTTATATCAAAATTTGATACAGTTACACTTAAATTTTATGCATAGAAAATTTTCCAAGTTGATTTGATTCATATAATTTTATGCGTAGAAATTTTCGATGTTGCTATTGTTAAGGCTTGCATTTTCAACCTAATTATAGTGATAATATTAAGATGTTATTGATAGTAGGTCTGTTAAATCTAAAGTCGTAAATGATGAATGTTCTCACTTTTATTAACTTTTTGAAGCATTTATAATAAATTAGGCATGCCTCTTTTTGTTACTCATAACGTTTTGAACATATCATATATCTTGATACAATTTTGGACGTTTAAGTTATATAAACTATGATATTCTACAGGAATGTTTTCCCTTGTGATTAATATCTAAAACCTTTAGAATAAATTAGGCATTACTGTTTCTGTTACTTATGCTCTACAATTTTCAGAAGTTTCACTTATGTGAGCTATTTTTTTTCATCCCTTCATTTTATAGTGTTACTGCTAGTATTTTTCCTTTACCTTTTGTTTTGTATCTGTTGCATCTCCTTTTGATTCTATAATGTGCGTAACATTTACAAGATCAGTCAATTGTCATTAACGTGCAGGTCATACAAAGAAAATCTATTGGATGATGGATCATTTTGATGTTTAATCTGGAGTAGCTTGGAGATTTGCAAGATGTGCGACCTTCAACTGATATTTGATGTGATCCATGATTGTCGCACAAGGGAGATAAGGAAACTTGACACAAGAATCCCTTGCTATGATTTGGTTAGAATTTGTTTGTGAAATATTTAATTGTGTGTCAAACTTTTATAGGTCAGGTGCGTAAAATTTTGAGATAGGAGCATTTGATTAGTGGTATGGTGGTTGTGTATAAGGGTGGCGCATTACAGTTTGTGCTCGATGAGAATAAAGGAGGTGGGATAGAAAAACAATAGTTTAAATCACCAAGTGCTAGTCCATAAGTCCGTTCAATAATTGCTTGGTACATAGTTAAGTATTTTGCAATCAGATATCTGACATAAAGAGAGAATGGAATTCAATGAAATATGATTCAGATTTTCCCTTTTCTTTTCTTTTCAGCATGTGTGTGGCAATGGATCATGCGCTCACGAGGGAACCGTTCATGGGCGGCACCTATGATGATTGATGCAGCTGACTGCCTGTTTAGCTAAAGCCATATTCCTGTGCTGTGCTTTTATGAAGGTAAACTTTTACCCATCCTCCATAAAATATTGTTATATTTTTTTTATTAATAGAAAGTCCAACAACCAATAATTGTTAATTTGCCATCACTCATTTCGTCAATCTAGCATAAGTCGTAGCACTTTAAACCCCTTTAGGAATGTGGATGATAATCTCATACTAATAAAAAGAGCTCTCAAAATATGATTATGTTTCTGGCATGTGTACATGCAAACTTCTTTCCGGCCTTTGTGCACTATATATGTTGCATGAAAAGGGACAAAATCATGTTTCTACACCTGGCAAAGTTAGTCTCTGATTGATCACCTTTATTATTATTTTATACACTTAAAATTTCCAAATATGAAAATGTATATGAGACATCTCTTATAAAATATGCAAGTCAATTTGAAACCTTTTCATGGATCTTTTATTATTATCCTTCCATGTATATCTGTCCATTTATATTTATCTACAAGTGAAAGACTCCAGTATTCTACATGTTCAGAAGATCATGAAGTAGAAAAACAAGTACAAATTCTGTTGCTTTGAGCTGTAAATAATAAAATGGATTTATTTGGTTAGATGTACGATTGAATATGGTAGGTTTTTGTTGAATTCCATTTAATATCCTGAACAGACGGATCTTTGTGCCAAATTAGCAAGAATAAACTAGTGGTGTTATGATGAGTTATATAGAGCTTATAACAATTGTTAATTTGGTAGGGAAGATGAAGTATTAATATAGATAATGACACCACAAAAGTTAATTTATTAAACGAGTTTAAACTTACCCAATAGACATCAAAATGAGCATATGACATTAGCTGTCATTGAATTCTTAAATTGGTTTGATTAAGAGAGGTTTCAACATACTAGTTTTGAGTGGTTGGTCAGTGCATTGGAACAATAAGTTATGGTATAAAATAAATCTCATCTTTGATTATTATTTCTGGTTAGTGAGTACTTTTATTTTTATGTAAAGTTGTCATGCCCATTGCATATGTACTTTTATTTTTATTATTGCCATATGTACTTTCTTCCGGCATGCACATGATCTATACATTGCTTCGTAGAGTAATGTCTTGCTATTTTAATGTTTGAGACATTCATTCACTTGGTACCTAGTTGATATTGCTTACTGTTAAAATATATGTCATATAAGCATGATTAACTGTTTCAAACATTCATTGTCTTTTGCATACTGTTTTTGCAATGTCGTGCGAGATGAAATAAACTATTGGAATTTGGACACTTAATCTTACCTTGTTAAAAAATAAAATTTAAACGTCATTCTACCTTCTTTTCAATTCATAGTTTTACCTTCATGATATGCTCTCCAGCCATTAGACTTTGGAACTTGGAAATTAGAGACTCTAATGGA